>JARWLC010000016.1:38043618-39438618 GCA_033318265.1 Phyllotis vaccarum
AAAGCTCATTTCTGACCTCAACACATATAAACCTGTATGTACACACACACACACCATTTGCAAACCATATTCACACAATGATAACTGGTAAAAAAAAAAAAATAATAAGAGCTCATTTTAAACATGGGTGCATCTTATGGCATGCTATATTTTATTTCTTTCATTATTTTAAAGAGAATCTACTAAGATATTTACACAAGTAAAGATTTTAATGTGCACAACTGGACCCTACCTGTAAATTAATGCCCAAACAAGGCAATCATAACAGAGTATAACAACATTCAACAATGGAAATCTAATGTATGGTTGTATCTCTTTTTGTTTAACAGGAACAATAAAAATTATGAGCCATTATTACCACTTTAAAACTGCTTATCCAAGTGGCATTGAGAATGGATGCTAAGCTTCTCCCTGGTGTCTAGAGATAGAATTAAGTATTCATGGACTGCACTTAATCCCTCTTCAAAACTTCTTTTGAACTTCTGCTTTTCCATCTGTGAAATGGCTGTAGCAATTCATGTGCAACTTAATTAATATTGCAAATGTCCAGGGTGTTTGGCTGATTTCTCTTGGATGAGCAAAATGTTTCCGTTGATAAATGGTGGTAGTAGCAGACAGGCTTGTACCATCCTACCAGGTTGAATCTGTGCTCAATGAAGGGAACATCTCAGAGTCAGCAGATATAAGGGATACTGCAGACACTACAGGTCAAGTGGCATAACAAACCTCTAGAGTAGTGATTCTCAATCTTCCTAATGCTGTGACCCTTCAGTACAGTTCCTCATGCTGTAGTGACCCACAAGCATAAAATTATTTTATTGCCAGTTTATAACTGTAATTTTTCTACTTTTATAATCATAATGTAAATATTTTGGGAGATAGAGTTCGCCAACAGAGTCATGACAAGTTGGGAACCATTGTTCTATACAGAAGTAGCTTTTCATGGTAAATGGACACATCACCTAAGGGCAGGGCAGTTAATGTGTCAAGTCAGCAAAATATCATATCATCATAATCCACAGGTGGATTGCTATTTGCTGTATGACTTATCCTAGGGAGATGCAGCTATATATTCATCCCAGACAGGGCAGACAAAACAGTCAAAACTGTCCAAAACCAGATTATACCAAAGCCCAGTTTAAAAAACCCACAAGTTTGTTAGGATTGCTTCTGAAGCATGAGAGAGGAATTAATTACAGGAAAAAGGGTGACTATCCCAGTTTTGGTTTTGCATCACCAGAAACAGCATAGGTGACAAATCACCAAAGCTGCATCTTTGGAGCACCCTGCACAAACTTGTACACAGCTGCACAGATCAGAAAATCTCCTCTTTCTAGAAGCCATTATTGTTTATATAACCATGAAGAAGACTTTAGGAATCTTGCAAGTTTTAGGAATCCCTGAGTCTTAAGAGGTTTTTACTTCTTCAGCCTGAGAAGTCTTCTAGGATCACTTCTATTGTGTGTAGGACAGTATGATCTTCAGAGTCCAGTCCATACATTCTTCAGCTCTTTCATTCTGTCCACTTCCTCTACCACAATGTCCCCTGAGCCATATAGGTTATGGAGCAGGTTGACATAGATGTTCCAACTACAGTGAATATTTATATTTACTCTCAGAAGTTTAAAACGTTATGAAGGCTTCCCCACTCCAAATGCCAGTCTTTATACCTTCTTCATCTCTTACCAGTCTATTCTACTGGAAATCTCCTTTCATTAATAATGAGATGAGATGATGCTGGATGTGCTTTCATATGTAGGTGTCTATAATTCTATAATTCTCATGACTTTGTAGGCTAGACTCCCATAGACCTCATCAAATAATCAGTACAAATACAATTAGTGAAAGTGAAGAGCTCTCCCTGGAGTCCCAGGTAATAAGCTGCAGAACAAGAACAGTTAACACATTTGTTTCTCCTCTGTAAGATACCCAGGATTCTTTAGGCCAGGGGTCTTCAACCTTCCTAAAGCTCTGAGGCTTCAATACAGTTCTTCATGTTATGGTGAGCCTCAACCATGACATTATTTCTTTGCTACATCATAACTGTAATTTTGCTACTTCTTTGAATTGTAATGTAAATACCTGCTATATAGGATATCTGACATTCAACTCCCAAAGGGGTTTCAACGCCCCCCCCACACCCAGTTTAGAACCACAACTTTAGATGTGAACAGCATGCAGAATTGTTTCCTTGGAACTAATATGTGCCCTTGACATTTTATCTCATCAATTAGCCCTCTAGACTATCCAGTAACTTCAGGAAGAAGAATGTGGATCATTACAGCTGTGATGGCTAGTAATGAATGGGAGATCATGAAGTTGTTGAAGAAAGAAATGTTCTAGAATGTAGAAAGTGACTGAGCAACTTAGGGACTTGATTCTAGTGTCCAGTGATGCTCCATTGTGAGAGCATGAAATGAAGTAAGAAGTAGAAAGTACGAAAAATAATAGCAACATTGTGTGCATTAAACATTCAGTTTTTAAACAAGTGCATCACTCCGCATAAATCTGCAAAGAAATAAAGCCTATGGTTTGTCTGTGTTTTACCTACTCAAGCACTCAGTCAGCCCTCTTCCAGTAGTCTTCTGTGGCCTTGAACAGAAACAGAATGATGCTTTTCCATCTTTGTTTCCCCATAACACACACAGAATATGGCCTGGCCAGTGTCAGATTGTATAATTTCCAGTTTTCCAGTGTAGGATGTGGCAAGAGGGCAGGCACTGGACATTGCAGCATCAAGGCAAAGATAGGCATATAAAAGAAGCCCTTGGGCAGAAGAGGCCCTTCCTGACCTGGCTGTCATACAGGTAGAGTGTGACTGAGAAAAGGTATGAGAGGCAGGTGTTGTGTAATTATACTATAAAGTTCCACAAGGCTCCTGACCCAGGTATTTTGAACACATGCTATTCTCTCTGCTAATTATCCAAATTTCACCATCAGGAGTAATTTTCCTTTCTTAAAAAAAAAAAAAAAAAAAAAAAAACACCAAAAATAAACCAAAACCAACCAAACAAACATAACCATGTATCCTTGGTTCAGTCCTTTGTTCTGGGACACAAAAGCTTGGAATCAAGGGCCTCTTGATCTCAGACCTGCACCTTTAGCAGGATGATGTGGGAAAGGATTAACACAGTGTTGGGTAATAATGCTCTAATGCAGTGATGCTCTCTGTGCTGTGGGAATGTAGACTTTAAACACTGGATTTTCTCAGGCAGGCAGGACTGATGCAAATGTGAATAAATGTTGATTTTCAGTTACGGGTTAGGTTTGACCACAGCCTGGAGAAAGTAAGCATGCTGGAAAGCAGAGTTCATGTTGTCCAGTACACAGTCTGGTCTGATCCCTGAACTTCTGCTTTGTCCACACTCCTCCCTATGACTCTAGGTTCATCTTTTCTCAAGTGTGCTTTTCAGAACCAGCATAACAATGCTTTCTTTGTGCATCTAGGCTTCCTTTCCTTTTTGAGACTGGTTGGTCTCCCTATGGATATATTCACGTTTCATACACCTTTTCAGGTCCTGAAGGGTGCTGTTTGGTTATTCTGTGCATTGCTGTACAGAAAAGTCTTCAATTGTTCCTAACATGGCAGAGTGATATCAATCAGAAGAGAGCAGAAATCCAAAGTATCCACGTCTGCACAGGTGATACATTTCAACAGCATTGAAGAAAGTGGGAACAAGTCTCAAGTAGGAAGCTTGTGCTCCACCTGACACACACTGGGCAGTAAACCATGACTCCAGAATATAAAAGCACCATTGGACATAGTATGGCTACCTAATCAAGTATTAATTAGTTCATGAACTCAAGAACTTCTGCGTAATCCAGTCATATTTGGTACTCTATTTCATGCTCATTTAAAGCAAATAGTGTGTCTGGCAAGATGGTATAAGTTTTTAATGTGTTATCAAGTGACTTGTGTTAGCACAAATCATTATTGGATTAATCATTTATTCGCTTATTTCCTTGGTTGCTCTCTGATAATTTCATGTAAGTCTACAATGTACTATAATCACAACTGCCTCCCCCAAGTCTTCTGTTCCAACTTGTCTGGACTATTCCAACACCTTGTTCATACTTGTACATGTGCTCAGTGGGTTTGTGCACATGTTCACATGGGTGTACATGTGTGAGAAATTAGATTTAGCTTCTTCCAGTTTCTGAATACTTCATTAATTAAATTTCTTATTTTACTTTTAACTATGAGTATAGAGAGGGCAGGCATATGTAAACATGTGAGCGCAGCTGCCTGCAGAGACCAGAAGGCATTGGGAGACCAGGATCTAGAGTCATACCCAACCATTAGCCACCTCATAGGAGTGCTGAGAAATGAAGGAACAGTGTGAACTCAGAGCCTTTGCTCCAGCCCATGTACACTCCATTGCTGAGAATGGATCTCTCACTGAACCTGGAGCTTGCCTATTTGTCTAGACTGGCTAACCAATAAGCGCCATGTATCTAACTGTCTGTGTCTGCAGTTCTGGGATTTCAGGTACTCTGGCTGTTTGAAAGGGATGCTGGGGATCTATTCAGCCAGATCTCCATTAATGCATAGCAAACATTTTATTCATGAGTCATCTTCCCAGTCCTGAAGGGTCTTTTACTAAATGAATATGTCTTATATATAAGTTAAGTCTTAGGGAGATACAATTGCAAAGGTGATGTAGCTGGCAAAATACAACTCTCATGCTCTGTGTAGCCATGATGTTCATTGTGCAAGATAGGGCAACAGTGCCAAGAGCTTTGCTCATTCACCTAGAAGTCCAATGAGAGCAGTGTGCATAGATGTAGCACTGGCCTCTAATGGGAAGGTTCTGAAGCACACAGAAGATTATGAAAACCTACTGAAATCTTGCCAGTTTCATTTTACAATAGAGAGTCATAGGGGACCTTTTTTGTTAACTGTATATGGAAAGAATAAATTATATAATTTTACTTTCAAGTTAATTACAGAGAATCATGATTTTTCTTTTTATTTCAAAATTTTATTTATTAAGGATAATTCTATAACCTTGACCAGAAAAAAATAGTTGTTGTCATAATGAATACTCAATCTGAGAATTTTAATTGCTTAGTAAATCCTGAAAAATTGAGTTTTTGTGGCTTCTGGATTTCAAATAGGAATAATTCTATCCTGTCCACATAGCCCTTCACCTCTTGTTCACCCCACTAAGATGAATTCCATCCAAGCTGTAATTAAGTAGTCTTACATTTTTTTTGTATTATAGAAGTAATAACATTTTACAGTACAATTTTTTTGTAATAAAACTAGTGAAAGTAACCTACAATAATTCTTCCAAGGGATGGTGGAGATTGCCCAGTAGTAAAGTGCTTGCCACACAAGCATAATGACATGAATTCAGCATACATGTAAAAAGCTTGGCTCAGTGGCACACTTCAGTAATCTCAGCTTTGAGGCACAGGCAAGGGGTCCCTAGTGCTCACTGGCCATTCAGTCTGCTTAATTGCTGAGAAGCAGGTTCAGTGAAATTAGAGTCAGAGAGACAGTTCAGTTAGTAGAGAGGATGTTTACCATGCACATAGTCTGGAGTTGATCTTAACACTGTATAAAACCAAGCACATGGTGCCTTCTTATGATGCTAGCAGGCAGGAAATGGAGGCATGAGGATGTGAAGGGCAATGTCCCCCATAGCATTATTGTGAATTCAAGAACAGCCTTGGTTCTATGAGCCTCTTTCTCAACAGTAACAACAAAACTGAGATAGATTATGATTAAGGAAGACATGTAGTGTCATCCCAAGACATCAGTGTGCATATACAAATGCATGTAGATACTTATACATGTATATGATTGTACACACACACACACACACACACACACACACACACACACAGAGAGAGAGAGAGAGAGAGAGAGAGAGAGAGAGAGAGAGAGAGAGAGAGAGTCAGATAATCAGATAATTTCTCCACTGGATGTTTGGACAAACACTTGTCAGGTTTTATATGTACATGTACTGCATAAGACTTTTTAGATCATGACTCTGTGACTTTCTCTTTTTGGCTTTCATACTGACAGAACTGAGGGAGAATGTGCTAAATGAAATGAGACTGGTATATAAGGGCAAATACTACATGATGACGTGCATAGAATTTGGCCAAGCTGATCTCAAGAAAGTTGAGAGTAAAGAACTGAGATTTATAGGCTGGAATGGGGACAAATGTGTAGGGAAAAAAGAATACTAAATTGAGGTTGGATTAAATAAGGCTCTGGCATTCCATATATGATGATAGCCTGCAGGAAAGATTCACAATTATAATTTGCATTTTTATGTTAACTTTCTCTGGGAAGATTTAAAAAATGTCTATTCACTCCGTACAGTGCAAAGAAGACAGGCCAAAGTAAGAATTCCATCAAAGCCCAGTTTGACAGGCAAATACATTGATTATTCTTCTTCAAATAACTGGTAAAGAATTAAAGAAACTTCTGTAAGAGGACAATAGCTGATTTGCCCTCTTGTGGGTGAGAACCTCATGGGGGCTGTGAAGTCCCCTTCTCTAACCTTCCACTTCCCAATACTCTAATCTCTCCAGGTCAGTCCCATCTGGGGAGGGCAGAAAGAAATGTGGCTTAACTTCAGGTGAGGGTCCTGTGACCCCCTCCCTCCTGTCATCAGACAGTATCATATTATCATAGACCTAAATACTGAGAGATTTCATGTTATCACATACATTCCCATAAGTTTATGTCTCAACTAAAGGACTATCTCCCAAACATAATAATAGTGACTGAATGTTTTTGTATGAACCACTAACATTTTTAGCCCAGAACAAGGCATATTTACCACACCAGTCCTATATTAAAATTATCAGTTTCAATATAATAGCTATTATTCTTAGCTAAATTTTTAAAAATTGGAATCTTCAGCACAGGATCTTGACAAAGACTGAATTACTCAGAGTTGTCATAATAAAGAATGTCTCTTTTTCAACTCCAGCGTGATGCTTAGGATGAAGAGATCAAATGAGTCTAATAAACAGAATCTAATTAGTAAAAAGGATAAATCATGAGAGGTTGTTACAAACCATGCACTGGCCCCAAAGCCTGCTGTAGGTGCCTGTGGCACTGCTGTTCTATATCCTTAACAACAGGCAGGCACATCACTACTAGATCATAGGCCTACACCTTTATCCTGGATCATATAACTTAACTCAGGCCACAGCTCCCCACAACTCTCTCTGGGGCAGAGAATTTAAGAAGCTGTCTGTCCGCCACCCCTAAATGTTATAAAATGATAGACCTTCCATTTAATTCCAAGGATGGGTCCAAGACTCCTCAAACAGATTTCTATATGAGAGCTCTAAACGCTGCTTTCTGAGGAGGCTCTTCTGGTCTTTCTAGGCATCCCTTGTATATCAGCTATTTATTTATTTCACTCACCCTCTCTTCTTCTTATTCCTACTCTTAATGAAGCACCTCTCAAGGCTTTAAAGCAAGACCTCTATGGACCCATCATATCTAGACTCCATGTGTTGCGTTATTTCTCTCGAATGCTATCCCTTTCATCATACTCCCAAATATGGCTTTGAGACTCTTTTATTCAATGCACCTCATTTTGAGTAGTAACTTGTTAGCTCCACTCCAGGACTTGTTGCTGTCCATCTCTTGTTTTGGTCAGTGATCACTAATGGGAGTTTCTACTTCATTCTGGTTTGTGTACACTGCTTATGAGTGAATTATTCCTTATATTCTAGTTAGGCTGACTCTATTCTATATGCCTTCATGTGGAAGAGCTCTCCAAGACTTCAGGAACATTTCAGTGAACTGAGCAGCACCTGGCAAGGGAAGGAAGAATAACATGAGGAAACACACTGATATTTCTTTCTCTTTTCTCTCTGCTCCCAGAATCTGATGTTGCTGATTTTGATGGCAGGAGCTCACTTTTGTATAGGTTCAATCAGAAGATGATGAGCACCCTCAAAGATGTGATCTCCCTGAAGTTCAAGAGCATGCAAGGAGATGGTGTTCTGTTCCATGGAGAAGGACAGCGTGGAGATCATATCACTCTGGAACTCCAGAAGGGCAGACTAGCCCTGTATCTAAACCTGGGTAGGATCTGACTCATATATAACTACTCATTATTGTTGAGACCAATGTTAAAGCTCAGGTGTCTTTCTCTATTAGCTCCCACCTTGTTTTTTTGTGGCAGTCTCTCAATGGGCTTGTAGCTCACTGATCCTGGTATGTATATGTGTGTTGTGTCCACATAAATATACAGGTGTGCATATATATGTGCAGTACAGAGCAAGACATTAATAGCCCCCTCTTTCTCTCTGACCCAGTGTTTGGAGACAAGATCCCTGACTGACAGGAAAGTTTGGGATTTGGCTGGGTAGCCAGAAAGCTCTTCAAGATCCACCTATTTCTGTCATTGGGCTAGGCACTCACAGCCATATACACATTTTATTTTGTTATTATTAATACCACCACTGCTACTACTGATACTTTAGGATATGGGACTTAGAAATTCAAGTTCAGGTCTTTAAGTGTTCATACTTGCTGATTTTTCACAAGGTCACTATAACATGCATAGGAGCATCACTGAAGCACTGTCTCTGAGTGATCTATTTCCTTTGTCCTTATGGGATTAGAACAGCACTTATTTTCACACATTTCATCTTCATGTGGAGTAGAGCAGCACCTTTTTTTTTGGCTTGAGGTATCATTCTGTGATTAAAAGACAATATTTTTATGTAATGGAAGCTACAATGTAACTTTTAAATATCATTTAATATACATACTTAACCTGATTTTTTTTTTCCGAAACTCAAACTCTTAAGTAACCTAAAAAAAATTTAAACATGTACCTATTATAGTGAGCTTCTCATATTTCATCTGAGTAGGCATATTAAAACAAACTGTCAGGACAAACACATAAACATTTTGTTTTTTTCAGTGGGAGGTAAAACATGGGGATGGAAAAATTAAGTTGCTGGACTTTCCTTTGCTAGGATGGCCTGGCCCAGGAAAGATGAGCCTGGGATCTGGAAGGCAGGTGACTTAGTAAACAGTACCGTTCTGTCTCCTTACGTAGGATGCTGCTTACCTCTATGTTACTGCCTGGGCTTGCCTCACTACCAGTAGGTCTACTCTCATGATACCCAGCTTCTCACCCTAGGGTGAAAGGGAGGGAGGTCTTTATGCCTTCTTATGGAAGAAAGGAGGGACATGGAAGACCACAGGAGGTAGGTGCTGAGTTCCTTAGGGCATGGAAGAAAACCAAAGGAGACTTCTTCCAGAAAAACTAAATCAAAAAGATGTATGCTGGAGGGAGAAGAAAGTGATGTTTTAAATTAATGGTGTTCATTTATTCGTGTATAGCTGTGCTGTGCCATGGCACAGGTATCAAGGTCAGAGAACAACTAGTTGGGTCTCAGTGTTTTCCAAGTGGTTGTGCAGCCTCACTCTCAACAGCAAAATATAGGTCTTTATTCTGGTCTTTCCTTAGTGGCAACTCCAAGCATCCTCTTGACCTTCATGGTGAATATAACAAAAACAAGAAGAACCTATGGATTTCCAAGATTTTTTCGTAAAATTGACACCTAGCACAGAAAATAAAATATAAACTGTGAGATAGGGAAATGATTCTGTTGCTAACTTTCTGTCAGTCAAACGTAAGGACTTGAGTTAAATCCCCCCGGTACCCACTTAAAAACAACAACAAACAAAAAAACCAGACTTGATAGTACATGTTTGTAATCCCAGTTCTCGGGTGGAGGAGACACATGGATCCCTTAGGATCACTAGACATCTTCCTAGCCTACTTGGTGGGTTCTGAGTCCATTGGAGACCTTGCTTTAATCAAATAGACAAAAACTCCAAAACAAGGTAGAAAGTAACTGAAGAAAGAACAACCTCTGGCGCGCACACACACACACACACACACACACACACACACACACACACAAATAAACAATAAAAATAAAGAAAAAGGATAAACTGAAGACATACATAACGCACTGTTGTTAAAGTGGAAGATTTTATTGTCTAGCTAGATATCTGTGCTGTGTTCTTTGAATGCAGAATTGGTTCTGTGCTGAAATTTCTCTAGCTAATTGCCCTTGTTCTATTTTCCAAGGGTAGAACACAGAATTATTTTTTTCTTTTTTTACAATTACTTGTTGAGCATGAGATTTCATTTCTTTTGTCCATGGGGCATGAGAGTGGCTTCCCTCCCAGCATTCACAGGCTTCATTTCAATTGTCCATGGCAATCTGCCCTCTGTAGAAATACAAAGGTAAGAACCACATGGGCAGGTGGAGAATAAAGGGCAGAAGAATTGTGTGACCATGGATCTGTGGTTCAGTACTGAGCAGGATATCAACAGAGCGAGCGGATTACATCTTCTTAACAAGATGTTTTTTAACTAAAGCAGAGCGTTGGGTGATCCCAGCACACAGAGATGTAGAACAGTGAGAAGCTTGTTATAGCAGAGTTGGGTGTCCTTTGGGGGCTAAGGACAGGCACAGGAGGCTAAAGCCATGGACTGCATGATAATTTATCAAGACAATGGTGGGCTTTCCCAACTCAGAAGAGATCAGCTATCATTCATTTTGTAGCTCCTTTGAATTTCTGGCATTTATTTGAACCAACTAACAAGTATTTATAGAATAATTATCAAATCTTCTGTAGGGCATTTCTTTCCAATTTTCTACTTTTTGAGAGTCCACATTCAGGCATATGTGTGTGTGTGTGTGTGTGTGTGTGTGTGTGTGTGTGTGTGTGTGTGTGTGTGTGTATGCCAATGTATAGTTTTTTTTTTTTCTCACATGACACTCCTACACAGTATTTCTTTTCTTTTTTGCTTGGTTTTATTTTGTTGGGATATAAAGTCTCATGCACCCTTCTTTACACTTTACACTTGCTATGAAGCTAAGAATGACTTGGACCCTCTGGTTCTCTAGCATCCGCCTCTGGGCTACTAAGATTACAGGCCACATGCCCTGTATAAGCAGTGCTGAGGATAGATCCCAGGACCTCATGGATGCTAGGCAAGCACTCTGAAAACTGAGCCACATATCCAGCCTCTCTACATCTTATTTTTAACTCTTTCTTTGATGCCTGTCAACTATTTAAGTTTCCATTTCTGCATATTCAGAGAACATGGACCCCAAAGCTCTTCAGATCTTACCTAGTGTCCTGACACTAATCACTAAGATGTTACTTGTCCTCATCAAACAATAAGCTACTACATATCAGGTACCCAACATTTACATGTTAAACTGTGAGAGTGATTGTTCAAGGTGACCTCAATTTCTATGACATTGATTGTGACGTAGGAAGACTAGTGTTTTAGGCAGTGTGAATGGGTGTGACTTATTCTTCATAATTTCTTCAACATATGAAAAAGCATATGTCAAACTATGCTTTTTGCCAAATACCCAACAAAAGCAATTTGTAGAAGAAAGGATTTATTTCATCTATACAGCCCATCTATACAGTGCAGTCTGTTATGGCGGGTGAGACACATCAAAAGCAGTTGATGGCCTTTGATCCCCTTGCATCTGCAGTCAGGAAGCAGGGAGAGATGAATGCTGTGCTCTGCTTACTTTCTCCTAGCTATTCACTCCTGGTGTTGCACGTAAAAAGTTGCTGCCCACACTGAAGATGACGTCTTCCTATCTGAACCCAGTCTAGAAACTCCCTCACTGACATGCCCAGAGGTTTGTCTCCAAGGTGATTCTAGACCTTTCAAAATTGGCAGTAAATAATTTTCACCTACCAGCAATTAAGCAATGAACTTAGCACTATTGGTCTAAAAGTTGTACTGATCAGTTCCTGCTTTTAAAAATGTTTCTACTTACCTTCAAGCTTTGTAACATTAAATATAACAACCATGCCGAATCCAAACCATGGCACATAAATTCATTATGAGAACACCTTTATATGGCAGCAGTGTCACAAAAGTTGGACACCAGTAAGAGGCAAGGATAGAGCAACCCACACTGTACTTTCTAAGACAAAGATTTGTATTTCGTTGCTTTAATGATACCCAGAGATTTGGCCTGTCTTTTTGAAAGGGCGGCTGGTATAAGGATTGGATTAAGCCAGCTAAAATCACTTCCCTTGTTTTTTAGTGTTCTCACTTGCATCCTTAGGAGACCACTTGTGAGTCCGGCCTATAATAAAAAACTGTGACAGAGTCATGCCTTTCTGGTCCTGGCTAAGATGTGGAGCTGTAGTTTGCCTTGGCCTTCTGTATAATGTCTTTTTTGCCATTGTCCTTTACCATCTCCTTTCATCACAGCTCTCTGCTCTCCAATTCATCCAGCTGTTTTCTGAATTCCTCCACTCCTACTCTGACACACCACCATAAAGAACACACTAGTAGGACTTTCTGCAGTATTGAGAACACAGAGATGGGAAAGGATGGAGTACAATTTTTTTTTTTTTTTTTTTTTTTTTTTTTTTTTTTTTTTTTTTTTTGCCAGCAGAAAGAATGGAGAGAATTTTAGCTCTGAGTCAGGTAGAGCTACGTGGTAACTAGTTCTCTGTGTCTGTGTGTAAGTGTTGTAAGTGACACAGCTCTTTTTGAAACCAACTCCTCCTCCCTCTCCTCCTCCTTCTCTTCCTCCTCCTCTTTTTCCTCTTCCTCTTCCTCCTCTTCTTCTTCTTCTTCTTCTTCAGTCTATGGAGGAGTTTGGAGAGATAGCCCAATGGTTAAGAGAACTTCCTGCTCTTGCTGAGGACTGGAGTTCGGTTCCTAGGATCCATGTCAGGCAGAATAGAGCCGTCTATAACTCTTGTTCCAGGAGATCCAGTGTCCTCTTGTAGCCTTCATAGGCACACACACACACACACACACACACACACACACACACACACAAACACAGACATGCACACACACATGCACACAGACACACACATACATACACACACAAATAGAATAAATCTTTTAAACTACCAAAATAATACAAAAAGTATTGCTGATATAAATTTGACAAGGTTGGAAAGATGGTCTTCGGTAAAATGCTTGCTGTTCAAAAATGAAGAGCTGAATGTGATCTCCAGAATCCACAAAGACTGGTTATGTTAGCACAAAATTGCATCCCCAGGACTGGTGAAGTGGAAACAGGTAGATTCATGGAATTCTCTGCCCAGCCAGCCCATGTTATCCTTCACTGGACAAGGTGAAGGGGTGAAAATGAAAATGAAGCTAAAAAATGTAAACATTGGGGCAGAAGAGATGACCCAGTGGTTAAAAGAGCAGAGGATGAACAAGCAGTGCCCAGCACCCACACAATTGCTTATAACCCTGGGTCCAAAAGTTGTGCGTGCTTTTGTGGCCTCCATGGGTACCTTTACTCAACTGCACACATATTTTCACAGATATAAACACACAAACTCACACAAATGCTAAAGATAAAACTTCAAGGGACTGGTCAGGTAAAAACACTTGTTCTTATAAACAACCTGGATTCAATTTCCAGGACCACATGGCAGCTCCCAACTTTTGATCCACAATTTCAGTTCCAAGGAACTGCCCTCTACCTCTACAATCGTGAACATGGTGCACAAACACACGGGAGCAAAGTATTCATGCATCTAAAAAATTTGAAAAACTCTAAAGCTAATAAGTATTTTAAGAGTATAAACACACACCTTTCACATATTTATTCCAATAAGGCTTAGGCAGAACTTACATCATCTTCAAACTAAATAGAAAAAAAGTTTCATTTAATTAGAAATAGTTCTTTGTGTTTTTGGCCCCAGAGCCAGCTTCCTCTCACTCTTTCATTTGTATTCTCAGCTGCTCACGAGCATTTTCATCTTGTCTTAATAAACTGAAAATCTGTTAAAACGGGATAATTGAACATCAAATACAACTGAGATAAAGCTGGGAACAGGTGTCCTGAGATAAAGACAGTGATAGTGTGCTGAGAATTGTGTTTTCTACGGTTTCCATAACAACAGTCTAGATTTCTAAAAGAGGTTTCATTAGGTGATTGTTCTCTCTTCATCAATACAATTCTAAGCTAATAATCTTCAAATAGAAAGTTTTTGCATTTATTCTATCAGATCATTTTTCACTTGTTTTAATGTAGGATATCTGAGTTTTAGTAAAAAATAAATAAATAAATAAATAAAGGAGGAATGGATGAATTCATTCCTGTCTTTCTCTTTTGGAGTCAATTAAGAAGTAGCTGACTGGTGAGCTGGTGAGATGGTTCACTGGGTGAAAATGCTTGCTACCAAGGCTGACAATCTTAATTCAAACCCTGGGATCCAGGAGGCAGAAAAAGAAAACTGTCTTCCACAACTTTTTCCCCGGTCTACACATGCACTCCATCGCATGCTCACACTCACACCATCCCCATACATCAGTAAATACATGCAGTAAAAGCTGAACCATGGACATAACTCAGTGGTAGACAATATTAAAAACCTGTCCAACATGTTCAAGACACTGAATTCATCCTATAGCCACCAAAGAAACACAAGTGAAACTCTTTGTTATTCAGGGGGCATTTAGTAATTCACATAGGGTTAATATTATAATTTAGTAGTTTTCTTTTAAATATTAAAGTAGTTATTCTAACTGTAAAATATGGAAGAAAAGAAAATTGTGGCAAATTTTTGTACTTTTGAGGCTATAATGTTTTGCATAATTGTGTTTAGTGTACTCTTACACAGTTCTATTCTACTTACACATATCCTAAATTAAGAATTGTAAGTAGTTAATTTGTTAGCTGTCACTTTTAATTTCATCTAAAACTATAGCTTTAACTCATAAATGTAAAAAATGCTGTGAGAACTTCATCAATGCTATATCATCAGCATCTAGTATTCTTTTGTTGATTTCAAACAAGAAAGACTCTCACCAACTAGTGAACACTATCTCTAATGTTTCAGTCATTAACCTTTTTTAACTACATAGTGATTTCTTGCTTTAAAATACATTTCAAGAGTGTAGATGACTAAGTAAGTTAAAGGGCCAAGACTTAAAGATCCCTGTCTAATCTCTCAATTTGAGCTTAGCCGCACAGGTGCTGCCTCAGCCTAGATGACCATGTTTCCTTAACATAGTGACTTGAGATGACACACTAGTGGGCTTCAGAGAGCACCAGCTGCCTGCCTTCCAACATAATGCAAGAACTGGGTTTCTGTATTAAAAATGAATTAATGATGAAACATGCTTGGAGATTTTCTCTGTGATCTCAAATCAGGGATGGACTGTTTATTTAACAGACTGTTCTCTTTAGCATAAAAAATTATGCTTCGTTTTACTTTTTCTATTTTTTCATATGTGAGCACACACACACTTAAACAAATAAAAATGTACGTATTAAAATCACTCAGAAATATAATATCAGATACTCAAACTATAGAAGGATTTAAGGTTGGAATAACATTTAAAGGAGCTTAATTGGTAGTAAGTGTCAGCTCTTACATTGCTGCTAATCTAATCTTTCTTAAGTGTTACTCTGAGTGCAGCTAACTCAGACAAGGTCCTTGAGGGTGTCATCAGCTCTATCACCTAGCTCTCCTCTGCTGAGGGACCCTTCCATTGTCCCTGTAACCTCGTAGCCTGGGCACCAGTTCCTCCAAGCTAGTTAGACATTACTTCTTCCTGTGCACTTTGCCTATTGTCTGGGATTATGTAGTCATCTGTCCTAACTACTAATACAGGACTACTCCAACATTGAAATTCTTGGAAGAGAGAGCTTCACCTCCCTGCACTTGAGCATGTGCATGCATGCACACATACACATGAAATTTATAAAGATTTAAAAATTATATACCAATAATGATAGCCTCTCTGTAAAGTTGAGACAAAATCTGTGTGGTAGTGGCAGCCATAGCCCTTTTCATGGAAAGACTCAGTGAAACAGTAGGCACTCAGTAGTTGCAAATAGAACAGCTTTATCTTTCTCTCCTCCTGCGTGCACAGACCCACTCCATATGACCACTGGCTTCTTTCCAGGCTGTTACTAGATCTGCTTTCTTCATTCATAATACTAAGAAAGTGTTTATATATATTGAGTTATGTTTTCTTTAAATGTGGAAACTTCTCTTTTAAATTTTATTCCTGTGGCCAATGTGATAAGCAGATAAGCATTCCTGTTGCCATGCAATTTCTGGTGTCCCAGAATTTCAGGTTTCTTTTCGGGAAATGGGGGTGTGTACCATTTGAGCTAGAACCCGATTCTAGAATCTAAGGAGGAAGCCTGTGCATGACCCTGGAGATGATCTGGTGTATGTACTGTAGAGAGACTGTTCCCACTGTGTTTGTTTAAAGAAATATCAGTTCTCCAGTGTTCAGTGCTATCGATGGGCAGAATTCAAAGCCTCCTAGGCTAAGACTCCATCCTGCCTTCCTCCCTCTGCAGATGACAGCAAAGCCCGACTCAGCAGCATCATGCCCTCTGCTGTGTTGGGTAGCCTTTTGGATGACCAGCACTGGCACTCGGTTCTCCTGGAGCGGGTGGGCAAGCAGGCAAACTTTACTGTGGACACCAACACGCAGCACTTCCGAACCAAGGGTGAGACTGATGTCCTGGACATTGACTATGAGGTGAGTCAATCCTCACTGAAGGTTCCCAGTAGTAGGTTGTCTGTAAATCGAGATTTTAAGCTCCTCCATCTGAGCTAGACTACAAGGGCGGAGTCACCGAGGACATAAGGTCTGGAAATGTCTTTGCCCAGCTCTGTGTTGTTGATGAGGACTCTACGGTGTGAATAAAAATCAGTACTTTTTTTTTTACTTTCTGTATGTACATATGTGTGTATGTGGGCAGGCATGTGTGCTCCTGTGTGTGTGTCCTGTAATTTCTGTTGTTCTGTTAAAAAAAAAAAAAAAAAAAAATCAACCAAACAACAACAGCAAAATCACTTGGCAACAAAAGGGTTTATTTAGCTTATGATTCCTGATTATCATCAACCATTTCAGAGAAATAAAGGCAAGAACTCAAATAGTTTAAGTAGTCACATTGTAGCTTCAGTCAAGAGCAAAGAGTATAAATCCATTTTCTTACGCTCTTATTCTCAAGTACCTTTCTTCTCACTTATACAGTTCAGAACACACCCATGTGATGGTGTAGACCACAGTCAGAGTGGGTAACCTTACCTCAGTCAACAACTGAGATAGTCTCTCGCAGACATGCTGTAGGCCAGGCTAACGGAGACTCAATTGACTCTTGAGTTTTATCAAGTGGACCTTTAAACCTAATCTTCAAAATGTGTATATGTCTTTAAGTGTGCAATTTCTCTGTCTCTGTCTCTCTGTCTCTGTCTCTGTGTGTGTGTGTGTGTGTGTGTGTGTGTGTGTGTGTGCTCTTATGCTTGTGAGTAAATAGGTACTTGTAGCCTCCAGTGTTATTATATCTTGGCTGCACATACCACTCATTCTTTAACAAAAACTTTAATTAGTTGGAGTATTAAAAGACATAGAAAATATTAACAAAATCTCAGGTGTGAACTAAAGATGGCTCAGCCTATAAAGGGATTTGCTGTGGAGCCTGATAACGTTAGTGCAGTTCCCTAGAAACACATAATGGTAGTCTAATTTTTAAAACTCACCAGGAGTCTTAAAAAAAAAAAAAATGTTCTCACAGTGTCCCTGGCCTTTTACATCCATGTCCATTTGAACATTTAACAAATAGGCTAGACCTGTTTTTTCCATTTCTGTGGTATGAAGAACTGAACCCAGAGCACTGATGAAACAGACCAGTGGAACACTGCATATGTTCTAGTCTAATAGGCCAAGTGCCACAGAGCACAATGACCAGGGGACAGAGGGGAAAGATGAGGCCCTCAGAGTGGGAGCGGGAAGATAGGGAGTTTGCTTATGGAGAGAAGCACAGGTCTTCCAGTGGGAGGTCCCACTGGATCTTTACTGAAGGATCCATTAAGCCTGATCAGAAAATAAGATGTAAGATGTGAGCTGCAGGTACCAAAGGAGGAATGTCAAACAATACAGTGGGCAGAGTTTAGAACATAGCAGTGCTATGTAGAAGTCAGTTAAGAAACTAGAGGGCTAAAGGCTAGATTTCTCAGAAATATTGAAAGCTGTCTATTGTTCATAATTAAAACATAACCTGCATAAACTTAATTAAATTGATTAGGGATTAAGAAAGATAAAATATTTGGAATAAATAAATTTATTAATTTCTAATTGTTTTGCTATGCAATTTTCCCTCATTTATCTACTTGTACATCAGAAGTTTTGTAAGTGTGCTGTCTGTGGAAGGTCTTATACCTAAGATGTCGACAAACACTACAAGTTGAAAATCGACTCATTGTTTTATAGATGGCCTGGACTGACAGTCAGCAAACCTCATGTCTTATTGAAAGCCCATTTTCTATGGCTTAATTGTTGAGCATTAAATTTTGTATGTGTGTGTTATTTGAGATTGAAACTAGAGGTAGTCACATGTTAGGAAGCCATGTAACCAGTAAGCTATATCCACAGTAGTTTTATTTAGTTTTCAAATTAAATTCAAATTAGAACCATTTTATTATTTTATGAGAGAATTTCATGTAGCCCAGATTTACCTCGAACTCTCTCAAACCTCTAATCCCTCTTCTTTTACTTCCTGAGTCCTGAGATCACAAGTGTGCATCCCTACCATCTCATTCATGCAGTGTTAATACTGGAACTTTGCCAAAAAAGCTGCATTCCCACCCTCAATATTTTTCTTAATTCAAGAAGAGATTTCATTAAATTGCCTGCTTCAGCCTACTAGTATGTGACATACAGGCCTGTCCCACCAGACAGACAAGATTGGGGTTTTTTGGGGTTTTTTTTTTTGTTTGTTTGGTTGGTTGGTTGGTTTTTTTTATTCTTTCAAGCACATAGAAAGACTAAAAGGAAAGAAAGAGGATGGATGGAAGGAAGGAAGGAAGGAAAGAAGGAAGGAAGGAAGGAAGGAAGGAAGGAAGGAAGGAAGGAAGGAAGGAAGGAAGGAAGGAAGGAAATGTGACAGAGATTTTGATTACAGATGTTTAGAAAAATATATCTCAAAAGATAAAAATCCTCCTGTAAAATCAGCTCATTGTGTTAGAATATAACAAAGTTAAATAAATTGTTTATCTTTACTAAATTGTATGAAATTGATTTTTTTGGTCAGAGTATGATTATGAATTTAGCACACACATGCAGTTACACTAGTAAGTACTTGCTGGGTGTATGTTCCTGTGTATGTGTGTCCTTCTCACTAAGGACAACAAGGTTTTAAACTAAGCCAGATGCTGAAGGAAAGTCTCAGTGATTAAGAGCACATTACAAGGCCTTGAGTTTCATTTCCAATACTCATATGAAAAGAAACACAATTCCCTGTGTCTCTTGCTCCAGGGTATCTGACATCTTCCTTCTGTCTGTTGGTCATTTCCACTCATAGGCATATATCTCACCCCCCAAAAATTCATATAACTATTTTTTAAATAAAAAGAATCAGTCAAAACTAGCTGACAGAGAATATATGGACCTTTGTGAAGAACTTAAATTATGGTGTATAAAGAATATTGAACAACTATTTTCAGGGAGATGGCAATTCTAACTATTTGTTTCAGAGGGCCAGATAAATCAACAGCTCTTAAAAATATATTAAATAGAACTCACTTAGACTTCATCCAGGCCTACTGAGTCAGAAATTCTGTGAAAGGGATCAGCTGTCTATGCTCAGAAATCCTGCAGGCAATTCTGATACCCTCTACTGTCTTAAGGCCACTATCTTAGCTCTCTCTCTCTCTCTCTCTCTCTCTCTCTCTCTCTCTCTCTCTCTCTCTCTCTCTCTCTCTCTCTCAGATACATGTAGCTTGGCTTGCAGGTGGGTGAATCAAATGTGTGAGTAATTGTCAACTCTGGTTTAGTGTGAAATTAAAAAAGTCTATCGTCATCTGGGAACAAGCTTCCAGGCACAACTGTGTGGGATTATCTAGGTTAGGTTACATGTTTCTAGCCAGGGTTTCTATAACTATGATAAAACACCATGATTAAAAGCATCTTGTAGAGGAAAGGGTTTATTTCAGGTTACAATTCCATGTTTCTGCCAATCATCCAGGAAATCATTACAGGAACTGAAGGCAGAAATCTGGTGACAGGAACTGATGCAGAGACCATGGAGGGATACTTACTAGCATGCTCCTTATGGGTTACTCAGCCTGTTCCTTATATAAGACAGGGCCAAAACCAAAATTCCACAAACAACACCATCCACTATGAGGTGGGATTTCCCACATCAATTATCAATCGAGAAAATGCCTGATAGGCTTCTCTCCAAGCCAGTCTTGTAGGTCAATGTTCTCCATTAAGGCTTCACTTTTCCAAATGACTCTGGCTTATGTCAAGTAGACATAAAACCAACAAGAACAAAGGGTTTTTTTTTTGTTTGTTTTTTGGGGTAATATGGGAACTAACCCACCCTAGAACCAACCTACTCATTCTCTGGAATGAGATTCTAGTTGCTATTAAAAGAAGAAAGTGAACTGAGCACAAGCACCCAATGCTTTCTGTTTCTTGAGCATGGGTAGCATACAACCAGCTTCCTGGAGCTTCATCCTGCCATAATGGATTATAACCTTGCAGACTGAGCAAAAATACTTCCTTCTTTCCTTAGTTTGCTTTATCTAGGTATTTTACAGGGAAAAAAAGTAAACTAAAGGGATTTCTGGACCATGACTATGAAACCTCTGAACATAATTTAAGATCCTGGTGGGATAGGGGATAAAAAGGCGAGGTATAAAGAAAGAATGGAATTGTTAGGAGCAGACCTTTTTTTCTCCAATCATTATCCTGAGCCTTAAGATAGATCTTTTCTTTTGATCCAAACTTCTGCTCGGGATATTATAGATAATATATGTCATTCAGTGACTTCAAAAGACAGATTGACATCCTTTGACTCAAAAGGCAAGATGACAACTAGGTAGTTTTGAACTGCTGAAAACTGAAATTGTTTGAGTACCCATCATTTTCTTTTGTCAACTTGTTTAATTGATTGAAGAAAGAAAGAGAACGCAGTAACTTAGATTTACTTCAAAGTACAGAAGTCTTTAATGAACTTTAAGACAACATTGACAAAAAAAAACCATAAAGTCATTGTTCAGTTTCACCATTATTTCTGAATACTTTAATGTCCAAGGTGACTGTTCTAAAATCTATACTATTACCTAATCACCATTGAGTTCCAAGACTGTTTGCCAGTGTATGACCTCATTTGTACAGATATTCAATGAGATCACAGCTGTGTGACATTGAAATGAATGTTAGCTTTTAGGGAAATGAATCTCAAAGATGTCACTCAGATTATGATGTTGGAGACACTTCCTTCCAGTATGCCTTTCACATGAAGAACACCTCTTAAAAGCAAAACTCATTGAAATATTTCTCTCAAGCAATTCCTGCTTCAGGAACCTCAAACTTTTGCCAGAAAGTACAGACAGATTGCTTTAGACATCATAAAACAAGGCAGGCTGAGAATGGTGGCAGACATTACAAGCTGTACTTGAAGATAAGAATTGTGTGTCAGAAGTCTCTAGCCTTGAAGATTTACCTCGAAGGAGGTGAGAATAAAGGGCCTTCTGGGTGGAGAGCAATGTTCTTTTTAGTTGTTTGCCCCCAACAAACTGGTTTAAACCTAGAAGGTAAGAACTCGAAGTTTCAGGTACTCAGAAGCAAAACCAAAATGTTCGTAGAAAGATCACACCTGAACACATCTGTATTGAGAATGGGCTCCATCACAGTGCATCCTGTTAAGTATAAAACACACTGCAGATTCTGGCCTGAGCTCTGGGTACACCTGAGATATGAACTCCGACAGCTGGAAGGATGCTGACATTGTTTTCTGGGACATACTGTCAGAGCATGCAAGAGATGTTCAGATCTCCTCTGTTATAGTTTATATCACTGCTAATTATATTAAGTAACTCTATCTTCATTTACAAATAGTACAAAATTGTAGGAATAGTTGCCTGAAAATTTGATTTCTATTGGTCCTTCTTTAAGACCATGTTGTGCTTTGAATCAAAAGGGCCACCACGGGCTTCTGTCTGCATACTTGCATGTCAGATGATGGAAATGTTCTGGAACGACTGGATGTGACCTTGTTGAAAGAGGTGTGACACATCAATGAAATCATGAATTGCTCCAAATGCTAGAGAAGATAACTAACAGCCTTTCTCTCTGCCTCCAGCCTGGAGGAAGAAACAGTTTAAAACATAATTTAGAAGTTTTGCCTCCAATATCATTATAGTTCAAGAAATCCTTTCTATTAAACAGGTTTCAGTGATCCTGTTTCATATCATTATTTAATGAGTACCCTAAATCATGGTAACAGTTTAAAAACATGTGCTTTATACCCAAACATTCTATACACACTAGAACAAATTTTATAAAAATAAAATTATTAAATTAAGATTAAAAAACAGTGACTATACAAAACTTCAAAACTGAACTAAACACAAATCTCCCCAAACGTGTGGAAGACTTGAGAGATGGCTCATCATCCCAAGAGTCCATACTGTTTTTCCAAAGAACCAAAATTTAATCTTACCATGCGAAGGGTGTCTCCCAACTGCCATTACACCAGCTCCAGATTGTCTGTGAAGCCACATTCCTGTACAAGTACACACACATGCGCGCACACACATTTATACCTACAGTTTTTCTTTTAAAAAATCTAAAATTGTATGTATGAGATGGAGATGGGGAAACACACCTTTAATCCCAGCTCTTGAGAAAGACTGCCAGGAGGATGAAAAGTTTATCCTGTGTAGAGTTGTGACCCTTTCTAGAAAAATGAACAAAGAATTTGTACAGACAAACAATGAAGTACAATGGGCTACAAACAAGCAAGACAAAAGCATGAAAACAGGAGGGAGACTGGTTAGGAAAAGTGTCAGTGGGAGGGGAACACTCAAAGATAATGGTAAATAATATTATTATGACACAATGTATATGTTTAACATTCACATGTAATAAAACTGCAAAGCAGTGAGTTACCAACATGAAATAAATGTGTGATATTAAGAAAACAGCCTGACTAACTTTGTAGAAATATTTGAAAAAAAAAACCCAAAATAACAGTTTTATCATTTGAAAGCATGTATGTTCTTCTAATTATGACATAGATTCCAGAGAAACAGAAATAAAGCATATGATGATTTCTATTTCTATAAAATTTTCAAAGTCCTTCCATTAAAAATGCATTTTAATGACATCAGACAACAAAAATAACTTAAAATGCTGTTAAATATATATTTAAAAAAATTAATAAGTATAGTTTTGACAAATCAACTAACCTAAGCACAGGAAAAAAAGTAGAGCACAGACAGATTAAACTGTAAATGAAAAAATATGATCTTTGTGACTACCAAACAAGAAATTCTTTTTTTAAAACATTTATTTATTTATTATGTATACAGTTTTCTGCCTGCGTGTATGGTTGCACACCAGATGAGGGTACCAGATCTCATTACAGATGGTTGTGAGCCACCACGTGGTTGCTGGAAAATGAACTCAGAACCTCTGGAAGAGCAGCCAGTGGGGGTCTTAATTTCTGAGCCATCTCTCCAAACCCCCAAACAAGAGATTCTAGGCATTCTCCAATTCTGGCTTGACTCAGGTTTCTAAGATCACCATCTTGTAGCATGCTATCTTGGCATGTATAAAAAGGGAGACAAAATTGTGTTATACATCCTTGTAGGTATTTTAATAAATATGATATTTGAGGAATAATAATACCATTTTTCACACCCAAATTGAGTTTCTCAAAATTTGTTCATAATTATAAAGAAATTATATGTAATTATATATATATTTTTTCTATTTGCTAAGAATTTTAAAAAAGAAAGTAAAAATAAATAAACAGTTGTCTACTGCCATAATAGTCTGCCACTGTTTCAGTAGATGGCACATGATGGTTGCTCACAGAGTTTATGGCTGACTCAACTACTGATACCTCTGGTAGATATGTATGGAGGCCAGAGCTTTTCCTGTATTACTTATTTATTTTAGCACATATATTAATGTGTTAGTTAGTTATGATGGATGACGTATATGTAACTATAACTAATGTCTAACTAATGACTGACTAATTACAAGTGAAATTTAAGTTCATCATAAGGGTTGAGATATTTCTGCTTCTTTTACATTTGTTTGTATAAACTGAAACTCTCTGATAGTAGTGGGGATATTTCTTAAATAAATGAATTAATTTCTTTGTGTGAATTAGCATAGTATCAGCCTAATCCTAATTCTACTTCTCTACTCGTAAGATTTTCTTTCTTTTCTTTTTTTGAGAGAGTGTCTTAGGTAGTTCAAGCTGCGGGCCTTAAACTCACTACGTAATTGAAGACAGCCTTGATTTTCCAACCCTCCAGCCTTTACCCTTCAAGTGCTGAGACTGCAGGTGTGCTCCACCATAATCCATGTTTGCAGTTCTCAAAATGGAATCCAGGACCTCTTGTGGCTAGGCAAGCTCTCTACCAGCTGGGCTACCTCCCAGCTCCCAGAAAAAGGTGGTGACAAGTTCCATATGCTTAGAGGCTGTGCTTACTGCCATCCTTGCTATTGCTTGGCACTGCCTACTGAGCACTTTCCTCTTCACACATCATTAACACACGATGTCCAGAGACTCACCATGGGATGGCTCCTATCTTGGGGAACAGAGAAATAGACTTGGAGATGGAAACACGAATAGTAGAGCTGAGTCTGAACACATTTTAGGAAAGACTTTAGATTCTCTTAAGTTACTCATCTTTCTTTTAATTTCCAATTAAAATTGTGATTTTTTTTTTTTGGTTTTGCTGATTTTAAATTCCTCAAATTTTGTACCTGTTAATTATAATAAAAAGTTATCTTATAGGGCTTGTATATATGTATCAAATCCCAGCACTGGAAATTCAAAGGTATGAGGATCCATGGGGTTTACTAAAAAGCTGTTCTAGCTTAGTGAGTGAGCTCCAGGTTCAGTGAGTCTATTACTAATTATTTTTAAGTTAGTTGGGTGGGTGGTATTTTATCAGGCTCAGTAAGTAAAGGCACTTGCTGCCAGGTCTGATGACATGCGTTCATTTCAATGGCGTAAAGTAAGAATCAACTCAATCAGTTGTATCTGGACTTTCACACATTTTCCTTGGCAGGTGTATTTCCCACATACTGACTAAATAATAAATAAATGTGTTAAAATATACAAATAAATAAATAATCCAGGAAGAGAGGAAGAGAAAAACATTCAGTGTGGAGCTCTAGCTCTGCACAAATGTGTATACACATGCATGGGAATTCACAGACACACATGAATATACACATACACAGTACCCATTTTGATTTGTATTGAAAGTAAACAAATGACATAAAATATGATGGAAAGTACCACACCAAGAAACACCATCCTTCCTGCCTTCCCTGTATTGTTCTTTCAGTGCCAGAGGGTGAATCAAGGACCTCATCCATGTTAGGCAAAATCTCTGCCACTAAGCCTCTGTCCCAGATACTTCATTAATATATTTTTCTTTTTTAAAGTACTCAGGCTGGCTTGCAGGGTGGCTTTTGATTTTCCTGATCTCCCTATATAGCACCTCATTCTATAGCACTACCAAGCCTGGGTTCCTTGTTTTTATCAGCATTCACAGAAGCAACTGATAATATATTTTCTTATGCTATCTAAGTTTCTGCTAGAATGTTGATAGCATGGCTTAATTAACCTTCCACTTCTAGTTAAGGTGGCTAATCAGACATTTGGAGACTGGCTGAATTACTATAGTCATCAATAAAATAATAGAAAATTAGCTGGGCTCTCTCAGACATGCACGGAGCCTGGGGCAAGAATACAAATGAAGAACCACATGCTGTAATCTAAATATTTAAAGAGGTGCAAATCAAGCAAAGGATTTACTCAATAAGATGTGTTTAACTCACCTAGCATGAACAGTTTGCCTTCAAAGTCATACTGCATCACTCTCACATCTGATGTGCTGTGAATACCTCCCTCCTATCCTCAGAAGAACAGATGGGAAGGGAGAAAACTGTTGATTTTGACAGTGACATGAAACATTTAAATCAAGCAACTTTGTGTGTTGGGCAGGTCATGGTGGAAAAGAGTGATAACCGCTGAGGTTATCTCACCTGGCCTGTGAGCACTGCTCCTATGAAGCAGTACATGGTCTGTCCCAGCAGGAGCCCTTGCTGTCTCAGCATATGGAGAGCACTGAAGCACATATTTCATCCAGATCTTTTCGAGAATAAAATGTATAAAATTTGATCTGTTAGCCAAACAACCTAGTAACTGATATATAGAGACAAAAATGTGAAATTTATGTTAGACCAGATTGTCTGGTTTATTCCCTGGGGTGTGTAAAAGATACAGATTTACTTATTTAGCAGGAGGATTCACAGGCATTACTCTCCTCTGGTCTGGACCAAAACAACTTTAATACAAATGATGATCTGGATCCGGCCTCAAGTGCAATATTCCATCACACACAAAACAGTGGGGAACCTGGAATGGTCAATTTGTACTACTAAGAACCCACTGGCAACATCTGTTACTCTGATTTACCTTCTCCTTTTTTTTTTTTTTTTTTTTCCTCTTCAAGGGCTGTAGTAGGTTTTTTATATGGAATAAACAGACCCAAGGGGCTTCTAAGGGTCTGGGGATCAACCTGACCTCAGCCAATTCAAACTGGTTATAACTGGTGACTTAAAGCATGTGCTCATAGCTCTCATGGCCATAAGGGCTCCTTGAATGGGCACTTCCTCATAAGCCAACTTGGAGTCTGCCTGAGCGCCTTGCCAAGAGTGGCAAAGTCCTAATATAAAATAACCTAGACCAGCATAATACAACCACACCACAGTAGCAAATGCCAACAAAGCAAAGCCCTTTCCCTCTGGCTGGGTATAAAAATGCTCCCTCTTTCCTCAATAAAATAAATTTATTTATTTCAACTCGTTCCTGAGGCTGAGTCACTGTCTCCCTGCCTTCTTGCCCCCCCCCCTCCCAAGGGGACCGAACAGGGCCAAAAGTGTAGGCAGCACCACCACCTTTAAAGATCACAGATCTGTTTCTTTTCTAGGCAATGTGGCAAATTGCTGCCTGGGTAGTTTGATGGACTGAGAGCCGACTAGGTCTATGGAGCTTGGAGTTTTCTTAAAAATAGGATTGCACTGGGGAGATGGTTCACTCAGTAGGTTGTTGTCATTCAGTATGGAAATTTGACTTCATAAGTATCGATGCTGTGCTACACATTTATAATCCCGGTGTTCTGGGGGTGGAGAGAAGTAAATCCCTGGGGTTCACTGGTCAACCTGTCTTACTGTATTGACAAGCTCCAGATTAAAGGAGAGATCCTTTCCGTACTAGTTACTCTTCATTGCTGTGATAAAACACCATGACCAGAGAAATTCACAGAAGAATGAGTTTGTTCGAGGCTCACAGTTTAGGGGTTAGAGTTTGATAACAGAATGGAGGTTACAGGGATTTGCATTCAAATCATTACTTTAAAAATACAGATTTCACCAGAAAATTGAAATTTCTGGCTTCATTTCCAATGACAGAAACTCATCAGCCAAGACTGAATTCCAGATGTCTAGATTGGGCTGTCTCTACTGAAGTTCCAAGAGACTCAGGAACATGTAGACATGGGTGGAGAGATGGCTCAGCTGGAAATAGCACTTGCCTTTGTAAACATGAGGATCTGGGTATTTAGGACGTCATTCTCATTTGCAGTCTATTACTTTGATAAATACCATGACCAAAAACCACTGAGGAGAAAGAGGCTCATTTTAGCTTATTCTTCAAGGTAACAGTCTATGACCATGAGAAGTGAAATCAGGAATTTCAACAAAGCTTATGGAAGATCACTGTTTACCAGCTTGTTTTCCATGGGTTGTTCAGCCTTCATTCTTCCGTAACCTCTAACAGACCGCAATGTATAACCCTGTCCTTAGTGGACTGGGCCCTACCAAACCAATTATTAGACAGAAAAATGCCCATGAGGGCTTCATGGGAACTTGAAGAAAACCCAAGGTTAATCTTTCTCACATATATGAATGCACATGTATGCATACACACATTTAGATTTAAATCAATACGCTAAAATATGTTATTACACTTTTATTATTTATTGTCTGTGGATGTGTGCTTGTTGCTGTTCACTCATGGAGGTCAGAGGACAGTTTGCAAGAGTCCATGCTGTCCTTCCACCATTTGGCTCCTAGGGATCAACTTAGACTGGCAGGCTTGCTGGCAAGTGTTTTCACTTTCATAGCCATCTCCCTAGGCCTCAAATCAATATTTAAAAGTAAAGAGATTTTACCAGAAATTATGAGTTTTGGATTTATTTATTAGTGGCACAAATTCATCAACTTTGGTTGCATTCCAAAGGAGTGCTGCCCCTTCTGATGGTCACGCAATTTCAGTGTGGTTCAGTGATACCAGCGTGGTTATATTTCAGAGGAGACTAGAAAAGAAGACAATAGCTCACATACATGGGTTGAGATGATCCATCACAAAACTGATTACCAGTGCAAAGGCAAGAATCTGCATTTAAACTGAGCTGGAGACAAACAGTAATGGAGAGAGGAACTCTTTGTAATTAGAGTAGCACCAAAGATCTGAAGAAGAGAGCAGGTGTGAGACAAGAGGAGGGTAATAAGGTCAAAGGAGAGGCCTGTTTTGAAGCTTCATGAATTTAACATCAAAGAGGGCTTTTTCCTGCAATTCTTCCAGCTGCAGCCTGTCTGTGACACCTGAAATCTCATCAGAAGCCTGGGGAGAGGATATTGTCCGAGTCAATCTGTGAGTGGAATGTGTAGTCTACCTGCTTTCATCAGCCTCTAAGATTAAAGAAAGACACACTGTGCAATTCAAGAGGACAAGCAAGTGAACAGGCAACAAAATTGTCAAAAAAAAAGCACGAGGCAAGAGCAGACTGAGAAAGAAATTGTTTATCATACTTTTTGATCAAAGACGACAAGTATTGTTTTGATCTAGTGTGTTTGAATGGCATACTCAGAACTGAGGATGCAGTACTGGTACCTTGGTAGATAAAATGTGTGCTATGTTAAAAAAAAAAAACAAAAAAAAAACAAAAAAAAAAACCTTGAATTTCATCTCCCTACCCTGTGGAAAACAAGTCTGCTGGCCACAGTGGTATGGGCTTGTGCTCTAACACTGAGGAGAGAGAAATGAAATTATCTTGAGGGCTCTTTGGCAGTCATTCTCAACAAATTAGTAAGCTCTAGGTTCAGTGAGAGAGCCTGTCTCCAAAAGTAACATGGAAGTTGATTGTGGAAGCCACCCAGTGTTGAATTTTAGCTGTCCATGAATGCACATGCCCATTTGTACAAACATGTGCATACACGTGAGCACAAACACATACAAAAATAAATAATATAAGCCTTTTAAATCAATTTAATTTTTTAAATATTTCTATGATAAAATTGATATGGAAAACACTATAGAGAAGAAAATGCCTTTGAAAATAAAAGATAAAAACGTATAAAGGTCATGATAAGTCTGTCATTATACTTCCTACTCTGTACTTACTGTCTGAGAGTATCACATAAAATGTAAACAAATGCAGGACTTAGAAAATAAACTTTCCTCTGCCTATCTAAAACCACTGGATCACTGGGCCCTACTATAAGCAGCTATAGCAACTTTCTGGTGGGAGGCATTGGAGGTAGGGTAAGGGAATCTATCTAAACAATACAGTTTTATAGCTGGGTGAATGACCCAAGGGACAGAGTCACTTCAAAGAGAATAAGAGGCAGAAAATTCTGTACCTAACTATTAATGACCCTGACCTATGAGCAGAGAGTCACACTGCCTCTCATAGCATGTGCCATCATGGTAACAAAGAAAGTCATATATCAAAATAATTTTAAAACACAGACAGCTATAGCTGAGTGAGAAGTCCCTGTCATAAACCTTGGATGTTTTCTGATGACATTCTAAAACTGTTGGTTGGTGGAAGCTAGAAGTCTACTTGTACATTACAATGGGGATTTTACCTCAATGCTGGATGTTAAAACAGACACAGAGGTGAACAGTCGTTAGCTATGGAGGGGAGAACACAGGCCTGCGAAATTTCCACTCAGTACAATCGAAGAAGTGAAAAATCAGCCTTGTAGAATGGTTGGTGCAGCTATGACATTTTCCTGAGTCAAGGAGAAAACGAAAACTGAGAACTTGAGCATCTGTCACATTAACCTGAACAAGTCAGAACAGTTTACCAGTAATCAATTTCAATCCTTGCAAATAACAGCTTCCATAACTAACTGTTGTAAAGCATACACAAATGTGACTTGGCCAGAGAGATAATTCCAAGCAAAATTTTGACTTTTACTATCAAATATTTCATAAATCAGATGAAAATCAAATATAAATGCCCTAAGGTTGTGGTTACTAATACAGAATTAATAGTTCTTTTTAAAGACAGCAAATACGGTCTTGGGAAATATTTAGAGAAATTAATACTATGCATGAAGGAATGTTATCAACATATGAAGTAGTTTTCCCCCTCTAACTACCTGAAAATGAGCTAAGTCTCTGATTTACAGGGTCACTACAATGTCAAATTCCCTATGGGAAAATCACAGGAGGAGCAGACAGGGGGAAAAAAGGAAGGGAGGAAGGAAGGGAGGGAGGGAGGGAGGGAGGGAGGGAGGGAGGGAGGGAGGGAGGGAGGGAGGGAGGGAGAAAGGAAGGAAGGAAGGAAGGAAGGAAGGAAGGAAGGAAGGAAAGAAGGAAGGAAGGAAAGAAGGAAGGAAAGACAGGAAGAGGTGGATCTGTCCTCTGACTGTGGGTAGATCCCTCTGATATCTCTGAATGTTTTTATTGTATTTGAAAATATCCCCACACATTCCTCCACTGGAATCGTCTCCACTCTCAGATACTTTTTAATTTTTTTTCTAAATAAATTTAAATTTTCTTTGCTAATACAAAACATCTAAAGTATAAATAAGATGTAAAATGTATATTCATGGTCAAGTGTATTTTAGTACAATTTTAGCTAGATTCAGTCTGCTCCCATGAATACAGGAGTATGCTAGGGAGTACAATGAAACGCCAGTGTTATTGAGGGATAAATGTAGCTGTGGTGACTGTCTGACACATTTTGCTGCTGTGATAAAGAAACTTGGGTCAGGAAGAGTGTATTTGGCTTATACTTCTAGGTCACAATCCAGCATTGAGGGGAGTCTTGGCAGTAACTTAATCTAGAACTTGAAAAGAAACTTGGCTCTTTCTGGCCTCCATTCAGCTCGCTTTCTTATACTGCCAAGACCTACCCGCTTAGGCCTAGTACTGTTCACAGTGGATCCTCCCACACAAATAAGCAACCAAGACTATTTCTCTTAAATATAGCCATAGGCCAGTCTGATCTGGGCAGTTCCTCAGTTAAGACTCCCATGAATAATGCTAGTCTGTGTCAATTTGACAGCTGAAGCTAACTAAGACATTGACTAATAACTTGTCAATGCTTTCTTAAATCTATCTACAATAAAGAGTTCCTCATTTCTTCACAATGAGCTGGTAACCAGCTGGGAAGCTGTCTAGGTTTCTTGCATCATTACCATCTCATATATCTACCATGAAAAAAAAAAAAAATTCTGTGTCTAACCGTTGTAGATGTGAGTGTTTGTGGGGTGTGTGCACATACATGTTTGTAGATATGCCATGCTATGCCTGTGGTGGCAAGAGATAGTTCTGTTTTCACCTTGAGACATCTTCCTTTCATTGCCACAATGTGAACTCCAGACTAGCTGGCTGGTGAGTTCCTTGATGATTCTCCTGTCCTGCTGTACCATCTATTCAGAGTAGCTCTGGGATCAAGATGCCAGCTACCTCATCTGACTATCTTTCTTGTTGCTGTTGTTTTTGTTTTGTTTTGTTCTTAACAGGGAATCTAGGGATCAAACGTTGGCCATTGAGCCTGTATGGTTAGTGTTTTTATTCCCTGACCATCTCCTGGCCCCTGTATGCACAAGTTTCTCATGTCTGAATTCATAATTTACAACCAAAAGCAATTCCTGTACTTCACAACTAAAATTGCATTGATTTTCAATTTTCACCTAAATATTTAAGAATCATCATGCTGGTGGTTCCAGAATGTTGATAATTAATTGCTTCTCAGATCCATAGGACATTTTTGCATTGTTTCAATATTTTATCTTTATAGATAACAATTGGGGAAGAACCCTGTGCATATTAGCTCCTTAGTTACTGTGACTTTCAGAACTAGGTGTCGCTGGAGGTGAGCACATATCTTTTTGGTTCCTTAGCCTTTTTTATGAACGTGTTTTCTTCTGCTGCTGAGCTCCAGATAAACATAAAGATGATGATTTTTCTTTAAATTTTCTCTTTTTTTGTTGTAAATTACTGTTTATTTAGTATTAAAAAATTTAAGAAAGAAATAAAAATGGTTTTGTAAAGTAAGCCTGTAAGAGGCAAGCAATTACTGATATTTTTATATAGACTAATCAGTGTCCTTTAAAAGGAATAATCAAGTAGCATCTGCAATTACTAAAGCTGCTTGGCTCACACATACAATTAAAGTCTAGAGAATGTGCTTATTTCTCTTATAGACCTACTTCTTCAGAGCTTATAACTAAGTGTTGATTTTTTTTTCCCACCATGAAGCTCAGTTTTGGAGGAATTCCAGTGCCAAGCAAACCTGGGACCTTTTTAAAGAAAAACTTCCATGGCTGTATTGAAAACCTTTACTACAATGGAGTGAACATAATTGATTTGGCTAAAAGACGAAAGCACCAGATCTACTCTGTGGTAAGTCTATGATCTCTGCAAATGGTGGTTTATGGACTCAGGAACATCTTACTTTGTGCTAAGTCCACTATCTCTGTTACCTGATGGTATGTGAACTTGGGAAGTCTTGCTTTGGTACTCCACCCTTTACAACTTCACACTGTGTTTCTTTTTTGTGTTTAGAATTTTGTTCAGACAAGGCTGGACATGAAGTTCTGTTGGTAAAGTCCTTGCCTATTATACAAAAAACCCCAAGTTTCATCCTTCACATAAAAATGGATGTTTTAGTTAATTTTCCAACTATGGTGGTCTGACAAACAATTTAGAGTAGGAAGGCTTTATTCTGGTTCATAGAATGAAAGATTATCTTTCATCACTGCAGAGGGAACATGACAGTAAATGTGGAGATTGACTAGTGACATCTCATCAGCACCTACGACAGAATGAACAAGAATTGTGACTGGGATATAAAAGCCCAGGCCCTCTGCCAGTGACCAACCTACACAAGGTCCCAACTCCTTAAGGTTCAAAAACCTTCTTAGTATCTAGAAGATCCACTAAAGTGTTCAAACACGTGAGCTTCCTGAGGATGTTTCATACTCAAATCACACTTGGCATGGTGGTACATACCAGTAATCCAAGAACTTGGGAGCTGAAAGCAAGCAGATCAGACTTATAAGTTATCCTCTGTTATATAGTAACTCTGAGGCCAACCTTTGCTACATGAGGCCCTCCCTCAAAAATTAAAAATAAAATAAAATAATTGTTGTCCTATTGTCTGACTTTATATTGGAGAAGAGCCAGCCTAGAAAGAGGGCACCACAAATGATTTCACTGGTAAACTCAAGTGCAAACTTGCAGAGAATACTGCTTTCTTAGCTGTGTGGAAGATTTTAAATCTATTCAGGCTTATATGAATTTTTTTTTTAATTTCTTTAAAATACAATGAAAGCATAGATGCTACTGAATTATGTAGCTAGAATATTGCGTAATTATTGGTTATACTAAGTGGGACATTTTAAATCATATACAATGTTAGTGTCTTAAATATTCCTTGTGGATCACTTATAATCACAACAAATTAATGTCCTCACTAATTTACTAACCTCTATTTTCCCTAACACACCTTGAGTTTTATGAAGTATCTTTAAAAAATTATTCTTGAGTTTTCTCTCCTCCTTACAATTTAATTGTTCCTATATTACTCTGCACTCCCTTTCAAATTTATGCCTTCTTTTTCTTTAATCACTATTAAACACACACACAGCTGCTAAGTCCTTTTATTGCTGTTTAGATGCATATCTTTTTCGGGCACACTACTTGAGATTCAATAATCTATCAAGAATCTGATCACTGGAGAAGACTTATGCTTCCTTTCTCAGTGCCATTAATTTCCTGCAGCTCTTCGACTAGTGAAATTTTCCTATCCACATTGCCATGTCAACTGGTGTTGTCACTGTGCAGGCTTTGCTTAGGTAGGTGCATTGTGGAGATTTATGGGTGCAGCTTCCCTGAAAAATATAGATGCACTATCAGACATCAGATGTTCTAGGTATATATATTACTGCTCTATTCTCAATGCTTGGTAATGCCTTGAATATAATGGGGACTCAATAATAATAGGTACATATGTTTCAAAATATAATTAAGGGTTTATATATTTCTTCTAGTTCTTCAAGTGTTTGGTGTTACCACATGTTGAGTTCTGTTTATTACTATTTGTTCAGAATGGATGAGCCTATTTATCATGTAATAGCATTCTTTTTCTCTAGTGATAACCTTGTTTTAAAGTATACTTTACCTAACTACTATAATGTTGACATATGAGCTCTTTCTTTCTTCCTTTCTTTCTTCCTTCCTTACTTTCTTTCTTTCTTTCTCTCTCTCTCTTTCCTTCCTTCCTTCCTTCTTTCTTTCTTTCTTTTTTTTGTAGTTGTTTTGTTTTTTGGTTTTGTGTATGTATGTGTGTTTCTTTCTTATTTAATTTGGTTTTGGGGACAAGATTTTTCTGTGTATTCCTATCCTTCCTGAAATGTCTCTGTAGACCAAGCTGACCTCAAATTATTCAGCGATCTGCCTGCCTCTGCCTCCAGAATGCTGGGGTTAAAGGTAGGTACCATCACTACCCAGGAAGCTCTTTTCAATATTTGCATTCTATAATTTTCCCATTGCTTATTTCTTAAGTTGTCTCTGTCATTATTTATTATTTACAATAAATAGTTGAGTTGTGAATTGTAATCTACACAAAATTTTAATTGGTGGTATACTTGGTTCACTTACACTTCATGAAATTATTGATATGCAAGAACTTAAGTATCTATAATGCTTGCCTTCTGTTTGTTATGCTGCTGTTTTAATTCTTTCCCTTACTTTTAAAAATAATATGTGTGCTGAGTGAATTTTAGAATTAAATTTCATATGTGAGTGTCTGTTGTGCAGTATTAACTTAAGATGAGTTACATTTGTTCATGCTGTGGAATATTTGTTTAATGATTCAAAGACATATTGCATTCTTGTATGCTGTATTTATTTAACTCTGTGAAGCTGTCTTACTTTGTCTGCCTAAAATACCCAACTTGAGCAAAAAAGAGCTGAACAGACAATGGCTATGTGGGAGAGTAATAAGCAGGGCTACTAGGCAGAGAGAATAAATGGGAGAAAGAAAAGAAGTGAGGAGAAAGCATAAGAGGAGAAGAAGATAAAAGGGGCCAGACAGCCATTTACACAGAAGGGCATGGGGTAAGAAGGAAAGAGAAGACATACAGAAGTAGAAAAAGGTTAAAAAAAAAAAAAAATCCCAGACGCAAAAGATAAATGGAATAACTTAAGTTAAAATAAGCTGGCTAGAAATCGGCCAAGTTAAGTATTCACAAGTAAGCATAAGCCTCCATGTATTTATTTGGGAGCTGGGTCTTAGTCACAAAAAGAGTAAAACAAACAATCATGTAACTTTAAGTGTCTCCGCATAGCTTTTGCTTGTGGTTGCTCAGGTATAACTTTCCATAGCTTAATGTATTTTATCATTTGTTCATTACAGTTGAAATATAGGAAAGTTACCTCTTTTGCCTCTTTTTAAATACATCAGTTCCTTTCATGTTTATTAAATTGTGCTCATTATTTTCTTTCTCTGTAACTAGAAGTTTAACAATTGTTTTTGTTTGTGCTTCAATTTTCCAAAATAATTTTTAAAACTTAAGATAAAAGATGTTTATTGTGCTAATTCTTTTCTCGTATAGTTTAAAATTTTGAAAGAAAGCAAAGAGAGTATTAGGGAAAGAAAGGATAGAAGGCAAGCAAAATGACACATGAGCCATAAAAGAGCATATAATCCTCCCTGCCCCAACTTTCACTCTGCCCACAGGTTTAGTCATTTAGTCTTTGCTGTTGTGGGTGTGAGAATTCAACCTTCCGTTCATTGGACAGCATAGCAAGAGCCAGCTATATAATACAATGTGCTACTCCATTGAGGCAGTGACTCTGAAAGCCACATTGACTTTACATATGACTAGTCACAGCACATTTGTCACACTGACCCATTTATATTAAGATCTATAATCTTAAAAGTTACGCCTTTTTCTTCTGTTTAAAATAACATAAAATCATTCTAATATATATAAAACTGAGCTGCTACTATACATAAAACTAAGATTTATTTTTAAATATATTCTTTTCCTTCTTTATTCTCATAAATCTTTGTTTATTCCCTTTCCATTAAATACTTTCTTTTACCTAGGCTTTTTAGCATATATGTGAATATTCCAAATTCTCATATCTTCTTACAGCTGAGAATATTATGATTGATTTCCCCTGATATAAAATTGAGAGTTGTCAGTTATTTTAACATATGATATGTTGACTCTCTTCCCTCTGCTCTCAGTGACAAATGGGATGTCTCAGCAACAAAAGCAACCAGGTTGCTTTATTTCTGAAGGTGCTGTGTATTTTGTCTATGGATTATATCAAAGTTTGTCTTTGATGTTAGAAGCTTTGAGTGTGATGTGACATGGCTTTTTTTAGCATTTCCTGTTTGGGTTTTCCTTAATTCCTTGAATGTATGAGCATTTGAGAAATTTTCTGTCATTATATGTGATAGCTTCTATCACTATATGTTAAAGTATATATTGACCTTTAATGTATGTGTGTGCTGTGGGAGGGTGAGAACATGTGTGTGGGTAACAAAAGAGATGAAAAGGCAGTATAGGATCTCCTGGAGTCAGAATTACAGGCAATTGTAAGGTCTGTCACAACTAATGTAGGCACTGGGAACTGAACTTGGATCCTCTACAAGGCCATATACACTCAAACACTGAGACATTTCTCCAACCTTTTTGGATATTTTATAGCTAGTGTCTTTTATATCTTGTTCTGAACTTTGCCATCCTTTTATTATAGCTTACCAGGCTACTTAAGTTTAGATGTTGCTCAAACTAAAGGACTTTAATTCTTACATGTTTGACACATTCTTTACAGTTGGTGGTATAGACTCACCAATGCTGTTTTACTCTTCTGGTTGTTATTACATGATTAAAGTTTAATCTCTCTCTCTCTCTCTCTCTCTCTCTCTCTCTCTCTCTCTCTCTCTCTCTCTCTCTCTCTCTCTCTTTCTCCCTCTCTCTCTTTATCTCTCTCTGTTTTTCAGGATGAGGCTTCTTTTTCTGACAGTCTTGGCTGTCCTGAAATGTCACTCTATAGACCAGACTGGCCTCAAACTCACAGAGCTCTGCCTGCCTCTGCCTCCCGAGTACTGGGATTAAAGACGTGTCTTACTCACCTATTACGTTTAATTTTTAGAGACAGTTTTCATTATAAAATCTGCTTTAAAATCTGTCTGATGATTCTCAGTATATATTGACTATCATTGAAGGTCTCCTGTTTATTCAGTCAGAAATTATCTAAGAAATACTTTTTTGAGGAACCTGAGGCACTAGTTATCATGTTTCATGAAAACTTGTGGGTGAAATGCTAATTGCAGCTGCCAGCCACATGAAAACCCAGCATTCCCCTAAATTTTTCTTATAGCTCTCTGACTAAGGGGGGGGGTGGGGAAAAACAAAAACAAAAACAAAACAAACAAACAGAAATCTTCTTGCTGTCCTGCTAGTGATTCCCAGTGACCTTCAGCAGAGCATCAGGGCTTACAATGTTATCAGTGGACTCTGCAGTGAGTCCCCACTTTCCACAAAGCCACATCTGTGCAGAGGGTGGACACCTCCTGAGCTCCTCCTCCTGTGTGGGCCAAATGCCTAAACTCTTCAACAAGGCCTTATTGGTAACATAAGGAGATGCTGGTGGTGCCTACAAGGGTTGAATTCTTTGATTCCTGTTAATCTTTCTGATTTTAGATCTACTTTCCCAGATTGGTCTTCCTTGTCACTATGCTAACAGGAACCTGGAACATTTTGGTGCAGCCTGGGCGAGTAGAAATGACTCAACAGTTATTCTGTAATATTTAGTTTTGACAGGCATTTGCCTTACAATGTCCTATTGTGTTATGCTGTCCCCTTTGTCAGCCAATGGATGAGTAAGTCATTTTGTCAGTGATAAGCAAAACTTAATTCCCTTTGCAATCTGATTGTCCAGCTATCTAGATAAACTACAATATATAAATAACTTAGCAGATTCTTTTGTTTGGTAAATATAACCTATAGTAGATATTTTGTGTTTGGGGTTTCATGTTACTATATAATTTAAAAATTCCTATTGGATTCTATGAGGCAAGCTTGAGAAAGCTCATACTTGGACAAAGAATGTCCGCTTTTAAGAAGATTTATACCATGTTTCTAGCACACTTAATGTGAAGTCTTTAGAGTGGTGTAAAGAAGGTAATAGTTCCTGACTGATGCTGGTATGCTGAGTAATACTTGTCCATTAGTACATTACACTTATGAATCCCTAAAAATCTCTCACCTACCTATAAGAACTGAGATTACCCATTTTACTTGGGTGGCCATTGGTTTGCCAATTATATTGCTAATTTCTAAATGTTAACACCAGTGTGGCTATAGTGATTTGAATGAGAATGCCTCCCCCACTCCCTCAGGCTTGTATGTTAGAATTTTTGATCTCTAGTTGGTAGTACTTCAAAGAAGGATTAGGGAATGTAGCCTTATTGGAGTAGGTGTGTCACTAAGGACAGGCTTTAAGATTCCAGGAGGCTCATGCTGTTCCAGGGCTGTCCCTTTGCCTGGTGGTTGAGTGGTCAAAATGTGAGCTCTCTATTTTGCCTTAATTCCACTATCTGCTCATACCTGAGCTCAGAGAGGGAGAGGCTGTCTATGCCTTATGTAGAAATTTCTGCCCTCTGTAGCACTATATCCACAAAGGGAAGTTCTCTATACACCATTCTAGAAAATATGTTTTGTTATAATCTTAAAATAAAGAACAAAGTCTCAGATAAAAAGTTGATATAAAATAATCCATTCTGAATAAGCATTATTATGTGAAGGGCATTGTATGAGGTTTCTGGCCCAGACTTTCTGGCTTAGCCTTGTGGCTCAGACTTTTGGGCTTAGCCTCTAGATTTGGGTCCACAGACCCGCAGACCCACAGACCCACAGTCCCACAGTCCCACAGTCCCACAGTAACACACCGATGCTTTTATTAGTTGTATGCTAATTGAGCTCGGACCCAGGCATATAACTTGCTAGCTCTTCCTCTTAATCTAACCAGTTGATTCTAATTCTGTTCAGACATGAGGCTTGGTACCTTTCTCAGAGCAGCATAGTTATCCTCTGCTTCTTCTGCTTCTCTGTTGCATTTCTGTTCTGTTCTTCCTGTTCCCAGAGTTTTCACAGTCTGGTAGCCCTGCCCATACTTCCTGTGTGTCTTTGCCCAATCGTTTTTTATTAAACTTATAGGCAGGACAATTATTTACAATGTAACATAATAAATCCACTACATATCCTCTTTTCTCTTTTTAAAACAAGAAGAATCTCAAATCTAATATCCTTTCTCCCCATTATCTATAACAACTCATAAACAACACTGTAAATCAACACAAACATCCATAATCCATGTTTTGGGAATGTGGGCATTGTTCTCTAGGCTACTTCCTGCTGAATGGGGGCACTAGCAATCCCATAGGGATCTAAAGAAAAGTTTCAGATTGTGGACAAGTTTTTAGTGGCATAGTCTGTAAGATTGGGTCATCTTAGCCAGTCTCTTTGAAGTTGTTCTGGATGCAGAACTCCAGAGGAAACTCCAACAGAGATGCTCTGAAATGCTGAATCATCGGGCCATCCATTTTCATTGGAGATTTTTCAGGGGGTCTTTCTCTATCAAACTTTATGTTCTTTATCCAGGAAGAAATCCACAGCCTCTCATTTTCTGTGGAAATAAAAAGAAAACCTCTTCTCTGTTACAATGTGGTTTCTCGGCCCCGGGTGGCCAGAGGCCCAGACACACAGACCTGTAGCCTTAGACCCCTTAGCCACCCGCTGTTGTTGTTTAGGCCCTTAGAAATGACTCAGATGCTTATATTAAGAACATGTTGTTTGGCCTATGGCTCAGGCACATTGTTAGCTAGCTTTTACATCTTAAATCAACCCATTTCTATTAATCTTTCTTGCCATGTGGCCCGTGGCTCATCTGTGTTCTTTACATATTTGTTTTTTCTTGGGCCTCTGGTTTAGTCTGTCTCTCTTTATATGTTGATCTTTTGGGCTTTTGGCTCCTTTGTCTCTGACTCTGCCCTGCTTCTCCTACCTACTCTGATTCCTCCTCCTACTTTTTTTATGGTGCCTGTCATGGGCCAAAACAGCTCCTTTATTTAAAGATTGCTATTCACAGCATACAGAAAGGCATTTCCACATCATTTCTCCAAAGTAGCTTATCTTTGGATTTCAATTTTAAAGTCAACTCATTTACAAAATATATAGGTTGAATTAATCCAACAGCATTTATAATCAACTGTCTTTTAGCAGCTTTTACTACTTCATTTTCAGTCAAGAAGCTTAAAGACAATAACATACAGTATCCAGACAATCTTTGTATTTTCCATCTTTACGTGGCTTATTTTTTTTTTGTACTTTATTTCTTTTTTAAGGACTTTCTCTATCCTTTTTCTTTTCTCTCTCAAGCCATTTAGAGTTTACTTTTTGAATCTGTATTTACTGTATATTTCTTATCTTATTCAGTGTTTGACCACATCTTTGCTTGCTTAGGGTAGCTGACTTCACCCAGATTCCTCTATTTCTTTCTGTTTCTGTCTATACCTTTAATCTACCAGGGTGTGGTTAAGAATTAAAGGTTGAGAGGATGGCTTGCTGGCTCCACCCAGCTCCTAGTCTAGCATCATAGGACTTATCTTTTTAGCAGAGGTACCAGTAGAACCGGCAATTACCACTCTGAGGAATTTTAGGGTCCATATATCTACCAGGTAAAGCACTGCTTTCTACTGCTCATTAATTCCATTTAAGTATGGGGCAGCAGAGCCTCTTTTAAAAAGTCACAAGTGTTTTGCCTCTCTAAGGCTGAATCAGGAAGGCTCTCTTCAAACAGCTGCACCTCGGCTTGCTTCTAGCAAACAGAGGTGATCCAAGAAAACATTGCCACTAAGAATCTTTGATTCTGTTCCCTTTTTGTCCTTATATACAGAAACTTAAAATACATCATTTACAGCATTTTTCTTATATTGAGGGTCCTGTGAGACTTCAGAAACCAGCCATTTTACATCTTAAGCTGAACTCCAAAAGCCAGTTATTTTGTATCTCAAGCTCACACACCTCACCAGGGTGTCTCTGTACCATCGCTCATATGAGAGACACAACTCAGAAGCTGTTTTTGGTTTCATTTTTGTGCTCCAGACTGTTTTCAGTTTTCTATGGCTTTATATAGGTATATTTTACCCACGTTGGGCGTCATTTATTGTATGAGGTTTCTGGCCCAGACTTTCAGGCCTAGCCTTGTGGCTCAGACTTTTGAGCTTAGCCTCAAAGTTTGGATCCACAGACCTGCTGACCTGCAGACACACAGACCTGCAGTTCCACAGTAACACACAGATGCTTTTAATAATTGTATGCTAATTGACCTGGGACCCAGACATATAACTTTCTAGCTCTTGCTCTTAATCTAACCTATTGATTTGTTGTATTAGGTTTCTGAAACCAGACTTTCTGGCCTAGTCTCCTGGCCTGGACCCACAGACCCACAGTTCCATTGAAACACACAGACACTTATATTAATTGTACACTGATTGATCTGGGGCCCAGGCATATAACTTGCTAACTCTTTACCCTTAATCTAACCCATGATTCTCGTCCTGTTCAGCCATGTGTCTCAGTACCTTTCTCAGAGCAGCATAGTTGTCCTCTGCTTCTTCTGCCTTCTCTGTTGTATTTCTGCTCTGTTCTTCCTGCTCCCAGAGTTTTCTTAGTCTGGTAGTCCTGTCCATACTTCCTGTCTGGCTTTGGTCAATTATCACTTTTTATTAAACTCATAGGCGGGACAATTATTTACAACGTAACATCATAAATCCACTATAGAAGGAGGTCTCATTTCTTGAACAGCCATGATCCAACCTGAGGAGAGAGAGCTTTGAAGCAAGAGAAAGCCTTCTTTTTCTATCCTGAGGCTGGCAGCTGCTCTGTGTCAATGGGACCTGAAGGAAATAGCCTTTTAATTGCCCCCTACAAAGAGTTCAGGCTCTTCTGTCTATGTGCTCCTTACTAAGTAATCGAATCTAGCCTAGCAACTTAGCCTGCATACCCTAAGTTATAAGGCAGGAAGGAGCTGAGGTCATACATGGTTTAACATTGCCTGGGCAGCTGGGTGATGGGGGGGGAAGCTGGATTTACTTTTTCCATCAAGGCCAGTTAACTGTCACCTCAGGCTCCAGTCAGTTTTTGCCCTAATAGAGAGATTGCAGAAGTAGGGGTGTGGCTTGATTTTGGAAAGAAGCAGACAAACAGCTAAAGTGTTGTGGCTTTTCATCTTTATTCAGTCACTAAATAAGCAGAATAGCTAGAAGTGAAATTCTACAGAGTGAGGAAAGACAATCTGGGATTCTGGATGTCAGCACTGTCTATATTATTCCATTTTCTGGGTGAATCCTGAATCAAAATGTTAATAAATATTTTCCACTCTTTTTACTAACTACAGCATTTACCAGATTGCCCGAAACTTTTCTAGTTCATTTAAGTCCTCAGGGCTTAATTGGCAGTATAGTGATTATGAGGCACAGAGAACCATTTAGCACTAATGCATTTGGGGAAAAAAGATTTAATCTAAGAATACTATTTTACTGTGCAGGTAGAAAAATCTTAGCTTTCAGCATTACAATATAAAAAGAGAAACATTATTTTTCTTGCAAACTGCTTCCATCTCTCTTATCAAATGAGAATTCCCACAGAGATACATAATACACACACACACACACACACACACACACACACACACACACACACACAGAGAGAGATACATACAAACATACATATATGTATATAATGTATATAATGTACATCTGGGATATTTCTTTAGCATTCTTTCAGAGGTGTAATTATTCACAGTATTAAGCACAGATACTTTTATTCCTATGATCAAGCTTAAAGTTCACTACATCTGCTTCATAGTCAACTTTGTTCCAAGTCACACAGTCACTGAGGTGCTGTTAAGAATTTTAGAGGGGGAAAAAAGGCCAATTACTGTTTTCTATGTGTTGTTTATTTTCTAGTGCTCATGGTTTTCCTGCAGCCATTGAACCTTCTGAAGGCTTCAGAAGCTCAGAGTATATCATGAAATTAAAAGAAGTGTTAGTTGATGCCCATAAATTAGAAATTTTTACTCAAGGCTCAAGGAGATTCTGGTATCCCTCTGCCTTGTAGAGAACAAGCCTTTTTTGTAGGCTGTATTCAGGCAGCATCTCCTTTGCAATTCATCATCCCTTTCTTATGGGACCTGCCCACTCCCTGGAGATTTAGCAGCTGCTCCATGGGGATAATTCAATTTAGTCTTTATAGCCCAATTTGACTACAGGACGATCTTCCACATTTCAGAATGCAGTAAAACTAACAGCTTAAATAGACATAAAAAATACCTAGCTATTCTTCCCCAAATCCACCACCCTGTACTAATACAGCTCCATATAATAAATAATCAGAAAGGAAATGGGCCATTGAAGTATGTGTGTAGTAGCTGTAATGTGGATTATTATACACATAATATAGGAAACATATTGCCTTGATAGCTTTCTGAGCATGATTAATTTCAAGCTATGTGCTCTATAAGAAATGATGCTTCCTTTTGACCTTTCTTTTGTAAATATGAGATCTCCCCCCTCCTTTTTTGACACAAGGAGAGCAGCGTGATGGTCATTGGCTAACTTCCATTCTCTTCATGCAGAGCTTCAAATGATATGTGTGTGTACACAGATACACACACACATACACACACACACATACATGTATATATATGAACATAAGCGCTCAGTTTGGAAGAGATAGTTAACTCTATAAGTGTTCCGTTTGCAAGTCAAGGACCTGTGTTTGATCACCAGAACACATTAAAAATAAATAAACAAACAAACAAACAAGCAAAGCAACAACAATAAACAGTTAACAATGATGGAAGGAATAAGCCTGTAATTTTAGTGCTAGGGAGATAGAGATAGGCGGATCCCTAGTCAGGTTGATAAGTTTTAGGAGAGTGGGGGAACCTTTCAAAATTAACAAACAAACAAAAGAAAGAGTGGGGGGACAATACCAAAGAAGTGACACTCAAAGTTGTACTATGGCTTACACATGCATGTACAAACATTATCATGCAGATACACACACAACACAATCCAAAGGATTCATGTTACTTTATTTGTTCTTCTACCAAAGAGGAGAAAAAGACACTATCTGAAAGCAAGCCTGTAAGTTTATACAATTAGCTATGAAGCCCATTGATCAAGTTAAATACTTGTGTGTCACTGTCTCAAGGTAGCTGAAGTCAAAGCATTGAATGTATGGAAGCCAACACTAAACACATACATCACAGCCACGTGCCTCACCTTACTGTAGAATCACAGAGTTCCTCTCCATTTATTCTAGACAAGGCCTGATGGACTCCTCAACCAGAGTTCCCATAAGTAGTATTCCTAGTGCTCTGCTGGGGAGTGTAACTATAAATGTTCAATGAATCACTCAGCTGTGCAGCTTTGGGAAAGTGACCACATATTTTTGTTCTCTAATAAGAAGTGGGAGAATTGCAATACTTTCTGTTAAGTGTCAATATAATTCATAGTCAATAAGGAATAGCTGAGTACCCAGAAACCTAGGCTGTTGAGTAAAACATCCTGAAACCTATTCAACTGAAATTGGTATGTGAACCAATACTAATCTGTCATTTTACAGAGTGCAAGAATGGATTAACATATAGGTTCCATGCCTTTGACTACATCTGAATTGTATCTTTCCCCAGAACTGTGTCAATTACAATGTGGCTTTGAATAGCTACATTATTACAGTCTTGTCTATCTCTTTCTTGTGGAGAAATGTAATGATCACTCTAATGTTGATTAGACTAAGTGACTGGCTCCTTTAAAAGAACTTTTTGGTATAGAAATATAGAATATGCTTTCTGGTGGACTTGGATAAGTTACACATATAAATGAGCAGGCAGTGAACATTTATGAAATTTGTCATTATTTGTCTGCACCTAAGAATCTACAAGGTAAGTCTAAATATATATGAGAGCTCATGCACACACACACACACACACACACACACACACACACACACACACACACGCACGCACGCACGCACACACACATGCACACACGCACACACACACACACTGTATGGTTGTGTGACAGTAAACTTTGTTTAGCTTCTTATGACCCAAGAACCCATTAAAGTTGCTCAAACACTACTATCTGCGTAGTGAAGCCTATAATCTCTTCAGCTTGTCCCTAGGATTGTGTTTCATCTCTGTGAGTGTTCCCTGTGATAAATGATATTTTCTCTTGATTATGGCTGTCTTCTTCAACCATTTGACCAGGCTGACATTCATATCGCATGCCTTCCTTCTGTGTATTTCCCAAACCCTAGAAAAAAGATGATTTTCAAGTTTTTAAATTTCTGAGGATCACTTCCATCCTTTCTTTTTTTTTGGGGGGGGGGATTAAGATAAAATGATTCAAGGTCAGATAAGAATAATGTGGCTAATGTTAAATAATAATAAAATAAATGAATGGTGAAATGGTAATTATCTTAATTCATTTTGGACAGTTAGAATAAAATTCCAAAAACAGGTGGCCTATAAATAACAGCAATTTATTGCTGACAGACCTGGAGGGTGGGAGACTGGATTTCATTGTGCAGTGTGTTGAGTGCTGAGAGTCGGCTTCTGGGTTGAAGGTCTTCTACCTCTAGGTTAAAGTGCAGTGTCCACTCAGGATCTAAGCTGCTCCTGCCAGGCCTTCTTCTTTAAATCATCACTTTCATGTTTCACAAGTCTTTAGGATCAGAGGCTGGATCCTGGTATTTCTAACAAGCTAAGTTCAGCCATGCAGCCTCAATAAATAAATAGAGTTCAATAAACCAATTAAAACAAGTAATAGTAAAAAGCTGAGAAAGATTTATGCTGTGTGGCTAGCATGAGGACCAAGACAGACCAGTGGTGCCAAGTCCATGTTTTGGATCCTGATGTGGGGTTAAGTTATAAACAGAGAGCACATGGCTATAGTAGTGTGATTTCTTGGGCAGAGGCCCAGACCCACAGACCCGCTACTGCTGCTCAGGCCCCCAGAGATGACTCAGATGCTTATATTAACTTCATGCTGTTTGGCCTATGGCTTAGGCACATTGTTAGCTTGCTCTTACATCTTAACTCAACCAATTTCCATTAATCTGTCTGCCATGCTGACCATGGCTCACCTGTGTTCCTTACATGTTGCTCCTTTGGGCTTCAGGCTCTGTCCCTCTGACTTCGCCCTGCTTCTCCTACCTATGCTCTGACTTTTCCTCCTACTTTTTCTATGGTGCCTGTCATGGGCCAAAACAGCTCCTTTATTTAAAGATTGATATTCACAGCATACAGAAAGGCATTCCCACATCACATGGCAATGTGGTCCTGGTCAAGGTTTGATTCTGCCCATTACTCTATGAGTTCCAGCCTCTCCCACACAGAGGTCTGATAAGTTTTCAGCACTGTGAGACAGTTTCAGCACCCCAGGAGACAGGTCCTCATCTGCGGTGGCCTCGTGTCAGTCTTTTCCTTCTTCCGCTGTGAGAATCCTAGAGGAGCCTAGTTTTTTAGAATCCATCTTAAATAGCCTGATGAGCGAAGGGAACTGCACAGAATCTAAAATACGGTCACTTTGCAGGAACTTTAGTTACATTAGGGATTGCATTTCAGTGTAGAAATTTTGAGGAATGCAAGAATTCAGAATTCAGAGGCAATCTTACCTGAAACTTACTTTAATTCACTACTACAACATGCTTCTCTCATAACCAGTTCATCTGAGGAAACAATTACCTGAAATTGTTGAATCAAAACTTATTGAGGAGGTCTATAAAACAATTTCTATGAAAGTAAAACTTAAATTCCATTTATTATTATTGGTTTGAGAATATATGTGGTGTGTGTAAGCATGCAAATGTGTACCATGCTATGCATGTGAAGGTTCTAGGATGTTTTTGTTGGTGTCCTATTGCTGTGAAGAGACACCATGACTACAGAAACTCCTATAAAGGAAAACATTTACTTGGGGCTGGCTTACAGTGTTAGAAGTTTAGTCCATTGTTATCACGGTGAGAAGCAAGGTAGTACACACGCAGACATAGTGTTGGAGAAATCACCGAGAATCTACATCCAGATCCAGAGGCAGCAGGAAGAGAGAGAGACAGGGTCTAGCTTGGGGTTTTGAAACCTCAAGCTCATGGGTGACACACCTTCTCCAAGAAGATCACACATTCCCCACTGAAGACATACCTCCAGGGAGATATACTTTATATTTCAATACATACCTCTTGATTCTTCACTGTCTGATAACTAAGCATTCAAATATAAAAGCCTATGTGAGCCATTTTTACCTAAACCATCACACAGGTCAATGTGCGAGAGTCTGTTGTTTATTTTTTTTTCTTTTACCTCTACAGGTATCCCCTCTTTTGCTTTGTTTTTCTGTACACTGTACCCTAGTTTGCCCATGACTACCCTGTCTTAACTTCAATTGCCATAGTAGTGCTGCAATTACAAATACCCACTAACTCATCCAGCATTTACATGAATTGGAAGACATGCATGAACTCTGGCTTCGTGGTTGTGTTGTAAGGGCTTTTATCCACTGAATCACCTTATATATTTATTAAGGAAAATGTAAACTATGGAGAACAGAACACCAAAAAAAGCAGAAAGCAAAGCACCATTCTTGTCTACATGGATTTCAATTTGCACATGTTGATATATGCTATACAGAACATGAGACTGAGCTTTATTGGCACTAAAAATATGGTGTGGATAGTGTATGTGTGTATGTGTGTTTGTATATGTGTGTGTGTGTTTGTGTGTTATATCATAGAGGTGGAAGTATCTGTGTAGTGCACACCAGGAGTCAATGTGCAATATTTCCTTTCAGTAAGGCGGTATCTCAGCGAACTTGCAGCTCACCATCAACAAGTTTCTAAGATGTCTGTCTCTCTTTTCCCAGTGTTAGGTTATAGGTATATGCTACTATGCCCTGGAGTTTTGTAGAAGAAGTTCTTGGAATATGAGAGCTTCTTATGTATGTGGAACACATTAACAGCCAGGTGAAAGGTCAACCCAGGCCGAAAGACTTACTGTAAGGTCAACTTTTACTTAAAATACTTTCAATATCTTCAACATTTTAATTAAGTGTTTTAAAAGCTGTTTAAATATTACATATGAAGTCAACTGCCTGAAGTTCAGTTGTTTATATTTCTACTGCCAAAAAAAAAAAAAAAAAAAAAAGGTTGAACTATCAGGATTTGGAACAGTTTTCTGAAATTCTAAACAACTGTGTGAAGATAAAACTATTGGGTCAGATTGTTGTTATTTTGAAGCAAAACCTTCTTCTGCAGCCCAAGCTGGGAGGTGGAGGCAAGAGGATCAAGAGTTCAAAGCATCTTGGTCTACACTGAGTAAGGGTCCAAACTGGGCTACATGAGTGCTGGAGGAAAAGGAAGAAGGAAAGGATAAAGGAGAGAGAGAAAGAGATAGAAAGTGATGAAACAACAGGAGAGAGACAAGAATATTGACAAATGGAGACGGGAGTGAGCTCAGTTGCTGAGGTTTTCTACCAATAAGCTAAGCTCATTTCCTCATCATTGTCCCGGCTACTGGAATAGCAGACGTGGCCTTCTCTGGAGACATGTTTTGCAGAAAGCTAACTTATAGAAGTGATAATTGGGATGCCACTATAAGAGAGACAGCAAACAGAGAGAAGGCCTTGGGGTCCTGAGGTCCTGTATGACTTTCAAATTCAAGTGCAGAAATAAAGAACCGTTCACCAGTACAGGCAAACAAGTCTGGACAGATCTGTGAACAACAGTGCTCAGCCTGGTATTAGAGATCAATAAGACATTTCAGAAATGGCCCCTGTCATTGGCTAATTACCTAAGAAATCTCTCCTGGGTAGTTTATAAGATGGAGAGCATGGAGCAGAATCTTTGCCTCTGGAAAGAGTACATAAGGTGTTAGCAAAAAGTAGGGCGTCTGGCCCACCTCATAACTGCCAGGCTTCCTCCTGAGGAAGGAGGGTGCAAAGGCTAAGAATCCTGACTGAGAGTGATGTACTTCCCAGAAACATCCTCCACTCTTTCCTGTATCTCTGGTGCTCCCCTTATGCAACTTAAAGTTTCTGGCCTGGGTTTTGAAGAGCAAGTTCTAGGTATAGAGGCAGACCTTCTAGGCAGGGGAGTGCCATGTACAAAGCCCAAGGTGAGGGCAGAATCAATATGATGTGTAAGCTTGGTGAGTAGAGACTTGTAAAGGATGGCATCCTAATTTGCATCCCAGGGATCCACCCAGTGAAATGAGAGAATTAGCAACTGTATTTTACTTTGACTTCTTCATGTGAGCTCCCCATGACAAATAAGTAAATGTTTGATGATTCTTAAAAATTCAGAAAGTCGTTATGAAAAGAAAACTAGTATGTCCTTTAAGACATGGGATAGGGCATAGTGAGTGAAACATCAGAAGTGCAGCCCTGGATTTCCAGGCTCAGATTCAGTCCTCCTCGAGAGCAGGTGGTAACCAGGCAAACGTGCAGCACACCAATGGCAAAGTACTTTGCTCCTGAACATAGATTCTAGCTTTCTGGTGAATCTGAGTGCAGTAGACAGAAAGTAGCTGGAATCAGTGTATAAAGCACTAGACTCTCAAGCCTGAGGATGTGAGTTTGGTCCTCAAGACAAATGGAAGCAGGATCTGTAATCATCTGTAATCTCAGCACACCAACAATGAAATGGGAAGCTGAGATAAGAGACCATTCAGAAGCTCATGGGCCAGCTAACCTGGATTATACAGTACAAAAGGAATAATCTGAGAGATCCTATCTCAAAAAAGGTAGGAAAGAATTGACTCTCAAAATTTTCCTTTGATCTCCGTATGTATTCTGTAGTACGTGGGCCAATACTCATACATACACATGCACATAGTAATAATAGAATAGTAATAATAGAAATAGGGCATATTAACTCACTCAATCACTGAAGGTGGAGAGGTACTGATTTCTAGGGCTTGCTGGCTAGCAGTCTAGTCATAGAACCTGTCTTACACAATCAGGTAATAGCAGCTGAAGAATGTGATCCTAGGTTGACCTCTGACCTCCTCATGTATATATGTATATACATGTATGTGTGCACCCACAACCACACATGTTCACACACACGCACACGGGCACACACACACATGGATGCAGGCACACACATTCACAAAAGAAAGTGAAATTGTAAACTACATGTGCAGAGAGCCCTTGGGCTTTCCACAGAGTAACAATGATGGAGCAAAGGAACTTATCTTATTCCCTAAAGTGATCCCAGGAAGTCAAAAGTAACAAAGTCAAAATTATAACAGGTCAGGTAGCTGACCAAAGATGAAAATTTAGGGTGTTGAATGAACTACATTATGAGAAGGTTAATAAAGAAGAGTGACTTTGGTACTGAAACTCAGAAATAAGTAAGTTTCCTATTTCCTAATCACTCTTTTTATTGAAAATCTTTATTTAAAATCATGGGATTCTATTGAATGAATTCTATTTGGTATTACAGTAAAAACACAAAGCCAGATAATGGGGGAAAGCTAAAATATCAGAGAGAGAAACAAACCACTTTACACCCAGCCAACTTCTCAGGCCTGTCTCCAAGAATCCTCCAACAAAAAGATTCTTAGTCACCTCAGGCGAAAAGTAGCAGGCTCCTCCAGCCCTATCTTTTACCCCCCCCCCCCCCACCAGCTACCTCACTTCCTAGATCAACTCTCCTAGTTTTAGGATTAAAGGCCTGTGTTTCTCAAATACTGGGAGCAGAAGCATGGGATCATGAGTGCTGGGATTAAAAATGTGTGCCACCACCACCTGACTCTGTTTAGGCCTTGAATTAACAGAAATCCAGATGGATCTCTGCCTCCTGAGTTTTGGGATTAAAAGCATGAGTTACCACTCCCTGACCTTCATGACTTGGCTCTGTGGGGGTCTTTGATCTCTGATACGTCAAACCATTTTTATTAAATATACAATAAATCACTATAGGAACCTAACACCTACTATTGAATTATTGGTAACTTAGAGATTCCAGCAGAGGAAGCGGCATAAAGCTGTGTATTCTCTGGTGAGCCCACTAGACTAATGGATAATTCTGAATACATTGTCTTGGTTAAGCTCTATTCTATAAGACAAAAAGTCAGGAATGTAGAAAACATATTTTCAGTGGACATCAGGGCTGGTGGGTGTGTGAGGAAAGAGGAGAGAGGCAGCCAGAACACATTATATATGTGTATAAAAAACACAAAATAATAAAAATCAAATTAAAGAAACTAGAAGCCCTAGATCTGTAATAGAGAGAAGTATGAAGACAAAGGGAGTAATGTATATATTCATGATTTCACATGTTACCTGGACACACTTAGAAAACATAGCATGCCTCACTAATACAGACCTCAAATACAGGTTTGTAGTCATATACTTAAGGAAACATGAGATTATCTAACTTTGTCATTGTAGATTGGCTATTAAGCAACAAGGAACTATAATCATTTTCATTTATGAACTCTATAATTTAGTGCATTGAGAGAATTTATTGGTTAAAATGTCTGAGCCCTCTGCAGTTATTCTTCTGGGAAAACCTAAATGGCTGGCTTTTGCACATGATTTCTGGTGTTGCGAATCTCACAAAAATCTCTTTCTCACATTTCAACTAATGATATTTCTACATAGCTGACCTTCCTCTTCCCAAAGCACTTCATTCCTGGACAGTTCTCTCCACAGTTTCTGTAAAACCACAACAGCTTGCCACTCCCTGCAAGTCAGCTCTGGGGATTGCATTTTCCCTCCTGCTCATGCTCAGTTCTCTTCTACTCTCTGTCCCCCTCCTCCAACCCTCCCCACAGAGTCCTAAAATTAGCCTTCCTTTAGATAAGAAAGTAAGCCTGTTGAAATGTTTTTATTTTTTTCTGCTTTATAATAATAGAATCCAGTAGCCAAATAAATGCCATTAAATCAAAAATAATTTAAACTTTAAAATTAACTGATGGAGCTAGGGAGATGGCTCGGAGGGAAAGTGCTTGCTGCCCAAGCATGAGGACGCCATTGCAATGCCTAGAACCCATGTAAAGCTTGGTGGGTAGCATGCTTCTGCAGCCCCAGTGTTCCTGATGAGAGATGTGTGTCAGAAAAAAGTGAATCACAGAGAGCTTGTGAGCCAATTAGCATGGTGTACACAGCAGTTAACAAGAAAAAATAACCTGCTACAAATAAGGTAGAAGGCTGTCCTCTGACCTCTATAGGCACTATAATGCACACACACACACACACACACACACACACACACACACACACACACATACACACGCACACACACACAAGTAGGCATATACATATAAACACATCATATTATATACATATTACACACAGAGAGAGAGAGACACAGGCACACACACACACAGTAGAGGGGGGGGTGTAAAAATTAACAGATTACTTGATCCAATTTAGACATAAATCTGGGATCAAAAGAAAGGCTGAGTGAATTAATGCTTGTCTGAATAAGCTGCATTTGATGTTTGCACAAAAACTCTCCTACCATGAGAGATTTGAAAGTAAGACATACTCTGAAACCCACCATTTATGACAATACCATGCCACACCATGGGTGCTTATAAATACAACATGTCTGCATAGAATAAGGAAGCACTATGTGGTTTGAACTTTGTTCTGCAGCATCCTCAGCAACAATCCCTGATAAGAGAAAGATCAGACAGCTCTAACTCAGAAAACACTAGTTTTCTAGGCAGGTTTTCATGAATAATCCTAATATTTTATAAGAACAGACATAATAACCCTCCAATTTGCAGCAATGCTGAAGAGTTTTTTCCATGGGCCTTCAAGAAAATAGGAAGCAAGCAGCTGTGTCAATGTTCTGGTTGCCAAAGCCCAGCAATACTAAGACATACCTTTTAAAAACAAAGCAAACACATGGTTTTGCCTAGTGTGTACACAGTGTTTGCCAGTATATACCATGTGTGCAGAATTAGGGGCCTGAGTCTGACTCTACAGTTCTAACAGCTATGATGGGAGGGAGCAGTTTATCACGTTCCTGAGCATGCTATGATGCTGGGGCTCACACTGGTCAAAGATTTCTGAAAAATCACAAAGACATCCACCCAGAGCCACTCAATAAGCAAAATATTGATTCAAAATTTAAACCAATAAACTTAAAAAATGAATCATTTTGTTAGATTGTATGTGTATGGGTATTTTATCTGAACCATGCCACAGAAACAAAAAGACGGGTCAGGTCCCCTGAAACTGTAGTACAGGTGTTCGTGAGCTGTTGTATAAATGCTGGGAATTCAATCCAGATTCTTTGGAAGAGCCACAGAGGATCTTAATTATATAGTCATCTCTCCAGCAACTTACTAAGCTCTTGAAAATCCTTATATTTAACTTAAACAAAGAACTGCTGCTTAAGATTATATAGAAAAGCAGAAAAAGGCATCATGCTCATTTTTATCAAGTAGACACCGAGCCACATCTTACAAATATCATTTTTCTAATCCTCTCCTTTTATATGTACATGTGTGTGCCTCTATGTGCGTGTATATACATGTGTCTAGGTACACATGGGTGAGGGTGCATGTATATATGAAGACCAGAAGCCAACACTGAGGGTCTTTCACTATCGCTGCACACATTATCTGGGACAACATCTCTTACTAAGACTAGAATTTATCACTTGAGCTAACCTGGCTGGCCACCATGTGCCTGGTATCATCCTGACTGCTGCTCCGGTGTTGTGAATACAGATACACACTGGCATTAACGTGGGTACTGGGCATCTGAAACCAGATCCTCATTCTTGTCCATGAAGCAGTTACCTACTAAACTGTTTGCTTAGGTGCTTCATTTTCTTTATAGAAAACTATTTCAGTACCTTCCGTTTTTTCTAACCAGTATATGCTGTTAAGAAATTTAGATATGGAAAGAATAGAAATTAGACTAGAGATTAGACATTTAGAGATAATTTAGTATCTCTCAAGTCTCCCATCAAGCATGTATGTATAAATACATGTATATAATATATATTATATATATTAAGTATATATAATATATAATATATATATTAAATTCTGGATATAATCAAAGAAAATGGGTAACTGTTTAATTTTATTTTGCAGCTAAAAAGAAGGAGGTTACTCACATTAGATTAAATTGTCTCTACATAATGAAAGAATGCCCAGCAGAACCAAGTTTTTATCACTGGTGTTTTAGTTTTGGTTTTTATTGTTATGAAGAGACACAATGACCATGGCTACTCTCATAAAGAAAATGTTTTAGTGAGACTGGCTCACTTATAGTTTTAGAGGTTCAGTCTATTGTTATCATGAGGGGAATGCAGCCTGAGGCAGACTTGGTACTGGAGCTGAGAGAGCTACATCTTTCAAGCAACAGAAGTTGACAATCACATTGAGTGAAGCTTGAGATAGAGATCTCAAAACCCACTCTTACAATGACACATTTCCAATAGAAAGTGTGGTCCAGGTTAAAGATATGCCCTCCAGTCTCAAAGTCTTCATTAAATGCATCCTCCCATAAGACTATACTTCCTTCAACACAGCCACACCTAATAATGTCACACCCTATGAGTTATGGGGGACAAATACATTCAAACTTCCACAACTGGTCTCTCATTTTTCTTGTATTTTAATTTAATTTTACTGATGCTAGGAGCTGAACTAGGGCCTTATCCATGCTAGATGTGTGCTGCCTTATTGAGCTACTTCCCCATACATATTTTTGGTCCTGACTGCAAGCCTGAGTTAATTTCTGTGGCATATTTTATTCAAATTTTACATTCTATTCTGATCAGCATTTTAAAACCTTAAGTAAAATAAATTTGTATCATGTGATGGTGATTGATACATACCCAAGCAACATTTTTTTTTTTTTTTTTTTTTTTTTTTTTTTGTAAAAAGAGAAAGGAATAATTTCGGTTCCCAAGTCAGAGTAAAGGCCATTGCAAATAGGTGTTACACAGTCTGTACTTAGGTAAAGTTACATTGCAATGATTACAGGAAGCTATCCAAAATCTACAGAAAAAAAGATGATTATGGCAGTGCCCAAGTGTAATCTTAGTTCTAGGAACAGGGCTGCAGATGGTAAGACCTGCCAGTGAGAGAAAACCTGTTCCAAAATCAAGATAAGATAGACTTCCCCTGAAGAATGACACATAAGGTTATCTACCCACCAGTGTTATCTTATAAATGCTTGCAAACAGAGGCACACACATATATCACCATGCATACACACCCACACATGAACATGTACATACAAATACATGAACACACATACATAATCATACACATATGTATGAACATACACAAGCACACCTGAATTAATGAACACATGCAGAAATGAATGAGGACACACACATGTGAATAAACACATACATGAACACACAAGTCACACACATATACACATATATACATAAGCACAAATACATATGAACATACACAAACACATGTACATGAACTCACACAGAGTACATACACATATACATGAACACACACATGCACACACATTTGTGAATACATATACAAAGAGAGTAACAGATGAAGACAGATACTGTTTGTGCCCCCTTCTGCTGACACTGTTTACTTCCATGATTTAGCAGGTATATGTCCTCCTTAGACAATAAAATGTATCTCAGAGCTTACAGGTTCATCTCTTGGTTAGACACCAGATACCTAGTAAATTCAACACCGTCACTTTCATTAACTCATTTCATTCTAGTGTTGTCTTATATAATGGAGGCTGGAGAGCTGACTCAGTCAGTAAAGTGCTTGCCTTCTAACCGCTCAGCCACCTCTCCATTCCCTGCTTCTTCCTTTTAAATGTGCTGAAAATTAGAAAATTCTAATTACAAAAATGAAAAATGGCCGATTTTGTTACCCAGTGAAACCCACCTTTGAGAAAATTCATCTGATTTTGATTCCTATTTCCTAATTGGAATGTATACTTACAGGCTGATATATACAATCTGTATTCAGATCATTCAATTTGATACAATTTTTTAAAATATTTTCCTTAAATATCACTGCTTCACTTAGTAAAGTAGTCTATCAATGTATATTCAAGTATTTACTTAACATTTCCTATAATTTCACATGCAGGCTTATTTTACTGTAAATAATAATTTCTAGTTTATAAATTTTCACTAAGTTTCATATTATTCCATTTGAACAAATTTGTAGAAGTGAGAGAGTTGTATCTAAAAGAGTATCACAGTTTTGGAATTTCTGAACTTATATTCCCAAATAGTTTATTCTGTTTGATAGCAGAGGTTAAAAAGGACTCAGAGTAAAGAAGACCTGTTTACTGTTTTAGATCTTATATTATGCTCTGAGGCATCATAATGTAGGTATCATATTGGTGTACACCTTTTATTTTATCCAAAAATACATTTAATTAATAATAAAAATGTAGTCAGAATAAAGTTGTTACTGTTAATCTTCCGCTTTAAAGTTAAGTTTATTTAAGCTTAATTATGGATCTATTTTTCAATTACTTCATTTATGTTCAAATGCTAAAAATTTTCCTCTGGATTTTTGTCTTACAGTGAGTGTCAAAATTATTTGAAAACATTAAATTGTTTGATAGGAATTTTGTTCTTAGTGCCTCAGAGAAAGACATACAATTTATGTTCTAAACAGAAATGTCAATAGTTAGGGAAGCAAATCAGAATCTTGCCTCAGCGTTGGTAAAAGATTTATGACAGAAAAGAAGTAGCAGAGACAAAGTGAACAGGGGCCTGTGTCTCCGTCTGTGGAGTGCAGGCCACACAAGCATGGAGATCCAAGGTCAGAACCCAGCACCCATCCTAAAATTTGAGCATGGTTGCACATGGAGCCAATCAAGGAGAAATGATTAAACTCCAAGTTCTGGGACAGGCTCTGCCTCAAAAAATAAGGAGAAATAAGGTTCAATGCTTGCAGGATGGTTTAGTGAATAGAGGCACTTGCCACACGAGTTCTATTGTCACATTTCACTTGGTAGAACTAAGCAACTGACTCCCACAAGCAAGCTGTCCTCTGACCTCTATGTGTGGTTTATGGTATGGACATGCATATACACACACATTGGGGTTGGGGGATCTCAAGGCAAAAGGCAGGACCTCGTTTCCATTAGCCTCTGTTTGCTGGGTCTGTGAATGGCCAGACTGACAGGCCAGAGGAATGAATTGCAAGAAGGTCTCCGTACCCCTCATGCACTTTGTCCATTGATGGAGTTTTCCCTCCACTGTCACGGATATTTCTCTCTTTAATAGAACCTTTGAAGAAGCTGACCTCTAAGCTTTTACAGAAATAAAGCAGTGGCATCCATCCTATCCAAATGCCAAGGGACCTGTTTTTTCTCAGGTTATAATGGACACCTTTCTGGTTTATGTTTCATTCTTGTTTCTTAATCCAAATTCTGGTCCCACTTCAACTCCTTCCTAGTTGTCTACAAAGCTCAAATCAAAGAACCATCCTGGAGCCTTGTTACTTGCTATCCCAGGAAGATACATTCCACCCTCCTGGCTCTTAATCACAGCTGTGATTGCATAATCTCTGAGACTCATTCTGTTATTATGCAAACTTCAGGTGGGCAATGTCTAAGCATGACTTCCTCCAGACTTCTGTTCTTAGCCAGGGAACCAAGATTGACCTGGCATGAGCTTCTTCTAAACATCTGCTGAATAAATAAATAAATCTATGAAGGAGCCTATTATTCTCCCAAACATAAAAAGGAGCCTTAATTTGAATTGGTGCCCTCCCTGAATTTGTAAATCAAGAAGCACACAGGCAGTCATTCCCGACATTTGCTGGTGGCATGCCAGTCACGCTGGCTAGTTTTCAGATAAATCAAATTAGAAATGGTTATAGTTGTTTTGGAAAAAAATATCAAGAACTGGCTTTGAAATCTTTACACAAATTAGATTGAATCAAGATCATTTTTTTTTTCCTTAGCTTATAAATGCTTGATTGGTTTCACTTGCTGCTCTATGCCTGAAACTCAGCTCTGAAATGCTTGCTTTATTTTTTACCCAGCAGCATGTTGTAGTGGTTGAAAGATGATTAGGAACACAACAAACACCCACAATGAGAATTATTTGTAAATAACTGTTCAGCACAGTGATAGAACTCTATAAATAGCCCCTCTAACAAAATCTAAAATCAGTCATTGTAAGAGAAACCTCAAGCTGGGTCTGCTGTTCTTTCTTGTGTGTGTGTGTGTGTGTGGTGGGGGGTGTTCTTAAAAATTAGACTCAAGGTCTGAGAGATGGCTCAGCAGTTAGGAGTGCAGAGGACCCTGATTTGTTTCCCAGCACTCACAATAGGTGGCTCACAACAGAATTAATGAGTTCCAGGGAATCTAGTGCCCCTCTTTTTAAAAAAAAAAAATTTAAAAAGTATTTTTTCCATGTATTCTCCTGCTTGCCCTCCTCCCAATCCCTCCCAGTCCTCCCTCAGCCTCCCCTACCAAATCCCCCCATCCTTTCCCCAAGGAGGGCAAGGAGTCCCAAGGTGGGTCAGTTCAGTCTGGTGTATCCATTAGAAGTAGCTCTGATTCCCTCATCCCAATATTAAGACTGAGTTAAGAGTTCCTCTGTAGGGAATGGGCTCCAAAGTGCAAGTTCATGCACAGGAATACAGTGTGATTCTACTCCATAAGGCTCCACATACTACCCATGTCATTCGACAGTCATCTAACTTTAGAAGTTCCTTTTCCTGAAGATTCCCCAGTTGCTGTTTTTGATTCAGTGAGCTCCCCAAAGCCAGCTAGTCATCACTGTGGGACTCCTCCGAAATTATCTGGATCCCTTTGCTCATATATACTCTCCTCTCTCTCTCTTTAGCTGGCCCTGGTGCTTAGCTATGGATCTTTGCTTCCACCTCTATTCATTGCTTGATGAAGGTTCTATAATGACACTTAGAGTGATCATTCATTTGATTATAGGGAAGTCCTGTTTAGTCACCCCCCCCCCTCCCCCCACCCCCGCCACTATTGGTTGGAGTCCTAGCCAGGGGCATCCTGTGGGTTCTTGGGGGTTTCCCTAGCACTTGGCCTCTTTCCAGCCCAGTGGCTTCTTCTATCAATATATTCATCCTTTTTTTTTTTTCTCCTTCGTTGTTCCTTTCACTCAACCATCTCCTTCACTCACAATTTATTCCCACCTCTCCTTGGCCGCTAGCCATTATGATCCAAATTTGCTCAGGAGATCTCTATTTTTTTCTTCCTAGGGGTATTCCTGGATGTCTCTCTTAAGTTCCTTCTGATTCCAACTGTTCAGGGGTTGTGGTTTTCAACTTGAGTATTCTTTGCATTTTGTCCAAAATCCACTTATGAGTGTATACATCCATGCCTATCTTTCTGGGCCTTTGTTACTTCACTAAGTAGTATATTCTCCAAATCCACCCATTTGCCTGAAAATTTTAGGATAACATTTTTTTTTTCCTGCTGAGTAATACTCATTGTGTAAATGTACCACAACTTGTTAATCCATTCTTGAGCTGAAGGGCATCTAGGTTGTTTCTAGGTTCTTGATATTATAAATAAAGCTGCTAAAACATAACAACTATAAACATAGTTGAGCTAATGCCTTTGGAGAAAGAATGTGAATCCTTTGGGTATATGCCCAATGGTGGTATTGCTGGATCCTTGGGGAGATTGATTCTCAGTTTTCTGAGGAACTGCCACACTGCATTCAAGAGTGGCTGCACAAGTTTACATCCCCACGAGCAATGGAGGAGTGCTCCCCTTGCTCCATATCCTCTCCAGCAAGGCTGTCATCGGTGTTTTTGATCTTAGCCATTCTGACATGTGTAAGGTGGTTTCTTAAGTTTTTTTGATTTGCATTTCTCTGATGGCTAAAGATATTGAACAATTTATTAAATGTCTTTCAGTCATTTGTAATTCTTTTGTTGAGAATTCCCTTTTTAGCTCTGAACCCCATTTTTAAATTGGGTTTTGGGTTCCAGTGCTCCCTTTCTGCCTGCATAGGTTCCTGGGTTCCTGCATTTGTGCATGCACACACGCATGCACACAATTAAAATAAAAAGTATTTCAGACACACCTGGCTTTATCATCTTCAGTTAGTGCCAATAAAAGATGGCAAAGGGTGCTGCCACATTTAATCTTGACTAGATTTGGGGAGTTTCAGGGAGAAGGAACTGTACATTTGTACTCCGTGTGTTGGTCCATCCCATGAAGGTTCTATTTCAGCTACTAGTCTGTTCATCTTAACCTCATCCTATTCTGGTTTGTGACCTTAGGCCCTTATAAAATGGTGAGCAAATTCATTGTCCATTTTGTGCTGTTGCAAAGTGACTCCAGTCCATCCCAGCATTTTATTACCAAAAAATTATCAGTGTTTAAATAGTAAAACCATTGTAGACATATTTGTGAGTCCTGATGCATTTAGAAAGTTTTTGAGCTCTTATGTCCCAGGATAGAGAAGTAGACCAGAGACATGGACGTATTACTAGAAACAGAGATAAAAATAAGAAGAAAGGGAAGTAGGCTGGTGAACTAAGAGTAAGCCCCTGAAACTCTGGGCCACAAAGCCACAAGGAATATGACATTTCATATAATGTTATGTAATTTCACTTTCCCCATATTTATATATTCTGGGTTTCTCTTGAGCATACTCTATTCGTAAAGAATGGTTTCTAATCTTTGCCAATTGGCTTATTTTATATTCAGTTTGTGATATTTTCCTTTCAAGTCTCTACACTCTTGCTGTGAAATGAAGTTCACAAAGCAGAAACTGGCAGTGGAGATGGGGAACAAACAGTTCAACTGGGAATGACTAAAATTATTGATCTCTCTCTCTGGCTTTTATTTATCATTTATATTCAGGTTATCATTTAAAACAAAGAATATTATAGTTTTCTTCCTTATTTTTAAATATTTATTTGGGTGTGATATAGCATGAATAATTATATATTGTATAGTTATACATGTGTGTGAGTGTGTGCAGATGTATTTGTGCAGATCTGCACACATGTTTAAAGAACAGAGGAGCTCATCTGGTGCCCTCCTCTTCACTCCTCCCATTCCTTTGACTAAGCTTCTCTTTGAACCTGGAGCTTGTGCTTTCTCAGATTTGCTAGGAGTCAGCAAGCTTCAGCAGTCACCTGGATTGCTATAAGAATGCTGGGACAAAATCACCATTTCTCATGATTGCTCAGAAAGTGCTTTTAACCTTCAGTGTGGTGATTAAATGATTAGAGTCACTACCAGGTAGGTATTTTCATCCAGTGAAATGTTCAAGTCAAATTCACTACAAATCCAAAAACAGTGTGCCAAAATTTTGGCTAGGACAAAACAATTGCCTGTACTTAGATATTATAGATGAGCTCTATCAGTGGTAGCTCATTTCAGCCATGAAACATGGTTGACAAAGCCAACACAGATTTACAGATAAGTGTATCTTAAAAGAGGGTAGATTTCCAATATAGAGATGGGTCAAAGAAGCACACTAGTGGAAAGTTCAGTCAGCTATCTTTCACTGGCAGGGTTTAAGTAGTCCTATAGCTCAATAAACTCAACTAGACTCAGAGTGCGGGGGCTACTCTGTATAGCTTCCAAGAAACTAAACTGGGGGCCAAGATTGATAGAGGTGGTTTGAATTCTTGGCTAGGTTCTATCATTTTACACCTTAAGGAAGAACAGTTCTCATTCTCAAAGGAGGCACTCATCTCAGGACCTTTGAAAAATATTAGAGGAAGATTTTTGCAATAGGAAAAGTTCTTTCTTTTAGCATAGGTTCTTTGAGGGAATCACAGAGTAGAGCACTGCCCTGTAGCTTTCTTTGGAACTTTCCTTCTGCTTGGCCTCTTATATCCCTGTTAACATGCATGCTAGTTTTAATTTACATAAAAATGGTATAAATTTTTCAATATAAATATATTCGTCCCTAAGACACCTTTAGTTTTGTCTTATAAGATTAGTTTTGTTCTCAATGATTTTAAACAAGTAGATAATGCATTCTGATTCCTCCCTTCTTCACCCCTTTTTACCTGTCTTCCATTCCTATCAAGCTCCACCTCTGTCCCACCCCCCTCTTGTTCAGATTCATGTCTTTGAGATGTGTTTTGGAACCCATTTAATTTAGTCAGTACCATGTGTGACCATTGGCTTGGAAATAACCTTTGGAACAAGGCAGGGTCATAGTGAGTATATGATTGAGGCAATGCCTCCTCTCTTCCCGAGTCTACTGGTAGCATATAGATCAATGATGAGAGGTACAATCTACAACCCATCTTCCATCTATGCCTGGCTGATGATAGGTCCACTCTTATAAAAACTTAGTGCAGGCATTTACAGCTGCTGTGAGATCATAACTGCAATGTCTGTCATACCTAAAAACCTCCACAACCCTTCTATTTTCTTGCCCTGGCATTTTTTCACACTCCCTTCTTTTGTACTATTTTCTGAGCCCTAGAAGAGACAGTACAAGTGTCTTGGTTGTGAGTAAGCAAACTTCCTTATTCTTAGAATCCTGTAAAGTTGTGAATCTCTTAACTCACCATTATTCACTATAAGTAGAGGTTTCTTTGATTAAGCTTAAAAGTAGTATATTTGTGGATATAAATGCAAATAATTTAGAAGTTAGTTTGATGCTACATCAATTTAATTTAACATCATTATTCAGTTTTTCCTTATGAACTGTGACTTTTATTCCCACGGTTTCCTGGCCACATTTACAGTAGCAGAAATGAATTAAGAAAGTGATTTCCACCATAACAGTAGTACTATTGATGGATAAGTGGGCACATATGATCTGGAAGATTGTGTTACTCAAAATCCATGAGAGTCTGTTTAAGGGGTATCAGGGTTTATTAAGATATAAAAAGGGGGAAAATATACTCACAGATACAGAAGCAAGTAAACAGCTGCCATTGTCCTCCAGTCTGCCTGGGAGAGAATGGAACCAGCTGTCCTATCTCTGATCACTGAGATGAGATGAGAGAGAGAGAGAGAGAGAGAGAGAGAGAGAGAGAGAGAGAATGAATAAATATCCTCCTTAATTTTAAGCACTCATATAACCAACTAGCAAAGAGGCCAAACTCAAAGGCTTGTACTCCAAAGCTATTGGTGGAACCTTTTTGTTTATATAAGAAGGTTCTAAATCTAATACAAAATTATATACAATAAACATGATTATCAAGTATTGTTCAGGAGAAACAAAAGTGGAACTACAACCAGCAAGAACAACATCAAGCAAGAAACTCAGACTAAATGGCAAATTACAGATTATTCCAATTGTCCTGTCCTAAAGAATCTAAATCTTGTACTTGAAATGTTCTTTGCTAAAATACAAGAGAGTTATAACTATCTTGTCTTCAATCTCATCAAAGACCTGAGAAGAAAAACACTATTTTCTGAGTGAACAGGAAGTGCAAGCAAGCAAATTCAGAAAATTGAAAGAACTGACAGAGAAAGATAGCTGCCAGAACAGTCACCTAGTATTTCTCTGCAACATTGTGGGCATCTACTTTCAGCCTACAGACCTAGAGTTTCTGGCAGATTATTCAATGCCACAGGAAATTCAAAGGACTATCCTACCTATTTTGGCAAATTTTGTTAGTCACTTTCTTCTATGTCCTACAGGATGCAGTTTCTTCTGTGAAGCAGGAACCTGAAGGACCATACTGCCTTGCTTTGGCAAAATACAGCAGTCACTTTCTTTGAGTACTACATGTCCAGTTTATACAGCATACTCTCAAACATTCCACTGAAAGCAAACTCCCTAAGGTGTTTTGTACATGCCCATAATTCTTTTTTTAAAGTAACTGATGTTGCCAGGAGCATAAGTGTCTCACTGACTAGAGAAGTCTAAGTTCTTAAAACATTTTAAATGTCATATTCTATAGGTCTTGGAAGTCTTTGAAGATTATCTGCCTAATTGTAATATGTCTTTGTATATCTAGAAAATCTAACATGACTATACATTTGATTATTATAGATGAGTATTAATCTGTATTTCTTATTTTTATATTATAATTTTAAATTAATTACATAAATAATATCTTAAACAAAAGTAGAAATATAAAGTATAAAAATAATTTTAAATTTGTATCAGTAAACTAAAATCCATACAAATGTGAAATATTTTGAGATAAACAGCTGTTTTTTTATTAAAGTATATATAATATATATTACTCTTTTTATTACAATAATTTACCTTTCCTCCATTACTTTTATGTCATATCCACCTTTCCTTCTTTAGAAGAAGATAGACTATGGCCATTAACCATTTATAATCAATCCCCTTTAAATAAAAACAAACATTTATAAATAATATTTTGGGAATTTGGATATAGCTTTTCATACTACTTCCTGCTGATTGGGGGCACTGGCAATCTTATGGGGATACTGAGAAAATGTAGAATTATGGTCAAGTCTTGATTGTAGTACTCTGTGAGTCAGCATCATCTCAGTCCATCACCTTGAAGCTGTTATGGATATTGGATCATCTGGGCCTTAAATTCTGTTGAAGACCTCTCAGGTGGTCTTCCCTGACAGAACCATATTAACATGGAAGGAATCTACAGCTTCTTCTGTGAAAACGAAAGCAGAACCTCTTTTCCAAGGCAACTTATCCTTAGATATATAATTTGAAGTCAAAATACCTATAAAATACATGTTGATTTAAAGGTACCACCCCCATAATCAAATGTCTTTCTGCAGTTAGCTCAATAACAGCCAAAAATTTAAATAAAACACAATACTATACATAATCTAGACTCTGTATTTTTTTTATCTTTTGTGTCTTTTTTCTATTACTTTTGTCATTTCTTTAAATAATTTTTTTTAATTTTTATTTTTTTTGTATAACTGTTTATAAATCTCCCCCTCATGTATATTTTTTTGCATATACTGTGACCTATCTAGAGGTTTTTGTTGTTGCTGTTTTGTTTTGTTTTCCATCTGAATCTGTCCTAATGTGTGTCTTTTAGCCTTCTGATCTGTCTGATCAAAAACCATAAACCCACCATGCGTCCTGGGCTTATACCACAGCCCACATGAGAGGGCAGCAAATCTGCCATTAGCAGCCCAGCTCAAGCATGCATGCCAAGGCCAGGGGATTTGTCTCTGTACTGCAGCACACATAAGAGACATGTAGAAGCTGCTCTTGACTCTGTTTTGGAACCCCTTTTCCATGCCCTCTGGTGATCACCTGTGTTACTTAAAATCCACAAGAGTCTGTTTAAGGTATATTAAGGATTTATTAAGATATAAAAAGGGAAAAATACATTCATGGATATAGAACCAACTAAACAGCTGCTGCTGTCCTCCATTCTGCCTGAGAGGATAATGGAACCAGCTGTCTCCAACCACTCAGAGAGAGAGAGAGAGAGGGAGGGAGGGGAAGAGGGAGAGCGATTGAGAATATACCTGCCCTCCTCAGTTTTAAGCAGTCACATCACCAGCAAAGAGGCTATACCCAAAAGGCTAGTACTCAAAAGCTATTGGCAGAAAGAATACCTACTACAGATTAGTCTCATATTTCATAGGGTTCACAGATGTTTAATACTGCTGATGACTCACTCCCTCTGCCCAAACATATGCATAGCACCTTCTGAGACACTGAAAATTAACAGGCAGGGAGGAAGCTTCCAGCTCACTTCAAGCATGATTTCTCTCTATCATGCCAATAAGGTGATTTACACTAACTTTGAATGTTTAAAAAGAGTGATAGGAAAAGGGAGGTGGAAATGCTGAATACTTCTCCCTGGACCTTGAGTTTAGGCTATTACAGAGGACTAGGCAGTGAAAGAAAGGTGGACTTGACAGAGCTTTCCTTATTTTGCATTCCAGAGCTCCAGGAGGTTAATCTTTCTGGTAATTGGAAGGCATAGATTTACAGTTACAAAACTTTATTTCATGGAAAGACCATTTAGTGCTTGAGGGCAGGGCTCAGATCTAAGCAGAATCTAGGAAATATCTCAAGAATTTGGGTTTTTGCCAGAAGTTTAACCCATAGTTTCCCAGAATTATTCTTCCCATATCCTTTACCCAACCCTGAAATTCCCATATGTATAACATCCCACTTACATACTTCTTTCTTTAAAAACCCTCTCACCCATGAGTTTGGGACCAAATTCCTCTGCTGTGTCAGAAGATAGGGTTTCAGCTTGGGTTGAAATGTGTCAAGGTTTAAACCTGTCCAAAAAATAAACTGGCCCTTTTGTGTTTGCATCAGAATCCAGCTCCCTGGTTGTCTTTGGTGTCTTATGGCATAGGTACAACAATAAAACATTCTTACTTTACAAATTCATTTTTATTTTATCTCTGCACTTTTCAATGTGTTGTGTTCCAAATGGGTGCTATCTAATTATAAAGATATAAAATGTGTTTACAGTAATCTATTCTTTACAAATGCCTCTTAGAATTTACGCTTCTACCAGTTCCTTGCCCTGGTTTAATAAGTTTCTGGCATATGCTGCAATCTGGCTGAAGTGCCTATTAACTAATGAACCATATACTGTATGTTGGGTGCAAAATTTGGACATGTCAGTAGCTAGGGTGGAACCATATATCTATAGCATCACCACTAGCAGAACAGTATTTTTTCAGAGATGTCCACTAAGATCAATCCCAAAAGCTATGACTTCAATGAGAAAACTTTGAAAATGAGCTAATATGTTGTAAACTGAGAAGTTTCTGCACCCTATAAGCTTTTCCTCTGTAGACACAGTAATTCAGATCAAACTGAATAAAAACAAAATTTTAAATCACTCAGGTCTAATGGGTAAAATGCTCCTGTATGATTTTTCTGCCCCTCATGTTTGTTTTCTTGAAGGGAGTTTTGTGGGGATATAATAAAACATTCGGAGATATCAGAGGGATCTACCCATAGTCAATCTAGGAGGATCAGAGAGTGGTAACTCACACTTTAATCCCAGCACCGGGAGTATCCTGGGAATGGTGTCCTATGTCCTTAATCCAAACTGAGTTCGAGGTCATCTTAGTTTACAGAAGGAATTCCAGACTCCCAGGCAAGCAGTGGTGGGGCCACGCCTTAACTGAGTGAAGAGAGTATTTAAGGCAGGCTAGAAGACAGAGGGCAGAAGAAGGCAGAAGAAGCCATGGTTCACACTGTTAGGCCAAGCACTTGGGAAGTGGAGGCAAGAGAATCTCTGAGTTCAAAGCCAGCCTGGTCTCAAAGCAAGTTCCAACACAGCCAGGACTGTTTGTTGCACAGAAGACTCTGTCTGGGGGGAAAAAAAAAAGACAGGAGGAGGTGGATCTGTCCTCTGATATCTCCAACTGTTTTATTATATTCACACAGAGTTTAAGTCCATGGTGAGAGAGATCTTGACTATCTCTGAGGAGAGATCTTCATTTAGTAGGCTTTCTGAGTTAAGAGAGGGTTTGGAAAGAGAGAGATGAGAGTGGAGGTTGAGGTAGAGCTTCCACCAGAATATTCTAGACACTTCAGAAATATAGATGCCAGGGGTCATCAGGTGGAGCTTCTACCAGAACAGGGATTTATTAAAACTAAATAGATGACACTCTGGAAAGCACTCTGGGATTCTCAAAGGCAAGTCTCAAGGCAAAGACATGCCTCTATATCTTTATATGTCCACATAGAGAATTTAGGTAGAATTTGCTATGTTTATTTTGTGAAGTCCATTATTTATATTTATGAATGAGATGGAATGCTAAAAAGAGCTCTCAAGGTTTTAGGTCATTTTGGTTTTAAGAAAGTAGTTTGTTTATCACTTATGACATCTAGAATTGAGAGTGTTGTAGGAAAATATGCTTGTCTCATTGGGCAATTTGTGCTTCATCAATGGTATCAGGAATTTCCTGATTCTGTCTTCAGAAAAGACAAACCAGACCTATATTCTTATCTTGAGTTGTAAACACACAAGCTCATGTCAGAGTCCACAATGTCTCAGAGCAGCAACATCTTATTAACTGATATTTGTGTGTAGAAGGCCAGTGCCAATGTGCTTAATTTATACTGAAGTCCCATCACAGAGTCTTAAATGGTACCCAGTCTTCTTGTCAGAAGTCCTTGAACAAGAGCTCTTGTCATGATATCCCACCCATCAATCATGAGGAAATCACTATAATTGTGTTATTACTACAAGATCTTCATTTTGATGAGCCCCTCTGCCACAGATGAAAGCTTTTATTTGGATGGATTTTATTGGATTTCAGTCAGCATTTGACACACTTCAGATGTGATGACAGAATGACCTGAATATATTTAAGGAGAAGCCTACTCAGAAGTGGTAACCACCCTCATAGTTTTCCTCTGCTTCTCATTGTGTCGCCCCTGGACTAGCATCCTGCTAAGCTATCGCATATAATTCTCTCACTTTATTGTGTTCAGTAAATCCAGCCACCATAATTGTCTATAGAGTTTAATATTAACCAAGCATTCTCTTGAGAAAACACTTTAGCATGGAGAGGGAGAAAAAAGGAATAGCCAGCAAGTTGGTTTCCACTATCTGCTGACGACATTTAAAGTAACTTTTCTTAAATTTTATATTCTGTCTTCTGCTAATGTGCATAATTGGACTAGGAGATGGGTCACTTGATGATGCGTGCCTGCTATGCAAACAAGGAGATCTGCATGTTTCCATGGCACTCACAGTAAAAGCTGGGTGAGGTGTCTTGTGCTTGTACTGTCAGTGCTGAGACATGGATATTCCTTAAGAAGGATCCTCCATTGAGGAAATACCTCCATTAGATTGTCCAGTAGACAAGTCTGTGGGTTATTTCCTTGATTGATGATTTATGTAGAAGGGCTCAGCCCACTGTCGGTGGTGCTACCCCTAGGCCTTTGTTGTTTAAGAAAGCAGGCTTATCAAGCTATGGGTTGCACATCTGTATGCAGTTTTCCTCAAGGGATTCTGCCTCTGTTTCTATCTCTAGGTTCTTGCCTTGTGATGCTGCCCTGACTTTACTGAGTGATGGACTATGACCCACGAATATATAAGTCAAGTTTCTGTTGGGAAAGTATGTGCTCCAAAACCCTGGGCCAGGCAGCATTAACACTGCACCCCATTTTTTGGCATTTCTAATGCAATTTTACTTTTCTTTTTAAGTAACCCAGGTTAAGAAGGGTTTTTAGTGTTTTTCTATCAACTGGCTTCTTTATATGGTAACCCTGATTCTCCCTCCACATCCCCACCACCAACCCTACTCCACATCCTTACTTTCTATCAGACTATTATATATTTATTCATTTGTCTAAAAGTATCAGACATTTTTTATATACTGTCTTTAGTAATATGAAAATTTCTGCAGATAAAATACATCATTTGAAAGCCAACATGGGAGTCAGGACTCCTGAGGCTGTGGGATCTTACAAAGGGCTCAGGTATAGGCCAAAAAGAAGGATTGCAGGGAAATTGAGGGGGAATAAGGGTTGGTGGCTGTGAAATCTGAGGAGGTATCTTTTGGTAGAGGAATCAGGCTCCAAGTGGGTTTATGAGTCAGGTTGCCATAGAAACAATACCAAGTGATGGATGACTGAGTTAAAAGTTTCATTTGCTGTTAGGGTGTCTTCACACTCTAGTGGGAATGATCTAACACACAAACAAGGCAGATGATAGTCCTTTAGCAGTTGGGAACAATGTGTTCTTTCCTGCTTGAAGTTTAGTCATTGTGTAAGCAAAGGGTTACAGAAGCCAGGCTTCTCCTTCACACCCAAGTGTACCTGAAAATGTCTTGAAAGTAAGTTTAATTTTTTTTCCTCATTGCTATTTATACTCTTCATTTTACTTTTTCCATAGAACTAAAGGACAGAGGCACACACACACACACACACACACACACACACACACACACACACACACTTGTTAGTATCGAAGCCTGGGTTATGACAGCCCTGACAAGGTTGGTTTGGGTACCTTTATTTAAGAAGACATCTAAACACGCAAATATTAGTTAAAAGCAGAGAATGGAAAGCTATTCAATGTGACCATGTTAACATGAGGAGTAAAAGGTCCAGTTTGCATCTCAAAGCCATCTGTCTCATACATACATGACAGAATTGCTAAGTCTGTTTATAATGAATTCATCAGCTGGATGATAGTGTCTGGTGTCTGGGTAGTATCATGATTTGGTATTTCTTATCTATAACTCCCCTCCACCACCCCCAAAATCCCTAAATAGAATATAAGCAAATAAATAAAGAAAATGAATGATGTAACCAAATCTGAAGTTCAAAGTCAGAGAAACTGGCATTCTAGGCTGATGGGTTAGGTCACAGCTGGTGGTGACAAAAGATAAAAAGAGATACCTCAGATCAAGCAGGAAAATCGATAAAAGGGAGCTATGAATGCCTTTCCGATGCTTTGTGTCATTGTGAAACACTGAATTGATTAGATGGTATCCAAACACACTGGAAAGAGATGCCTTCTTCACTCTGCTGTCTGATTCAAATTACAGACCTATCTGGATATGCCATGTGGAACCAGAAATAATGTTGAATATGAAGATCTTTGATTCATGTAGACCTTCTGAGTCCTTGGCACTATAACGTGACACTTTTGTCTGTAGAGTTTCTACTTGAGTATTATTCTATTGAATTATAAAATAAGTTTCCATATTTTCAGTAAGTTTACTTTTTTGTAAACTTACTAAAAACAAGATTTCAGTTATAGCTGTCCATAGTGCAAGGATGCAGGTTGGACTTATGTGGAAAGCTGTTATTGGAAAGCTTTTATATAATTGGTGTCAGTTTTGGGGGATTGAAAAGAGGTTTGAGAGAAAGGTACTGATATGGATTCTCCCTCATGGTAAAAGAACTGTTAACCCCGGGGATAGTGCATTGGGGATTTAGAATAGACTCTGTTCTCACCAAATGAATCACATATCTTATAGGTGTCCTACACAGGAAGTCCTATTCCATAGTTAATGAGCAGTTATAGCACTGGAGTAACACAGTAAGGTTGTCTCTGAATTCAACATAGCAAATAAAATATGGAGGTTCTGTCCTTTCTAACTACAGATCATATCTCAGGATCAAAGCTCAGAAAAGGAAGTTCACTTTTCTTGCAGAGCACATGCAGACGTTTCTGCTTCTCTGCTATGTTGTGATGTAGCCAATACGCCTCCAAAAGATGGCAGATGTTTCAGGGAAGCTGATTGCCAACCTTGAAACTTATGAATTACATAAACATTTTTTTGTAAAATACTTAACCACACAGATTTTGTTTTTATCTTTTAAAAATTATTTGTGTTTTGAAATTATAATTACATTATTTCACCCTTCCTTTTCTTCCCTCAAAAACCTCATTCATATACCTTTGCTCTTTTTAAAATTTATGTCATTTAAGAAATTAATTGCTCTTTCACATGCTTTTGTTCTGTTTAGCTATGTCCCTTATATCCCTGATCTCCCCAAGACTTTTATTTTGAATAGGTGTTTGATTTTGTCAAAGGATCATGTGTTTTTTCTTTCAGACTTTTTTATATAGTGGATTACATTGACCAAGTTTTACATGTTGAACTATATTTGCATCTCTGGGCTAAAGTCTAATTGATTATGGTGGGTGATCTTTTGATATATTCTTGGATTCAGATTGTATGTAGTTTGATGAGAATTTCTGCATCTTTGTTCATGGGGGAAACTGGTCTGTAATTCTTTGTCCTTGCCTAATCTTTGTGTGGTTTGGGCATCACCATGACCGTGGCTTCATCAAATAAATTGACCATTTTCCTTCTTTTTCTGCTTTATGTAATAATTTGAGGAGTGTCATTATTAAGTTTTCTTTGAAAATCTGGTAGAAGAATTCTCCTCTAAGAAATCTGTGTAGTCATAGATTTTTTTTTTTTTTTTGGTTGGTTGGTTTGTTTTTGGTTGGGAGACTTTTAATTCCTGCCTCTTTTTCCTTAGAGGTTATAGGTCTATGTTTATCTGGCCTGAATTTACATTTGTAAGTGGTATCTTTTCCAATTTTGTCAAGTAGAGGTTTTTGAACTATGCTCTAAAGACTCTTTGGATTTTCTTGGTTACTTGACTTTTGTCCATTACAGTTTTTGATATTCTTTTTTTGCGCTGAATGCTTAGTGTTTTGATTATTATGTGGCATGTAATTTTCTTTTCTCCTACAATCTATTTCATGTTATATAAGCTTTTTGTACCTTTATAGGCATATTCTGCTTCAGGTTAGAAATTTTCTTCTATAGTTTTATTAAATATATTTTCTGAAATTTTTTCTTCTATTCCTATTATTCATAGGTTTTATCTTTTCACAGTGCCCAAGATTTTCTGGATCTTTTGTATAAGGAACTCTTTCAATTTAACATTTTCTTTGACCAATAAATTTATTTTTTTTTCTAATGTAGTTTCAATACCTAGGATTTGATTTTCTTTTTCATCTCTTTTATTCTATTGGTGGTGTTTGTGTCTATAGTTTCCATTCTCTTTCTTGACTTTCCATTTCCAGAATTCCCTCAGTACGTGTTTTTCCTTGCTTTCTGAACATTTTATTCACCGTTTTCTTTCTTCTCTCTTTTTTATTTTCTTTTTTCTTTTTTTTTTGCTTTCTTGGTAATCTATAAGGGATTTGTTAACTTTCTCATTTTCTCATTTTTTGTTTGTCTTTTTCTCATTTATTTTTGTTTTGTTTTGTTTTTTTAGGCAGAGTTTCTCTGTGTGACAGACCTCTGGACATCTTGAAATTCTTGTGGACTAGGCTAGCCTCACATTCATAGAGATCCAATTGCCTCTGCCTCAGGAGTTCTGAGATTAAAGATATATGCTACCATGCCTGAAATTCCTCAATTTCTTTAAAGGATTTTTAAATTTCCTCTTTAAGGACATCTATCATTTTTATAAGGTTAGTTTTAAGGTCATTGTCTTGTTTTTCAGCTTTTTTGAAATATTCGTGTCATGACCTCATAGGATACCATGCTGCAGTGGTACCATATACCCTAGATGTTGTTGACTGTGTTCTTAAACTGTCACTTAGGCATCTAAGTTGGATAATTGTAACATTGTAGGTTTAGGTGTTGTTTTTTGAGTTTGTCTTTGTTGGATGGTTTAATTTATTCCTTGCTTTTTGTCTCCTCTCTGGTCTTTTGTCTTTGTGGTCTAGATTTTTGGCAGCCGGCCTGACCAGCGGTCCAGTAGAGAGTCTCTATCTAAGTTAAGGGCTGGGCTTCTGTGATGATAACCTGACCTTTGATGTAGCATAGGTCTCTGGCCAAGTTGAAGGATGAGATATGGTAAAGAGAAAGGAAGTGGGGTTTAGGATGTAATCTTTTGGGTTAAACTGACTGCCTAGTCAGCAAACCTCCAGAACACACCAGTATCTACCTGCTTGCTCTGGGATTATAAGTGCACATTACATATATGGGCTTTTATTTGAGTTCTGAGGATCTGGACTCAGGTTGGTATCCTTCCATAGCAAGTAACTTACCCACTCAACCCAAGGCCTGAGAATGTTACTGCAAATTGCTGCTGTGGGTTAGAATTCTGTTTTCCTGATCTGCACTAAGTATGTCATACTGACACCTGGACCCTGGCTGGAAATTAATTTCAGGCAGCTGCTCCAGATAGCATACTCATGAGAAGCTTTTTCTGATTTCTACAAATGGTTTTGGCTTTGGTAGAAGGCTCAGAGAAATTGAGCCCTATCATTAAAAAGCTGCTGTTCAATGGCTTTGGAAGGGTACATCAGCAGGGGATGTGATGTATACCTTAGGATAACATTAGCAGAGAGGTACTCATTTCTGTAAAGGTTATTTTTTAGATCCTAGGATGAAGATATAACATGTTTGGATGTAGAGTTTGTTATCCAAACACCAAATGACTTTCACTAAAGAACACCTTTTCACTGTTTAAGCAGTAGTTCAGCCTGTCTTCTGTCCTTCCCAGAAACAGCAAATATCTGCTGTTCAGCACAGAAACTCATTTTTTAATTCACTGTAACTTTTAATTTGGAACTTATTTTATAGGCTTGAATATAGAAGGGTCTAAGCAAATAGTAATCTGCTTAATGATTCCTCTACTTTAATCAAAAATGCATCTTTTTATTGCTGTCTTATGTAGCCTATGCTGGTCTCACACTCAAAAAGTAGCCCAGAGTTAAGCTGAACTTCCAATTCTCCTGCCTCTACCCTCTGAGAACAGAGATTCCAAGTGTGCAGCATCATGTCTAGCTTATGTGCTACTGGAGATTTATTAGGGACTTTGTGCATACCAGGCAAACACTCAACAAAAGAGCTACATCCCCAACTAATACACTCTTAATATTTCCCGTATTCAGCCCTGTCTTGCTTCCTACTCTATGTGACTAGAAATATTTTTACTAAATTTGAAAAGTAGCCAACAACATCATTGTAATGTTGTTCTCTGCTTCTGTCCTTGAGATTAATATCCCTTCTAGCTCCTTCCATTTCTTTGTCATTGCCCAGTAATTCCATTTTGCTAATTTTCTCAAGGTTTTACACTGTACTCTTTGCAGACAATTACTTTCATGGCATATTCTCTCCTCTCCTTGCCCAGCTCACTTACAGGAAAAGCATCACTTGCTCCTCAGACCTTCTCATCTCCTTTTATTCACACCATTCTTCCCTGGGAGCCAGGATGAGCTTCTCTTTTATCACAATCCGCTCTGTAACAGTATTTTTCTATGTGTATTTCTTTCCATGCTATTCCCAAGTTTGTCACATGGTTGACTCAACATAAAGCTTTCCTCAGGGTGTAAATGTAATTATGGGGTTTTGTTTTTTGTTTTTTGTTTTTGTCTTTTTTTTTTTTTTTTTTTTTTTTTTGGTTTCCTAGAAGATGTTTCTTTCTCCTCCCGCTCCCTGGATTCTGAGACTGTCTTTACAGATAGCGTTGGCCTCTTAAACATGAAGAGTAAGCAGTCTGGTGGTCTGTCTGAACAAAGATACTGTATTTTACCCTTTAAGATTGGGAAGCTGAATGTGGAATGATCTGAAATTAAGGTCAAGGCTGGGTGGTTGCTCATTCCTATTGTCAGACTGCAGAATAAAAAATGGTTTTTATGTGTTTTCTTTGTTATTGTTTTTCAGGGCAATGTCACTTTTTCCTGCTCAGAACCACAAATAGTTCCTATCGCATTTGTCAACTCCAGAAGCAGTTATTTGCTGCTGCCTGGCACCCCCCAGATTGATGGGCTGTCAGTGAGCTTCCAGTTTCGAACATGGAACATGGAGGGTCTGCTTCTGTCCACAGAGCTGTCTGAAGGCTCAGGGACTCTGGTCCTCACGCTGGACGGTGGGGCTCTGAGGCTCCTGATTAAGAAAGTGACAGGACATGGAACTGAAATCCTTACAGGTACTGTCACCGCAGACCTCCCTTTAATCATGCCTTCCCTCTGTTCTCTCCCTTATTTTCTTGCTTTCTTCCTCTTTCCCCCCTTTACGCTCCCCTCCCTTTTCCTTCCTGTTCCACTTTGCCCCTCCTCCCATCCCTTCTTCTTTCTTTTGTTTATAATGCTTTCTTCCTCACCTAAGATGAGCAAGGCTGAGTTTCTTTCTGTACAGAAGATAGCAAATCATACGTAAGGATGAAGGATAGTTAGTGGTGACAAGGTTACTATAAATATGAAGGGCTTGCTCTCCCTCACATGCATTAGACAAACAGAAGCAGTTTGAAATTGTTTCTGTGTAGGATCATCATAAAAGTGGTTGTGAGAGTTCCCATCCAGGAGTATTTAGCACTTTCTGTACCTACTGTGGAATGGTTTGCTTATTCCTGTGTAGAGATCTCTCACTTTGTGTACCATGTACTCCAGGAAAAAGCTGCTTTTTAAACTGTACACATTAGCAAATGAAGGGTTACAAAAAATGTCTCCATAATTATATGTTTCAAAATGATAGAGCTGAGGAATTGTTTAGAATATTTCTGGTTTCCAGGTGATATTTCTACAAGATCTTGAAGGGTTTTGTTGTTGTTGTTTTCATTTCCTATGTTCTATTTTATGTTAATTAGTGAGCTTTAACAATTGTATTTCTTAAGTACATTTTAAAAATATTAAGTATATACTATTATTTGTGGTCTTAGGACATACATGCTGAAACTTTTCTAAACAGACATAAATTGACTGAAAACACAGTATTGTGTGTGTATGTGTGTGTGTGAGTGTGTGTGTTGCATATACTTCGTTATGTGGATATGTGCATGCTAAACTCAAAAGAGGACATTTTAGGTAGAGTTACAAGTAGTTGTGAACTATGTAGTATAGTCTTTCCGGAAGAACAAGAAGGGCTCTAAGTCACAAAGCTGCCTCTCCAGCCTCTAAGCTGAGTTTCTTAAACACTGAAGAATATAAGATTGCCCTTATTGCTCCATTGGCTTATGGATATCTCCTGGTCATCAAGTAACACTATGTTTTCTTAGGTGGCAAGTACTGAATGAAGTTGGACCATGTGACTATGCTGGGACTAAGACATCTGGATCAGTCAACAGATCCTGAGAGAAATTTGATGTTAAAATAATCCTAGTCAAATCTTCTGTTGCAGCACTATGGACAATCATGCTCCATAGATTTCACTACAATGTGTTATTCTCTGTTTAGATAGCATTCTTTCCCCACTGATCCATAAAGTTTATTACTCAAATAGATTAGATAAAATCAAGTTAAATATTAAGGAATGTAATATAATAGTCACAGTCTGGTCTGGCCATAGGGAAGCCTTAAGTCTGTATGTATGATGGGGCAGTACATACAGAAGGGCACTAGAGGTCATTTTATGTCCTTTTCTATCACTCTCCACCTTATTCTCCTGAGACAGGGTCGCTCAGTGCAACTTTAAGAAAGAAGCAATTGTTTCGGTTCATAGTTTGAGGGCACAGACCTGGTGACAGGAGCCTGAGGCAGCTTGTTGAGCACATTAAATCTGCAGTCCAGAAACAGAAAGAGATAAATGCTTAGTTTACTTTCTTCTTTTTGTTCAATCCAGAACTCTGCCAGTTAAATGGTGCCACTCACACTGAGGGAGGGTCTTCCCACCTCCATTAACACAGTGTAGAAACTCTCTCATAGACATTCCCTGAGTTGATTCTGAGTTGATTCTAGATCCTGTCAACTTGTAAGTCAATAATAATAAGGAAGTTATAATCTTTTTGATAATCTAATCTTGGACATAGCATCCTATCCTTTCTGCCATATTTCATTCATTATATGACAAGAAGTAAGAACAGTTCATGCTTAAGTAGATTAATTCTATTTTCAAGGCTTCAAAGCTCATTCAGAAGCATGTTTAGATTTGAGGCACAGGGACCTGACATTGATGTCAAGACACCATTGAAAGCTGACCATGGTGGCATACACTTGTAATACCAGCTGGAGTGGTTGGAGACAGGTGGATCCCTGGGCCTTGCTGGCCAGCTAGTCTTGGTTAATCAGTGAGTGCCAGTCCAGTGAGGAACTTTGTCTCAAAGGAGGTCGATTGTGTTCCTGAGGGTGACAGCAAAGGCTGTCTTCTTGTTTTCATGTGTGTGGTCATATGTGCATGTGTACTCTTCCCTCACACAAACACTCACATGCACAATCATAAAAAATGACTTTCTAAGATTATGACTGCCATTAATGAGAAAAATGTACCTGAAACACTTAGCATAGTGTTGAGAAATTATTAATAAATGCCCCTTCCCTCTATACTGAATGAAGAGCCTCATCCCATAGGATTGTAAAAGCTATGATTGAATCTGCAATCAGAGGGGTTTTCTAATACTTGCTAGATTTCTGCTAATAGAGCTGAGTAATTCACTCTAAATGATAATATTTTTTTCATGTTCACAGTTCTAAAATTTAAATTATGATCCCTTTTATTTGAAGAATAAAAATGTGAGCTGGCACTGCTCTCTCAGTCACTAATTGGTAAGATGTTTGAGCACAGAGATGTGTGAGCCTTGGATTACAAGTGCAGTTTTACTATGGGATGGGCACTGCTGACTGTGAATCCTCTAAAAAACCCATGAATGCTTCTACTATTAAGCACATGCTTGTCCATTAACACATACTTCTGGCTGAGAGTCTGGTAAGAGTTTCTAGGTTACAAAGCTATGAAAGATAATTTGTTTTTAAATGTATCATTTCAAACATGTGTCCCAAGTGCTAGACCAAGTGGAAGGAAGCTGGATGAGTAATTTAATGGTGAAGCTTTGGTCAAAAGGCTAGCCTATAACTCTTTCTTTAAGCAATTTGTCCTACACTTTAAAAAACTTGAATCTCTTAATGTGTCTTTTAAATGGACTAAGAATTTATTTGTTCTTTAGCAGATTGTACTTGAAATCAGTACTCTACTCCTGTGTGTTCTGACATGAGTGGAATTTCTGTAAATGGCTTCTAACAATAATAGAAATAACCTAAAATGAATAAAAATGCAGAACATGTGAGAGAAATAAAAAGCCAAAGTAAGCACTAAAGACCTTTCTGCATTAATTTTTTAAACAAAGTTTGAAAATATTTGAGATCTTACTGGCTTCATGAAGGAGTCAAATAGTACATATATAAATGGCAATTATCTCAGTAATGTGCACGTGTGGATCCATATGTATATGTACTGATATGTGCATGCCTGTATGTTCAGGGGTTACACATGTTTTTACACATACACAGAGGTCAGAAGGAAATGCAGGGCACCTGCTTTATCATTCTGCTTTATAACTTCAAGAGAGGACCTCTCACTATACCTGGAATTAAGCTGACAGTTACCAAGACCCAGGATTCTCCTGTCTCTGCTTTCATAAAGTTAGAGTTACAGAGCCTCATGGCCATGCATGGCTTTGATAGACAGAAGGTTCCATATTAGGTTCTCATGATGTTCAACATTTTTGTCGAATGACCCATCTCTTCAGTAACTTTAAGGGTCAATAACTTTGCCCTTGATACATGATATGCCTTGTAAGCAGAATGTGACACAATTTATTAGTGGCTCAGGATAGCCAATCTTACCTGTGATTAGGTCAGGGTTTCTTATATCTGTCTGAGAAGAAAGTTGACTCCTGTGAGTGACAGACAGCACATAGCTATCTGTTATCTTTCTACTTACATTTCTTTTTCTAAAAGGACATCGCAATTCTAAGGTTTTTGGTGAGCTCAGGGAACCAAAACGTTATTCATCCCAAGAACTTTCACTTTGACTGAAGTGTGCCATGTTTGGTGATTTCCCGGAAAAAAAACTAGACAAGTTTGGCCTATTTTTTTTTTCTCCAAGAACTTGTAGAAAAAGTTACAAGGAGTTTTAAGGATCAGACTGTGTTGTAGTAAAAAGTTTATGGTCTGGCCTAGCCCCAAGACTTGGACCAACTGTCCCAAATAAACTGCCCTCAGCTGCGTGGTCCCAAATAATTACAGTCTTATATTAGTTACATGCTGTTTGGATTATGGCTCAGGCTGATTATCAGCTAGCTCTTTTAATTTAAGCCATTTCTATTCATCTGTGCTTTATCTTTACATCTTCTTTAGGTGGTATCTCATAGCTTCTCCCTCTGACTCTGTCCTTCTATCCCTTTATCTATGCTTGGATTTCCCACTGCTTCTAAGATGCCTTGACACAGATCAAAATAATTCATTTATTATCCAATGATAATTTACACCTCAATGTGTTCTTCTGAATCACAGTTTCCTCCCTGTTGCTGTGCTAAAAGCAACATTTGTAGGAATGCTTGATATACCCCTAGTTTCAGGTTGCAGTCCCCCATGGCAGATAGGCATGGTAGCAAGGCTTGGTGGAGGTGCTCTGGAAGCAGAGAGTTGAATGCTTGCTTGTGGTTAGCTCACTTTCTCTTTTATACCACTCAATATTCCAACCTAAGGAATGATGTCACCTAATCAAGGTAACCCCCAAACAGGCATACACAAAAGCTAACCCAAGCAAGATATCACTTGTGTTTTTGACAAAAGAAGACAGTGAGGTCAAATAGAACATTTAGTCTTAAGTTACCCAAATTAATTAATGTTTTTACTGTCAGTTTCTTAAATAGCATGTATAAATAAACCCTGTTGGACATAAAAACTTTATGGACAAACTGTGATGGAATAATAAGAAATATGCTATTTAGATCTAAAGTTGTGTCTCTCTTTACCAAATGTTTACTTAGTGGACACATCCTGTAGTAAGGTGGAATTCACATAAGATGGCAGGAAAGTCTACTTTTTATCCAACATGTAGTCTATATTAACTAAGTTTGCTATTCAGTGACATAATATATACATATTACTATATCGATACAGATTCGATGGAATTTTGCATGTGACATGTGTTATGTCAGATGTAATGTATGTTGTATATACATATGGGTGTCATGGGTGAACCTTAAGTGTCTTCTTCTATTGCCCTTCACCATAGGTTTTTGAGACAGGAGTGATTTACCCTGGAGCTGACTGGGTAGTCAGCGAGCCTTCAGGACACACTTGTCTTCATACCGCAAAGCTGGTGATATGGGCCTGGGCTGCCAAGCTCAGATTTTCCATGTGTTTTGGGACTCTGAACTGAAGTCCTCATGTGCCAACAGCAGGCCCTTTTTCACCAATCCATCAATATGACATTTTAGATACTTTTTATTCTCAATGATGCTGCAGTGGGATTGTTATCTATGATGAAGACTTAGGTTACATGAGATTTACCCCATAAAGGGTAAACCTACCATATTATAGAGTTCTTTCCATTGCAGACCCTTATACCTTTGGCCACATTCTGAGACTTAGAACCAGCATAGGCACAGAGAATACTCTCACAACATTACAATCCAAAGTAGGCCTGGCCGAGTCTACTTGGGACTGGAAAGTACATTTAAGCAAAGCTCCTATGAGTAAAATACACTTGGATTTCTCACTTTTTGTTTTCCTGACTCACTATCTTCTACTCTGACCCATAGACTGGCATGCACTGTGGAAAGACATGGCCATGTGCTCTTGATATCTAAGCACGTGTCTCCTAGGAATGTGTATAATTGCCTTTTTCTTCCTTTCTTCTCTTTCCACCTCTCTTTCCCCCCCTACCCTTCACTTCTCTCCCCTTTCTCTCCTCTATCTTCTCCTCTCCCCTTCCTTCCTTCTTCTCTTGCCTTCTGTTACAATGAGGTTTCTTGGCGCCTGGGCATCTGGAGGTCCAGACTCACAGACCTGTCGTCCCAGACCCCTTAGCCACTGGCCACTGCTCAGGCCCCCAAAAGACTCAGACACTTATATTAACTTCATGTTGTTTGGCCTATGGCTTTAGGCACATTGCTAGCTACCTCCTTCATCTTAACTCAACCCATTTCCATTAATCTGTCTTCTCACGTGGCTCATGGCTCACCTGTGTTTCTTACATGTTTCTTCTTAGGGCACCTGACTCAATCTGTCTCTGACTCCACCCTGCTTCTCCTACCTATGCTGTCTCTGACTATGGTGTTCACCAAGGGCCAAAACAGTTTTTCTTCTCTCTCTCTCTCTCTCTCTCTCTCTCTCTCTCTCTCTCTCTCTCTCTCTCTCTCTCTCTCTCTCTCTCTCTCTCTCTCTCTCTCTCTCTCTCTCTCCTCTCTCTCTCTCTCTCTCCTTCTCTCTCTCCTCCTCTCTCTCTCTCTCTCTCTCTCTCTCTCTCTCTCTCTCTCTCTCTCTCTCTCTGTGTGTTTTTCAAAATGTGATCTTGTTATACTCCCAGCTATCTTTGAAATCTTCTTGCCTAATTCTGAGTGCTGGAGATACAGGGATAAATTGCAATGCTAGCTTCACATTCCATCATTTATTCTGTCTGTGTCTATGATTCTCCAATCCTGTTCTTCGTGTGTTCATTCTTGGACTTCAGGCATGTGTCTACCACAATGTAACTGTGGAAGGCAATGGACTCTACTAGGTCTCTGTCCTCACTCCCACCTTGTTTAAGACAGGACCTTCTTGTTCTCGGTTGTGTATGCAAGGCTAAATGACTCATGTTCTTCCACAAAATTTCTCATTGCCCTCTCCAAATTTGTTATTGGAGTGCTAGGAGTATTTGTACTGATGCTGATATCTGGATTTATGAGACCATTGGAGACCTGAAATTAGGAATTTGTCCATGCATGGAACTTTACTGGTTGGGACATTTCTATAGACCCATACCATGTTTTTAAGTCTATTTTAAAAGCACTCGAGGAGGTGCCTAGAATAGAAGCTAGTATTGTCCAAGTCTATCTGAATACTAAGAAAAGAGGATATTTCCTAAAAGTCAGAGAAAGCCCTTGGTTCATTTTATAAACAAGACTTTAAGGGACTGCTTTGAATATCATATAGAACATTAAATAACGGGAAAGGAAAAATAGCATTTGTGTGGTTCCCTTCAAAGACATGGCACTTCATGTGATTTTTACTTTTCTTATGAGAAAACTCAAGGCAGTAAGAATAGCAAAAACAAAAGTATGAAGCCTCAGTCTTCAAAATAGTTTTTATTGTAGTGCTTTTTACCTCCCCACTGCAGGCAGAATCAGAGTCAAGAGCTGGAGCTCAAGCCTTTGTGGCTAATGTGCTTCTGAGCAGGGCTGCTTAGCTACAGTGTCAGGAAATGCATTTCTGTAAACACCTCTGTTTTTGTCTCCAGAGGGAAAAGAGTACCATATAGAATTATGGACACTTTGGCTAATTCTCTCTACAGGCCCTCAAAAAGAAAAGGAAGTAAACCCTGTCTCTTGGTATTTTTAAGGTCAGCAAACCAAGAGTTTTCTTTGGAAGATAGACCAGGATGACTTGATGAGGAGAGTACCCAGTGCCAAATCCTTTAAAAATAAAGATCAAATCACTCATCTGTAAGCAAGATTGTAACTCTGCGTTATCACAGTTAGAATATACTCCATGTTTATGAAGTGCTCTACAAAATAGACGTGCTCATATTGACATTCAAGCACACACAGTATTCTAGTGTGGTTTAAAGTAGGTTATTTAAATTTTGGATTTTGACTACTCTGTAGAGCTTTGTTGAGGTCTGGACCCCACTGAGAAGTAAGAGAACTTAAAAACTAAGATTCCATACTTCTCAAATCCAACATTTTGCTGTAACAAATAGAATAAGGAAAAGGAACTTTGTTGCACAAATAAAGAAAACTCAGGGCAAGATCTCTGGGAAAGGCAGAGATATCAGAGAATAAACACCACAGTCAGATGTCACCCAGCCAGCTGTCTTTCAGCTTCCTCAGCCTAACTCCTCCTGGCTTCTTCTGCCTGTTCTGTCTTTCTATGCCTGTCTTAAATACTTTCTTCATTCAGTTAAGGCGTGGCACCACCACTGCCTGCCTGGGAGCCGGAAACTCCTTCTCTAAACTAAGATGACCTCAAACTCTGATTTGATTGGATTAAGGTTATAAATCACCACTCCCAGATATTCCCTGCGCTGGGATTAAAGGTGTGAGTCACCACTGTCTGATCCTCCTAGACTGAATGTGGGTAGATCCCTCTGATATCTCTGAATGTTTTTATTATATTTGAAATATATCCCCACAGAACTTTGCAAATTTTACATCACAGTTTTGTAACAAAGATGTTGTATGTACTGGAAAGAACACATTTATACTTTTTGGTCATGTATAGAAAGTTAGGAGACAAATGTTTAAATGTGATTCTGATAATCTTCTGTTAGTTGTCTTTATGGTGTTATGAGAGAATGCCTAAGTTAAACAGTTTAAACAATGAAAAATTTCTTTTGGCTTATGCCATCACATATTCTATTCCATAGTCACAACACCATAAATGAATAAAGTTGAATTTTAAATAGGAAAAGAGCTAGTAGGGATTTTAAAAAACATTTGTATTAGAGCAATTGTATGCTATAGAATATATCATATCTAAGAAGGAGATGTGTTCATTGAAAGCATTAATAAATTACAAGCCACTGAAGCTAAGAGATGGAGAATTGGTTGTGGTACAGGATGGAAGTGTTCTCTCTGGTTAACATTAGTGGCCAGATGGTTATAGTTTACAGCCTTGCAATGAACCAGTGGCTCCCCTAATTCTGCCCTCCTTTTATGTAAGCCATTGTAACTTAGCTCCATCTTCACATCAAGTAAGCAGGATGAGTCTAGGAACCTCTTCCCCATCTTCAATTAAATTACCATTAATGACTCAGTGTTTTAGCTAAAATCACATTGATAAGTAAATCCCATTAATGAGGGCAAATAAACACAGAGCCAAGTGCTATAACTGTCACAGCAAGATGTCTGACCAAGAACAAAGTTCAAGATTTAATAGACAGAACTGTGAAATAACAATTCACATTATAAGAAATTCAGAGAAGCAGTTACTGGATTTTCAAGATGTCTAGTTTTAAACCTGTTTCTGTGATAAAACACTCTGACCATAATCAATGTAAGGAGAGAAAGAAGGGTTCATCATTGCTTATAAATTATGTAGTCCATCTTTGAGGGAAATAGTCAATAACTCAAACAGGAACCTGAAGTAGAAACCATGGAAGAATGTTGCTTACTAGCTCACTGTCAAGATTATGCTAAGAACATATATCCAGGAAATGAACATCCTACAGCACCCTATATCCACCAGTGTCAGCCAACAAACAAGATACTCCCCACAGACATTGATGTAAAGCCAATTATATCACAGCAGTTCTTCAACTTACACTCTCTTCTCCAATGACTCTGGACTGTGTCATGTTGATAGTTAAAGCTACTTTTAGGATACAAGGCCTAAAGCCCAAGTTGGAAATATTTATCAACCTAGTGAGCTCTGGAATATTTGTAGCTTTCTCATGTTTAAGAAATGGAAATGACAAAGTTGAATTTCATAATTCACTTCTGATTCTCCATGTTTACTCCAGCATGGATCTCAGAGAGTTAGATTATTATCATCATTATTAAAGCAGAATAATCTAGTGGCCACATGTGTTACCACTTCCTTTTCAGATTCAGCCATTCCACTTGGTAATTTTTTTGTATAATTAAGTTTACTTCTCTTGAACTTAAGTTTTAGGACCATGTATTCCGCACAGGTATTTAAATGGAGACCAGAAAAAAGTTTCATTCACTAACAGATCCTATGTGTTGTTTGAAGGTGAGGTATAGAGGTACAGGTTACAAGAAAGACACACAGTGTGAGAGGAAAGGAAGTCTTTATTTCCTCTGTATAATGAATAGAATGTGACCAAGCACTTAATGAGGAGAAGGATGCTCTAACTAGAAAAGATACTTGGGATGAAAAACAACCATTTAAGATTCCATGAAAACTCAGGAAACCTGGAAAGCAAATCTCCCAACAAGACCAGTAAAGAGGAAGGCGGACTGGTTAGGGATGAAGGGCATCTTGCGGGATGGGAGTGATTTCTGACTTGCAAGTAACTTTAGCATGCAGCAGTTAGAACTGGACATTCAGGTCTGTACTAGAAACCAGCACTGTCACATTTAACCTTAGTTTCTATGTCAAATACTGATGATGACAACACCAGATGGTTACCCTCTCACACACTGACTCAAAGGCTTCCAGATCCTCAGTGCATTGAATAATAGTTTGCACAATTAGGAAAGCTTGAGCCAGTCATTTAAAGACAATGCAGGGAGAGGGCCTGCTGCTGACATTTGGCAGTGAAGTTTCAGCTGCTTGGATGTCCCATCAATCAAGGAGCATTTGGAGAGGGCAAGGCATGGCCCTATCGATGCCAAGGGAGACGGAGAAACATGACTCACACTCTGACCCCTAGCTATTTATCATTTCACTGGGGACAGGAGGCTTACACAGACAAATTGTTAATTAAGAACACAAGGCTGTAAATAATATGACCCAAATGAATGTATCAGACAGTAGATGTTGCAAACATTTATAAGAAATTACTAAGGACCAGTGTATTCAAGAGAAAACTGTTGTTTGGTTTGTATGATTTTCTTTAATTATTCATTAACTTGTGAATCAATAGGGGCAGAAAGGTAAGAGGGCAGGGGGCAGAGGGGCTGGGAGCAGGGGGACAGAGAGACAGGGGCAAAAGGACAGAGGGGCAGAGGGCTAGGGGGACAGGGGTAGTGGAACAGGGGGCAGAGGGGCAGGGGGCAGAAGGACAGAGGGACAAAAGGCAGAGGGACAGAGGAGCAGAGGGCATGGGACATGTGGTAGACAGCTAGAGAGGCAGAGGGACAAAGGTAAGGATCCCCAAAGAATGCTGGCATTCTATCTCATAGAACCCACCAGTGTAGGTTCAGTGAGAGAATCTGTGATTATGGTAAAAAGTGGATGAGAAGGTATCTGATACTGACTCCTGGCTTCCACATAAACACCCTCACATATATGCATACACATGCATACAGAAAATGTAGAGGAAAAATTACCACATCAATGAGTGTGATAATCCAGTCTACTATTTACCTTGAAGAACGATTAGCATTTGATAATGGATAGACAAATGGTGTCCAAGGAAATGATGGATCAGGAAGTAGAGTATAATAGTCCCAGGAGTTACAATATGTTTTTTTACCATTAGATTGGCATTTCAAGATTGTCTGTTTAATTTATTTCTATATATACTCATTTATTGCATCTCACAGAAATTAAAAGTATCTTTCAACTGGTATGTAAGAGTAGATGATATGACATTCTGGAAAAACAACTGAATAGAGTTTTCTGTGGATAAGGAAGCCTAAACTAGAAGCCAATCTATTTTATGTTTTTTTTTTTTTTTTACAGAAAAATGAATGGGTTTAGAAAGATTTAAAAATATTTCCAAGTTCCTGAAAATGATAAATGTCAAGTTTTTAAGTAGAGGGCAATGGGTTGGGAAAAAAAAAAAAAAAAAAAAAACAAAAAAACAGTAGAGGTTCATCATAGCTGACAATGGAAAGCCTCAATATTTATGTTCAAGCCTGGGCTATTTTCTTTCTCCCTCTGTGTGTGACTCATAACCTTGCCACAGCTGATCCTGATGTGTCAAGACATTCATACCCTAAGCATAGATGACTGCTTTTCTTTCTCTATAGCATCATGAAGACTAGAGACAAGCTCCAATCAGTAAAGTATATGGACCATCTTTAAAAAGTGGTATAACTGGGTAGTGGTGGCATGTAGGAAATTGTGTTGTTTCATTGTAAATAATTATCCCACCCACTGGTTTAATAAAAAGCACTGATTGGCCAAAGGCAGACAGGAAGTGTGGGCGGGGCTACCAGACTAAGAAAACTCTGAGAACAGGAAGCACAGAGCAGAATGCCAGAGAGAAGCCAGAAGAAGCAGAGGACGACTATGCGGCTCTAAGAAAAGGTACCAAGCCCCATGGCTGAACAAGATAAGAGGCATGGGTTAGATTAAGGGTAAAGAGTTAGCAAATTATATGCCTGGGCCTTAGGCCAATCTGTCTAAAACTATTGTAAGCATCTGTGTGTCTCTGTGGGTCTGTGGGTCTGTAGGCCTAAACCTTGAGGCTAGGCCTGAAAGTCCAGGCCAGAAACCACATACTACAGTGGCACATGCCTTTTCCTCCAGCAACTGGGAGGCAGAGGTAGGCAGATCTCTGAGAAGTTTGAGGCCAGCCTGGTTTACAAATAAGTTCCAGGACAGCTTGATAGCTATCCAGCCTAGCTGACTTAATGAGCCTATGGTCATTGAGGGGGGAAATTGGGAGAGAGGATGAGGGAGAAGGGAAGGGAGAGGGAGAGATTGAGAGAGAGAGAGAGAGAGAGAGAGAGAGAGAGAGAGAGAGAGAGGCAGGAAGGGACAGAGGAAGGGGGAAGTGAGAGAGAAACTATTTCAAAACTCAAGGTAGAAGGGCTAGAAATATGGAGGCTCAGCAGTTAAGAGATATTAACGTTTAGTTACTAACTACTATTGCAGAGAACCACTTGTAAATCCCAGCATCCACATTGTGGCTCACAGCCATCTGCAACTACAGTTCCAGGTGATCTCATGCCCTCCTCTGTGGGCAACAGGCATGCATGTGGTTTACAAACATACATGCAGGCAAAATATTCATTCTTATGAAATTAAAAATATTTTAAAAAATCAAGGTAAGAGTGGCTGAGGAAGATACTTGGGATTGACCTCTGTCCTTCACATGCATGTGCATACCTGTGCCTTTTCACCCCACACATACACAAAGACAATCAAAATACAAAATCAATATCTTAATTTCAAGTGGTCCAGTGGGAGTGCAAATTAGTAAATCTACTTAAATTTTGCTATGATGCTCCAGAGGGATTATGATGGAATTAACATATAGCCCAGAAATGTCATCTCCAATGTACATATAAGAGAAAAGAGAGCAAAGAATCATGATAATGTATATTCTCGAATATGCATAACATAATTATTCACACTAATTCAACCTGGAACAACACAAATATCAAAGATGAATGAGTGAGTAAACACACCATGGAATATCTACATACTGAAATATAATTAAACCAACAATATTTATTTTCGCTTTCTAAAGGGGTTAACTTTATATTCTCCAAGTAAAATACATTGTATGTTAGATTTGTGACATGTCAAAATGAAGCAAATTCTTAGCAGCAGGTGGATGATCAATGAGCAGGACTAGAAGAGGAGACAGATAGAAACAGGAATAGTAGGTAACACTACAGGAATGAAGAACGGGAAAATACTTTAAAATTGATTGTTTTAGTGGTTTCAGAAATCTGTACATGCAAAATCCTGTTGAGCTGTGAACTCTAAACAGGTAAGATAGATACCTCCTAAAGTGAGTTTTGGAAACTGAATTCCAGTTCTCTGTAAGACTAGCATGATCTCTTACCTGCTAAACCAACTCTCCAGCCCACAATTCAGTATATTTCTTGAGAGAAGCTTTTACATTTACTGGAATATTGACAGAACTCAAGTTACTTGGAGACTCAAGATGTTAGAAGTCAAGGAGGTGACTGCAATCCTCCAAATGAACAATTCAAAAGTACAAATTCTACAACACTGGAAGAATAAATGTGTATGAAAAAAGAATAGAAAGCAAAAGTATCTGTTCATAGAGAAGGGAGTTCCCCAGTTCTATGCAGCTATTGTGCCCACAGGGAAAGCCAAGGATGCCTAGAGTTTGTGATGATTTATGACACTCAGAGAGCAGCATTTTGAGAAACATGCCAAGAAGTAGTTTCACCCAGGAAAAGTCTTCACAGCTGTATTCGTCACTTCCCTTGTGACTGCTAAAATCCACTTGACAAATCCTATTTAAAGAGGATGAGTTCATTGGGCTCAGCTTGGCAGGGCAGGTGCAGCAACAGGTTGAGGCAGACAGTCATAAGACCATCTGCAGTCAGGAAGCAGGAAGAGGGTGTTCCTGACAGATCCTTTCTCTTTTTTATTCTTCTCAGAACCCACTCCATATACAGGTGCTGCACATATCTAAGACTTCCTTAATTAATTCAATCCAAAAAGTCCTCCATAGACATGCTCATATGTTTGTTTCCTAGATGGTTCCATATCTTAAAAAATAAATATTAACCATTATATTGGTCAGATGTAGTTTTGAAAGTATAAACTGCTTCCAATGACTTTCACTCTTTCAGCTTATAAGCATGTAAAATATAAACTCGTACCACACACAGACACACAGACACACACACACACACACACAGAGGGGGGGGGGTGGGGGAGAAAATGTGGGAGGAGAGAAATCCTACAGAGAAAAAAGTTCGTTAGCTTTTCTTCAAAATTTCTCAAACTTATTTGAACAGAAAAACTTTTTTTTTTTTTTTTTTTTTTTAATAGACCATTGTTAGCATCAGGCAGAACTGGGTGTCTCGCTCCCTACTATTTAACCAAAAAAATTTTTGGTTGAGCCAATGTTATCATGTGCCCAATAGAATAATGTGTTTTATCTGCTAACTCAGTGTTTCTAAAAGGCCCACAAACCACCTAGTGTGTTTGACACACCACAAACACAAGGTTCATTCCAGATTAACTTAATCTGAATATCTATGATTCTACAGTACCAACTTCTACATTTAAAAAAGATTTCCTAATTACTTTTTTAAATGTTTTAGAATATGAAGCTGGTAGCCAAAAAAATCAGACCCTATCTTTATGATTATGTCATTGTAGAATTAAAATCTAGCATGAAAAGCTTGTGTTTTTGCTATTACAAAGACCCAGGTGAGAGGCTTGGGAGATGATTCAGTGAGCATCACAGAGCATGAAGATCTCCAATATCCTTATAAAAATAAGCTGAGTATTTTATGAGCCATCAATAATTCCAGAGGAAGAAGGTCAAGATAGGTGGACCCCCGGAGATTTCTGGCCATCCAGTTTACAAAATTCAGATCACGACACATTCAATGAGAGCTCCTGTCTTGAAAATTAAGGTAAAAATCATACAGAAAGAAGAAGACTTCTGCCAACCCCTCTGGATCACACACACACACACACACACACACACACACACACACACACACACACACACAGAGAGAGAGAGAGAGAGAGAGAGAGAGAGAGCAGCTGAGGTCAGCAGGCTTTTTACAGAGACCATATAAATGACCTTTAACTTGGAACTCCTGACCCAAGAAGATTCACAACTCCTAAGTTCTAAAATTTACCCTCAGTGGATTTGTAGGATCACCAGGCACCAGGATTGTGATCTGTGCAAACAATTCTCAAAAAAAGACTAGAGTGGGATATAAGATTCTCAGTTCACCTACTGATTTTGAAAATTAAAATTATATAGGGCTCAATATTTTTACTATGATGGGCAATATATTTTCTCATATTTATAAAATCACCAAATATTGAAAAGGCTCTGAATTAAACCTAAGACCAGAATAAATATAGTTTTAGGGTTTCTAAGTTTAATGTCAATCAAAATTTAAATTTATTAAAATTGAAAAAAATTTTAACATCTCTTTCTAGTGTCAATGATCATAGTTTCATTTCATGATCATTACTAGTGATTGCACTGAATTTTACATAAAAAATTGAACACTTCCCTTGTTATAAAACATTCCAATGAGTAGTGTAGTCTATATCCGTAGTACTTGATTCTTTAAAGCCAGCTTATATTGCAACCCTACAAATTCTATGTATTCTGTATTCGTTACTTTCCTAGTTGCTGTGATCAAACACCTGATCTAAGTTATATAAGAAAACATTTAGCTGTCTTACAGTTCACAAGGATGGATTTCGTCACAGCAGGGAAGATATGACAGAAAGCAGGGAGTGCCTGACAGCAGCAATGTTGTCATGACCCCCCAACCATAAAATTATTTTCAGTGCTGATTCATAACTGTAGTTTTGTGATATGCATGATACCTTACATGAAACCCTTGTGAAAGAGTTTTTGGGGGGTTTTTGACCTCCAAAAGAATTGAGACCCACAGGTTAAAAACCAATACTCTAGAACTTCAGAAACACAGTAGGGAGTACCCATGCCCACCAGTTATCAGTCATGAGGGTCTTGAATAACTCTCCTGTAAAGAAAAGTGATATACAAAAGAAGTTTGTTTAGTGAACTGGATCAAGTGTTGTAAGTGAATAAAGACACACAGGGCCAATGAAAGTTGTCTGTCTTTATGCTTAGATTTAATGAAGGAGGGCAATGTTTTAAAAATGTGTGATATAAGTGTATGAGCCAAGGTTCTTTGGAAGACTATAACCAATAGAATCTATACTGCAAGGAGATCTATTAAAGTGGCCTACGAGGTATTGGATGGGTAGTACCACTATGGTTTTCATATAATAAGAAAGACTGAGAACCTAGAACCTGTTCAGTCCTTAAGGCTCATATATCAGCAGCTCAAGTCTGGTTATGAAGACATTGGGAATTCCTGGAAAGCAGCTTGTCGTAGTTCTTTATTGGAAGGTTAAATGAACTAGGTTCATTTGCCAGCCAAGAAAATGGAGGCAGCCTCAGGAGCATCAGTAGAAGTAACAGTGTAGACGCACTGATCAGCAGGCCATGGAGGTGGACAGGAATTATCAGTAGTACCACTTTTCGCCGGGATCTCTCTATTTCTGGGCTGCCACTGAAAACTAATATCCACCACAGAAAAACCTATACCTCTAAGTGAGTCCTCCCTGGAAATGTCCTCACAGATCCATATAGAGACAAATTTCTTGGGGAATTCTTGAGTTGAACCAGAGTGCCAACCAAAGATGTCAGTGTTATAATAGACTGAGGGAAGCGATCCATCAAGGCCTGTCTACTCATATTCCCTCTGTGCACCTTCTCTTCTTCCTCAGTATGAAAAGGACTGATTTTGAATGAGGGCTGTCAAGGTAAGAGGAGAGTTTCCAGGCTAGGTACTATGATTTGCTATTATTGGAAAGTGGTTTCAAATTTGTATAGCATTCCTTGGAGAAGAAAAAATTTTGGTTCTATTTCTATGACTTGATCACACACACACACACACACACACACACACACACACACACACATACACACACACACACACATTCAATAATAGGGTAGATAAGAGGCACTGGTCAAAGTAAGCTGGTTCTGAGACCACCCAGTGTTCTTTGGATCAAGCACTCAGCATCAAGACACCATGCTTCAAAAGACAATAATCTGATCTTTGTAATAAGTTATTTTTTAATCATCGCTTTAAAATTTGAGAAATTTGTTGGCCACTACCCAGAGGCCTCCCAGAATCTGTTGAGCCTCAGTTCCTATGCCATTTTATGTGGATCTGATTCCCCTGAAGTGACCCCTGGGGGTAGTCCTGTTAAGATGTGCTGGCCAAAGCAATGCCTTTCTCTTTTCCATGAGAGCTGTCTGTTTCCTCAGAGTTGTTTAGCTCAGGAAGCTTGAGATGGTTCTCTCTAACTTATAAATAATTAACTTTAATCCACATTTGTCTTTTTGTTTAGTTTCTTTGTTGGATGCTGTCAAGATTGAACCTAGGGTTTTTGCATGCTGGGCAACTTCTCCAGACACTGAACTACATCTATAATCCAATTTTGTCTTTTAAAAGACATGTGTTCATTTGTGTCTCTCTGTATGTACACACACACACACACACACACACACACACACACACACACACACACACATATATACATGCTATGATGTACAGGACATGTCATAATCCGTTCTCTCCTTCACTTTATGTGTTCAGGATGTTGAACTTTGGTCTTTAGGATTGTTGGTAAGAGACTGTACTTGCAAAGTGATCTTGCTGGTCCTAATATGGTTTTCTTAACAGTAAAACTTTGGAGAATACCTAGAGATTTTATTTCTAGTCTATGTACAGGATGAAATAGAAATAACGTTTGGATTAATTTTTTTTTTTCTCCTTAGAGGAGGGTGTGCTACTCTACTCCCTTGGAATCTAGTCCATGTTCCCCTGACACTAGCTGGTCTTCATTGTTTTTTCCTACCTTCTTTTTTTCCTGAACTGTACAATGAATAAGTCCTCTATATAGCTGCATAGCCCAGTCCTTGGGGATCCTTGAGCCTTTCAGTATCTGACATGATGTAGAATTCTGGCTTAATTAATGTCTCTCGAAGCCCAAAATCTATACTTCCAAAACTTCCCCTAATATCTTTGTTGTATTAAAATTGCTATTCTATTGTTTCTCTAAAGAGCTAGGGTTTCCCCATGGCTCAGAATGTGGGACCAGGGGACTGCATAGGAAACTGTCAAATCACAAATGAAATCAGAGTCATTGCTGCACAAATACCATGACCTGAATCCAAATCCTAAATTTCCATAAAGGTGAACATCTGAGTCCATAAAGTTGTCTCTCTTTGCAATATGTGCACTCTGACACATATGTACCTTGTGCATACATCGTACAAACACACCCAATAAATAAATAACACTTAAAAAATAATAAAGGTCAACGTCTGGAAAGATGCATTCACTGTTTCTTTCTGAAAAAGCAGGAGATTATGAATTCAGATTCCCAGCATCCACATATAAAGCTGGGTGCAATGATATCTGGCTACAATTTCAGCTTCCAAGAAGTTGAGATAAGAGGATCCCTGGAGTGCAATGACCATACAGCCAGCTAGAAATACTATACTACAGGTTAAATAAAACATTTGTCTTCAAAAAAAAAAAATTGGGGAAGTGTTTGAAGAAGACCCCTAATCTCAAACTCTGTCATTTGGTATTGGCGTACACACATACACACACACATATGCACACATGCACACATGTACACATCCCAATAGGTAAAAACAGAAAGATATGGATAATGATATTGGAAAGAGCAGAGCAAAGAAATCACATACAACCAGAAAAAGGAAGGCTCTTGCTCTACACTATACCTCACCCATCTCCTCTGATGCTGTGTGCATCTGTATTAAGGCTAGGTGGTAGGCCTGTCTTTAGAGTGAACTTCTATGGAGTTGTGTAAAGCTTTTTCCACTGTGCCTTATGCCAATTCAAATGCTTGGTTCCTGGGTACTAACCAACCCTGCATGGTGACTCATACTCACTCTTTTAGCCCAGTCTGTAGTTTGCCTTCAAATATAATTTCATGTGTTATGGAAATACATTTAAATCAGTATGCAAATAAAAGCAAGACAAACTTACAGTTAGCTTGCACCTCAAATGCTCTTGCAAAATATCAAATGTTCATGCACAGGAATCACCAAACAGAAGCTTTACCTCATTAGCACAGTCCCCATGGCCAAGACCCAAACCCTAGCTTGTCTGTGACTGCTGCCTGGGAGAGAAGGTGAGGTCACCAGGTGAAGAAGCCTCTGGGTCTCCCCTCCACAGGAAGCAGATGTTGAGGGAACTGCTGGCCAAATGGTGGGTCCCTGCTATCTGGGCTTCTCTGAGCAGATGGGGCACAGCTGTCCTGTAGGGAGCACAGCTGGGCTCCAAGCTTGGTTCTGAGACTGCCTTATGCAGATTCTTCACACAGAGACTCAGGGCTGCTCTTTCTGCCCTGACTCAGAGGCAAGTAGGCATCTTTTTGATTTCTTCCCAGGTGGTTTCCAGGGGCCACTGCCAAGTATTATCTAGTTATCTAGTGTTCCTCTGGAAAAAGCTGGAGATTTAATTTCTGGTTCACCCCTGGCTCTGCTTTATTTGATGATACTTTGCCTATGATCTTGCCACTCTGTCCCTTGGGTAATCTTTAGCAGTGCAAAAAACTGCGAAGCACTGATTTTGGGTTCGGATAGTCCTCTGAGAAAATGGTCCTCTAGCTTCTAAATTGAAGACCGTCATTGGTCCCTGTGTTTCCCAGCAGTGATTTTTATCTATTGTTATTCATTAGAATCATCCATACACCATGTGTATGAGTGTGTGTGTGTGTGTGTGTGTCCCCGTGTCCGTGTGTGTGTGTGTGTGTGTGTGTGTGTGTGTGTGTGTGTGTGTGTGTGTGTGTGTGTGTGTGTATGTGTTGGGGCAGAGAGGAATGGAGAGGTAAGTCCTTATGTTCCTGTGTGAGCTCCTGGAACCTTGTCAGGGTGTTGGAGTACCAAAGTATTCATGGAAAGTCTGAGAACAACCTATGGGTATTAGTCTTTACCTTTCTACCTTGTCATGATGGGAAAGGATTTGAGACTTAGTGTGTGAGCAGGTTAGCTGTCCCACAGCTTTTACAGGTTCTTCTGTCTCTACCTCCCATCCCTCACAGGTACAGTGGAATTATAAATGCTTGTGCCACAGCTTTTAGCTGGGTTCTGGGGATTGTCCAGCAGGAACTGTAGGGATTCTGCCCACTGAACTGACTCCTCAGCCCCATCCAAGTCATGGGGATGTTGTTGTTATTTGTTTGTTTTAGTGCAAATGCCTAAATTCCTTCCATGGAGATTCTCTGGGAGTGGATTTGATTAAATTATTTCTCACAAGCTGGTTTTGAAGGCTCTTGCTGGAGTCTCTTATCCTGTCCTTGAAGCCTCAGGGTACTAGTATCTCTTTCCACCTGCTTTGACTGTCTATCTCTCTTTTGTTTACCTTTTCTTTTCATTATCTATTTATTTGTTATCTAGGCAGATGTAGAATTTTTTTCTCAGTGGAGGGAACTCTGTCTCCTATCTACTCTGTGAAACCTTCCTAGACTTTCCTTAAGGAGTTAGTAAAGCCTCTTTCTTCCCTGCCTCTCATCACTGTCTCATCTAGAGATGGAAGTTTGAAACTGTTATTGTTGGCTTGATTTGTCTTTTATTTTATTAGCATATATTTGCTATATATAATTGATTTCATTATGGCATTTTCACACACAAACATAATATATTTTGATCATATCCATCCCATATACTCTCACTCTCTGTCCTGGATCCCTTACTCTTTTTGGTTGCTCCCCTTCCAAACTGGTTTACATTCTACCTACATGGTTTTGCTTTTAATAACCAATGAGTTTTGTTAGTATTTACAGAAGCATAGATGGGGAGTTATGGGTTCTGAGCTGCCTTAATAGTGGCTGCACCACTGGAGTAAACACCTACTTATCCAGAAACCATTAACTGGGTAGAAGGCATTATGGGTTGAATTGTCACATGCTCCTCATAATCTCTGACAGGGTGTTGGTGGGCCAAATCTTGTGTAGGTCTTTCTGGGTAATTATAGCTCCTGTTAATTCAAGAGTGCAAACAACCATGCCATGCCCAGAGTCAGCCCAGGACACATTTACTTGGGTTGATAAGTTCCCTGTTTTCCTCACTAGCCTAAAGTAAAAAAAAAAAAAAAAAAAAAAAAAAAAAAAAAAAAAAAAAAAAAAAAAAAAAAGGTGTTTTAATGCTTTTTACAATTGCTCATGTCCTTTAACTGTGGCTCATTCCAAAATACAAAGGAATGTGCTTTTATTAACAAAGGATGTTAATTTCTTTACTTTCCTAACCACAGGAGTGTTTTGGATACATGATTTTGTCCATCGGTGTTAGCTCATATGAGTACCCAGATACATGAGCATACAGCTGTGGGAGTAGTTACAGTCTCTAGAGTCATCTTTAAGTAGTCAGGGATCCTCTTTTGTGGGTGAAGAAACTGAGGCAATTAGAATGAAACCAGCTCAGTGCAAGCCAGGCACACTAAAGTATGTCTGAACGATGAACATGTATCTGTGTTATTGTTGCCTAAGCATCAATATAGCTGTTTATTTCAGTGTTTAGTGGGTCATAATCAAGCAGTAGTCTCAATAGATGGAAAATGTTAGAGAGGAAATAACTGCCCTTCACGATTAGTTCCTAACACAGAGTCCTCAGTATGGTAGGTCAGTGTTGTGGTACAGCTGAAAGAGATCTGGGATAAAGCATCAGCATAGGTTGCTTTTAATAAGCAACCTCTTTGCCCTCCCAATGTTCTGGGAATTGTCCTCTGATCATGTTTGATCCCTTTAACGGTGGTACCAAACTGATATGATCATATTTGCAGGTGATGAGATCAGAGAAAGCAGGTGACTCAGACAATATTTTAGGATGAACGTAGAAAAAACTGTTGGAGTCCCAAAAGACTGTTCAGCGAGTAAAGGTGCCTGCCACCAAGCCTGACTACACGAGTTCAATTCCTTGGATCCAAATAGTGGAAGGAAAGATTCATTTCATACAAATTGTTATTTGATCTCTATATTTATACATATACACCTCCTCACACACATATATATAGTCAACTAAGTGTATTAAAATTTCTACGGTGGTGTTCAATTAATCTGGTTCTTACAGCAGTAAGAAACTCTGCCTTGCAGTGGGGCTAGCCTTGTCCATGTCAGTAATCTGCCATGAAAGTAGAAGCAAACATGTCTGAAGAATGAGACAATGTGGGACATGGGGAAGATTAGTAGAATATTGGAGAGGATATGTCTGAAGTACATTATATTCCTAAATGTAACTGCCACTGTGTAGTTCTGATGATTAGTGTTAATTGTCACCTTGATGGGATCTAGATTCCTCCAGAAACAAGTCTTCAGGCACACTCAAGATGGATTACAGAAATTAAAGTTATAATGAGAATACGTGTGAGGGACTCCCTTGATTATAGTAGTTGATGTAGGAAGACCCATCTTAACGGTAGGCTAGGCATCTGGTCATGGACTGTGTAAAGTGAAGGAAGTATTCATCTTCTCTATTTTTAAACTGTGGCTAAGATTTAACCAGCTGTTCCTGCTGCTTGACTTTCCTGCCACTATGGACTGTATCCTTGAACTGTAAGATAAAATAAACCCTGTTTTCCTTTGAGTTAACTTTGTCAGGGAATTTTATCACAGCAGCAGAAAAGAAAAGTGAGACAACAAACCTGTGTAATTAAATAATTTAACAAAGACAGTGAAGCCCAGTGGTAGAGAGCTGGCACAGGATATTCTAGGTCCTGGTTTTGGTTCTTGGAACCATCGGTTAAAAGAAAAACAACAAAAAATTGCACCTGGGGATGATACAATTGCTGGTGTCATTTTTATTGGGATTTAAGAGTTTTATTTTCATTTTTTCCCCCTCTGCAGTAATTCATCATCATCCTAATTAATACACAGCATGCCTTTATTTGGCACAGATGCCCCACATATTTGGGTTTGTCTTCTTTGTTTCTAAGCTAAAACTATCAGAAATGGCCTAGGAAAAAAGACTAAGCTGTAAGCAGAGGAGAGAGTTGACCCTTACAAAGCAGCTCTTCCTATTTCTTTTGCAGGCAGTGACTTGAATGATGGCCTGTGGCATTCTGTCAGCATCAACGCCAGGAGAAACCGTGTCACTCTCACACTGGATAATGATGCTGCTTCCCCTGCTCCGGACACTTCCCAGCTGCAAATTTATTCTGGAAATAGTTACTACTTTGGAGGTAAATTCCCTAGCCTTTGAGACTTCAAATAAAAGAGCAGGGGACTTATTCTACCATGTGGAATAGTTAAACAATCCTCCCCATAGCCCTGCATGCAAACATGCATGCACACAAGCTCCAAAAGGTGAGAAACCAAAACCTCAGACAACTGTGCAAATGTAAGCTATATAGGGCAATGCCGAGGACAGGAGGAATTGGGGCTACAAAAGCTGGCTTACATAACTCATCAAAGAAGACTCTCATAACCGTGCCAAGCTCCTTGGTCACACTGGAGAGGAAACTCAGCTGGAAACTTAGAGAAAAGGAGCTGAGAGTCAGCGAGTACCTGCAAGAGGGGAAAGTCAAGTACAAGGTATACCAGCCTGCTCAGCCATCTAGGTCGCTCCACTGCCATTTTACTTTTTGAGCCTCATCTATCTTTCCCATGTCTTGGAGATCACCCACACCCATAGAGGGAGACAGAGCAAAGTGGGTAGGAGCTAGGGGCTCCACAGGGGAGCCATTGCTAGTTCTGAATGATTGCTCTTTCTAAGGTTTGCTCAAACACTGCAACACTTCCAGGACACAGACAAAATAAACTGGGTGGACAAAGCTTATGTGGGGCTTTACCATTTTATAAACACACCCATGCTAAGTATTTTTTAAATTTTCATGTATTCTTCTCTCATACAATACATGTCATGCCATGTTGAGTATTTTAAATGTCTCTTTTATTAAAAGGTAGTGCCTATTTCTGTAGTCAAGGTCTGTCTTACAGAAGCCACATCTAAAGGGACTTAGTCCTCATGGCTCTCTAACCTCAAGTCTTAAAGTACAGTCACTAGATTCACTTTTCTAGAAAACAAAGAACAATTTCAAAATTGCTAGGATATATAAGCAAGAACAGACTACAGGGCTAGTGAAGCTCAGTGGTGGGGAGCTTGTGCCTCCATGCACAGCACCAAGGGGACATCACACCCAAACCCCAACCCATAATCTCCACACACAGCACCACATGCACACCCAAACCCCATGCACACTCTGCACACACAGCATCACATGCACATACAAACCCCACGCACACTGTTCACACACACAGTACTACATGCACATACAAACCCCATACACACTCTTCACACACACAGCACTACACGCACACCAAAACACCATGCACACTCTTCACACACACAGCAGCACATGCACATCCAAACCCCATGCACACTCTTTACACACACAGCACCACATGCTCACCCGAACCCATGCACAATCTGGTGGTAATTTGTTTGCGCTCTAACAAACAAAGCTTGTGTGATGATCAGTGGACAGAGCTAGTCACTAGTTAACCATACAGGCCAGGCTGTAATGGCACATACCTTTAGTCTCAGCACTTTGGAGGAGGAAGCAGAAAGTGATATGGCTGGGCAGAGAGAGGAAGTGATAAGGCAGGGTGGAGACAGGAGGCCCTCTTTTGGCTGAGGAGCTGGTGAGGTGACAGATGGCCTTAGCTTGCTCCTTTGTCTTCCTGATCTATCAGCATTTACCCTGACATCTGGCTCTGGGTTTATATTATTAAGACCAGTTAGAATGTGCACTGCGATATTCTCAACACACAGAAACCCAGGCACACCTAAACCCCATGCACACCTCCCCCACCCCCCACAGCATCACACACACATCCAACTCTAACTGTCCCCACACATCCCCCTACACAATTTAGAGAGTGGCACAAATTGGTTCATATCTTGTCAATGTAAGCATGAAATGACCCTGTCACAAAGCTGACAGTTTCTTCCCATGAGGTAGCTGGAGATAACCATTGAAAAATAGCATCCACTGAAGAGATGACATGATGTCACCCTGGGCAAAGACACTTGTTGCTCAAACCTGAGGACTGAGTTCTGACCAGTACTGGGAGAAGAGAATGGAAGCCATAAATCTGTCTTTCGACTTCTACATGTGCATGGCTACACATGTTTGCCTGCACTCTCTCTTGCTTGCACATAATAAAAATAATAATAATAGCAAGAAAACATACTCTGTAGTTACCTAGAGGGCCACACAAATTAATCATGTACTCTATACTAAGCTACACCCCAAACCTGTAGGCTCTTAGCTCCAAAATCTACAAATTATTCTTTCTTCCCAAGGAAATATATGAAAGGCTTGAAACACAAAAGGGTCTTTGCACAGGTACAGAATTCACGTGTAGGTTCTCCTAGGCAAAAGCAATGTGAAACAAGATCAGTGAGGTTGGATGGGAGCATGAGGAGGTGTCAGTGTTCTTCAGTCACCACTATATCCACAATAACATACACTTTAGGTGATAATATTTCCATGTAAAAGATAATAAGGCAGCTGTTTGTTAAAATAATCTGTAGGATCAAGAGATAGCTCAGTCAGAAAGTGCTTGCTGTGTAAGCGAAGGATCTATGTTTTGATGCCTAGAACCTCCAGAAAGCCAGCCTATGTAGCTCATGACTTTAATCTTCAGGCAACTCGTGCTAGTGAGCCTTGCATACACAGTGGCAAACAGAAGTCCCATCCTCAGACAAGTTAGGAAGCACCAGCTGCTGGGGTTGTCCTGTAATAGCTAGCCATTTGTTCACCCACATTCACACCGATTCTCTCTCAAAGGTTAATACTATCCCAATTATCTGTAAATGTCTATAGAGACGGTACATATGTGGAAAAGATTCAAATCTGTGTTCACTGCATCCCCCTAGTGAAAGCAAAGGAATGGCAAGAAATGCAAAGCAATGGTCTCCACTCCAAGCTGGGAAATTCTATACCACGCACAATATTTTAGCAATGGAGAAAGAATGATGGTCAGAAATTTATTTGCAGGAAAAATGGCTTTGAATAATCATGTTATAATAATCATCTGAAATATCACAGAGGCAAAAAGCCTCTCCTCTAGCTAGAATATTGTTAAATTCTGGGTGTGTTTCCAGGGGTGCTATATAGAAAATGTGAAGATTTATTTAGGATTTGAACAGTGTTTAACCAGACCCTCACATACAGACTGTAAACTTAAGGAAAGTGAAAAATGAGCTTCAGCAATAATAGTCAACTTCCATAAATTCTCTCTACAGCTTCAATTAGAAGTTGTAGCATCTCTTCATTTTATAGTGTGCCTGTGAGCTGTTAACCAGCTGCTGGGCTTCAGCCCTGCAGTGACTGTCTATTAGAGATGGCTGAAATAATTCCCCATTATTTATGGCTTATTGTTATGTTTTCAAGCTCACATTCCCATATGCTCTGAACCTATTAAAGCCACTGGGATAGAGTTTGTACGAACACATTTACTCTAGTACCTGCTTGGTCTTCAACTGTCTTAATGAAGAGTAGGTTGCCTTGGCTGTGGGTGATGCTAAACAGGTGCAAAGCATTTTGTCTTTAAAAGAACACTCTTTAAGAGGTGTGGTATTAACCTTTTGAATGTGTTATTATAGCCTATAACTATCTGCACTTAAGCCCACAGTTCCCTTAATGTCTGCATTTGCTTTGCACAGCATGTCAAAAATTCTGCTTGGCTTCTCAGAATACCTTTCTCATGAACTAAGCCTGTTAATGTTCCACAATTAAGCAGACAATTACTCTGCTGCCATCCAGAGCAGAGCATGGTTTCTTTAGAAAGAAACTGCATTCTGAATTTAGATGTGTGTTTTGAGACAGAGCCAACATTTCCAAGTGCTTACAATATGTGAACAATATGTGAAGGATGTCATTCAGAAAAAGACAAATGTGTGTATTTGTGTGTGTGTGTGTGTGTGTGTGAGAGAGAGAGAGAGAGAGAGAGAGAGAGAGAGAGAGAGAGAGAGTAGAAAGAGAGTAGTTTGCTCATGTAAGCATGAGATTCTGAGTTTGGATTCTAAGTACCTATAAAATACTGGGCATGGCATGGAACATCGTCAATTTCAGTGCTGAGATAAACAGGCTCCCGAGGCTGGCTGATAACCCAGCCTACCCAAGTCAGCAAGCTCCAGTTTGGGTGAAGGGACAGGATCACAAAATATAGAGTGAAGAGTGAAGGCAAATCCCTGGAACTCATGACCACCCAGTCTATTTAAATTGGTGAGCCTTTGCTTCACAAAGAGACTTTATCTCAAAGAATGACATGGAAAATGGTAGAAAAAGTCATTCTGATATTGACTTCTGGGTTATATATGTGCTCACCTGAAACACTGCATCCGCAGGCACACTCACACAGCACACACACAAACACATGGTGGGAGTTAAAGTAAAAGTTATACCAATAATATTTCCCTTGGTTCTTTCCCCCTTATAGTGAGTGAATATACCCATTTTGCATCATTCCTACCCCCCCAGCTAGAATTTACAACAAAATTGTGTCCTGCTGTGAATAAAAAAGTGCCCAAATAATTAGACCTCAAGGTCTTACATCAATAGGTTGCCAAAGCAATGACACATCATTTCAGTGTTCTTCATCTTTTTTCTCTGTCCCACAGGGTGCCCCGACAATCTCACCGATTCCCAATGCTTAAATCCCATTAAGGCTTTCCAAGGCTGCATGAGGCTCATCTTTATTGATAACCAGCCCAAGGACCTCATTTCAGTTCAGCAAGGTTCCCTGGGGAATTTTAGTGATTTACACATTGATCTGTGTAGCATCAAAGACAGGTAATTATTGTCTTGTCTCCTCTGTTCCCCCGTCCCTTTTCCTTCCCAGTGTTCTGAATATGAGTTTCTTTAAGCAAAATTCAAATCCTCTGACATTAGCCACATTAGACATAATTGAGTTGCCTAATGGAAAATATTTCTGAAAGGATTTCAGGCCCAGAGAAAAATGCTTTAAATTAGTTGAGTCTCTCTTCATGTTGACTTGCAGTAAATGGGATATGCAAATTAAATCAAAATACAAATTTGTGAAAGGATTAAAATTTTATGCATAAACAACATTTGATTACTTTGAAGTTAAGAGTAAAGCATAAAGGGAGGAGGAATTACTTCTCCCCCTAAATCATTTCCTTTTTGCTTGCTGTGGGTATTCTTCCTATAATGGCACAAAGCATCAGGAAATCTCCATCTAAAGGTTTGGATGTGCTAAACATAGACTAGCCGTCCTCAGTTGGGGATGATCCTAGCTGCCACCAACTCCACCCACTGTATCTTTAATTCCAAAGAGACTGGACAATAAACTACTGACAATCAGTTCTTTTATACTGCAACCGAGAGATCTAGCATGACACTCAGTTTCCAGTTGTATCTCTCCTGAAGATGACTCCTATTATATTCGAAATTTTTAGATTTGAAGTCAGAAAACCAAAGAGAATGGATTGTGAATTTCTTCTAGGATGTTGCCATTTTTCTTCCATAGCACCTACGTGTTTCCTTCTTCTAATTCTGCCTGCCCCTCTTAAGATATCAGTGAGCCTCTGATTAAATAAGATTTGTTAAGTGTTTATATAAGTGTTGGCATTAGAAGTCCTTGTTTACAGTAATTAGCTGTTGCCATAAACTCAAATATCCCTATTTGTAAACCTTGTGGTACCAATAAAGACACATGGCACCACTCAGTTGGTAACACAGTGAGAATAAATATTGAGGAAGTTTGGGTCTGTGATTAAATTACATCTTAAAAGATAAGGCAAGGTCATGCTTGGCAAAGGTGAGAGCAGACAAAGGCTGGTAGGAGACAGTGCCACACTCTGCATGGAAACAACATGGCTCACAGGAGTTAGCAATTCAAATGCTTTTGATTTTGCATTTCAAATATCTAGTACTGGGAGGCGTTTTATAACTAACAGCATATGACTATTTCTTTGGCAACACTTATGTCCTGTGTAGCAAGAAACTGACGGCTTATCTGCTTACCTTGCAGTTTACTATGTTTAGGTTCAATTGCTACAGTTCAGCTCATAGGTCATGATGAAAAGGTACACGGTTTCCATCCAGCAAGGGATGTGAACCTGGAATTGTTACAAAGGACATTTGTGTTTGCAGAATTTGGTTCGATGCTCTGTGTGAGGACTAAGAAAGAACAATATCAAATTTGGTGGCTAGAGCCATGAGTTGTGGAAAATGTAGGGCAGAGTTAAGGGAGTTCCAGAGGTGAGTGTCTCAGTCTAAGAGAGAAATGATGAAAAACATCAGGTGCCTTTACTGGGGAACTTGGGAAATCAGCCATCAAGAACATGGTCTCTGCTAATGCTGGAAATGACTACTATAATTAGATGGAACATAACACACATTTCTGTTAACAAATACCACCTCTTGTGGGATCACCAACACACCACACTGACTGACTTCTTGGTCTTTGTACCTTTTCTCCCCCCCATTTGACCAGCTGTGAAAGTGGGTAATAAAATGTGTGCTTCATTAAAATGTGCTAATTTAGATCTCTCCAAATCAAAGCTATTACAGGCAATTGCTACCACCCCAACTCTATATTTCTCGCAAGAGAGAAGCTTCCAAATCCATCAGCTGGTGCAGTATTTTATGTGCTGCAGATCAATACAGGGACATTTGTCAATTGGGATCTCTTTGATACCTTAATATACAATCAAGGAAGCTCTCATTATTTCTGATTACATGAAAGTCATTGCCATCTACCCTGCACCATTACTTTTGTGTAATTGTAGTCTTGAGTAATTATATCACATACAATTGTGTTTTGGTTAATTATATAATGAGGACTGTGTTTCATTTAGTGGGTAAATGGTATGTTTCTGTTGATTTGCAGTCACAAAATGGAAAACTGCAGCCAAAGCTCTGTTTGGTCTCTTACTGATCTAATTTACATTTGTTTGACATCTGTGATGGGGCCAGAGGAGAAGTATTACAAAAGCAGGTGTTTCCTGATTTTTTTGTTTTCTTTTATTTTTTTCAATGAAGACAAATGCCATAAAAAGTGCATATTATGGAAACTAGGAGCAACAATAAATGTGTAAAATACAGAGGCCAATGCATATTATGGAAACTAGGAGCAACAATAAATGTGTAAAATACAGAGGCCAGAGGCCAGACAAGAAGAGACAAGCCTCACTGACAGGGGAAGCAGACACCTCTGGGGCTCCTTAGCCTGCTGAAGCAGTGAGATTTAGGTCCATGAAAAACTCTTCCACTGTTCTGTTTTTTATGTGTTGATCAGTGTGAACTGGTCACACTGTCAGCCAGTGGGTACATACTTGCCTGCTAGGGATGGCAGGGTAGGGGTGCCGCTGGCTGTGCTTTTCCTACCAGAGCTCTGAGAAGCACCAAGTCTCTCCTCTTGGACCTCAGATACTAAGGCCACTATCCTTGCCTTCTACGTCGTTTCTTCCTCCGCAGTGAAATGGGTCCCACCTTACACATTTGGAATTTCATTTCTTTGTTCCCAATTGTGCCTCTTACATACTTAAATGTATTAGTGCTCGTTATTTTGGGATGAAGTCAGATATGGAAAGGCCATGGCAATCTTCAAGAAAAAAGGCACACATTTTCCAAAATCCTAAGTGGCTTCTCCTTGGACTCTTAGAGGCCCTTTGAAATGGTGCTTGCAAAGTGGTAGCTTCTGCTTCTTTTGAGTTGTTTAGACTCAGCCTTTGGAACATCATTTTACAGTTGGAGAGATGTCTCATTAACTAAGAGTACTTGTTTTGCAAGCATGATTACAGCTCCCAACACCCATGTAACAAGCTATGGGTGGTAACAGGTGACCACTGTAATCTTCTTGCTGTGGGAGGTAGAGCTGGAACTTGCTGGCTGCCAGCACTATTAGGAAAACACAACATAATTATTGTAAGCTCCAGGTTCAAGAAAGGAACTTGCCTCAAAAGGTGGAGAATGATAGAGGAGGCTAGTTGGCACACTCTTTCTGTCTCCACACTTGTGCACAGGTATGTGTATGTGCACATACATGCACATAACACACACACACACACACACACACACACACACACACCAGATAATGTTGATAAACCTGTATTAACACTGATTTTTATTCAGCTTTCTGAAATTCCAGGAAAATTTGGATGTCACAAATTCCATTCCCTGTGGACTGCCCTCATGCAGCAATACCACTGGGGGAGGTTCTTGGATATCATCCAGTCCCAGCCCCAAACATACAGAAATGGACATCACATGGAGGGAGCAAAATCAATTATGGAAGCAGAGAGCTATGTTCTTGTGAGATTTTCTTTTATTCCTTTTGAAAAAGCAAACCATTTGCTTTTTCCACTGGGTGGATCACATACAACACAGGGTTATATTCAGTTTTCTGCAGCCAAATATATGATAAAACACAGTTTTCTGGTTCTTTTTCTCCTAGCACATTTTCCACTGAAAAAAAAGCATGTGTCTTGCTTCTGGTTAAGTTTCTTAGCTTCTCAGCTTGAGCATGGGGACCCACAAACACAGAGGATGAAAAAACATCATGTTGGACAACCTCCACAGATTCTTCATACATCACACCCCATGTGTAGGTGTGTGTTAAAAACAGTGGGTAATATAAAAAGATTGCTTTGCTGGGTAATACGTATGTCTGAGCACTTATCTAAAGCTGAAAGCCTTTATATTAGGTGCCAGGAGAGCCATGGTAAAGGCAATGCCCACACAATCTGAGTTCCTCTCTCTAAGTGAAAAATGCTACAATATGGTATTCTCCCTTCATTTCTGAAATGGGGGCAAAATTAGAAAAGGCACATCTTGGCTGTTTATTTATTTATTTTAACCCCCCCCCCTTTTTTTAAACCCTGTTTCATGGAGGAAAAGGTTTTATTTCTTGCAATAATTCCTGAATAAAGATTCTTTAAATATTATTTCCATTGACTTTGTCCGCAGTGCTACAAAGCCCAAGTGGTCCTTCAAATGTGGCCAAAGCACAGTATCACTACTCACAGTGCAACTTGTTAGAAAGGAAATTTCTAGGGCTGGAGATAGTTCCACTGCTAGGACCCTTGCTGCTCTGGTAAAGAAGCAGGTTTGGTTTCTAGCACCCATGTTGGTGGCTCATAGCTGCAGGGGATCTGACTTCCTTTTCTGGCCTCCATGGGCACCTCCACTCCCATGCACAATCCTACACAAACACATATGTATAGGTAGAAAATAAAATAAATATTAAAGGAGTTAGTTAGCTCAGAACAGGGTCGAGACATGACTTCAGTTTTAAGAAGTCCCCTGGTGATTCTTGGGAACACTTGGGTTTGAGTTCTGGGCAGTTGGTAGCAGGGCCTGGGGATTCTTAGGGACACTAGGGTTTGAAATCTGTGTAGCTGATGCCAGTACCCAGGGAATTTAACCAACTGCTTGTTCAAGGTCGAAGGTTTAATGGTCACAGGAGTCAGATTAAACCCCAGTGTTTGCTGATTCCCGAGTTTATGGGAGTGTGCAGGGCCTGCTGTTAAAATTCCAAAGAGGAGAAAGGGCTTGGGTTATCAGAGCTAGTGGAGGATGCTGCCAAGGGAGGAGAAATCGGAGGAGTGGACTGCTTAGGGAGGTCAAGGAGCATATTCAGACACTACTGTGGATGTCATAGTGTGAGCCTGAGACAATGGGAGGTGTTGAACATCTATTTGCATGGCCAGAAGGCTGTACCTGTGACCAGCAGTGCCTAGCAATGCATGGAAATCAAGACTAGAGGAACTTGCCAGAACAACAGAAAAGTCTGAAGTCTAACTAAGAGTCAAATTAATAGCTTATCTTTGAATAATACTTCCTATGAGCCAGGACAAGTATCTGTGAGCATGTATGTGTGTGTGATACTACCAGTAGGGATCATCATTAAGTACATTTTTTAATGATGAGTTTGAGATGCTAAGTAACCTTCTCAAGGCCTTAGAGCCAGCATGGAGCAGAAACAAGCTATGCATCAACAAATATGCTTGGAGAGGACTGAGCTGTTTCTCCACGGTGCTCTCTGCTCTCTCTTCCTATCATGTAGAGATCAGGATCTCTAAATCCTTCGGCAGGATTGTCAAGCAAAAAATTGATAACTTTCCATGTTGGGTCAGAAATCACACACTGTAGTTGCTGAAAAGACTATTCAGTTGGTAATGTAATGTGCTTGGTGCCAAAGCATAAGGACCTAGGCTTTGAATCCAGTATCCACATAAGTCAGTTACACTGGTGTACTTACAGGCCCAGCATGGGGATGCAGAGACAGGAAAATCCTTGGGCTTCTCTGGCCAGGCAGTCTCCCTAAATTAATGGGTTGCAGATTCAGTGTGTAACTGGTCTTAAAACAAAAGTGGTTTGTAGGGTGACTGAGGGAGACAGATACCATTGATGTTTGTTCTCCACGTGCACCACACACATGTGCACAAGCATTTCAACCACATATGCATGCACAAAACTTAACAGGGCTACTATCCATGATGCTCTTTGTCATAGACTTTGGAGAAGCATACTGGGACCCAGAACATCCTGATATCTAAGATTTCTAGTCCCCAGAACATCCTGATATCTAAGATTTCTAGTCCAAGTCTTTGACTTTACCTAGTTCTTGGAGATGGTTATAGAAGAGCAGAACTTCATCATTAGCCTGGAAGTGACTATTTCATAGACGTAGACTCTGAGCTACTTCACTATGGGCAGTTCATGTAGAACTCCTCAGTAAAAAAAAAAAAAAAAAAAAAAAACAAAAAACAAAAAACAAACAAACCAAAAAAAAAAAACCCATACGGAATCTTCCTCTGTTCTTTAAAGAAGGGCTCTTAACTCTCATCTCATACCTTTTTAGGCATGAGTGAAGAAGTGGAGTTTCTAAGGAACAGGAACCTGGATTTCATTACAGTAATTTGCCTCAAAGGAAGGCATCTGTATCCTCTTGTCAGCCCGATCTCTTGTGTCACTTGTTCCCCCAAGAAAAGTTTATCAATTTGTTGATAAAGGGTCACTTTCCTCTTGGGCAAAGGAAGGTCACTGTTGTGGTTTGGATGTAACATGTCCTCTGTAAGCAGACATGTTTGAACATTTGGATCCTAGTTGGAGGTGATGTTTGGGAAGGTTGTAGGAACGATTAGGAGAGGGAGCCCTATTGGAGGAAGAATGTCACTGAGGCTGGGCCTTTATGTTTGATTACAGGACCTACCTTCTGCTGCATTCAGCTTCCCTATTATGGTGACAACATGACTAACTGCTTCCTGGTCCTGTCACCATCCTTTCTCATCCACTGTGGATTGTAGTCCCTAGAGCTGTAGACCAGAAACAACCTTTTCGCCCCTAATTTCCTTCCTGACATATTTTGTCATAGCAATGAGGACAGGGACTAAGGTGAACACTGGGTGACTTTTTTCATAGAAAACGCAAACAGCCAGCCACACTGGGGATGGCACTTCATGCTTTCTCATAAGGCTGTGGTAAGAAGTTTTCCTCCTCCACTGACAGACTGAAACATCCATGCTTAAAACAAAGACATAACAATGGCCCAGTGAATGATAACAAGAATTTGCTGTCAAGTGTATTGTTTGGCAAGTGAGGTGCAGAGTAGATGTTCTAAGAGCATTGCTTAAACTTCTGTCAGCACTGCCTGCACTGCCTTCCTCAGAAATACAAGAAATGCAGTTTGGAAGCACAGAAGCCAAGGAAGATGTTGGTATCGACGGAAACATGAGACAAGATGACTGCATTCTCAAGTCACTTCTATGAGGCAGAAATATTTCTACATTAATAATTGGAAGACAAAAGATTCCTCTGTATTGATCTCTTCCTAAGATCAATACCTCAATAAGCCTTTATCAGACACCCTGATAAGAATTCCTCATCTATTTATCATGTTAAAGAGGCTCCCTGATACACCACCATTGTAACATCTAGTTTCTTCCCTATATCCTCTGATGTACACTTTTTGGGCCTGAGAGGAAAAGTGCTGGTCCCAAAGGAAGCACTGATTGCCACTGCCAGTATCATTAGCAGATTTAATTAGAGGGGAAAGTGGCTTAAATAATTAGAGTTGGTGAGAAAATTGGATCTGGTATTCGAAAAAAGTGCCTGTCTACTGCTGCTATGAAAAATTAATTCATACATTTAACCATTTTTTGTTTTGAATTAAGACCCCACATAAGAAATTTGCAGAACACAAATAAGACCTTGTTCATTTATCTGTGACATGGCCCCTTTAAAATGTTATATAATTAACTGATTAAATTTGAAACAGGGTGTCCTATAGCGCAGGCTAGCTTCAAATCCTCTATCTAGCCAAGGATGACCTTCTATTTCTCATCCTTCTGCCTCCATCTCCCAGGTGGTGAGTTGGTAGTTGAATGCCACCATGCCTAGTCTAAGCAGAGCTGGAGCAAACGCAGGGTTTCATGAACTTATCCAAGTACTCTATCTGCTGAATCTCATCACAAAACCTTATAATTACACAGACTCTGAATGCCTAGCTAGATCCATCTGCTCGGGTACCATTGTTGTGGTCATCATCGCTTTAGATCTTCAAATGCCTAAAAGAAGTGCTCGTCTCTCTACTTGTAAGATAGGAAAACTGGTATTAACTATACCGCCTTCTAAAACAGAATCACACTCTAGATATTGAGGTGGTAGATAAAGCCTCTGTTATTTACTTTTTGGCTCATGTTTGCACACAACTAGTCATTTCACCCATTTCTAGACAGCTGTCAGTTTTCAGATGGATAATACATACATTTTATAATTTGAAGGTGTTAAAACCAAATGCAGATGGCATTATTCTTTCATGTCTCTTGAAGTTTAGACAAGGATTGATTGGGAGCAAAAGAGAGAAAGTTCTTCAGGTTCAATGAACTGGGTACCATGGCCAGCAATATCCAGGTTTAAAACCCTGACACCTCAGCAGAGATTGTACTTCCTTGAATAATTTATCTCCACATATAACCTCGTGTATCTTCTGGACAAGCTATTAATGTTTTGGTTTGAGTAGGGGGACAGGTTTCACATTTTCCCTAGAGGTTTAGCCTGACTTTAAAAGCATCCTTTCAACATGGTTTACTAGGCTTTTGCAAAAGCCTCTATTCTAGTACTAGAAAATTCCATAGACAAAGTGGAAGACACTTAAACATTGGGAAATGTGGAGGAAGAGCCAACCAAAAGCAGGAAGTGACTTGAGAGAAAGGTAATTAAATTGGAGCATTTGGGTATCTGAGCACTGCAGTCCTAAACTCACAGAATCTCTACCCTATCCAGAATACCAATGACTGTATAGTAAGAAATGTCAGAAGCACTCTCCTACCTGCTTTTGCACATTCTGAAAGACGGATTTTGACTAAGGTAGTCACAGACAGAGACTGTCCTTCATTTGATTAACAAAATAATCCCAGAGATGGCTCTTAAGCAAATCTAGGCTTATAAAATTTGACCAAATATTCTAAGAATTGCAGAGGATGGGTAACTGGCTCATTTGGTAACATGTTCAGTTTGCAAACATGAAGATTTGACTTCAGTCTTCACTTCCATGTAACAAAAGTGGATATGTTAGCAAACACTTGAGGATTATCCAGGGAAGTTACAAACAGGTGGATGGATCATTAGAACACAGTGGCCAGGCAGCCTAGCCATATAGGTATGTTTCAGTCTGAACACTTAAAGTAAGGTGAATGGCACCTAAAGAATGACATTTGAGATTGTCCGCTGGTCTCCACATGTACTCAAATACATATACATTATGCATGCTTGTGCAAGTGTATGTGCACATGCGCACACACACATACACACATACATACCTGGTACTAACACACAAAAAGAACTCCAAGTATTCCAATTAGTCTTTATGTATGCATGTACATGATGTATGCACTCACAATGTGGCATCCTCCATTGAGTTCTAACTCATATCTACGTCCCACTTGTTGAGCGATAGCTCATATACACTATTAATATTGTTCTATGGTCTTGTTCAATCTTTCCTTTATACCTATTTCATGTCAAGATCCTTGATCTGCAAGAGGGGTGAAGAAGGAAGAGTGTCTGCTCTGATATCTGCCCTGCTCTGGCTTGCTGTTGTCTTTGGGTATATGAAGTCGGATTTTATTAAAATGGAACATTCATTCATGTGTAGCATTTGGCACATATCAGTGGCCATGTGCTTTGGTAATAGTTGAGAATGTAGTTGAGTGCTAAACAGAGCCAGTGATCTCTGTCTTTCGAAACCTTTGTTAAAGATGTTAAAGAATACAGATTTTTTAAATAATTATTATTTCCTCTTTTTCATCTCTGCTTTCTCATCCTTCACCTCCATATTTTTTCTCTTTTCACCACCTTCCTCTTTTTTTTTTTTTTTTTTTTTTGAGACAGGATCTCACTGTGTAGCCCAGGCTGGTCTGGTCCAGATGTAGTTTCCTAGTAGAAGTATGACCAGAATTAAATTCTTTAGAGGGGCCAAAATAAAGGCTAGTGTATATTGGTGTCAGAAAGTTTCAGAATGGGTGTTACCCTCATAAAACTCTGTAGAAACAGTTGGTCAGAATTTACTGTCGATCACTGTAAATGAACTTCTGAGAAATTATGTAGCTTTGGTAAAGGGCTCTGCAATTTGTTCTGCCTGGGTGTTTCTATTTGATGAGTCTGAGTGCCTGAGTACAAAGTTCTATTCTCCTTTCTTAAGAACTTTGTAATGGATAATTTAGCTAAATATGTGTCCTAATAATTGTCAACTTTGTAGAGGCTAATCCCTAACAGGCAAACCTTTGATATATTTGCAAGTAAATTTCTCTACTGAGGTAATTTAGATGGGAAGACCCATTCTGAGTGTGAGCATTATCCCATGGAGTCAGGAACTGAATGAAAAGGAGGTAGTGATTGGAGTACAAACATCCATCCATCTCTGCTTCCTGACTTCATGTACAGTGTCAACAGCTGTCTCATATACCTGCTGCCATGCCTTCCCAATTCTGGTGAAATGAACCCTCAAATGGTGAGCCAAAGAAAACCCTACCTTCCTTCTTTAAGTTGCTTTTACGGGCATTTGGCCCCTTCTGTGAGACAAATAACCATTATCCTCTCTTTTTTTCATATTCTGAATTTATGTATAGCTCCTATGTCTGCTTTAGTACACCTCACTTCCTTTTTTGCTTGCTGCCCAAATCCTTTCCTGGCTACACTCTTTAAAGGGTTTTTCTCCTTATAATTAGTTCCTACTATTACACAAGTTACATTTTACCTACATTAACCAAACATGAAAGAGAATCTTGCTCATGTGTCAATACCAGAGTGGAGGTGGAGTATTTCAGTTAGCAATTTGGTGAGCCCAAGTATCTGGAAATGACAGGAGGAATAAACATTGTAAAGGTCGCTCCAATTAGCAGGCTTACTCATGCTAAGCTGAAACTCTAGAGTTTGTCTACGAAGACTTGAATACTGGTAGAGGGAGGATGAGAACAAATTGGCGGTAGGTTGAACATGTAGTAAGAAGAGTGGAACAAATTGCTGTTGTTTTCTGTGATGTTACATAATTGCCCAACATCTACAGCATCTCAGAACCACAGAAAGTCAAATGCTGGGAAAGAGCAGCACATCTCAGAGCTCTAACCAGTCTTTGGTGTTTTTTCTTCTAATGCACACTCGACACAAATAATGACACAAAAGATGAGGCTCCAAGCGTAAGGTGCTATCCACATTCAAATTTCCATGAATAGAAACAGAAAGAAGCTCAGTCAGCAAAATGCTTTCCAGTACAAGCATGAGTCCTGAATTTGAGTCCCAGGACCCTCATAAAAAAGCCAAGTATGGTGGCATATGTGAGATCTCAGCTCAGCAGATCTAGAGACTGGTGAATCCCTGAGGCTAACTCATCAAGTAGCCTAGTTGAATTGCTGAACTCTGGGGAAAACTGGAAAAACTGTATCTCAAAACTAAGATGAACAGTATCCTGAGGAATGACAACCAAGGTTGTCCTCCAGCCTTCACATACACAATATGTACATGCATACACACATGCAAACACACACACACACCCTATTTATTCTAAGCATCATGAATTTATTACATGAAATTTCTAGGCAGTGTTATTTTAAATTATGGGAACATGCTTTAGATAAGAAACTAAAGGAGCAGAGATTATTCTCTTTGACACAATTCATCTCTAAACCATGCTCTAACTTCTCTAAATGAATATTTGTACTTTAATACAAATAGAGCTAGCCTTAATTATGTGTGTTGGTGTCTATGTGGCATGTGCTCATATGTAAGGGGATGTACAGACACATGTGTGTCCTGAAGACCAGCTGCTCACATGTTGTCTTCCCCAGTCACTCTCCACCTTAGTTTGTGAGACAGTCTCTCACTGAACCCAGAGTTTCCCAGTTTGTCTACAGTAACATGTGAGGCTCTTGGTGCTCTTCTTAGCACTGTTAGATAGAGCTAAAGCTGCATACAAACCCTACCTGCCCCCAAGCCCCCACCCCAATCATCCACACAGCCCTTTCTTTGGTTGACTATATTTCATTTTCTGAAAGAGAGTTCTTTGTTGTCAAAATGATACATTCTACTGATAGCAGGTACTTTGCCACGAGTCAGGACTTCAACAGTTCATATTTTAGCAGTGTTTGCTCCCAGTGGCTGGGGATGAACCAAACATGAAGCTTACACAAGTGAACAGTAAGTGCCCTTTGGTGTTGGATACATACAGTTATTTAATCAAGATGAAGAATGAATATGAAGAAAATCCACCTAAAACCTTCAAACTGGGGGAGGGATGAGAACCAGTTGGTAGAAATTTGTGCAAGTAGTAAAGAAGGAACACACATTACTGAGGTTTCCCATGCTAGGAAATAATTTCCTAGCATCTGTAGCATGGCAGTACACAGGAAGTGAAGTTGAAAGAGAGTGTCACATTCTCACAGCTCAATTCAGACTTTGTGATGCACTTTCCTGAAATACACACTCAATGCAATTAGAGAATGACATGCCATCTAAGACTTAGGAATTCAGCCCTTCACCTCTTTCTCATATTGAAATTTTCCCACACAGTTAATGCCAGATATTGCTCTATTTGAAAAGCAAGAATGCCTCATAAAAGCACCACCGGTGCCAGCTGTCATTATTCACGTGGTGTTAAGTGCTCCTTCTGTAACCACTAGATAGCAAGAGTATTTTTGTTTAGTAAGGCAATCATAAAATTAGACAAGTAAGCCACAGCAATGTAATCTATAAATAATACAGTGGAAGGAAGCATGCTACCATGATATCCTTATTACAGCTTTTGCTTTAAGGAAAAAAGCGGGGGGGGGGGGGGGGAGGCAAGTCTGCCATGGAAGAGGAATGTGGAGAGGCAGCAGCTCAAGAGATGGGAGAAACAGACAAGCTGTCTTTGGGTATTAAAGATTCGAGTGCTCTCTCCACAGTATGATATGGGTAGAATACCCTAGGAGGCTATAAAGCTCCTGGATGCCAGGTGGGCAGCTGTGACAGTGGCTCTTTTTGCCTAGTAGGCAGGGAAGAAGCACACCACTGAAGGGTGCTAACAGATTTGTGCCCACATCAGCGTCTATCTTTAAGTTGTTTTACTGAAGAATAAAGTCTTCTTATGAACCCAGAAAGAAAGAGTATAATCATACATTGTGGACTTTTACTTATTCCTCATCTTTAGAAATTTTGCCTGTAAATTCCTTAAACAGCACTCTATTGCTTATTTATTTATTTATTTATTTATTGGCTATGTCAGACTTCAGCACTTTTCTGGTCTAAAAAAGATAGTTCTAACTTCTATCAAATGCAGTCTAGCATCTGTTCTCTCTGTCTCTCTGTCTCTCTGTCTCTCTCTCTGTCTGTCTCTGTATATATGTATGTGTAGTCCCTCGGTTGTTCTCCTTTTACTAATATCATTTATAGCTTACTGGTTTGGCTACAAAGTCTGCCTGGCAAGCTCCAGGGAGCCTCCTATCTCTTCTTCAGTGCTAAGATTACAGATGCATACCCTTATACCCTACATTTACATGATTCTGGGGATCTAAATCTATATCCTTATGGTTGCATAGCAATCATGTAAGTGACAGATACATGTCCTTAGTTTCCAAAATATTATTTAAAAGCATCAAAAATGATTATGAAAGAATATAAAGTATGTGGGGTTAGTTTTTTTTTCTTTTCTGTATTTCAGTCTAAGTAGAGTCATTTAAATAAAACAAGTTCCCTGCCAGAGCCTATTCTCTACTAATTATTTGGCTCAAACCTTTGGAGTGCTATATTGGAGCATAAACATTAACTCTTCTCATTTTGCAAGGGAACAAGCTGACATTGACAGGTGTTAAATGGCTTTTCCAAGTTATACAGAGAGCACCTCTTTTCATTAGACATTTAACAGGCTCTTGAGAACCTTTGAAATTTTCAAAATAATGTTTCCCCTTGAAAGTTAAGCAACACACTGACCAGGTCTTTGTGAATCACCTGAACGATACAGGTACGGCTCTGCAAAGCTACACTGTAACTAGAACAATGATGATGTTGCCAGTGGAAGGATTGTATTGCATTAATAGGCTGATAAGCTGAGACATAAATAAGAAAAAGCAGATATCTTGAGATAACTGGACATGAGGATCTAAACAAAGAACTTGATCTTAATGAATGTTTGAAATAATGACAGCTCAATATCCGACAGGAAATAGTAAGAAATGATCAGTTATATACCTCTGTGTCCCTTACTCCTGGTAGCAAAGTGGATCAGAATATCCCCCTGCTGTTTCAATGCAAACTGCCTGCCATGGGTTCATGTGTTTGACCAGTGGGTCTTGACCTGTTTGGGAAGGTCATGTCATGTTTATGAGGCGAAGACCAAGTGGAAGAATTGGATCACTGGGGTTGGCCATTGATGTTTGATAGCCAAGGCCACTTCCTGTTTACTTTCTGTTTCCTGTGGTTGTAATGTGACCAGCCAGTATCCTGTTTCTGCTGTCATATACTCTCTGCCTGATATCATGTCTTCTCTGCTGTGATGGAGTCCATCCACTTGAAATGTAAGCCTGTTAAACGTTCCTTACATAGCTTTGATCAGATGTTTGATCACAGAAACTAGGGAAGTAACTATACAAAACACATAGAATTGGAAAAGTTGTAACATAATGTTACATATAAAGAATCAAGTACTATGGGTATAGACTACACTACTCATTGGAATGTTTTATGACAAGGGAAGTGTTCTGTTTTATGTTGAAATGGATACAGTCATTAGTAATGATCATGAAATGGAACTACGGTTATTGAAGCCAGAAACAGGAGCTCTCTGGGCCGTCTAGAAACAGCAAATCAACAGATAAAACACGTTAATCTATTGGGCACATGATGACATAGCTCAATAAATTTTTTTCCCTAAACAGTAGGGAGCTAGACACCCAGTTCTTCTTGATGATAACATGGTTTATAAAAAAATGTTTTTCTGTTCAAATAAGTTGGAGAAATGTTGAAGAAAAACTAATTTCCTTTTTGCAGGATTTCTCTCTTTCTTTCTCTCCTCTTCCCCCCCACCCATACAAGTTTATATCTCAAATCCTTATAAACTGAAAGTCATTGGAAGCAGTTTACATTTCCAAAACTACATCTGATCAATATAGTGCTTAATATTGATTTTAATTATAAAAACATCTAACTCATACTTTTAAGATTGAGTTAATTGATGAAGGTCTGTCCTAGATATGTGCAGCACCTATACATGGAGTGGGTTCTGAGGAAAATAAAAAAGAGAAAGGATCTGTCAGGAACACCGTCCTCCTGCTTCCTGACTGCAGATGACTGTCTGCCTCAACCTGTTGCTGCACCTGCCCTGCTATGATGGACTGTTCCCTCATGCTGAGCCCAATGAACTCATCCTCTTTTAGCAGGATTTGTCAAGTGGTTTGTAATAGCCACAGGGAAGTGACAAATGCAGCCATGAAGTCTTTCCCTAGGAGAAACTGCTTCTTGGCATGTTTCTCAAATTCTGCTCTAGGTATGATAAATCACCACAAACTCCATGCATCATTGGCTTTCACCGAGGGCACAAAGGATGCACAGAAGCAAACTGGGGGACTGAAGGTAGACTGGTATCCCCATTTCCTGCTCTGTGAACAGGATACTTCTGCTTTCTACTTCTTTTTCACAGGTTTTTTCTTTTTTGTTTTTCTTCTTGCAGTGTTGTAGAGCTTGTGCTTTTGAATTGTCCATTTGGAGGATTGCAGTCACCTGCTTGACTTCTAACATCTTTGGTCCTCGATTGTCTTGACTCTGAACCTCAGTTTTCTGGACACGATGGCATTGTTTTAAAAAGTGTGTTTTATTGATCTGCTAGAATAATTCCTATTAGTGCCTTACTAACTCTACTTCAGTGAGTGTGGATTTGAACACATGCCAGACCCAGGGCTTTGTTTTATATATGAGGGAGTGGGGCAAGAATAAAAGGAAGATGAGCCTATATTCAATACCTCCAAGAACCCAAGGTAACCAACAGCTGCAGCTTATATGTCAACTTCAGTTAGTGTTTCTAATAATGGGAATACTGAACTGGACACAGACTCCAGCCAGTGTTTAGGCTCTAGGGAAAGGGCTTGATGCATAAGACAGGCATCAGGGGTTTGTGCCACAGAGGAGACAGAAGGATACAAGTTAAGATTCCTAACTCCAAAGGAAAACTACTAACTCAAAGTGAAAGGAGTCTCCTCATAGCTAACAATTGTCATGTGACATTCCATTACACATGAGTGAAAATACAATGGATAAAGAGTTAAGGACTGGAATTTCTGCTCTGGGTTATGAGTATTGATGTTAGAATCAGAGAAGAATTTTCTTTGAAAGTAAGAGACAATGATAGTGGAAAACTCTACCTTCTTGTGTTAAAGTAGGTGATTGTGGGATGTCTTTTAGCTGCATCTGTATTTGTGTTGTGTGAGTGTGTATGTGTGATATACGTTTGTATTATGCATGTTCCCCAAAACACATATTTATATATCAGAGGAGGGTGTTGTAATGTTCTTCTTCATCACTTGTTATCTTATTCCCTGAGACAAATTCTCCCACTAACCCTGAAACTAAGATGGTAGCCAGCAAGCTTCAGAAATCTTCCTGTTTCTTTCCCAAGCAGTGCTAGCATTACAGGTGTATGTAACTATACTCAGCTTTATATTTTAACATGGTACTGGGGGTTTGAACTCAGGATCCTTCTTATGCTTGATCAATAAGTGCTCTTGCCTCCTGAGCCACATTTCCTGCACAAGCATCTTTACTTTCTCTGTATCAGACTAGGGTATGCTTCACTGTTACTGATTATGCTAGCTAGTTTCTAGGTCAACTTGACACACGCTGAAGTCTCTTAGGAACTGGTATCTTCAATTAAGAAAATGGCCCAATCAGACTATCCTGTGGTAAATTTCCTTGATTGATGATTGATGTAGGGTGGAGTAACTCACTGTGTGTTGGTGGTTCTGCATGCTATAAGGAAGCAAACCATGAGAAGCAAATCAGTAAACAGCCTCCTCCATGGTCTCTGGACCAGCTCTTGCATGCAGGTTTTTCCTTTGTGATTTCCTTCCATGACTTCCCTTAGTGATAGATTGAGAGTTATAATCTGAAATAAACTCTTTTCACCCCAAGTTGCTTCTGGTCATGCTGTTTGATCAAAGCAATAGAAACCCTAACTAAGATACTGTTACAAGGAGATCTTGAGTTGCCTTGGTAAGTCTTGTTCTGGTGTTCCCCAAAGAGAATAATTCAGACAGTACACAGTAATAAAGCAAACATCTGAGAATGTACTTGGTACAAACAAAGAAGCAGATCTTAATGATAGTAGGGAGCAGATCAAGCAGCAAAGAGCTAGACTCTGGCAGGCATGGGGCTTGCAGCTCTCCTCCCCTCCCTACTTCTCCTACATGCCTTCCTAGGTTCTGACTGTCAGGGAAGAAATATACCTTTTTGGTGGTTTCAGCATGCTCTTGAAGCAGGCCTAGCAAGCCAAGAAAAGCAAACCAAACTGTTAGAAGTAGATGTACATTGGTCTTGCTTGTGTTTATAAAATAATTGACTCTGAGGCTGATTATTATAGTAACTTTGAGGTCAGTAGTTAAAGCATATTTACTATCTATCTCTTATACTTAAAGTAATTCGTAATTCTTATCTATGATTAGCCACATGGCTTGGTGCCTCTTCTTAGTAAGGCATTCTCATCTTGCTTCCTCTGTATCTGGATAGCCTCACCTTCTCTGCCTTTCCTCTTCCTAGAATTCTCCTAGTCTGGTTGCCCTGCCTATACTGGAAGTTTCCTGACCAATCAATGTTTTATTAAACAAATATAAGTAACAGATCTTTATAGTGTAAAAGAGTATTAACCTACATTGCTCTTTTAAAAAAAAGAAAAGAAAAAAAGAAACCAAAGAACCAAAATCTCATCTCCTTTAGCTTTTTTCCTATTATCCAAAAAAACTTGTTTTTTCCCCTTTTCATGTAATTCTCTTCTTTTTTTATTTATTTATTTATTTATTTATTTATTTATTTATTTATTTATTTATTTATTTATTTATTTATTTATTCTCCTTCTTCCTCTCCCACCCCTTCTCCTAGTCCTCCTTTAGCTATTCCCTCCCACTATTTAATTACCAGAGAAGGCGAGGAATCCCAAAGTGAATCAATTCCATCTGGTATAGCTCGTAGGGGTAGGACCTAGTCTCTCCACAAAGTATCAAGGCTGAGAAAGGTGTTTTCCAGCTCACACTCAGAATAGGCTCTGTTCTGCGTGCAAGACTGGAGAAACTGCCATCTACATTCAGAGAGTCCACATCCATTCCATGAACGTTTGCCAGCTATAATTGAAAGACCACCCCAGGGGTGGGGGACCCCCGAAACGGACCTTTCTTCAGGGAGAGACCCCGGGACCCAAGGAGGACCGAGCCACAGATCAGCTGAAAACAGCACGAGGTTTATTGAATAACACAGGTACCTGCGGGCTACCAAGCCACTCGGGAGGGCTAGCGCGCCCAGCCCTTTGTTCAGGGCCTTTTTATAGGGTTAGGGAAGCAAAAGCGTGCATACAGAAGCAGAAGCGTAGTTACAAGGATTTCATTGGCTGGTTTGAATGAAATCATCTGTTGAGGGGTGAGGGCCCCCAGGTTGCCATCTGGCATGACCAAAGGTTCTGGTTATCACCCGCCCCCAGGCCTGCTGCTTGTTCTTCCTTTGTTGCTTATCTCTTCCTGGAATTCCTCCCCTGATCCGAGACTGGGCTTGATCACGTAGTCAAGTAACTGCTTCCCCTCTCTTCCCCCTCTGCCCTGCTGACATACACTGTGAAAGTTCCTATTACTAAGTTTTACAGGGATGCTGGTGTCTCCAGCGCCAGGATATATGTTTTAAGAGCAGATGCACAGCCCACAGGGGAATCAGTTTGTCCTTGGTTGGGGAATGTTTGGCACCTGGCTCCTGACCACATTCCTTTGTCTCCGACCCAGGCACCTGGTCTTATTCCTAACTGCAGTTCTTCTTTTATCAGCGGAGCTAATCTTTACTGTCCTGTTAACATGTCTTAGGCAAGTTTACTTATTGTCCTTGCAACGTGCTGTTGCTAGCACTACTTCTTGGGTAAGAGGAAATTGCTAAAACAAGAGGGGGCTGCTCAAGCAAAAAGGAGGAAAAGGGAGGGGGCTTTACATTATTTCAGAGGCTGCCTAGTCCATAATCCCAATCCCTCCCTCCGATCATGCAATCTCTCCTCCCTCTCTTTGTCATAATATAGTATGTATTTAACAAAACCAGTATAAAATATCAAAAAACAAATCCACCTACAGTCAATCCAAAAGAGTCTAAGAGTAATAACTCATGCCTTTAATCCCAGCATGGGGAAAGACCAAAACTAAAGACCTAAACCTGACCTGGAGTGGTGACCTACACCTTTAATCCTATAACTTTAGAGCCAAAGATCCTTCTATATTTCTGTGAGTTCAAGGCCTAACTACCAAATAATAATAGCTCACACTTTTAATCTTAACCTAGATGTAAAAAAACTAGACAAAAAAATATTTAAGACAAACAAAAAACCAAATTATTATTTTATATAAATGACAAAAAATAAGACTAAAAAACTAAAAAATAACTTTACTAGATAAAATTTGACTATAGTCTGTTTATCTCTATATAATATAGACTGGTTTTATTAAATAGACAACATATCAGCACATCTCTTCCGCTGGACCAGAAGCTCAGCTCGGTGTTTAGCTACAGATCTCTGCATCTAGCTCCATCAACCCTGGATAAAGGTTTTTAAATGGCAATTAGGATGTTTATTCATAAGATAAAAGGGATCAGCCAGTTTAGGCACCCTCTCCTTTATAGCTTGGAGTCTTAGCTGGTCTCTTTTTGAGGGTTTTGGGTGTTTCTAGGATCAGGCTTCTCTCTAATTCCACAATGGTTCCTTCTATCATGATATCCACTTCTTCGCTTTCCCTTTTTGTTGTCCCACACCACACACCATCTCTTTCTCTCATCTTCTCTTTTTACCTCCCTTTGCCCTATTCTAAATGATCAGAAACTCTTCTCCATTTCCCCTTCCCAGGGAGATCTATTGGGGGGGGGTAGTGGTGTGAATTGTAGCCTGGTTACCTTTTGCTTTACATCTAAAACCACTTGTAAGTGAGTACATACCATGTGTGTCTTTCTGGGTCTGTGTTGCTTCACTCAGGATGATCCATCCTTTGCCTGCAAATTTGAGGATGTCTTTTTCTGCTAAGTAGTATTACATTGTATAAATGTACAATAATGTTTAAATCCATTCTTTAGTTGAGTGGCATCTAGGTTGTTTCCAGGTTCTGGCTCTTATGAATAATGCTGTGAACATAGTTAAGCTAAATCCACTGGGGTAAGAATATGCATCATCTCTTGAATATATGCCCAATAGTGGTATTGCTGGATAATTGGGTAGATTGTTTCCCAGTTTTCTGAGGAACTGCCATATTGTGTTTTCAAAGTTGCTATACAAGCTTACACTCCCACCAGCAATAGGGAAGTGTTCCCTGTAGTGTATTTATGATGTTACATTGTAAATAGTTGTCCCACCTATGAGTTTAATAAAAGGTGCTGATTGGCCAAAGGCAGACAGAAAGTGTGGGTGGGGCTACCAGACTAAGAAAACTGTGGGAACAGGAAGAACAGAGCAGAAATGCCACAGAAACTCCAAAGTTGCCAGACAAGACAGAAGATGCAGAGGACAACTATACTGCTCTGAGAAAAGATACTGAGCCCCATTGCTGAACAAGATAAGAAACTTGGGTTCATTTAAGGGTAAAGAATTAGCAAGTTATATGCCTGGGCCTTAGGCCGATCAACCTAAATTAATGTAAGTATCTATGTGTCTCTGCAGGTCTGTGGGTCTGCAGGTCTAAACCTTCAGGCCAGGCCTGAAAGGCTGGGACAGAAACCTCATACTACAGTTCCCCTTTCTCCATATCCCCTTCAGCATATGTTTACATCTACGTTTTTATCTTAGATATTCTAACAGGTGTAAGATGGTATTGCAGAGCTGTTTTGATTTGCATTTATCTAATGGCTAAGGATGTTGAGAATTCCTTTAAGTGACTTTCAGCCATTTGGAATTCTTTTGATGAGAATTTCCTATTAAGCTCTGTACCTCATTTTCCCATTGGGTTCTTTGGTTTTTGACATCTACTTTCTTGAATTTTCTATATATTTTAGAGAACAGTTTCTCTGTCAGATGTAGGGTAGGTGAAGATGTTTTTTTCATTCTGTAGGCTGTCATTTTTGTCCTATTGACTGTGTCCTTTGCCTTACTGATGCACCTCAGTTTTAGAAGATCCCATTTATTAAGTGTTGCATTCATTGTCTGTTCTACTGGTGTTATACTTAGAAAGTGGTCTCCTGTGCCAATGCATTCAAGGATATTTCCCCTCCCCCCATTTTTTCTATTAGGTTCAGTGTAACTGGGTTTATGTTGAGGTCTTTGACCCATTTGGATTTGAGATTTGAACTGGGTGATAGATATGAAGCTATTTGCATTTTCTACATATCACTGTCCAGTTATGCCAACACATTTTGTTGAAGATGCTATCTTTTTGCCATTGAATGTTTTTGGCCTCTTTGTACAAAAAAAAAAAAAAAAAATCATGTGTTCATAGACATGTAAATTAAAGTCAGGGTCTTCAATTCCGTTCCGTTAATCTGTAATTCTCCTTCTATGCTAGTAGTAAGCAGTCTTTATTACTGTAGCTCTATAGTAGAGCTTGAAGTTCTATTATTGAACAGGATTGTTTTGCCATTCCTGGGTCTTTTGTTATTCCATATTAAGTTGAGAATGGTTGTTTCCAGGTCTGTGAAGAATTATGTTGGGATTTTGATAGCAATTGCACTGAATCTGTATGTTCCTTTAGTAAGATTGTCATTTTACTATGTTGATCCTACATATCCAAGAGCATGAAGGATCTTTTTATTTTCCATTGGCTTGGCATGCTGTGTGTGTGTGTGTGTGTGTGTGTGTGTGTGTGTGTGTGTGTGTGTGTGTGTGTGTGTCCTCTGCTATCTCAGACTGTTTTTATTATATTTGAAACATATCCCCTTTTGTGTCAAAATTAAAAAAAGGTTATAGCTAACATAAGAAAACCTATATACAACAAGTATAATAATTATATACAATATATGCAAACAATAAATGAGTAATGTCCAGTCCATTAACAATTGACAATTCAAAGAAAATATTTCATTAATTATCCTATTTTGATGAGTCTGAAGGAATATACCTAATTCACTTTATTTCTAACTTGCATTACTAACTAATATCTATTATTTTGATGTCTCTTAACCTTATACACTTTAACTTCAAAGTTTCTTTTCTAAAACTGTCACTAGAAAACTATTAACTATAACTATCTCATCTTCAAATACCTCAGAGACCCAAGAAGGAAATCATATTTACCCAAGTAAACAGGAAGTGCAAACAACTTCCAAAATCTAGAAATGATAAAGATGACACCTATCTGCCTAGACAGTCATCCAAACTTCCTTTATAAAGTTGGGGCATCTATCTTCAGTCTACAGCCCAGAGTCTCTTTTCATTTCAGTGAAGCAGAAAATCTGCTCTGCCCATTATGGTATAGTTCATTAGTCACTTCTACTTGTGTCCTGAAGAATATCTGATAGTTTTCTCTGAAAAGCAGGAATCTGAAGGACCATCTCAACTTGTTCTGTCAAAGTTCAGAGGTCACTTTCCTAGGGAACCTGCATCTCCAGTTTAAACAGCATATTGTCAAGCAGTCAATGCAAGAACAGGTTCTTGTGTGACTAACTGTTACCACAAAGAAAGTAGACTCCATATGGAATTTCTTCAATGCCCATTTTTCTCTTGAAGTAGATTGGTGCTGCCAGGAACAGACCTGTTTCACTGTCTAGAAAAGTCAAAGTTCTTAATATATTTTAAATACTGTATTCTATGTATCTATGAAGTATTTGAAGAAGACTTGTTTATCTAAAATATATTTGTTTGATCTTGAAAACATATTTAAATCTAGTAAATCCTTTTAAAAGAAGATTCAATAATCTATCCTTATATCCTATATATCTGTATATAGTAGGAGATTTCTGGCCTGGACTTTCGGGCCTAACCTCAAGGTTTAGGACCCACAGACCTGCAGTCCCGCAGTGACACATAGAGGCTTACTATAATTTTAGACTGATCAACCTAAGGCCCAGGCATGTAACTTGCTAACTCTGTACCCTTAATCTAACCCATGACTTCTGTCCTGTTCAGCTATGTGGCTCAGTACCTTTTCTTAGAGCAGCATAGTTGTCCTCTACTTCTTCCAGCTTCTCTCTGGTGTTCTGCTCTGTGCTTCCAGTTCTCCAGAGTTTTTCTTAGTCTGGTAGCCCCGCCCACACTTCCTGCCTGCCTTTGGCCAATCAGCAATTTTTATTAAACCAGTGGTGGGACAATTATTTACAAAGAAACAACACAATCTCCCACATCTGTATTACATTTTTCTTTCTATTTTTTAAACACAAATCTTTAATCTAATCATTCTTGTTTAACTTCTTTCTAACCATAACTGTTAACAATTTTAACCAATTAACCTAAACAATGACAAATCATCTATAACTCATTGAATGACCAAAAACAACCCACCTCCCCTCTTGGGGATGTTGGAACCATGTTCTTAAATTTACTTCCTGCTGTCTGGGGGTGACAGCATCTTTTGGTGATCCTGAAAAGAAAAGTTTTATTAATTGTCAAGTTTTGAAATAAGTAGCTGTATCATTTGTTGTCCAGTCTCTGCATAACAGGAAAGTGCATGGCTTGTCTCAAGTCCTGGCTATAGTAGTCTGTGAAGCTGGTTCATCTCAGCGAGCTGCCTCAAAATTGTCCTGAGCAGTTTGTAGTCCAAATCTGATCTTTGGTTGGTGTTTGTCAGCCTAGTGGCTTTGTCAGATTCCATGTGAAATCATCGTTGTGGGGCCCCATCTTCCTTTTGGATACTTCAAGTTTGCAATTGGGCATTGTCATGGATCACTGCAGAAAACTGATAAGAGACTAAAACCCAACACAATATACAGGAAGCTAAATATATAAGTACTTTTTTTTTCAGCATAGGATTAGTAATGATTGAATAGTCCCTTATTTTTAGGTATTCTTCTGTCCCATATCAGGTGGCTCCTCTGAAATGATACAGAGATTTTGCATTTTCCTTTAACAAATATGCTTGAGATTAGAGAAGGAGAGAGCCACACTCCAACTCTAAAGCGACTTTAAATTATAATTAAACTGGGACTTCAACTTACAAAAAAAAAAAAATTGAGAGAGGTTAAGCAATGAGATTTTACCCTATGAAGTATACTGCTACCAATAGGTCCGATATTTTTTTGTTTATAAATTTTTCTGGGTAGCCTCCCTTCTACTTTAGACATCTAGATGTCCAAGGCCGTTTAACTTCTTGAAGATGGGAATTTCTAGTTTTCTGTAAAGACAAAAACAAATACTTACCCAAACTCATTGTTTTTTTTTAACAACTTTTTTTTTTTTTTTTTTTTTTTTTTTTGTTCTGGGAAGGTGTTTCCTCCACAATGGCTGGGTAAGGTTGGATTCGATTTGGTATGGTGCTTTTGAAAGCCCTCTTGGGGCATTTCCCAAGGGCAGAAAGTTACCCTTGTTGATCTGCACTCATTAGTCCAATGTCTTCCTTTTCCACCTTCTGCATACTCCAGAAGGGAGGGGCGTTCTCTTGGGATTATTCGTAACAAAAGCACTGTTTCTGGGAATGCCTTGTTTACAATCTATGTGACCTTGCCTTCCACAATTATAACATTTAACATTTTGACTTTTTCTTATACTTCTAGAAATAAGCTCTCCTTACCCAGTTATTATCACTGTCATAAGACTCTAGATTGTCTCATAAGTCCAATCCTCCAAAGATGCTAACCTTGCTTTTAATGGTCTGAGTAGGTCTAAGATTTTTCTACATTGTGCATTAGCATTCACAAAAGCCAGTGATTCAATTATTATTCATCTCACTTCTGAGTCCGATGGTACCATTCTTTTGACTGCTGAAGTTAATTTGTGCAAAAAGTCTGTAAAAGTTTCTTTTGGGCTTTGAATTACTTTCGTGAATGATTCAGTTTTCTTTCCTATTTCTTCACTCTGTTCCCTAGCATTTAAAGATGCCATGTGACATAAATCCAGAATATGTTCATTGTATAAAGACTGCCTTTCAATATCAGCATAATCTCCCTCTCCAAGAAGTTGGTCTCCGGAGACTTCTATGCCTCTGGTCCTGCTTCTTTGTTCTATTGTTTTAGTTTCCTCCCTCCATAATGATTTCCATTGTATAAGTGGTTCTTCCTCTAGCACAGCTATAACCATATCTAACCAATCTTTAGGGTTACCTGGTTACAGCATGACCAGCTGTTCAACATTTGTTTTATAAATGGTGAATTTATCCCATATGTTACAATTGCTTCTTTTACTTTCCTTAATTCTAGCATTTGTACTGGAGCCCAACTAGCTTCTATATCATCTTTATCAATCTTGATTTTTTGTAATGGTTATTGGGTATATTAATGTTGCCTGATTTTGTCTAATTTTAGATGATCTTGCTGAAATTGGTTCTTCATATTCCTCAGTTTGAATTTGACCATTTTTATGTTCTCTTTCAATAGACTTTTTGAAGACCTTTTTCTTTGCATTTATATTAACTGACTTTTTAAGTGATAAAATAGAAACCAAACAAAAATATTCATAATAAACAGTACGGTAAACATTATGATAGTCCCATCTGCCTTATTTATCTTTTCCTTCACTGGTTGTAATACCAAATCGTCCAGCGAAAGATCACAGATTGATCAAGCACCCTCCATTGCTTTAAACAAATTCTCTCTTTTAAAAAACTTGATTTACTCACCCATTTTTTCTCTGTTGATGACTCAATTGATTGTGAAGTGGGTCAGCTACCTAGTGTGATAGCAGCCCAAGGAGGGGTCCAAAAAGAAAAAAAAGAAACAACCCACCAGGAGAAAGAGTCCACTGTATGAAAAACTTACCCAAATGCAAATGAAACATAAACACGTGTGGCCAGTCTACCTAAGGTTGGAGGCTAACTCAGGACAGAAAATCTAGCCAGCCAGTAATTACTTCTCTGCCACATGTTGCTCTGGCCAGCAAGTACTGTTTTCTTTGGTAGGGAGGGGAGGAATTCGTGTCCCACTGTTGGATGCCAAATGTGAAACATATCCCCACGTGTGTGTGTGTCTGTGTGTCTGTGTGTCTGTGTGTCTGTGTGTCTGTGTGTCTGTCTGCCTGTCTGTCTCTGTATATGATGTTTCACATCCTGTCTTCCTGCTATAGAGTTGTTTAACCCTTGTTTGAGCTCTATAAGCATGTCTGTTTCTTTTCCTAAAATGGTTTGAATTGGGAGTTTTAGAATTTCCAGTCAAGATTCTTATTAACTGAGATTCATTATGCCATGTTCACATTTTTAAACACTGAAAGATCTAAGCACATCTTAAAGCAAAAAATATAATCATGTGAAGATATTAAGAAAGATTTATTGTTGTCTTTTCATGTGTGTGTGTGTGTGTCATGCTTGAACAATATCTGTCTAGCATGCACAAGACCATGGTGGAATCTATAGTCTATCAGATCCTAAAACAACCACCTTCTGTTTGCCATAACACTCATGGATAATAGTCACAGATTTTAGTTCAAACACTATTCAGAGTCTGTTTTGAGAGTAGACAGCAACTCAGTAGATGATAGAGCTGTTAGCTTTCTTTGTTTGGAACCATTAACAACAACTATTATTGGAGTTATTAAAGTCAGAGCTCAAACACTTATGACCAACTAGCAAGCCAGGTTTAGCCACCCTTCCTCAATAATCCAATTGAACCAGTGAGTAATAATGAAATGAGAAAAGATAACCTGCTCAATTTGCCCATATTGTTGGTGGAAGAGAGAAATTCAGTGGCCTTCCATTACCCAACACTATGACCAGAATTCTTACATGAGTTTCAGGTTTAAATTGAAAGCAAGAGGTGTTTATAGCTGAGTAATTCTGGCCAAGTTTGGTTCTCTGGTGTATCATCTCTCTACAGTGGTATGTCTGTAAGGTGGTCCAATGAGCTGCAAATCTTCCTACAGTAGACAAATTCCTCTTCCAGCCACACTCACCATCTCAGCCTTTTCTTCTCCCAGCAGGTTATTTGTAGGTAAATTTCAATTTCTTTAGGTTCATTGTTTGTGGTAGCCAGAAAAATAATATCCGTAGAATACTTTCATTCCTGTCAGCACCATGTTTTGCCTTTCCATATCAAACCACAGAGGCAGAACTGCACTGAAGCAAAAGAAAGGGGCTGCTCAGGCCAGGGAACTGTGTTCTCTGTTCAGGTAGACAAGATGTGGATAGAATGTAAATGAGCAAGACTGATGTGGGGTCTCTTGTAGCAGTCCATGTGGTTACCAACAGAGAAATTAAATAAGCCAAGGAGTTAACTATGTTAGTCATGTATGAAGCAGCTCTCTCTCTTTCTCCATAAGCTGTTAAAAAATAATTTTAAAGGTAAGAAAATATAGTTAATGCTTGTATTAGAAGATACCTACAATTATAGATGCCATAACTGTTGTAGTGTGGTTTCTTTGGTCCCAGGTGGCCAGAGGTCCGAGACCCACAGACCTGCTGTGCCAGACTGCTTAGCTGCCCGCTCAGGCCCCCAGAAATGACTCAGACACTTATATTAACTTTATGCTGTTTGGCCTATGGCCCAGGCACATTGCTAGCTTGCTCTTACATCTTAAATCAACCCATTTCTATTAATCTGTCTGCCACGTGGCCTGTGGCTCACCTGTGTTCCTTACATGTTGTTCCTTGGGCGGTTTGCTTGATTTGCTTCTGACTCTGCCCTTCCTTTCCTACCTATTCTGATTCCTCCTCCTACTTCTTCTGTGGTGCCTGTCATGGCCCAAAACAGCTCCTTTATTTAAAGATTGAGATTCACAGCATACAGAAAGGCATTCCCACATCACTTCCCCCTTTCTGTCTAATCAAAAAGGAAGGTTTCAGTTTTAACATAGCAAAATTACATATAACAAAATAGCCATCAAGCAAGAATTACAGTTACAATATCTAGTCTATTTGTATTTAGCAAAATTAAAGAAAATACTCTATCATCTACCTTATCTTTATGAATCTAAAGTTTCATATCTAATATACCTTTCAAATGACTAAGAAAAACTGTACCTATAACTATCTAATCTTCAACTACATCAAAGACCACAGAAGGATATATTTACCCAAGTAAACCAGAAGTGTAAGCGACTTCTAAAATCTAGAAAGGACAGAGTTGACACCTATATGCCTGGATAGTCACCCAAAGTTTCTTTATAAAGTTGGGGCATCCATCTTCAGCCTACAGGCCCAGAGTCTTTTATCATTTCAGTGAAGCAGAAAATCTGCTCTGCCCATTCTGGCACAGTTCATCAGTTGCTTCTCCTCGAGTCCTGAAGAATGTCTGACAGTTTTCTCTGCGAAGCAGGAACCTGAAGGACCATCTCGGCTTGTTCTGCCAAAGTTCAGAGGTCACCTTCCTATGGAACCTGCATGTCCACTTCTAACAGCATACTGTCAAGCAGTCAATATAAGAACAGGTTCTTGCTAGTGGCTAACCATTGCCACAAATAGACTCCATATGGAGTTTCTTTGATGCCCATTTTTCTCTTGAAGTAAATTGGTGCTGCCAGGAGCAGATCTGTCTCACTGTCCAGAAAGTCTAAGTTCTTAAAACATTTTAAATGCCATATTCTGTAGGTCTTAGAAGTATTTAAAGATTACCTACCTAATTGAAATATATCTTTGTACACCTAAAAATCCTAACTAACCTAACTATAAGTTTGATTATCAAAGGTGACTATTAACCTTCATTTCTTAATTAAACACTACAATTTTAAAATAGTTACATGAACATCATACCTTAAACAAGAATAGAAAAACACATACAGCATAACAAAATTGACCTTAAATTAATAGATTAACTATGACCATCAACCATTTATAATGAAAACAAACATTTAGGAACAATATTTGGGGGATTTGCACGTAGTTATCCATTACTACTTCCTGCTGATTAAGGGGCATTGAAAATCTCGTGGATTGTTGAGACTGGATCATAATCTGCAGCCATGAAGCTGATCTGGCCATCTCTTCCCATCAGAGGTTTTTTTCAGGGGGTCTTGGTTGATGAAACCATATTTGCCTGGAAGCAATCCACAGGTTCTCATCTTCTGTAGAAACAAAAGCAGAACTCTTCCGAAGCAATAAATTCTTAGACACAAATTTTGAAATCAAAATACCTTTAAATATATATTCTTGTTTAACTTAGTAGCCTTTGCATTTGTAATCCATTGTCTTTCTGCAGTTAGCTCATTAACAGTTAAAAAATTAAAAGAAAACACAATAACAACCAAAATCCAGATTTTGTGTCTATTTTCCATCTTTACATGGTTTATTATACCTTTATTACTCTATTTCTCTTTTTAAAGACTTTATCCTCTTTCTAGTCTCTCTGAAGCCTATGTACCTTTTACATATATTGTAACCCATTTACAGGTTTTTCTTTTCATCTGAATCTGTTTTATTGTGAATCCTTAATCATCTTCTAACCATAAGAGCTTTTAAAATACACTCTCTTAAAAAGCTGCATAATTTTTGTAGATTAGGCTGAATCACTAAGTTCTCTTAAAGGGACCGCATCTCTGTTTGTGGCCAGCAAACAGAGCACACCCAAGAAAATGCTGCTACTAAGAAACCGTCTTTGTTCTGTTGTTGTTGTTGTTGTTGTTTAAAATAAATAGAAATCTAAAATCAATCACATGCTAATGAGTCTTTTGTGAGATTTCAGGAACCGGCCTGATTGCAGCTTACACTGCCTGCTGCCAGTCTGCTGGCACCATTTTGAATGTGACCCGGCCGCCACGCTTTCTTTGTACAAAGACCTGCTTTTTATACACAATTTGGAAGCTGCCTTTGCTCAGTTTCTGCTAAAACCCTTTTTAAACTTTCTTAGGCATTAAGTGGATAATCGACCCACGTTGGATGTGCCAACAGTAGCAGTGGGGTTTCTCGGGTCCCGGACAGCCGCGACCCACAGACCTGCCGCCTAAGACTGCTTAGTCGCCCAGCCTTCCGCTGCTCAGGTCCCCAGAAATGACTCAGACGCTTATATTAACTTCATGCTGTTTGGCCTTTGGCTCAAGCACATTGCTAGATAGCTCTTACATCTTAAATCAACCCATTTCTATTAATCTGTCTGCCATGTGGCCTGTGGCTCACCTGTGTTCCTTACATGTTGTTCCTTGGGCCGTTTGCTTGATTTGCTTCTGACTCTGCCCTTCCTTTCCTACATATTCTGATTCCTCCTCCTACTTCTTCTATGGTGCCTGTCATGGCCCAAAACAGCTCCTTTATTTAAAGATTGAGATTCACAGCATACAGAAAGGCATTCCCACATCACATAACAATGAATTCACAGAGTTTTACATTCTACAAGACTCTATGTAATTCTCACAAGGATTTGGATTTCTCTGAATTTTACAAATGATGAAACTGACATCCAGAAAGGCGTAGATAATTTTAAATATTCATTGTACTGGGTCTTGAGCTGAGTTGCTTCTCTGAGATCTGAGAATGTCCTGTGTCACCACTGTCAATGATTCCAAGCTGTCCCTCCCTGGAATACAGCAGGAAGTCCCCAGCCAACAGCAGCCCCATCACCACTATATCATGTCTTTTTCTCATTGTTATGACAAGAGGCATAACAAAACAAACTTAGAGAGAAGATTGGCTTGGCTCAAAGATGAAAGGCCTACAGTCCATCCTGGTGGGAGACAAAATGACAGCAAAATCAGGTGACAGCTGTAATACATACAGGAAGCAGAAAGTGAAAATGCAGTGGGGCTGGGCTAAAGAATTTCAAGGCTCACCCCAGAGACCTACTGCCTCCATGGATAGTCTCTCTCCTAAGGGCTCCACAACCTTTCTGAACATTATCATCAGCTACAGATCAAGTATTCAAACACATGTGCCCCTAAGAACATCCATGTTTCTAGTTCTCTAACACTGCATCTTGTTGTAGACCTTTATCTTTGGGCTTTCTAGTATCAGCTTAATTTTATATCATACAACTTTGACATAATTTAAAGAAGACTAGAGTTGTTTAAAATTACAAAAAATCAATTGCCCTCTGGTATTCAATCTGACCACAATGAGAGATCATCTTACCTCAGCCTCCTGAGTAACTGAAACACAGGTCTATATCAATTAGACTTTTGGATCTAAATATCTTTCATTAACTAAAACCATTTTATCCTGTCAAATCATATTCTAGGAATATCTATAAAAGCCAAGAGCAATTCTTGAAGATTAAATTAAACATTTCTAAACTTGGTTCATAAAATCAAGATCTCTGTAGATGGGACAAGACATAGATTGTTTGCTTGCATTGTTTCTGGCTCCTCTATTTCTGTTTCTGAACACTAAATCCATTGTGATTTGCATAGCTAAGTACCTTTCTCCTGTTCTATTTGTCTTACTTTGCAGTTGATACTTTTCCATAGGACTGAGTTGGAAGCATCAGTATTAGATCTGATTATATTTTTAATTTAGACTGTGAATGGTATATTTCTTGTGCATTCATGCCTTAGATTATTGTCAGAATTCTGGTTCTAAATAACATGGCACTGCTCTTATTTCATTTTCATTTTCTCCCTTGTTCTTATTTCGTTCTTATGCCATGCAAAGGGCACATGGCAGGAGAGTGTTTCATGGCTGTTTACAGAAATGAGACTGGGGAATACATGTGTGTTTAGCTTGTCTAATTTTCCTGTGGGTCCCAAGCAGAACATGTGACTCAGGACTTGTGAATATGAAATGGTTCCACATTTAAAACTTATGTTCCAGAAGGTCCTAGCAAGTAGAGTGAATAGAAGATTACCTGCAAGCCCCCAAGATTTTCCCCAAACAAATGAGCATATTGTACAAAACTGAGCCATCACACTTCTAGAAAGACATGAATTTAGTTGAAGTCTTATGAAATGATTAAAAATATTTACACAAGCACAAAAACAAGATAGAAGAGGAATAAAAGTAAGTAACAGTAATTTCCTGGAGTCTGGAACCTACCAACTCTGATTTCAGATGGAAATATATATGTAGAAACCACTTCAGCTTGGGTTACATACTGGAGCGACTGTGTAGGGTCTTAGTTTCATTTCCATCTTATTGTGATAGAACATCCTGACAAAAGTAGCTTAAATAGAAAGTTCACTGTAACTTTACCACACAGCTTCAGGTTACCATCCTTCATAGACGCTTAGTCCAGGAAGCCAGAGAAGGCACCACACCCCTAGTCATTGAGACTCTTCTCTAGTGATTTTAAGTTGTACTGACAATAAAACTGACAGCTGTCCATTATCAGGCTCTTCACCGTAAGCACGTTTTGTAAATTTAAACATTGGCTCAAACACTAAAATTTTGCTGTTCATATTTATTGATGCTTTGAAGTTTATTAAAGCAACCATTCTGGTATCTTGAAGAATTCTATACTCCATGCATTCCCTATGAAACTTGTTTTAGGTTGGTGTGTCATTGCTGTGCCAAACACCTGACAAAACAACATAAGATAGAAGGGGTTTGAAAAGGGTCCTGATTTGATGATTCTGTGCTGAGGAGGAAGGCATGGTATCAGGACAATGGAGCAGCTGATGACACTGTGTCTACTCCATAGTCAGAGAGAGATGAATGTTGTTGCTCAGCTCACTTCCTCCATTTTATTTAGTCCAGGATCCATTTCCACAGAGAATGTCATCCACATTAAGTGATTGGATATAAGAACTTAGAAGCTTTTGCAGGAAACTGGAGCGATGGAACTACTTGCTATTCTTCCAGAGCACCTGAGTTTCAGTCCCAATATCCACTCTAGGGCATTCACAAATGCTTGTAACTTCAGCTCCAATGGATCCAAAGCATTCCCCCATACATATGTACATACATACATACAATCATACACATACACGCACACTCATATATGCACACACACATACACACACACTCAAACATACAGAAATGAAAAACAAATTTTTAGAAGCTTTGATAGTTTTGTCCCTCAACATATTTTTGAGGGATATCTACTTTTTGTTTCTGTTTTAAATCTCAGCAGTTATAGGGTAGCTCTGGATAGTATGGAAATTCAGCCTGAGAATGTTGAGCTACTAGAGTTGCACAGGGAGATTAGGCCTTGACTTTTACTCTAAATATAGTATAATTTATGCTAAGATTTCTAGAAATTGTGGCTTGTGTCTTTTGAGTAAGAAATGTCTCAACAAAATGTTCTTAGTGGTGTTGAAATGTTTGATCCTCAGCTAGAGGGGACTTCATCCAGATCCTGAGTTCTTGGGCCCCTTTCCCTGACACATCCACATTAACTGTCCTAACTTTTTTTTATCCTATCTTAAAAGGCATATATTTTTTTTCCTATTCCTGCTTCTTTGTTAATGGTTTTGAAATACTGTCAAAAATCATACTGATCCTGACTGCCCTCTGCTTTGAATAAGTGGCCTTCACAAAGTCCTATACAGTGCAAGATTATCAACTTTTGTTATTCAGTAGGGGTATGTGGCTCAGTGGTTAGCAGCTTCTAGTGAAGGGAGGCATTTTGCCTCTATCCAAGGCTTGTCCTTGTGGCCCAGCACTCTTATCCCCTGTGATGTTCTAGCATCACCGATGAGCTTGCAAAGTCATTTGGCCACCATATGCCCATTATATGAGGATTTCCCCAGAAACAATCCACAGTGGGACTCTGCTGTGAGCCAGACCCTAGAAAATTTAGGAGACTGACTTCTGACACATTCTCTTTTTATTCACTTAATTCCTTAATGTCTGCATCTGCTGTAATTACAACACATTTCAATTATAATGAAAACCCAACTGTGGGGGTAAAATGGGATTATGATAATTGGTAGACTGGAGAGGCACAGAAATGGGTTTCAAAAGCTTTTTGAAAAAGCTATCTGACCAAAACAAGATCAATGCAGTTGGTTGCTAATTAAAGGGAACAGACAAAGGAAGGCAACCTAGCCAATTTTAATGTATGAGCATCATTAAACAGCTTACATTAATCAGCTCGCCTTTTGAAGACTATTGAAATGTTTTGTTCTTTGGTCTCTAAGGAAAGCATATAGACATTGAAACTGACCTTCAACTGCACGTAGAAGGAATATGAATTCTTAGAGAGGGGCACACGAAGTACACATACTTATGGAATAACTTACAGAGTATTGCTCTGGGGTTGGAGAGATTCTCAGTAGTTAAGAACACTTGCTGATCTCATAGATGTCCTGAGTTTGGCTCCCGAAATCCATGTTGGACAGCTCATAACTACCTGTTACTATAGAACTAGGGGATCCATCACCCTCTTCTAACCATCTCAGGCATTCACATTTATACGTACATGCTCACAGACACACATGTATAATGACATTTTTAAAATGAAATAAACTTTATAGAGCATCAGTCATTGAACTGTAGGCAATTGATAGGTCAGTTGACAATGGCCTTGCCCATCTAGTCTCTTACAAGAACTGAACAAATAGGATTAACAATAAGAAGGCATTATGCTTTCCTAGTCATACAGTGAGTGTTTTTATTGTGATTTACTCTTTAACAAATGGCTTTCTTTAGATGGGTTCAAATTGAGGATTTTAGAGGAATGGGCTGCTATTAACAGTACATCTGTGTGAATGGCTACTCTATAGAACAGACAACCATGCACACACTTAACCACTGGGCTTATTTTTGCAGACAGAGGAGCATTTTATGTTAATGTTTACAAGTGACTTTTAAAATTTTTCCAGATCAATAGAGGACTATAATGAATGGAGGTCATTAGGAGTGTATTACCAGATGGGCTTCATTCCAGAGGAAAGCAGGCATCACCTATTTAATATTCCTTCTAGAGTCAGTGAAGTAAGCAGAGTGGACACAAATGCCTACTCTCCTCTATGTGAAAATGAGAGGAGTCACTGGGCCTTTGGGTTTTATACAAACAGAGCCTCCACTATATAGTCTGTCTTTGCTATGGGAACTCAGCCCTGGCAATCACCCCAGATTTTACCTGGCAGGTCCACTGAAATGTTGGCTGTCATGTGATTTCCATGCCCTCCTGTATAGGCAGTATGCCACCTCTCCTAATTTTTATTTGGTGCAGTTGATTCCATCTCCAGGCTGAGACCATTTCCTACATGGCTGAGTTTCTCTTTACTATTGTCTGATAACAACAACAACAACAACAAAAAGTATGTACAGTTCTAGAAAGATTGTTCACTGTGTAAAGCTCTTGCCACACAAGAAAAAGGATTACCTGCTCTCATGCAGATTCTAGGTGGGTATGAGAGTCCACATGTGATACCAGCAAGTAAGAAGCTCAGGTGGGCGTTCTTTCCAGAAAGATTCCTAGCAAGACATTCTAAATCAGCCAGCTCTAGGTTCAATTGAGATACCTTGACTTAGTAAATCAAGTTGTAAAGCACTAGATAAAACACTGCAGGTCAAGCTCTAGCCTTCACATACATATGTATATACATACATGTACATACTAATGCACTCAAACATATACACTACACACACAGACATGCACTCATATACATACACAAAAATACACAACACATACATACACACACACACACACACACACACACACACACACACACACACACACACACACACAATACAGTTTCCAATTCACATACAATGCTGACCTGTAAGGATTCTATCACTGGTAACTCTAGTCATCTTAATTTATGTAAGTATATCCTACAGTATATATTTCCATGGCCTAAGAATATTCTCATCAGAGCTCCTGTTGTGAGGCAAAACATGACGTCTAGACCAACTGTAAAATATTAGAACAGTGCCAGCATTTTTAGGTTAAGATAGTCTTTTTAGGGCTGGGAAAATATCACAGTGTTTGCCTAGCATGCATGAGGTTTTAGGTTCAATTATCAATAGCACAATAATATATCAAACCTGTTTCTGTTTTCACACTTAATAATTGTTAATATATAAACATTTTCTTTCCACAAAGTCTTATTCTTTGTAAATAACAGCAGTGATCATAACAGCAACACTACACATTTACTTTGTATATTGCATGGGTGAACAATGCCTGTGAGTGTGTAGATGCCTGTGCCTATGTGATTGCATGTGGAGGCTACATACAGCAGGACACGGTATCTTTCTCTATTACTTTCTGCCTTATTGCTTTGGGACAGGGTTTCTTACTAAACCAGTAAGTAGCTTGATGTTTATGCTAAGATGGTGGCCGAAGCTAACAGAAATCCACTTGTTTCTGTTTCCTCCCCCAATGACTATTTTGCCCCAAGGATGGAGTTACAGGCAAGTTCAGGCATGCTTAGTTTTTTTTACAGTGTTCCAGTGAACTCAGGCCTTTGCAAGTAGTCTTGCCTACTGAGCCCTCTCCATTTAGAATGTTGCACTCCATTGGGTGTCTTCCCCATACTTACATTAAGGTACAACTCTACATTTTACTTGCTTCAGCATTCAACACCATGGGTGTATTGCCACTTTTCCATCCAAAAAATGGTAGATTATATTCCCATGTTAGCTTTTAATCATACTTTTACATTTTAAAATTGTTAAACTTGTTAAGAATTTTGTAGATGGTTTTGTACATATACATAAATATTTCTGGACCATGATGTGAACTTGTAAGTCAAGGTAGGCATACAATCTATGTCTTGAAAATGCACCTGTGCTGATAACAGCTCACCAAGATGCTAAAAGTAGCAGATGTAGAGAAAGTAGAAAAAGACTTTCGGGCTTCTGGATATACCAAGGAATTTGTTCTGAGATTTCACAATTTAGATGAGAGGTGTGCCCTAAATGGCTGTTGTATTGATGGGTTAATCTTTTGCAACTGGCCTTAAGAGATAAAGTTTAGGTGAAGGACAATAGATAACCAGATGTGTGGCCTTGCTATTGGATCTTGTTTCCATCTGTTTCTTCATTTGCTTCATGGCTATCCTGATATGAGCTTCTCTGCTCTCTCACCTTGGTGAATAGAAACAGAAATATATCTTCTTTCTTTAACTGTTTATCTGGAATATTTTGTCACAGTGACAAAAAGCTAACAATGAGGCCTGGCTTAGGTTGTGCAGAAACAGCAGAAAGGGCGGATTTACTCCTTGTGCTTAGGGTAAGAACAGATTGGTGATCAGAAACAGGAGCCTGGATGGGTGCTGTTGTGGAAAGTCTGGAGGTATAAAGGGTGGCTTTTAGATATGATTAGTAAGGTTTCTTTCTGATTTTAAAAGTGATAATAAGCCTAGTGCTGTGGTATATGCTTTCAGTGGAGGTAAAGGCAGATGGGCTTCTGTAAGCTCAAATCTAACTTTGTCTCCATAGCAAATTCCAGGTCAGTTAGAATTTCATAGTGAGACTCTGAACTACTTGATATAGTGTGAATTTTTCTCTATTCTAGAATTACATGGATCTATGCAGTAGCTTGTGATAGCAGAGAGAGAAAAGGGTATAAATCTAAAATCTAAAATCTAAAACAAGATTCTTTACTAGTTACTCAAAAGAGAATAAATGAAAAAAAAAATCTCTGTGATTAGTATCTAAGCCCTAAAACAAGAATATAGTAATTATAACATATAGATGAAGAGGATGTGAACTCCATGTGTTACAGAAAATCAGCTAAGGCAAGAGGGAATGGAGGGGGTGAAAACTCTCAGTCTAGGGAAAACAGGGAATGATTTCCTTTAGCCATAGTTGGCTGAGGAATCTGTTTATATCCCTCCTGACCAGAATTTGACAGAAGTGTTTATAAGATGTCTTGATATCTGAAAATAAAGTCTTCTTTCTATGGAAGGGGGAGGTGTTAGGGGCTGGCTCAGATGTGCTTGCCTTGTAAGCACAGAGCTCTGAATTTAACACGCAGAATCCACATGTAAAATGACAGATTGGGTGCCTGGTACTTGTAAACCCAGCTCTGGGGAGACAGCTAGACTGATCACTGGGGCTCATTGACTGGCCAACCTAGCTATTTGGCAAGCTCCAGGAAGAAAATCAAATAAATAAAAGTAAATAACTATAAACTAACAACAAATAAATAAAGACAAACAGGATAGATGGAATCTGTGTCTATTTTCAGTCCTCCACACATGGACTCATGCACACACACTTCCCCCACACTCACATACACACACAAACACCCACCAACATGAAAAGTGAAGCTGAATTTCTTGAAAACAAAGAAATCAAAGCTCCGCTTAAAAGAAGTTAAAATTGTATACACATAGATAAATATATTCCTAAGTCTAGTAGGTTCTCTTAATCAGTTCTAAGAGAACTTTGAAAAGTTTAAAGTCTCACTCACTTAATACACACCTCTTTATCTTCCAAAAACACATTTAAACTTTGTTCTATTATTTTCTGAATACATTAATTTATTACATTAATGCTACATTGAATATGTAAAGAAAACTTAAAAATCCAGAAAGATTATTTAACTTCAATGAATATCATTCTGTCTTATAGAGATTTTACTTCAAGGTCTAAGTCATATTTTTCACATATATTAATTTAAAAATTAGAAGAATCAAAGGAAGGACATATTGTCATAAATTATAAATGGAAAATAATTGCATAAATGATTTAAAAGTGTGACTATCATAGTGATATAAGAGCAAAGTCATTTTTCTTATTTTAGAAATATTGCATATCCAGAAAGAAAATATGGCCCATTTCTTGTTACACATGAGCTATAAAATATGAAAATTGAAAATACTATTAATGATTATTAGGTTATTAACTTGGTGACAGTTTAAAGCTAATTAAGGCTCTTACTGACATTAACAGCTGATGTTGAGTCATAATTCTATTATAATCTATTGCAAATATGTTTAACTGAAATTTATGCTTGTTTTAAAAATTTAGTAATTCTAACTGATTTCCAGAGTAATGCAGATTATATCACAGATGCTCCTGGCTCACAACCTGATTAGGACTTTCTTTCTTTCAGTACTATATTTTTTTCCACCCCCAATACTGTTAAGAAATTCTTGGATAAAATAGTTACATAATAAGGAATATGTTTAACATTGAGTGGTGAAAATTTGGGAATGATGCTCATTATGGCTCTGGCAAAGCACCTGCCATTTATTAGGGGATCTCAGTCAAGTCTTCACACTGTTCACAACGGGTCACTTGAAAAGACATTCGGAGAGCACAGAGGCATGCTGAATAGATCTTGATCTACTTAGAGGCCCAGCATTTAGTAGAAGTCCAGAAGTTTTCTTTACTGGTGAATAGAAAGCACTCTTATGTGCCTCTTAACCTACCCACAACAACATTGTGTATAGTTTTCACACAGGTAACTTCAGGTTTAAAAACTCCTTCATATGACCTGCAATCCTGTGAACAGTTCCTCAGAAAGTAGACAGTCAAACTGATAAAACATATGGAAAAATTTTGCCACCTGAAAAGTGGAAAGTTTGGGAATATGGAAGGGGCTGCCTTTTGATTACTGTGTTTTAAAGATTTCACAAATTAGTAATGAAGAGCAAGCAAAACTAAGATGGCAACCACCTTTCCCATTTTAGGGAATTTAGAGAATTAATTGTGTGTATTATTATCATCTCTATATAGTATGTAAGGGCACGTTTTATTATTTATATAAAATTTTATTTATTTTTATATTGTTAAAGAGTATACACAAAGGTGTAGCAAGATTTCTTTTGTATGTGTACATTTCATGTACATTTGTACATATATGTGCAAATGTGTGTGTGGGTGTGTTTGTGTATATTTGTGTGTTTATATGTGTATTCATCTGTCTGTGGAGGCCAGAGAGCAAGCACTGGGTGTCATTGTATTTTTTTTTTTTGAGATAATACTTGTAATTGATACCCAGAACTGGAAGAAAAGACAAGGGTGGCTTTCCTGCAAGCCTCAGTGATTTGCCTGTCTCTACCTCCACAATACTGAGGTCATCAATGTGTGTCAACATGCCCAAATACCGTACTGTTTATGTGGGTTTGGAGGATTATTGAATTCAGGTCCTGAGGTTTGCATGACAGTTTCTTGTGGAACATTAGTTTAAGGTGAGTTACATTTGTTTATACTGTGGAATGTATGTTTAATGAGGCAAAGATGTGTTGCATTTTTTTTGCTTTTGTTTAACTCTGTAAAGCTGTGTTACTTTGCCAAAATCACAAGACTGATTTAATAAAGAGCTGAACAGACAATAGATAGGCAAGAGAAAGAATAGGCAGAGAAGGTTAAATAGGAGGAGAAATCTAGGCTAACAAGAAGAGAGAGGTGGGGGGTTGAGAAAAGAAGGAGAGAAGAAAACCAGGGGCAGCCACCCAGCCACCCGGCCACTTGGCCACCTGACCTCGCCACACAGCCACACAGCCACACAGCCAGCCACAGAGTAAGATGTAAAGAAAAATATATAGAATAAAGAAAGTTAAAAAGCCCAGAGGCAAATGTACTTAGAAGAAAACCAGATAGATTAAGTTAGAAAACTAGCTAGAAACAAGCCAAAGTAAGGCCAGGCATTCTAAAGCAATAATAAGTCTCCATGTTTTTGTTTGGGAACAAAAGAACAACAACAAAACAAACAAACAAAAACCCAACTACAATCTCGCAACTGAACTATTACCTCCGCTCCCAAAGTACCTTTAAGGAGTCTATTCTGATGGCATCCTTTACTGTCAGAGGAATTTTGGCAATCTCTATGAAGATTTTTTTACTTCCACTTGGCATAGTGATATCCTTCTATTATTGTTTGGAGCTTAGGTGAAGATGACCCTCTGACACAGGTACAGGGAGAAAGCTAGTGTGAATGCCAGTCTCAGGCATGGTAGCTTACAGGCTGTTGTTTTGGAATTACATAGCTTTTATATTTTTCACCTATATGGTGAAAAATAATACTATTAAGGTCAAATGTCAATTGTGATTGTAAACACATGTTAAGATTTCATTTAGAGTTTATTGGTGTGATAAACCTCTGGGAAAGCCAATATTCAGTGGTCTCTGTGGAAATACTTGAAGGCAAGACAAAAAAAAAATAATGTTTGCTTAAAAATAATTAGGATATTCAGGTTATTTATCATTGAATATTTGGTTAAAATCATGATATTTAAGGTAAGATAAATGGATAAGTTGAATTGCACAGTGTACTTTACATTTATAAAATATAAGTGTGTATTTGTAAAGTGAAATTGGAACTTAATGAATGTTTTAATGTATGCTCATTGCACCAGAATTAAGAAAAAGAAGCTCTCAGAAGAAAGTGAGGCACACCCACCACAAACATGGGTGTGGTTTCCTCGAGAAAAATTATAGAAAATGAGATAGACGCAAGTGGGGTGAGACCCTCAAGCAAAAATATTATGGAATAATGTTATTTGTTGTTATTGTTGTTTCGAGACAGAGTTTCCTTGTGTAACTGTTCTATCTGTTCTGTTCCCAATTTGCTCTGCAAACCAGACTGGCCTTGAACTCCTGGAGATATGCCTACCTCTGCCTCCAAAATCAGGCTCTGCAAAATATATACAAACACACATGCATACACACACACACACACACACACACACACACACACACACACGCACGCACACACGCACACACACACACACACGTGTGTTTAAAGCAAAACTTACACCCAGATTTTATCAGTATTGTTAGATATTCCTTCTAAAGAAACTTTAATATTCTACATACACACATATTGTACTTCTGTACAGTTTGGAACAACTATTTATAAGTAGTTAGGTAATAAGGTTATTGGAGCCCAATAGCACAATTCAATTACTAAGGCAGTCACAGTCAAGCACTCTTCATCTACATCCCTAAACATCACAAGGAGTAGCCAGGTAGGTTGTGAACCCATCTTAACTTCTCTACTCAGACAAATTTATTCCATGGTTCCTTCCTCTGCTTTCGTGCATTTGTGTAGGTGTGTGTGGTGTATGAACAAATGTATGAGCCAGAGAAAGATGTTGGATATCTTACTCTATCAGTCTCCATATTATTTATTTAAATCAGCGTTCAGTCTCTCATTGAACCCAGATCTAGGCTGGCAGCTAACAAGCCTCAGTGATCCTCCTGACTCTATCTCTTATAGAGCTAAGTTACACGTGAATATATGGCATTTGACATGGGTGCCAAGGATTCCGACTCAGGTCCTCATGCTTACATAGCAAGATACTAAGCTGAAATGAAGCTAAATTGGCTTAGCATGTACAAAGCCTATTATTTGTTTTCCAGTCCCACATATGCTGGGCTTGGTGGCAAGAGGAATGGAATTTCAAGGTTATCTCAGATGCCTACCAGTTTTAAGGCCCTCCTACACAGGGATAAATGAGATCTTGTCCAAAAACAGTGAACTAAAAAAAAATTTAAAAAAAAAAATCAATGAAATAGTAATTTGTCAAATGCTATTTGGGGGATGCTTGTTAATGTATCCATTTATTTTTATCTTATAATTATTATTATAATGATACAAGAAACATAGGCTAGTGATGTAGAAAAGGAGGTTTATTGAGTAGTTTTGGAGATTTGAGTCCAGGTGACTCAATGTGAGCTTCCCCATGGCTTCATTTCTTCATGAGTTGATAGCAATGCAAAAGCACATGAGAAAACTAGCAAGTGAGTATGAGGCAAAGCAGAAATAAGATGTTTCTAGTATAGTATTTCCCTGAGAGCTAAGGTGATAAATGAGAGCTATCTCCTGAGAATACATTCCCAAAGACTCAAGAACCCACCAGGCTAACCCCCAGAGTGTCACCACCTTCCAATAGTATCACTTTGAGGATAAAACATTCCATCACTTCAGACCACTGGGAGACAACAACAAAAAATCCAAATCATAGCAGTGACATACACAGCAAGCATTGTCCTGTGGATCTTAGTTACTTAACAAGAAGGGCAGACAGAAAATCCTAAACATCATACACAGAGAGGGATAGTTTCCAGAGTGTTAGAGAAAAGTCAATGAGAGCTGGAAAATAGCTCAGTGTAAAGTGTTTGTCTTGCAAGTATGAGGACCTGAGTTTGATCATAAATTAAGCCAGATGCAATGGTAAGGAGGAGAAAGATAGATATCTAGACTTCACAGGCTAGACAACCCAGCCTATTTGAGGAGTTCTAAGCCAATAGAGAACCCATCTCAAAATTAAAACATCACAATAACAACAAAAACAGAAAAAACTAAACCTTAAACCATCCAACCAGTAACCAATAAAATGAAGAAAAATGAACAAAAAACACATGCAATACACAATGGGGTAAAGCAGAGAAGTTAGGGTGTAAGCTATCTGATACCATAGCTGTTCCTGTGAGAGATCCTGTGATTCACACTGGCACCGCATCAGAGGAGTCAGAGAAAGTGGTCAGATCCAGACAGGTACCAGAAGTCCAGGCAGCAGTATTTGTTCACATCACCAATAGTGGTATTGGGGTAAGGATGCTGCACTCTCAAAAAAATGCTGCAATTTGTTTCCTCTTGTTGTGGAAAAATGCAAAATAAGTAGAAACTGAGAGTGGAAGGATTTATTTGGTTTACAAATTTTAGTTTATCATTGAAAGAATCCAAGGCAGGAAATTATACAGGGAGGAACTAGGAGGCAGGGATGTAACAGAAGAGGAGACAGTGGGGAATGTCACTTACTGGCTTGCTTCCCATGGATTGCTATACATATTCTTTCCATTTTGTAATCCAGGACCACCTTCCTAGAACTATAAGAGATCCTTTCATATCAATCATCTACCCTCTCCCCTCCAAGTACGTACTATTGACTTACCTACAAGTCAATCAGATTGAAGCATTTTCTCAATTGAAGTTTTGTCTTCCAAAATGACTCTGGCTTGTGTTAAGTTGATAGTAAACTAATGAGTATTACAGGTGACAGAGAAAATTCTGGAGTGACTATAGAAGCAGAGGCCAGCAACAGATGTCTAAGTCAGGTGTAGATGCACAGAGGTTAAAGGGTCTTCTGTGGTACTGTCCATGAAGAAGCTGAAATGTAAGTCTACAACTGAAGGGGAAGCACAACAATCAGAACACAAGCACGGACTTTGCTGGAGTGTAGTCACCCACTAGTTTTGATCTATTTCATGGCACTATAACTATTAAGAGAAGATACAAATTTATATTTTTTCTGTGAACCTTTCCAAATTATGAGTGAACTGGCAAGATGCATGTTCCTCAACTATGTCAAATCCTTTTGTATTCATAATACTTTCGCCCAGACTAACCTCTGTCTGCCCTGTCAAAGACAGTTACATACGAAGAGCTTTCTGATCTTTCCTCAATCACTGGGAACAAAAGGGGCCTATGCTGCTGGCAGATCAGTAAGTACCAAGAGGCTTCTTGTTTCTATCTACCCAGAGATAATATTATAGACAGATGTGGCCATGTCTTATCTTTTTACTTGGTTTCTGGAACTCAACATCAGGTCCTCATGTTTGCACAGCTAGAGACAGAGCTGTCTTCCTGCCCCTCCCAAAAAATTTAAATTGGAAAGATATTTTTGTTATCATATTTTTCTTTTCATTTTGATTCTGCTCCAATTGTAAAATTTTCTTTAAACTCTTTCTTGTCACCCCCTAAAACTCTTATGCACTCTGACCTTACAGGGAGACAAGAAGATGTCTCTGTACCTGACATACTCTCTAAGTCAGACATCTATTCTGTTAACTTGTCTGAGCTCTTGGACAGTCAAAAAGTAGACATATTTATATTGAAAAATACAGAGCAGCCATGTCTGCCTAGAACTTTAAAAAAAAATTTTATGTGCATTGGGGAGGGGAGAGTTTTGCATGATGTCTGGATTTTCATTTTTTTCAGGTAAGTGTGCATGTCAGAAGTTGACATAGAGTATTTTTCTTCATTGATTTCTACCTTGTATGCAGCAGAGTCAGTGTTTCCCACTCAATACCACTATGAGTAGATTTAATTTTTTTACATAGTCATCTTATCCTGGGGATACCCTGTCTGTGCCTTCTGGGTGCAAAGGTCACATGTGGGCTCTCTTGTCTGTGTTTCACATGGGTGCCAGAAATCTAACTCTATTATTTACAATTGTGCAGCCAGTACTCTACCCACTGAGCTACCTCCCCAACTCCCCACCATGGAAATTTTTATTAATAGCCTTATGTCTGAGACTACCAGCATCCACATCAGATGTTCATTCCCTTTATTAGCTCTAGGACATTCTCTTTCTCTTTTTGATTCTAAAATATTCAATTTGTGCCAAGGATAGAGAAGAAAAAAAGCAAAGCAACAGTTAAAAAGAACTGATTAAAGAATCAGTAAATCTTGAACACTAAACAGCCTTCTTAAATAATGTGGGCTTATAAATCTGGTATCAAGTGTCTACACTGAGATGATCTTTTCTAATTTTTGTGCACTGTTCCCAAAAGCACCTTGCCATAAGGCTACTCTGCATATTCTCACTCATTTTGCTTCTTATTCAAGAATATCAGATTTTTCCACTTTTGAAATATGTTCTTCCCTTCCAGAAATACATCATTGATTCTTTCAGTGACCATAGACAAATGATATTGTGGCCCACATTTTCAGTGATAAATTAAGTTTATTAACGTTAGTGCAAGGTCTGTGGGAGGTGTATTAAAGATGTGCTCAAAGAGGCCAGTATATCTGACAGTTGCTTTCTCTCTCCATATCCAACTTGGACTTAAAAATATAGCACTAAAAATAGTCTACATACTATAGGAAAATGTGGCCTGAGGTCTTTTTATAATAATAGAAGTCTATAATTTACATATGTGTGTGTCTGTGTGTGTGTATATGTGTGTGTATGTGTATGTACCTACTTGTATGTTTTTGTGTTGATGTATGTACAGATGCACTTATGTATGCCTGTGCATATGGAGGCCAGCACACACCCTTTGGTGTTGTCTCAGGCACCATTCACCTTGCTTTTGAATCTCTCACTGGCCTGGAGCTCACCAAATATACTAGTCTAGACTGACAGTGAGTACAAGGATTTGACTGCCTCTGCCTCCTCAGCACTAGCATTATAAGCATCCACCACCATATACATGGATTCTGGGTGATCGAGCTCAGGTCCATATGTTTGGAGGGAAAACTTTACTGATTAATCTATTTATTTCTTCCATAGCCTCGGAGGATTTCCTAGAGCAAGTTAAGATCCTGTTCGTTCAAAGTAACAAATTTTCAAATCCAGCCAATCTGAGTAAAATATGTATTTTCCTGGAGAGCTCTTGGTATATCTCACAGTATGCAATACATGTTATGGAGTCCTCAGATGGTCTGGGAAATAAAATAGGTTCTGGGACAAGAAAAAACAAACGGACAAATATTTTCAGGACTTCTTGCATCTTTTGTGCTGTATGCTGTAGATCACGAGATCTATATCTGTGTATCTTTTACATTCTTTCTATACCTAAAGTCATGACCAAGCAGATATTGGGATCTTCTATCCATCTTTTAAGCCACAAAAAAGAGGCTCTTTTCAATTGTCTTGGCATCATAACTAAAAGAATCGTGGAAAGAGCATTGTTTACCTTTCTGCTGCTAAATCAATAAATGTTTTGTTAGGATAGTAGAAGTAGATAAAGGTATTTGCTGTCAAATCTGACAACCTGAGTTCAGTTCTAGAGAACCATATGGTAGAAGAAGAAAACTGATTCCCTCAAGCTGTCCTCTGACCTCTACACCTGCTTCATGACATTTACCTCTTGCCACCACATTTGCACACACTAAATATGTAAATAAATAAGCAAATAAATGTAAAAAGAACATTTAGAGATAAACATTTTGTTGGCTGCCAGAAATAGGCATGTGATAGATCCCTGGGGCCTCACTGCATCTACCTGGGGCAGGTAAGATAGAGTGAAGGTGCATGAACTAAGCAACCTTACAGGAGAAAGGTGAGCTCAGGGTAAGAGATGTTCAGATGTTGGGCTGGAAAGTTGACTCGGCAGTAAAAGTACTTGCTGTTCTGACAGAGGACCTTGGTTCAGTTCCCAACACCCATGTGGTGGCACATAGCCATCTATAACTTTACTTCTAGGGTATCTAACACTATTTTCAGGCGTCCTTAAGCATTAGAAACACATAGAAATATGTAGAAAAGCACTCATATGCATAACATGAGAAAAAATAAACACAAGGGTGCTATTCAGAAGCAAGGTAGTAGCAAAATGCAAGATAAGCGGAGAGCTGGCAGAGAATGCTCTAGCAGTGCTATTCCCGCAGGGTTTAGGATGGGTGAGTGGGGAGGGGTAGATGACATGTCTTACTCAGATTTTGTTACAAGGACACTATATTGGTTTTGGCATAACTAGTAAAAGTTTTCAGGATGGTTTCGGTTAAGAAAAAAGTAGAGTTTCCTTGCATATTAATTGGGGGGAGGTATTAATCTTTAAACCATGTGCTGTTTCGTAGGTTAAGGCAGCTTCTTGGCCATCCCCAAGGAGAAGCACAAATAGTAATGTCCAGAATTGTTTTATTTTTTATTTCCTTTCAAAAGCCACCATACTCTCTAATGTAAAGTGATAACTCTTCTGTACTGTATCACAATAAGAGCATTCTAGAGTGCTGGTACTTCTGTTTAACTCTCTGTGTAATAGCACTTAAACTCTAACTAAAGAAGGAAATCAGCTCTGAGATCCCCACCACCCAGAAGTGCAGATAGTTTGGTTTTATATCATTTAATTATGATAGTTATAAGACTTTAGTAAATCTTTTTCCCATTGATGCTTCCAAAGTTTTGCTTGCCTCTCTGTTTCAATTGTCTTGCTTTATTTTGTTTATTATGCATTATCTCCCACTAGGTGTTTGCCAAACTACTGTGAACATGGAGGACACTGTGCCCAATCCTGGACTACTTTCGACTGCAACTGCAGTGACACTGGTTACACAGGTGCCACTTGTCATGACTGTGAGTACACACAGCATGCCCACATTGTATGGGAACAACTCAAGGAATGCAGTAGGGGGACCCTGCTATTCGACATGGTGTGGGCAGTGTTTATTCCTTTAGCATGAATTTTTTATATCTCAAATACTAAAGCAGGCCAGGAAAATGCAAGGACATAAGACACATCTTTGTGGAGTTTTTGAGAGTAGAACAAACAGTGAATTTGGATGTATGTACCAAGGGGAGCCGTGGGACAAATGGCATTGTCTTGATGATTTAAGTCATACTCTGCAACAAGTTACTTGCGTCTATCACTGATGCAAATAACAACTGGCATAATGTAGGTCTTAGTTATTTTCCTGTTGCTATGATAGAAACACGGTGACCAAAGCAACCTAAGAGAGAAGGGGTTTATTGCTCCAGGATACAGTCCATAACAAAGGAGAAAGATGGGCAACAAGTGGTGGAAGCATAGAACATAGAACAGAAATCCTAAAAAGTCACTTTGTATCCAATTCTGGAAGCAGAGGGTGAATAGAAATTACAGCTACACAGCTTCAAGTTCGACCCTCAAAGATCCATTTCCTCTAATGAGGTTCTACCTCCTAAAGGTTCCATAATCTTTTCAAACAGTACCACAATTCATGGAACAACTGTTCAAATGGGAACATATGGGGGACACTTGACTTTCAAACTAGGGCATTGGTGTACCATGATTCCCTCAGACATTGGCCTGCTTCCTCATTGTCCTCATTATGGTCAAATTTTCCTCATCTGGACATTGCCATGGCTAAGGAAAGGAAGTACAGGATGAGGAGGCAAACCTGTGCTGTCGTTCAGTCGCTTCTGCTGGAAAAGTGGTTCATGATTTCTTCTCACATTCCATTGGCCAGACATGGCCCCAGTGTTGCCTCCAAGGGAGGCAAAATGTATTCAGACCACAAGAGGTGACACTATAGAACCAGAGTATTGGTGAAAAGACTTGATGACTACCTGCCAATCCTGGGCGTTTGGGAAGATTCAGTATGAAGGCTTGGGCTGATCTTCTCCCAGCTGTTGAAGGAGAACAGAAAAAAAGAAATCTTAGAGTAATGGAACAAGTGGATCCAGGAGATGTAGTGGTGTCCTGTGGAGAATCTGTGCTGCATCCTAGGAGCTGGAAGAGGACACTGATGATAGAGTGATGAGCCAGGAGAAGAGGCTGGGCTCACACTTGTGAAAATGTACTGTAACCATGTTTTCTGCAGTTGGAAAAATTTTATCCTTGTTCAGGACTGAACAGAATTTTATCCTTTGTATTCACTACATTTTCTTTTTCAGTCCTTTGTTGGTGGATACTTAGGAAGATTTCATGAATTTGCTACTATAAAAAGTACTAAAACAATACTGATATGCATGTGTTTATGGGATACTGAGTTGGGGACCTTTGGGTAAATACCCATGAGTAGTGTGTTTGAGTTGTCTGGTTTGTCTAGTATTTTGTTTTCAATTCATTTTGTTACATTTGCAAGTCCTACAAGTCCTAGATTGTATTAGATACATCAAGACATACATACAGGTGACATGAAAGTGAAAGTGAGGCTGTCTGGGAAAAGGGAAGTCTAATGATGGGAGGGGAGCTGAGAGTCATTAGGTTTGGAAAAGAATAATTAAAGATGCATTGCATGGTCCACAAGCTATGGTTTCTTTTTGGTGTGTGTGTGTGTGTGTGTGTGTGTGTGTGTGTGTGTGTGTGTGTGTGTGTGTGTGTGTGTGTGTGTGTGTGGTATGTGTGTATATGTGCTCACTTCTACTGGTGTATGTGGAGGCCAGTGTCAATTTCCTCTCTTCTTAGTTTTTTTCAGAGATGGGATCTCTCACCTAATCTGAAGCTCACTGTTTCAGTTGCTCTGTCTGGTGAGCAAGCCCCCAGGGTCTCCCTGTCTACCCCTTACCTCTGGGATTGCAGACACCCAGCATTCTTGCTTATCTTTTTGAGTTCTCAGGACCAGATTCAGGGTCTCATGCTGTGCACAGCGAACACTTCTAACTGAGCTTTCCTCTCAACCCAAGGAGATGTAATTATTACATCATTATACCTCAGAAATGGTGTTGGGTCAAAGGGCATGAGTGAAACATCTTGCCTCCTACCTCCAGCTCTCCAAAAGTCTTAGGACAATGTATGCTTCACACTTCTTTTCTGTGACTTTATTTTCCCTTTTCAGCAATGATTACTTAACAGATCAAACTATTTACCATGTCTTTCTGCTAAACATCTGAATATTGAAATGGAAACTATCATTTGTACTCTTGGGGAGTCTTAGACAAATATTTTTTTTTCAGATATCTAGTATGACAGTTGAGTGAGTGTTCCCATACCAATCATTCAACACATGTCCGCTTTCAATAGTCATGTGTTTAATGATTGCTACATACTGAGCTGGCTTGCTAAGTGACAGGGCAGCTGCATAACTGCCTCTGCCCCCTATCGAGTGCTGTCCTTGGTCTGCTTAGCTTCTGTCTGGTGACATTCACAGGTGCACATTCAGGGTCTCTCTACCACATCTCAGGCTCCTCTAATCTCTTCACAGTGTAAATTGCTGACATCCTAACAAAGCATTTCAGGTCATTTTTCAGCTTTACAAAAGGATGTCAGCTTTTTTTCTCTCAAGTCTGATGGAGTGCTGCTTGCTTTGGGCAGTCAATAGACAGATATCGACTGGGAGCATATCAAGCTGTCTGGCTCTCAGACTTAACAGTCATCACAGAGCAAGGAGTATTTGCCATTTTCTCTAATCACATTTGGATGACTGTACATGGTGAGGAAATTTTGACAAAAAAAGATATATTTCAAACATCTTTCATATCTTTACCTCAGGTTTAACTCATATACTGACATATTATCTGAGTTCTTATCAAAAAGGCCATTCTTTAATCTCAGTGCCAATAGCAGATAGTTCTCAACTTTCTGTAGACAAGAAAAAAGAGAAGTAAGGAGCAAAGTGAGCAGAAGGGGGAAACAGGGAAAAGGGAGGGAAGGAGAAGAGCAGAAAGGAAAGAGAAGGGGAGACGAGGTCAAGTGGGGGAGAAGGAAGTGGAAGGAGACAGAGTGATGTGTAGAAAAGGCAAAGGACAGAAGAGGAGGAGGAAGTGTGTGTGCAACTCAACATTCTTACATTGTTGTTGTCTACAGTCCAATCATGCTTTGAGACAGTCTGTCACGGACCTCAGATTCATTCATACACCTAGACTAGGAAGCCAGTAAGCCCAGGTTCCTCCTGTTGTTTTTTTGTTTTTCCCTCTGCAGTTGCTGGTGTTAGGTGCCCACACCCCTCACCTACTTTTTATAGCATTCTGGAGGTTGAATTCAGGTTCTCATGTCTGTAGAGCAAGCACTTTTCTAACTAAACAACCCATCTCCCTCCAGCACTGATCTACTCCACAACATGCAGCAGATATCTGATCTTTGACAGATGCTACAAAACATAAGTGAGCTTCTGATAGTGTACACACATGATGTTCTGTTACCAGGCTGGGAGATCTGATTCTGAGAAAGGAAATGCATCTGAAAACAATGGAGATTCACAAGAGACTTGACAGTTGAGGAGGCCGTTAAGAAGAGGTAGTAGCAGTAGCAGTAGTACTCACTAGTAAAGGCACTTGTTTGGTCCTGAATTTGATCCCCAACATTCAAATGGGCAAAAGAGAGAATTGACTCCTGTAAGTTGTTCTCTGACCTCTGACTTACACTCACATTACACACACATAAGTAAATGTAATACTTATTTTTAAAAAGAACACATTTCTGGGTGAAGAACAATCATGCAAAGTCGGAGTAGCTTGGAGCTTGGTGTTCATATATCATTGAGGCTTCCAGGCATCTAGCCTTGCAGGAATCCAAGAGGAAGTACAAGCAGAGTGAGCAACGGTGCCAATGATTAGGAGCACCCTGCTGTGCAGGGCAACAAGAGTGCAGCCATAGGTTATTTTCATTTTAACTTTGGGAACACACTGGACTTGGTGGTATTTTTGTTTTTATTGCTTATTATCAATTATCTTATTATCAGTCCCTTTTGGAAAACAAGGTCTGATGTCAAGGTTGTCTTGAAGTTGGAGACTGTGTTAACCTCAAATTCTGAGTGCAATTTGTATCTACATAAGCAGCAAACGGTGGAAGTCAGAACATGCTAGGATAAAAATATCTAATGGGAAATGCACATCTGGCATTGAGTCTCACCCATCTTCACACAAATTTCAAATTACACATGGGAAGATTACTTCCCATTTCTTCACCTTGGAGGGGTTCTTGGATGAAGAAGGTAGTAACTAAATTTGAGTTTGGCTTGTTGTGGGAGACTTGTATCAAATTCATGTCCCCAGCTCACAAGCTACGTGACATAGATCAAGTTGTGTGAACTCAATGTACTTTATCTTTCTCATCTGTGGCATATAACTGGTGGAATGAATAGAATGCCTAGCGAGTACAGAGCCACATTAACTACTTGACTAGGACATATGTAGAAAAGGGATGCAGTATAGGGGATGCTGTCAGTGGTTCAGTGGTTTATCCTTGCACAATCTTTGTCCAGAGAACCAACCACTGTATCTGGGAAACTGTAGGGAGTTCTGAAGTTTGGAATTGGAAAGTGTATGATGGCTAAACCCCTCAAGCAGGTTAAATTAATAGTGTTGGAAGTCAAAGGGGAGATTCTAAAAGTTAATTTATTTTAATATATGTTCTTTTAGGAGGATTGCATGTGTGTGTATATACATATGGAAGGAAGAAATCAATCCCCTGTGTCACCTTCAGATCTAGCCCACCTAGTTTTGTGAGGCTGATCTCTTACTTAGGTGGAACTAAAGTATGCTAAAGTAGTTGGCCAATTACTTAGGGTTCTACCTGTATCAGCCTCCCCAGAGATGGAATGACAAGTGTACATCATCATATCTAGCTTTTCAAATATGGGTTCTGGGCAAAGAAAGTATATTATCAACTCTACCATTGCTTCAACCTTGGCAAGTGAAACATTTCTGGAGATAGTAGAGATCCATGTGTACCAGACATATTCACAGATAAAATTGTAGCCACACAATCCTGCTGACCCACATCCAAGACCCAAACCATGAGAAATCTGGAGCCTCTGAACATGTTAGCCTCCCTGAAGCAGAATTAAAAGCAAAGACCAAAGAAATTTCCAGAAGCTTCTGAGCCAGTAATGTGCAGCCTGGAGGAGGCTTCGCAGAGACAGAAACATCTCAGTCTCAGAAAATTCAAAAGTGAGAACCAACTTCCCCAAATGTTACCTATCTTCACATGTGAGCCGTGGCATACATGCATCTGAACATCAATAGTGCTGCTCCTTCCTCTCTCTGTCAGATGACTGATTTTTAAAAAGAAGATACAGGTGACACATACTAGAGCAGGAGTGATAAAATGTTAAAGGTAAGTTAAGGAAACAATACAAGATATTGTCCCCAGAAGGAAGAAATTTGGAGGTGCTATTCACAGAGGTTGTATGTCATACTTCTTATCATAACAGGTATCAGTTTGTGAATTTTTGGTAGATGTTGAAAAAGCTTGGAGATTATCACAATGAGCCAAAGAGAAATGTGGAGAAGTAAGTTTGTTCCTGCAGGATGACATAGCTTATCTAAACGTGACTGGTATTGGCTGGTTTAAGAAATTAGACAGACTGAGCCATTCCTAGGTATTGTCAGAGTGCAAATCATTAAAATCTTTCCCTGGCATGGGAAGGAGGGAAACACTGATGTTAATCTCTTTGATCCAGGAACAACAAACAATAGGTCCATTCATTCTCATGGTACCTTTTCCTGTACATGTGTACCTGTTACCAGAACTGTTAGGGTCAAAGTCTTAGGCCTGGGAGCCCCTACCAACATGACAAGCCAGAGTTGACCACCCATTTTCAACAGGCCAGTTCAGGAGTCAGATAAGAGAAGGAGACAAGGGAAAATTACTTGAAGTGTTGGGAATAGGAACAATGAGGCCCAGTTACACCCGAAGTCCTTCTCAAGGTCCTGGCGTAAGGTGCAGGTTTAAGTAAAGAACCAGAGGGATGCCTAGCTAAGCCATCCTACTTGAGGTGTGGCCTTGGCCCTTATCCTTATAAATGTCTTGTTTGTAACATGGTTTGATGAATTATAAGAACATTAAATTTCTGTCTGGAGACATCGACTTTTGCCAGCCTTCAGCCCTTTCCATCTCACAACATAAATTCCTGTAGAAATCTCACTTTATTGGGAACCATTCTGTTGGTCAGATAGGAAAAACTGGGGCGTGAAAGTCCCTCTAGAATATATTCATTTCTGCTAGGAGGAAATGATAGCTATGGCAAAGTTTACTTTCTAAAATAGGTACAGGAGGAGACCAATACAATTAAGGAAAAGTTGAAATAATTATGACAATACATTGTAATAAAATTATTTAAAACATAAGAATTATTTCTTGAAATTGTATGTAGTTTTTTTCTTACTTCTATTAACCACAAGTAATAGAAATTTCAGAAAGCAAAATCCCAGTTTAGGGGACCACTCATCTCCTGAGAATCCTAAAATCCTGCATCTTAAAACCCGATCAGGTTAAACTACGGTGACTCTCTCCAGTCTGCAACTTTAGATCTCCTCCAGACACACTGCTTATTTATACAGGAAAACTGCACATAGCCTGCTTAGACCTCACTGGAGCAATGGTTTCCTTGGCTTCTCCTATGCATTTTTCTACCATGGTAGATAATTAATAAATGTAAATGATCTTTCCATGGGAAAATATTTAGAGCTACATAACTAAAGTAATCAGAATTTGAACTCAGTGCCAAATAAATTAAATTTTTTTTCTCATTATAACATTTCTACAAAGAAGAAAGAATGATGGTAAATATAATGTGGATTACAGCAAGATTTACCAACAACATCTATACCATGTTCCTTATCAAAGATTGGAAGAAGCCAGACAGGGTATTCACTTGGAATGATCTTTCTCTCTTTTTATGATATCACAGTCAGTTTACAGCTTCTCATATCATCTCCATCGTATTAATTTGTTCCTTTCTCTCTATTCTTCCTCTGTATTTACATATATCCTTCTGCCTCCATCTTGTGTTTTATTTTGTTTAATACATAAGAAAGTCAGCTTCAAATGACTCCGTTGGATTAACATCACAGAAATGTGAACAAAATGTTTGCTTACAAGAGCAAGAAAGTATCCCAAATTTAGATTTGAGAATTAATTGCAGGCAAGTCAGTGATGTAACATCATTTGGGGTACATTGATGTTTACTATGAACTCTGAGCAAGAACTATGAGTACTTATTCTTCTCACATATTTCAATCAATGGAAGACTACTTGTTAGAGACATGCTTCAGTGTGCTGCATAACTAAGAACTAACCTAAGCTGTAGAAAAGTTCCAGGGGTAAATCACTTGCCAATCAAGAATCAGGAACTGAGTTTGAAACAGCAGAATCCACATAAAACCATATGAAAGATAATAGGCAGAGAAAGGAAACTTCTGGAAGCTCACAGGCTAACTGACCTAGTGTACAAAGCAGAAAACAACAAAGATATGCTGTCTCAAGATAAAGGGCTAAAGTCAAAAACTGAGGCTGTCCAGCAACCGCCCCATGTGTGCCTTTATCTCCACAGTCAAATGCACAATAGCACACACACACACACACACACACACACACACACACACACACACACACACACACACACACACACACACACCATTGGTATATTCTTACATATACTCAATTCAACATATAAAAATGTTACCTGGCAGATATATCCACATTAAACACAATATGTGGGGTTATTATTCCTTTGGATCTAGGCAGATGAAGGTTGGAGGTGGCATTTTTCATTAAATGATGTCTTCAGTCCTTCCCTCTTACAAAATCCTCTACACAGTCTCTTTGGTTTAAACATACACAGAAAGAAACTAACACAATATCTAGTATCTGATATTTCCATGTTAATTTTCGTCAATTATGTATGTAGAGTGAAGTTTATCAAACTTCATGACTATTTTCCATGAAATAGACACCTAATGATTGACATTCCCAGACGACCATATCCTATGGATATTGCAGCATTAATGATTGATAGCTTTCCAGATGACTATTTGAGTTTGCAATTGGAAGAGCTTTGCTGCATAAATTTCCCAGGGCAGATGAAGGTCTGGTATAGTCTGGTCATCAGTGGAAGAAAACCAGACACAGCTCAGATCATCACTGGCACCTATGATCTCAGGTAACTCGCTCACTTCTTGTGCTCTGTGATTCCTCATGAATACATACTAGGCTATGAATTGGTTTTCCTAAGAAAGACTTTTAAATCTCTCTGGAATCCTGACCCAGAATGAGGATAATGACTCACTGTGCTATGTCACAATCACTATTATGTAGAATGAGGTTTCTGGCCCATACAGCTGGTGGTTCAGATCCACAAACCTGCAATCCCAGACCAACTAGTCCCAAATAATCACACAAAGGTTTATATTGACTTCATGCTGTTTGACCTTTTTGTATTGACTTCATTGCTTCATGCTGAGCAGTATGGCTCAGGCACATTGCTAGTTAGTGCCTACAACTTAATTCAACCCATTTCCATTAATCTGTCTTGCCATATGACCCATGGCTTACCTGTGTTACTTTTTTATGTTGATTCTTGGGTGGCTGGATAATGTCTCTTTGACTCTGCCCTCCTTTGCCGATCTATGCTCTGGTTTCTCTGCCTACTTCTAAGATACCTGCTATAGGTCAAACAGTCCTTTTATTAAAGATAGATAATTCACAGCTCACAGAAAGACATCCCATATCAACTCTATCCACTTCTCTCTCTTTATTTGTACCATTAATGTTTCTCTCCTTTATTTCTGTGAGCATGTCTGACATATGTATATATGTGCGTGGGTGCACACTCCAGAGAAGGATGTCTGGCATTTTGCTCCATCACTTTCCACATTGCTCCTTTGAGACAGGTCTCTTTCTGGACCTCGGTCTAAGCTTGCAATAAGTATGCCTCAGAGATCCTCTTGTCTCTGTGCTAATGATGAAGGTACAGGTGCATGTGTGCCATGCCTAGCTTTTTATCTGGGTGCTGGAGATTTAAGTGCAATTCCTTATGTTTGCACATGAAAACTTTTACTCAGTGAACTATCTCCCTAGCTCCCACTTTCTGGTTCTTATTTAAACTATTTTCTGATGTCCTTGCCCAGAATAATATGTACTCAACTCTCATTTCCCATCTCTTGACCATGGTTCAGAAAACATTGAGGATTCTCTGGCAGTATTTTCTCTGATACCCCATAAAAACAAACAGACCAAAACAAAAGGCTTGTTTTTCTAAGAATCACGGATACCTGAAGCTGCTACCCTTTCCCTTGAAGCAGTCCACAGATGTGAATCATGGGGATTTTCAACCAGAGAGGGGAAAATCAAAGAGTACTAAGCAGTAAGACGATACGTTGTTACTGGTCAATATTTTATCAATTTAATTTTAAACTATAACTGACTTCTTTGATTAAATTGTCAATCAAGTAAATAAATGCCAGTCTGTTCACTTTGAACAATGCAAAGTCATCTTGATTGTAGTTCAGAGAAAAAAATCCAGAAAGTCTTTTTCTCCACATGTTGAAGTTTCTAACACAGCATCACTGTGACCTGTGTCAAGTTATTCTACTAATTGGAGCCTTGCTGATGCCTCATTCCAGGGAGAAGTAATAGAATCCGCCCCAATTGCTATTGAGATAAATTCATGAGTCAGTGGGCGTGAAATCTCCCTGACAAGTCAGATCATAGCTCTTCTTGTGGTTTCTGCTGCATTTATATCATTTTGTCCTCACTGAAGCCTTGAGGAGGGGCAAAGTGAGGTTTCATACAAAGGATGAGATGGAAAATAGTTCAGAATGGAGAGCCAAGGACATTCAATTACAAAACCACATAGGACAAAAGCCTGAATGCTGTAGCTCCTCTAAGAAGAGGGTGGCTACATCACACTCTAGGTAAGATTAATTGTTTATAGTAAATTATCGGTGCATTTTGTGTATCTACATGTCAATGCACACCTAGGTATGTATGTTCATGTTCCAGGGTGCAGAAGCACCTGTGTGTGTGTGTGTGTGTGTGTGTGTGTGTGTGTGTGTGTGTGTGTGAGAGAGAGAGAGAGAGAGAGAGAGAGAGAGAGAGAGAGAGAGAGAGAGAGAGAGAGAGAGAGTCTTTTTTGAGTCTTGCATTGGACCTAGAGTTCACTCTTTTATGCAGACTGCATGGCCAGCAAGTCCCTAGGATCTGTCTGCTTCCACACCCTCATCAATTGCTTTATAGGCACACATAAGTGAGCATGGCTATACCCAGGTTTACTTGGTTTTGGGATCTGAACTAAGGTCCTTGTGCTTGTACAGCAATTACTTTGCTATATTCTAGCCCCAAGGGTAAATTTTAACCTAAATTAATGTAGTTTTCTTAAAGATATTTTGATTATATCACTATGCTGTTTAAAATTGTTCAGTGAGTCTTCACTAACTGCAAACTTATGTATGTATGTATGTGTGTGCCCAAATGTATGTAGTGAGAACATCTATTTAAAGGCTGGGGACTTTGAATTCCATTTCTTAGGGACCATCTACCTTACTATGACAGACTGGGCTGGCTGGCCAGGGACTGTAAGGGGTCCGCATGTCTCTGCATCCTCAATGCTAGGATTATAATGACCACTACTAGGCACAACTCCTTTTGTGGGGCTCTTGGAGTCAAGGCCACCATGCCCTTATAGCACGCACTTCATTAAATGAACCAGTTATTCTATTGCTTCTTCCCTGTGTTCATACTTATTATTTGTGCTGTTTGGCTCTGTCTCTAAATCCGTCTTAGAACAATTCAGATCCAATGGCCTTTACTAGATCACATCAGGCCTTTCCCCATCCCTGTCTAATGGCCTTATTTCAACTTGGCCACTTCTTTCTTGGCCTTGCTTTGTCTTTCAGGCTAATTCTCTATTTTACTCAATATTCTCCTAACCCTGTATGCACACGCTTTCCATAATTAGCTTGTCTGTTACTCTTTGAAGTCAGAAGCATTTGCTTGTACCAAGCATGTTTCCTAAAACCACCACCAGGTTTAGAAATTTGTTTATGCAAATCTAGAACATTTACAAAATAGAGTTGCAAAGTTTATATTTTTGTTACTTCTTACAAACTCTATCCTGGTGGAAGTAAAGAGAGAATCATGTATCCTAGAGAGTGAGGTATACTTCCTTTAACCACAAGGTAGAGAAATTTCCCAATTTTAATTGATTGGAAAGAACTGAGACTATAGCTTTTAATTCATAGTATATCTCTCAAATCTCTCGGCATTAAGTCCCATGAATTCTCAAAGGGGCTTGTAAGCCATCCTCTGGTTGATATAGTTGTAGGAGTGTCCAATTTTAAAATGCTAGGATAAATAAGACATATGGATAATTAAATATATGTACAGAACATAAAAGGGAATAAAATCATCCACTTTCATAGGAAGACACGAAGCTGAGTTTATTAGTCTGTCAGCAGAGTAGTTGTCAAAGTGAGTTTGCAGCAGCTAAGATTTCCTGCTGGCAGCTAATGCAATGATGAAGACCCTTGCAATCATCTCCTTGCTCCTGTCTCCCTGATGCCACTGTCATTATGGCTGGAAGAGAAAAGGAGGGTTTTCTCTCTGCTAACAGTTGAATTCATTGCTAACTCTTGTTTAAACAGAACACCAGAGTAGAAATTGCTGTGTAAAGTATGTAGTTAATGGATGCCTATGCTCAGGAGAAAGGGTCTATCCTTCCTTGTGTCCACTTCATAGATACTTTCTGTCTAATGACATCCTTAAGGGATACTCAAACGATGCAGAACATAATGATGGGAAATTATTCCAAGAGGAAATGGTGCTTACCACACAAATATGGGGGCTTGCACCTCCTACATGAAAAGTCAATGCCACCATGTACACATGTAACCCCCAGTGCTGGCCCAGGGAGGAGGAGAGACTTTCAGAGACAAAAGATCATTGCTGTGTGTTACTCACCAGCTAGCCAAAGTAGAGATGGTGAGATCTCAGTTCAGTGAGAGACTTTGAAGTAAATAAGACCAAGATGTGGAGTGACAGGAAAACACATAATGTGTTCCTCTGGCCTTTGCACACATATGCACAAGTATGTGTAGTCACAGGCACTCTTGCACACAATACACACACACACACACACACACACACACAGGAAAAGACCAGTTTTCCTTTAATTTTTATTTAAAATGCAGCACGAAAGAATGATTTATGCTAGAAAACCAAGACAGACAGTTCTAAGCTCTAGTAATAACCTAATTTAATGACAAGATATTATTGTACATTGAGCATGGGCTTTCTCTCATCTCAAAATATGATGGAAACAACAATAGCTGTAATTCTTTTGTAAGGAGACAGTAGATCACACACATTACATAAGATAGTGGACATAGTATCTTAGAAGAGATGAACATTTTTATTTTTATGTTTGGAAGTTTATTACTTATTTTTAGGTTTATTTTTAGGTTTATATGTTATTTGTATGTGTCTTTGTGTGCATATGTGCATGTGATTTTAAGTAGCATCGGAAACCAAGACAGACCGTTATTAGCCATGGAACTGGAGTTATAGGTGGTTGTGCATTGCCCAGAGTGCATGGTAGGAACTGCACTTGGGTCCAAGCCACAGATGCTCTTAAATGCTGAGCCATTGTTCCATCATATTAATTTAGTTCTGTTCTAGTTTAGTTTTCTTTTCTGTGTTCCTGGGGTTTGAAGCTCAACCTGATACATGATTATTAAGTGCTATACCACTGAGTAATATCTCCCCTCTAGAGTTCACACATTTTCTCTCACCAGCCTCTGCTTTTCTCCATTCTGCTCTGTGGTGGATTAATATGAAATTCTGATTTCTGTGTTTGAAGAGACATCTGGTTTGTGTTTCCTTGCACCTTTCCCTCAAAATGGTGTTCTCAAAAGAGCCAGCCTCTTACTAGGTGCAACTTCTACGATTCTCCTTTGAGATGTGGAGTTGTTATTCCTGGGAGGTGGAATCTATCCACCCCTTGCTTTCCCTAGTTAGATGTTGGTCTCCAACAGTTCTGTTATAGAGAACTTGCCATTGATGTCCTCCGCACAGAATGGCTAGGAGTCATCAGAAAGAGAAGACTATTATTTTTAAATGTTAGTTGGAGATTTAAAAATAAAAATTTAAATCATCTGTGTTTCTGTCTATGTGCCCATACATGTAAGTAAAGGTTCCTGTAGAGGCCAGAGAAGGATATGTGGGATTTCAGGAAGCTGGAGTTACAGGCAGTTGTGAGCAAACCAACATGGGTGATGGGAAGAGAACACTGGCCCTCTGTAAGAAATGTACATACTCTTAATCCTTGTGCCTCCTCTCTAGATCTCACTGTTTCTCACAACCCTCATGCCTCTGTCTCTGGCTGAAAGTTTGTGCTGGTGGAATGGACAGTTCCCAAATATGTTGGGCTTAGAAAGTGTTTAAGAAATATTTATTAGAATGAAGAATTTCTATTATTTTTCATAATTAGCATAGAGTCTGCTTTTTTCATAATGTGATAATCGCTCCAGCTGACTTCCAAATCAGTCAGTCACAGTTGATTCTATACTTTACCTTGTCTATAGTTACGTTAGGATTCCACTGCCATTTATTTTCATTCATCTCATTTCCTAAAAAAATCTTTCCTCTTTTAAAGTCACTCACATGTGTGGGACACATTTATATCAGTCATGTACAGGTAAGTGTTGGTGATGGGCCCAACATTAGACTAAGCATTGTGTATGACATTCAAGCAATTCCATACTTGATTTCTAAAGTCAAAAGCTTTAAAACAGAATGACTGTGGATCAGAGTATTATAATACACACTGAAAAGAGGGTGGGGATAATTTGTTGCATATGAACAAATAAATCTCAAGAGAGCATATGGCTTACATATAAATATTCAACAAGGAGGAAGATCCAGACAAGAAGGAAGTACATGTGACTTCTAAAGTTGAACCGCACTCTATAGCACAGGCAAGATCTGCACAGTCATAGAACATGAGGAAGGATCAAGAATCTAGAGACATGAATTTGGATGGAGTGCTAGGTCCGGAGAGGACTGGTCTCAATTGTCTTGAGTTATTACTAGAGGTGGTGAAAATTGATAGACACCATTGATGCTAATCATTTGTAGGCAGAGGAACAGCCTAACTGAAAGATGTGTTAAATGATGTAGTATAAAATATTTGCTTTGCTTCCCTGGTTGCAGGAGCTGATTAGGCAAATTTGATATCTAAAGGGTTTATAGTTGAGAAAGGAAGCTGGATGTCAAGAATAGGAACTTAAACTATTTTCTACCAGTTCAGTTTGATTGTAAGTGTATATGTTGTGTATGTGTGTGTGGGGGGGTGTCCATGTGAGTTTGTATGATTGTGTGAATACAAGAGCTAATTAGGTGTCAATTTGCATGTTTGTATGTATGTGAGTGACTGTTACTCTGTTTACGTGTGTAGGTACATGTGAATACACCTATTTGAGTGTGTGCATGCATGTGTGTACGTGTGCCTGCATGCATATGCCTGTGCACATTCATGTGTCTGTGTGTGTGAGTGCATATGACTGCATGTGCATGTGTGTGTGGTATATGTGAACATGTCTATATGTGTGTGTATGTGTCAGTGTGCATGATGCATGTGTATGTATGCATGTTATGTGTGTGTTTCTGTGTACATGTATGTACACATGTGTAAAAGTGTATCAAGTGTCGTTCCTCAGGAAATGTTCATAATTCTTTTTAAGATAAGATCCTTCCCTTGGCAGAACTCATTGATAGGGCTAGTCTGGCAGGACAATGAGTCCCTGTTTCTAGCTCTCCAGCAATAGGATTACGTATTCCTTCCACTACATCTGGCTTTACGGATGTGTTCTGGAGATAAAACTTCATGCTTCTAGGCAAACATTTTATTGACTGAGGCATCTCTCAGCTCTGAGGCAATATTTCTTCAAGGAAGACTCAGCTCCACTTCAGGATTTTCTGATGATTGCAGACAGCCCACCCTGATTTTCCACATAGCTTCACTTAAATAAAGTCAGCTGCTCATGGATTTTAATCTAATCTACAAAATACCGTTACAGCAGCACTGAGATCAGTGATTCACTGGATAACTGGGTGCTGTATTCTTGCCAAGTTGATACCTGAAACATCCTCACACTCATATATCTATCATCTTGGCCCCGTCCCTCTTCAGTCAGCTATACTCAGCTATGCTTTTGCCAGACATGACAAACTGCAGCTTAACATGCCTTGCCTCTCCTGTTTCCTGCCATGTCACTTACTTAAGCTTATCCAGCCCTGTGATGGTGTTATGTTGCATTTGAATAGGATGCAGGTATACTGTTTATTGTGTAAACAAAGCATAGCACTTTATCTCTTGTTCTTAATTTAAAATTTATATTGTGGTGACCAGGTAGATGGCTGAGTTGGTAAAGTGATCACCATACATGCAGCAGCACTTGAGTTTGATCTTCTGAACTCTTACACAAAGGTAGACATGACACACATTCTTGGAATAGTTACACTGGAGAGGTTAGAGACAAGCAGATCCTTGTTGCTCATTGGGCAGACACAACAATTCAGTGAGTTCCAGGTAAATTAAGAGGCTTTGCCTCAAAACACAAATTGGACTATGACCAAGGAAGAGATCTGAGATTGACTGCTGGCTTACACACACACACACATACACACACAGACACACACACACAGATACACACACACACACACACACACACACACATACACACACATACACACACACATACACACACATACACACAATACACACACAGAGAGAGAGAGAGAGACAGACAGACACACACACACATACACACACACACACACACACACAGAGACAGACAGACAGACACACACACAGAGAGAGACAGACAGACAGACACACACACACAGAGACAGACAGACAGACACACACACATACACACACACATACAGAGACAGACAGACACACACACACATACAGAGAGAGAGACAGACAGACAGACACACACACACACACACAGAGACAGACAGACACACACACACACATACACACACACACAGAGACAGACAGACACACACACACATACAGAGAGAGAGAGAGAGAGAGAGAGAGAGAGACAGACAGACAGACAGACAGACAGACAGACACACACACACACACTTTATATGGGGAAAGTGGCTCCTGAGTTTGTATATTATCTTGTTCATAAACCAGGGTCTTTCTTAAGCAAAAACACATTCTTCTGATTCTTTTATTTCATAAAAGCAAAGTTCAACAAGTGAATTTAATGGCATCAAATCTACTTGTCTTCTTACTATCTTCCAGAGGACTGTGTTTTAAAGGCTAGACTCCAGGGCAGCACCATCAGGAACTAGATCCTTAGAATTTGGTGCATTCATATGAATGGCTTTGCCCATCAGCACCTCCTCTATGATGACAGAGGACTAAAAGCAATAGATCATCAGCTCTATGGACCAAAGCTTTTAGCCTTTATAAAAGTTCCTCTTCACAAATTATCTACGTCAAACATTTTTATTATAGTGACAGAAAGCTAGCACAACACAAGAACTTCTTTCAACCCTCCATTTCTTTTGCTGTGAAGAGACACCAGGACCATGGTAACTCCTATAAAGAAAAGCATCGAAGGAGGGGGGCTAACTTACAGTTCAGTGTGGTGATATATTAGACTGATTTTATTAAATATAAAATATTTCATCACAGTTCAGAGAATAAGTACATTATTGCCAAGCCAGAAGCAAGGAAGCATGCAGGAAGACATGGTGTTTAGTTACACTCCAGTATTAACAGTATCTGTTCGGCAAATGCTACCTGGTAGGCTGAAGTTAGGCTCTGTTCTTACTAAAATTAATGAAATGTGGATAAGAACTTGTTGGGAGACAGCAGAAGTCCCAAGGAGGTTAGGTTAACTGTGTGGTCTGGTGTGAATTGCGGTCCTAGGGAGTCAGTGACAGTCAGAATGTCAGTCACTAGCAATGTGGGGCAGCCAAGTCCCTTTTAAACTTTCTCATTTTTCAGAATTATCTGAACAACATTGGTTTTCTTCTTTACTTTATCAGCAAAGACCATTTTAGGTTTGTTTTAACTGTAAATGGATATCATGGTGAGGTGGGAATAAAAGCATAATGAAGGATGGGAATAAAAGCAGAAGTTGAAATAATCTCCCAGTAAGAGTGTCAAATCTCCTTTTTCTTTCTGCCTAAAAAAGTCCAGTCTCTTAATTAGAAGAAGAAGAATAAAAGAGACAGCACAGATTCCCTTATGTGATTCCTCAATGAAGAAATCACAGCACTTTAATCTTCAATTTTCTAGCATGGCAACATAAAGCAATTTCATTAAGAGCTCTAGCCGGTATCTGTAAAGGCCAGGCAGAGTTCATGCAGTTGTGACTTACAGAAGATGCTTTAGAGTTGGAAAGAAAGTCTGGGTCACTTCATATGGAAGGTATACTGGAAGCTGAATGTTAACAGGAAGTGGATACACAGAGACAATGATCAGCTGAGAGATGTTTTCAAGCCCAGAGTGTAAAAGGTGCAGAGCTGAGCTAAGTCCTGCAATGTTGTGTAATAGGAAGATAATGGGTATGAGATGACATCACAGACACTGAGGAAGAAGAATGTATCATTGATACTCATGAGAACTGTGTAATATACCTGAGGATATCTTTCCTGTAGGTAACAGTCATGTCACAGGAAAAATGCTCTCCAGTTTAAGAAGGAGGAATTCTTTATAGCTGGGAAATTTATAAACAAGGGGATAGGAGAAAGAAAAATACTAAGCAGATGGCGAAATTTTCTCCTTCCTTTGTCCATTAAAAATGAATCCAAGAAGTTAAGATGTAGCTCATTAGGTAGTAATCACACTCCTAATCTCAGTTCTCTGGAAGTAGCAGCAGCAGGTTCCAAATTCTGCCCACATTGTGAGCTCAAGGCTAATGTGATCAATGTGACATTCTGATCCTTGGAAGATTAGACTGCAGGTAATTGTGAAAGTCACATAATGGAAGTTCTTGCAGATCTAAAGCACTACATAGGATTTTGGAGATATATCTTAAGAGGAAAATGTGTTTAATTTCTGACACAAAAAGAAAAACACATCCACAGTCTGGAAACCCAAACACAATGTAAAGATCTTTGGGCACCAAGGAAACCCTGTGCCCAGAGATATGTCTTTCTGTTTTCTTGAATAAAGATATTAGGCCCCTCCCTACAAAACAGCAGTTAGCATCCATAAAGAACAACTGTGTGAATGGTGGGCTCCCAGTTCTTTGATTCTCATAAAAGTTTCCATGTCTTCTCTAAAGCTGCCCAACATGTGAATTATAATTGTAGAGAGGACTAGAAAAAGAGTCCAGTATTGACAAATTATTCTTCTGTTTTTTTTTTCTTTCAGAGAATAGGGATTTAAATAACCCACTTTTGTTGAATTTTGTAAATCTGTATCTGCAATATGATGAAGCTATGATTCATTTTCCAGAATTTTTCTTCCTGTTTATTTCTAGTTTAGGAGAAGTGTCTAAAACAATGTTCTTCAGAATAACAACTTATAGAATGAATATTTGTATATACCGACAGAGAAACAGAGGGATAGAGGGACAGAGATACAGAAAGAAATAGATACACATAGAAAGAGACTGAGAATGGACATTTATTAGAATGATGTGCAGGCTATGGTGCAGCTAATCCCAAAATGGCTGTCTATGAATGAAATGTCTAAGGATCTGATTGTTGCTTAGTCTACCAATCCTGCATGTCTCACTTGGTCTCCAATACATCCTGAAATCTCGGAACATCAGGTTCTAATGCCAGCGAAGAAATGAACTTGCTATTAAGGGTAGAGATAGCAAGCAGGCAAAGAGCAAGCGCTTCCTTCTTCTGTGTCCTTATATAGGTTTCCAGTAGAAGATGTGGTCCACATTAGAGGTAGGACTTCCCAGTTCAAATGACCTGGATTAAATTGTATCTTCCGATGTCAAAAACCCAGATTAAAGACTTTTTTTTTTTTTTTTTTTTTTTTAAAGCTCAAAAGATCTGGATAAAAAGACTTATCTTCCTACCACAAATATCCAGATTAGAAGTAGATTTTCCTACTTCAAATTATGCAAAACCAACCAACAAACAAAAACACACAGTATCCCTACAATTTTGGGGCTTCTAGTTAATTCTAAATGTAATCAAGTGGACACCAGTAATAGACAAGTCAAGAGGAATAGGAAAAGAGATTCAAATGAAAGCTTGAAAGATGGGCAGGAAGTATTGGCCTTTCTATAATTCACACATTTGTGGATAATTGGATGATACATGTCCTAGGTTCTCAGCAGTGACCTGAAATTTTTGCATGTCCCTCGGCATCCTACTTTCTATCCTCTATCTCCTCAAATGCCTGTGCTTAACTATGTGACGAAGTGTCCAAGCTTGTGTGCATATTGGGGAGGGTGTGCAGAAGCATCTGCATAGAGATCAGCAGACAACCTTAGGTGATATTCTATAGGTGCCACCTACCTTAATGTTTGAGATAGGGTCTCTCATGGACATGGAACTCCAACAAGCGGGCTAACCCAGTTAGTCAGTGAGCCCTAGTTATAAACCTGTTTCTTCCTCCCCAGCACAGGGATTACAGCAGCATACCATTACTCATTTTGTGGGGATTTAATTCAGGTTCTCCTGTTTTCTGGGAAAGGCTTTTACTGACCAAGCATGTCCCTGCTCCAGTCTTCCCTAGATTTTGAAGGACACTATGAAGGTCAAAGACTATAAGAAAGGTCAAAGGTTTCATTCTATTTTCTTGACCACAGTGCATGTTTGTGGATTCTGGCCAGTCCTTGCCTTCTCTTGTCATCTCTTCCCCACTGTGAGTTTCCAGAGCCATTGTCCAGTGCATAGACAAGTGCCTAATGATAACTTTTACCAGTTCTTACATTCTCGTCAGGTCACTTCCTGTTCATTTGTGCACGTCTCTTAACAGTTTATTTATCTGATTAAAATACCATTAACACACCAACATGCACAATTTACAAACAGAAATATATTGCTAGGCTAAAACTTAGCAAGGCCAGCCTGAAATTTCAGGTTCATTAGTTTCACAGTAAAATCACCTCTATCACAGCAATGTATGCCTGCTATCTGGAGGCTGCACTGTTTTAGGAGTTAGTGTTACTTTAGTAATAGGAGGAGTTTATTGGCTGATAAAATGCTTGTTTTTATAAATACCAAGGGCTGAGTTCAGATCCCAGAGTTGTGAAAAGGTTGTTCTTAGTAGCATGTGTTTGTAATATTATTCCTGAGAAGATGGGGACAGGTGGATAGCTGGGCCTTGCTGTTAGTCAGCTAGCCTGGCCTGTCTGGAGATAAAATAATAAAAAAAAAAAAGGGGGAGGAGAAAGGAGCTCCTGAGAAACAATTAGGTTGACGTTTAGACTGCACATACACACATCTGTACCCATTCTTCCATACCTGTACACACACAACTGCACACATACTCACACACTTGTACACACACACACACACACACCTGCACATATATTCAAACACCTACACACATACATGCACACACACACAAATATACACAAGGGGTTTTCAAAGCATGCCTTTGGGGGAAGAGCTATACCATGTTTTAATGTTTTAAATTTAGAGTATGATCTGGACATGAAAACTCTGTGGAATACCCATTGAGACACCTGGTAATAGAACTTACTCTCCTTAAAAGTTTGCTCAGGGTACATTTGTTAAACACTTGTGTCAAATATCATGGGACCTGCAGAGCTGAAAGACATGCATTTTTCATTGCAAAGTGTCTTTTTTGCAGATTAAAAACTAGGCATTTTCTAATTCATCTGGAAGACAAATTCTTTATGGTATATAAATGCAAAATATACCCATTTGTATTACCTCTGTAGCTCCTGTGTAGAAGACTTGAGCCTCATTAACAATGCTGACACAAGACAAATCCTGTATAAATAGGACGTTCTCTGAGAACTCCTCTAGAATTTCCCATGTTTCCTCTGTCTTGTGGTCAGTTTGGAAACTTATGAGTGCGGTATACTGTCTTTTGTGTTTTTACTTATTTCCAGAATTTTGAGGACAGAGCATGCCGCTTGCAATTAGAGTCAATATCAGAGTCTCAAATACAGTCCATAGCAGCTGGATGGCTTAGAGCAATGTTTTTGCATTACATGAGCTCATTTGCAATATCCGTAAATAGATAGGTTGGGGAGCCAGCTGTTTCCCATTCAGTCACCCAGCAGCTCAGCTGAAGTTTAAGAGCAAGTGTTTTGGGGAAAGGGGGCTGAGGAGATGACAGCAGTTTAGTACATGAATATTTCTGGTTTGTTTCACCTTGTTTTGTTTTTATAAAAAGAATGACAAATCAAAACATGATGCCATCCTTTCCTGGATAGACTACACTCTAAGATAATTAGTTAAATAGGGATAAAAAGTTGCAGTTTTAAATGTTTATGCAAGTCTAGGAACCAAGCCCAAAAGATCACCAGAGAACTGGATTCTGTTGTAAACACACGAGGGTCAATTTACTCTTTTGGACAGGTTCAATGAAACCCTTTGTTCCGGCGCAGAGGAGAGTTACCATCCAAGAGCCCAGAGCTGAAGTGGGTTTTTAAGGAAAGCATACGTAAGTGGGGTGCTACATGTCTTGACATTCCAGGATTGGGCAAAAGGGCATGGAGTACAGCAACTGTTTCTGGCTACACTTTGGGCACAAACTCAAGCCCTGAATCTGCTGGCTGAACTTTTGGTGCTAAACAAACTTTTGAATCTATTGGTTGTCAGGTGCATTCCTAAGATTCTTTCCAGACTCTCAGACCTGAGCCCTGCCCTCTGGCATTGAATGCTCTTTTCCTGAAACAGAATTTTGTAATGATAAATAGATGCTTTCTCATTAAACCTACAATCATATGCACATCTCACAGAGCTCTTACTGCTCCATAGAGATCTGTATTAACTCCATCATCTTCTCTTGTTACTGCTTTTCATCTTCCCCCCAGGTCCTGAAGAACATCTAGTCTCTAAGGAAATATTAGGAGTCTTAGGTGGAAATTTTAAAAGGCCATGCTTCGAGGGGAGCTTGTGTCCTATCTACTTCTACTCAGAATGCAGGGTGTTATTGTAATACACAGGTCAGGCTTTCCTTGGCACCTCACTCTGTGTGGTGGCAAGCCCTTAATTGTCTTTTGACAAAGCCTAGATCCACTTAGGAAGAGAGTTTCAATAAGGATCTACCCACTTTGGGTTGTAGAAATGTCTTTGGGAGATTGGCTAAGTTAACTGGTGTGGAAAGACACAAACTAGACTGTATAGCTCCATTTCCTAGCCAAGGAGTCCTAACCTATTTAAAATGGAAGAAACAGCGTTGAGCACAAGCCAGCAAGCCAGCAACATTTTTCTAATCTTTTCACTGTGCGTATGGCCAGCTGATTTCCTGATATGATGGACTGTAACTTGATGGGCGTAACTTGATGTAATGTGATGTAATTATGTGCCAATAAACTCTGTTCTCCCCTAAGTTTCTTTTTGTTAGGATATTTTATCAAAGTAAAAGAAACCAGAATGCCTTGTTTCTGATTGCTTGACCACCCAAGACACCTACGTTCTTTTTCTATCTCGGCTCTACCTCCTCTAACAAACACTTTTCCAGACCCAGCTTTTGCTTTTGTTGGTCACGAACTAAGCTCTCCACATCTCCACAATACACAGTAGACCATATCATGTTGTGCCTGTTTAAATGTCCATTTGTTTGGGAATTTAGAGTACTGTTTCATTTTTGACCATTAATAAAGGGTAATATTGTTTCTGGTAGTTGGATACAAGGGTTCATGCATGTGGTATAGGGAGGACACATATTGAGATAAATACTACTTAGAACATTTTCTGGGCATCATTAATTTCAGATCCAAGTGAGTGGATACTGGCCATATATTTCCTAGGCTGGAATATTTTCAAGTAATAGTTGCTGAGAGCATGTTGAGTAAACTTAAATAGGGACAAGGAATAAAAAATGGTAGGAGGTCACTGTGATTGAACACTTACTATGTGCTAAACTTGAAGTGAATAAAAAGTTTAGAATTGTTTCTTAACAAACCATTATACAACAGCTGAAACAAAATAATATAAAAATCAGGTTTATTAGCTCATTACTGGGCTAGAGAGATAGTTTATTAGGTAGAGTGTGGTTGGTTTTTTTTGTTTGTTTGTTTTTTGTTTTTTTTAGCACAAGATTGTGTGTTTGGTCCCTAGAATTTATGGAAAATGTAAGGTGTTAGTGTGTCCTTAGAATCTCTGTACTTGTGAAAAAGAGCCTGGAGTGTCATCCACTTTAGGCTGAATTAGTGAACTCAGGACAATGAGACCTTCATTTCAAATTCTACAATGAATTACATCTAAGAATGACACCTCTGGATGCCATACATTCATGCACACTCTGTATGCACACATATACACATGCATTTACACAAATATATACCCACACACGCAAATTTTCACATATATACACATATGCAAACACATACATGCCCATAGACAGTAATTTCAGAGTTTTAATTCAAAACTCCTTAGTTGAGCCAGGTGTGGTATTATAGGCCTACAGTCTCAGGTCTCAAGAGGCTTAACTGGGAAGATATTAATTCTAGCCTGAGCTACATGGTGAGACCCAACATCAATAAAACCAAAATCGATAAAACCAAAATCAAATAAATCAACAAGTAAAGATAAGAGCTACAAAAACTTAATTAATTTTATATTTTATACTATATCCCATGACCTCTACTTTTAAGGTAAGTACCATAGGGCTGTAATTGAAGACTTCATCTATGGAGTAGAGAATGAGCCAAGCTAAATGCAGTGTGGTTTTGCTTCAGACTGTGTGGCTGGGTACACACTCTGTTAGGAGAAAGGTAAAGTCTTTTATCTGGAATGAACCCTCAAGGCTTGAGGCAGCAATGTTCTTTTTGTATGTCACATCTCATGAAAGTGGCATAGGGCCTTGCTTAGCTCCTCACTGAATGGAGATTATAATACAAGATTGTGATGTCACTGAGTGAGCTCTCTCATTTTATTCCTAGAAATGATCTACAAGTTGAGGAAATCATTGAGTAACAATGGAGCTGTTCTCAGCATCCAAGTGTTCTCTATTAGCGAAATGCCATTTCCTCCAAGATGATAGAAATGACATGATTCTGGTTGTTGAGTGCCAATGAGCTGACAAAGAGGCCAGCTTAGCTAAGATCGGGCCAATTCTGGAACAGCTCCTCGTCTGAATGAAAATTAGAGAACACTCTATTTTAACTTCAGGTTTGCTTTAATTTTGGGCTTTTAAAAAGTTTATTTTATTTTATTTTGTATGTGTGGGCGGACTGATGTATGTGCTGCTGTGTGTATAGGAATGCACACACATGGTCACATGCATGATGTTAGCATTCTTTTCTATCACACTTTACCTCGAGACACTGAGCCTGATCTGGGTTGTTGGCCAGAAAGCCCTAGAAACTCTCTGTCACCTCTCCCCATAGGAATTATGTCACTAGATAATAAAAAGACATGTCAAGTTTTACACATAGGTACTGAGGATTCAAATATAAGTTCTCATGCTTGCATAGAAGTAGCACTTTACCTGAGCCATATCCCTAGGTCCATTTTTCACCTTTCTAATGTGTAAAATGGAGATTTTTATAGAGTCCTGCTGGCTTGTGTGGGTGCTCAGTAATGTCATGGCCCTGTTCTTCCCTCTATTTCTTTGCACAATTGAAACTCCATAAAGCAATAGGGGGTGCGTGATCCTGTATGTAACATGCCTATGCTGGGTCTAGTATAAAACAGTGTATAAATCACTGTGATAGAATTCCCCCTACGTCCACTGATAATGCAAATGCTGCTTTATATCTTCAGTGATGTGAAGAATAGGACTCTTCTCCATCGCTCTCTCCTAATTCATGACAGGTTTCTCCTTCTTAGTTTTTGGTGGCAAGTGCCCTGAACTTATACAGAAACTTTTTGGTTATTTTATTTTACTTTCTGAGACAGGGTCTCATGCAGCCCCAGTCTGGCCTCAAACTTGCTATGAAGCTAAAGATGGTGTTGAACCTCTAATCCTCTGCATCTATATCCCAGTGCTGAAATTGCAAGTATGCAACATAATGCCTAGTTTATATATTCTGAGCAATGGAGCCCAGGGTTCTGCACATGTGAGCCAAGAACTCTACAAACTGAGCCACATTTCTATTCCATCTCTTCTTGTGTAATTTTGAAGTGAATATTTAGATGAGAATGGTAGCTACATTTATGGCATCTTTGTTACCATAATTTTTCATTAACTTAGAGAAAAGAGTATTTTTATTATTTCCTTTGATGTCTTAACTTGTTCATTATAAAATATGCAAATATAAAGTCCTTCATTATCTACAGAAGAGTCAATTTCAAGTTACAGTGTATTTTAAAATATTTCTGCATCATGCTCAGTCCTCCTTTTAAAATTTGTATATTTAATTTTAAGAAATAAGATCTTGCTGTTTTCCCAGCTTAGAACTCCTGGTCTTAAACAATTTACCTGCTTCAGCCTCCTTCATACCTAGGAATACAGGAGCATCCAACCAGTCTTCTTTTATAAAGATTTGAGTTTGTGTCTGAGGAGATGAACATATATATAAAGGTGTAAAAAGTTGCAAGTGTGAAATAATATGGAGGTCAGAAGTCAGACTCTAGTGTTTTTTCTTGAGTGCTGTCTAGGTAGTTTTTCAAGACAGGGTCTCTCACTGGAACCTAGAGTACAACATTTGTCTCGGCTGCCTACCAGCAAGTCCCTACTTTCTACTTCTGCCTCCTTACACCAGGATCACAAACATGCACCACCACACCTGAGTTTGTGACTTTTCTATTTAAAAGGGCCACGGTTGCTCTTCTGAGCTTTCATCATCCCATTCATGTGCCTCTCTTATCATTCTGATACTGAATGTCAAGCATGCAAAGACCCTGTAACACATGAAAATCAGTAACAAGGTAAGGCAAAGTTCTTGGGTAACATGCTTTCCCCACATAGGGCAAAACAGCAATGCAAAGTGGGGCAGCAGTGACTCAGAGCTCTGGTTTATAGAGCATCTTCAATAAGAGAATTTTAGAGGCAAAAGCAGCAAAAATCTGCTTTTGTAGATTCACAAAAAGGCAAATATTTGGGAAGAAAATAAAGTATTAGGTTCTTTCTTTTTAATGGCTTTTTTAGAAGTCATGTCTGAGCTGATAGAAGATGTCTTGGGAGAATGAGTTAATTTCTTCAGGTAGGTGTGAGGGTGGTGTACAACAACTTTCTAGATGAATGCCCTAATCTCAGACATCAGTGGGGGAAGAAGAAAGATTTTTTGGGGGGTGTGTCTATTTCTTTGCCTTTTTAAAAAAATGTGGTATGTATACAATAGTAACATATGTATGTGTATATTAATTAGTATATGTGAAGATCAGAGAATAATCTGTAATGCTATTCTTCAATAGTTGTCCACTTTAAATTTTTTAGGTTAGAGCTCTCAGTGAGCTGAGTAGGCTGTCTGGCTAGGGAGCCCCAGAAATTTTTCTATTTCTACCTCTCTAGTCCAAGAGTTCAAGTGAAGGTCATAACTACCAGATAATTTGGGGAGTTAGGGAATTTAATTTAGCTACTTATGATTGCAAGGCAAACATTTAACTGACTGAGCTATCTCCTAAGCCTTTGACTCTGTTTCTGCTCTTATTTATTTTGCTGACTTTATTTGTTTTTTTCTTAAATATCAACAGCACAAAAACAGTTTCAAAGTGGCTTTTTTTAGGCTTGTATATTCTGCTTCCCTTAATAGCCTTTTCTGTCTCTGAGAAGGCCATATCTTTATCAGTTATTATGATAAATTCAGGGCTGTCAGCCTCCAAAAGTTCTTTATAGAAATGCCCAGACTCAGGTGTGTTCACTTGGGTGAGCTGGAGAGTGATCTTCATGAACAGAGTTCCTATGGCTGCTTCTGGTAAGGGAAACTCCCTAGAAACACAAAGGGTAGGTGACTAGGTGGCAGAAGGGTGAAAAGCAAAGTCAGAGACAGCATCTGGCAGCATCTGGGATTTATTTTGAACAGAGGATACTGGTACCAAGGTTTCCAGCACCTGGGACAGAAAAGTGGCAATCTGTTGTCTGCCACTGTGTAATGGGTGTTATTTGTGTGTGCATTTTGCTGCCCTTTCCTTTATGTACTGATACATATATGTGTGTGTACTGAGGATAAACTCATTTTGCTGTACAAAACACGTCCGCATTTATTTGTTGTTATTTTGAGTCAGGGTACCTCCTTGTCCTGGTGTCCTGAAATTCAGCAAAAAAGTTGGTCACAAAGCTTCAGGATTTGCCTCTTCATTGCTAGGATTGCAAACCCAGCCTTTCTGTTTGCTTATTTGGTTTTTTTTGTGTGTGTGTGTGAATTATGGGAGTCAAGCTGCAACAACTTGAGAAGCAAGCCTCTCCTGAGTTCTTTACCTCCCTCATCACTGTGCTTCTGTAATATTTTTGTTTGCTTAAAAATAATGCTTCCCTAAGTTGTGGGAAGATAAACTAGAAGTTTTTTTTTTTAATTTTAGAGCATTTCCATTATTTTTATTTGTATGTGTATATGTGTATGCCTGCTTATCTATATGTGTACTGTGTGAACACAGGTATCTACACAGGCCAGAGAGGGTGTCTGATACGCTGGAACTGGAGTTACAGAGACTTGTGAGTTGTGTATTATGGGTGCTGGGAATAGAACCCAGGACCTCTGCTGAGCAGCATATGCACTCAGTGACTAAGCTCTTCCTTCAGTCTCACCTGAATCCCTTGTAAGGTACTTTTCACAGCAGTATTTTTAGTCTGATATCAGGTCACCTTGGGGATCATGATCTTTTAGGAGTGTGGTAAACTTTTAGACTGTCAATTGATGTATGTAGTCAGAAGAATACTGTTATTGAAGCCATGCCCACTGACATTATCTCAGTTCATCATCAACATATGATGTATTTGCTTTCATGCTCTAAATACTATGGAATTCATTTAGAGCTGGACTATTAAAAACAGTTTTTATTCTCTATGTTTCCATATTCACTTTTAGACATACCATATTAAGATTGTGTACTGTGGTTTCATGGACTGATTTACTGCATTGCAGAATGGCAGGATGTCCTGTATATAACACATAAGGCTTGTATATAGTGACTCTTGTGTATAATCTATAGTGACTGATATATATAGTAAATAGTTACTGCTACATATAGTATATAGTGACTGGTGTGCATAGTATATAGTGACTGTTGCTACAGATTGCCTTTAATAACTGCTTTCAGAGGAGACAATAAAGTATAGATGAGACTTGGGTAGAGGTCAAGCTGGAAGAAGGTACCAGTCTTGACCTTTCTAATTCACTATGAGTCACCTGGTAGGCATATTTCCTTTATCAGACCCTGTTAAGAGCATACTATCAGGACCAGGTGAATGCACTGTATCTCAGAAGTCCAAAGAACTCTTGACTCCCTCTTTGTGGTGTAATATTACAACCAGACATTTTGCTGTCTCTTCTGAATTTGGTCTATGGCCTGGGACATCAAAAGCTCTTCTTTCTCCAGAGTAACCTCCTGACAGTCTTTTTACTGATATTTTGTGATTCTCATTATGTAAATACTATTTTTATTTTTGTTGAAACAAACCCTAGTCAAATTCTCAAAAATCCACTGCAATACAGATTTGAAAAATTAATTACATAAATGGCTGCTAAATAAAATAGTCCACAAGCACTTGTTTAGTTACTATAATTAATTTTATCCTATTTATCTCTACAGAAAGTGTGTACAGATCTGTAACTAATTGGAATTATTTGGTAAATACACTACCAAACAGGACATTATAAGGATGAAGTGACATAATATTGAAACATTTTCTAATAATTTCTCTTATTATAATTATACATATTATCTTATTACTTTCCTCCCTCCAAACCTCCCCATAAACCATCTTTGCTCTTCTTTAAATTCATGGCTTCTTTTTAAATTAATTATTATTACAAACATATATGTGTATGTATATAGAGCAGAAAAAAGGCAACAATAGACATGCTAAGAATAGAAAGATTTTTAAAACCTAAACATATGTACTGAGAAGCAAACAAGACTGTTCATTGGGTAAAAAGCTTACCATGTATGCATGAACAATTGAGTTCTACTTGCCAGCACCACAGCCAAGAGTCAGGTAGAGCAGTATGTAGTAAGAGGTTTCTGGCCTGGACTTTCAGGCCTAGACTCAAGGTTTGGACCCACAGACCGGCAGAGACACACAGATGCTTACAATAGTTTTAGGCTGCTTGGCCTAAGGCCCAGGCATTAACTTGCTAACTGTTTACCCTTAATCTAATCCATGACTCTTATCTTGTTCAGCCATGCGGCTCGGTATCTTTTCTTAGAGCAGCATAGTTGTCCTCTGTTTCTTCTGGCTTCTCTCTGGCATTATTATCTGTTCCACCTGTTCCTAGAGTCTTCTTAGTCTGGTAGCCCTGCCCACACTTCCCGCCTGCCTTTGGCCAATCAGAGATTTTTATTAAACAGAGACAATTAGGCAGGGACAATTATTTACAATAGAACAACATAATCTCCCTACTGCATGCTTGGAGGCCAACAGGTGGATCTCAGGGACTCACTAGCCAGCCAGTTTAATCAAATTGGTGAGCTTCAGGTTCAACCCTAAAAAGCAAGTTGCATAAGCTGACAAGTGAAATCAGAGTGTTAAAATGATTGCCAAGGAGTCTGGCAACCTGAGTTCAATCCCCCATACTGTCAAGATGGAAGGAGAGAACGAACCAGCCTCAGCAAGTTTTCTACTGACCTCATATGTACTCTATGTCATGTGCACATCAAATTTATATGTACTTTGTACATGCAAACATGACTGTACACACACACACACACACACACACACACACACAATTACACATATACACACACAGGGAGAGAGAGGGGGTTCATATTTGTTTCCATAGTTTTAAAGTAGGAATATAAATGGCAAAGCTGCAAGACTATAGATCTGACCTTGGCACTTGAAAAGGTAAAGTCTAAACAAAACTGTTTCTGAACACTAACATTATCCCTAATGAGAGAGAACATCACAAAGATGTTTCAAATTGTACTTTAGGCAATAAGTTAACTGCCAGAACTGTACACAGATTATTTCTTATATGAAAACATGGATCCATCTGATCTGTCTGGTCACATCTGCTCTGTCTATGTAGATATTTATCCCGAAGAGTCCTATTGTATCTACCATTGTCCCTTTCACTGGGTAGTACAGTGTTTTACCCGAATTGCTGTAGAAGGGTTACTATCAAGAATTCAGGCAAAACTTTACTGATTGCTTTTTTAAACACAGACAGACTTTACTGCCTCCAAACATCTTTGTGTGCATAAGAATTGAATCTCTTTCATGCTGAAGGCATGCCATTGTCGCCTCTCTTAAGAGTTAATATTGGGCTTGCCTATCACCTGGCCAGAGGACTAAGCTTCAGGAAGGTAGGTTTTTAAGCTCTGCTAAAGAGAAAAGGGAAAATTGTCCTTTGTTTAGGTAATGTTTTGTTCCTAAAATCCCAACTCCCCAGTGCAGTTGCTGTAAGCTGCCATGAGGTTTGAGTCTGCGAGCATGTTTGTGTTCTGACTGAGAAACTTCCTTTTTCTTCTCTTTTTTGCCTTTCTCTATTGGATGTTGCCTGAGCCCACAATGTGTTCCCTGGTCTTAGGATTTCTCATTCTTCCCTGGACGCTTCCCTTTCCACCTGTGGCCACCTGCCAACATGTGGCTAATCTCCATCTCTGCTTAACTCAAACAAAACGCCATTTTCTCCCTTTATCTTTTCCATTTTCCTTCTCTAAGCAGCTGCTGAGATTGTTCAGCTTTGCTTACCTCGGAAATTTCCCTTTCAAAAACCTTTTCCCTAACATAATATTTTTATTGATTATTTGGGAAATTTGTACAAATCCTTTGAGCTTCTAATTAAATCCATTCTTAAATTATTCTATTAAGGAGGCTAAGAGCCCTAAGAGGAGATCTTGGTATTCCTGGTATTATCTGGTGACCACAATGAGATTCCTCCAAACTTTCAGCAATACTATATGTGTGCCTGCTCGTGGGTGTGCTTGTACATGCAATTTTGTGCATAAGGACGTCAGAAGTCAATGGTGGATATCTTATTCAGTACTCTCCACTTAAGACTGAGTCCCTCACTAAAACTTACTGGCACACTATCACACACAACTTTTTGTATAAGTTCTAGCAACCAAGCTCAGGTCCTTAGACATATATGGTAAGCACTTTACTGAAAGACATCTACCAAGCCCTACTAACAACTTCCTTTTTATTTTTTTAGTCACCCAGTTTCTCCATAGCAGAATATCCTGTGATTTTTCTCTAAGTTTCTTCCTGTGCTAATCTAGAATATTCAGAAAACACACAAGGTCACATCTTATGTACTGGGCGAAGTCTCTCTGGTTTGAGTTCTATTTGCATTGCTGAGGCAGAGATTCCCATGGTCTATTGTATTTTCTCAATTCAGCTTTTTGGCAAGTATAAGAAATTACAACTAGTAGTCATTCATTGTGTACGTGTGTGTGTATGTTCATGTGCATACATGTGTGTGCATGTGGAAGGCAAAGGTCAGTCTTGACTGTCACTTTTCAGTCATCATCTACCTTGATTTTGGAGACACTTGCATGGAACTCATTAGGCAGGCTTGGCTGGTCATTCAAAGCTTTTCCTGTCTGCAGTCCCCTGTGCTCAGATTACAAGCATGTGCCACTAGCCATGGCTTTTCTTGGATTCTGAGTTGAACTCACATTTATTGCTTACACAGTAAATAATTTGTATACAAAGCTACCTCCCCAGCCCAATGGGCCTTTTAGAAACATAGAAGATTCTGTGTATTTCAGGGATTTGTGATCTAACAGGGGAGACCATAGGATGAACTGAAGGATTAACACATGTAGTGACAGGGATAAATAAGAGCATCTGATAACATTTACTGAGGAAACAGAGGCTTTCCTAGAAAGAATATGGAACTCATCCTGTACCAGTGAAATCACTGTCTGTCTAACTGCTTGATAGAGGGTTTTGATCTACAGCCTGGCTCTGTCTCCTATTAATGGATATCCCCCTGTCTCAGCTGTTGGTGTGTCATCATATGCCACTTTTCCCAAGTTGATTTAACTAACAAAATACCACTTTAAGAAATAATAAATACCTTTTTAAAAAACTTTTTGTAATTATTTTTCTAACTTGCCTCTACATTTCAGCATCTATTTCAATAGATTATTGTCTTGCATCTTCACTTTTAATTAAGAAAAAGTTATAAATGTTGCTAGACGTAAGGTAGGAGCTAATTGGCTTCACTTCTCTGTAGCCAATGAAAAGCACTCTGAGGAAAGCAGGTCCGGGAATCTGTAAAGGACTCCATGATAGGAAGACTAACATCCTAAAACAGATACATCCTTAGCATAGACTCTATGATATCTACAAGGAGAGTCAGTGAGTCTATAACTTCCCAATTGTTCAGATTCCAAAGGATGGCAAGTACTATTCTTACTTCCCCAAGGAACTCCAGTTTCCAGGCGTATGGGTATCAGCTAGTTAAATGTGACCCTTCCCAACAGCTCCCAATATCTGAATCACATGATAGCAAAGCTCTGTCCTCACTTTTTCTCAGTACAAGACACACAACTCTTCTCACCACCAGAGTCTTAACATAGGTAGACATCTTTGCTGCTCTAGGTAATTTGGACTTCTATATCATGTTTTCTATTGTATTAAATAATTCTTGTGTGTAGGTGTTTTACTTACAATGTGCCAGTCCAAGATTAATATTTATTAAAATATAAACCAACACTCACAATACAGGTAACAGCTTATAGTGGAGCCTGAACAGGGACTGGAGTCTGGAATGATGGAGGATGGATTCCAAACTGGTCTCTCCAACAGCCAGGAACCAGGCAAACAGCCTTTCCAGGGTCCCGGCAGCCCCTTATCAATGGGGTTGGCCACGCCCCTTCAGGGGCCCAGGACCCTGGGTAAGCATCCTTGGATCTTATCAGCTCACACCTGAATCCCACCACACTTGTGGCCTCAGGGGTATTCTGCCTCCAAATCCTTTAGACTTTATATTAATGTTTTGGGATATCAATGTTTTTTTTTTTCCCATTTGAGATCATCATAATTTTACCTTAACTTTTTTCATTCATTTTATTTTAAATGTGGTTATTCATCTTATTTTACTATTTCTGAATTTGAATCATTGCTAGGGTTTTTGCCACTTCAGTTTATAAATAACTGAATTATAAGAACATTCATGCACCTCACTATTTAATATCTAAGTCTGATTCATTTGTAATTTGATCCTGGTGCCTACTGTATGACTGGGTCCAGTGTATTCTTCTTCCTAGTGGCTTCAAAGTCATCTGTGCAACACTAAATAAGAATTCAAAAAAAAAGGGCCAGACCCAGTTGAACATCATGTTGGCTCTGTTCATAGGGACTGCATCAGGAACATGAATTCTGTGAAGTATCTCAGTGTAGGGACATTTATTCTTTCTGTCTCTTAAGCATGGCTAAAGGTTAACTCAGTCTCAGGCTCATATGAGTGAACTGGCCCAACTACAGTTTATGTCCCATCCTGGCCAGATTTTCTATCCTCCACTTTCTTTGTTTGGTTTGGTTTGATTTTATGAAATAGAGTGTTACTATGTGGCATTGGCTTGCCTGGGGTTTTCATTGTAGACCAGACTGGCTTCAAGCTTACCAAGCTCTATTGATTTTCACTTAATGGGCCTTGATTACTGCTCTGATAACCCCTCTGAAGAGGAGCTGGCATCTCTGGATTTTGAAAAATATGAAGCTACTGAGGGGTACAAAGATATATCCTACTTTTAACCTAAAAAGAAATGGGATCCTTTTCTTTGGGGTCTTTTTTACTATAAATGTCTTAGCTAATTTTTATATCATGGATTACACACCTATGTCAGAAAATTTAACCAAACTGAGGTGTGTTCAAGTTCAACTATACCCTGTACTCTGTCCTGTTCTTAACATACACTGCTTTTGTTCATTTCCAGTCTCATGTTACATATCCATTGGGGGCTGAATTAAATTTATGCAGAAAAAGGAATGCTGGAGATGTAAGATGTGCTTGATCTAATTTGACACAACTCACCTGAAATTTCAACAATAATGTAAACTCACAATGGGGGAAAAAACAATTAAATACACATTCAACCAAACAAAGGTAACGACAATTTTAAAAAATGTTTGGTGGTGCTAGTGCACATGTTTAATGCCAACACTCTAGAGAGGGGCAGAGGCAGATGTCTTTCTGTTAGCTCCAGGGCAAATTCTAGGACAGCTAGCGCTACAGAAGGAAACTGTCTTAAAAAACAAACCAACCAACTAAACAATCCAACAAAATGAGATGGTAAAACAAAATAAGAAAGCAAGCATGGGAAATAAGGTAAGAAAAGGTTGAAGGATTTAGAGTGCATAGATGAAAGCCAGAGAGAAAGCTACAGATGTGTAGGGATGAATCCTTATATAGAAATAGCAGAGCCTGGAGATGGAAAGATAGTTCAATGTGTGATAGTGTATTTGCCATGATGGACTAAATTTAAATCCCCATCACATACATAAAAGCCAGAGTGTTCCTACAATGGATTGTCACAGGCCAGCTAGCCTGTGGTGTATACAGTGGGAAAACAACAAAGGACCCTGAATCAAACAATGAGAAAAATGAGGACATACACTCAAGGTCATCCTTTGACCTCCCTAGGCAAACCTTGGAATACTGTACTGGCTAGATTTTTGTTAACTAGACCCAAACTAGGGTCATCTTCCAGGTGAAAACTTCAATCGGGAGAATGCCTCCATAAGATTGGTCTGTAAGCAACCCTGTATAGCATTGTCTTGAATAATGTTTGACATGAGCAGCCCTTGTGAGTGGTGCTATCTAATGGCAGGTGGTATTAAACAGATAATAAAGCAGTGAGAATAAGCCATGAGGACTGAGACAGTAAGCAATATTTCTTCATGGCCTCAGCATCAGTTCTTGACTCCAGGTTCCTGCCTTAAGGTCCTGCCCTGACTTCTCTGGACAGTGAACTCCAAACTCAAGATGAAGTAAACCCTTTGTTCCCAATGTTGCTTTTGGTCATGATTTCTTATCACAGCAACAGAAACCCTGGCTAAGACATGGAGCACACCAGTGTGAAAAATGTGAACTCAGCATGTGTGCACACACAAGTACAATCTAGGAAACTACAAATCTACATTGAAAAATTATCCCAAATATATAGAAACTTCAGATGGCATCCAGTTCTGCAAGTACAGTTGAAGATGTGAGCTTTATGAAAAAAACATATCTGTCTGAAAACATAAAAGTCGATCACAAGCCCCTCATCAAACACTGTGAGGCTTTTCTCACTTTCCTGGCATGCAGTAGAGGCTCCTAAGATCTCTCAGGTAGGACTTTTCCATCGGGCTTGCCTGTGGCGGCCAGTGGCTTCTACCTCAGGGGTTAATCCAGGAGTCCTGAAGATGGCAGCCACTGCTGCTTAACAACCTACTCTTGACTTCTGGGTGGGTTTCCTTCTCTTCTCCATTATGGTTGTTTACACATGAACTGTGAGCCAGACACAGCCCTTTCTCATTTAAATTTTTTTTGGTCAGATATTTTGTAACCGTGATGAGAAAATTAACTAAGACAAGCATGAATACCTGAATAACAGGACAGGTCCATCATGAAATTACCTTAGCAGTGCCCAGAAGGGCTAAAGTCACTTGCCCAAAGCAGCACAAGAACTAATTTGTGGCCATACTGCTAACATTTACCCAGTTAATTTCTAGGGTTCATGTTTTCTGTGAAATAGATATAGTATGATTTGTGTATGTGTTTGCATGATTACATTTGTGTGATTGTGTACTACAGAATAAATGGAGAGGGTAAAGGAGAAGATGCAGTAGCCTGTTCTCTTCTTCCACCAAGTAGCTAGCAGGCATTGAAGTGATGCCATCACTCACTGGTTCAGTGTTCTCAGAAGTTAGATAAATGCTCACATGCTGTCTGGCTGTTATTCCCACTCATGCTTATGAGAAAACAACAGCAGCCACTTCTTTCATGTGTTTGTCCTCCTTTGAGTGCAGATGTGGTTGGAGATAGCCACTCACCCTAGTTGAAATTCACATTTGTGATGGACATCGTAGTGAATTTCATAGATTCTGAAGGTCATGTTATTCCACATGCATACTTTACCAACAGAGATATCAGGTTTTAGCAAGAATATATGTGAAGCTTGTTGTGTTCAGTGTTTAGGCACATACCATGGCACTCTTATTTACCTCACCTTCAGAAAGTGTAGATGAATACCAGAGTGAGTTCCACAAATGCAAGTATAACCTTGAATTCACTCCAAGGTATAAAAAATTCCAACTGTCTCAGGCTTTAGAACTTGACTGGTAATGAATTATTTGAAGCTCTCCTTGCAAGCTGATCATGACGAACGGTAGCTTCATATTCCTGGGATGGGACATTAGTCACAGGGGCAGAAGTCAGCTAAGGTGACAAAGCTTATACTCTATCTTGAGTGATGTTAGGAGCCATTCAAGTGTTTTAAGCATGGTTAGGTGACATAATTGAATGCACACATGCTGCTCTGAACTACAGGATTTTGTGTAAAGTATCAAATATAAATTTTTATGACTAAGATGTTTAATGTGTTATTTAAGCCACTGGGTTTGTATTCTTACAAATCTGTTAGTGTTGGTTTAATGAGTTTAATATTTATCAAGCCCATAGTTTGGTTAATGCTCCAAATTATGTGAGCCCTGTATCCTCCTTCTGTCCCTGTTCCAGTGTGAGCATGCAAGGACCTCTGTGCCTGCCCTTTCCCATAAGCATGATAACACAAGCTGATGATCTTCTTTGTCTCTGTCTTTTGGTGAAGTTATACTTCTTGGCATACATTTATAAATCAGACAGCAATTGTTAGGTGAAGATGGATTGAACCTGGATACAATATTATATCAGTTACTTTCTCGATCTTGGCACATATAAATGTAAGAGAAAGGCCCTTTTGATAAGAGGATACCTCAGTTGAAAAAGTGCTTACTTTGCAAGAATGAGGACATTAGTACGTTCCCCAGAACATGTAAAACCAGACATGATGTGCACATTTGGGATCCTCAGGTTGAGGTATTGACAGGCAGATTATTAAGGTCTACTGGCCAGACATGCTAGCCAATAAGCAAGGAGAACACAAAGTGGTGACTAGAAAGAAACAACTTCTGAAGTTGACTATTGGCATCACACACACACACACACACACACACACACACACACACACACACACACACAAACACACCCCACAATAGTGTCCTCATATTTTATTGTTAAAAAGACATAACAGCGTATGTAAATTTTAAGTACATGCTAAACCCTGATCATTTAGAGATATGCTAGATGCTATGACGCAGTGTCACATGATAAACAGTCGTGATTCTTAGAGGTTCTTAAGCACATTCTAGAAAGATAGGCAAGTGTGTTGATGATCCTAGCTTAGTCCACTGTAGGGACATAGGGGCAGAATACAAATCAGCAAAGACCAGGGACAGAGAGGAGGGGGAATTTTAGGATCAATGGACCTCTGAGATGGGCTCAGAAGAATGAGTGAATAAATTGTAAAAGTAATGGTATGTGATGGTTCTCTTTAACTGCCAACTTGACATGACTTGAGTCTCCTGAGAAGAGAGTTTCTAGGAGGGATTGTCTATATTGGGTTGGTCTGAGGAGAAGTTTGTAGGAGACTGTCTTAATTAAGTTTATTGGTGTAGGAGGCCATAGCCCACTATGGATGGCACCATTCTATAAACAGAGGATTCTTGTTTTAGGAATGGTTTCTATTGCTATGGTAAAGACTATACAGAAAGGGTTTATTTCAGATAATAGTCATATTTCATCATGAAACAATGCCAGAGAAGGAACGCAAGACAGAAACCTAGAATCAGGATCTGAAAGAAGGCAATGGAGTCATACTGCTTACTGTGCTTTCTTATGCCACACAGGACAATATTCTGAGAAGTGGCATTGCCTTCATTTAGCTGCACCCTTCCACATCAGTCATAAGAAATTAAAATGCCCTATAGAATTCCCTACAATCCAGTCATTTTCTCTATTGAGATTCTCTTTTCCAAAATCACTCTAGCTGTATCCAGTTGACAAGAGCCGACAAAGCATAGTTTATGAATTATTTAAATGGAGAAATCAAGCAGTGTATAAGCAAGCCAATTAGTAGACAAATGTGCCTTGTTTCTTGTGCCCCTGGCTGTGAATGTGATATGACTAGCTGCTTCAAGTTCCTGCAACTGTGATTTCTCCACAATGATAGACTGCAACTTCAAACTTTGAGCTAAAAGAAGCCCTTTCTCCCTTATGCTGCTTTCTCATCAAGGTATTTTATTACAGCAACAAAAAGTAAACTAAAATAGGGAATCAGTCCATGTAGTCCCAGAGCCCAGGAGCTGTATAAGAAGGAAAAGCAAGAAGCATGAGAAGTGGGCTTAAGTGTGAGCTACTGACCTCTGCACAGATATATCCAGAGCCAAGTAAAGCTTGCCTTTCTCTCTTTCCAGCCATCTATGAGCAATCCTGTGAGGTGTACAGACACCGAGGGAAGAAGGTTGGCTTCTTCTTTGTCGACTCTGATGGCAGCGGACCTCTAGGACCTCTCCGGGTATACTGCAATGTTACTGGTAAGGGCTATGTTTTCCAAGCATGCTTAACCTGAGAAACTGTTGGTATGAGATGGAAGAGGGAATTTCCAGAAAGGGACACCTAAGTAAATAAAATCTTACCAGACTAGCTTCAGTGGAGGAAGGATGTTTTCTTGAGAAATATTAGGAATTAGCTCAGGAATTTTCAAGAAAGAATGTAGGGAGCTTGGTAATTATTGTGACACTTTTCCCTGAAACAAGAATGGATCACCCACTATTCTTTGTTGGGCTTGCTGAAGTCATCTTCTTCTATGTGAAACCTCAAAAACAATAAGAAAAGGAGATAAGAAAAAAGAAATAAACAACATAAAAGACATAAAAGTAAGTGTGAAGTCCTTATTCACAAAGGGAAATTCATGCACAGATTGTTCTGTGCACTGTGTATCTGTGTGAATCTACCTTATTGAGGTTCCATAGTTCATCAGTGAAATGGGAATGAAATTGTTACACCAAGTAGCTGTGAGGATCATAGTTAATCAGGTATGTTGGCGCCTCAAGAGAAGTCCTAAAGAACATAGCCCTAACCTCAAAAGGGTAAAGCAATAGCTTAATCTAGAACCAAATAGAAGTGAACAACTGTGGCATGAGAACATAAGTATAGGTTGATAGAAATTCCATGTTCCATCATGCTAATAGTTTCATGATGATTTATTGTAGATCAAGATACTTTTCTATATACTAGTGAAACATCAAATGGAAAGATTTACGGAAAGCTGAATTTCTCTGCTCTGAGCCTCACATGATGTCTGATGATTCTCTTAGACTTTAGGTTCATAAAATACAGGGCCTACTTCATATATTTCAAAAGTATTTGCTAGAAAGCTGCACAAATGTTATACACAGAGCTGAGCAATAAGTTACTATTCAATAGGCCAAGATTTCCCAAGGTGAATGTGCAATGAATCTGCAGCATTTGACTTGTCCCCAATCACCAATGTTCCAATTACTTGCCTCTCTACAATAGTCAATATAGGTATAGCTTCTTTTACTGGGAATTGTAGTTCCCTTGCAAGTCATTACCATCACTATCATCATCTTCATCATTATCATCATCTTCATCATTACGTAATGTTCATTGGGAGTGTTTTCTATAGATTATTCTGAGAGCAAATAACTTTTTAGTAAATTCATCACATAGGTTTAGAAATGGAATCTGAGATTGAGAAGCTAAAGGCTGTTGGTACCAAGTCTGATGATCTGAGATTAATACCTGTACCCCACATGGTGGGAGGAAAGAATTGACTCCAACATGATTGGCACATGTTGTCCTCTTATTTTCATAGATTCACATGGGTACAAATGTGCCCTCCCCACAAGTAAAATAAATGTTTAAAAGTGGATTTTATGGATAATTTTTTCTTTAATACAATCCCAAACACTGATGTGATTGGTTTTTAAGCATTTAGCTTTGCCAGTCATCCTCCTATGACTGTCTGTCAATAACTGACCCCCCTCCCACAACCATTCACAGTTTATTTCAAACCCTGTTTTTCAAGATGCATCATGTAATGAAGCAGCAAAGTCAGGGCTTTCATATCTCACTGAGTATATGAATTCCAAGACCCTCTTCAGTGAGGGAGCATACTTACAGAGCTCCTTCTAGACAGATGGTGTCCAAGGCACTAAGGATATGCAAAAAATGACACCGTCTTCATGTGACAGTGAACTCAGGAAAAACATTCATGGGATGCTAGCCATTTATTCACCTGAATTCAAAGAACCAGACACTGGTCACAAAAAGTATTAGCATTTTGTTATTGTTCTGGGTTTTATTGTTTGTTTTTTTTTTTTTTCCATATCACTTCATCATGTGAAGAGCAGTGCATGCTAGCTATTTTGTGTTTGTCTTAGAACAGGAATAGACTTTGTGTTCATTATGTTGTTACCCAGTCCTAATCAACAACCTACTCTAGGACTGGGCTTGTCAATGTGTTTTGGTTCTTATTAAAACATAACTCACACATGAGTTCTCAGTTAAAACAAAACAAAACAAAAACAGAGTTCTAGGCTAGTCTGGGAAATTCTAACTCACTAAATGTCCTTGTCCTAAGATTTCTAAGGTGTTTAGATGCAATTTCCTTCTGGTCCTTGCTTTCCAGAAACAGGTGTTTCGGCCACGTGAGAAGGCAAAGGAGACAAATATGCACCTGTTGAATAACAGGTGTCACGTATCCAGGAGCTGTGGGATGTCTGCCAAATTCTGAGCTCAGACATTTCAGTTTAATTGGAACTTACAAATATCACTCTGTTAATTCTACCAGAAAAAAAATCTAAGCAAATAGCTTTTAAATAAATCTCCAACTTACATGAAAGAAAGAGGATATGAAAACGTCATGACTTGCTACATGCTGGTAACACACCAAGAAGCTACCCACCCAGCTGGGACTGTGAATGCTCTCCAGTCCTGTTGTAATCCCCCTGAGACATTAAGTGAAAACTATATTTTATATGTCTTTACCTTAATCAATATTTTGATTTTTTGCTATAAAATTAATAGATGTTTTTTATTAAAAATTTGAGGAAGAAAAAATTCTATGAAGAAATGTCAAAACAAATTATAATCTAAAATCAAGAAATTGTTACTAAATTGTTAGAAATATAAAGATTTTTTTTACAAATGGAGTTAAACATAATATACATTTAAAACACATATTAATATTTTAATGTCCACATTTAAGCCTTTTCCTGTTACATTAAAAAATAATTTGAAGTTAAAATGTATGTATTACAATAGTGCAAAAGATTAAATTCTCCAAAGTAACGTTAGAATGAGATCATAGAAAGATTTATTTATTCAGAACTGAGCTACTGAAGGCTGTCTCTCCTGGGTTTATTGTTTGATAGTTTATCCACTGATGGCTAAAGAACAATGTGTAGTTGATCTTATGGCTTGCTGATTTGGTGTTGTAATCCTGGAGGAACCAAACCTTGGGACCTGTATCCCGATGATACTTGGGAAATCAGGATTCTCCCCTTGGGGTTCTAAGTTTCACCAGTTAAATAATTTAAGAATAAACTCAAATGGAATCTCTAGGGGAGTTGTATTATATTTGAAAAGAAAAAACATCTCAGAATGGGTAAAAGTTGTACATCTCAGCAGCTGCCCAGAGAAGGATAATGGAGAAGAACAGGGGAAAATATGCTTCTTGAATTTAGGAAGTATAGAGATCAGACATGTCATAGCGAAAAGCCATATGGTAGGAGGAGAACTTAGAGACGGATAAGGACTGCCCAGTGTATCAGAAGAGCCCACATCTCAGAGAAAGAAACAGAAAAGAAAAAAGAAAGCTAGGTCTTTTGTGGAAAGACTTGGTTTAGTGTCATGCTGTTTCTCTTGTAGGGAATGAGCTACAGCATGGGAATTGTTCACAGTATTTCTATAGAAAGATAATTATTTTGGCTACTTCTGCAGTTTAAAGTGAATCTGACTTCTTTCAGGAGGTTCCTTGGACATCTGATTAGCACAGCATACTGAAATATTGGGCTCCAATGAGTCCAAAGAGTCTACTCTTTGACCAGAAGCTTTTCCATAATGGGCCTTACTGATGCTCTGATGCTGAGTCAATACTTTAGATGGTTATTGATGGGAAAATGCACAATGATAATCATGGATGACCCTTTAGTTTGGGAATCTTACATTTTCTATATTATTAAATTAGAGTGACTTATAATACAGTGAAATATGGTTTGAAAAAAATTCAGAAAGTGTGACCAGAACTCTAGGATTTATGTGGACTGTCTTTACAAATGCCAGTAATCTGAGATAGGAATTGAATTTTTTAGCTCCCCCCCAAACATCTGGCAATTTTCCCTTCATTTTATTATTTTTTTAATAAAAATGTCTTTTTTATTCATGTATCCCCCAAGTCCCCCTCCTTTCCCTCCTCCTAATCCCTCCCAGTCAGCCTTCAGCCTCCTTCCACACCTTTCCTCCATCTCCTTCCACAAAAGGGCAAGGTAGGTCAGCTCAGCTTGGCACATCCACTCCACGCAAGTCTGATGTCCTCGTCCCAAATCAAGACTGGGTTAGTTTGTCCTCTGCAGGGTGAGTTCCAAGGTGCCAGCCCACATACAGGAACACAGTGTGATCCCACCCCTGGAGGCTCCATATACTGCCCATGGCAATCTGTAGTTGCCTACCCTTGGAGTAGTTGCCTAGCTCCCTTTCCCGATGGATCTCCAGTGACTGTTCTTGATTCAGTGAGCTCCCCAGAGCTCCAGCTAGCCTATGATAAACAAATGTGCTCTTATGGGAAAATTTGCATGTTTGTTTTATTTTACCAGCTTTTCTGGTTTCCTGGTGAGCTTTGTTTGGGTGGCTAGGGTCCCAGAAAACTCAACTATCACAAAAGCTATGGAGAGCTAGTATATTTTAGATTTTTGTCTTAAGGATTAAAAGAAGAAATTCAAGGAACTAAGACAGTGACATTTTAAAGAGACATTTACTATAGATATAAAATTGTACAAAAGGGGGGAGGGAAAGAGGGAGGGAGGGAGAGAGGGAGGAGAGAGAGAGACCCTACATAGTAAGAATATGTTCCTAGGGAACTACTACTAGTTTGGGACATTCTAAAAGACATACAAGAGAAACACATATTCTAAGAGTAGAGTTTTGGCCTTCTAAAATCAAAAGGTCACCGATTAGACACTTGTGTATTTGGTTTCATTGAATCTAGAATAGACAAAACTGTATTCTGTATTCCTAAAATACAGCATAGACAAACTGTTGACACTGTGACATCATCTTCATGGCAAAGCTTGCATAAATCTGGTAATGTACATGGCATATTTAGTCAAACATTACTTTGGGTGGTCTTTGTGAATGTGTATTTTTTGAAGAAAGATAACATCTTAACAATATGAACTCATGACTGAGGTCCTCAATAATGTGAAAGGACCTAATGCAATCAACCAGTGATCAGAGAAATACAGTAGCATCCTCCATAAGAAGGAATTAACAGCATGTGTTATGGACTTGAATTGCAAATTTACACAGTTTCTAGCCTGACAACCTATTCATAATCTCTATTTCCTAGCTTCCTCACACCACACACACACACACACACACACACACACACACACACACACACACACACACACACACACATACACAGCTCTCTTAGTAGGCTGAGTACCCTAATGCTTACCCTGAAGCTGGGCTGGGTATTTCAACCCTGTGTTATGTGCTCACTTTAGTAGATATTCACTGACACTTACTGCACTTTGTGAAAAATATCATTATTTACTGATATATTCCTATAAATCTGTAAATTTCTCATTAAATTATATAAAGCAGGTTGGGGGGGGGGGCTCAGTGGGTAAAGTACTTGCCAGTTGTCTCAATTAAATGCTGAAAATAAAACACGACCAAGAAAATTTATAGAAGAAAGTTTATTTGGCTTTACACTTCCCGAGGATTATAGTTTATGATGGTGAAGCAAAGACATCGTGGGCAGCAGCGGGGATCTGTGGACTCACATCTTGAAATACAGACAAGAAACTAAGAGAGCAACCTGGGAATGGGGTGCGGCTTTTGTTCTAACAATGGAATTTCTTCATTAGCCCACACCTTCTAAACCTATTCAAACAGTGCCAACAACTGGGAACCAGTATTTGGTTTCCAGAGCCTGTGGAGGACATAGGGCATTCTCATTCAAATCACCACACCATAGAAACCTCAGGAATCTAAATTTGGATTAAGAAACATATCTATATGTATAGATATAGATACACAGACACACACATACATATATGGGAATAGTGTCATATACTTGTAATCCCAGTACTCAGTGGACATTACATTGCTGCTACAGTGATAGATGATGGAACATTAAGAGTGAGGGGCTTAATGGAGAGTCATGGGAACTACCCATGAGAGAGATTAAGGGAGTTCTCATGGAACCCTGGTTAGTTCTCACAAGATTGGTTTCATGAAAGTACAGTTGGATCTTTCTTAGTCTCTTTGGATTTCTGTATCAGCACATAATCTCTCTCCCTCATTCACCTTTGCCAGAGAGCCCTCAGAGAATTTATTTAAACGATGGGAAACAGATTGATGCAGACAGAGTATGACAAATCTTAGAGTCTACTTTTATTCCTTCTTTAATGATTTCAGTGTACTGAGCATAATGAAATAATTGCCAAGTTCAAGGCTGATTTTTCCCTTTCTCTCCTATTCTGTTCTACTTTATGTAATGTATGGGTTAGACCTTTTAAGCCTGGAATTGTTTGGAGTTGTAGAAACAGTATTTGGTCTTCACTGGCTATGGGCCATTTTTAGAATGTGAAACTTCTGCTCTAAGTGCAGAAGTGAAACGTGCTCCTCTGTTCCTCATTTCCTTCCTACACTTTCTTCACTACTCAGCTTTTCCCAATGCCTTTTCATCTTTAAACATTAGGAGTGAAATAGGTTTTGGATTTGCACTCGAGTTTAAACTCAAATGCTTGGACATTATAGCTATGCAACTTTGGTCAAGTTATTTAAACATTTTAGATTTGGTCTCCTTGTCGGAAAAATAACAGTGATAAGTATGGTTGTCTTTGAAGGGTTATGTGTAAATCTCAGCATATACTGAGATAGTCACTTCAGTTATCGCTGTGACACAATACCAGACAGAACTACTTCAGGAAGGAAGGATGTGTACAACTCGCAGTTTGAAGACCCAGGCCATCGTGCTAGGGAAAGAATAGAAGTAGGAACATGAGGTAGTTGGCCACCCTGCATCTGTGTGCAGGAAGCAGACAGAGGTAGTTACTTGTGCTCTCCTTGACATATTCTTTCTATTCACGGTGGAACCCAGACCACAGAATAGGGCTATCCATCATTAAGAGCAATCTTTCCACCCACTTTAATTTGCAAAGCCCTCCGTAGATGTCGCCAGAGTCCTAGGTGACTCTAGACCCTGCCAGGGTGACAGTTAGTATTCACCCTTGCACACACAAAGTCCCAATTCTTCTAAACCAAGAAGTCTTGCAACAGTGATCTGATTTCATGGAGAGATTGAATAATCAGCCCTCACTTATGTTCACACTTGTCTACAGAAGCCATATATCCATTCTCATAAGAAATAAAACAATATAGTCTTCACCTGTTCTAAATGGCCATACTGTTTCCAAGACTCTAGGAGTCTGGAGAAATATTTTTTTTCTGGAAAAAACAACCCAAAATTTCTAATAAGGATAAATGAAGCATAATTAGAAGAGTGAGAAGTTTTAATCACACTTTTGTTAGAACTCAGATTGCAGTCAGTTTGTGTGCTTTCCAAAGGTAACAGACACTGGGATGCCTACTAAAATGTTCTTATTTTTCAGCTGTACAATTTTTCCGTTTTTTAGTCAATTTCATATTTATGTGCAAAATTGCTGGTGTAGAATCACTTTCAAAGCTCATTCCCTTCCTATCTTGATAGAGTTGATTCTGGTTTTACATATGCAGGGCAACAGACAAGCATTACAGGGGATTTTTAGAAAATATTTAAATGTCTAATCAAAACTTGTTTTCCATTCTCAAATAGTTCTAATCTATTTTGAAGCCACCTTTATAGTCTCTCAATCTTACACACTGGCTATTATGATGCTCCAATTCTTTCTGCTTTGGCAGCAGACTCTGTTGTCATTAAAACTCATCAAAGCATGCATAATGGAGTAGGTAGATGATTGTGATTGAGGTCTCTTCAATATTTCTAGCCATAATTGTGATTGCAGGCAATAGATTATCTTTCCAGCTATTGATGGTAAGAAAGAACTGTGTCCAGACAGATTGGCCTTGGTTGTTAGCATTGCTTCCTGGAGTCAGAGCAGCAACTGTGGTATACTCCTTGGGTTCTCTCCTGTCTGTCAGGATAAAGTCAATAAAAGTCATTGAGAACATAAGGAGAGACACCTATGGGCATTTCTTTTTCCTCTCACTCTGAGTGTGCTGCTATGATTTAACACATAACTTAAAGAACAAACTAAGTAGAATTGTTTGTGTCATGGTATTTGTAATGCACTTTTAAGCTGGCATCTTCCTACTGAACTCATCCCCAAGCAATCTACTTGTAACATACACACAGTCACACACTAACATGTGTGTATGTGTATACATACATATTCCTGTGAATATATAACACAAACTCATATACATACATAAAACACAGATATATAGGGTCACATAGTTGTGAGTTCTGTGAGGGTACACTCAACAGAAAGAATGTGAAGTTTTTATTGTTTCACCAAAGACTGACATAAGAATAAGCCATGCCAAATTCTCTGATGTTTCATGAATTCTAATTGAGCTTATAATAAAAACCTGTAGACAAACATGGAACAAATGCTAAAAGATCAGAGAGATAGAGGAACAAGACACGGCACTTCTCACCTCACCAACACTTTAGCCAAAAGGGAAAGATCCTGTCACCATGAATCTTCAGACTGAATAGAGGAAGCAAAGGCAACCATAAGGCTGAAATGGAAGAAGGGCCAACTACTGCTTCCTTCCACCTTATATTCCTTGCCCTGCCCAGCCATATCACTCCCTTTCCCAAATTTTGTAATTCTGAGATTAAAGATATGTGCCATCACTGCATGGCTCTGTTTCTCTTTTGGACTGTCTCAATCTCATGTAGGTGGTCTTGAACTCACAGAGATCCAGAGGGATCTCTGCCTCTGCCTCCCGAGTACTAAGATTGAAGATGTGCTTCATCGTTGCCTGACTTCTATGGCTAACTCTGTGGCTAGCTCTGTCCTCTGATCTTTAAGTAATCTTTGTTTGATGCACAATATTTCACCACACTTGGATTTCCTTTGCTTTAAGTCATCAGTTGTTTATTGACCATTTAACAATTATTGTTTTCAAGGTGTCAAGGAGACAGCACAATCAGTAAGGTATTTGCTTGGCAAACATGAGAATCTTGTTTTAATCTCTGATAGCTTTGCAAAAAAAAAAAAAAATTGCTGGCAACTGCTTATAATCCTAGCAATGGGAAGACAGAGTCAGGTGAATTGCTGGGGCTTACTAGCTGATCAGTCTAGTCCAATCAGCAAGCTTTAGGGAAATGAGAGACTTGGCCTTAATTTTTTAAGAAAGGTGGACAATGTATATACAAAAAATAGTATGCAAGGTTGTTCTCTTGTACCTACAAACATGTGCATGCATTTGCACATGTATTCACACACACACCACACACATACACATATCACCACCACCCCACACACAAAGTACTATTGCCAAAACTATCCCTTGAGTTGAGACCATATGTTGAAAATACCAAGTATTTACTTGAGGAAGCATGCATCACTAAGGAGCTGCAATAATTTCCATTTCATAAATCCATTAATAATGCAAATGAGGAGATACAGGATAGCAACTACAGCTCTCTATAATTGAAGCATTTGTTCTATGTTCAGTGTTTTCTGTCACAGAAGACCAAGACTGAATGTTTATGTGTGTGGAGCCACTGCTCTACCTAGTAATGATGAGCCACTCTGAATATAGAGACAATTTTTATATTGGGGCTGGATATGGCTCAATCTGCAATATTCCTTCCTGCTATGTAAGCACAGAAACTGAGTGTGGATCCCCACTATCCACATAGAAACCAGAGAGGGTTCCAACATACAGTATCAGTTCTGGAGTGTAGATAAAAACAGATCTCTGAAACTCATTGCTTTGCCAATATCACTGACAAATGAATCTAGATTCAGTGAGAAACTGTCTCATAAAACATGATTGAATGCTATTGCAGAAAGAGTCCTCATCTGCTTATTGCTACCACACATGTCTATACATGTGTGCACAGAATGCCATGTCCAAGTATCCATGCACGCATACACAGATAGATGTCATTAATGAAGTCTCAACTTAGCTTCATATTGGCTAGTATGGAAATATTTTCTATGACAAATCTAAAGTTTCCAGTTAGTTCCAAACTGGAAACCTTAAAAGAGTAAGAAAACTCCTCAAGCTGCTGCTGGTGACAGGTTCAAATATACCTCTGTCCTCTCCCCCACTGAAAGAAGGACTGCTGCTCTGTGACAGGGACACTCTGCTATGTCTTAGATAATTAATATATTTGCTTGATGGTACTAGGTACCAAGAACAATCAAATGATCCAGAAGAAACTGAGCAAAATATATTGAGCAAGTGTGTTAATGTTGAGACACAGAAAATAATTATAATGTGCAAAAATATAATAAAAGAGGATGCAGTAACTGTAGACAGTGTTCTGAGCATCTTGGCAGATGAGAGTGGTGCTCACATCATCACACTGATGCCCTTATGGCATGAGTAACCGTGAGTAGAAACTTGAAACGTAAACCAGCAGAACTGGGAAAAAATGAGATGCCTTAGCCAAGTCTGTGTTTTTAAAGGACCACTCCTGCTTTGGGGGAATTAGAAGTCAGAATGAAGAAAGTGGAATATTTGGACATTCATACTACAACAGAAAAAAAAAAAAAGACAGATTCTAGGGATGTTCTAGATAGTATCTTAATTACTTTTTCCTTAGTCTCTGTTTCTGTCTGTGCCCGAGGGTAAGGGAACAATTTCTCATTACAGCTATTGTACTTGTGTGAATGTGAGTGTTGTGTAGGTATAGAGGTCTGAGAGCAACACTCAGGAGACAGATTTCTCTTTTCACCATATGTATTACAGAAATTAAACTTGAAGACAAGTGCTTGTACCCACGGAGCCATCTCCCTGGTCTTTAAGCATGTGAGCGTGAGCTTCCCAAGGAGAGTAACCACTGAATGCCTTAGCATTGGCCATATGGACTATTTTAGGAGCTCTCAAGTTCTATCTCAAAGGGGCGTTAACAGATCCCATCTATTTTCTCTTTTGCTAGTGAGATTATAGAGTGGCTGTAGACATTTCTTAGGGGAGATTATAATCTGTAAAACTACACACAGAAGATAATAGGGTTGTATTAAATATTTCTGGTAAGAATCTGGGAAAATTAAAGCTTTTCAGAGGGAAGAGTGAAAACTGTTTAGTAATTATTCATTGTACTGGATTTCTGGTTTTTTCAAGCATCAACCAGACTCCACGGTAAGGGACTCTTTTCCTTTCCCTGATTGGCTTTTTCCTGACTTTCTGTCCTGCCTCACTTTCTTCACCTAGCTACCTTCTTTGAAAGCAGGGCCAGTGTTCCCATAGGCGGTGGGGTTAGCGCATTCTGGGAAAACTTACAATGTGGGCTTCCTGGTGAAGATTCACTCATGGGTGACATATCTGCTGCAGCTCACTCGCAGCAGTTTAATCGCTTGGAATAATACTAGTGTTGTTGCTTCTTTATATCACTTCAACTTGCATTGTGTCTTACATTTCAGAGGGGCAGTTTGATGTCTGTAATGAAGGGTTTTCCAAAGAGCTGGAGAACAGCCACCCACCAGTTAGATGAAGCAGCATTTTATGCATCGTGCTGTTACCCAAAGTGTGAACCACACAGGGCTTCCAGAAGGCTGGTCTTGCAAGCTAAGTCCAGCAATGGATATTCACCATGTGGAAACTTCGGCTTTGAAGTGGTCTCTCTGGGCTAGCAGCAGACAGCATAACCTCCTGCTAAATTGAGCCATTACACAAAACTGCTAAGTCATAAAGCTGTGGCATTACCCTGAAATTAAAGCACTGTCACCTTCAAATTGCCAAGAATTTTAACAGCCACTTAGAGAAATTTCTTTCACACATCCATTTAGCATGGCCTGTTGATTCCAAGCCCACTGATTAGAAGAGGCCTGAGTGAGATTTTCACACATGGGGCCTATAGATATTTCATGCTTCTCCTTTTTATTAGCCCATAAATTTCTCAAATTCTCATTAATCTCTCATTTATTCATGTATTTATCAACTCTCTTATTTATTTGCTTCCTCATATATTTTTGATATGCTCAGTTATTTATGCATTACTCATTTATGCAGAAATTAATTCATTCAAATTACATTCTGTTGTTGATTGAGTTTGGCACCAAAGTTCACAGAGTAAATAAATCTATTTTTGTCTTTAAAAAAACTCATAAATAAAAATAAATTAAATAATTTAATTAAATTAACTATTTAGTGTGTGTGTGTGTGTGTGTGTGTGTGTGTGTGTGTGTGTGTGTGTATGCCTGCATACAGTGAGTATTGTTTTTTCAATACCACATTCTCTTTTTTTTAACAAAGAACCCAGTTTCTCATTGGGCTGGTTCTTACTATTTCAGCGAGAATAACTGCCTACAAGCTCCAGGGGTGGTTTTACCCTAGAACATGCTTGGAATTTCTTTCCAATTTCTACCTATGGTACTCTGGTCTTTGTATGTGCAAGGAAAACACTTTACCAACTGAGTTATATTCCCAAAACTCAGATTATTTTGTGAATCTCTCAATAAATTATGTACTTGTTAATTCTTATTTGCTTACTTCCACAATTATTTTTATGGGTTGAGTTTTTTTATGCATCGTTCCTTCATTCAATTATGCAAAAATGATTCACACAAATTATATTCTAATATTGACTAATTTAAGCACCAAAATCACAGAGTGAGTAAAGCTATTCTTGTCCTTGCAAAAACAAATTTGAAAGAAGACAGGTGCAGTACACAGATATTTTAGATCCAATGTGGAAAAGAGAGCAGGAAGCCATTGATGACACAGAAATAGAACACAGGAGGAAGGGATTGAGGAAAGGTATACAAGTGGGTAAGAGCCATGGTCCTTCAAAGTATCTTTGAATAGCTGCCTTTTGCGCCAAGTTTTATGTGTATGTATAGGGGGATTGTGTTGTTACATGACAAATAATTGTCCTGCCTACTGGTTTAACAAAAAACACTGATTGGCCAAAGGCAGACAGGAAGTATGGGGGGGGGGTGGCTACTAGACTAAGAAAACTCTGGGAACAGGAAGGGCAGAGATGCCAGAGTTGCCGGACAAGCCAGAAGATGCAGAGGACAACTATGCTGCTCTGAGAAAAGGTACTGAGCCGCAAGGCTGAATAGGATAAGAACCATGGGTTAGTTTAAAAGCAAGAGCTAGCAAGTTATATGCCTGGGCCCCAGGTCAATCACTGTACAATTAATACTAGTGTCTGTTTCAGTGGGACTATGGGACTGTGGGTCTGAAAGTCCAGGCCATAAGACTAGACCAGAAGGTCCAGTCTAGGAGGCTGGGTCAGAAACCAAAAGTTTGAGTCAGAAACCAAATACAACATATATGTATGTAAAAGTTTTGTGTATGATATATGAGTGTATGGTGTATGCATATATCTGTATGTGAGCATGTGTACCCATAACTATGCCCAGAGATCAGAGAAATAGAGCAGGTATAAGAGGAAAGGCCTCCTTTGAACTTGGAAATAAACTAGTGACTAGCAAGCTTCCAAATCCTCCCTGACTCTGCCCTTTGCAGTGCTAGGGTTATAGCAACAGGTGCATGTAATAAGAGTTTTCTGTCCCTACTAGCTCCACTGTCTGGACCCACCTTCAGCTGCATTTTCTCCAAAAATGACTCAGATGCTTATATTAATTATATCCTGTTTGGCCTATGGCTTAGGAATATTGCTAGCTAGTTATTTAATCTTAATTAAACCATTTTCATTATTCTGTCTTGCATGTGGCCCATGGCTTACCTATTTTGTTACATCTTGCATCGTGGGCACCTGAATCGTGTCTCTTAACTCTACCCTTCTTCTCCTACTTATGATCTGATTCCTATGCCTACTTCTACAGTACCTGCCAAAGCCAAAACAGTCCTTTATTCACAGCATATAGACATCCCACATGGTTTTTGTATATGTGATATATGAGTGTATGGTGTATACATATATCTATGTGTGAGCATGTGTACCCATAAGTATGCACAGAGATCAGAAAAATAGAGCAGGTATGAAAATGAGGGCCTTTTTTGAACTTGAAAATAAACTGATGACTAACAAGTTTCCAAATCCTCCCTGACTTTGCCCTTTGCAATGCAGGGGTTATAGAAACAGATACATATCTTTTTTTAATGTGGGTATTGTGGATTTAAAGTCAGCTCCTCAGCTTGGCCAACAGGTACAGTTTACTCACTGAGCCTTGTCCCTGCCCCTGAGCTGATTTTGTAATAGAAACAGCTGTTATTTTTTAAAGCAACTACTTGCCTAAGGTACCATGCTCTGCATTTCACAGTGGAGATGGCACCTGTGTTAAGAAGAGCCATCCTTTCTACTTTAATGAGAAAGGTACAGGAATCTCTAGTGGCTAAACATCTTGCCTAGGGTTGAATCTACCACTGAAGTTATCAGCTTGTGACTGTCAAGCCTAGGTGCTCACGTTCAAGTAACACAGAGAGTCTGAGGCAAGGAAGAGCTTCTGTATCCTAACATGTATGCACAGCCTGTACTGTTCCTTCCATGGGTCATCAGAGCCTCAGAAAGAACTATGAAGAGCAGAGGTCTCCAGGGCCCACTGTACATCCCTCACCAGCATGTTCCTCTTCTGTAAGATGCATGTGATTATACCTCCATCCAGGGTTTTTGAAGAATAAATGAAAATAATACAAAGCCAAAGTCTTCAATGTTCAATTATCTCTAATGAATGAGCTGAGAGCAGAGTGTTAAATGTCATTTTCAGCTCTGATCCTGCTGTTTACTCAGCAAGTGTCAACATGAATTAAGAACACTGTGTTAGCATACTACAATGGTCAGTGTTGATTGTCAACTTGTCATATCTAGAATCATCTAGGAGAAAAACATTTAGGCATATCTGATGGGTATTTCTATATTGTTTTAACTGAGGTGGGCTGACCCTTGATAAATGTAGAGGCACCGTTTGATGAACTAAGGTCCTGGCTGCATGCAAAGGTCAGAAGGACTGACCAGCATTCATCTTTTCCTGCTTTCTGCTATGGGAGTGATTATCTTTCTCAAGTTCCTGTAACCATGACTTCATCACCATGATGCTCTGAGACATGATCACTGCACCCTTAATCTCCGAGACAAAATAAAGCCTTCCTTCCTAAAGTTATTTTTGATAATTTTCCTCATTGAAAATAGACATAGTAACTATGGCATCAATTTGTGGGCCTTGAGATTTCTTCAAGGCGATCAGATCAATGTGGAACATTTAGTGAAGCCCCTATATTTATTTATTTTTCCACAGTTAAGGGGATATTTCTTAAGTTTGAACACAGGACTGATATGGCTGGTCCTGGATAGTACTTTTCGGTGCAGATAAATGGAGTTTCCCTAGCTCTAGGTACAGGAGAAGTCAACAAACATCAATGATATGATGCCTGAATCCTGTTAACTGCTAGCATCCATATAGGAAGACCTTGTGTGCAATACAAAAATAAAATCTAGCCCTCAAATTAATTTCATTTATTTACTTATGTAGACATTTTTTAGATATGGAATACTCCCTGACTTATTTAACTTCTTTGATGTCCAACTTCCTCATGAGTATAAATAAGAGTAATTATTATTTCAATGGAAATATATACAAGTTGAGTAAAATTAAATGAGGATATGGATCAGATGTCCCTGACTCAGCATCTGGCATTCTCTAAAAGTTACTGAAACAGTGTGACAGGGATAGGAGTATCAAGGTACAAAATAAATAGAGAAATAGGACTGACCAAAAAAAGTTTCATGGGAGCACCGTGCTTTTGTGTCTTACCACTTGCCCATGACTTCTTATGTGCCAATAATTTCTGTAGAAAAGGCCTGCCATGAGCAGCTATCTTGGTTGGGATCACTAACACCTGCTTCTAGACCCAACTAGATAGTGAATGTGGACCTACGTATGGCAAATTTATGGCCTGCTTCCTAATGTACCATGGAGATTTGGTACTCATGGATGTGAACCCCATCATTGCTGCTATCATATGTTGCTTCACTGTGCTGCAGAAGGAAATCAGAATGTGTTGTATACAGTGGTGTTAATATTGATTATCATCTTGTCACAACTTAAAATATTGGCGAGAAATCTCTGGTTGTTTCTGTGAAGAAGTGTCCAGATTGGAACGATTTATATGTGAAAACACACCCTAAGTCTAAGTGATACCATTCCCCACGCTAGCATCCTGGGCTGAATACATAGAAGTGAGGCAACTGAGCGCCCAAATTCCACTTTTCTTCTTCCTGATTACATGTGCAGTGAAACTGGCTGCCTCAAGCTCCTGTTTCAATGACCTCCCTGCCAGGATGGCTTGCATACGGTTAGGTTCATTGTGCCATGTGTATGCAACACAAACACCATTGCCCACAATTTGACTTGAAGTATGCCTAGGTCTTTGGTACTCTGGTTTGTGGGTGAGGGCATAGGATAAGATGGTATCTCTGATTTCATGGGTATATATCTGCCCTGGAGAAGAATTATACAGATGTAGACATCAACTCCTACAAAAAGCAAGGATGATGAAGAAGAACAGACAACCTCTTGGAGCCTATTCTACTATGCTTTTGCCACGTCCTTCCTAAGCAGCCTCTTTGAAAATAAAATTTGGGAGATAGGTGTCTCTGGGCGAACAAAAAACAGCAGAGATAAAATAGCAGTATCGGAAGTAAGGCCAACATGCTTTGTCTCAGGGCTGTAGTTCATCTAGGGACTCCCACAGAGGGATGGAGTTTAGCTGTATGAACATTTATCCTGTTCAAAAGGGAAGAGTAACAAGGTCAAAGGTACCTCCCAGAATGCTTGTTTGTTCTTGTTCGCTTTTGCTCTGAGCTCCAGATTCCAGGAAGAAATAGGGAATCAAAGTTAGTTCAGACATCTCAAAGAACGAAAAAGCCCATTTTTATTGGCCGCTTGTGACTTTTGTTCTGTGAAGCAGAAGCAAAAAAACAATTCACCTGAGAACACTTCTCCCATTGATATTTCTTTCTACGAATTATCTTGGTCTGTTTACTGTTGCTGCAACAAAATACCAGAAACTGAATATTTTCTACAGTAAAGAAGTTTATTTAGCACACTGGTTTTGTGCTAAATAATTAAGATTGTTCTATTTTCTGTAATATGACAGGTATCAGAAAATGGTGCCTGTGTAAGATAGGACACAGAACAAAAGAGAGAGCAAGGGCATATGTCAAGGAAACCAAATTCACGTTGTGATAGGGAGAACCCTCTGCAATGGGAGACTACCATTAAGCCTACTTCAACCTAATCACCTCTCTTAAATTCACAATCTAAAACATTAAACCACTCTAAGATATCACAGGAGGAACACAAGGCTGTTGGCACATAAATCTTTGGGGAAAAAAATTATATGAAATGCCAAACAACCTTTTTACTCAGGAGTTGCAGCTCACCATGCATTCTTAGCATACAAGTGTTTGGAGGTTATATCTATTTGTTAAATATAAAATCATTAGAAATGTTAGCTACTTTCTGCTGTAGTAAAGTATGAAATGATTGTACATGCCCCTTTGACTAAACACTTAGGGAGGCTCTTGAACCTAAAGAAGTAGAATCTTTCTAGAAATGGGTTACTGGGTAGAAGGTCTTAAAGGTTGTAATATGGCCTGATTGTAGCCATTTCTTTCTGCTTTATGACTACAGCTGTTCTATAGCCAGCTGCCTCAGGCTCCCACTAGCATGCCGTCTCTCCCATCATAGGCCAAAAGCTTGAGCCAAGCAAGTGTCTCCTCCCTTGAGCTGCTTTACTTCATGCCTTTTATCATAGAAACAAGGAAACTAATGCACAGACAATGGAGGCCTTTCCAAAATGTAAGAATCCTGTGTGACTTTCATGGCTTTCCTGTTTCATACCATTTTTCCTCTCAGGAATTTCCTTTACCCTTATCTTTGTCCAAAACATTTCTTTTTAGCTCCTATGAAGTGACCTTAGCCTGAACTGTATTTATGTGTCTTTGATCAAATCATGTATCTAAGAAGCTACTATTGGATCCAAGTGAAGTTTTGAGACTGGGGATTGGTTTGAATCCAGCCTGGCATTTCCTAGTTTTGTCAGGCTGTTTGATTTAGGGGTTTAATTTTCTTTTACTTCAGTATCTTCCTCTGTTATTAATGATAAAACTGATATGTAAATTTATTGTGAAGATTGAAGATCATATGGTATAATCAGTGTAAACCACAAGAAAAATGCCTGGCAATATATATCAAATAAGAAGCACCTATTTTTTTCATATTTTTGTTCAAAATTCAAGCAGTATTTATGGTTTGGATTTGATTTTCAAGACCCATTATTCGTTTTCAACATAGAACTTCTTCACGTAGACTTCTTTTTCTTATATTTTCTCTCTCTATTCCTTTGTGTATCTGTCTCTATTTCTTTCTGTGTGTACACAATTTATATATAAATATGTGTGTGCATGCTATGTGTGGGGGCATAGAAGAGGCAGTGGAGGTGGAGGTGCATGTGCTTCTTTTCATGTGGGTGTGCATGTACCTGTGGGTGAACATGCATACATGTGCATAAACATGCATAAATTCGGAAGTCACCATTACATGCATTCCTAGATCACTCCGCCTTAGTTTTTGAAACAGTTTCTACCTGAACCTAAAGATGATCGCTTCACCTTGCTTGGATGTCCAATGGGCTCCACATCAGGCTGCCTCTGCCTCCCGTACTGATTGTGGGAGTTCAAATGAGAGCCTCCAAGCTTATGTGGCAACTACTTTACAGAGTGAGCCATTTCTGTTAACCTACTTCATTTGTTTTTATGGTTTAAATTTTCTTTAATTGCTGCGGTACACACCTGGGAAGAAACCTAAAACTGGAACGACTAATTTTGGCTCTCAGGTTCAGAAATTTCCATGAGGAGTGATGAGAGGGGCAGCCAGGAAACCTCAGAGGAGAAAGCAGAGCTATTTAATTTCTCTGTCTACACTTTTACCCCATCTGTGCCCCAAGTTTAGGAGACTGTGTTGCTGTACTCAGGGCCATTATTTCTTTCTTAATGATCTAGATTCTTTATAACCCACTTAAGATAAAATAAAAATTAATGTTCACAATAGGTTTCCCTGGGACAAACCTTTGTGTAGACTTTCCAACTTGTGTACAACTGCTCTGTGCAGTATAATACAGTATAGTTTTGGTTTCGTGCTAACTGTTAGGACAATGGCAAGGAATCCTTTGGGCCATATGTGTCCTTGATGCTTCCTGCCCTCAGCTGTGTGGAGTCAGGCTATTTGTGTCTGATAATCCTCCACTTGTCATTTGGCTGATGTAGTGTGCCTGGTCTCTGCACTGTGAAGATGCTTTATCATTAGTCAGACACCTCACATGGTTCATGCAGACTTTGGTGACTATGCCTGTCCCCCAGCATGTCTCCAGACTCTGTGAAAGTCTCAAATCTTATGACACTGACGTTTATAAGGCCTTTTCCCTCCTCTCTCTTTCTCTGTCTCCAGATCTCAATCCCCCCTCTGTGTGTATGAAACAAACAAAATCATAACAGGTACTTATACCTGAGAACCCATTTCACTGGTTCCAATACTGGCTTGGATGTTTAGCTATTTATATACAGCTAGCAGTCATCATTTTATACAGTTCCGAAGTTATTATTGCTCGTGCCCCTTAGAGCATCTCATGGTTTCTACCACAACGTAGTCTCCACATGTCTCTCTCAAATGCCTGGCAAAAAGCTACTTAAGAAAGGAATTATTTGGGCTCACAATTTGAAGGTGAATCATGGCAGGCATAGGAGACGGCTATGCACATTATATCTGCAGTCAATGAACAGACAGATGAATGTTGCCGCTCATTTATTCATTCACCTCTTTATGAAGTCTGAAACAGTGCCCTATAGCACCCACATGGACCTTTCTATCTCATTAGCATAGTCTCTAAAACCCTCCTCATTGACGTGCCCAGAGCCTTTTCTACTACACCATGACAATATTAATCACATCAATAATATTAAGATTAATTAATATTTTAAGAATCATAACAAGTATTTAATTATTTAATAATTAAAATCAATGATATACTATAGGAATAATAAAAATTCAAAGTGTCACATTGAACTTGCTCTGTTCTTGACCAGATCCAGATATTTTCCTGACGTGATCTACTTCCTATTATAAAGATTGTTATTTGGAAATTTAGTTCTAGTAGGAGGCTTGATCATTAAATCAATATTTGTTCAGTTAGCACAGTGAAGAAGTATATGTGCATGTACAAGTCTAAATTATGAGTTCAATGAAGCTTCATCTGATGCAAATCTGAAAGCATTAAAATTTTCCTAATTATTGTTTCATCTCTCTGTCTTTCTTCTGTGTGAGACTTGCCCTTGATATTTATATATTTCTCATTTACTCCATTCTACAAAATATATCAAACAGGATCAAAATCAAATCTGTAATATCAAGGTTAATAACAGTCATGTGCAAGACTGCCTAGAGCACCACTTAGCTTTCATCCTTAGATTATACTCTGCCTGACTTACTATTAGACAAATCACTGTCTTCAGAAATTACTTGAATTATTATTTTTGTTTAGTTATGTGATTATTTTTAAGATTTAAATTTTGATTTGGGAATTTTTACCTGGCTAATATTCAGAAGTCAGAATTATAGTTTCTTCATCCTTTGGAATTCATTTTTGAAAGAGTTAAGGTGTTTTAATCTTAAAAGTTATTAAATGGTAACAGCCATAGTCAGGACAGGCATTCCATTCTGCCAATCATCTCTGGAAACCACACACACACACACACAGAGAGAGAGAGAGAGAGAGAGAGAGAGAGAGAGAGAGAGAGAGAGAGAGAGAGAGAGAGAGAGAGAGAGAGCAGTATACTTAATAGTCTACTAGGTGCTTCATAACCTTAGAAAGGTTAAAAAAATCAAAGTATCATTTAAAAAATGACACACTATGGCTGACCAGAGAAATCTCACTCTCCTCGTGCCTTCAACCCTTTCTTACCCATCTCTTCTAGATATCCTTTGTGCTATCTTATCCTCACTGTTTATGTTCATTTTTTATCACTGCAGCACAGTAAGTAGCATCCTCTTTTCTGCCTCAATACTTACATTTGTCACTTGACAATATACAATAGAAATCAGTTTATGTCAGTTTAAGTGCCACATACATTATTTACTGTGGCTTCATTGTACCTCACTGTGTCAGCTAAGTTTACTTTATCCAGTTAGACATCTTCTGATGGGCCTTTACCTTTTTCCAGTGTAGAACTATTTGCAATAAATAACTGTCAAAAACATAAACAAAACCTTTTTTTAAAATCAAATGTCACACTCTTTCTGATTTCAAGATCTATTACTGAAATTAGCAAATTTCAGGAAAAGATGATGATCTCCCAGCTCAATAGTAAGTGAATATTTTCTTGGATGGTGGAGGGGTGATGTCAGTGTTAGTTGTCACCTTGACATTATGCAGACTCATCTAGGAGAAAGGAGTCCAGGCATCCCAGTTAAGGACTGAGTACTTTATGTTCTTCTCTGGGTACGGCTGTGGGAGGTTATCTTGATCAGTTTGACTGAGGTGAGTGACAACTGTTCTGTCACTATCCCCTGACATTGGACACTGGGCTTCAGAAAAAGAGAAAGTGAGCTATGAGCCAAGCAAAAGCATTCATCTTTCAGCTTTCTGATTGTTGACACAATCTGACTAAATACTTCATTCTCTTGCTACTATGGTTTCATCGCAATGCTATATTGTAGCCTTGAAGTACAAGCCAAAACAAACTCTCAGATACCCAATTCACTTTTTCAGAATATTTTATCATAGCAATGCAAAAGTTACAGGACAGTAGGGCAGAGGTTTGTGAGACATTCTTGTCAATTGTAGCATACGTAACTTTACAGAAAGAGTCCATAAAGACATAGTTTTTATTTTAATTAGTAGGAACGATATCTGAAGGAGTTAGTAAAGGCTGCCCACATAAGATGGCATGTAACACAGACAATGCCAAATATGTTGTGACAGGCTTGAGCGTATAAGTTTCAACTGAAAAGTGAATTAATTCTACAGTCTCTGAGTTTTCCTTTTGTAAGTTTCTCCAGAAACGGAGCATAAGAAGAATAGACAGGCAATCTTACATTTAGAAATAGCTGTCTCCAGACTAGGAGATGTTTTAGTAGAGGAGCTTGGTATGTAGGTATGCAGACAATTAGATTTCAAGAATCTACGTGAAAAAGCTCAGCAGTTGTGGGGTCCATCTATATTTCCAGCACACAGGAATCAGATGCACAATGTCAGTAGGGAAACTTGTTAGGTAGAATAACTAACCTGGTGAATGACAGTGCAGTAACAGTCCTTTCTTTAGATAATAAAAAGAATAATAGAGGATATCACTTGCTGCCACAATCATGTGCACCCACAAGCATAAGAACATACTTATATACATACATATGCACAGCTCACAGGAAGATACAGAAATACACACACACACACACACACACACACACACACACACACACAGAGAGAGAGAGAGAGAGAGAGAGAGAGAGAGAGAGAGAGAGAGAGAGAGAGAGAATAGAATAGATTGTGGGGTTTTGGTCTTATGAAAGAAAATGTAAACTGCCTTTTATTACAGTTTCTGAAGATGAAGACAATTCTTGTTTCAGGCAAGCCTGTGCTCTGATATGACCGATTTCCATCCCTAAGTGGAGGGTTACAGGGTTATTACCTTTAATGCACATGATGAAATATGAAGGATAGACCATTTCTTATTTTTATTTCTAGAAAGCAGAGGTTGTGAACGATCAAGGCTCAAGATTACTGTCATTGTATATTGAAAATGACACATGGTAGAAGTGAAGTTAGACTTGTGTAAGCTGTTAGTTTCATCTGCAGACTGAACCTACATAAAGTCTTCCACAAAAATCTTTCAAGACCTCAGAGAAACTTCTAAGGTAAGAGCTAGAGATGTAACTGAGGTAGTAGAGTGATTACCTAAATTGCAGGAAGCCATGGGTACCATCTCCGGTATTGCATAAAGAAAACAGTGGGAGAGTATACCTAGGACCAGCACTGGAAAGATGACCATTGAAATATCAGAGATTCAAGGTCAATTTTGGCTACATAAGGATTTCAAAGACCAACAAATTAGCCCAGAGTGAAGACACTTGCTAGGTTTGATGACCTAAGTTCAGTCCCTGGGACCTACATGGTAGAAGAAGTCAACCAAGTCCTACAAGTTGTTACTTGACTTCATAAGTTCACTGTGGCATGTGAGTGCCATTACATTTCCCCTCACAAAAATGGTAACACACATATAATTATTCATTTATTCTTATTTTATGTACATGAGCATTTGTTTGTTACTGTGTACATGTACCATGTGGATATCTCATTGCCATGGAGTCCAGAAGAGGCTGTTAGATCTCCTAGAACTTGAGTTTCAAAGGGTTGCAAACATTGATGTGTATGCTGCCAGTTAAACCTGGATCTTCTGTAAGGCAGCAAGTGACCTTCACTGAGCCACCTCTCCTCCCTCCTAAAGGGAAAGTTCATGATCAGTCTAGGTGACAAGAGACAATTACAAGTTTTTCAAGAAGGACAGAAAGTAAACATTTGTAAAACCACTGCAAGAACCATCCACAGCACCACTGTTCTCTTCTCAACATATAATTTATAATTTGACTTGAAAATGTCCATCTCTCTGCATGCCACAAAAAGGAAGCACTAAAGATCAGTGGAGAAAATGGCTAGTCCTGGACAGGAGTCCTCTAACCTCCATTTTTACTGTACCAGATATGTACCTTAATAAGAAAGCAATGCATAGAGTTATTCCTTGAGGCAGTCACTACAAACTTCTCTAGATCAAGTCTCATGTATCCAGGTTGGCCTTGACTGTAGCTGAGGAAAATTGTGAACTCCTGATCATCTTGACATCCTGTCTCCACTAGAGAAATCACAGGGTTGTGCCACCAAATCCAGTTGATGTGTGGCTAGAGATTAAACCCAGGTCTTTTTTCATGACAGGTAAGCATACTATTAATTGAGTTTTACCTCAGCACCCAGCTGTATTCTCTAGAGCTAAGGGTCCATAGTGTTTGTTCAGCTTCAAGCCCCCATGCTAGCCTTGCATATGTCACTATCAGAGAGCTCTGCACATTCTAGATACATAACATTTTTAATATTACACAGCTACCAATATGATTCAGTATATGTGGAATCTAATCTACCACCTTGTTACACCATAAAACAGATTTCCTGGGTCTCTTTGATCATGCCATCTACTTTAAAGCAAGGAAAAAAGAAAAATAACTCTCCAAAAAGCTACATAAAAAGTAAAGGCTAGAATGAAGTGAGAGGATAAATCACAGTCAAGTAGGTTGTCTGGAAGTTGTAAATGTGGCCGGCAAAGGCAGGTGGAAGAGTGATGATAGATGTGTACATCACAGCTAATGTAAGGAGAGCAGTGGCCTGGAACTGGTAATTCATGCTTCCACAAATAGAGAAGCCCCACTCGAAAATCAGCTGGCTGTGGTTGGTACAACAGGCAGGAAGCATTCCTCTTTAAACAGCTGGGCTGATACTCTCAGGAGTAACCGCTCCTGGTGGAACTCTATGGCTTTTAAAGGAGGTAGAAATTGCTTTACACCAATTGTCGTCCTTCCCAGTATAAAGGTTGAAGGGAAGGTGGATCTTACAGTATAATTTTCTGGACTTGTTTCTAACAGTAAAATGATCTGGATTAGTTTGTTCTAACATTGTCTGTTTATCTCTGATTTTGTTAATTTCTGTCTTATTTCTATGTGTTTAGCTGAGTTTGTCAAACTTACTAACTTTTCAAAGACACAGCTCTTACTGTCTAATAGTTTATATATTTCTTGTTGTCTCTATTTCATTGATTTCCACCCCAACTTTTATTATTTCTTGCTGCACACTGGCTTTGCAACTGGCTTTTGTTTTTCTAATGATTTAAGGAGCATCATTAGGTTGCTCACTTTAGATCTGATTTCCTAATGCTAGAATGTAGTAATCTACAATTTGCTCTAAGGACTGACTGTCTTAGTTGTGTCCTAGAAAATCTGGTAGATTGTACTATTATTTTTAGTTGCTTCTAAGATTTCTAAACTTTCTGCTCTGATTTTCTCTATTTGTTCATTCAATATTTTTCAGTAAAATTGTATTGCTGTACTAAATGAACTCAGCAAGTTATATTTATATATATTTATACATATATGTAACAGTAATGATCAATAGGAAAAAGTAAGTGCACTGATAGTCTGGGGAGGGACCTATATAGTTGAAATTCTTGCCATGAAAATTTGAGGACTGGAGTTTATATCCTCAGAACCCACTGGGGGCAGTGACTCACTTGTTCTTTCATGTTGGAAAGGGAGCAGCAAGAGTCCCCAGAGCAAATTTACTATCAATACTAGCCAGATGGAAAGCTCTGGGCTTGATTGAAAAACTTTACATTAATGAAGTTGAAGGAGTGATCAAGGGTGATTCCCAACATCAACCTTAGCCTCCATATGCATAAGTGCACATAGATACCTGGACACTGGCTCATATGTGATTTTTCATATAAGTAATTATGCATACAAACATACATATAAACGATAAAGTGAAAAACAAAAAGGGTATTTATTTAACCTCTAAGAATATTTAGATTAGATAGTCTCTGTTGCTATTGAGTTCTACTTTTATTTCATTAATCTTTCCAATGACCCTAGAATAACATCAGCAGAATGGCTTCCTGGCTTCATTGTTGAGTAGGAGTCAGGAACCACAGAAGGTGTTAGGGCAAACTTCTAGTATGAATTGACTCTATGTTTTGACTAATCTGTGTGTCCTTATTTATTGCTCATAGACTCTGCCAAGCTAAAAGACTAATAGACTGAGGCTTGGAGGGCTGACCTACCTCTTCCAGGAGTCCTCTGGGTAGTAGAGATAATACCTGGAGCTACATCTAATGATATAATCCTCTACCACAGGTGCCTCTGGAAACCATTGAAACCAAGGTCAAACCAATTTTACTTACCTGTTACTATTTATGAGTTAAATTGAGAGTTAAATCATAGACATAAAAAAGTCAAATAAGGATCAATTCAAAAGGGTGAGGGACATCAGAAGACTGTCCATGAATAGATGGTGAATAATCAGGGACAGTACTTTGAGGACTATTTAAACAGTCTTTAACCTTAGCATAGCTGATTCACTTTGTCAACATGCATTACTACACCAGAAGTGACCCCTGAAACCTAAATATATATTTGTTTTATTACTATTAAAAACATAATTGAATTTACACACTGTTTAAAGGAACATAAGTATTTACCTATGGTGCTTTCAGTTCAATTAAGCAGAGTGCTAACAATCTGTAGATTTCCTTTCTTTCCAAGCCTTATGAATAGAAACTGCAGTTATTTTTCTTTTGATGAGCAAAGAGAGAGAGAGAGATGTTCAGAATGTAACTTTAATAATCAGAGTTATTTCTTGTCCTGATCTCTCTTTAAAAAATATTTCCTTTAGTTCGTTCTTCATTCTGGGTGGTTATCCCCATGGCAACAGATGAACACTGAATAGCATCTATAATTACTATTATTAATAGCAATAATAATCTTAATAATAGAAATCATGTAATAGGAGAAAAATATAAGAGGAAATTAAATTGTGGCTCTGTATGTAAACAATATACAGCTCCTGAAATAAAAGTCAGAGGAACAAGGTGGAGTGCCTAATGGCCTATTCTGGAGAACTGATTTACTGGGGCATTGAAAAGGAACAATTTTACAATAGAATAGTTGAGGATGTTCCAGAATATCCTGCTGTGGATACTCAGCAAACTATTTCTGCAATATCTTCGTTTCTTAGGTGTGTACTATTTCTGCAATATCTTCGTTTCTTAGGTGTGTGCGTGTGTGTGTGTATACATATGTGTTCATGTGTGTTCAGGAATGTGTGGAAACCAGAGGATAACTTCTGTAGTATGAGTAAATAGAGTAAAATAAATAATATGTGGGAGATTGTGTTGTTTCATTGTAAATAATTGTCCCACCCACTGGTTTAATAAAAAGCGCTGATTGGTCAAAGGCAGGCAGGAAGTATTGGTGGGGCTACCTGAATAAGAAAAACTCTGAGAACAGGAAGCACAGAGCAGAACACCAGAGAGAAGCTGGAAAAAGCAGAGGACAACTATGCTGCTCTAAGGAAAGGTACTGAGCAGCATGGCTGAACAGGTTAAGAACCATGGGTTAGATTAAGAGCAAGAGCTAGCAAGTTATATGCCTGGGCCTTAGGTCGATCAGCCTAAAACTATTGAAAGCATCTGTGTGTCTCTGCGGGCTTGCGAGTCTGTGGGTCCTAAACCTTGAGGTTAGGCCCGAAGTCCGGGCCAGAAACCTCATACTACAAACTTCAAATATTATTTCATATGTTTTTTGACATAAAGCCACTCATTGGCTGGAACTCACTGATTTGTCTAGACTGACTGGCCACAAATACCTGAGACTCTGCTTTCCCTGCCTCCACTGTGCTAGGAATACATGCACATGCCACAGCATCTAATTTTATCCCAAGGGTTTGGGGCTTAAACTCAGGTCTTCATGCTTGAGGTGCAAGTACTTTACCCACTGAGCTATCTCTTCAGCTCCTTTATTAATACAACTTACTATTTTAATTGAAACCATAATATATCACATGCCTCAAAGTATAGCTTTGGGATTGCCTAATACAAATAGTCATGATAAATTCATCTCTTTATATGGTAGATATTATTCCAAGGGGTCTCAACCTTAGCCTACTGTCTTATAGTTTGTAGATGGAAATTTTCTTTTTGTCAGTTAACCCTTGTAAAATACAGAAAGCTCTATCAACTGGGAAAGCTTTGCTGAAACACCATCCCTTTGATCTGTCTCCAGCAGATTGCCTCGAATCTCTCATTTAATTGCAATATTCAAGATATGCATAACAAGTAAAAACATTGGTCATTCTTACACAGTCTATATTGGCTTCTCTTCTATTGATATGATAAAACTCTATTACCTTGGTAATTTATAAAAGGAAGTCTTTAGTTAAGATTCTGGTTTGGAAAGATTAGACTGCATGAAGATAGAACAGATGCATGGCAGGAGAAACAACTAAGATCTCACATCTCAAAATCAAAATCAAGAAGAGAGCACACTGGGAGTGATGGGATAGTTTTGAAGCCTCAAAGCCTATTCCTGTGGCACGGTATCTCTTCCAAGGCCGTGTCTCCCAAGCCTTCCCAAATAGTTCCACCAATTGTGAACCAGTTAATTCACCAATGAAATTATGTGAACCATCCTCACTTAAATTACTACACTCTACTCTGTGGCTCCCATAGGCTTGTGACCATACCTCATATGCAAAATACATTTGGTTCAACTTCCAAAATTCCTACAGTTATTTGCAGACTCCACATTTTAAATTTCAAAGTCATTTCTGAGCCTAAAGACAATTTTTTTTCTTAATTTTATTTTTTTATTTATATAAGTCTTTTTTATCCATGTATCCCCTACTTATCCTCCCTTCCCTCCTTCCAATCCCTACCAGTCAGCCTTCAGCCTCCACCATCCCCATTGCCCCATCTCTTCTCCCCAAAAGGCAAGAAGTCCCAAGGTTGGTTAGCTCAGCATGGTGCATCCACTCCAGGCAAGTCCAATTTCCTCATCCCAATATTAAACCTGGGTCAGATACTCCTCTGCAGGGAATAGGTTCCAAGGTGCCAGCCCACGTACAGGAACACAGTCTGATCCCACCCCTCGAGGCTCCACATACTGCCCATGGCAGTCAACAGTTACCTACCCTTGGAGGGCCTAGCTCCTTTTCCCAATGGCTCCCTAGAGACTGTTCTCGATTCAATGAGCTCCCCAGAACTCCAGCCAGCCATCACTGTGGTAATTTTCCTCATAATACCTATCCCCTTTCTCATACAGACTCTCCTACCCACTCTCAGCTAGACCAGGAGCTCAGCCCAGTGCTCAGCCATGGATCTCTGCCTCTACCTCTATTCATTTTTGGATGTAGGTTCTGTGATGACACTTAGGGTGGTTATTCATTTGATTATAGAGGGAGTCCTATATAGGCACCCATTCCATTATTGGCTGGAGACTTGGCAAAGGACATCGTGTGAGTTCTTGGAGGTTTCCCCAGTACCCGGTCTCTTTCCAGCCCCACATTGGCTTCCTCTAAAGATATCCATCTCTTTTTTTTCTCCCTCTTTGTTGCCCCTCTCACTCAATCATCTCCTTCTCTCATGATTTGTTTCTACCTCTTCTTGTTTTTAACCCATTATGATCCCAATTTGCTAAGGTGATCTCTATTTTCTCTTCATAGGGGAGTACTTGGATGTCTTTCTTAAGTCCCTTCTGATACCAAACTGTTCAGGGGTTATGGTTTGTAGGTTGGGTATTCTGTTTTTGTCTAAAATCCACTTATGAGCATGTATATCTTGTACAGGCTTGTGATATTTTAGGATTTTTTTTTTCCCTGAGTAGTCCTCCATTATGTATATGTACCACAATTTGTTAATCCATTCTTTGGTTGAGGGGCATCTAGGTTGTTTCCACGTTCTTACTGTTATGAATAATGCTGCTATGAATATAGTTGAGCTAATGCCTTTGGGGTATGCATCATGCATCCTTTGGGTATGTGCCCAATAGTGGTATTGCTGGATCCTTAGGGAGACTGATTCCCAGTTTTCTGAGAAACCACCATACTGCATTCCAGAGTGGCTGTACAAGTTTACACTCCTACCAACAATGGAGGAATGGCCCCTTTGCTATGTTCCAGCATAAGCTGTCATATGTGTTTTTGATCTTAGCCGTTCTGACAGATGTAAGGTGGTATCTCAAAGTTGTTTTGATTTGCATTTCTCTGATGCCTAAAGATATAAGCAATTTTTTAAGTGTCTTTCAGCTATTTGCAATTCTTCTGTTGAGAATTTCCTTTTTAGCTCTGAACCACGTTTTTTAAATTGGGTTATTAAGGTTTGGAGGCTCTAGTTTCTTACGTTCTCTTTATGTTTTGGAGATCAGGCAGTCCTCTCTCAGTTGTAGGGTTGGTGAAGATCTTTTCCCACTCTGTAGACTGTCATTTTGTCTAATTGACTGTGTCCTTTCCCTTACAGAAGCTTCTCAGTTTCAGGAGGTCCCACTTATTGATTGTTGTTCTTAGTGTCTGTGCTACTGGTGTTATATTTAAGAAGTGGTCACTTGTACCAATGCGTTGGAGGGTATATCCCACTTTTTTTTCTATTAAATTCAGTGTAACTGGGTTTATGTTGAGGTATTTGACCCACTTGGATTTGAGTTTTGTGCAGAGTGATAGGTTTGGATCTCATTGCATTCTTCTACATATTACCATCCAGTTATGCCAACACCATTTGTTGAAGGTACTATCTTTTTTTCCATTGAATATTTTTGGCCTCTTTGTCAAAATCAGGTGTTCATAGGTGTGTGGGTTAATGTCAGGGTCTTTGACTAGATTCCATTGATCAATAAGTCTGTTTTTATGCCAGTACCATGCTGTTTTTATTACTATGGCTCTATAGTATAGCTTGAAGTCAGGGATAGTGATTCCTCCTAAATTTCTTTTATTAAGCAATCCTGGATTTTCTGTTATTCCATATGAAGTTGAGTATTTTTCTTTCAAGATCTGTAAAAAATTGTGTTGGGAATTTGATGGGAATTTCAATCTGTAGATTGCTTTTGGTAAAATTGCCATTTTTACTTCATTGATCCTACCTACCTAGAAGCATGGAAGATATTTTCATTTTCTGATATCCTCTTCAATTTCTTTCTTCAGTGATTTAAAGTTTTTGTCAAACAGGTCTACTACTTCTTTTGTTAGAGTTATGCCATGATATTTAATGCTATTTGTAGCTATTATAAAGGATGATATTTCCCTTATTTCTTTTTCAGCCTTTTTATCCTTAGTGTATAAGAAGGTTATTGATTTTTTTCAGTTAATCTTGTACCCTGCTACATTGTTGAAGGTGTTTATAAGCTGTAGGAATTCCCTGGTAGAATCTTGGGGTCACTTATGTATATGATAATACCATCGCAAATAGAGCTTGACTTCTTCCTTTCAAATTTGTATCCCCATAATTTTCTTTTGTTCTCTTAGCTTTAACTAAAACTTTGAGAACTATATTGTATAGATAAGGAGAGAGAGGTCAGCCTTGTCTTATTCCTGATTTTAGTGGAATTGCTTTGAGTTTTTCTCCATTTAGTTTAATGCTGGCTGTTGGCTTGCTGTATGCCACCTTAATTATATTTAGGTATTTTCTCTGTATTCCTGATCTCTTCAGGTCTTTTATTATGAAGAACTGTTGGATTTTGTCAATGACGTTTTCAACATCAATTGAGATGATTATATGGTTCTTTTCTTTTTCAGTTTTTTTTTTTATATGATGGGTAACATTCACAGTTTTTCATATGTTGAACCATCCATGCATACCTGATTATGGTGGATGACTTTTTTGATATGTTGTTGGATTCAGTTTGCCAGAGTTTTATAGAGTATTTTTGCATCAATGTTCATGAGGGAGATTGGTCTGCATTTCTCTTTCTTTGTTGCATCTTTGAGTGGCTTCAGTATCAGGGTGATTGTGGCCTCATAAAAAGAATCTGGCAATATTCTTTCAGGTTCTACTGTATAGAACAGTTTGAGGAGTATGTATTCTTTGAATGTCTAATACAATTCTGGAATGAAATGGTCTGGTCCTTGGCTATTTTTTACTTGGGAGACTTTTAAGAACAGCTTCAATTTCATTTGGGCTTATAGGTATTTTGGTCTTTAATCTGATCTTGATTTAATTTTGGTAAGTGGTCCCTGTCCAGAAAGCTGTCCATTTCTTTTATATTTTCCATTTTAGTGAAATATAGATTTTCAAATCATGACCTGATAATCCTCTGGATTTTCTGGGTGTTTATTGTTATGTCCCCATTTTCATTTCTGATTCTGTTAATTTGGATACTCTCTGCTTTTTGGTTAGTTTGAATAGAGGTTCTTCTATCTTGTTGACTTTCTGAAAGAACCAGCTCTTTGATTCATTGATTATTTGTTTCTATTTGCCCTCTTTGTTTCTATTGTATTGGTTTCAGCCCCCAGTTTGATTATTTCCTTCAGTCTACTCCTTCTAGGTGAGTTTGCTTCTAATTATTCTAAAACTTTCACCCATTAAGTCTTTTGTGTTAGATTTCTCTAGTTTTTCATGTAGGCATCTACTGCTATGAGTTTTCCTCTTAACACTGCTTTCATTGTGTCTCATAAGTTTGGGTGTATTGTGGGTTCATTTTCATTAAATTCTAGGAAGTCTTTGATTTTTTTCTTAACTTTTTCCTTTCCCCAGAAGTGGTTCAACTGAGAGATGTTCAGTTCCCATGAATTTGTAGGCTTTCTGTGATTTTTGTTGTTGTTGAACTCTAACTTTAGACCATAGTGGTCTGATATGATATAAGAAGTTATTCCCTTTTTTTCTGTCTATTGATATTTGCTTTATGACTGAGTACGTGATCAGTTTTAGAGAAAGTCCCACGGGATGCTGAGAAATAAGTATATCCTTTGTGTCTGGGTAGAAGGTTCTGTATATATTTATTAAGTACATTTGTGTCCTAACATCTGTTTGATCCTTTATTTCTCTGTTGAGTTTCTGTCTGGTTGACCTATCCATTGGTAAATTGGAGTACTGAAGTCTCCCACTATTAGTATGTGTGATTTTATGTGAGGTTTAAGCTTTAGTACTGTTTCTTTTACATATGTAGGTGCCCTTGTGTTGGGGCATAAATATTCAGGATTGAGACTTCATCTTGGTTGATTTTTCCTGAAATGAATAAGCAATCTCTGTTCTGGTCTCTTTTGATTGATTTTAGTTTAATGTTAGTGTTAGATATTAGGATGGCTACACCAGCTTGTTTCTTAGGACCATTTCATTGGAAAGTCTTTTCCCAATCCTTTACACTGAGCCTGTTTCTGTCTTTGAAGTTGAAGTGTGTTTTTTGTATGCAGCAGAAGGACATCTTCTGTTTTTGTATCCATCATTTGAGGGTATGTCTTTTTGTAGGTTAGATGAGTCTGTTGATATTAATAGATATTAATGACCAATGATTGTTATTTCCAGTTATTTTTGGTGGTAGCTTGTGTGTATTTCCTTACTTTGGGTATTTCTACTGTGGGATTATCAATTGTGGTTTCATGGGTGAATCTGGTTTTCTTAGGTTGGAGTTTTCCCTCTAGTGCTTTCTATAGGGTCAGATTTTTGGATGGGTATTGTTTAAATCTGGTTTCGTTTACTCCGTCTATGGTGACTGATAGCTATGCTGGGTATAGTAATCTGAGTTGACATCCATGTTCTTTTAGTGTCTGTATAATATCTGACCAGGGCCATCTTGTTTTCATTGTTTCCATTGAATAGTAAGGATTTATTGGTGGTTCTACCTTTATAGGTAATTTGGCCTTTTTTCCTTTGCAGCTCTTAGTAGTTTTTCTTGGTTCTGTAGTTTTAGTGGCTTGATTATTATGGGGTGAGCAGACTTTTGAGGGGAGTCTAGTCTATTTGGTGTTCTGTAGGCTTCTTGTATCTTTATGGGCATTTCCATCTTTAGATTGGGAAAGTTTTCTTCTATGATTTTGTTAAATATATTTTCTGTACCTTTGAGCTGGTATTCTTCTCCTTCTTTGATTCCAATTATTCTCAGGTTTTTCATGGTGTCCCAGATTTTATTTTATGACTTTTTTGGTTTTAGTTTTTTTTTTTTAAACTGACGTATATATTTCCATTTTTGAATCTTCCACTCCAGAGAGTTTCTCTTCCATCTCTTGCAGTCTGTTGGTTATGCTGCAACTGTGGTTCTAGTTTGTTTCTTCAGGTTGTCTGTTTCTAGCTTTGCCTTGTTTTGTGCCTTCTTTATTGCTTCTATTTCAATTTTTAATTCCTGGAATGTTTCTTTCATCTGTTTGTTTTCTTTTTCTTAGTTTTCTTTATTTTCTTTAGGGATTTGTTCAAATCTTCCAATTTTTGTTTGTATATTCTTCTGGTTCTTTAAGGGACATTTTCATATCCTCTTTTAAAGCTTCTGTTATCTTCATAAAGTTGTTTTTAAGGTTGTTTCCTTCTGTTTCTTCTTCATTATTATACTCAGGTTTTAATGCTGTAGAACCACCAGCTTCTTCTGGTGGTGTCTTGCTCTTTATATTGTTATATGTATTATTGCACTGGCGTCTGCCTATTGCTTTTTGGTTCACTCTTAGTCAGCTCTTGGTCAGCTCTTAGTCAGTTGTGGGCCTGGGAGCTGTGTCTCTCCAGTTGTCACAGGGGTTGTTCTTAGTTGGCTCTTAGTGGGCTCTCAGACAGCTCTTAGTCAGCTATAGACCAGGAGGCTTTGGGGTCTCCAGTTGTTGGAGTGTGATAATGCAGATTGTGGTTTGGGTGGGGTTTGGCTCCATGAGATATCCATTCATGTGTGTTTTGCTGAGGGCTTGGTCTTGGGAGGTCTCTCCCAAACTTCTTGGCTTTAGGGTTGATTTGGGTGTGGTGGGAGTGCTGGGCGCTGTGTTCCTAGGCCAGGGTTCAGAGACCACTGTCTCTGCTTGTCCTGATGGTCAGGGTTCCACTCACCTCTTAGTCAGCTGTGGACCAGGAGGCTTCAGGGTCTCCAGTTGTCAGAGTGTGAGGATTCAGGTTGTCATTAAGTTTTCATGTTGTGGTTTCCCAGCTTTGCCATGTTCTCTACTCAGCTCCCTGAAGCAGCAAAAACCAGCACACCACATAAACCTCCGGCACCAGTTCCTCCTCAAAGCTAAACCTAAAGCCAGCAATAGTCTAAAGGCAATGTCTTAACACCAACCTCATAAAAATCAAAAGATAAAATTGTATACTTCAAAAAACAACAGCTCTAAAGGCAATGTCTTAACACCAACCTCATAAAAATCAAAAGATAAAATTGTATACTTCAAAAACAACAGCACAGAATACACATTAACATTCCAAAATGTAAACTATGGCAGCCCCATTCAAGAGGTTTCAGGGGAACAGTATTAGCAATTGGGGTAGATACCATTCTGCCGATAATTTGGCAAAGGTTGTGGCTGCTTTCTGCCTTAGTCTTAAGAATATTCCTGATGATAGAGTAAAAAGTAATGTGTTAATTTCTTTGGCACAGGAGTTTTAAAGACAGTCTATTGTTATAGGAACATAATGAAGAAATACTGGACCAAAGCAAGACTGAAAGCCTACAGGGAAAATTCCAAATCTTACATTTTCATGTCAAAAGTCAAAGAGTTTAGATAGCTCTCCCCTGCCAGATTTGCCATAGCAACATAAATCTCTCTCTTTCATAGCAAGTTTTTATTTCCTATGTTTAGCTCTTTTAGGCAGACATCCCAGAGCTTTGGCACCTCTAGAATTTAGAGATATTCAGCACAATTTGGGGTTCACTTTCACAGCTTCAAGAATGTCCTCTCTGGGCCTCTTGTTCACATCATGTGTAGCCTTCTCTGTAACTTCTCTGTAACCTCAGTGGTTCTCCTTAACAGTGGAGAAAGGTTACAGAATACCTTTTCTCTTATGTCCTTCATAACACTAAAATCAGAAGTACTTGAACGATATGCCTAAGTCTGGCTGCCCACTTGGAATGGAGCCTAATCTCACTGACAAACAATTATAATGTCTTTTCTTTTTATTGCTTTTTAGGAGCAGAAAATCACTTAGGCCTTTTCTTTTCACAAATTGGAAGCCTTGCTTAGTGAGTTCTTGCCCTGAGGGCATCCTTCATTTTGTTCCAGTGTAAATTCGGCCGTTACTTACTCAATATCTTTATCTTTTCCAGCAGAAGCCTTGGTTCCAACATTATATTCCCCAGTGTCCTCCTTCTCCTCAATATTTACATTTTATATTTTTTTTGGCCCTGCTTATTCATTTTTATTGTAGGCCCACATAGTAGTGACTACATAGAACCACCACAGAGTCAGTATTAGGCTATCTTGAAATCACCTCTGCTAAACAAGTTAGTCCATTACTTTATACTCAAGCCTAAGTAAGATTCTAGGATGAAAGGAAGAAGCAGCCAGGTTTTACCAAAGTGTCAAAGAAATGATCTCTAGGCAACTGGCTATTATTCCCTTTTCTTAAACCTCTTGAGATGGGCCTCTGTAGTCTACATTGCTCCCAACAGAACTGTCATCCAAATTTCTCCTAGGATGGTCCATTGAGCATTCAATCACTTTTATAGTCCAAAGTTCCAAAGTCTTTCACATTTCCCCAGAAAAGAAAGCATTCCCACAGCAGGGCTGTCATGGCAATAACCCACATCCTGGTCCTGATTTCTTTCTCTATTGGTAGCTTTACTGTTTCTGTAATAAAAAACACCATGACTTACAGTTTTTGAGGCATAGAGTCCATAATGTTAAGTCAAAAGCATGGTAATAGGAATGGCTGAGATTTTACATCTCAAAACTGCCAGCCCAAGAAAGGGAATTCACTGGTAATGGTGGGAAACTTTTGAGGCCTCATAGAGTACCCCTCTGACATACCTCCTTTACCAAATCCACAACTTCCAATCCTTCCCAAAGTATTCTACCAACTAAGGATCAAGTATCCAAACACATAAACCTAAGGGGGCCATTCCCACTCAAACTACCACAACAACTTTCTCCCCAAATATTGTCAAACTTTTAGAAATATGGAGCCCTCTATTGTTTTTGTATCTTCTTACATTATACAAAACAAAGTGCCAATTATGAAATTGAATCACTAAAAATTTACTTCCCATTCAAGGGCCAGAGGCCGAATCAGCAAACTTAAAATTAACACTAAACTCTGATATATCTTCCATATCCATCACAATCAAAATCAGAACATGATTACCCTAAAGAAATTAAATGAACGAAGAGTCACACAAATAAATATATAAAGTTTCAAATCTACATCTAATATTGGAAGAAATGTCAAACCAATGGTTGAGCAATGATGTGTGGACTGTTTATAGAACCAGGTTGGATACGTGGAGAATAGAGACAAGACAAGTTAAGTTCTAATAGATGATAAGTATGTGGTTAAATAGGTAGGTAGGTAGATAGATAGACAAATGATATTAGACATACAGATATATAATAGACATATCATTGAAAATTTGTGCATGATAGATTATATAACATTGTAGGATATATTATAGACAAATAGATGGTAGTGAAAAAGGATAATTCAGGAGAGCTTTGAAATAAAACTTGCCAATGGGTTATATTTTCAAGGAAGAATTTTTCTCCATGGTCTTCATTCCTTAATATTTTATTTGGCCTGTTTTATCTTTAAAATGAATAATGTCTGAAAGATGTTCTAGCATGGGGGCAGTAGCATGGTCCCATTAACATTTCTTAGAAATAAAGATTAACCTTCTTATAAACATCATGACAATTTCAAAGCTATCTATTTTTATTGTTCATTCTATGACACCTCATTGTTGAATAACTTTTTGCTACTCTCATTATATTTGTGTATATTTCCATTGTACTGGATAGTTTCATGTCAGCTTGACACATGCTATAATCATCAGACAAGAGAGCCTCAATTGAGAAAATACCGCCATAAGAATGGTCTGTAGGCAAGCCTGCAGGGCATTTTCTTAGTGATTGATGGGAAAGGACCCAGTCTACCATGGGAGGTAGCAACTCTGAGATGATAGTCCTAAGTCTATAAGAAAGCAGCCTGAGCAAACCATAGGGGCAAGCCATTAAGCGGCACCCCAAATTTGCCTCTGCATGAGCTCCTGCCTACAGGTTCCTTCCCTGTTTGAGTTACTGTCCAGAATTTCATTGATGATGAGCAATGATATGGAAGTGTAAGCAAATAAATCATATTATCCTCAACTTGTATTTGGGTCTAAGTGTTTCATCTTAGCAATAGAAACTGTAACTAAACCAGACATAAACAATATTTGTGGAGTTTCAGGCGAATCTTTAACAATATGAATTTTGAGGCAACATTTTTAACACTATGGGTTTATGTCACTTTTATTATAGGAGTAACATTTTGATAGAATTAGTTTCTTCACTAGAGTTTACAGAAAAATGCAATCCTGTTTCAGGAAAGCAAAGTATGTGTTTCTCTAGTGATATGATGATTATCGATTTGTTGCTTTGGGAAACTATTCCTAGGATGATTCACAGTCACTGAGCACAGTTTAATTGCATGATATTAGAACTATAACCAAGTTGGAACATTCTAATGAAATGGTTTAAACCTTCTTTTTCTTTTTTCTCTCATTTTTATTTAAAAGCTTTTCTTAATATACCCATCACTGTTACCTTTCTCTCCCCTCATCCCAGTCATCTCCCTGTTTTCCAGACCCCTATCCCACAATCTCCCATGCATCCTTCAAAAAGAGTAGGGACTCACAGGTAATGTAGTCTGTACAAGTTGAGGTAGGACAAATGCCTCCCCACCCTGTCTCAATACTGAGCAAGATGTTCTTCTGTAGGAAATGGGCTCTAAGAAGCCAGCTCACGTACTAGGAATAAATTCTGTTCCCACTGCCAGAGATCTCATAAAATGCCTAGTTCAGTCCCATGGAAGATTTCCAGCTGTCAGTTTAGAGTCAGTGAGCTCCTAATAGGTTGGGTCGGCTCTTTCTGTGGATTTTCTCATCATAATCTTGACTTTTTGCTTATATAATCTCTCCTCCCTCTCTTTGCCTTGACTGGGAGCTTGACCCAGTATGTAGCTGTGGATTTCTGCATCTAAATAAACCATATTGTTTTTTTCTTAATATATTGACACTGAGGTGTGGGGAGATGAAATAACTTTTCCCAGATTACAGGAAGAATTGGTGGGAAGAATTAACACAGGATATCCAAGTAGCAAGGTCTTTCCCTTATTTATTTTTTATTTATCTATTTAATTATTTATTTATGTATTTGTTTATTCTGCTAATACTAAGCATTCTGCTTATACTTAGTAATATCAGGTGCCTTCAGCATGTTTTCCTGTCAGTACTCTCTAATAGAAGTGCTGTGGGTTATTGCTTTTCTTTATGGGCCTTTGTTTCCCCATTTGTAAAACTAAGAGGATGGAAGAGGGAAGAAACCACATGGTTTCTCTCCGCTCAGTTCCTTTCTGCTTTTTAAATCTATGAAGACTAATGTAATTCTGTGGGCAAGATTCTCAGATGGCAAACACTTTTCAGGTCTTCCTGTTTCCTTTGTGCCTTAGCGGTGAGGATGTTCAGAATCAAACAACAGGCCAACTTGCAACAAGCGTTCCACCCAAGTTAGCACAACAGTATCCTACATATACTTCACGCAGTCCTTGCAACTTGAAGAGTCATTTACTTGTATTTCTAGTTCTGTGTGTCTGTGTGTGAGTGTGTATGTGCCCTTGTGAGTACAGTTTCCTCAGAGGCCGGAGAGGGCATTGGATCCCCTGGAACTGAAATGATAGGTATTTATGAACCATTTGACATAGGTGTTGGGAATGGAACATGGGACCTCTGTAAGGCAGGCAGTGCTTTGGCACCTAGCCATCATATTAACAGCCATGCTGCCTGCCTGTGTGGTGGCCACTGCTGCCCTGGTTTTGTTGTCATATGCTTTAACTCATTGCAACTCTAAGTTTTAGGGAAGTGAAGCGACCTCAGTTTCATATTGATAAAAACGGCTTTCAAGTACAGAGCTCTCTGTCTTTAAAACCTTTTCCTCTCTTTCCTTATCTTATGTTCCTCCTTATCTTATTTCCTGTTCATTCTTATTGAAAATATGACATGTCTGTGCATTCATTCAGCATAAAAATTTCCAGATAATTTTATATGAATATGGATGTGAATGTTGTATTTGCAGGGTTCTCTAGAGGAACAAAACTGATACAATATGTATATGGGGTTTATTAGAGTAGATTACAGGCTGTGGTCCAGACAGTTCAACAATGGCTCTCCACCAATAGAAAGTCTAAGAATACAGTAATTGTTTAGCTCATGAGGCTATATGTCCCAACTGTTTTTCAGTAAATGCCAAAATCCTAAAGAAGTAATGTCAGTGAATAGACTTTCCAACAAGGGTAAGGCCAGGCAGGTAAGGAGAAAATGTTCTCCTCTTTAAAGTTCCTTATACAGGCTGCCACCAGAAAGTGTGGCCCAGATTAAAGGTAGATCTTTCTACATCAAAAGACCTAAATTAAAAGGCGGGTCTTCCCGCTTTAAATTATTTAATCAAGAAACATTCCTCACAGATGTACCCAGCTGCTTGAATTTTACTTAATTTCAAATGTAGTCAAGTTGACAACAAAGAATAGTCAGCATCATGTTTGTTCATATGCATGTGTGTTTGCACTCATTTGGAAGCCAAGGGACAACATAGGGTGTCATTCCTTAGATATTATTCATCTTTTTCCTTTAGAGATTAAAAAGACATGTATTTATATTTGGGGGCTGGTGGTATCTGTGCATGTGAGTGTAAATACTTATGGAAAGCCAGAAGAGAGCATTGATTGGATTCTCCAAAGCTGGAATCAAATCACAGTGGTTGTGAACAAGTAATGTGGATTATAGGAATTGAACACGGGTCTTCTGTAAAAGCAGTATACTCTCTTAGCCACTGAGCCATTTATCCAATCCTCTTTATGTTCCTTTGAAAAACTCATTGGCCTAGTGTTTTCTGAGTAGGCGAGGCTGTCTGGTCACAAGACCAAGGGGGATCTTCTCTGTATCCTCAAAAAGCACTGGAATTATTAAGTTTCTGCCACCATGCCCAGCATTTTAAAAAATGTCAATTCAGAATTTTATTTTCAGATCCTTAGGCTTACATAGCATAGTTTTATCTTTAATAATGATGTGTTGTTTTTACAAATACTTAGTATCTGTAGTTGTTGTTTTCAATCTGATATTTAATGGTTCTTTAAGAAATTACCTCTGGTATTGTGTCTACTGAACTTACATAGATATTTTATCTGTGTCAAAATTCTCTACATAGTGTAGTATAACATCTTTTTGCATAGCACTTAGCTTTTATAAGGCATCAAAAGAAATATTTTGGATGATTTAAAGTATAGAGTAAATATATATAAAATGTTAATCCTGCTTTCAGTGAGAAAGTTGAGCACCTATATATTTTTGATATGCTATGAACATCTTGAAAGTCTTCCCAGGGATAGGAGGAAGATTGTATTGGTCAATTTGAAATTGATATTTTACATTAAATCCACATTATAAAGCATCATAAGCATATCCCCTAAGATTATTTACCCACATACTAACTTGAAGTAGAGCCCTATAAGGAACACAACTCTTGGGTCCTTCAATAAGGAATAAAATACTTTGATCCCATTGCCTATGTAGAGTATGGAGTGCCTCACTCTTTATGTACTTTTCTTTAGACTTTCATTCTAAAACTTCTTTCTTTCTATTATTGTCTGCAGAGGACAAGATTTGGATGACAGTTCAACACAACAACACAGAGCTGACTCGGGTACAGGGTTCCAACCCTGAGAAACCCTATGTCATGACCTTAAACTATGGTGGCAGTATGGAGCAGCTGGAGGCTCTGATTGATGGTTCAGAGTACTGTGAACAGGAGGTGGCATATCACTGCAGGAGATCTCGGCTTCTTAACACACCAGGTAAAGTTCTGCCCTTCTTCATGGTACCTAGAAGCACACAAGCCAATATTCTGACATGTTTCTCCTAGTGTTATTGAAAAGTGGGACCCTCCATTAAAAAAAAAAAAAAAAGTGTTCAAATGATACTTTTCATGGTGACTGATATAGAAGAATCAAGATAATTATGACCATTCTACCTCTGGGTAGGTAATTCTGGGGTACATAAGAAAAACAAACAAAAAAAAAACAAACATAAGAAATGGGGAGTATTCCAATTAGCAGTGTTCCTTCATGGTGTATACTTCAGTTCTTGCTTCTAGGTTTCTGCCCTGATTTCTCTTAGTGACGGAATGTCACTTAAGAATTGTAAGCTTTTCTTCCTAAGTTTATTTTGGTCATTGTGTTTTATGACAACGAAGAAATGCTAAAGAAGACATCCAAAGAGAGAGGTATTTTACAAGAAAGTGACTACAGTGAACTTGTTGACTTTCCTCTGAGGAGAGATATGACTCAAAGAAGGGCATGTGTTTTGGCTTTGATATCGAAGGAGGAATGTTTAGTCTTGTTTCCACATGTTCAGAACAATGTACTTGAATTCTTTGTCGTCCTGCCTCTACCTCTGGAGTGCCTATAGCACAGAAGTGTACCACCATGCTTTTTTTTTTTTTTTCCTGTGCTACTTACCATCAAACCAGGGCTTTTGTGTATGTTGGTAAAGTACTTTACCAAGGGAGATAACCCCTAGCCCCAAAGTTTAATTTCAGAAAAAAAGTGGCTAACTTCTTTAATGTTCCTCCATTTCTGTAGGGATTTTTGTTTATTTGTTTTTTGGTTAATGAAGGATTTGGCTGTTATGTGTGAGTTACTTACCATTTTTGTTGCTGTGCTGGAACAACTAACAAAACATCAAGGAGAGAGATTACCCGTGGTTCATGGTTTGAAACCCATCATGCTCAGGAAGGCAGAGTGGCAAAAGCAGGGTGATCTGAGGCAACACAATTGCCTACTTATATACTAGAGGACCAGAAGCAGAGAGGGTAATAGTAACATTCTGCTAAGTTTTTCCATTTCCCTTTTGTAAAATGTCAAAGTGGTTTTTGACACGTTAGAGTCTGTCACCCTGGCCTGGAACTCCACATATATAGAACAGACTAGCCTTAAACTCATAGAGATCTACATACATCTTTTTTTTATTTTTATTTTTTTTGATGGTTAAGATTGAAGGTATGGGCCACCAAGCCCATATGGAGTTATTCATTTCTGTAAGTACTAACTAATCTTAAGACCATGATGGTTTCACATATCCAAGAATGAGTATCACGTTATATCACAAAAATTAGTTTCTAGTGCTTAGCATTTGCAGGTTATAGCTGAGGAGCAATAGAGACAGAAACGTCAGTAAATTACAAGTGAGAAACACCTAACTAAATACACTGCACTGCTTGACTAATCTAGAATCTTCAGGGGAAGATACAGTTCCACCTAAGTGAATTTTCCAGATAACTGCCACTTATTCCTTTAAACGCTGGAAATATTTTCAAAGAAATTTTAGCATTTGAAATGGAAATCTTTCTCCAATGGATTACATGCCTCCTTGCCTTCTTAAACACAGAATTTAGAAGAGAAAAATGGAACCTTTTTATTTGATGACTCAGGATCATCACTATGAAATCAATTCCAGAACTCCTGTTGGATTCAGCCATGCTTGTGAGGCTGATAAAATCGTGTTACCTTTCTGTGTTCTTTTCTTTGCATCCCAGTCTATACACAGTGCCCCACATGGTTCATTGTTTTCTGGAGTAGTTCTCTATCCCCAGATGATTAAGCTGAACTCTTGTGCTGCCCTACGCTCTTTTTGGAATGGCTGGCTCTAGGAACTGCCCTGCTTTCTGTCATCGTCTTGTTGTCCTTGTCTAATGTTTGAGTTTCTATGAAGAAATAGAAGTGTGTCCATTATGATTCTGGGACTTCCCCAAAAGACTCACACTGTCATGTCACTTAAGTTATGTCATTTCTTTTATTTATTTATGTGTACAAGCATGCATGCATGCAGGTTTATGTGTATGTGTGTGTATGCATGTGTGTATGCAGGTGCACATATGCCCTTGGAGGTTTGATGTTTTGCATCCCCCATCAGTTAAATCACAGGCTGTTGTGAGCCACCTTCCCTACGTGTTTAGAAACAGCACTCAGATCATCTAGCATAGAGGCAATTCTAGCTCCTGAGACATTTGTGTCTCCAGCCTCTGCCATTCTTTTGTGAGCGTACATTGTCTTCTGTAGTAGGAGGTTTCTGGCCCATACTTTTGGGCCTAGACTCAAGGTTTAGGCCTGCAGACCCACAGACCCACAGAGACATAGAGATTCTTTCAATTGTTTTAGGCTCATTGCCTAAGGCCCAGGCATATTACTTGCTATTCTTTACCCTTAAACTAACCCATGACTCTTATCATATTCAACCATGCGGTTCGGTACCTTTTCTCAGAGCAGCATAGTTGTCCTCTGCTTCTTCCAGCTTCTCTCTGGCATTCTGCTCTGTGCTTCCTGTTCTCAGAGTTTTATTAGTCTGGTAGCCCCGCCCACACTTCCTGTCTGCCTTTGGCCAATCAGCGCCTTTTATTAGTTAGACCAGTGGGTGGGGTAATCATTTTCAATGAAACACTATCTTCCACAGTCTTCCTAACTCAATCATCTTAAATTCTTTGAGTTTATGTTTGCATAGGAAGAGCATAGATTTTGGGGATCAGATTGGGAGTGATGTCTCAGTCCAGTCCTTACCTAACTTGTACCAGCTTTCTTAGTGCCTACAGTTTAATTTCAGCACCTGTTCAGTTTACATAGGCATCCAGTAACCAGTGCCTCTGCTCACAGCTTCCATCTCAATAGACAAGCAGAAAAGTTGCTGCCATCATGAGGAATAAGCTGAAAGAGAATTTCCTTTTTATTATTAGTTCTTTGAAAAATGTATACGATGAGGTTTTTTTCTCATATCTATTCCTAATTTCTTCTGAGATGGGCACACCCAGTAACCATTCAACTTTGTTGCCATTTTCTTTTAGTATCCATCAAGTCCAATTTGTGCTATCCATATATTCATGGAGGTATGACCTTACACTGGAAAATGGATAACTTATTAGGGGCTAGACCTTATAAGAAAACTGACTCTTAAGGCTGAGAATTGCTCAGATGTTTACTCTATAAACCTTGGCTAGTTGTGGGTCTCTGTGTTAATCATGATCTCCTGAAAATAAAAGATTTTCTGAAGAGAGCTGAGAGACACATTAATACACGGTAATTACAACAGGTCGTAAATAGTCAGTTCAATACTATGTTCATAGAGAAGAGCATAAATCCGCTACAATGCCGTTGGTTCTTGCATGTATTCTTCCCATTCTAGTGGCAGTGGGCCTGCCTCACCACATCAGCTGTTATTATATACTACAAGATGTAAAGATAGAGAAGCAGATGATATTGTTTTCACCAATAGGGTCTTATCATCAAATCTTGAAGATAACCAATAAGATTGTCAAGAGCCTCTAACACTTGTGTATCTATAGACTCTCACTGGCCAGCTGTTCCAAAAGAAGAAAATATTTTTGTAATTGGGATTTTTATCTATAAATTTATGGCGTACAAAAGGAGCATTGTTGTCCCTTATGGTATAATAATATAACTGTAGTTTAAGTCACTCACTCTCCCCCTTTTTCTCTTGCTCTATGTGCATGTGTGTGTGTGTGTGTGTGTGTGTGTGTGTGTGTGTGTGTGGTATGTGTTAGTGTATGTGTGTGTGTTTGTATGTGCATGCTTCTAACCTTTTACAGTAGTGGGTAGAGGTAGGTTTCTTTCTTTGTCAGAGTGCAAGGTAGATTAATAAAGGATTCCCAGCCCTGTTATGCACTATTTTATCCTATACTATCACACCTCCCCCACAAAAGAAGAACTAATAAGGTTGCTGAGACCTTTTGGCAAGTACAATGCTTTATTGTCAACCTGAAAATTTGAGTTCAATTTCCAGAATTTGCATGGTAGAAGGAAAAGATAAATACCAACAAGTCATCCTCTGGCCTCCCTATATTCTCTATAGGCCTCCTGTGTGCACGTGTACACACACATATGCTAAGTGGACACATAAATGAATAACATGGCCAATGAGCAAACATCAGTGTGCAAATAACTGATTCATACAAACTATAGTAGATCTTCTTTGTTCCAAACGAGCAGTCTCCTTCTGGTGCAGACATAAAGATATGCTGCAGAAAAGCTTACAAGAACACTTTTGCATGTAGAATCCTGTGAACATAACTGGTTTTTACCCAAGATAAATTCCTTGAGTTACCATTGCCAGAAAAGAAAGTGTGCATATTTTCAAGGATTTTTTGCCACCTTGACTTCTGCTGTGCATCAAGGTGGAGCCGGTTTATAATGTTGACAGCACAGGGAACTCTGTGCCCATTTTCAAGCAATGGGCATAATCTTTGACTTCTCATTTTAGTGTTGATAAACTTATGAATATAAAATATCATCAAAGGAAATTGTAATAAGGTTTGTGGGTAATAGTAATTATGCATGCACATATGAGAGAGAAAGAGGGAGAGAATATACCATAATATACAGGTTGCCATTTACTGGTAGAATGACAAAATTAATGAAAGCTATGAAATTTTACATATGGACTTAAGTTGGTGAAAGGCGTCTTCTTGCCATAGCATCTCCTATCCACTTTTCACAGCAGATGATGAAAGGGGAGAATAGAAAGAAGGCAAGTTGAAAGAAGACGAAGTAGCCAAATGGCCACTGCTGACAGGTGTTATTCAGGGTCCATGTGATGGCCAGATAAGCATTCTCTATAAACCAAGCACAACACCTGCACAGAAACATTTGTTGTTTCCATGTAGCTTCATTAGTGCTGGAAAGCTGAAGAGAACTTGAGCTATGCTGTACTCCCAGCTCTCTTGAACTCAAAGCACACCACTGTTTCTTATATACTAAGGAAAGCTCCACAGATCTAAGAAAATGAATATCTACAGAGAGCATGTGTTATACAAATTGTCTTATTGTGTAGAAAAGTAAAAAGGGAGAAGAGAGGCCAGGGCCACATAGCTCTTAGTGTCTGTGCTGCTTCCAATAGTTGTTCCTCTCAGCTTCTAGAGAAATAGACTGTGGATCACCACAGCAATTACTTAGTTCTTTCCCAAACCTCTGGCACTTGCTTGGTTATCTTCATCCAGCAACAGTGAGAGCAGAGGGAAGATAGGCGAGACAAAGCCAGGCATGGTATATCACTGTGTTTCATTTATTCAGTTGGTGACTGAACCGAAACTCTAATTTGTTACAATAAGGTTTCTGGGCCTTGTCCCACCAGAGGTCCAGATCCACAGCCCTGCAACCCCAAACCCCTTAGCTGCCCACCACTGCTTAGGCTCCCAAAATGACTCAGACACTTATATTAAGTTCATGCTGTTTGGCCTATAGCTTAAGCATATTGCTAGTTCTCTATTTTAACCTATTTTCATTAATCTGTCTGCCACATGGCCCATGGCTCACCTGTTTCTTCTTTGGTGGCTGGCTCGATCTGTCTCTGACTCTGCCCTTCCTTTCTTACCTATTCTGATCCCCCCTCCTACTTTTTCTATGGTGCCTGTCATGGGCCAAAACAGCTCCTTTATTTAAAGATTGATATTCACAGCATACAGAAAGACATTCCCACATCACTTATTTTCTGAAGTATTTCTCTGCAATTTTCCTCCAGATATACTTATAACTGCCAGACCAGAAACATGGCATCTATCTCTGGAACTGAATATGTGTGCTAGAACCTCCAAGGTACTATGGCCCACAGGAAATATTCTCTGTAACTTTCATACATCCTAGCAATTTCCTGCTCTGTTACTTCTTGTCACAGCTTTATGCAAAGCTAAGGCATCATTACATAACAACTTTTCATGGCAGCGAAGTGCCTCGGTTTGTTTTTTGTTTTTTGTTTTTTGTTTTTTGTGGGGTTTTTTGCTCCTCAGTGCAGGACGAAGCAGCCTTTTGTCTCTTTGTTTCTGCACTAGGATACATCTTACCCTGGCAGAGTTTGTGTCATTCTCAGCACCCTTCAGGAAGTCTGCCTCTAGACAGGAGTCAAGAAGGCAGTAAATGGTGAGTATATGAAGTGAAGTAGCAGCCAGTTCAGGCAATGTTTACACAGAAGGGGACAGAGCAATCAACATTGAAGCTATGGCCTTCCTGGTTATAGGAACCTGGTCAGCTACCTCCCAGTATCATTTGCTTTCCTCTTCACTGTGTCAAAAATATTTGGCAGGAAGACCTTCAGTGTCCCTGGTACATACAGTACAAATAGTAATACAGTTTATCATGGTGCAGGAGGTAGGAAACAGAATAGTTTATATGCTAGCATGTTGTCAGATAAAGCAGCAGGTAAAATACAGAGGGGACTTAAGGTAAAACTAGGAACAGACTACTTACTGTTACAGACAGTAAGCAGCCTGAGTCCCAACAGCCCACTCCTTCGAGGGAGATACTGTTCTGAATGTTCTTCAACCTCTGTCGGCACCACAGCACAGAAGTTGTGTTCAAACATATGACTTTTGAACAACATCTCATATTTGACTCATAAAACTCCACCAAAAAGAGCTCTGGAAGGAAGACAAGACAAATGAGGCTTTAGATGATCCTACAGGGCAGCCTTTAAAGCTCTCTGGAGGAAATTGAACATCCTATCCATCCATAAGTTCTCTTTCATATTTTCCATAGAGCAAGGATGTGACATTAGATTATCCAAACAGCCTAAGTATCTATTTCACCCATACTGTTGTACTTAGCATTCTACTATTAAAGTTTACTTTGGCATTCCTTCCCCAGTAAAGCTGTGCATGGTACATGGCACAGAGGACAAGTTAAGACTGAAATGTACATTATAGTTTTGACCTTGCCTGTCATCAGGTACCTGTGTTTAAAGGCTTGAACTTTAGCTTGGTGTTGGTGGTGACTGGTAGAATTTCTCAGGGTAAACCCAGTAGGAGATGCTCAGGCCACTGTGATCATCACTTTATCACTTAACCCACCCTCCTCATGTGTGTGTGTGTGTGTGTGTGTGTGTGTGTGTGTGTGTGTGTGTGTGTGTGTGTGCGTGCGCGCGCATACTTGTATATGTGCAGATATTGCATGTGTGCACTTGAATGTGGAAGCCACAGATGATCACAAAGTAAAGCTTCCAGAACAGTAGCTCTAAGAAACCTCTTCCACACAGATTCATTGTCTCAGGGACTTGCCAGGAGGAGGAAAGTGTCTAACACACACAGAGCAATCAGAGATTCAGACTCTTACTTTGAAATCTAATAGCCATAAGAAAGGCTGAGCTGGAGTTTATTTTGGTTTTCTTTGAATAGAAAGCATTTGCGGAGCAAATTCATCATGCAAACAAGCTGGCTGTGAGGATGTCTTATTCTGTACAGTGACTTCTGCACTTAACTTCTGTCTGCCTTCCAGGAACTGGAAGTGCATTCAATCCCCTTCATTTATTCCTATAGGCTTGCAGGAGTTTTGGTTTACAGTGACTTGCTTAACCTTATCACGTTCCAGTGGCATTTAAGGAGACAAAATGTGTTCTCTGGGAGTGAATTATTACATCCTCAACTGGCCTTTTCCCCTCATCTTTTATACTTTAGTAAACATGCAGCTAAGGAGACATACACACATACACAATGTAATCTAGTATCTAAACAGTGTATTTATGATCGTTAGCATAACTATATATAATATAATACATGCAAATTTATATTATCCATATCTATAGGGTTCTATATATTTTAGTTTAACTAAATGCAGGTTGAAAATACTTGGGAAAAATGCATTCATAGATGGCTCAGACAGTCAAGTACTTACCACACAATTAATGCCCACTGTGCACATAAAAAACCTGGGGGAGATGGAGACAGGTTATTTCTGAAAGCTAACTGACAAGCCAGTCTAATTACAGGTTCCCAGGCCTCAGGGGACTACCAAAAACACATGGAAGGGGGCACTGGAAGAGCAACATCCAAAGTTGTTTCCTGGACTCAAAACATAGGGGTGCCTTTTCACAGTTTTGTGTACACATCCTCCCACACACAAGCATTTATTCATGTGAATCCACACAAACACTTTTGTTTGTTATTATCTTCTAAAATACAGCATCATAACTACTAGTGTTTTAAGGTAGAGAAAGGATTGCACAGATTATATGAAAACACTGTGCCATTGTATATAAGGATCTGGAACAACCAACAATTTTAATTTTTAATGGAAATAATTTCCCAGGAATGCCCAGATCTGACTGTGTACTACTTGTATACAAGGTGGTATATACTATTATTGTATTGTTTCTGGCCCAGACCTTCCGGCCTAGCCTCATGGCCCGGACCTACAGACTCACAGTCCCATAGTCCCACTGAAACACACAGACAGATGCTTAGTTATATTAATTGTACACTGATTAGCTTGGGGCCCAAGCATATAACTTACTAACTCTTTATCCTTAAACTAATCCATGATTCTTATCCTGTTCTGCCATGTAGCTTGGTACCTTTTCTCAGAGCAGCATAGGTGTCCTCTGCATCTGCTTCTCTGATGTCTCTGATTCTTTCTGGTCCCAGAGTATTCTTAGTCTGGTAGCCCCACTCAAACTTCCTGTCCACCTTTGGCCAATCAGCGTTTTTATTAAACTAGTAGGCAGGACAATTATTTACAATGTAACATAACGCCACTGCAATATACTGTATCATATATACCAGAAAATTGTATTATATATGCATAAAATTCATTTTTATTATACCCAAATAGATCTATTTACAAGCTCTCTTATGTATAGAAGCCTTCATATTTGCTTAATTCAGTGTGACCATTTGTACATCGTTTTTAGAGACTTAAGTAGAAGTTTATAGGATTTTGTCACAAGTCTTCAAACATAAAGACTTGGACTAAAGAGATGGCTCAGCAAGCAAAGGTACTCGCTGACAGGCCTGGTATTCAGATTTGGAAACCAGGTACCCATATGAGTGAGGGAATGCTGATTCCCATAAGGTCACCATATGGATACTGTCATAGACACACACACACACACACACACACACACACACACACACACACATGCATACACAACTTGATATAATTTAAGTTATATTAAATACATAGAGAATAGCCATGAATCTCTTCAGTGTATTTCACTGTGTATGAAAACCTCTGCCTGTAATATTTCTCTAATAATAGACTCATGATGTTTTGCTTGAGGCATAAAGCTGGAATAGAAGTGAGTGAATTCTTAAAAAAGATATCCACTAAGATACTCTAAGCCAAAGAAAGATATAGATGCATAGCTAGTAGGAAATAAATACCCTGTGAACATTTAACAGAAATGTACTTAGCCATAATTAAGTTGCTGTTTTGATCATTAATATTTAAATGATCAGTGATTATTTCAAAAGCCCCCAAATGCAGATACTCTACAAGATAAGGTCTGCATTTTCCTCACTACTCTCTAAAAGACTGTTCACTTACTATATCTCAAATATACCTACAAGAAAATACATCCAATTTTGAATTATAAAATACAGGGACAGTAACAGGAAATGAACATAAAATTTGGAATCATAAAACCTGATGTTCGCTACTTGTGTCACCTTCTTACAAGCTAAAGACAGGGCTTCTGAGGTGTGTCCTTATTTATAGACATTGTCTCCTGTATTCAAGGCTATCCTTGAAATGTCAAGTGTCTGAGGCTAATTGGACTTCTGACCTTCCTCCTCTCCCTCCCATATGCTGGTATTTCAGGTATTCACCAGCCCATTGATTTGGCTTGTGCTAGTCACTGAGCCCTGGGTTTTGTTCTTGCTATAGAACAATTCTGTATGTGGAGCTAGATCTTCAGTCCCACTTATGATCTCTAAGCTTCTGTGTCTTGATATTTAATGGGGTACATGGTGTGATAGATAACATATACATGGTGAGGTAGATAACCAAGATGCTCTGATTACATGTTATTCGTATCTTCTTCACATTACCCAGTAAACACAGGGAATATGATCTCCATTAGCAACTAGTGAAGAGTCTGGACACCCCACTCAGTTTTCCTGAGAGAATTCAGCTTTGGAGTTTAACTCTTCTTAGCCTAAGGTATACAAGCTACCTAAATATAAAACATGGTTGTTTTATATTCCTAGAAGTTTATTAAACATTTTTTGCCTTGTAAATTCATTCACGTTATATGAGTAAATGGCACACTCATTTGCTAAATTTCAGTTCATCTTCTAGGACTCTCTATCATATCCATTCCTCATTAAGAATATCAACACACACTTAGACTTATGTTTTCTAATTCCATCAAGGCCACCTGCCTTGCAGCCCTGCCATCTCCCCATGCTGGTCTAGTGGCATAGACTTACTTCCTTGTATATTCTGTACCACACCTTCAGCCATACAAAGTGCTATTTTCAAAGTAATATTATGATACCTGGCTTCAGCTCATTCCCTCTGTCTTGGAAGTAAAACCTTGACTCTTTTTAATATGGCCTGCAGATTTCTAACAGATGGAGACTCTGCTGGCTCATCCTTCACAAATCCCATCCATAAACCCCACTTCTCTGTACTTTGCTAAGATTGGTCCACTTCTTATCAGTATAGTAAGTTCTCTGTTCTTATTGCTGTTTCTGTGCTTGGATCTCTTTTTGTTATTTAGTTATCACCTTGAACTGAAAAGTCTATCCTTTGCTTCTGCTGCTTTATCCTATGTTTATTGTCTGTGTAGATATAATTACAGACATTTGATTTCCATTTATTTATTTTTTTTCCTCTGTCTTGATTGATAGATGATGATGTACATGGAAAGGGGGGCCTGTGTTTTCTCATTCTTCACCTCCAAATACCTGGAATTATACTGGATATGAAAGAAACTTGCAGAGTAGTTGATGGATGAATAAAATACTAATTCCCTACTAAAAATTATCAGTTATCATCTCTATGTGATGTAGAAGAGTGCAGTGTCTGAACAAGTTCACTTGGTTGAGCCTGCTGCCAGATCCTCACAGGCTGACAGCCACATCACAGAATAGAAACTGCTGGCCTGGGAAGCCCACTCATTGACTTGTGACCTTGAATAAGTTACTTACATTTTATTAGCCTCAAGTTTCTCTACTTTAGCACTAGAGGTTGTATGCCATGGTCCCCAAGTATCTTTTCTACCACAGCGCTTGTGTCTCTGCACTAACCAAATAATCTGAGTGGAAATGCATGTCTGATTTTATTGAGATTTTTTTTTCTTTTTTGTCACAGTAAAGAACTAAAAGTGTTGGTAAAACACAGCCCCCAAAATTACTTTCTGAGACTCTTCAGCCAATGACATATGGCTGTATTTTTATATAGTAAAAAATGCTTTGGCACCTCTTCAGAAAATACTTTTCATATAGTAATACCCTGTGGGATTGCATTCTTATACATTGTAAATATTTGTCCCTCCTACTGGTTTAATAAAACACTAGTTATCCAGAAGACAGATAGGAAGTATGGGCAGGGCTACCAGACTAAGAAAACTCTGGGAAGAGGAGGAGCAGAGAAAAGATGCCAGCAGACACGTAGGAAAGAAGACAAAAATGCTGCTTTGGGAAAAGGTACTAAGTTATTTGTCTAATCATGGGGTAGTTTAATATAAGAATCAACAAACAATATGCCTGAGCCATAGGCCAAACAGTATGTAATTAATTTGAGACTGTGTGATTATTTGAGATTGCTAGTCCTGATCTAAGGTCTAAACCAGGCCAGAAACTCTTGCTACAGAAATAGCAATTGATACAGAAAAGTATGAATCTGGTTCTGTCAGAAATCAAGATTAGTTTGAAAAATAGAGGGAAAATGTATCTTAGTCTATTTGTTTAGCTTATATGTTGCCCTGGGTTCAATCCTAAGCACTACAAAATAATCAATAGTACTACTAGTAATAAATGCAAGGAAATATTTTGTATGATGTTAGTTACTATTATTTCTGTAGCTGAACATTTGACAGGAAACAATTAAATGAAAGAAAGCTTGTGGCTTGAGATGATACAGCAGGAAAATGGCAGTGGGAATGGAGTAAAGGCTACTTGCTAACATCTTCACATACATAGATGATGTGGTAATATCTAAATATTTTTTTAATTTTACTAAATACAAATAGACTAAATATTATAACTATAATTCTTGCTTGATAACTATTTTGTTATATATAATTTTGTTATGTTAAAACTAGAACCTTCCTTTTTGATTAGACAAAAATAGAGACATGATGTAGGAATGCCTTTTTGTATGCTGTGCATATCAGTCTTTAAATAAAGGACTGTTTTGACCATGGAAGGCACCATAGAAGAAGTAGGTGGAAAATCAAAATAGTTAAGAGACAAAGGGCAAAGTCAAAACAGATTGAGCCAGCCATCCAAAAGGTGATATATAAGGAACACAGATGAGCCACAGGCCATGTGACAGACAGATTAATAAAAATTGGTTGAGTTAAGATAAAAGATCTAGTTAACAATGTGCCTGAGCCGTAAGCCAAACAGCGTGAATGTAACATAAGCTTCTAAATCATTTTGGGGAGGCCTAAGCAGTGGCGGACAGCTAGCAGTCGGAGACTATAGGTCCGCCGGTCTGGATCTCTGGCTTCCCAGAGTAAAAAACCATATTATAATACCTAGAAGCAGAGGAGGAAAATTCCAGCACTCCATTGTTTTTTCTCTTGTCTCTTTAATTTAGTCAGAAATCCAAATTCATGTGATAATATCAACCACATTCATAGTGAATCTTCGCCTCTCAGTTAATCAAATCTGGAAATTCTCTCACAGGCCCATACTGATATGTACCTTTCTAATGTACTTGGCATTTTCTCACTCAGTCAAATTGACAAACATAATTACGTATCACAAATTTAGGAGTTTAAGGAAGGCAATATAAGGAGAGACTATTAAAACTAAAGGCCATTTGAAGGATCATACAGAAATCTACTACAATAGAATTTTTAAAAGTATATGTATTTATGAAAGAAATCTAAATGGAATCACTAAATAAGGAAAACAATGCTCTAACTGTATATTAATTATTGTCAAGTGAAACTCCAGTGCCAGGTATGGCTTACGTTTAATGGAACTGATCAAAGAGGCACCAATTAAAACTTCCTAACAACTCGGGCTATTGTCCAGAATACTGTTTGCTCTCTATAAAATGATCATAAGGCCCCATTGCTTAAGGCAATACCTATAGAACTTATTGAAAACACAGAAGTTGAGCTGATGCCTACATAAAGCCTTTACCTCTACTGATTAGTATTCATGATACTCAAAGGTACTCTGAAGACTACCACAGGAGAAGGGCTAACCCCAACTCAGCTATTAGATTTAAGACCTACTGCATGAAATGAATCCAATTCCAAAAATTACCTTGGTGGCCAAGAACCTAAGGCTAGATGGGCCACTGATGTAGAGAATAAACAAATACTAATGTTTTGCTAAAGGAATGTAGCAATAGAATAATTCCTAGGGAATGTGAGCTGTTAATCCTATAGATCACTGTCTTATTTGGTCGTCATCTGAAATCCTCCTTCAGTAGACAGAAACTGATACAAAAATCCACAACTAGACAATGTGTAGAGTGTTAAATACCTTGGAGGTCTCAGTTCTAAATGGAATTTCTTTACTAAATCCCTCTTCTCAGGGCTCAAGGAACTATGCTGAAGAGAAGGCAGAAAGACGGTAAAAGCCCTCTTGTAGAGTTCTATTGCTACAAAGAGACACTATGACCTCTACAATCCTTATAAGGGAAAACATTTAACTGAATCTGGTTTACAGTTCAGAGATTGAGTCAATATCATAATGACAGGAAACATGACAGCATGAAGACAGACATTATTCTGGAGAAATAGCTAAAAGTTCTACTACATCTGGATCATCAGACAACAGGAAGAGAGAGTGACCCTGGGCCTGGCTTGAACTTCTCAAGCCTCAAAAACCACCCCCAGTGACAGCCTTCATCCAACAAGGCTACACCTCCTAACAGTGCTACTCTCTAGGGGCCTATGAGTGCTACTTTTATTCAAACTACCACAGAGCCAGTGGATACAAATGATACCAGATAAACAAGACCTTCTAGGCAGAATAGAACTGCCTAGTTCATGAGGCACACATGAAGTGACAGAGACTGTGACAGGATGTAAGGGCCTGCACAGATCCAAACCAGATGGAATCCCAGCATTGTGATTGGGAAATAGGCATAAGCTTTCATCTTTAGTCAAGACATTATCTATATCCAATTAATGCTTTGTTGCAGAGGAAATACTGGGTTTTCCAAGGAAATCCCACTGGGTATACAAACCACACTGAAAGACAGGCTTCATTCCCGGTAGCAGATGCTAACACAAATGAACTCGAGAATATTGAGGATTTTTTTTTTCCCTTTTACACCATACTGGCCTTTTGCTTGTATATTATGGCTTTTGATATCATGGTTTTGGTGTGTATGTGTGTGTTCTAGTGCATTTCTTGTGCCCCGTCTTTTGGCTTTTGCTTATTAGTTTGTTCATTTTGTTCTATCCTTGTTTATTTGTCTTTTCTATTTTCTGTCTGTTTTCTTAAAGAGAGAAAAAGAAAACTTTTTTCTCTTTTTAGTAGTGAGGCACAAAAGATCTCAGAGGAGATAAGGGAGGGGAAACTATATAATTAGAATATATTATATTAAAAAAAGCTTTACTTTTCAAAGTAATTCCTCCTAAATAAAAAAAAGAAAAAGAAAAACACGTTTCCCCTATTTCAATTGACTACATAAAGATTGAGATCATTGCATTCTACTCCTGGTCTGTAAAATCTCACGTTTATTCCATAGTGAAAAGTTTAGTAGTCAATCTCTAAGAATCTCCAATATCTTAGTATCTCTAACAATATTCAAAAGCTTAAACACTTTAAAATTATTCTTATAACTTTAAAGCTCTTTAAAAAAAAACTGATTATAAAAAGACAACCTATAATGTTTATGCAGTAAATATTACTATTCCAGAAGAGGGAGTTGAAGCACAGCAAAAAAGGCATGGGACTAAACCAAGACACTCCTAGAAAACTAAGTCTTCATAGTTCCACATAGTGACTCTGACCTGGTCCTCATAGTCTGGCCTTGGCAGTTTCATTGAACCTTAGTATAAACTTCAATCTACCATCTCACATGCCCAAAAAACTAACATGACATTGTCAAAGCCAGTTTCTAATGCCAGCTGTAGACATACCTTGATCTCTTTAGGCTATAATTGCAGTGGCTTCTTGGCACCCTGTGGGCTCTCTGCTCAAACACCCTCTAAGTGAAAGATTGTCCAGTATGTTTGTACTGCTGTGGTCTGGAGCTCTAAATATGTCAGTCTGGTTTTGTCCCCTTTCCTGTAATCCTCATGAAAGTCTCTGATTTTTCAGCAACGTCATGTTAACATCACAGGTACTCTTTTTTTTCTTCACCTCACAGTCAATTCTAAACTTGTGAAAATTTTCATGACTCTCTCCTCTCCCTGAAAATCTAAGTATAGTAAATGGTACATCTGTGACAACATGGTTAATATTCTGTTTTAAAACTTATTCAGTTGGTTTTTTTTTTTTTTTTTTTTTTTTTTTTTCCGGAATGGGATATAAATGTTGTCTATGAGAGTCTATGACACCTCATGAGCCCAATGTCTGATGGCTACCTTTCCTTAAGATGTGTGTCCTCTTCTTTGCCAGAACACAGAATGGTACCTTGAACTCTGTTTACAGTAGTTTAGGAGCTGTCTAAGATACAGTTACAAACTACACATTTCCTTCACATACTATTCCAAGAGCTGAAAAGTATTCTGCTGTGTGTGCATAAAGGGATGAGAGCAGGTTCAAAATAATGTTAAATCCCAAGGGAAAGTGTAAAAACAAAACATAAAATGACAGAATGATAGGTACTAGGTAAGAGAAACATTTGAAAAGAAAGGAGTAGCTTTTGCACTAGACGTGGTGACATTGAGATATTGTGGGGTTGGACAGTCATTTTAATAGGTGGTATGATGGCTGGAGGTTAGAGAAAGAGTGATAAGTTATCACAAAAAGCATCAGTGATAGAATCTCCCTAGCATGTCTCCAATGGTGTACTGAGGCAGAGGCTCAGGGCCAGCTGTGTAAGAAAGCTTAACCAGTGAGAATGAAAGGTGAGCTGGGAGAAGGGTCCCTGGGAAATGCAGGCTGTGCATGGGCTTTGTTAGCTGCTTTGGACTCAGAGGGCGGAGGTTCTTAGCAGCATCCCAGACATATGATAGAAATATTTATGGATCCAAGAGTGGGTTGTAATTGAGTATATCAGTGTTTTGTCCTGAAAGGTAGAATGAAATCAAAAGGAGTGTCTAGAGTCTCTGCAGCCAAATGCACATGAACAGGCAGCAAGAGAAGTGAAACATACCACTACACTAATCTCTATGATCCTAATAACCCAATAGTAATGGCCAAAGCTCTCATTTGTCTACACTCGGCTAAATACTACAGTAAGATATGAATGTGTGCACCCACACATGATTATTAAATATGGATGTGCAATCATTTACATTACCCACATAGAACATTGCATTCTCAAAGTAAATACTGAATATGATACCATATGTTCCATTATATGAGGAGGAGAAAGAATTGGAGTTAGAGCAGCTAAAGCAACTTTCTTAGGTTTCTTATAAGAGGGATTTGAAATAAATCTAATGCTACAGTGATAGAAAAATGAGAGAGATAAAGGGATGAAATGATGTCCCATACCCAAATTCCTTTGTTTTGGTGATATTCCTACCAAGACAAAAGAAAACACATCTGTATGTGCTATGATTGCAGATTCCTTACATATATACATATATAAAACAAGATTTTAGTGATATATACTCACACACATATGCATATATATAAAACCATACATATAGTTCTCTTTAGTTTCATATTTCTATATAGGAGCCATATAAACTTGGGGGATGGAAAGGAAAATTATCAATCATAACCTTGCTTGAATACAGTTTCTTGTATAGACAAATTATAGCAACATCTCAGCCGGAATGCCTTTCTGTAGGCCGTGAATATCAATCTTTAAATTAAGGAGCTGTTTTGGGCCATGACAGGCACCTTAGAAGAAGTAGGAGGAGGAATCAGAATAGGTAGGAGAAGAAAGGCGGAGTCAGGGGCAGACTGAGTAAGCCACCCAAGAAGAAACATGTAAGGAACACAGGTGAGTCACAGGCCACGTGGCAGACAGATTAATAGAAATGAGTTGATTTAAGATGTAAGAGCTAGCTAGCAATGTGCCTGAGCCATAGGCCAAACAGCATGAAGTTAATATAAGCATCTGAGTCATTTCTGGGGGTCTGAGCGGCGGGCGGCTGGGTGGCTAAGGGGTCTGGCATGGCAGGTCTGTGGGTCCAGGTCCCTGGCCGCCCAAGATCAAGAAACCTCACTACTACAAGCCACTTCCTACAATCCCATAAGATGTCGGCTATTACCACGAGCCTGTTGAAGTTTACAGAGGCTAATAAGGTTAACAGCCACATAACCTTCTCCATAACTGTGACATCAACTCCACTTCCACTGCCAGACAAAACAACCCTGGCTTGAGTCCCACAGGTCACCAGCCACCAGACACCAGCATTTCAGTAGTCTCTTGAGCTGAGCCAAGTGCAGAGAGGGTTTTGTCCTTTTACACAGGCACAGTCAGAACCCACTCAAGGTCTATTTGGTAATCATTTGGATGATTACCTCAGAGGAAGAGACCATTGATTTCTGGAAATACGTTTCTGGCAGGGAAAGAGCACATAGTGGGGACAGTAGAAATGAAGCCAGTGATGCTGTTCCAGTTACTGTGCTGTGAGCAGAATGTGTCCATAGGGGTCTGGAGAGAGTAAGTGTCAGAACAGGGAAACAGCTGCGGGAATACCTTGGCAAGAGAACAAGGGAGTGTCTAAAAAAAAAGAGAACAGAAAGAGGAAGGGAAAAAAGAAAAAAGGAAGAAGAATGCTAAGAGGAAAAGAAGACGAGGAAAGGCAGGAGGCAGAAGAAAGGGAAGAATGGGGAGAAGCAGGAGGATGAGGCAGGCAGGAAGAAGACAGAAATATCTATCTTGGTAGTTGTTGTGTCAGATACCCCAGGGGAAAGGAAACTAAATCCTTCTAGGAATTTGTCACTCCCAGGAGAAAAAGGAAGAGCAGATGGGAGAACATGGGGAGAAGCAAGAAGAGAAGGAGCAAGAGCAGGGGCAGTTAAAATTGCCAAGAATAAGAAGGGAGAGGGGGATGGCAGGAGAAAGGGAATCCCTTGACAAATTATGTATGTCTTCATTTTTAGTAAATTAAACGTATAATCAATATGGAGAAATAGATGAGAGATAATCTCACTCCAATTTCTCTCCACCCTGAAGTTCTCATGTGCGTAACAAGCACCCCTAACAAAGGGAGCAGCTGTTGAAAATGAGACTGTGAATCATAAGCTGCAAGAGGAAGAGGGTGGCACATGGGATATGGTGACCACTGGGACTCTGTGCTGGCCAGATAATGGTGTTCTGCCCAGAGTACGACCCCCAGAGAGGTCACCAGAGTCTGAGGAATCCGAAATGCAAATGCAAGGTTTATTGAGTGCACAATACAAGCCAGGCAGGGAACTCATCCACACACTCAGTACAAAGAGGCCAGGAGGAGTTCCTGAGTTGAGAATACAGGTATCTTTTATAGGCAAAAACCATGAACTGGGGTAAAAATGAGGAAATGAGAGTTAATTTGGCTATCATCAGGGTGAGTCAGGATTGGGTTTCTATTGACTGGGATCTAGCGCAGAGTTGGAACATTCTGCAGTTGCTTAACTTGGTCAGGGTAGGTCAGGGTGGTATATGGATTTGTACTGACTGGCCTCAGGGCAGGATTGGAATATTCTGCAGTTAGGCTAGGGCCCAGGCCCAGATGTCCCTTTCTTTGGTTAACATCTTTTGCAAGCTTCTCAAAACTGAAAAGAGATTTAGTCTGAACTTTCTTTGACCTGTTTGCTAACATGGCTGCTGACTCTAAGATGGAGGAACTTTTGGTTCCTCAGTTGGCACCACAGAGACACAACAAAATAAATTTTCTTGAAGGTAAATTTAGAATGAAAATAACTTTTTTTTTTATAACATCAGGAATATTCAGGTTGATACAGCCACATAAGAATATTCCTTTAATAAGAGATATTTTTTTTCCTAAACTGGTGAATTCTTCAAAAGAAGCAACAGTCCTATTTATATCTCAAGTCTGGTGTCAAACTTGGTAACTGACATTAAAATCAAAAACAAAAACAGAGGACTCAACAGGTAAGAGGACTTCCTGGTCTTCCGGAAGGTACCTGTTCATTTCTCAGTGCCTGCACAGTGGCTAACAACTGTCTATGACTCCAGTTTTAGGAATCTGATGCCCTCTTCAATCCTCTGTGGGTGCTAGGCATGCATGATGTAACCGGTGGGCACAAAAGGAGACCCCAACAGTCGAGCTATTTTATGATTACACACGTGTATGGGCTCAGGGCACTGTGGAAGCCAAGAGCCCCAAATATTTTTAGGGCGGAAGTTTTATACAGCACCCTGGGTAGGAGAGAGGGTACTTCTGGGCTAGTTAGATAGGGAAGTTACAATAGGGCAGGGCCAAAGGTCAGTTTAGGACAGAGTTTAGGAATGTGGCAGCCTGTGGACAGGCAGGCGGGCATATTTCCTGTGAAACAATAGCAAGTCTTGGGCAAGCAGGAGACCACCTGAGGACATCCATTTCCTGGAGCAATGGTCACAATGGGCACATTGTGCAAGCTTCGGGAATGTTCCTGCTTCAATAAACAGCACATGAGTTAATTATAGGTCAGGGGTGGAGGATTCTAAGAGGTCAAGTCGTAGGTTAGGCAAGGAAAATTCTATTTTTACACATTCAATGAACATACATATTATGGAATAGTCCTTTACATTCTGTGAACATGTGTCCTTGTGATAGGTTTACTAAATAGCTGGTGGCCAATGGCTAGGCAGAAAGAAGTGGGACTTCTGGGGACAAAGAAGTCTCATGGAAGAAGAAAGGCAGAGTTTCCAGCAGACATAGAGGAAACAGGACATGTAGAGGAGAGGTAAGAGGTAACACTTTGATGAAAAGAAATGGGTTATTTTAAGTTGTAAGAGCTAAGTAGAAACAAGCCTAAGCTAAGGCCAAGCTTTCATAATTAATAAGTTCTTGTGTCATGATTTGAAGCAGTGGTCCAAAAAAGCCAATAATATACATACATACATGCAGGCAAAGCACTCCTTCAGATAAGTCTAAAAATGTTTCTCATACATGAAATTCATGTGGAATTTATAAAAAAATAAAAATAAAGAAAACAACAACAACAAAAACTTGTTTGAAAAATAATAGTGGCTTATAACCTGACAGGATAATTCAGTATCCCAAGTGAACAAATAACTCAAAATATTTTAAAGACCTAAAATGAGAGCTCCTGTATCAAGTAGACCAGGTCTTATCCTGGATTGACTGAGTCTGGGCCATTTCTCCTTTAGTATCCAGAAGAATACAATGGACTTTTCCTGAATGCTCTAGTTGCCAGTGTTCTTGGCTGTTTTTTTGTTGGTTGGGAACAGTTTAACCATAAACAACTCAAGAAGGAAAGGATTATTTTGATTTACACTTCTAGGATACAATCCATTGTCATGAAAAGGGAGGTCATCAGGAACTCAGGATAGGAGCAGACAGGGAACATGCAGGAAAGCCACTTGCTGGCTCTCTCAGGCTCTGTTAGCTAGCTTTCTTATGCATCCCAGGGCCATGTCTAGTAGTAGTACCTCCCATAGTGAACTATACCCCACACAGACATGTGCACAGGTCAATCTGGTCTAGTTAACTCCTCAATGGGAGCTTTTCTGTCAGTAGATTGTCATGTTGACAGTGTTAAACTAGGACACTTTGGCAGAAGGAAGAAACACTAGAATCATCAGCTAAGGGTGGGGGGGCATGTCATTTCTGGACCAAGCCGTGGGATCAGAAAAGTTAATGCTATCATGTGCCTGGATTGTGAAAAATCTGAAATAATTGATGCATATTCATAATGATCACCTGCCTCTGGAAAAAAAGCAAGTGGACAGACAAATGAATGCAAAAAAATGAAAACAGATGTTAGAAAATTCAGAAGGCAATAACAATGGCAAGCAAAAGGCGTTTGCTGAATTGATCCTCACTATTTCCATGGAAGGCTCCTTCTCCGCCCCCTCTTCTTCTCTCTCTTCCTCCTTCTTTCCTTCCTTCTCCTCTCTTCTTCCCTCCATTCTTCCTTTCATTGCTGATTTACTAACCAGAATCTTATATTTTCTAGCTAGTGACTATGCCTCCAGCCTCCTAAATTGTATTATTTTAAAAAGTACAGCACTCTTAAAAATGTATAAGACCTCTAGTGAACTAAAAGTTATTTTTTTATCCCAGGAATCTATTTGTAGATTGCCATGTCAGCATGTGTATATATATCTTTACTTTTAGTTTTTGGTAAAATCACAAAATTCATCTCAAAATTAGCATCAGTATTTAGGTGATGTGATTTGTTGTTTTTGTTGTTAACTTATATTAATTTCAACAATAAACTGGAAGTTTATATTTGATTATTATTTTACTTCTATTCCTATAAAGGCAAAGCTAAATTTTCAAAGTTATTTTTAATTGTTTATATAGCTTTAGCATGTGTGGGGCCCATGAATAGACACCAACAGCCAGCACCTAAGGGGAAATACCTGACATCCCAAATATTCTCTTCCTGGGAAAGTGATAGATAGTCTCCAGGTATATCAGCAGTTATAGGTAAACAGACACTGCTAAATATTAAAATATCCCTAGAATTAAAAGCAGCCAATGGATTCATTTCAGACCTAGCCTGAGGCTGGTTCAATCACAGGACTGTAACCCTGAAGCTCTGAAATCCTTAGATCCTCCCCTCCCCTCAATACAAACCCTTGCCTCATGTGTGCTGCTCAGGGTCACTACTACTCCACCACTGTGTCAGATGGATAGAGTAATCCAAGCTAGTTTGTCAATAAAAATACTCTTTGTCGATGCATTAGACCGGTCTCTTCGTGGTCTTTTGGGTGTCTGGACTCTGAGCACAACAGCATGCATATGTTTCAAACTCTCTTCATATACATATGATAGTATATAACTTTAAAGAAATGAAATTTGGAGGCTGTGGAGATGACTTTGTGGGCAAAGCATTTTCTGCATAAAGACCTAAGTTGCCAAATCTGGTGTGGGACTGTCAAGGCATAGATTTACCTTTGCAAAACTCTATTTCAGAGAAACATCATTCAGTGCCTGAGGTCAGGGCCCAAGTCTAAGAAGAATCTGGGAAAATTCTCAAGAATGCTCCAGACAGCCAATGTATTCAAAACTTGGGTTCACATCTAAAGTTTAACCAATAGTTTTGTAATAGGCGGGCACCACTAGGGCACCCCAAGACACCCCAAGACCACAGCTAATGACCACTGTTAACATTAAAGAAAAAGAGAGTTTAATAAATATGAATATGAATACCTGTACACACACACACACACACACACACACACACACACACACACACACACACACACACACACACACACACTTGTGGATCCCAGGCACTGCAGAAAAGCCTGGGGCCCTGAATAATTTTGGGGCAGAATTCTTATACCCTACTCTCAGTATGGGAGGAGGTATGGGCGGGCTCGGCACCCTAACAGGGCGGGGCCAAAGGTCCGCTTAGGACAGAGTTTAGGAATGCAGGCAGGCAAGCTATTTCCTGTACCACCTGAAGACATTCATTTCATTGTGCAAGCTTTAAACAGTTAACAATTCTCATGGTAGGACTTTCCTGGGTGACCCCACCTAGGTTTCTAGATCTGGAATGTGGTCAAGCTGCACACCAGGTGGGTCTCAGGAATTCAGGAAGTATCTATCAGGCTCAGACTGCTGGGTGTGTCTCAAGCAGCCATCTTGACCTTGGCTAGTTTCAGCTACCTCAGGAAGGGGTCGAGGGGGAGAGAGTTACAGGATTTTTCTATTTTCAGAGTTTCAAGAATTACTCTTCCCCATACTCCTTTATCCAATCTTGAAATGCCAAAAAGTGTAACACACCACTTATGTATTCTTTAAAAACACTCTCACCAGTGAGCTCAAGGCTAAATTCCTTCTGCTGTGTCATAATGAAGAGTTTCAGACAAGGTTTGTTTGAACGTCCAAAAGAATAAACTAACCTTCAGGTGTTTGCATGGGAATCCAGCTCCCTGGTGGTCTTTAGGGATCTCACTACATGGGTACAACAGGACCACCCCAACTCCCACATAATAGCCTGCATTTGTAATCAGTGTTTCTTCAACAAGACACAAAGTAGAACTGAGAGAATATCGAGAGATACCCATGGACTGACTAGCCTCACATACTCAGTGGTGAACAGATAGGGGATCGGTCACAGGAAAGCTTAAGTCAAGGAATGACATCTGTTGTTTTTGTATTACTACCACATGTGTTCTATATTCCAGCACTCTCATAGTGATGATATATTGTGTGTTTAATAAAGTTTGCCTGAATATCAGAGGAACAAGCCACAGCCATTTCTCACCCAGCCAACTCCTCAGACTGAATACCTCTGAGTCCTCAGCCAAAAGGGAAGGGGCAAACTCATCTTCCCTCCTGCCTTATATCTCTTTCTCTGCCCAACCATTTCACTTTCTGGTTCAAACTTCCTAGTGCTAGGATTAAAGGTATGTGTGTTTCCCAAGTACTGGGAACAGAGGCATGGGATCACAAGTGCTGCAATTAGAGGTGTGTGCCACCACCTGGCTCTGTTTGGTCTTGAACTCACAGAGACTTATCTGCTTCTGCCTCCCTAGTGCTATAATTAAAGGTGTATATCACCAATTCCAGACCTCTATGACTAAATTTGTGGCTTGCTCTTATACCTGTGTCAAGGGAATTCCACAAAGACCACAAGGGAGCTGGACTCAATACAAATGCATAAGGGTTTACCCTTTGGTTCCAACACAGCAGAGGGTTCTCTATCTACCTGAGCCCTGAGGTGAGGGTGATTTTTAAAGAAAACCCTATGTAAGTGGGGTGCTACATCTCTTGGCATTCCAGGATTGGGCAAAGGGGTATAGATAAGGTATAGTACCTATTGGCTGAACCCAAGCCCTGAATCTGCTGGCTGAACTTTCATCACGAACCTAAGTTTTGAATCTATTGGCTGTCAGGCACACTCCTAGACCTGGGCCTTGGCCTCAGGTACCAAACGTTCCCTTCTGGAAACAAAATTTTGTAAGGGTAAATCCATGTCTTCACACTCTGTACTTTGATCTCCAGGCAAACTTTATTAGATACACAATATATTGGGGGGGGGAGGAGAAGTAGGAAAAAGCAAGAGAGAAAGGAAGAAAGAGAGAAAGAAAGAGAGAGGGAGGGAGGGAGGGAGGGAGGAAGGAAGGAAGGAAGGAAGGAAGGAAGGAAGGAAGGAAGGAAGGAAGGAAGGAAGGAAGGAAGGAAGGAAGGAAGAAAACTGTTGCATAGACATTTGACTTATACAATCATCTCATTTTAATATCAGAACACTAGTTTGAAAAATTGTGTTGCCTGTGTATCTTGTCCAAATCTACATATAGTATGAAGTTTCTGGCCTGGACTTTCCAGTCTAGCCTTCTGGCCCATAGTTCCACTGAAACACACATACACATACTTATATTATTGACCTGGGGACCATGCATATAACTTTCTAGCTCTTGCTCTTAAACTAACACATGACTTGTTTAGCCATGAGGCTTGGTACCTTTTCTCAGAGCAACACTTCAACTTCTTTCTTCTGCATCTGCTGGCATCTCATCATGGTGTTTCCGTGGCTTCTCTGTGGCATTCTGCTCTGATCTGCCTATTCTCAGAGTTTTCTTAGAAGGCCCACACTTCCTGTCTGCCTTCAGCCAATCAGCATTTTTATGAAACAAGGAGGTGGGGCAATTATTTACAGTGTAACAACATAATTCCACTACATTTCCCCTTTTCCTTTTTAAAATAATAACTCCAAATCTAATATTCTTTTCTTTATTATATATAACAGCTTGCAACCAACATGGTAAACAAAGACAAACATCCATATCTATTTTTTGGGAATGTTTGCATCATTCTCTAGGCTACTTCCTACTTAATGGGGGTGCTGGTAATCCAATGAAAACCCAAAGAAAAATTTAGGATTATGGACAAGTCTTTACTGGAGTTGTCTGTAATGTAATGCTGGGTCATCTCAGCTGGTCTCCTTGAAATTGTTTTGGATGCAGAGCTCAGAGGAAACTGCAACAGAGGTGCTCTGAAATGCTGAATCATCTGGGCCATCCATTTCCATTGAAGACTTTTCATGAGGTCTTCCTCAATCAAAGCTTATTTTCTTTAACCTGGAATAAATCTATAGCCTCTTATTTTCTGTGGAAATAAAAAAAGTAGCATAAATTTTTATTTTAATTTAAAGTCAACTCACTTATAAAATATATAGGTTGGATCAATCCAGGAGCATTTGTAATCAACTTTAGCAACTTTTACTACTTCATTCGCAGTCAAAAAATGTAAAGACAAGACAATAACATACAGTATCCAGACACTCTTTGTAATTTCCATCTTTACATGTCTTATTATTTTTTTTATTTTCTAAAGGACTTTATCTTTTTCCCTTTTTCTTTTCTCTCTCAAGCCTATATATATAATATATATTTTAACATACTATAAACCTTTTAGAATTTTTTTAATCTGTCTTTACTGTAATCTCTTATTTCTTATCTTTTTCTGTTTCAGACCACACCTTTGCTTGGCTAGGGTGACTGACTCCACCCAACTTCCTCTATTTCTTTCTGTTTCTGACTTTAATCTGTCAAGGTGTGGCTAAGGATTAAAGGTTTCACTAGGGTGGCTGACTGGTTCTACCCAGCTCTTAGTCTAGTTTCATGGGATTTATCTTTTTAATCATAGGTATGGGTAGAATCTAAAATTACCACTCTGGGGTATTTTAGGGTCCATATAACTGTTCTACCCAAGGCACAATCCCCAGAGAGACCACCAAAGACCAAGGCTGTCCCGATGCAAAAGCAAAGTTTATTGTGAGAGCTCAATACAAGCCAATAGGGAACTCGTAACACACATTCAGCAGTGAGAGGGTGGAGGAGTCATAAGGATTGGGGGAATACTAATTTTTACTGGCAAAAACCACAAACTGGGTGACTAGGTACAAGTCGCTTTTGGATTGGTAGGTTGCAGGTGTTTCTGATAGGCGTGGGGAACTTGGCAGGGGAAGCAAGGTGGAAGTGGTTTTTCTGTTCTTGTCATTGGTTGGCTTATTTTTAGGGACTTTTCACAGTTACCACAGGACATCTGCCTGTTCTCAGGCATTTTTCAGATCACAGATCAGCAGGACTTTCTGCCCTCCACCCTAAGAGACTTTCCATAGCCAGCCACAAGGTCAAGATATCTTGCTTATGTGACTAAGGGTGAATGGTGGAATTTTCCACTGCTGTTTTAAAGTTGGGAGCTTTACTGAAACCTGCTCTTTTACTGAAACCTGCTCTTTTACTGAAATCTGCTCTTTCATTTCTTTCAATAACCACCAAGTAAAGCACTGCTATCTGTTGTTCATTAATTCCAGTTAAGTAGTTGGTAGCAGGGCCTCTTAAAAAACTCACAAGTGTTTTGCCTCTAAGGCTCAATCAGAAAGATTCTGTTGAAAAGGCCAAGCCTATGCTTGCCTTCAGAGCTGACCCAAGAAAATGCTGCTGCTACTAAGAAGCAGTTTTTGACTCTGTTTCTTCTCTGTCTACGTAAACAGAAAGATTAAACACATCATTTACAACTTGTTGCTTAAATCTAGGTTCCTGTGAAACTTCAGGAACTGGCTATGTTAAGCTGTACTCCAAAAACCTGCCGCTTTTTAGCTCAAGCCCACATACCTTACCAGGGCATCTCTATATCACGGCTCATGTGAGAGATGTTGCAGATGTAAATGAGACTCAGGGATAGATCTCTGAGAAAGTCAGAGATATTAGAGAGAGTAAACACCATAGTTAGATCTTACCCAGCTGTCTTCTAGCTTCCTCAGCCTGGCTTCTCCTGACCTCTTCTAACCTTCTGTCTCTCTACTCCTGCCTTAAATACTCTCTTCAACCAGTTAAGGCGTGGCCCCACTGCTGCTTTCCTGGGAGCCTAGAACTCCTTCTGTAAACTAAGATGACCTCAAACTCAGTTAGGATTAAGGGTGTAGGTCACCACTCCAGGGATACTCCCTGTGCTGGGATTAAAGGTGTGGATCACCACTCTCTGATCCTCCTAGACTGACTATGGGTAGATCTCTCTGATATCCCAGAAACTTTTGAATCTTTTAATAAATCACCACAAAGAGACACAACTCGGAAGCTGTTTTTTGCTCTGATTCTGTGCTCTAGAACCCTTTTAAATCTCTCTCCAGCTTTATGTGGATGTCACCCACATTGGGCTGTCATTTGTAATATGAAGTTTCTGGCCTGGACTTTCCAGCCTATTCTCATGGCTGGGACTTTCTGGCCCATCTGCATATTTGTGAATTTGTACAAAAACAGTGTGGATCCCTGAAGACACATTTCCCCTCTTTCTCAGAAACCTATCCTGACAAAATAGTCAGTGACAACAACATAGACCAATAAGTGTTTCCTCACTGTATTCTATATTGCATAATGCCCATAGCCATGAACTTGCCAGCCAGTTTCCTACTCTAGGTACATCCCAGAAGCTAGAATGGATCTCCGACAGTGCCCTGCCTGTCTGCTGTTGGCTTCTTTGGATCCAGGAGCTAGATTGATCTCTTCAGTCTTTCAAAGATGCTTAAAAAGCAAAGAAGCAATGGCAGCTGAGCCAGATGTATAATAGAAGCAGCCCCCCACCCCTTATTATCCACAGGGGTGCATTTCAAGCCCTGCACCTTAAGGTTGGGTCCTTAGCATGAAATGCTTTCTTTGTAGCTTATACACTCATAACACAGTTCAATTTACTAACTAGGAACAATAAGCTATTATTATCACCAAATTTTCATAAAAATAATATTTATGGCTACAAAGTGACTGTTGGCCTGCTCCAGTGTAGGCTAAACAAAGGATCAATTCTTCTGCTAGATACCTCCTGTAAGATATTTCTTTCAAAATGACATGCAGATTCATTCAAATGCATGAGTGGTTTTTTCTAGAATTGTCCATTTAATATTTTGAAAGTTTCGTTATTAAGGATTGCTTGGACTTCAGAATATACTAAGTAGACGCTGGCAGATACATTTTTATTATAAGAAGGTAGTATCTAAGAAGAAAAAGAGGGAAATACTTTAAAAAGGACTGGATAGGTACAAATCCTTGGGTGTTATGAAGCACTTTAAAGATCTATGGATCTGGGGAAGAATAACCCAAAGATCTGGAGCTACCTGTCCTAGCCCTGAAGGTAGTTAGAATGCTTTAGTATAGGGTGAGCTGAGAAGATCCCAGTGTTGACTGAAAAACACTTGTAAACATTCCTCCTTCTTGCACTGGAAGATGCTTGCTCTGTGCTGCCTCAGAGAACTTCTCAATCCCCCATCTGTGCTGGGGATGCAGAATTTTATAGCCACAGCCAGATACCTATATCTCTAGTGACTTAGAGATAACATGTTTTTTTACAGCTGGAAGTTGAGTCCTTTGCTCCTGGGATGCAGTGTTCTTATGATAGTTAGCTGGTCACACCTGTGACCTGGTGTGATTTCAGTGGTGGTAAGCATAAGGGCCACCTCTGATTATCCATCAGTAGCTTCTGGTTTTTTGGTTCATCAGTTCTTTTATGCCTTGGGCAATGTTAATTTCATTACTCATCCTCAGGCATGCTTGAATACACAGTTTACCTAAAGGTTAAGAGTTATGGTTCTAATTAAGAGGACGAAGTAGTTCTACTACATTAACATTAATAGTGCATAGCAAGTACTCCCAGAGGCTTCATTCTTTAAACAGTCGCCATTTCCACATCTATTCTCTTCCCTCATATTTTCTTCTAGCACCATTTAATGAAAATCTCATACTGAAAATGGTGCCTTGCTCATGAGAGCTCAACAGTGGTTTTTGTTTGTTTGTTTTTGTTTTGTTTTGTTTTGTTTTTTGCTTATCTCTTTATCATCCCATTAGGAAGAGATGGGAAAAGTATTCTTGAGACTCTTTGCTCTGCTGATCAAGGCAGTCCTTAGGTATAAGCACAAAGGATGAGAAATTATTTAAAAATATGTGCTACAGAGAAAATATGATGGGGTGTGTTCATCAAATGATAAAATGTGAACTTTTCCTTCATAATAAAATTGAAAGGTCATTACAGTAGAGAGTCATTTCTATAAAGGTTAAATGTAAGTGACAGGTATGATGGATCAGGGAAGTCATTGTCATTTTAGCACTGTCTAGTTTCAGTGTGTCTTGGCCTGTCTCAGTGTATGTACAACTATTAGAGCTCTACACCCGTTAGCTAACTTGTTTTCTAGCTGTGCATTTAACTCAGTCTTAGTCATCAGTGGTGTTTCTCCAGCCTCAGTTCCAAAATGAGAAATTCTTTGTTGACTTAAGGAGGGAATACCCTTAATGGAGGGCCAAATGCCCAGGCCATGCTGAGATCTTAAGTAACAAATTGAAAGGCGTAGGGGCAACTGGTTAGGAAGACATACATTCCAGAGGTATTGACGGCCACTCGTTGAGGTTTTGAGAAAACTGCTTGTTGAATTATTAGAAGAAAGTAAGAATTTAGGTCAGTGTTCTCCATTGTACTCCTCCAGGAAGCTGCTGAGATTTATAGTTTTTCTGCTTTGGGATTTTCTTTTAAATTAAAAAAGAAAAATTGTACTCAAGTTTCCATTTCTAAATTCTTTAATTAATAAGACTAAGCACTCAAGTATCAATGGGTGGGGGGGGGGGAGAGAGAGAGAGAGAGAGAGAGAGAGAGAGAGAGAGAGAGAGAGAGAGAGAGAGAGAGAGGACTCCCCCCACACATACACACACTCAAATAAAACAATTTCTTATTAAAGAACAGAAGGAAAAGAAAAAATAAAGGGAGGGGAAAATAAGGAAGAAGGAAGGGAGAAGAGAGAGAGGGAAGGAGTGAGGAAAGAAAGGGAAGAAGGAGGGAAGAAGGAAGGAAGGAAGGAAGGAAGGAAGAAGGAGGGAAGGAAGGAAGGAAGGAAGGAAGGAAGGAAGGAAGGAAGGAAGGAAGAAGGAGGGAAGGAAGGAAGGAAGAAGGAGGGAAGAAGGAAGGAAGGAAGGAAGGAAGGAAGGAGTGGAAACCAGACACTCAGAAATCATGTCTTGATGTCCATTGTTTGAAACAGTTTGTCATTTCCTGAGTTTTGAACCAACTGCTTTGTTTGGTGTTCTTCAGGATGTAGCTCTGAACTCTCATTATCTCTGTTGTTGGTTTTTTCATTTTTCTTTCCACATAAACAATGGATGGATATATTAAGGGTATATTCATGGTCTTCACCTATTAATTGCTTTTCCTGTACCTGCGCTAAATATCCACAGAAGCAATTTAAGGAAGGAAGCATTTACATTGGATCACAGACTAAGGGATCAGTCAATCACTCTTGGAATTCCTGGCAGTGGGAGCTTAAGGCAGCTATAATAAAAGAAGCAGAGAGAGAAGAACGCAGGTACTCAGCCCACTTTACCCTTCCATTGAGTTCAGGGCCCTGGCCCATGGAATGGTGCTACTCACAGTTCATATGGGTCTTTCTACTTTAGTTAATCTAATCTAGCAACAACTCCATCGCGCGCACGTGCACACACACACACACACACACACACACACACACACACACACACACACACGCGCACACACACACACACTTGGCTGGTTGTTAACTAGAAACCCCATTAATTTGACAATCAAGATTAACAATGGCATTCAGGCCTTCATGTGGCAATGTCTTTCAATTGAATTACAATGATGATCTTCTCAAATTTGCATGCCCACTAAGGTTCCTTTTACTTAGCGAGATTCTTATATGCACAAGCCTACTGGTTTTATATTGTTCTAAGCCCATGCCATGATCATCTTCCTAAAGTGCTGTTTATGCAGCATTGTTTTCCAACTCTCTGAATAGAAGTTTCAACTTTCCCGATATCTAGGCTCAAACCTCAGAGTTGTCCTTGATTCTTCTCTTCTCCTCATATCTTCATAACATTTGTCACCACCCCATGGGATGGCTTCAAAATAGGCATTAATTTAACTGTTCTCACCATGACTAAAAACACCTCACAGGCCTAAGATGCCTCTTCTGTTTGACCAGTGAGTATATTCTTTGTGTATGTGTATGTGATATGTGTGTGTGTGCTTTAGAAAAGATGGGTGGGTCATCGGGAGCAAGTACACTAATTCATATAGGTGCAAGTGGAAGGTAAGGGTTGATGTCATGCATTCCCAGTCAATTTCTGTCTTGATTTTGGAGATGGCCCCCTAACTGAACCAGAAACTTACTATTGAGCTAGACTGGATGACCAATAAAAGCCTGGGATTCTCTGTTCTGTGGTTATAGGTGTGAAGCACAACCCCTGACTTTTTGTGTGTTCTGGGAACTGAAGTGAGATCATGATACTCAAACACCAAGCTTTTCACACACTCCGCCATCTCTCAGCCTTAGTTTAGTCTTAGCACAGAACTCAGTTTGTGTTTTCTTCCTGACTCTAGAGTTACTCAGGGGAATGTGTGCTCTCCATCTCCCTAGGCTCTCACTGATACCTACCTATCTTTATATTTTACTGTAAGTAACAAAATGGATTTGATGTGATTTCTCTTTTTTATTTTGTTTTGCTACCTTTAATAGTTAATGAGATATTTTCATGAGCTTGTTAGTCATCTGTATATGTCATTAATGGACAAATGCAGAAAGTTGAAAACAGACATACATGTGTCTTCAAATTTTATGTGTTCTTGAACTCATTTGTCTTTTTATTGTTATGTAAGATATGCACACACACACACACACATACACAAGCACACATACATAAAATCTCCACTAGCTACTAGGCCCATTGGATGCTTGAGTGGTAATATTCTTTCGCATCCTATAGGTTTTCTTCTCAATTAATATTAATTAACCTTGACATAAAGTATTTAACTTAAAGAATTCCATTTATTTGTTTATTATTTTGGTGTTCTGTACTTTTGATGTCGAATGCAATCAACTTCAAAGCATTTGGATCTTTAGTTTAATAAATACAAACCTGTACTCTAGTTTCACGTCTTTCTACTTCTCTCTTCCAAACTCTCTATAAAATTTGTCTTCTTAAAAAGTTTTCCTAGTCCATCCATTAAAATAATAAACATTTCCTGGCTCACACCTCTCCAGTCTCCTATCTTTGTTTGTCCTTCAGCTCTGACTTTCATATAGTTCCCTGACTGTGCATATATACTTGTAGGAACTCTGTCTGTTTCCCTCCCCTTGCCTACAGCAGAGCCTGGAGGCAGAGGGTGCCCAGCACACTTGGGCAGCCTGCATCTCTGCCTGTCACCAGATCCTGATGAATCCTGTGTGCATAAGCAGATCTGTGTGACTTTTCTTGCCTGTCCTTGACATCAAATCTTACTTCATCACTGCTGTAATTGCTGGCATATTTATTATCAAGCAATATTTAGAATGATCCCATTCTCTCATGATGCTAACTTTAGCTATAGAAGTACTGTTCTGGGATTTTACAAGACATTCTAAATTTAAAAATAAATGTCTTAGATAAATGAAACCAGTTTTTTGTTCTGTTAAAAACTGTGTGTATAAGAAAGTACAGTATTGGTTAGGAGCTGAGTGACTATGTCAATATGAAGGTCATTCTCTAACATAGTTTCCTCATCTATATGATGCCAGTATTGTATAGATCAAAAAAAAAAAAAAAAAAAAAAAAAAAAAAAAAAAAAAAAAGCTGGGGATATGGCTTAATGGTAGAACCCTTGCCAAGTAGATCTTGTATTCTTTCCCCAGTACCCTAAACCAAATTATTTAAATAAAACCATTCGGAGCTTCTGCTAATAAACTAAACTCTATGCTTCATCTAATCTCCAAGGTAGCTTGGTATAAATCATTTTATTTCTTCTTAAAACATTTCTCTCCACCATCCCCCCCCTCCCCCCCGTGTGTGTATACATACATAAGGTCAGGAGATAACCTTGGGTGTACATCCTTATATTGCACCTTGCTTGAGGTGAGGCATTATCCTTCATTATTTACTACTGCATAAGACAGTCTAGCTGACTGGCCCCAGAACTTCTGTGGATTCTCTTGTCTCCAGCTGCCATCCCTCCTTTGGAATACTGGTATTACAGACACACCCTATTTTGTCTGGTTTGATGGGAATTCTGGAGACCAGAGCTCAGGCCCTGTGGTTTCATTGCAAGCATTTTACTTACTGAGCCATCTCCTTAGCAGTGTGGAGAACTTGGATGGTTGTTATTTTTAGCTATGCTGAGATTATTAGTAATAATTATGATGCTGTCCTAGTTCATGGGTTTAAAACATTTAAAACCTAACATATCTGTAGGTTGTACTTCTTTAATATACTTATACTAGTGATTACAGATATGGTTAGACCTAGCAGGAGTCTAAATTTCTGGTAAGATGTGAGTAATGCTTTGTTTTAAGCAACATCAAGGTTTCAGGAAATTTTCTCAAATTCTCTTTCTCTATTCAGCTGGAGCTACTATATGTTTTATTTAATAAATGTGTTTTGAAAATAGATACGAAGAAACGTTAATTTTCCAATTATGCTTTGTACTTTGGGGTTTGCTTTCATATATAGTAAGATATCTATAGAATAATAACTCATTTTTTAAATGCCTTTCCTGTGTTAGAAAACCAGGCTAATTGTGAAGTGTATGATATAAATCATCACATACACCATTTTTTTCTTATTTAATACATCCATATTCAAGATACAAAAAATGAGTGATTTCTGTATAGTTACACAGGTAGAGAGGAAAATGTAGAAATTTCAATTTAAACATTTTAATGCAAAGTTTTAAAATATTTTCACTATGTTGGTAGTGGATAAAATTGGCAACCATCTAAATGTCAATTAATAAAGATTCAACTTGCCAAATATTTACCCAGTATGATATGTAATTCACTACATTTTACTATTCCCTTAGAATAGTACTGCAATGTGAAACTACTACAATATGGTTTTAGAATTGTATTCAGAAGTTTCTCTGTTCTGCTCAGACAGTCCTGCAGCCATTTAGTCCCAGATAATCACAAGGCTTATATTAATTATAAACTGTTCGGGGTTTCGCTCAAGCACATTATTGACTAGCTCTATCACTTTGATTAACCCCTTATTATTATTATCTATATTTAGTCATGCAGCTTGGTACCTTTGCTTTAGTGTAGCTGTCTCATTTTTCTTCCTCTGCTGCTGGCTGGCATCTGCTCTGTGCCTTCTTCCCAGAATTATCCTAGTTGGGTTGTCTCGCCTCTGCTTCGTGCTTCTACCAGCTAATCTGTGTTATATTAAACCAATATGAGTAACAGCTCTTTGCAATGTACAAGATCATTATCTCAGATAGAATATTTACTCTCCCAAGGTAATATCTCCTACACATCATAAAGTGTGGTGGTTTGAATGTGAACTGTCTCCCATTGGCTCATGTATTTCAACATTTTGCTTTTGGCTGGTGGTGCTGTTTTTGAAGGTTGTGAAACTTTTAGGAAGTGGAAACTTGGTAGAAGAAATGGGTCACTGGCTGTTGTGTCTTCAAGTTCCCGAGTCTGACCTGTTCAACTGTTTTCTGAGGGCTTTATACTCCTGTTACCCTTGCCTCCTTACCTGACACCATGAAGGACTCAATCTCACTAGAACTGTAAGCCAAACAAATCTTTTCTCTCTAATCTGCTTTTGCCAGAATATTTTATCACATTAACAGAAAAGAACATGAGAGCAAGCCGTAGACAACTGTGCTCCCACCATGTTCCACCCTCTCAGTGCCCAACTCTAGGAGCAGTGGATATCCTCTTCCTTCCTGATTTGACTTCTCTCCTTTCTTTTACTCAGTTTGAGTAAAGGTTGTCACTTACTATGAATACTGTCAATCCCTGAAGAAGATTCCATGCACAATAGGAAATCTCTGCTGTCAGCTGTTTTTTGTAGGGTCCTGTCAATATTATGTGGAGTTGATATGAAGTGTTAAGCTGCCTATATGCTGGCTCAACTTCTGCTTGGCTCTACTGACAAGGAACACTGGAATAATGGAATCCATAGCTACTACTGCTCTCGTGTCTCTTCAGTTTTCTGTGTTTGCTTCCCAATTTTATGGACCTACTGTTCAGTTCATGTGTTTATGGATGATGCATCCTTCTGATTGTGTTTATCATTATAAAATACACTTTTCATCTATGGTAACAATTTCCTAAAAGGTTCCTTCTCCGATATTAGCAGATACCCTAGTTTCTTTTGAGATGTGTTCTTGTATTATCTTTTAAGATTAATTTATTTTCAACATATTTACTTGTTTGAGTATTACATAGATATAGAATACACTTACATTTTTATAAACTATGCTCTCCCTTTTCATCTCCTGCCGCCTTGGATGGAGTTACTTACTTTTAGTGCAGTTACTGATAAAAATGACATCTATTTTTTTCTATTTGTTTCTATTTTTTATACATTTCTATATTTCATTCTATCTTTTATTTTTGTTATGTACATATATTCTAATATAGCTTTTAATCCATTCATTACTTTGGCACCCCTCATTATATATTTTTTGTTTTGAATTTTTTTATTGCTGATACTAGAATTGAAATTGGTATCACAATTTAAACAGTGATTCTGGCTCTTGCAGTGCATTCCTCTGATGACAGGAGTCTGACATAGGAGGACTAAGTTCAAAATCCCAATTCAAAACATACACATGCACAGCCACACACACACATAAATGCACACATGCATGGGCACACATACACATAAACATACACGTGCATGGGGACATATACACATAAACACACACATGTGTGGGCACACATGTACACATAAGTGCATACATTCACAGGCACACACATATACATAAATGCACACATGCATGGGCACACACTACACAGATTGTCTAGGTTTGCTTTCTCAGTTCTGGATCCCACAGCACTGAGTCTTAGGTCTGATCTCCTGATCATTTCAGGATTCTCTGACACTTCATTGTGCTGGTCTATGTGTATGTGTATTTTTCTTTATTGATATTTGAAGGAAATTGTTCTATGTCTTTCTGTCCACAATACTCTTTCTTCTCTGGGATCTGGTCTATTTACAATTCCTCATACTAAGCTTTTAAGAGCCAAAGTTTTTTTTGTTTGTTTGTTTGTTTTTTTTTTTTTTTTCTATTTGAGCATTGACTTGTTATTTTCAAGGTTTCAGTTTCCTCATTGAGTTTTCTCACCTGTGTGGCTGGTCTGCTCTTCATTACTGACTGACATATCCACATTGTGAATCCTGAATTGATCTTATATAGTTTACTTGTGTGTTTTTTATTTATGATCGTTAAATAATTAAATATTTATTTTTAATTTATGTAGACATGTGGACCTGTATGAGATTATGTGTACTCTATATGTGCAAGTGACCAAGGAGGACATAGTACATTGGGATCATGTGAAACCACAGATAGAGGTGGATGGAAGCCTCCTGCTGTGGGTGCTGGAAATTGAACCAGAAAGGACAGCAAGGACTGTTAAGTGCTCAACCCCCACTAACTATTTTTATGAGAAGACATTTGATTCTTTGTGTGGCATTTCAGCCATTACAGTATCACTGGGCTTGGTGATTGGAGAGTAATAATCTTTTGGAAACTGAATTTCTTATGCTTTTCTGTTTGCACATGTCCTTTGGTTTTTATTTAGGGTTTTTCTTTACGAGCAACTTACACTTTGTGGCTCAGTCCGTAGTAGCACTCTGACAGAAGAGAAGCCATTTTTAAACAATAATAACACCAGTCAAACAAGATACAGCTTTCAAAAGAAACAGGTTAAGGTAATCAATGACCAATGGCTATGAAACCAAAAAAATGATGAAAATAGTTTAGTCATAAGTTAAAAAATCTTTTAAAATGAATATAGAAATATTTAATAAATGAAGCACAGTACAAAGAAAAAGACAGAATATGGGTATCTCAGTCATTACAGATGTCACGTTGAAGAGAGCTTCTTGTGTCAGTCATGCCTCCTGGCATTGTGGGAATGAAACAGAACATTCTAACATCTTTTCTGTGTCACCCACTTCCCAGTAGAGATGCTGGGGCAGAAATGTGCCTTAGGCTGGGTCTGACTTACTGCTCTTCTAGAAGACCTGAGTTTGGTTTGTAGCAGCCATACTGGACAGCTTACAAACCGTTTGTAACTTCAGCTCCAGGGATCCAATACCACCTCCTTCTGGACTTTTCAGGCAACTACACGAATGTGCTTATATATACAGACAGAGAAATTTCAAACATAAAATTAATTACTTATGAAGTTTTCCTTTTAAGTGTGTGTGTGTGTGTGTGTGTGTGTGTGTGTGTGTGTGTGTGTGTGTGTGTGTGTGTGTGTAAATTGGTATCAGAGGAGTTCAGAAGAGAGTGTTCGATTCTTCTGGAACCAGTTACAGGTGGTTGTGAGTTTCCTGACATGAATTCTTGGAAACAACCTCCTGCATTACATTTGTTTAATGTCTGAACCATCCCTTCAGCCCCAGTAAAAATAATTCATAAGAAGGAAAAAGAGAAACAAACAAACAAACAAAAACTGGTGCTTTGTTGTCCTACTACCTGAAGAATTCTCATAGTAAGAGAAAGTATGGTGGCTTCTAGGACCAACCCTACCCCCCCACACACACACCTTGACCCTTCATATCACAACAAAATTCTTTGCCATAATAGAGGTACATGGGGTACACATTGATGAAATAATGAACTGTAAGTTACATTCTTGGAGAATTTCAAACTTATCACAGGCAGAACAGTTGCAAATGTTCATTTTTCTCTTTGAGTGGTATGAATCCTGTGCCTTTTACAAATGCGTGTCAGCAGAAAAGAAACGAAGGAACCATCATCTCCATGCATGCATATCCTCATTAGAGAGATGCATGTCCAGAGGCATGTCACCAGACCCATGCTTGGATCCCAGAGTTAGGTGGAGTAAGTTGGACTTAGAGGAACAGATGACACGCCATTCTCTCATGTGTAGGACTTATATTTGAAAGAATATACACACATAAATACATAAATGCACACTGTGTCTGGGGAGACAGGGTCAGAGGAAAGGAAGGGCTTCTAAGGGAGGAGCATAGAATAGTGGAATACATGTCACATAAAAGCAAAGAGGGAGTTCAGTGTCAGGAAATAGTGAGTTTGATCTCTGGAGCTCATGTAAAGACATAAGAAGTGAACCAACCAAAAAAGATGTCTTTTCCATGGGCACAAAGATAGATAAATAAGTAAAAAAATATTAAATGTAGAGTGCAACTACCTAGAAGAAGAGAAATTGGCTAAAATGGGGAGGAGGCTGTGGGGGACAGCAGCCAAGATATGGATTACAACAGAGTTTGAAAATATATATGGATACAAATACCATAAAGAAACCTAATGCTTCATAAAAGACAAACAACTGCCAGACATGCTCAAGTTCAGAAGCCCACACTACTTTCCTGTTGTAAAGTCACTTGTATGCCATGCAAAATAAGCATGTATGAGAAATGGTCCAGCTGTCTGGATGCACACTGGGAAGCAATGTTTGAGACCCAGGGGTCTTTCTTAAAAGAAACAGATCCTTGCCCTGTCACTACCGCTATTGGAAACAATCACCATACCATTATCATCTCATTGCTTCAAATTGTAAAGCGCCCTAAAGCAATCAAATTTACAAAAGCAATCACAGAGCAGCCCTGTGGTGGGCACATCCTCCATCTCCATATTCTAGGAAGGATAGAGAAGCTCAGAACTTTTGCCACTGATACATCTTGGAAAATGACTGAGTTTGTTTCTAATAAAGGTGCTATTTTCACTAAGGTCTTAGTTTAGGGTGACTGAACTTTCCAGAGTTTCATGCCCAAGACAGAGAATTTTTATTAGGAACATATGGTTAGTAATGAAAACAATGCCAATTTAATAAGACAGAGAGAGACAGTCTCAAGAATCATAGTGACTGCAGAAAGACATGCTCAAAGGCAGCAGACCAGGAGGCCCCTAACACTCCATAGCTCATTTACTTAATAGCTGCTTTTCCCCATAGTTCCATATAGTGAGCTTTTCTTGGTCATGCTCTATGTGATACAGTGGGACAGAAAGGGTTCAGGGTTTTTGATTAATAGGCTTATTTCATATGCTAATCCTGATGCTGCTTGCTCCAGTCTTTTTTCTTCTCTCTTCCCCAATACCAGCTTCCATTACTCTTTCTGGGGAGATCAAAGCAAGATAACATTCTTTATAATGTCTTTGGTTATGTGACTGTGTGTATCTCAAGTATCTCAGGGCTGGTTTAACTCTGCAGCTGCCTCTGCATCTATCTGCTCTTTTACCTAGTAGACACTTGCTTTGAAGTTTTGGGGATGTATAAATTATGAATTTGTCTTTAAATGTGGGCATTCAGAAGAAAGGAAGGGAGGAAATAAGGAAGGAAAGAAGGAAAGAAGGAAGGTAGGTGTATTCAGAGTCTTTTAAAGTGTCCAGGTAAAGCTTTCATTTGTTAAGCACCCAAAATCAAGATTCCATACAGGTACCATATGTATATTATTAGAACTCCCACTAAAAGTTACATTGGGTTCTTTTTAGCTCTGATGGCCCTGGGCTCCACTTCAGAAAGGTATGGGCATCTTCTTGGGCCGTGTTTTACAACTATGGCTTCTTAATCTAAGGTATCAACAGAGGCAAAGTATCTAGGAAAGCTAGAAGGAATTATCTCCATTCTCCAAGGGCAATTCTGTGCTTACAGTCCGGCACAATGGGGACAGGTATTTGCCAAGAAATAGTCTGATAAATGCAGCACCAAACAGAGATTCCAAATGGACCACTTTGGCAAGGTTCTTCTTCCCTCTTTGCTTGATGCTTACAGGACCTAAAATACCAGTCCTTCAGGAACACTTCCTGGCAACTGTTTGTCCTTGTATGTATTTAGACTTTCTCTTCTGTGCTTTCATGTTGTTACCAGGGAAACTGATATCCCTTTTGGATTTTTAATCTCATTAATAAAACAATTAAGAGGAAAAACAATGGAAAAGACAAGCTACAAATCCTGGAGAGAGAGAGGAAAAGTCCAGGCCATTTAAGTCAGATAACCATAGAGATCAGAGAAAATGAAAATGTCCAGATTGTCAGGGAGAACATGCTTAGCAGTGTCCGACTGTGGACTTAAGTTCAGTGGGTATCTGACTCCCGTCATTTTTGTTCCAAGGAAATGGATTATGCCAGGGACCAATGATTAGAAGTAGAGACAAGCAGATATTTTAAAAAACTTAAATTATCCCCAAGAATGGAATTTGGCTAATGGGATGAAGAACAAACTCATAAAGCACCAGTCTGGAGAATAGGGCCATCTGAAAGACCTTTGGAGGCCTCCCTTTCCCATTTGTATTTGAAGTGTTTTGTCTCTCCACACATGCTATATTCCTTAGACGAAGCTCAGGAAGGGAAGACATTTGAATCTCCTCTTCAAATTGGCTTCATTAATATCTTAGCTTAGATGTCTCCATATCTAGTCTCCTGCCACAAATATTTTTATTGCAAACCATCCATCATGAATAATACATTATGACAACTCTTACCCCAGGTTCTGCTGCTGCTATTCCTACTGTTATTTACTAATCTAGAGACATACCTAAATGAATCTTGTATTTTCTGTGTTCTTAGCAATTTGTAGCTTCTGCATTCACTGTTGGTTTTTGTTTTATTTACTTCTTATATTTTAAGTTTCTAAGCTTGTATTCCTACTACATCTGGGTAAGTGACAGCCAGTGTTTGGTGAGGTTTCTTTAAATGCCCATTCCCAAGGTGATCTTTTCACAAATAAATACTTTTAAACATTCTTCTGAAATACTTCTTGCTTTTTTCTCCAGCTGTGCATGGCCTCCAGGTCAGGCAGAAAGGAGTAAAAGGCACACAGGCTTTTAAGGTCTTCTCTGGGATGCTCCCATTCTTCCTGTGAGAGCAGCTTGGAGATCCTAGGGGCATATTTGAGCTTTTCAAAGCCGCCTGGTTCTCTAAGATTTCTTACTGAGTTCCTTGCCAAGCTCTGGTTTTCTGCAATTGAAATCACAACCCTCAAATGCAGAGTGGCTGCCAGAAGTTTGCTATTGTTTTAATAAAGCCCTGGAGTCAGGCCCTCAGCTTCCCAGACCCACTGAGCCCTCAGTTAAATTAAATTGCCATAACACTATTGTGAGGAAAGATTTGCCAATGGAATTGTGAATTTAGACAAAATGTCCACAGTACTTTGATGACAGTACACTGAAGGAAGCTTTGAAACCCTGGAAGTTTTCGTTGCCTACAAGTCTACAGGTTTCTGGCTAAAAGGAGATTGAGCAACTGGGTGGAGGAAGGTTTGGCAATGGCTCCTTAACTAATTGTCTTCATTCTGAAGCAGCAGTTGCTAGAGCTTGGCCCACCATTCCTTGTTTTAGAGGTAGAATAAACATGGCTAGTCCTCACTCTTGGACTTCAGAATCAGCTTTCTTTCCTCATCTGGCTCTTGTTTTGGGGGATTCTTTCTCATTCTTTCTTCTTTGGAATAGGTACTGTCTTACTGTTTTGCCCCTGGATTCAAGTTATTCTTTTGTTGCCGGCACCACAACAGGTTGAAAGACTGTGCTTTATGCACACTGTGATTTTCAAAGTTCTAAGTACTAAACTCTGAATAAAAGTTGCCTGAAATAACACTTTTCACTCACCTTCTGCAAGGCAGTTTGACTCTGGAACTTCCATGTTGTGGATAGGATGGAGTACAGTTTTGAAATCTAAGTATAATTTACTTCTGGATACCTTCAGCCTCCCCTTCTGATGCCATTTCTTGACCAACACTGTGTCTGACCTAACATCTGTGTGACTTAACAGATTAACTAACAGATTAGCTTCCATTAACCAAAAGGCTACAAGTGTCATATGACAGTGGTTGAGGCCAGATATTTCTCTGCTTTGCTATATTCAGCTTCCCTGATGCTTCTACCAATGCACTTAGAAATTAGCTTGATTCATGACTGTTTTGTTGCAATAAAAAAGACTCATAAAATAGTTACAACCTAGTAGCATAGAAGAGATTTGTGTGTGTGTGTGTGTGTGTGTGTGTGTGTGTGTGTGTGTAAATTTCATAGTCTTAAGGATTCTAGACAAAACCTCTACCACTAAACTTCCTCCTCAGCTGTGATTCTGTTACTGGCAGGAGACATGAGAGTGTGCTGTGATTCCTTGACAAGGTTATGTCAGAAACAATGCATTGGTCAAGGCACAGGGTAGTGAAAATGCAGTATTAGAAATGACTGGCAAAGCATAGTATTTATTCAATCCACAAGATGGGAATGGACCCAGGAAACTTATACAGTCTTTGTAATTTCACTTGAGCACCCAGGGCCTTCTCATTACTTAAGAGTAGAGAGTTTTTGAATAAGTGAATTCCTTCAGGCTGTCTCCAGTACTGGATTGTGTTTATAGAAAGGGATCCTATAGACTTGGGTCTGTCTGGCACAGTCCACATGATAGCCTTTGTTGCTTACAGGATCCCCGAATTAAGTTCCTTATGGCTTAAAGACCCACATCTGACCCTGACATCCTGCCTAAATTCTAAAATTCAGAACTTATTGTCAGGGCTTTTAATGAATTGTGCTTTCTTATCAGGCTACAAAAAGGACTTTGGTAAAAATGGAATACAGATTTTACATACTTAATGTAAAACAGTGTTCAGTCACTCAAAATATTTCTTGAATTGACTTACATGTGAGTACTGACAGGGATCATCATAAACTCCAGCCATATAAATGATTCTTTATGGATTTGTTGTTGCAAGGGGTAATGGGACTGGGGGCACCTTGTGCTTTTATGTGAACATGTTTGTTTTAATTTATGAATATTTTATTGAGATCAAACCAAGTATTTTCAGAAGCTCAGAAGAACAATTTGGGTGTTGTTTCTAGCTGGTCTCAGTTATTAAGAAGCATTTATAAGCAGTGTGACTGCAGTTTGAATACCATCAGTTGGGGGCTAGTATGTCCTATTTCTGTATACTGTACATGCTATACTTTAAGCTACTTGATTAGTACATTGATTTTGATTTCTCTTGGAAGTCAGGGTCTGATACATGTGAGGGAAACCTCTGGCCCTCAGCTGTGTATAGACATGAAAGTCAAGTCAGAGGAGCGTATCAGATATCTTCTTCCATTGCTTTCACTGTGTACATTGAGGCAAAGTCTTCCACATGAGCTCAAAGCTTGTCAATTGGCTATTCTAGCTAAGCAGCTTGCTGTGGAGGTTTCTGTCTCTCAGTCAAACACCCTACATTATAGGTGATCTGTCACACCTGTTCACCATTCACATAGAAACTGGAAATCTAAACTCTGCCTCTCGTGTGCAGAGCACACGTTTTACTAAACAGACAAATTTGTCTTTTTTACAAAGAAATTCTACAAAGCACTTCCCCTAAAAAGCATTAATATTTATTTTCCTGCCTGTTATCATGTTGCTTGTGTTAAATTTGTTAAATTCAGCCTCCCATTGAAGCCTAGGTAGTAATATATGTGTAACTAATTTTTCTACTATTTTCACAACAAGAATGGCAACAGGATTTTTAGTCAGTTCTCCAAAGTTTTTGGCAGCTACTATTCACAAACTGACTTGTTCTTAGTGCTGTTGACTGAAGGATTATTTTATGTGATAAACTGAGATGAGAGTACATTTTGAATAGCCACTCCAGGCAATTCTCTCTCTCTTTCTTTCTCTCTCTCTCTCATTACAAAAAGGCCTGGTCATTCTTCAAGACAGGTTATACAAAGAACATCATGTTTCCAAAGCTAAAGTTTATCAGTCATGAAACAGACCATTTGCAAAATTAATAGGTAAATTAGCAAAGAGAAACAGGCCATTAGACCCATCGCTATGGTTTAGAGTCTGGGTTGGGGAAGGAAGCCAAAGTGAAGTGTGGAAGCCGAAGTTCCCTGAAATGACAGGAACTATCAGTCTGTGGTGGAAGTTGTGGTCACTCTAATAGAAACAGTGAAGTGCTGTTAGTATGTGGTGTATGAACCAACACTCACTGGGGACACCCTTTGAGCTTAAAGGCTGAGTGAGATATCTCAGCTACTCAGTGTGTGCAGATGCATTATATGGTAGAAAAAATGACTGAACTCATTTATATTCATCATTTTTATTGTTAAATTTTTTTATTTATAATGTAAATGGTGTATGGGGATATGTGTTCATATATGTATAAAGATATAATTAATTGTATGTGTATATGCATGTATGTGTGTGTGTCTTTGTGTGTGTTTGTGGGTGTGTAGGCCAGAGGGTGATGTTGAGTATCTTCCTCAATTGCTCTCCAAAATATTTTTGAGACAGAGCTTCTCACTGAACCTTGGGCTGATTGTCAAGACTTACTGGACATCAGCCTCAGGGACCTACCTTTCTCAGCTCTGATTACACAGCTTAAGACATGGCTTCTGGGATGGAACTCACATCTTCATTCTTGCATAGCAAGCACTTTACCCCTAGGCTCATATTCCAAGCCCATCTACTCTTCATTTTCTTTATTCGAAGGCTTTCTAATGCGCACTTGACGTGTTGAAGTATCAGCAGACATTACTCTATGCTAAGGAACTGACTCTGTCTTTTTTCTTTCTACTTTGTGTGGATTAGAAATTTCAATGTTCCCATTCCAAGAGGCTATTGACCATACTGGCTTAAAAAGGGAACAGAAAATCAAACAGACTACTTGACAGTGTGTGCAAAGTTCAGGAAGTTTTTCAGACTTAATTTCAAGATAAGTAATTTCACCTTGTGAAGGCTTTTAATTGTAAAGATAAATAGGGAAATAGTATAAGCAATGCTAATCACAAATATTCTAAATTAATCCTCTGAAGCTTTCAAAGAGATTTGCATTGTGTCATTTAATTCTTACTGTAAACCTACACACTGGAAACTGTCATGGTTTCTATCTTATATTTTTGGAGAGCAGAGTTTGTAAAGTTGAATATTTTACCCCAAACATTGTGCTAGTGAGTAGAAGAAGAAGGCCCTCAGATCCAATACATCTGACCTTAGGAATGTGAATAACAATCATGAGACATTGCTGTATTCATAGTGGCCCTTGACAGATGTCTTATTCAGAGCTAGACAAATAGCTCAGTGGTTAAAACACTTGCTAGTAGTCAGAGGACATTAATTGGATGCTTAGCTCCCATGCCAGGCCAATTAAAACTGCCTACAGCTGACCTGATACCCTTTCCTGGCTCTGAAGGTATTTGCACTTAAATGCATGTACACCCCCCCCACACACACAAATAAAATTAAATCTTAAAATAAAAACTGATTCCTCTGGGCTCTTATTACCACATCTATTCCTCATATCTACCACTGGGATCAAAGCTTTATATGAGTACTTTTCTAGTTAGCCTCTGAGGTGCTCAGTCTTCAAACTGGTTAATAAAGTCTCAAAACCTCTTGATCTCCAAAATGTAAATTACTTGTGAGCCAATGTGCTCCTTGATGAAACTTCCCTTGGATCTCTTTTGCTTCCCATGCCAAAGTGCAGGAGCTCATAGCTCCCTTGCCCCTCCTATAAGTTAAAGTAGGCACATTGTTTAATTTCTCTGCCTTTCCTTCCTTGCTGTTTTGGAAGCTATGCTGAATAAATACTACAAATGGTTCATTCCTGCCTCCACTTTATTTTTAAGTACCCACATTGATCATCTCAATCATCTATAGAAATATTTCTGTCAAAGGTTCAGGCAGCTGATAAAACGTCCACCTTGTAGGTTATGAGTCTGAGTAGCCAGCATCTTCACACTGAAAGCACTGTTTGGTCTCTGTGATGTCTTAGGTTGTCAAAATATATTTACCACCAACAAAAGCATTCAAAGTTGACTCAATAAAATCTGGATTTTTAGGAGCATAAACTGCACTGCTTATAGCTGTTGTTATTTTGCATTTTTTTTATTGAGAACAATTGTTTATCTAGTTAGTTTTCATTGTCAAGTTTGTCTTTGTGATTAATACCTCTAAAGAATTGGGAGATACTCTGTGTGTGTGTGTGTGTGTTGAGTGTTTCTGTGCTGAAGGAGTAGAAGTACCAAAGATAAAATACTGAGTTCCTAAGCAATGAAACCTTCAGAAGATCCATGCAACAGTTCCTGATTGATTGTTGTGACATGGATAAGTTTGCATGTGTATACATATGTGACTAGGTGCATGTGGAGGTTAGAGATCAACCGAGGCTACCACTTCTCAGAATATTGTCCATCTTGTTCTTTGAGGGATTTTTCTCTCATTGATCTGGAGCTCAGCAGTCTGAATAGTTCCTCTGGCCAGGTAGCCTTAGGGTACTGCCTTTCTCTTCTTCCCCAGCACTGGTGAAATAAGCAAATGCCACCACTCTTAGACTTTTTTTTTTTTTTTAACAAGGATTCTGTGAGTAACATTCAGGTCAGGACACATATTTTATTATCTGAGCCATTTCCATGGCTCCTGTAACGTTTGTTTGTTATTTATTCTAATTATTTGCTTAACTTTTCACATAGTTAAATTTTGCAATTTGGAAAGACATCACATTTGTCTTTGAAGCATTATGATGCGGTACAATATGAAATCAAGGTTTTTAATCAAACCATAATTTTCTGTCTTAATTCTTCTCATAGATGTTGCTGGGCATTCCTGCTTCCTGGAGTAATAAGGACAGCCAACTCAATCATTTGTCATTGGCTTAATTTATGAAAAACGCTTAAGTAGATGTTTACAGATAGAGAGATAGAGAGATATTAAATACAGTAACTTACCTATACAGTTTTGACGTTACAGCCACATAAACATGGTAGATATTAGTAGAAATGTATGTATTTTGTGGGCTAATGATAAGTAATCTGATCCTTACCCTTGATTCTGGGCAGCTGCAGCAGCTCTGATCCCAGCCTGATACATGCTCATGAAGATGAACAACAGACACTATCTATTCTGTTGCTGGAGGGTGTGTGGCAGATTATGAATATTAAATGCATGTTTTCCTTAAGACATTTTAAAGTTTCGAGAGCTCAGATAGAAGAGCTAGCCCTCTTCTGATGCCACAATGACTGTGCCTGTTGGAGGGCTGGATGAGGAACATGTTTGCATGGGCAGGTTGAGAGTTGGGCTCTGAAGGTGATTCAGTGACCAAAATGTTTGATTTGCAAGAATGAAATGCTAGATTTGATATTCAGAATTCATATTTTTAAAAAGCATGTGTTGCTGGTACAGAAATATAATTCCAATGCTGGAGAGACTTGGATGAGAGAATCCTGTGGCTTGCTGGCCAGATAACCTACCGTAATTGCTGAGATTCATTCTAATGGAAGATCCTGTCTTAACAATAATGAAGGTCACTCAATCTGAGGGACAAAACTTGAGATTGTCCTCTGATCTTAACACACATCACAGGCCCTTGCATCTGCGGAGAGAGAGGGAGGGAGAGGGAGACAGGAAGAGAAAGGGAGAGGGATTTGAAGTTACATATAAACACTAAAAGGCAAGAAGGAAATTAGTCTTGAGGGAATGAAATGGTAGAATACTTAGAGGAAGAGTGAGATTTAGTGGAGGCTGTCAATATTCCCTAAAGATGGGCATCTGCAAAAGTGAGGACCTGGAACTACTTGGAAACAATGGAGAGGGAGTGAAGATAGCAGCTTCCCAATCTAATTACCATCCCAATCAACTGTAATTACCATCACACTGTGTCAGATGTGGGATGCAGTCCTCAAATCAGACATTCCAATCCCAGCTGCTACCTGTCCACAAACATCTGAGAAGCTTTAAGCATAGCTACAAAAGGGACCATCCAGCAAGTTCAGTATATCTGTAGTTGTGAGAAACAACAAAGCAGTTCCTGATTCTTGATTTCACCAATGTTTGTTTGTTTGTTTGTTTGGCTGCTTTATTCATAACAGTAAACTACCAAGACACTGGAGATTTGAAACTTTTTGTTCTAATCTGCCCAAACACATAGACGTTTGCTATCTCCTGACTTTTGGCACCGAGGTTTAAGTACATTATATCCAAGAGCTCAAGTAAATTCTCCCAATCAGAACTATCTAATAAAACACCGTAGTGATAGATGTGTTTCATAGCCACAATGTTATAACAAGGCTGACCTCTAGACTTTACATAGACATACACATACATGTGTACCTGCATAAATTTGTGTTGTATGTATGTTCATATGTTATCAGAGGAAACTATCTGCACTGGGTGTTTCCAGGTCTTTGGTTTCTGTTTAAGGAATCAGAAATATACATACAGATTACAGTGTAACAAGAGAAATTTATTCAGAAATAAAGTAACACAGATCCTACATACTACAAGCAAGTAATGAGTTCTTGAGTTAGAGTATTCAAAGGCCCAGATGATTTCTGCAGTCTTCCTTTATGAGTTCTTGAAGAAGGAGGATGGTTCCTAAGGACATGGTACAGGTGTTTCTTGTTTTGATAGACAGTTATAGATTCTGTAAGCTGTAAGCATTTCTCTACAGAATATTTTCTTTTTTCACAACTCATCTGATTTTACTCATATACATGCCCGAGTGAAGGTCCTAGGTTGCCAAGTTCATTAAAAAATGAAAAACGGGTACATTTGTAACCCATGCTAAGTCTAGTCCTAGGTTGTTAAAGTATTTGCTATTTATATTTCTCTAACACACACACACACACACACACACACACACACACACACACACACACACACACACAAAGAACTAATGTAGGTGCTGAAAATAAGGCACTTAATTTTATGTTTTAAACATAAACAATGGGTGAGTACTCTTTTAAACAACATAACTATAAAACTAAGAACAGATATATTTGATTGGTCTATCATGTAGCCCATTCCTCTTGCAATGTAGACACTGAGTTGCTGGATACAGTGTTTTGAATGGAAATGGTCCTCACAGGCTCATATTTGAATACTTTGTCATTAGTTGGTGAAACTGTTTGGGAAGGATAGAGATGTGGCCTTGTTGTAGTTATATTAGTGGAGGTGGGCTTTGAGGTTTTAACAATCTACAATTATCCAGGTAGTGCATTCTCTCCTCTCTGCTTTCATGTTTGTGGATCAAATGAAATCTCTCAGATACTACAGCACCATTACTGCCTGTCTGCTATCAGTTGTCCGACTATGATGGATTAGCCCTCTGAATTTCTAGACCCCAATTAAACACTTTATTTTAAAAGTTGACTTGGTTTTGGTGTCTTAGGACAGAAATCGAAGAGTGGTATATAGATAGTCTGAAATTAGACATGTTATTTCCTGGATGGTTCATTGAGAATGAAGAGGCATGTAAGTAAGACTCTATATCCTTGTCTTTCTAATCACAGTATGCAGGTCAGTTGGTTTTCCTATTGATGTGATAAAATACTTCCTGTACTTGGGTTGTGATAAAATACCTCCTATATTTGGGTTGGCCTTCTTATTTCATTGATCTAATGTAGAAATTCCATCAAAGACATACAAGATATTTCCCTCATGGTGTTTCTGCATCTCATCAAGTTGACAGAGAGGATCCATCACAGCATGTATGACTAGAGCCTTGTTAATATGCCACACCACAGCTCTTGTATCCAACAGGCTCTTGATTCCATCTGGACCTGATTCACATGGTAAGTTCAGTTTTGCTTGGGGGTTGCAGCCAGAACTGCCATGCTTTCTTCAACATTCATTAAACGTTTCATTCTGCATGCTCAGAAATCCTTAACACGTGTCAAGACCCATATACACGACCTTTCTCTTTTATGCTATGAGGCACAGTGTGGGTTCTGGAAATTTCATTATGGTTCACAGGTTTCCTTTTCACCCAGAATTATATCATTTTCTTAAGTTGCTCTCTTGAGTGCTTAGAGAATATTGATGTGAAAGGTGGTTGGTAATCACGGGAAGTAATTTCTATATTCAGAAGTGTTTGTACTTCCTGTACATAGAGACAGCAGACAAACCAGTAGTGGGAGGCAAGAAGATGTGATCGAACAACAAAGTGCAATAAAAACCAAGTGGCTTATTTTTATTTGGTGTCCATATTCTTTCCAGAAAATATCCCAGTTGTAATGATTACATAAGCATCGTTTTTTATCATTTTTAAGGGCAGCAGTATAAGAACTCTGACAGGCACTGAATATTCTCAGTGGTGATGATTGTTCTCTTACACTCTCTACTTTTACCAAGTATTTGCTAAAGCAAAACAATTCAAAATAAAATATATTTTTAAGTGTAACTTATACATATTAACTCAGAATGGAGGGGTCTAAATGTATAAATATGCTATATTCCTGATAGGAACTCTATTTCCAAGCTAATATGTTTTCTAAAATTTATTATTTGTATTATATGTATTGCAGGGAATATTGAAACCCATTAAGACGTGCTTGGATAAAATCTTTCCAAGAATGACTCTCCTGAGTCAGTTCTCACCACCACCTACAACCTATAAAATTTTCCCTCTCTCTCTCTCTCTCTCTCTCTCTCTCTCTCTCTCTCTCTCTCTCTCTCTCTCTCTCTCTCTCTCTCACACACACACACACACACACATTTTCATATCTGTGAGAGCAGTCACCTTGCTTGTATGTCAGCTAGAGGGTCAGCCTTAGGTATTTCTTTCTTCATCACACTCTACCTTACTTCTTGATTCAAGTACGTCCCTGAATCTAGAGCTCACTCTTTCAGGTTAACTGGCATGTCAGTGAGGTGTCCCCTGCCATGTCTCCTGTGGCCATGCCAGGCTTCTTACTTGAGGGTTATGGATCTGAATCTAGGCTTCATGTTTGTGCAGAAGCACTTTATCCAACATGTGGCTTCATAGTCCCATCCAACTTTACATTTAATTGATATGTCTGAGGCATAGGTTCACTGTTTTTCCAAATGCGGAATACTCAGTCTTCCAGGAGCTGGGACAACTGCTATTCTGATTTGCCATACTTGGCTTTGACATCTATTTGTTTGACATAAAACTGTTTCTGAGCCTTTTGACAATGAGCTCGTTGGGACTCTCATCATGCTTATATTTTATTAGCAAGTAGAATTTTGAAGAGATTTGGGGATTCACAAGACCATAGGGCATTCAAGTGTTATGGTATGGGTTGTATTTTGGAATCCTCATTTGGGCAGCCACAGTCAGGAAATAGACTATGAAATGGAGATAGATTGAAGCCAAAGACTCAATTTGATTGTGATTTGTCATGTCTGATGCTCTCAGTAACTAAGACAAAATGGGGAAAATTTCAGGACAAAAAAAATGTATCCATGTGTTTTTAAGAAAAAAGAAGTACAAAGACATGAATCAAAGAAAGTGGCTGAAGCCCTGGAAAAGTGAGGTGATAAAACAATTGGTCCAACAAGAAGACCTCTGTGTAGGAGGAAAGACAGTGTTTCTCTGGGAAGAAGGACAAGACGACAAAATCTTTACTTAGGGGAAACCACAAAAGGAGATGTGTCATAGAGAATTGCAAGGGTCTATTAAGCAAGCATACTTTGTCTAACTGGTGAAATTCATTAGCCTTAAATAATGGTGCATATCAGAGTTAATTATTGCAGGGTGATATCTTGGGTTTCTCCTGCAGCTAAGGTCAATTATCTTGTATTCATCTAAAATGCATTATGAATAATTCACTCAGAAGAGTTAGCTGTAAAACATGGTTAAAGTAAATGAGGAAGGAAATATTGAGTTCAGTAGTAATACTTTTGTATGAGGGTATGTGTGTGGGGGAAGACAGAAGGTCTTTTATCATACTCCACCTTAGTTTTTGAGACAGCATATCTTCACTGAACCTGGAACTCAACATTTCACTAGACTGTCCAGCAAATTCTATGAATCCACCCATAACCCTTCTCCAGCATTGTGATCACAAACTCAAACTTTCATGTGGTTGCTGGGACCCAAACTCAGATCCTTTTGCTTGCCCAGCATGCAATTTATAGACTAAGTCTTATTTCCATCCCTAGATCCTGTTTTAAGACACTAGGTAGGTAATAAGTAAGGAATTTAGTTAATCAGCACAAGAACAATGGAACAGCTGCACTCAGATGTCACAGATCCACAGAAAGCAATAAGAAAAAAGTGTCATAGGTGAGATTAGATATAAGAACATGTCTGTCCCTGTCCTTCAGTGTTCCAGGGACTACCTCCACATTAGCTTCTTCTAACCTAAAATGTGCAGGGGTTCCTCATAACATACTTTATATGCTATAAAGCATATCCAGGCTTTATACACGGTGTCATACCCTATCCTCTAGCCCCATGGCTGAAAGTGCCTGTGACTTTGTTGCACAGTACCATTAGAAAGTATCACACTGAAAATTGGTAACTGAAGAGAAAAGTATCAAACTTTAAAATACTAGGTATGTTTTCTACCAACTCATGATTCTTATTTTGAGCACTTTCCATGCTGGTCTTCAGCTTGCTCTCCCCCTTTTTATTCAGTCCAGGACCCCAGGCCACATAGTGTAGGCAGATACATGCTCTATATGTCTTCATGTCTCAAAGAACCTTATCTAGAAGTCCTCTCACAGACACAGAACTATACTTCATGGTGATTCCAAATCCTATTAACTTGTCAATCAAGATTGATCTTTGGGAAATGAGCCATCAAAAGTGAAAGATCACCCATAGGACTGTTGATGACAGCCAGTGCATGAGGGTTGATACAGACAAAACTCAAGAGCAGATGTGTTCTGGCTAACCTGGTCAGAATGAAAGTCACTTTATGAGCCATTTCCTTTGGTTTCCAAATGGAATCTAAGAATTAACTACTTAAAAGCCAAAGCAGAGATCTTGTGGTCTTTGGGAAATGTGCCAGGTGGTTCTTTAACTCATTCTCAGAAGTTCCTCAAAGGAGCATCAGACTGCTGTTTTCAACCAGATAAATTGTTTCCAGGACACACGCATTTTTATCTTATAAATTTTATATAGAGACATTTTATTTTATGGGAAGGAAGTAGCCAAACGTGGTGGCAAGGGTGTAAATTTTCAGCACCACCAAAGTATAAATTTGAATCCCATAGTCTGGAGCTGGAAAGAATGTATTTATAGTTCTCTCACTCTCTCCTTGTGTGAATACATGTGTACATGCATGAGTATAAAAATAGTTTCTAAATTTAGTGATATAAAGAATATAATTTACAGATGTTAGTAAAGGCATGACATATATCTTTTTCTGTAGACTACATGAATGCATCTTATGTTCAGTTTGAGGTTGTGGCCTACTGTGGTATTTGTGTTTAACATATAATTACAATTGATGAATGACTGTAATGTCATATGCACATCAGTTGATATTTTCATTCACATTAATGAGAAAGAAGTAAAACTGTGAAGGCAGAGATGGAAAGGGCACTTGCTTGTCAATGATGTGGACAACTTTGAATAGTCACATCAGAGTCTTTGAACATCAGGAGAGTGTCTCACCCATTCTCTTATTACCTTATTACTCTGCAGTGGGTCACAGGGCTCTATTGACAACTGAGTTGTTTGATGTTTCTTTGGGCTTTCCCCCATCACTTTCTAAGATTGAGAAAATAATGGAGCAGTGCATTGAGCCTCATTTGCAGTATTGGTCTTTCTGTGTTATGAGTACTCTCCCTATAACAGGATTCATCTACCTACTCGCTTTTCCTGTGTGGGGAGCTGGGAAGAGATCCCAGTCTGCTATCCTTTCCGTGCTTCACACTTAACTGACAGCCAACAATGGTAGGTTCAGGTGCAGCTTAAGGTTAGGACACTTGCCCACACACCAGTCTCTGGGACCCTCCACAGAATTTCCATAACATTACTAGAAAGTGATTTGGGATTTTAATATTTAGAAAAAATAATTATTCAATGTCTGTGTGTATGCATCCCTGCCAGAACATGTGTATGGAGGTCTGAGGACAATTTTGTGAGAAGGTTCTTGCTGTTAATTAAGTTAAAAATACTTTTGTTTTCTGCATATTTTGTCTCCAGCACACTCTCCTTGTGGGAGTGCCAGAATTGCAAATGGTGACACCATAGCTGGCTTTTTGCAAGGGGTCCATAGGTTTAACCCACTTTGTCAGGCTTGCATAGCAAGTCATGAGCCATTGCCCTAGCTTATTAGTTTTATATGTGTTCTTAATTTTTTAAGAATCATTTATTACTATTATTATTGTGGGTTTATATATGATGTATGTTGGTGGGTATCTGGAGGTCAGAGAACAACTTGTGGAATCTGTTCTCTCTTTTCACCTTTTCTTTATGTTTGAGGAATCCAACTCAGGTCATCAGGCTCACACAGCATGTGGCTTTAGCCATTGCATCATCTGATCATACATTTCTTTGTTTTTAAGATGATATTTTGGTTATAAATATACATAGTTTGCCTTAATAGTAACTGTAGTTCAAAACCAAAATGCCAAATTTCTTAATATTTAGCAATCAGTTTTAGTAGGCTAGTATAGCTGGCCTATTAAAACATAGCACAGATATATCTGAAGAACTGACTCATTGAAAAATAACCAAAACAAAACTGTTTTTCCTATGTTTTGTGTATTTTATCTGCTAGACATTTTCAAACCATATAAAAGAAACCAAGGATATTGAAATTTTAATAGGATTTAAAGATATTTAGCATGATTAATGTGTTGATCAAAATTAATATGGTGGGCTTAGGAACCAAATGTCCCCATTAGGTACAGATATAGGGCATTTGGACAAGCAGACAGCTGGTGCTAATATCCCATTGACAAGGCTGAGCCCACTGGGCTGATGGACAAACAGAAGCATCATTTCTGTTCTTTCCAATGATTTTGTGGAGTGCAAGAGACCTGTTGTGGGTTCTACGGAAATGGCTTGGGTTTTCAGTATATTAGTCAGGGTTCTCTAGTGTAATAAAACTTACAGAACAAATTCTCTCTCTCTCTCTCTCTCTCTCTCTCTCTCTCTCTCTCTCTCTCTCTCTGTTATACACACACACACACACACACACACACACACACACACACACACACACACACACACAAACACAAAGGAGATTAATTAAAACAACTTACAGGTTCCAGTCCACCAAATCCAACAATGACTGGCTATGAATAACAAGTTGAAAACTCCAGTAGGTGCTCAGTTCCCAGAGGTGGATATCTCCGCTGTTCTTTGGTATATGACAGAATCTCAAAGAAGTAGACTCTAATGCTAGTGAAGAAATGGATGCGCTAGAAAAGCAAAGGCAAGCAAGTAAAGAGAAAACTCTTTTTTTTTTTCCTCCCATGATCTTACATAGACTTCAGGCAGAAAGCTTGACCAAGATTAGATTTGGATTAAAAGTGTCTTTCCCCAGTTCAAATGGCCAGGATTAAAGGCAAGACTCCACACCTCAAAGATTCAGAATAGAAGGAAGTGGATCTTTCTACTGCTTAAGACTGCTTAATGTTTGTTTGAATTAAACAAACATTTCTCATAGATGTGCCCTCCACTTTTGGGTTTTAATTAATTCCAGATGTAGTCAAGTAGAGCACATCTTTTTGAGATATGAGAACCCCACCCTCAAGGCCTCTCTTATCTAAAATGAGTAATATTCATGCAAATATTGATGAATACATCTAAAAGGCATTACTATTGGTTTGGTTTGGTTTTATCAATGGCCGGGTCTATAAGATGCTGTTTTGCAGAGATGCATTACCTGAGTTTCTCTCCAGGACTCATATAAACATACTGGGCATAGTGGCCTATATTTGTGGTCTTTTTGCTGGGAAAGTAAAAAGAAGTAGATACATATGTTCAGTATGAAGCTCGTCTGTCCAAGTCAGTGAGCTTCATTCTAATGGGAGACCCTATCTTAAAGGAGGTGGGAAGCAGTCCAGAGGATGACACCATAGTTGTCCTCTGGCTTCCACATGCATGCACAGACATTTCTAAGTGTACAATTGTATATTCCTAGTTAACTTATGGTTACATATTTTATTCATTTTACTTGTGGGTGTAAATACATTCACTTGATGATACATTAGTTACATTTCTACTATGACCGAGGCAACTTTACAGAAGAAAGTGTATTTGGGGCTTATGGTTTTAGGAGGTTAACGTTCATGATGGCAGAGTGCTGAAGATGCCAGGAAACTGGAATAGCACCTGAGAACTCACATATTGAGCCACATGCAGAAGGCAGAGTTTACACTAGGAATGATATGAGTTATGCTGTTGTTTTGTTTTGAAACAAATTCTTCCCGCAGTGAGAACACTTCCTCTAACAAGGCCGCACTTTCTAACCCTTTTAAAACTGTCCTATCACCTATCAACTACAGGTCAAATATTCAAATATGTGGTCCTGGAGAGGGCATTTTCATTCAAACCACCAGAGGTTATATGCATGAATATGTAGGTGCATCATCATCGTGAGCAAAAATACAAAATATTTGCTAATTGGATTTGAATCTGAACCCATCTGGCAGAAAATGCCTTTTCTTGAGATGATTGGCTTATGCTTCCTGTGCCTGAGAAGTAAGGATCACCCAACTCCAGAGCAGGGGATGAGTTGATAAACTTCTAACTAAGGTCATTACTAATATCCATATAGCTTGGTACATACTCTAACCACTGAGGTCTGAGAGGTGTGTAAAGATTCTGACCATGCTAGAAATATAAAGGGGAAGTTCTTGGATCTTTGAGTACCCCTGGGTATTCTTTCAACTTATAATTTCTCTTCCCTAGTCTGTTATTAAGCCCCCCAAAGGGCATATTTTGTACTTTTTTCATACAGGACTTTTATGTGCCTCCCTTTCTTTCCATGCTTTGCTCAAGGACCTGTATTCAGTGTTGAAATGGATAGTGATGGACATACTCAACCAATAGCCACTTGTATCTATTAGTCACCTGGAATACAGATAGTATAGTATATATTAGAGACTCAGTATTCATTTTTGATTAGTTACTCAGGGGTCTCTTATCTTTAGTACTGCCTAGAGGGAGGAAAAGCCAAGAAAACAGGATCTTAAGCAGTTTGTGCCCCATTCCATGCAAAACTAGTAAGCTTGGAAGCATAGGAATATCTAATTATCTGTAACAGTTAATCTTGGTTGTTAAAGTTGAAAGAATTTAAATTCAGAATCATCATAGCAAAAATCCTCTTGGATATGTCTACGAAACAGTTTCTGAATTGATCGGGTTAACTAAAGTGGTAAGACCACTCTAAATGTGGCTGCCATTTTAGCGGCTACATTCCTGGAAAGCAAAAAAAAAAAAAAAAAAAAAAAAAAATAGACAAAGCAAGCTGAGTTCTAGAATTTATGTCTTTCTGTTTCTGACTGTGAACATGATGTGAATAGCACTTCTTGCTTCTGAAAGGAACTTCATGCCATGATGGATTTTACCTTGGTTGAAATTGTGAGCCAAAAGAAATGCTTTGTTTCTTAAGAAGCCTTTGCTATATATTCTTATTTACATTATTAATGAGAAGAGTAACAATTTTACCAGCTTAGAAAAGGAGAGAAAAATACAGACCATTACTCTCCTCCATTTTTCTGTTTTTTTTTTTTTTGTTTGTTTGTTTGTTTGGTTTTTGATATAGTGTGTATTGCATGTGGTTTGGAAGGTTCATATAAGTAACTAAAGTGACAAAAGTTCACTGCAGACTATATGTTCCCTTTTTCTCCCTAACTTCCAAGACTTCATAGTCTGCCCAAAGATTCGGGGCCTTTAGAATTGGGGTGGGTCAGTTTTCCTGCTTCGGCACTCAGAAACAAACTGGCTATGAGATAAGATCCTATAGATTCCCAGGCCATGGTGGATCCGACAACTGCCCAGAATCACCAAATCTTTTTGAGGAGACTTCTAAAACATGTGCTTGACAGGCTTATTCACCATTTGAGTCCTTGTCATGCCTAAGATTGGTGGATTGCTATTGTTGAGGGACAGTGTTTCTGGCCATTTCTGTAGGTCAACACTAGGCTTATTCAACACAAGTTTCTCAGCTGTGGAATTCTGCAGCTGTCTTCCCCATTGTTCCTTTCCATCTCTCCCTCAAGAGGCAGTTCATATACCATAAAATTAATTACTTTATAGTGCACAGTCCATTGGTTCTTTTTCCATTCATAGGCTGCACAATTCTCATTGCTATTTAACACCAGCCATTTTCACGAACCTGCAATGAAACTTCTCACTGACTAAGCAGATAATCCTCTCTCCCTTCCTTCAGTTCTTGGGCAGCAATTCATCTACTTCCTTACCTATTTAAGTTGTTTCCTCATTTTCTGTGATAAGAAAACATAACAAGTGTAACTTAATGGAGAAAGGATGTATTTTGGCTTACTGTTCCCAGCGTATACAGTCCATCTGGGTCACAGGTGAAAGCATGGCAACAGGAGGCCAGTTGTCTGTATTGCATCTGCACACAGAAAACAGAGTGAGCAGAAAGTGAGCTTGGCTATAAAACTACATGTCCCACCTCCATTGACTCGCTTCCTCTAGGTTTTCAAAGATGTGGGCCATTTCACATTGGAAGCTCAAGTGTTGGAGAATCAAACCATGCAGCATATGTCATAAATTAAACTATGCAATATTTTGGCCTTTTCTTGTGACATTTTTTACTTAATGTAGTGTTTCCATGATTCACTCACACCATAGTGTCTCCAAGCATATTCTTATGTATGACTCAATTATTCTTTGTTGTTTGTATCTATGATTTTGTGTGTGTGTATCAATTCATCACTTAATCTACATTTGAATCATGTCTTATTTTGGTTATTATGATAATTCTGATAGGAATATTACATACAAATTTTTATATGAAAATGTTCAATTGTGTTTATATCTAAGAATGGAAGAGCTAGATTAAATGTTAAGGAACCACCAAGCTCTTGTTTATAAATCCATACCACTCTTCATTTTACCAGCTCTGCTTCAGAAGACTAATTTTTCTTCATCACTGTCAATACTTCATTTCTCTTTCATTTGCTTATGTTTTTGAGACTGAGTCTAACTTCATTGTTCAGGATGGCAAGATGAAAAAGCAATCCTCCTGCCACAACCTCCAGAGTATTTGGGACTATAGGAGAGTGACACCATGGCTACCTTATGGCTTGTCCTATTATCAGAATGGTTGAAAGTGATAGCTCATTGTGGTTGGTTTGTATTTTCCTAATGACCCATGAGATTGAACATTTTTTTCTGTTGAAATACTTATTATTTTTTAGAACTGAGTTACTATCATATTTTATTAGCATGTGTATGGAGTATGTGTATGTTTGTTCTCATGAGTGTAGGTACAAATGTTTTGCATGGGGATGAATTTATGTGCTCATGCCTGAGGTTTTTGTCAGGAGTCTCAATTTGCCCCTCTCTACCTTATTCACTAAGTTAGAGTCTCTCAGGTGAACTGGTAACAAAATAGTACAGATAGTCTGCTAGCCAGTATGCTCTAGCATTCCCTAGTCTGTACCTTTAAGCACTGGGATTATAGGCAAGCCACCGTACCTGACTGGCATTATGTATGTTCTGGGATCCAAACTGCAGTCTTTATGCCTGTGGGGCAAATATTATATTCAGTGAACCATCTCTTCAAACCCCTGAGTTACTTTGGTTTGTATTAATTCTAAGTCTTTTTTATGTATTCTGAATTCTAGATCCTTATCTAATATATTATTCATAATGTTTCTTCCAGTTCTGCAGGTCTTATTTTTATTTAAATAAGTTTATTACATATTTATTAGGGATAAATTGTATATATAATAAAAATTATTATATGTAAATTTTTGGTATATTTTGGACCTCTGGTTTTATTTTGAATATAAAGTGTTTTCCCAGAGGCTCATGTGCTGAATGTCTGGTCAGGAGCTAATGGGTCAATGTGGGAAAGATAATACCAAGCAGAAAGAGGTAAGTGACTAAGGTCTAATTCCTGCTGATTTCTTGGCCACTCCCCCTCACCCCTGCTTCCTCTCTGACTTGAGGTTAAGAATCTCTTTTTATCTCATGTTCCAACTGCCTTGATGATCTGCCAAAGCCATGACGCCAAGAACCGAAATTGCTGAAGCTATGAGTCAAAATAAGTCTTTATGCTCATATGTTGATCTCAGACATTTATTGAGCTTTCAGTTATGAAAAAGCTAATGAATGCATGACCTACAGTTCATTATCGTACATGCCTGCAGCATCATTTGTATTTTACAATGAACTGTATCTTTTTATTACATGTCCCCTGCAGCTAATATCAATTTTTTCCTATTTCTTTACGTGGGTATTTATTTAAGTATAATTGAAATCATGTGATGTTTTTCTTTTTACATCTTGTATATTTGGGTTAGCAGTTTATCCTCCAGATTTAGCTAAATTATGAAAAATGGAAAGGTCTCCATTTTAGAACTGAGGAAAACACATACACAGCATATTTTTTTAAAACTGAAAAACATGTATCTTCAGTTCACATTTTGGCTGTTGTAATGAACATAACAGTGTGTGCATCTTCTTGAAATTTATTAGATTGGTATGGGTAGTCCACAAATGGCCGCTTCACAATGGAGAGGCCAAGTTTCCAGTAACTGTTCAGTCTACAAAGCAGGATGTCTCAGCTGTCCCAGTTTGTCATCAAAGGCCTTGTGGAGCTGGACTTCAGTCTGTATCAGAATCCTAAAGGTTCTAATATTTCTGAAGTAATGCTGCAGCAATGGGACAGATGAACTTGCCAGCAGGAGTGGGGGCAATCAAGAAAAAAGGAAATTTCCTTCTCTTGTGTTCTTTTATCTGGAACGCTAACAGAAGGCACCACTCACATTTTGGGAGGGTTTTGATGTTTCACATGATATTAAGAAAATTTCACTGGTGTGTCTAGTGACTTTTATTCTAATTGATTTCAGATCCAGTCCAGTTGACAGCCAAGATTAGCCACCACAGGTTATATACAGAGAAGTTGAATTATTGAGTCATAAATTAGCTCTCTATTTGATTTCTCTAGAGACATCTATTTTGTTTTCTGTATGTCAGTACTAATCTATATCTCCACACAATGTTCAAGGGATTTCCTTTTGTCACATCCTTGTTGAGATTCATTGTTATGACAGTCCCCCTCCACTTCCTGTGTGTGTGTGTGTGTGTGTGTGTGTGTGTGTGTGTGTGTGTGTGTGTGTGTGTGCGTGTGTCCATATGTGTTTGTGGGGGTGGGGGAGAATAGCTGGTGTCCCGATCTATCATTTTCCATCTTTTGCTCTTAAGACAGACTCATTCATTAAACTTGGAGCTGAGCTGGTGGCCGATAAGCCTCAGGGATCCTGCTTTCTCACCCTCCATGGGACTAGAGTTATTTCCTGTTTTATTAACTGGGCACTGTGTATGGTTTACAAGTACAAGTGTCACCACACCCAATATTTTTCCTCTGTTTGGAGGTCTGAACTCACGGTCTCGGTCTCCCTTTTCGCTGCAGGAGCCATCTCCCAATCCTCCGCAATATTAATTTCATGCTAACGTCCATCTGAATGGCCATTCCTAGCACCACTGTATACTTTCTAGAACATTGGTACATTTCTTTCCTCAGTGCTCATTAAGGCTTTGATTCTCTAGAGCTGGTAGGAACATCACAACCAAGCTGTTCTTCAAGTGAGTTCTTTATATGCATAAACTCGCCATCTCCTTTCGCTAGTGAGAGAATTTCCAGGTGACAGTAGGCTTATAGTACCTTTATGGTACCTTCCTCACTGCTTTGACAAAATACAGAATAAGGAGCAAACTTAAGAAGAAAAATATTTATTTGGCTCACAGTATGAAGGTAAAGTCCACCATATCAGGAAGGTCATGAAGTCAGTTAGTCACATGTTAACACAGTCTAGAAGCAAAGAGAGATGAACAGCTCTCCTCCGTTAGCTTTGTCATTTTATGCCATCCTGGGCCCAAGGTCAGCGAACGGTTCCATCTCTCTTTAAAGTAGATCTTCCCACTTTGGTAAGCCTAATTAATGTCATCTCTCAGAAGTGTGCCTGACAGCTTGCGAGGTTATTCCAGTTGGCAAGCAATATTAGCTTCCACACAGTTAACTTTGTGACTCTTCTAACAGCAGAATTAATTGCTTAGGAAGGAATGAACATGACAGCATCCTGAGTTTGTTAAAACTTTGTGAGTGAGAAGTGCTGTTGGTCTGTGCCATATCATATGTCCCTGAATCTAACAGTGCCAATTCAATGGCTGCTGAGTTCACCTGCTTTATTTGCTCCAAAGAGAAACTTCAGCAGAATTTCAGAAGGACCGAAGAATTGCCTGGCAAGCAAAGTCTGCGTCTGCCCTGTATTATTTTTGCACAGCTCTGAAAAAAGAGAATTCAAACAAAATTTTCCCTCATGTAAAAGCAGCTACTAGGAAGGTGTAGTGAATTTAAGATGGTTGGCAGAAATGTGAAAGCATCAGGGACTCAGGGGCACAGGGATAGGATTAATTTGCCTCCCTTCTGTTCTTTCACAATTATGAGAATGAACCATTTTAAACCATATTAATTTTTGGAATATGAACATTTTATATGCTTATTTCAACACATGAACATGAGCAGATGTTTACATTATAATGGTAAATGTGCCAGCTGCTCTCCTGACAGGATAAGCATTTATGCATTATTTTTAAAGGTGAAAAGGAGCTCTTTAAATTCCTTTGCTCATGCATATCCATGTAGAGGGCCTAGCTTCCCCTCCTTCCATCTTTTTTCCTTCCTTCATCCTACTTTTTTTTTTCTTTAGAAAGAATAAATTCTTGGGATAATATTTCCTGTTTATAAATGTATGATAACAGGTTCATGAGCTATGGCATCAGCCAAGTCAAGGACTGACACACTTTTATCTCTGTGCTGACAGAAGGGAGTTTAAAGAATTTATCCCAGATATGGGTTGTTTTGAAGTTTCTTTCCACAGCTGCAAAAAGACTGGTCACAGCCTGAGAAGCAATGGCTGTGAATTCTGAGAAAGTCTGACAAACATTTTATTTTCCTGTTATGGTAAAAAAAAAAAAAAAAAAAAAAAAAAAAAAAAAAAAAAAAAAACCCAGAAGGTCAGGGATTTTTGAATTTGATTATTCTATTTGTGCATTTCTTACTAAGATAACAATAGATAGAATTTAATTGTCTACTGGGTTTAATGCTCTAAGGATTGAAATGCAGGTAACTAGATCTCCAGATATAAACAGAGTACTAGTCTTTCCTGTGTTGCAAATACAGGTGTTTCTTAGTATCTGAAGTTCCTGTTCACCTGGGCACAATAAATAACCTTCAAAAAGACTGTTAATGTTGAAGTGGCTTTACATTTTTTTTCTCTTTTTATCATGGTTTCCACAAAAACATCAAGCAAATATAACACAAGTGTGTTTGAGCCTAAGTGTGAATCTAATTATACCATTATTCCAGAAATATAGTATGAGCTATTTTTAAATCCTGGGCTATGTGTAAAACTATCATACTGTCCTTAAACATGTCCTTATATACAATGTGTATGTCATAGAGAAGGAACTAAAGAATATCTTAATAAAACATAGTAAATGTTATATCAACTCATTGAAAATATATTTTTCTAAATATAAAACTGTCAGAATGGTTCCTGTCACCTGGGTAGTGTGACTGGCTACCCCCTTCAATGGCCAGCAAGTCCACTGATCAGCACACCACTCACTTTCTTCTCTCCCACTCCAACTTTGCTTCTGCCACACTGCATTTCCAACTAAATTGGCCTGCTTGTTCCGGACCAGCACCTTTGTACCAGCTGGTCTGCTCATGGTCTGCTCTTGGTGTACCCCTCCCCCTCTCATCCATCCTAAAGTATGTCCAAGAGAACTTCATGTAGAGTGTTTTTGCACCTTGCTTTCCCTACCCTGCTTCTCTTCTCTATACAGACCCTCCATAGGTGTGAGTTCCACATCCTTAGAACGACTATCATCAGACTAAAGATAGAAACAAACAAGTACAAACTAAACTGTCTTCACTGAGCATCTCTAGACTTTTCTTGTCATAGTTTCTTATGATATTATCATGTCTGGGAGAGCCCCAGAGGTGTGGTTTAAGACATGTGTGAAGATAGATGGCACTTTTAGTCAAAACATTTTATTCATGTGGGCCAGGTTGCAAGGACCTAAAGTAACATCTTTAGTCTCCACAGGAGAACAAAGATGTACTGTTAGGTATCCTTGCAGAAAGCTCAGTCTTATGCGATGGAAAACAGGCCAAGCTAATAAGTGACCTGTGCCCCATGTGAGCACTGTGCAACCCATGTTGCATGACAGAGGTCACATCAACTTTCTAGAAGGGTTCAGCTTCTTTACTTATGCGGTATGAAATTTACAAAATTGTAATACCTTTTATATAACATTTATACTATGTTACTTAGGTTCTATGCAGATGATTTATACATTATAGGTAAATGGTGTGCTATCTCATGTGAAAGATTGATCATGCATTGTTTTTGGTACCCAAGGGGAATCACAAAGTTAATATCAAGGAATGATTATATAGAGCGACATACCAACATTCATTCTCTCTCTCTCTCTCTCTCTCTCTCTCTCTCTCTCTCTCTCTCTCTCTCTCTCACACACACACACACACACACACACTTCACTAAGATAAATTGTTTGTAGTATCACTTGATAATTTAATTGTATTTGCTAATATACTACATGTGATTTGTCACTGTTATTTGGCACATAACGAGGAAATACAGTTATGTATTATTTTATAGACTGCATTGTGAATCTGTTGGTGTATATGTCCCTCCTATCAGGAGTGTGCCCTGCCCTCCTAAGCACCCTCTCCCTGGGAAAATGCGTTTGCTCTGTTTAAATGTAGCGCTCTATCTATACCCCAAGGATAGTGTTTCTAGGTATGGTATGAACTGATTTTTGAATGGATAGAGGTTGCATGGTTGGCGATTTGTAATCAGAATGGAGAAAAAAAAATTATAAAAATAGTCTTTTGTTTGTTTCTTGAGACAAAGTCTTACAGTGTGACCCTGGCTATTCTAGAACTACACTGTGATTTAGGCTGGCCTTGAATTCACAGAGACCTACCCACCTCTGCCTCAGAGTGCTTGGAAGAAAAGGATGGCAACATCCACCAATGATTATTTTAAAGTGGAGAGGGTAGGAGTGACAGAAAGCCTGAAGAAGCAGCTGCAAATATCCTGGTATGTAACTCATGGAGAACTGAGAATCATAGTGAGGCCCTTCTTACCACACTGTCCCCGCCTGTGCTGCTTAACAAGAGCATCCCAAGTCCTAGTGTCTGAGCACTTGCCCTCCAGTCTCTTGTTTTCTCATGAGATGGCAACTCTGACAGATGATTTTGTCCAACTTCCATCCCTCTTACTGCATTACAGGCCTGGGTCCAGAGGACGACAGTGAGTTTGTAAGTACGGTTTTGCTTAGGGAATCATGGGATCTCAGAGCACATTATCAACTCAGATTTTGTCAGTGGCAGTAAAAACAATTATTCAAATGAAAAATGTTTCTTTGTAAATCTTCCAAAAGATTGGCTGGTGTGGCTTGAGATTGATGAGCAGGTGGATTTTAAAGTTTTAATGGTTCCAGCTCTTCTGAAGTCCTCTGTTGAGCTAAAGCTTAATGCAAATGCCTAGCTTCAGAAGACTTCATTTCATTAGAAATTACCTAGGTGTGAAACTTGGCTCATGTGCCCTTTTAATTTATTCTTTCATATTTTATATGTATATATGATGTACTCTGATCATATTCTTCCAATTATCCTTTTTTAAATTCCTTTCCCCTTCTCCCTTAACTTCCTCTCCTTTTCAACAAATTCTCCTTTTGCTTTCATGTCTTTTTATGATTTTTTTGTGTGACCAATTTTATCTAATTGGGTCTTTTTATTATATGAGCATGAATGGAGAGGTTATTTACTTAAACAAGGACAATTTATCCTATGAGAGTCTGAGGATTTCTGGAATCCATGTAAACTATGGGTGTGGTAGTATGTTTCTGTAATCCTAGCAATTTTGTAAAGAGATGGCAGACATAGTCAGGAGACTCTGGAAGTTCACAGGCCAGTGAGCAACATGTACACAGCAATGAACAAACAAGAGACATTGCCTCAGACAGGAGGATGGTGTGGAGTGACACCTGAGTTGTCCTCTGACCTACTCATGCTCTCCATAGCAAGGACACACCTACGGGGGGGGGGGGGGAGGACAGCGGGAGAGAAGGAGGGAGAGAGGGAAAGAGAGATTAAGAAGTTCCTACCTCTGTTGTCATTGATCATCTCAGTCTATCCAGGGTGAACAAAGAAACAGGAAATAAAAAAACAAAAACAAAAACAAAGACCAATAATAACAGATGTTATGTGAGCAGAAGCTTGACACAGTGCAGGAGCCAGAAGTGAATTTGTGACCTGAAAGACAGGAAAGAAAGTGGTGTGATGCTGACCAGAGATGTCAAGCTCAGGGAGGAACGGTGTTTTCGAGTACATTCTGGGAAGAGGATTTGGGTGTGTTTCAGCTAGTTCACCTAATTTACATTTATACCTCCTGTGTTTCCATAGGTGACCTCTTACTAGTGCTGATAAATAATTTTTCTCCAGTTATTTTTAACTGCTATCACCTTTGGAAGTTCACAAGTCCATTTGATCCTGACAGCTACTGCCTCCCTGTTAAATAATGACCCCATAGATTTCCTACTGGGTTAGTTTTCGAGTATGGCCTTCAGTACACCAGTGTCTTATTTTCTGAGGATATTTTTCTAGTGTTTCAACCTACCTTGATCCTGATACTTGGACTCTTTGAGGAAATATACACCAGCTACATTGTGATTTGGGGTCCAAGGCCTACAGGCAGTACATGCCAATGACTAAAACACAGAGTTTAGGTATATGAGTGACAGAAGGCAGAGATCCCATTTTTGTGCATGAGCAGAATGGGGGGAAGAAAGAAAATTCTTACACTAAATTCCTTGGGTATATTATTTATTACTCCTTGGGTGGCAAATATTTTCCCAGCTGAGCCATCTTTTCAGCTTCAGTTTCCTTTTTAGTAGAGTGGAGTGTGCACTGGCATATTCAGTGACACCACTGGGAGCATTCACCTGCCTTAGTTCATCCTCTTGGAAAAGATAATAAACAATTTAAGAGGTCACTTGTCTCTGGCTTCACTCTCTGTTTTCTGTCATCAGGCTCACCTTGAAATGTTTCCCTGCAGTACTGTACACTTCAGTGTTCTCCACCTTAGAAGCTTACTATAGATAGAGACTGACAAAATTTGAAGATGGAAGTTGAGCTTTCTTGGAGATACAGATTAAGCAGAGCTTGTTGGAGTACTGGGGTGCATCTCTTCACACAAAATATTATGTGGATTTTGGGTGAAGTCTGTGTTAAAAATAGCCTATATCAAAGACATGGGTTTCAGGATTATCTGGGATTCATTATTGACACTTTTAAGAAGTTCCTGGCCCTTAACAGTAAAACAAAAGATGGACACACAGGCAGAGACATAACAAGAAAGAGGAAGAAATCACTACACAGACCAGGTTGGGCCATAACTCAAGAGATCCTCCTGCCTCTACCTTCCCAGTGCTGGAATTAAAGATGGGCATCAGCATGCCCAGTCATTTTGTTATTTTAAGGATTTGTTTATTTTTATTTTATCTGACTCTTTGGACACATGTATGTACATATGTACCTTCTATGTGTACTTGGTGCCTCCAGAGCCAGAATTGGGTCCTGGTTTAAATGAAACTGGAGTTATTGATAGCTATGTGGATGCTGGAAAGCAAACCTAGGTTCTCTGTAAGAGCAGCAAGTGCACTAAGCTCTCAATGGTCTCTTTAGCTTTTAAACTCACTTTTAAAACCCCACATTTTCAGTAAGGACATTTTCGTCTGTGAACCATCTAATCACACAAGTGTGTAGCTCTCAAAACCATTCTAAGGGTTTTAAGTTTTCAATATGATACATCTAAATTCACGCTCTTTAATGCATTATATAAACTGTGAACTATATGGTAAGCCCATACTCTATACTGAGTAAAAATTAATCAATAGATATATTTTTAAGGGACACATATTCAGTTTGTAACCAACCATTTCTAAGCTTATGTATTTATAGATTTTATCTTTTTAAAATAATCAAAAATGCAGAAACTCTAGAAAATCCACAAAACCACAGGCCCATGGAAACAAATTTGCAAATGCGTGCTTTTGAATTATAGGAAATGCCTCAATGGTTCTTTAAGCATAACTCCAGAAATTTGGTTAATTAACTTGTAAGATAAATTAGCAAATATATTTTAAATAGTGGAGGGAGCTATTAGAGACCTGAAAACAGGAAAGTGGATCACTGTAATAACAAACAAGGTAGTCTAGTTGCTTTTGAACCTGGGACTGCCAGGGTTCAAACACAAGACAGCTGAATTGAATTGGTATTTTTCTGAGTTAAATTCCAAGGGGCATTGGACATTCTGCTTTAAGTACTCAAGAATTAACATGGGTGAGGCCCTGGGCTTACGATAAATGCCATGAAACTAAGCCAATCTGTGGTAAGAAGTTTTACCCCAGCCTAGCCCTGAGATCTGTACCAGCAGTCCTAGATAGTCACACAAAGTCTTATAATAATTACATGCTATTTGTACTTAAACTAGCCCATGATTCTTATCTTGTTTAGCTCTGTGGTTTGGTACCTTTCTCAGAGCAGTATTCTCATTTTCTTTCTTCTGTGTCTGCTGGTATCTGTCTCCCCCTTTCTTCTTCCCAAACTTTTGTCTGGTAGTGTTGGTTTCACAAGTGAGATCAGACACATATTATCAGATGCCACACAAGTTTACTTAGGGGAGTTTCCAGGCAGGTATGAGAAGCAGAAGAGAAGGAGATAGTGAGAAAGAGAAAGGGGGGGGGGGATGGATCCTTTTACATGGTAGCTCTTTTTAAGAGAATGAGTGGGCATAGATTTATGTAGCCACCACCTAATGGCATGCCCTCTGTATGCTGTGTTTTTGCTGGTGCTATGTTGGGTTTATCATGTGGGGGCTATATGTCAGGAATTTTTATTTTACAGTTGAGTTTATTATGTTGCCACTATGTGCCGTGAATCTTTATATATTACCCTTTTTGTCTATTATAAGAAGAAAGCTATGTTTATGTGGGGTGGGGCAAGGGAAAATGGACTGAACTGGAAAAGGGTGGACAGGTCTCTTAAGGCTGCTCTAAGAAGCTGTCTTAAGGGCAAAGCTTGTCTTTTTGGAAGATGAGAGTTGTAGTATGAGGTTTCTGGCCCGGAATTTCGGGCCTATGTAGTATGAGGCTTCTGGCCTTGACTTTTGGGCCTTGCCTCAAGGTTTAGGCCTGCAGACCCACAGTGACACAAAGAGGCTTACTAAAGTTTTTGGCTGATCAGCCTCAGGCCCAGGCATATAGTTTGCTAGCTCTCTACCCTTATTCTAACCCATGACTCATCCTGTTCAGCCATGAGGCTCGGTACCTTTTCTTAGAGCAGCATTGTTGTCCTCTGCTTCTTTCTGCTTCTCTCTGGCATTCTGCTTTGTGCTTCCTGTTCTCAGAGTTTTAGTCTGGTAGCCCCGCCCACACTTCCTGCCTGCCTTTGGCCCATCAGTGCTTTTTATTAAACCAGTGGGTGGGACATTTATTTACCATGAAACAACACAAAACCCCTACAGAGAGTTATATGTTTTGGTGGTCGTCTTTTGGGTTTTGTGGCTTGCTTTTGCAGTCTGGGTGAGTTTAAGGCATGGGATGATGAATTTTGATTATCTGGATCTCAGAAAAACTGAGTTAGTAAGAGAACCTTGGGAAGTGACACTTATAGTGAGGGAATTTTGCTCTTATTCAATCTGAAGGTCAGATCGAGAGAAGAGGAAAAAGAGGGAAGAGAAAGAAGGTTTGAAATTAGTGCACGTAGGACACATAGAACCTTAAGTTAGGCTTTGCTTATATTTTAAATAAACTTTCAGGTAGTTGTTTTTGTGGGGTTTTCAGGGGGACTTTAGCTGTAAAATAAGGTTTGTGGGTCTCTGCTAGGTCTGGGGACATGTTTTGTGACTTTTGGTTTCCTGTTGCTGAGGTTCAAATGGCTTCTTTTTGGTCTTGGGGGCTGTGGGGAGTCTGGTCTATCTGTACTGGCTTTAAAAATGGCTATGGGTTTTTGTTTGTTCTTTTTAGTCTTTAGGGGATGGTGGTCAACTTTTTTTGGTGGTAAGATAGCCTCTGGGTTTTTCTATTTTCTAGAAGTGGTGGCTGGAGGGTTAATCTGTGGGGGAGGGGAAGGGCAAGGCGAAATATCTTGGAGCTTTTTGTTCTTGGTGACTGTCTCTCTCGACTTTGACTCTGAGAAGCAGGCTGGAATGGAAAACTCAAAGGCGAGGAATTTTAGGGAAATGTGTCTAATGATATAAGGATTTTGGGTGTTTTATACTTGGGGGTCTACCTGGGAGGCTGGAAGAGGGTATGGGGAAGGATCTGGCACTGACAGGCTGAGCAGATAGCAGGAGAAACAAGGGAGAAGCTGGGGTTGATGGCGAGGCTGGATTTAGGTGAAATGCAGTGGGGTAAATGTAGACACCAGGTTTGGAGTTCCTGGAAAAGTTTGGAAGAGTTATAGGTGAGGGTTTAGATTTGAAAGATAGTGGTTCTAGAGAAGGATCTGGTCATGTGACTAGAAACAGATGGTGGAAGAACAGAACAGAAAGCCAGAAGAGAAAGTTTAGAGCTGAGGTATAGAAAGAGATAGGGGAAAATTTTTTTAGCTGCCTGTACATTTGCAAAAGTTGCTATCATAAAATATCGGGGTCTAGTGAGTTGTTAGGTGACTATTTCAAGTTATGATCTAAGGGCTATTAAATCCATTTCTTTGTGCAAATCATATAAGCTTGGTGTTGTCTAGGTAAGACAAAAAGGCTAAGTGGCTTGAAAGTCTCAAGAAAGCATCCTAGAGGTGAGGATGGAGAGACATATTTTGCTGACTTATTCTCTGTTATTGAGGCCCAGAGAGGAGAGATTCTTCCACTAAATCTGGGTCATCACCCAGCCAATGAGTGGTCCTGGGGGGGGGGACAATGCTAAGTAACTTGTCAGCTCCTAATATAAGGTATTAGGACACAGCCTGAAACAACACTAACCACCAAAAGAGTGGCCATAAAAATCACGTTAGCTATCACTAGATGCTCATCAGCACTTATGATAGGCATAGGGCAGAGCCTGAACCAATGCTTTCCACTACTAAAATCTCTTTTAAATCTTAGTAGCAGGCATACAAACCAAGCTCTGGAAATTGTCAGCATCTAGGGTGGGTGTCCAGAGCAAACTATCGACAGGAACTCGATAGGAACTTGTCAGCACCTAGAGTAGTTGTTTGGGCAGAGCACTGGTGACAGTGTCCAGAAACAGAATCCAAGGATCCAGGCTGGGCTTCTACAGCAGGGAAGGCCAGAAATGAGTGTCAGGCAAGAAGGAACAGCCATAACCTGTGAAGATCGTGACTGGAGATGGCCCTCCATGAAACTAGAATCCTACTGGAAAACTGGATGATCAACCATCTTTTCCAGAGACAATAGTTCACATTTACACCTACTGGAAAGAGGAGAATTTACCAATCAAGACTAGTGGTGTTTCAACAAGATGTGATGGGGCATATGGAAGGTGGCCTGGTAGTGAGCCCCAGATCAGCATCTCCTGACCTATGTGCACCTAGGCCCAGGAGAGAGCCTATCTGAGTCACAGCACCAAAATGTTTCTTTTGCTTGTGAGATCAGACACACCCTATAAGATGCTACATGAGAGTTTATTTAGGGGTGCTGCCAGGCAGGTATCAGAGAAAGAGAAAGAGGGAGAGAGAGGGGGTGCTTTTATGTGGCAGCTCTTTTTAAGAGAGCAAGTCGGCATAGATTTACATAGCCATGCCTAGTGTGTGCCCTCTGTATGTGATAATTTACTGGAGCTATGTTAGGTTTATCACATGGGGACTATATGTCAAAACTTTTTATTTTTGAAAAATATTTACTTTTACTTTGGGCCATGTTGGGTTTATTATGTGACCACTATGTGCTATAAATCTTTACAGGTAGCCCTGCTCATACTTCTTGTCTGCCTTCTGTCCAATCAGCATTTTATTAAGCCAATATTTACAGTGACATATATTTATAATGTACAAAGGCACAATCCCACAGCATCTCTCCCCCATTTTATTCTTTTTAAAACAAGAACCCCAAATCTAATCTCCTCTGTATAGCTATTTTTTTCTGGACCATTTTCCATAACAATTTGTAACTAATACTATAAACAAACACAAACACTCATAATCCATTTTTGGGAAATGTGGGCTTAGTTCTATAGACTACTTCCTGTTAATTGGGGCAATGATAATCTTATGGAGATACAAAGGATATTTAGAATTATGGCCAGGTCCTTAGTGGAGTAGTCCGTGAGGCTGGGTCACCTTAGCAAAGCTCCTTGAAGCTGTTCTGGATGCAGGGTTCAGAGGAAATTACAACAGAGGTGCTCTGAAATGTTGGATTATCTGAGCCATCTGTTCCCACTGGAGATTTTTCAGGGGGTCTTCCTTGATTAAGCATTATTTTCTTAACCCAGAATGAATCCACAGCCTTTTATTTTCTGTAGAAAAAAAGAAAGATAACCTCCAAAGTAACATATTTTTGACTTCAGTTTTGAAGTCAAAGCATTTACAATACATATATGTTATATTAATCCAGAAGCATTTATAATTAAATGTCTTTTAACAACTCTTGCTCCTTCCTCAGACATTAAACAATTCAACTCAAAGAAAATGTAATACACAGAATTCAGAATCTCTGTATATTTTCCAGCTTTATCTAGTATATATTTACTTTAATTTATTAAAGGACTTTCTCTATTTTTTCTTTTTATTTTCTCTCCCTAGCATAAGTATATTTTTAAATACACTGTAAACTGTTTTAAAGATTTTTTTTTAAATTTGTTTAATTCTGTCTTTACTACTTATCTTTTTTTTTTTTTTTTTTCCTGACCCTACCATTAATCTGCTAAGGTGTAGGATTAAAGGCTTGGCTATGGTGGCTTACTCACCCAGATCCTTGGTCTGTGAGAGTTTAGCTTCATGAACCACATTTACCACCCCAATTTTGTAGAATTATAGGGTCCACACTGCTACCAGGTAAAGCATGGCTGCCTGCTTCTCATAAACACCATTTAAGTGTTTGGCAGCAGGGTCTTTTAAAAGAGGCACACTTTTTTTTTTTTTTTTTTTTTTTTTTTTTTTTTTTTTTTTTTTTTTTTTTTTTAACCTCTAAGGTCTAAGGCTGAGTCAGGAAGCCTCACTTAGAGGATCAACACCTCGGCTTGCTGCCACTACCAGCAAACAGAACTGACCCAAGAAAACATTGTTGCTAAGAAACCACCTTGGACTCTGTTCTCTTTTTGTCTGTATAAACAGAAACCTTAAGTTAATCATATGCAGCTTGTGCTGACTTTGAGGCTCCTGTGAAACTCCAGGAACTAGCCTTGTTGCAACTTAAGCTGCCTTCTGCAAGTCCAACATTTAGTAACTTAAACACATGTGCCATACATGCTGTCCATGGCTCACTTGAGAGACACAATTTAGATGCTGATTTTGGCCCCATTTCCATTCTCTAGAACTCTTTTTATGTTTTCTCAGGTTTTATATGAGTGTATGTGCCCCACAATGGAATGCCATTTGTAGTAAAAAGTTTCTGGCCCTAACTAGCCTCGAGGCCCAGACCCAAAGTCCCAAAGAATCACAAGCTGTGTGGCCTTTGACTCAGTCATACCGCTTGCTAATTCTGTCTCTTAAACTAACCCATGATTCTTACCTTATTTGTCTGTGTGGCTTGGCAACTTTTCTCCAAGCAGCATTCTCATCTCCTTTCCTCTGTGTCTGCTGGCATCTATCTCTCCTCTTCTTTCCAGAGTTTTTAGTCTTGTAGCCCTGAAAATACTTCTTTTCTGCCTTCAGGCCAATCGGCATTCTTATTAAATCAATATTTACAGTGAAAACTATTTACAATGTACAAAGGCATAATCCCGCAGTACCAGTCATTAAACTTGGCTCACTTGTAATTGAGATACTGTTATTTAAAAAACATCCTTTAAGCCATGGAAATAGCTCAGTTAATGGAGCACTTGTTGTGTAAGCTGAGGACCTGGGTTTGATCTTCCTGAACCCATGTAGAAAAATACAAGTGCAGCCTCACATATCTTAAAATCTCAGTGCTGGGTAGGCAGAGACGTATGGATTTCTGGTAATTGCTGTGAATCCAGCAGAGCCGACTTGATGACTTCAGGCTACATGGACAGCTCTATCTCAAAAAACCAAGATAGAAAGTCATGAGAAATAATAATTGATGTTGGTCTCTGGAGTTCACGTGCATGTGCACATACCATTACACAAACACACAGAGACAAAGGTATAGGCACACAGGCTTGTATAGTCACACACGTGCAACATAAGAACAAGTGATAAAGTTGTTAGAAAAATCAAATGGAGCAGAAGTAATAGCTGAAAAGGTCACTCTGGGAACATTTAATATCTTTAAAATTATATCACCATGAAAGTTCTGAATTTTATTAAAATTACATCACCTTTTCATATATTTTCCTTTTGTGTTTATATGATGGACACGTCTGTGTGTCTTGTGGGTGTGGAAGTAGGTGTGCATGTACTATAATGTGTATATATGAAGTTCAAAGGGCAATCTCATGTGTTTTTCCTCCTTCCTAACTCTTTGACTGAGAGGGTGTCTTCTGGTGTTTGCTGCTGTGTACTCCAGGCTAGCTGACTATAAGCTTCTAGACTACTGTAGTGAGCTAAAACTCCCACTCCACTCATGTCCTACAGATTCAGACTCAGGTCCTCACACTTACATGCCAAACATTTTCCTCACTAAGTTATTATTCCATCCCAATATATTTTTCTTTTAATTATATAAGACTATGAAGAACATAAGGGTAGTGAAAAAGATTCATATTTTTCATATTATGTTATTATTTTTAAAATATCAAATATCTACTGCGTGTAAATACAAGAGCTATCAAGAATACTTTAAATAAATTGAAGACAAAAAATGCACACATTTTCTTAAGAGATGGCAAGAATGAGATAAAGAAAAAATAGATATTGATTTGCTGACAGTTTAGTACATACTCACAATAAAAGGAAATGAAAGAAGTTTTTGGTTTCTGTGTTTTGTCCATTAACATATGAATAAATATCTGCTTTTTAGGGACTCAGCTTAGGGACATTGTGGCTGGCAAAGATCCTGTTGATCCTGTTTCCTCCATGACTCATGACCGCTGTGCCCTAGTACCCTCAGTGTTCGTCGCTAGAACAGTGGTTCTCATCGTTTCTGTTGCCATGACCATTTTCTGCATGTTGTCATGATTCCAAACCATGAAACTATTTTTTTTTATACTTCATTACTGCAGTTTTGCTACTGTTATGAATTGAAATGTAAATATCTGTATTTTTGTCTTAGGTGACTTCTGTAAAAGGATTGGTCACCCCCCCCCCCCCAAAAAGGTAGAAACATACAAGTTGAGAACCTCTGAATACGATTCTTAATATCTGATGCTCTATGTCAGACCACTTTCATCTGGCCTGGCTTTTACTCTATTATTATCCTAACCAGGGAGACCATCTTCTTTAACTGTGATAACAAATGATTCTTTTTTCAGATGAGGATAGAAAATAAACATGGTGAAAATCCAATTTGCTTTTCTTTGTGATGGCCTTTCCAAGGGAATGGAGCCAAGGGGTGTGCACTCTAAGATTTGTCATAATGAAGATCAGAGGCTGCCTGCTGTCAGACAGTGCAATCTGTCTTTTTAGTGGTGCTTCCTTTCATGGTAAAGCTATAGATTGGTACCAGTTTAACATTGGAGGTGCTGCACGATGCACTTCAGCATGTGGAACAGTAGGATCTGCCTGGAGCACTCAGTAAAACATTGCTTTAATTATGTTGAAACACAAACACACATAAAAGCATTGATTTGACACAGCACCCCTGCAAACCCTGGTATGTATTTGAGTTATCTAAGGAGTTTTCTCTAAAGTCAGTAATTATCCTAGGAAATTCCAATTTACTTCATGTGACATTGGGGTTTTCAGTCTGCCACTTAAGAGAATCAACAATGCCCCCAGCAGGAGTTTGATACAGCTGTTACAGGCTTGTCAGTTTGGGAAGGATATTGAGTAAGTCTGAAAACTGAAAACAGCATTATAAGCTCTACTGTTTTAAAGGAACAGTGAAACATGGAGAAGCAGAAATGGGGTTTGCTACATATCTGTAGTCTCTTGATCCTATTTACTCACTATCCTCTCTTACCGACAACTTCCTCCCACCAAATGCCTTCTTTTAAAATGTCTCCTCCAACGATCATGTCTTCAGAACTGTTTTTCTGATAGAAGAGTGGCATGCCATAACATGCATGAGGTAAGAGGACAGGTGGCTGGAGGTGGTTTTCTTCTACCATGTTGTGTGAATCAAGCTGATGTCTTCAAAGATAGCAAGTGTCTTTAATCAATCAACCATCACACTGATACTCTCATGTACACATACGCATCATCATCTATGACGAGAGATTGATGGGCACAGTCTTGTGAAGGTAGCTATCAGTGCTGAGTTTATGAGAACAGCAGACATCATAAAGAAGACACCATTATACAGCACTCTTTCCCATCCTCTTGCTATCACTCCCTGCCTTGCTTCAGCTTCCTCAATGTTCTCAGCCTTGGAGGGTATCAGTATTTACAGTTATCCATATTGAGGAGGGCTGTTTTGAGTCTTGGTCAAAGGAGTTTCTGTTTCCAGTAGAGTGATAATTAATACGAAGACCAGAAGCTTGTCTAAATGCTAAGAATACGTGATGTTGACTGTCCAGTCTTAAATGAAACATCAATATCAACTCTTCCCAAGTTCAAGTTCATGTTTATTATCTGGTAGTTACAAATACATCAGTGCAGAGACTAAAAGAATCTGTACAGATGAATCAATGCATAAGGAAACTTAGGTCATCTTATTAAGAGACTTCCAATAACCTCAGAGGTAGCCATTTTAACTGATTTACATCTTTAATTCAAATTAATTGGAAGATGAAGAGAAAAGTTCTTTGCTCTCTGAAACTATGTGCCCATTCCTTTTCATACTGGCCATGTTCTTACAAGAAAAAAGTGCAACATTAAAGCCTTAACCTATAGACACAAATACCCCTAAGTGAAGCATAATCATCCCTATCTGAGGAAGCTTTGTTTAGTAGATGACTTTTCAGATTTACTTTATAAAACCATCAAGAAAACAATGCAAAAATCATTCAGTCACTCCACAGGCCAACTGTCAATGAATGAATGAAACTATGTGGTCCTTATTTGTGTTCTCTCTCTCTCTCTCTCTCTCTCTCTCTCTCTCTCTCTCTCTCTCTCTCTCTCTCTCTCTCTTGTATTGTGTTATGGTGTCAGGGTATATCACAGTATAATGTGTCAAGTGGCAATAAAGTGAGCATGTTACTTGGTTACTTGAGTCCTGCCTGGAATGCAAAAAAGCAAATGTGGTAATATATTTTATATTAAATAAAATCATACTGGAATATCAAAGTCCAGGCAGAGGTAGTGCATGCCATTAGTTCCAGCACTTGGAAGGCAGAAGCAGGAGGATCTCTGTGAGTTCAAGGCTGGCCTGGTCTACAAAGCAAGTTCCAGGACAGCCAGGACTGTTACACAGAAAATCCTGTCTCAAAAAATGGCTGGAGTTATGGCTCTGTCTGTTCTGTTACAGGCTGATTTTATTAGATATAAAACATATCACTATAAGCAAAATTCCATTAGTTAAATTCCTTGTTGCTCTGATGAAATGCTTAATGTATGTGAATCAAGGAAAGAAGACTTCTTAGTTACTCTCTCTTTTACTGTGATAAAATATGCCTACAAAAGCAACTAAGGAGAATGGGTTCATCTTGTCTTGAATTCCAAGGTTATAGTCCATCGTAAGAGAAAGTCAAGGCAGCAGGAGCTTGAAGCAGCTGTTCTTTGTATCCGTATCAGGTAAGCAGAGTTGAGAGAATGGATGTTACTCCTCCTCAGTTGCCTTTCTACACTGAAAGAACTAATCCAGGATCCCAGACAGGTCATAGTATTATCCATAGTAGTCAGGTCTTTATACTTCAGTTAAAAACGTCAGGAGAATGCCTTGCAGACATTCCCAGAGGCCAGTCTCTCAGGTGGTTATAGATTTTGTCCAAACTGATAACACTTCCTTTCACAAAGGGTTTATTTTTTGAGATCATAATTTAAGACTACTGTATATCATGGAGAAGACAGTATGGCAGGGTTAATGTTCATATTCTATCCATGCCAGGAAGCAGAGGTGCTTTTCCCAAATCACTTGTCCCTATGTAGAAATAAGATTGAACATCTTAGTCCTCAATTATTTTATTAAACATGTTGCTGCTAAAATTATATTAGTGGCTATGCATGCTAAGTGGTTCTTCCTGGGATGTGATAGGCTCCAAATGCTATTTCTTTTGGGACTAGATATGTACAATTTCCAGACTTTGGTAACCTTAAGGTGACATGGAACCATTGAGTTAAGAGAATGTCATAGAATCAGTTAAACTAATGATTTTTATTGCACAAATTATATTTAGTATTATAATAAAAACTTGGAGTCAGGTATTGGGGAAAAGCTGGTATATCAGAGAGATGGGGAACAAATCAAAACCATTTTTTTTTCACCCAGCTAACTCTTCAGGCTGAACAGGATAAGTCTTATCTTCACTGGTCCTCATACTAACTGGTCATTCAGGCTGAATGCTGAACATATGCCTTCTTCTGCCCTATATTTATTTCCGTGCCCAGCTATTTTACTTCTTTGTCCAACTCTCATAGACCTACAATAAAAGGTGTATATTACCACTGCCTAGCTATCAGGCCGTGGACTCATAGAGATGGAAAAGGATCTCTCCTGAGTGATGTAAAGGTCTGGGTTACCACTCCCTGACCTTCATGACTTGGCTGTGTGGGTGGTGTTTTCCCCTGATATTACATATTATTTTTATTAAATATACAATATATCACCACATATTTTACTTAGAAAAGGTCACTGAACTACACCCTGTAATAGAAGAAGAGCCCATGTCCTGAGCAGGGAGACATGTACAATTGCTAAGACAATCTCAAGTTGTTTTTTTTTTTTTTTTTCTCTCATAGGCTGAACTCCCTTAGTGGAGAGACCTGAAATCTGTAATCTTCTAATCTGAAACAACATGATATGATATGACAGATAGAAACCTCTACAAATGATGTCATAATCTGTAGCCAAAAATGCTGGTGGCACTGATAACATTACCAAAAAAAATTGACTGTAGAGAACATGTGTGTGAAGTATATATGAATATAAATAAATACCATGTTTCTGGTTTCTGCTTAGTTACTATCACAAGGTATCTTATTATTTTTATATAAACATTTCACAAATCAGGGAAAATATTGCCATAAATGTGTTGAATCATTATGAGTGTACCATGTCATTTTCCTGTTGTTGATAATGTGTGTGTATGTATGTGTGTGTGTGTGTGTGTGTGTGTGTGTGTGTGTGTGTGTGTGTGTGTGTGTGTGTGTGTGTGAATGTGTGTGCTCATGGATGTGCAGGACAGGCAGGAAATAAAGCCAGAATCTCTAGAGCTGGAGTTACAGGTTGTGGTGAGTCATGGGTACTGGGGACCAAATGAGTTCTCTTCAAGAGTAGCAAGTATTTTTAACCACAGTGCTCTTTCCAGTCTCTGGAAATATAACTTACCTTTCACTGTATGGGAACAAAATAGTTAGAGGCTTGGCTTTGTTAATAGGTCTGAAAGGAATATTTCCCTAAAAGCTTCATGTGGTTCAGAACGTGAGCTGTATATTGTTACTCCGTCTGTTTCATCAGCCTCAGAACATATGACAACAAACCAGGGAGAGACTGAAGTGCTGTGCAGGGGGGTTGCATTATTTCCCTTTGTTATGGTTGTGGTCTTGGCATTCCTTCTCAACCCTCTTCAGCCACACAGGCTTACGGCAAGTCCGGGGACTTTTATTCATTGGGTTCCATTTTTATTTCTAAGCTACAATAAAATGCTCTGCCCAAAGCAGCTCAAGGGATACAGCTTATTTGCTTGTCATTCCAGGTTAGAATCCATCATGGCTGAAAAGTTACTGTAGCAGAAGCTTGAAGCAGCTGATGTTACAACAGATCCAGCCATGATCAGGGAGAAGGAAATGTGTGTAGCCTTGTATTCTCTTCTCTTACATAGGGAATGGTGCTGGCCACAGTTCACTAGTCTCCTCCTCATATCAATTAACAATCAAGACATTCTTCTATAAACATGCCCAGAGGCCAATCTGATCTAGAAAATTCCTCAGTGGAAAGCTCTTCTCAGGTGAGTCTAGGTTTTATCAAATCAACTTTCATCAGTGTGAGTTATCAAATCACACACTGAATTACTTAAATTAAGCTCTCCCCAAGGGTCCCACTGAAGCTAAGCCATGATGGAAGTAAGTTGTTATGTATTTCATCTGAGATGAGAATGCTCATCAAAAAGCTTGGGTGCCATGCTGCAGTCCCAGCACTGCTCAGAAGGAAGTCAGGTTAACATCAAAATCCTCTCCATTCCAAGTGGATATACAGAGGCACTGTGACCATAACTGCAACAGCTGTGACAATATAAAAAAGAGACATAATGGCTGAAAAATTCACTTAGAAGTTAAAAATCATGGAAATAATACAATAGAAAGAAATAAAAGGCAAAAGCCTACAAAAGAGAGATCAAGAGTATATCGTGGAGGAAAGAGTAACAGCAAATCAATGTTAAGGAAAATGGGGAAAAGGAAAAAGAAGAAAACATATAATTCAATTAAAGAATGAATAACTAAAAATGAAAGTTTGTTTAAAATAGGGAAAGCAATGGGCCAGGTGGTAAAGGAGAGAAGATGGTAAAAACTCAACTTGGCAGGGCTGCTTTGCTTCCCCAGTGGGAAATACAGTGTTCAGGGTTGACTGTTTTTGTCTACTCTTGGCTCTGGGTGGTAAGATCTCCGCTTTGATATGGGCCTCTAGTCAGCTTTGCTTTCTTTCTCAGACTTTGCTCTCCCTTTGCTCTGTTGATCTGATGCTTCTCCCAAAGCTCAGCTTTCATTCCATACTCTTAGCTCTAATCTGAATATTTCTGCTTATAAATATTTCAGATAAAGGCCAGCTGACTTTACATGGAGTTAGTTATTATTCCTGTTCTTACTGCCGTGCTTGTGTGCATGTGTCTCTGTGTTCGCACACATGTGGAAGCCAGACGTTGATTTTAAGTGTCTTCCTCAGTGTTTCTCCATCTTCTCACTGAAACTGGAGCCTGCTGACTCAGGGTGGCTGGTCAGCGATTGTAAATGATCTTTTGGTTGCTGCCTCCCAGCCTGTGGTTGCAGGCATATCCCACTGACACAGCTTTGCTATGGCTACTGTGACTCAAGATCAGGTCCCCAGGCTTGTGCATCAAGCACTTTGCTCGCTCATGCATTTTCCTCATATTCTCTCTCTAAGATTTTAGTGTCTCATTTTTCTCAGCTACTAAATTTGTATAGTAGAGGTCTCTTTATAAGTTATTGAAAAGATGGGATGAACAGTCTGATTAAATATTTAAATCACCTCCTGTGAGTACCAACAAATAATACTACCAATAAAACTTAGATCCCATGATTACCTGAGGTATAGATGCAAAACTTCTCTTAATTTTATCTGATACATAAAATTCTTACATAATGAAAGAAATTACTGTGATGATATCTGGGTGCATATGAATTAAATGGACACACACATATATATATACATCACACACACCAAGAACAGAATGTGGTCATTATGGAACTAAAGATGGAGAAATCACTTATTTTGATTTCTGGTGTACAGTAACAGAGTTTTAATGACATTTTACTTCTTATTTTCATTATCAGTAGAAATTTGAAAATCTTCTTATGCATGGGAACTAAATGGTAAATTTTATAATTCTGTGAGAGTTTATTGTGTAGTTGGTTAAGGCATGTAAGGTGTATCCTTAAGGTTTCTATTTTTATGCCTTAGTCAAAGTCTACTTAGATTTATAGGATGAGGCCTTGTTGGCTAAGAACTAGCGATCTGCCTGCCTCTGCCTTCTTTGCCTTGTTACTCCTGGGATTACAGATGTGTGCCAATTTGCTAGTCCATTTTTTTAAAATGTTTATTCTGGGGGCTTTAACTTGAACTAGTACTTATAGCTCTGGCCCATTGCTGGATTCTTTGGCTTGATCTAATCTCTTAGTTTTCAGTGTTTCTATCTGAAGTATCTTAGCACTGAAATGTGTCAGAAAAGTACTAAGACACCTAGTGGTTTCCTCCTCCGAATGGTTCCTGAAAATGTGAGCATCCTTACTTCTAACACAGATGCAGCATGTGCTGGTTTCCTCCCTCCCCTTCTGCTTTTGTGATAGTCAACAATGCAATTGATCTAACCAGAAATAACTCACATCTGATGGCATTTCTATAACTTTCTTTTCAAGATGAAATAGTTAAAGGACTCAGAAAATTACTTTTTACATTCCATTTTAAATTATTAGATGGCCCTACTGTAATACTAGATATATTAAGAATGTTCAGACAGGGAGGGTAAACAATAATAACCAGAAATGTTTATTTCCCAAGAAAAGTCTTAGATACTTGAAAAATACCAAACACAATATTAAGAAATTAAACCTTCAGCTTTATTTTCACTTGTAGTAATTTAAAAATGACACATATGTCACTTGTGGGTGTGAAACCCTCCTGCTATGACAATGCGGTGCTCAGGTTGTATAGGAATTAGCAGCAACTTTGTAGTTGATGAGATCACACTTAATATTTTCAACATTTTTCTTTCTCTTCCTTTAGTGAACAAGGGAACCACCCCTTGTCTGCAATGCTTGGGACTAAAAGTGATTTTGACTCAAGGGATTTGGTCATATTTTAGAGTATTTGCATCTACAAAATAAGTGTGGGAGAGAGACCTAAGTCTATTATAATCAATTTATATTGATATCTTATACACACAGTCCACAATATTCTCATCTTTCTATAAAGTACACAAAGTTTATATTGTCATATTTTAAAGTTGTAGATTTATAAGGGAATTCATTATTTTTAGTTTTGTGTCATTTTGTATTTTAAATTTTCAGGTTAGGAATATTTTACTTGTATATACACATACACACACACACACACATATACATACACACACACACACATTTTCTCACTTAAATGTTGCTGTTACCTGATATGTAAATCACTTGTCTGGCGCAACTTTCACAGTGAGGCTTCAAATAGCCAATCTTGTCAATCAGCAGTTGAGAGGGAATGTTTCAGCATCCATTTCCCTTCATTTGCTCTTTGAGGAGATTTGCGACTTTATTCTTTGTTGTGGAAGCCATGGAAACAACTAGATGTCTCAAGGTGAAGAATCAGAAGTGACACTGACAACCCTGACCTCTGCAACACATTGTGGCAATATGTGTCTTCCTATACCCAGTATTCAATTCCATGCTCTGGAAATGCAAAAATCAAGCAAAGGCTATAGGAGAAAAATTATATAAAATATCAAAGTCAGTAACTTTCAGAATAAACTGGCATTCTTATTACCTTCTTTACTGCCAACATTATTCTTCTAATGTTCTCTGCAGACATAGACTCTTTTAAACTGTTTGCATCATGGAAAGCTTTCTATTTCTCCTTCTGCTGTAATAATTTTGCTGAGAAATTGCAGTAGTCTAGGTTGCTGTCCATGGTCTACTAGGAAGTGATTGTATTATTCACTCCTTTGAGAAAATCAGGCATTATTATAATGACTGTTCTTTTACATGTGATTAATAGTTTTTCTCTTACAGTTTTCAATACCCTCTCTATATTCAGTATATTTTATGTTTTAATTATAATATGCTGTGGGGATTTTCTTTTATGGTCCTGTCTAGCTGGTGTTCTGTGGAATTCTAGTATCTATATGGATGTTGAAGATTTGGTTTATGCCACTGAATTTTGGTTATTCTTTTTAGTCTGTGTCCATAATTTGAAGATTTAGTCTGTTCATGGTGTTTTGTAAGTCTTGAGTGTTACTTATGTGTGTATGTGTTGTATGTGTGTGATGTGTGTTCATATCCTTGCTTGAGTGCCCAATGGCTCTACTACATTTTCTATTACTGATAGTCTGTCTTTCACTTGATTCATTTTATTTGTAAGCCCTTCTGAGCTTTTCAGTAGCTGTTGTGTTTCTCGATTCCATCTTTACATTAGACTGACTTCTCTACCATATTTTCACCTCTTTACTCAACTCAGTTTTCAAATCCTGATTTTATTCAGCCGTATATTTCTCTATTCTAGGTCACCACTAATTACTGTAATTTCTTTTCAGTGTGTTGAGCTGTTCATGCCTTCTTCAAACTCCAGTTTATTATTCTTTTGAATTCTTTTTTATGGGCTTCATATAGGTAATGCTCATTAGAGACCATTTCTATAGGACTTGTGCATTTGAGGGAGAAGCACACTATCTCAGCCTTCCATATTGTTTATGTTGTGTCTATATGATCAGATCATATGAACTTCCCTCCTTGTTTGTTTGTCTGATGAGGGACTCTAGATTGTCACATGCTTGGCCAGGGCAGAAGCTAAGCATACAGATCTAGGCTAGTTCTCATCATATCAAATGCTATTACAGTTTAGCCTCTGGAACATTTTTTCGACTTGATATTCCATATTCTAGGCTCATTAGAGCTCTATTCACATGATACAGTCCCATTAAGATGTCAACATCATAATTATGTACGTGGGTGGCAGCCCAACCTATGTATCTTGGATAATAGCAAGCTGATTTCTCTGTATTAATCTGTCTGAAGTTCTTTAGAAGAACTAATCTGATAAAATGTATACAATATATTCTGTATAATTGTATATGTAGAGTATACTATTTCTATACATTATCTATATATTTATTTTGTCAGATATATCTATAATATACTTATATCTATCTATATAAATATAGTATTTATTAGAGCACCTTACTGGCTGTGCTCCTACTAGTACAATAATGACAGTCTATCAATGGAAAGTCCAAGAATCCAGTAGTTGTTCCACCCTCAAGGTTGAATATCTTAGCTGGTCTTCTGAATATGCCAGAATCCCAAAGAAGTAGGTTATACCACCAACAAAGCAATGGTCTTGTCAGCCAGAGTGAGGATATAGAGAATCAAAATTTAGCCTTCTACAAGAACAGTATTCAGTCTTAACTGCTGGATCATTATCTCTTTGTAGTAGGATTATGTTGTTACATTATAAATAAGTGTCCAGCCTACTGGTTTAATAAACATGCTGATTGGCCAACGGCAGACAGTAAGTGTGGGCAGGGCTACCAAATTAAGAAAACTCCCCAGGACAGGAATAACAGGGCAGAGATGCCACAAAAAAAGGCAGGAGGTGCAGAGGAAAGAAGTTGAAATGCTGCTCTGAGAAAAGGTACCGAGCTGCATGACTGGAAAAGTTAAGGATCATGGATTAGTTTAAAAGTAAAAGGAATCAGCAACTTATATGCCTGGGCCCTAGACTGATCAGCACAAAATTAACAGAAGCATCTTTGTGTTTCTGTGGAACTGTGGATCTGCGGGTCTCCAGGTCTGTGGATCTGTGTGACTGCGGGACCATAGGGCAGACTGGCCAGAAACTTAATACAACATCTCTTATTTTTGAGAAATACCTATATTGTTGTACAACAACTTCCACTGCCAACTATGACATTCAAAGGTTGTATTCTACATACATTTTAGTAACATCCCTCGTATGGGGCAGAAGTTATAACCCATTATGATTTTCATTTGAATTTTCCTGATCCCTGAGGCTGTTCATCATATTTTCAAATACTTAAGAGTAATCCAATTGTCTTAGGAAATATTTATACAGTTCCTTCTCTTATTTAAATGGCTTCTTTGCTGTGAGCCATTGAGTTACTTGAGCCATTGAGTTATATTAAGTTTTGAAACTTAATTCCATGTAATCTGTTAATACACTCATATTTGATGATATTCTTCTGGGCTCCTTGCAGCAGATTTTTAATTTGTCAGTTTTTAATGATGTAGTATATGTGTTTGGGAGAGTATTCACATCTTAAATTTTCATTTCCAAGATGATATTGAGATTTTTATCCAAATGTTTTTTCTTGTAGTTTTAGTCTATTTAAGTATTTGTTTTGGATTGATTTTTTTTGTATGTGATGTGAGATAAAACTCTTATTGATATCTAGTTTTCCTAACAAAGTTTATACAAAGAATATATTTCCAACTTTTTATGTTTTAGTAACCTAGTTCATGATTAATCTATAGTGGGCATGGGTTTCTCCATTTGTGTCCCATCTTTTGATCTATGTCTGATTATATGATGATATCAGACCACATTTAGTTGCTACTTTGTAGTGCATTTTGTAACCAGTTATAATCATGTTTCTGTTGTTAAATTTGCATTGGATTTTAAAATCGTTTTCAGTTTTACATACATTATAGAACTACTTTTCTATCTCTGTTAAAAAAAAATGATATTGGCATTTTATTAGCAACTGTGTTAGATATGTGGAGAATTTTAAGTGGCATGAACATATTAAAATGTGAAATTTTCTTATTTATGACCATAGGATGTATTTTACTCCACTGTCATCTTTCATAATTTAATTATTCAGTGTTTTGTGGTTTTCCAAGTGCAACATTTTCTCTTTTTGACTAATTTTATTTCTGAATATCTCATTTTTAAATAAACTGGGTTATTAAATCTAGAGTTTATTTTTCTCTTATTTTACAAGGAGCTTATTTAATTCCATAAAAACCTTACTGATTTTTCTTATCTGCTAACTGCTTTGATAATGACTTCTAACACTAAGATGGTTACAGATTTTCAGACATGATATCCATGTCTTATTCTTTATCAGGAAAAGTTTTAAACTATTGCCATTGAATATATTAGATGCAGCTTCATTACATATAATTGTCACGTGTTGAGGTGTGACCCTTTAACACATAATTTTTGAATTTCAAGAAAAAATATTCTTTAAGATGATCATATGATTTCCATACATTATTCTGTTTCTGTGGCATATTACATATTAATCTACATGTTGACTCATATTCCAGGAGCAAATCACATTTGATCATGCTACACGATTCTTTTATTTGTTATCTAATTCAGTTTGTGAGTTTGTTAGTATTTAGTTGAAAATGTCTTGATGATGGCTACATTAACATCTGATTACAAGTTTTAATCCTTATCTAGTTTTGGAATTAGTCTAATATTATGAGATATATAATTTTTTTAGTCTTATCCTGAGTTTGTTCAGACTTGTGGGCCATATTCTTATTAAGATCTATCTCAAGTCAAGTATACTGATAGGAATAAGTAATTTTTGTTTCTTCTTTCAAGGAACTTAAAGTTGTTTTATATTACAGAATTCCATGTTCACTTTGTTCACAGAAGTTTTGAATGTAAACTGTTTATGACTCAGTTCATTAAAGAAAGCTTTGAGAGAAATGCAGTGTTATAATAACATCTGAAGCATGGGAATGAGAATTACAAGCTTTAATATGATTTTAATTCCCTTCACTTTTTCTGAACATTCCTGTTGTGAAATATGCTAACCCTACAAGATTAGATTTATTCTTTATAATTTAATCTATAAATTCACTGATAAATAAATTATAAACCAAAAACATTTCATGTTATTTGATGTCAAATCAAAGTATCCTTAGATACCATTAGTGTCATAGAAAGGCATGCTCAGTAATTTGTTACCTAGCATACACACGAAAAGACCATTCATATGTCCTATAATGTCTCACAAGGGTCTCTCCTTCAAGCCCAGTTCTGTCAGCAGTACCAGAGCCTGCTCGGTCTTACAGAACACTACCTAAGAAATCATGCATTCTCATTTTTATTCTCATCTTTGGTTGTAGTAGTCATGGGTAAGGAAACAACACAAATTTTATCTCTCAATTAGAAGACTGTGATAAAATTCAGGGTCCGTTCTGAAATCAGCACAGATATGTGCCTTGCCTGTGGGAGACCTCTAATCTGAAAATATTCTGATGAAATACTCAAGTTAAACAAAGAAATGCATATTGTTGACTGGAAAATGTTTATGGAATCTGGATGGATTTAACTGTTACTGTTTTCTGTTGTCAGCCTCGGCCTTCATTCTTGCTATCGATACAATCAACAAAAAATTATTGGTCTTCACAGTTGTGCACAACTTTAATACCAGCACTTGGAAGGCAGAGGCAGGAAGACCTCTGTGAGTTTGAGGTTAGTTTAATCTTTATAGCTAGTAACTGTCCAACGAGGGATGCAAAGTGAGACCTTATTTTCAAACAAGAAAACTAGACACATACACGCATGCATACACGCGCGCGCACACACACACACACACACACACACACACACACACACACACACACACACCCCATAAGCACTGAGTGGCTTTTACAACTAGGCTATAAGAGGAATTTGTTAGAAAAACTTAGCTATGTATGTACATGTAACTGAAAGCAAACTTCATTGTCTACTTTTAATTCTTGACAATTGGACCTCACTGGAATCGCTGGTGTACATTCACTGACCAGCCTGCAGTTCCACACCTTGTGGTACACAGAGTTAAAGACTCAGCAGTGGCATGCTTTTTGTCAAATTTGTTGGAATATTGTCATCATTATCACAGTTCTGTAGTTATAAGAAATACAATATTAATACTTTTGATTTGAGCTCTTTTCTGTGTAATCAGAAATGAAACCTAGAATCCAGATTCCAGCTACAGGTTTGATTCTTCTCTTCAAACATGTTAACATCCAGGTGCTGTTTCATTTGTTTTCACTTTTTCTTTTTTCTTTTTTCATCTAATTTGATTGCAGACTTCTAAGAGCAGGCAGCAAAATAACAAGTCTTCTGTTAACTGACAGGACCTGGAACCTGCAACCAGCCACTGCTTATTCACTAAGGTCTTGATAGGCTACCTCTGTCAGTTTTGCCTCTGCAAGAGAGGAAAAGGATTGCTAGCTTCAGAGCCACAGGATGGGCTGTGTATCAGGCTCTGCTCCCATCACTTAGCCTTTCCTCATGATAGCAACAGAATCACTACTGGAGAAAGACACTTAGATCCTGCACTTCTGAGTTATACCCGCACCTTACTATGAATACTGAATAATCCTGCCTTACATGGCAAATCATTTATCTTTAGCATAAATTATGTTAGTCTTATCATTTACAGTGAGTACTATGTCTCTAGATCTTTTAATAAAGAACAGTATTCTGTGTTGCACTATAATGCATGTGTGTGTAGGCGGAGTTTACTTAGAAAGCACCAATACCAGATAGATATTTATTAAAATATAAACCAACAATCACGGTACAGGTAACAGATCACAGTAGCACCTGAACAGGGACTGGAGTCTGGAATGGTGGATGAGTGATGGACGGACGATGTAATCCGATCCTCTCTCCAACATCCAGGAACCAGGAAGAGAGCGTCTCGTGTTCCAGAAGCCCCTTTTCAATGGGCTTTCCCCGCCCCCTTCAGGGGCCGGTGCCCTGTATAAGTGTCTTTTGACCTTATCAGCTGACACCTGAATCCCACAACATGTGTGTGTGGGCATAGTCACATATCCATGCACATAATTTATTCAGTTACTAAAGCATTAATAATATAATTGTAATGGTTACCAAGCATTGCTACAGATCTGTAGATTACTGTCAATATCTCATAACTCTAAAGTTTCATTATGGCATAGTACATGCATGGAGATCAGAAAACAATTAGTTAGAGTTGATTCTCTTTCCATCATGAGGTTTCCAGAGATTGAACTCATAAGGCTTGATGGCAGGTGTCTGTACCCAGTAAATATCTCAGAGCCTATTCCTTGCTGTCTACCTCTTATGACATGGAAACACAGTAGTAAGTGAATTGTGAGTCTCCAGCAAAAACTAGTTGATGTTTTTAGTGTATTTATAAAACTGCTTTCTATCAGCATATAAAACTAATCACATCATGTGGTAACTCACCCTAATTTCTCAGCGTGTAAAGTCATCTTTAATTGGTGTATCACAACTCAGGCATCTAAATTATAGATCTCGTGTATTTTCTGACTGTGAAATATCTGCCAGAACAGTTAAACAACCTTTATGTACAAGCATGGAACAGAAAATTCTTGAGGGCAGGCAATCCACAGCCTTGCTTTATTTTTATTTTTATCTTTTGTTGTGCCCTGCACATAATCATAAACAGGAGAGCGGTTAATAAATATTATTCAAATTCGGGTATGGGAAATAAGAGACACAGGCATGAAATCCTGTTTTTATTGCTGTCATTATGCTGATGATCCTCTGGCCACTTCTCTCTGGTTGGTGTAATTGCACAGTCTTCATATTTTATTCATTAGAAGAGCTTCTCTGTGCCCATTCCTCTTTGCTGCTGCTGTGGCGGTATCCAGCACTTCCTAATGGGTGTGATCTGTGGTTCCATCCACTTTCTGTGATTTGCTCAACCCTCTAATGAGCATTGGACTTGCAGCCATCAATTCAAGTACTGAAACATATGAATAAAGTTTTTTTCTTTCAATTAGTATTATAAAAAGTCAGCTCACTTTATCTCCATGTTATCTTTGATAAATTTGCTTACCTCTTATAATAATTTGAAGGGAAGCTTGATTTATGTAGGTATTCATATCCAGTCTTCTGGCTGTCTTTTTATTTTTCCTTCATTATTTATCATAATCAGAAAAATGCCTGTTAACTCTCTACAGCAGTTTCAAGTTGCAACTGTGCTATGTTTGTGATTATAAGTATGTGTTTTAAAAGAAAAAAAAATGAACTGATCAAAGATTCGTATACAATGATAAATGGATCAAAAAATTAGGGGAAATATAGCCAACTCACTACAAAGAAGAAATAGAAGAAAGAAATATAGAAAGGTACAAAAGGCAAGAGGGAAGGAGACAGAGTCAGAAATGAAAAACAGCAAAATGAGAAAAGAAGAAATAATAAAATGGGTAATAAAATGGGCATGTAGGCAAATTCCAGTAACTAAGACCATTTAAGTGTATGCACATATGTTTGTATGTATGAACATGTGCCTGCCTACACACATGCTCTCAGGGGTAATTTTATTTGGTAAAACAAGTTGAGATTCTACCATATATATTTAGTCTATTAGCTCTGCATTTAAGTAACTTTACTAAATATCTGAGTGGAGTTTTATTCTTTACTGTCAACATGTTCAGTTTCCCATTTTGGCACATTTTATTATAAATACATAAACAAACAAGTTATATTATAAAATAACTGCCTCTTGGAGTGGAAAGATTTGTGCTGCTTTTAACCTTGATCAGAGAGAGTTCTTACTGTAAAGGATAGTGACTAATGCAGAGACTTGTGACTCTTCAACGCTCTGAAAATAAGTCACCACGAGCTCTCAACTCCAGATGAAACATTTTCGTCAGTCCTCATTCCTAAGATTTAGGGAACATCACAGAGAAGGGGACTGAAAGAATGTAAAAGCTAGTACACGCAGAGGAGTGCTGGGAAATGCTGATGTCTTGACATGGCTACAGCAGTTGTGGTGATGTGCTCAGTAGCCTCCACAAGATCAAAGCAGTTCAAAGTCCTCCAAGAGCCTCCCAATACCAATCACTCGATGAGGGGCCACTGCTGATTAGTGGCTGCTGTGAGAAGGAAAGTCATTTTTCCTTCAGGAGCAAGTAGAGGGTGTCCCATGCTACAGTGCACAGCCCTACGTCCCTCTGTATGTGGACAGGACTAACTAGAGTTAGTAGGTTTTAGTCGGTTGTTAAAAAAAATGAAGCTAATAACAATAACAACCTCCTGGCCAAGGTCCATATTGCAATTTCTGTTGGCTACTTTTTGAGAAAGACAATTTGTTTTTGTTAAATTGTGAGTTAACAAGTGATAAAATGTTGATAAAGATAGTGTAGATATAAGAAGGAAGTATGTTTAAACTTGGGATACGTAATATCTTTGTCTAGCCCTGTTAACAATTCCTCTAAAAAGTGCTATTAACATATTAATTTTTTATTGTTTTAGTCTGAATATTTGTGTTACCCAAAATTTATAGGCTGAAATATAGTTCCCAATGAGACTCCCTCAGGACATAATGAGATAGTCAGAGTCACCATGAATGAGTTAATATCTGTCTTACTTTCTGTAACTGTAACATAATATGTGAGGTACTGTTCATACAAAAAGAGAAGCTTTATTTATTGTCTTACTCTCTTAGAATTCCAGTTTGAGATTAGGTGGATCTGACACTGTGTCTTATGAAGCCACACAGGATGGTAATGACAGGAATTGTATGGCAGAGAAAACTGTTTTATTTACATTGTGGCCTGGAAACAAGAGATGAGTCTTTTAGTTCTTTTCAGGGAAATACCTCTAATAACCTAAATACCTCTCACTAGACCCTCTTTTTATAGGTCCATTGCCCTTTCCAATTCATTTTACTGGGCATGAAGTTGCTAACACTTAGCCAAGTGGGCACAATCAGCATCCAAACTGCATCAGTGGGTTCTGTAAAGAAGACCTAAGAAGAGATATTTTGCTACTTCTAACTTGTAATTATACAGCAGAAAGGTATCATCTGAGAGCCAGTGGCAGACACTCACCACTAATTTGATTTCATACTTCCCACTATTCAGAACAATCCAGATTAAAATTTGTTGTTGGTATACTCTACAGTTCATATTATTTCACTGTAGGAGCCAAAATGGAATAAGATGAATGCCAACTGACTGATCTAGTGAAAATACTTAAGGCAATAGGTTAAAATAGAGGACAATATGTAACATTATATACCTTTTCTATTAATGCATATTACGTTAATATATAAAAATAATGGATGCATTACATAACTATTCCGATTGCCTGTTACATATCTTTTAGTGCAAACATCCTGCAAAATAAGTAACATGAACAATATGGTTCTAAGTCTTATAACACAGACTTTATCAGATTTGTTTTTACCTTAGTAAATGGCAAAAAAATTAATACAGATGGGTCAGTTCACATGAGAAATCACTTGACATTTTGATTATCAGTGCAACACTTACTCTTTTTGCACATTATTTAACAGAATATTCTTTATTTATTGAATACATTACTAAAAATATTATGGAATCTTGAGGAATATTTATATAGTTCATAGTGAAATTATTACTGGTAAAGTATATTAGAAATGCATGCAAAATAATAATTGGCTCATACAATTAAGTTGGATCACTTATGGTAACACATATATTACCACAATAGATAGTCACTGTGTGAAATTACAGAAAAAACTAATTATAAGATAGTATCAAATCAATAATGCCTATAGTTATTAATTGAAAAGAAATACTATCAATTTAAAGCATCAGAAATGAGTTCTTAGAAAAAAGTGGGGAAGGGAGATTTGGAAGGACTTCCAAAGAGAGGGCACTAGAACTTGAAGGTGTTCAATTGTGGAAATGTAAGCATAGCCAGAGAAGAGAATTTTACATGCAGAGAGCCAAACAAAGTGAAACAAGATATTTTCTTCAAAATATCAAAATGAGAAATTGACCAGTTTGATCAAAGAGTTAATATAAGCCTGGGCACAAAGCAAATCTGAAAACTTTGGCAGCCAGTGGTTGGGAGAATCTATGTTTTGCTCTGAGAATGATTGCCTTTAAAAGTTAATTTGGCACTGAGAAACTGTTGAATATTTTGCATCCAGAAAGGTCTGTAGAAGAAAAGTTAAGTGAAGAGTGCTTCAGTTCAATGTGGTATGTGTATTCAGAACCTGGTGAGCTAAGCTTGCTGAAAAGAACATGGCTGTCTTTCATGCCTTGCTAATCAGGAAATTCCCTATATGTCATTATGGATCACAGGTTTTTTGTTTGTTTGTTTGTTTGTTTGGTTTTTTTTTTTTGTTTTTTTTTTGTTTTTTGCCTAGATACCTGGGGTGCATGGGAAACAGGAGAGAGAAAACAGAATGGTCAGAAGCACATTTACTGCTTTGAGGTACTGAAGAAGTTGTCCATCAAATGGTTAATAAAGATGTAGAGCTGGAGAGTCTAGTTTTTAAAGCATTTAGGTCCAAGGAAAGATGAAATGTCTATAAAGAATGATAAAGAAATGAGCAGCAGACCCAGTATGGTGGTGTGAGATTGGAGGAGTCAAGTGAATGCAGCCTTGCACAAATATGAGTAGATAGACTAATAATGAATAGACAGACAGAGGAAGTGAATGAATAAATGGGAGTGCCCCCACTGTCCTTTTGAAATGATTGCTGAATGCTTACTGAAAGCCATCCGAAAAAGAATTTTAAGCTGTGGCAACTCAATTCAGCTAAGGACAGCATTGGAGTATCATGAAATTGTATGAATTTGAACTCTGCTCTTCTAACCTCTGCAAAAATTTAAACACAATTTCCTGCTGAAAATGACTCAAAGAATAGAAATAGGCTCTGGAGAAGAATGAGCATCTCTGAGAGATACTTCTCTGGGTATCTACACAAGAACTGATAAAAAGGTTGGTAGCATCAGTGGACAATATCTACATTTATGTTAAAAGAAAGTACATGGCCATAAATAATTATTAGTATCCTTTGATGACATTCTTCCCATCTACACACTTAAATTATTACTACTTTATATTTTATATGTTTCTATATATGATTGTACTGTGTTTAACTTAATATAAATGTTATATTCATTGAATTAAGCCTACAGCTAACTAGCAGGTTAGCACTTAGCCACCTGTAGTACTGAACAAGAGTTCCAAAGGACTGGGTGGCCAAGGATGAGAATTTCTACCTTCAGAGTGGTGAGGGATATAAGGGGAAGATTGCAAAAATTCCACAGACTTGATGCCCAGTGCTTCAGCCAGCAATTGTGTATTTCTTTGTGCTTGTTAACAGTCTGAGCTTTCTATTTTAGAGGAGACAAGTTTGTGTTTATTTCCTTTGAAACAAAATGCTTCCATTGTCACTCTGCTTTTGAACTGAAGATGGCTTGTGGCCCTTTCATTGTGGTCATTCTTGCACAATGCACTATTCCACTAAGGGGTTTGTGGGCTGATGTTGAATAGTTTGTTAAGTTAGTTCTTTTTTTCTCATTTGTTCTTGTGACTTGTGACATCTTCAGTGACATTAGAGGAGTGAGAAATTTTCATATATAATTCACATATACAGATATATAATTATGGTCAGAGGTAGGTTTGTTCTCAGGGAGTGTGACCCATGGTAGTGTCCCATTTGCAGCATATATGGGTTTTGTGGGTTGTTAATTTTAGTAAAGAAGACAAGATGTTAGGAGATGCTTTGTGGTCCCAGAGGGAGAAAGTTTGGGCAGAAATAATAATACATTGTTTGTTATTTGGGCAACCATAACTAAGATTCTATCATATATTCACAGACTTGTCCCTTCATTTAAATTACTTTGTTCAACATCAGAATGAAATTTTATAGAATAATTTTGTACAAGTTCAGGAAAATTAAATTTCATAGCAACAAGGATGATGATTAGAATATTTATCTGTGCAGGTATCATTAGATTCATTGTTCAGTATTCAATAGAGATGAGTAGAGAGAGCAACTGAAGAGACTATGTGGACTTGAGAGAATCTTTAAGAACTCCAAGGCTTCATACTCAACAAACATCTGCAGCCAAAGAAATGATTATAATATTGATTCAAGAACAGCTACCCCAAGGAACTATGTTTTCTTTTCATTCTCATTTATAATAGGAGTGATTTGACATAATTTTAAAAAGTATTACTGAGGCTTAGAGTCATAACATTTAAATTTATATCTTCCTTCTTATGTTAGGTTGAAGAATTACTACTCCTTTGCCCACTTCCATTTCTTTATCTGTAAAATGAGAAGAAAAATGTTCATAGCGTTGTTGGAATGCTGAATGAGATAAGTTATGTGAGCTTTTTTGAATGCTAATGATATGGAAATCCAATTTGGATTCCTTGGTTGAAAACTGAAAGAAATGGGCAAGTGTATTTATAATAGAATTGATATCAAATATTTCCCAAGAATTGTACTTTCCCCTAAATATCAGCACTTTTTCTCAACAATTTCCACATATTGGCCAAATTTTTCTTCAGATTTATTTCATTCTGATTTTCATCAAATTTTTATTTTCCCCGTGTACTATATTTTGAAGTCTTGATGATAGGACTTTTATTATTTGCATTTTATTTCCCAACCATTTGGTTTGACCATGGTAGATGTTTTAGGGAGGTTATGAGGTTTTATTATTGTATAACCGCCATAGAGTACACAAACAAGGATTGTTATGAAATCACGTGGTGACCTAATTTTTAGAACCATTGTTTACCAGAATGGCATTATGCAGTATGTGGCTGGATCTCTGAAAAGAGAGGGGAGATAGCAGAATTGAACAAAATGATTTATCTGTTAAAGTACTTGCTGCAACCAAGAAGGAAGCATGAGTTTCATCTCCAAGAACCATGTAAACACAGTACTATGTGATGGTGCATACATGTATCTCCATTGCAAAAGGGAGTGGGAAAGAAAGACCCCTTTGGTTTCCAGGACAGAAAACAAAGGCTCAATGAGAGACTGTCTCAAGATCTAACATAGAGAAAAGTTAAAGAATACACCCAATATTAGCTTCTGGCCTACACACACACACACACACACACACACACACACACACACACACACACACTGGCACAAATATGCACACATGCATAAACTGGAGATACTTTAATCATATGTTTTTTTTTTATGTTATGGTTTTTGAATAGAAGCTATACTCCTAAAACTAATGTGTTGAGGGCTTGATTCCAAGCTGGTGGGCTCTGGCTTCACATAAAGATAAATTCATTGGTGTGGTGAGTCTATTGTGAGGTAGTAGAAAGGATGACATAGCCATTAATTCACTGGATGTATGCCTTGAAGAATGTACCTTGTCTCTGGATGTTCTTGTGTATACTGCTTTCCAGACACTGTGAAGGAAGCCATGGTTCTCTATCACAGCCTTCTGCTGTGATGCTGTGATTCACTGCAGTCCTAGAAACAACAGACTGTGAACTTATGTGCCTTGAGTCAAAAAAAAAAAAAAAAAAAAAAACAAACCCCCTTCTTTTTCAAGTTATTTTATATAGAGATTTTTGTGACAACAACATGAATTGGTAAAGGTAGGACAATAAATGCTTTTGGTATTATCTGATTTGTTTTCTGTGTTGTCAGCTATGGAAAATCCTGGGTTGATGCCTCTTTCTTGTATCTGGCTGTTTGTTTTTTGTTGAGAATTTTTATTTTATTTTATGATTATGAGTGTTTTGCCTGTATGTATGTATGTATATTTTTTACATCATGTATGTGCCTAGTACTCATACAGCTCAGATGAGGGCATTGAATTTCATGGAATTGGAGTTAGCTACAGACTGCCATGTGGATGCTGGGAATCAAACCCAAACCTTTTGAAAGAGAAACAAGTGTTTTTATTCACAGAGGTCTCTTTCCAAACACAAGATATGTGTTTCCTATGAAATTATGTATTTTAATTCTATATACACAGCAGGCACTAGCCTGTGTATGGAGTAATATTTATGCACAAGGCATAGACAGTTATTTTCATCATAATTCAAGTGAGAAGTGAGGGAAATCCAACAAATGTTCAATAATATTTTACAAAATATTATATAAAAAATAAGAAAAAAACATGCGTTCACAATGCAAAAAGGTGGCTCAGTGCTAAAGAGCATGCATTCTTCTTGCAGAGGAACCTTGTTTGCTTCTCAGTATCCAAGTCAAGTACCCAATTATATCTTCCACTATCTAGTCTCATTTGGCACCTGCAATCTCATGCATAAGCCTACACATAAGTGTCCACGACCAGCGTGTCTAGTTATTTCGTGGGTATCGAGGGGGTACCTCCTGAAAGAAACCAATGGGGGCGAGAGAGAAAGGAGACCAGGCTTGCAAAGAAGGACAGAGTCCGTCTAGATCATGTCGAGGTCTCCGTTTATTGAGCTGCAAGCTGTAACATATATACTCTTCAGGGGAGGGGAGTGAGGAGGGGGTAGGGGATGGCAAATAGCAGCTGTGGGGGAAGGGTAAATGGCATGTCGGTGGGCTCAGCACCGTCCCACCCACTCTGGAAAGGCGGGAAAGCAGACAAAGGAATATTCTGTGGTTTTACTGAGGGCTATTCTGGCAATCAGTTACTAAGAGCTATTCTAGCAATCAGAGAAAACACCTTATCATCAGGAAACTTATGGTCTTGGGTTTCACAAGGCTTATGAAAAGGACCAAGTCCTCAGTCTCCAACAATTCCTCCCTTTCTCTTTAAAGAGAGAGAGGATGGAGAGGGCCCCTGTCTTAGGCTATATGGAGTGCATCCTGTTCTCTGGCAACATGCCTTGTTGAGCCGTTCTTGAGGACCTCTGTATGTTGTGCATCCAGAGCAGGCTCCATACTATTCCCGTCATTGAGTACCCTCTAGCCAACAAAATCGTCTCAGGGTTGGAGGGAGTTGAAATGAAGCCTTTCGGTAGGCTTTGTTTGCTGAAACCGGCCTGAGACAGATGTCTCCTGATTGCTTTCTAATGAATCTATTCGGTGATAATGGACAGAAAGTGATTTTTTTGAAAAAGCCGAATCAACCTGGCCTTTTATGAAATGGGTGAGGCGCTGAAGAGCCCAAGGACCAAAGGTAAGAAGTAACAGAAACATAATCAGGGGTCCTGCAAGTGTGGGAATTAGGGTGGAGGGCCAAGAGGTTCTCGAAAGCAGGCTATCAAGCCAACTCTGCTGGTTTTCAGAGTCCTTTTTTCTCTGGGCAAGTCGTTTTCTTAATTTTTCCATAGATTCTCGTACGACCCTAGATTATGTACGAATGTTGGCGTAAAAGCAGCATTCTTCTTTTAGGGCAGCACATAAGCCCCCTTCTTTAGAAACAGCAAATCCAATCCTCTGCGATTCTGTAAAACTACTTCTGTGAAAGAGAGGTTAAGGATTTCTCAAGGGCACTAACAGAGCTCTCTAGAGCCTCTAGATCAGAGGTCATGGCCATATGTAGATGGGTCAGATGATTTGCTTTGAGCAAGCCAGCGGTCCTGGTACCAATACCGGTGGCTAAACCGCCAACCCCTAGCAGTATGGCCAAGGTTAGGGACACGGGTTCTCTAAATAAATCTGTGCCTCTGCTCATACAAATCAATCAGGGTGTTTCCCTCATGGTATATAGTCCTTGGCCAAAATTGTATGAGGACACAGAATTCATGGGAAGCATTAAAAATATTGGTGGAAATGCATGGCGTCAGGCCAGTATTGCAAGCCCAAATGGTCCCATTTGGGGCCTCTAGATAGCTATTTCCTGTGGGTTTGATGGTAGTATTGCAAAGCAGGAAATAGGGGCCCTGTGGTGAACCTAAGCAAAGCCCTTTCCCTGTGACCTCAGAGAGTGTCAACCGGTGTAAGGAAGTTGAACACTTCGTACTAGGGGTCGTGGAATTAACATATCTTATATCTAGGGCTAGCCCTTCATAGTAGGGTGGATTAGAGGTAAGGCAGAGCCAACAGTCCTGAGTCTTATTTGGGTAGGTGGCATTGAGGGCCAAGAATGTCCCTTCGACCAGGCAGTATAGGCGGTTAACAGTCCCTTCCCCTGACAACAAATGTTGTGAGGAGCTTGCAAAGGCCATCTCTTGGGTACCAGAGGTCGAGGGCAAGCTAGGTAAATTGGTAGGTTGGATGGGAGTGTTCGAACCCTCCAGAATAGGGAGGATGGGGTTAGGCCCTATGGGGAGAGAGAGAGCATTTTCTATTTTGAGTCTGATCTTAAAAATAACTCCCCTATCTCTCCCTTCCATATACCACCTTAGGCCCAGGTCTTCCCAGTAGTCCAATCAGAAAACTGTTTTCCTCTAGTAGTAAAAGAAATCTTTAAGGGCAAGGACAGTCTCCATTTTAGGGGTTCTGTAATATTATGCGTGTGGCAAGCACCATAAACATACCACCCGTTGGGCTTAGGTGTAGGAGAGCGTGTGACCGTAATAAGGTCCCAAGAGGAGCTGGGTCTCCAATATGCATCTCCAGTGGTTTCACATCCCCAGGCAGCACAAAAATATTCTTCATATCCCCCACATCTATAAGCTGTTCCAGGGTCTCTTCTATCTTTTGGGCATACATAGAACTCAGTCTTTGCCAGTCCACAGCGACCCAGGGTGGTCTGGCATCCCTGTGCAGAGTTCACAACTACTGGGGCACTTTGAACAGCCATTATAATTCTGCAACGTATGGCAAGAAGTAAAAGTAATAAATCTTAAATCTATGTTGTGACTATTATTCTGATAACGTCCTTGAAAGCAAAAGAGGAATTGAATCTAATTGGTTGGACTCTAAGGGGAGTGCTAAAACTGCAGTTCTTACTAGTAGTGGAGTGCTTGCTGGGAATAGCAAGTGGCATGGGTGTTCCCATAATCATACATAGCCAACAGTTATCAGCTAGGTTAGGGTTGGATGTATTGAGGGTCCTAAGAGTGGCTTGTAAAATATCCCAAGTCTGAGCATTCATGTCTATTTCTCTGGACTTGGGCAAAAATAATGGGTGGTAGTCTATTTTTGGTTCCAGCTGTTTTATATAGGTTTCTATAACATTTTTAACATGAGCTTCTCTAATCATATCTGTGGGACCTCCTCCATCCAAAACATGAGCTGGGGACCTTTTGCTCCAGCAAACAGGCTGTCCCACGGTGCCTGAGCATGAAGCTTGGGCATAATTTTGACTTTTGTCTGTTAATTGGACTTGATTACTCCACTCTCCTCCCCTGGACCCAGCATAATTTCTTTGAAGAATAGCTGTAAAATATATCTGGTTATCTGTCCCTGTGCACTCTTGCACAACATTATAACAAGTGGAATGCATCTGATCCTTAAATGATGTACATTCCTTGGGACAGGGTCCTGGTTTATTGCTTACAGCTGGAATAATCTGAGATTTATTAAGGCATTGCCACTGTTGTTTACTGCTTCCTCTAATGCTTGTATAAAAGGTAAAGTAAGCAGTCTTATCACCGCAATCAGTGCTCTGAGTAAAGGTGCCAATTGTGGGAGTGATTCGAATGTTTCTTCCACGGCATTCACAGGGTGGGCCATAAAGAATTAACAAAACCTTTTGCGGGTTAGGTGGTTCTAGGCCACAATTTATCACTGGAATCATTGTCAACGCCAGTCTCAGTGCTATGAGGATCATTTTCATTTTCTGCAAAACAAAAAGAAAGAATCTTCCTCAGGGCCTTCAACCCTGGCTTGTTTTGATTGATTATTTACAATTTTATGTTCTTGATTTATCTGCTTAACTAATCTTTCAGGAAGCCACCTGGCAGATTTCATTTCTTTAGAATAAATACAAACTGACCCTCTCCCCTAAATGAGAACTGGGTCTGGTCTATGCCAAGTGTTGTCCATGGGATCTTTCCAAAGGACCATTGCAAAATGATTTTTTGTCTCAGTGTGCCAAAAGCAAGTAGCTGCAGATTGTCCTTTAGCATCCAAATTTAAAAAATTGAGAATAAACAAGGCATGATGTAAGATATTTTTGGGTGGCCCCTTAGTGGGATACCATTCCCCCTTTTCAATTTTGTTAATAGTAAGTTTAAGAGACAAATGAGCTATTTCAGCAATGCCTTGTCCTTGAGGATTATAGGGAATTCCAGTAACATGTTAGATGTTAAGACATGTGCAAAATTGGGCAAAACCTGAACTAGTGTAACCAGGGCCATTGTCTGTTTTTATTTGTTGTGGACAGCCTAATACTGACATTGCTGTTAACAGATGACTTATAACATGTTAAGTTGCTTCCCCAGTTTGCAAAGGAGCATATATAAAACCACTGCAAGTATCTATAATAACATGAACATACTTTAAGTTGCCAAATTCAGGAATATGAGTTACATCCATCTGCCACAAAGCATTGGGAATTAATCCTCTTGGGTTTACACCAAGGTGAGGAACTAGCAAGTGAATAGCACATGAACGACAGTCTTTTATAATTTGTCTGGCTTGTTCTCTGGTAATCTTATGTAGTAGATGTAAAGTTCTAGCATTTAAGTGATGTAATTTGTGGCTATTTTGAGCCACAAGAACATTATCAGTATTTATAGTCAAGACCGTATATGTGTCAGGAAAGTTGGGACGAGTAACCAAGTCAGCCAATTCATTTCCTTTGGTCAGAGGTCCAGGAAGGCCAGAGTGAGCTCTAAGGTGTCCACATAAGTGGAGCAGTTTGCCAAAAAAACTGCAGTAGGTGAAAAGGCTGTTTTACAAATAATAAATTTTAAAGGTTGATCATAATCTATAAAAGTAATAGTGGATTGAACCCAATAAGCATCAGAGGAACCAAGAGAGGTTGTTCCTTTCAAACTGGCAGCAAAGGAGGAAATCAAAGGCAAGGTGCTTAAGAAAGATACTTTCAGGTTTTTTTTGTTTTGTTTTGTTTTATTTTTATTTTTTTTTATTTTTTTATTTTTTATTTATTTTTTTTTCTGCCCCAGAAGCCTCTCTGCAGCTAGCAGTAGGATAGGGAGGTGGAAAATTCCATGAGAATGACCCCAAGGTCACCTGACCAGTAAGGGGGGGGCGTGGAGGATCTTATCTTTCTGCCTCCTGGCAGGCGCCTCTTTGTTTAGATGGCCTTGGAGGTCGGATCAAGCCCCTCATCAGGAGGTTCCTCCCAGGGAATAACTGGGTAGATTGCTTTGTAAACTTTAGGTTCTGATTTCTCAGGTTGTAATGGCAATCCCAGAGTCTTAGTGGAAGAAAAGGGTTCTGATGGGAAATTTTGTGAGCCAACATGTCAGTCTTGGTCCTAGACATATAAAGCCCTACACTTCCAAGTCATCCCTGGCAGTGCCCCCCACTAAATCCCCAAGGCACAGATTCTCACTTGAGCTAGTCAGTCTTGTCAGTTACTTCCTCTGTTAGTGAAAGCATCTCACTCAAGCAATACTAAGTGGTTTCCTATGATTCAACCACTTAAACATGGTAGTGAAAAATAAAAAATTTCAAACTAAATAAAAGTGAGCAAAGAGAAAACTGAAGTAGGCATAAGTAAGCAAGGGAGTCTAGTATTCTGGACCTGTGTCAGGAGTCCAGAGCAAACCCTGCCTGTGTCTCGTTCTTATCAAATGGCAGGCTGCCCTGGAGGCTTTTCAAAGACCATGTCTTTGAAGAGGGTTTCTCTGCTTTTTTCTGAGCAATTTCTCTGCAATTTTTAAAGATCTACTCTCCTGTCCTGTTCATGGATCATTCTCCACCACTCTTCTTTCTTATTTTTCTTCCCCTGCCTCTGTTTCATCTCTCCTAGATGATGTGGACTGGGAGGATCTACCTGTCTGGCTCCTGTTACTGTGAACAAGGACTGAGCTGAGTTTTTAGTTTTGTTTTCTGGATTGTGTTTGTCTTTTCTTTTAGGGTAAGGCTGCTCTATAGTAGAAGCTGGAAGTCTACTCCTGAGGGGCAGCTAGTCAGGGTTATGATAACATGCTGCCATCTCCTCCAGAGCCGCCTCTGCCAGAGTTAATTGTTTATTATCACCAGAGCCTCCTCTGCCAGAGTTAACTGTTCATTATCACCAGAGCCTCCTCTGCCAGAGTTAACTGTTTATTATCACCAGAGCCTCCTCTGCCAGAGTTAACTGTTCATTATCACCAGAGCCTCCTCTGCCAGAGTTAACTGTTCATTATCATTAAAACAGAAAAAAAGTAGATATATAACTGCCTAGAGTTAAGTTATTCTGCTTATCTCGTTTGCAGGACAGAGGGTTTTTTTTTTTTGTTTTTTTTTTTGTTTTGTTTTGTTTTTGTTTTTGTGGAAGGGTGACTGTCTGGCATATTGATAGTCACAGAGGCACAGGCTGAGGGGAGCCTGGAAGTTTGCTTTATAGCTTGTTCTCCCTAAGTTATGACCTTAAACACATTAATATCTTTGCCAACTTTCATCCAAGTTAATGGATGTATGTTAGGTCCCGTTAAAACGAGCCAGGGACATTTCTCTTCAATAAAACAAAAAAATTTCACTAAGTCTTTTTTCTTAACTCTTATTCCTCTCTCCCTGAGCCTTCTGTTTATTTCTTGAATAAACAACATTTCTTTGGAAAGAGTTTTGCCCATGGTTGAATGGGACGGCTTACCTTCCTTCCTCAAGACTTCCCGAGGTGCACGAGTGATGCGGTCCGGGCGTCTCTAACTTCTGGGTTTTGTGGGATCCCACCATTTTCCTCAGCCGTCCGGTAGGTTACCGGTCCTCGAGCCACGTTGAGGCGCCACTGTCCACGACCAGCGTGTCTAGTTATTTCGTGGGTATCGAGGGGGTACCTCCTGAAAGAAACCAATGGGGGCGAGAGAGAAAGGAGACCAGGCTTGCAAAGAAGGACAGAGTCCGTCTAGATCATGTCGAGGTCTCCGTTTATTGAGCTGCAAGCTGTAACATATATACTCTTCAGGGGAGGGGAGTGAGGAGGGGGTAGGGGATGGCAAATAGCAGCTGTGGGGGAAGGGTAAATGGCATGTCGGTGGGCTCAGCACCGTCCCACCCACTCTGGAAAGGCGGGAAAGCAGACAAAGGAATATTCTGTGGTTTTACTGAGGGCTATTCTGGCAATCAGTTACTAAGAGCTATTCTAGCAATCAGAGAAAACACCTTATCATCAGGAAACTTATGGTCTTGGGTTTCACAAGGCTTATGAAAAGGACCAAGTCCTCAGTCTCCAACACATAAGCACACATATGTACATAATTAAAAGTAAAATTAAAAAGCCAAGAAGTTTCATGGCATAACAAGCACATTTTAGTTCATAAGAAAGTAATTTTGCAGTACTTTTTGGGTCTAGTAAAAAAGAAAGACATGTGTTTCAATTATAGAACCCAAACATTCAACAGAGTCAATTACTATAAAGACCTGAGGAGAGGTTTGGACAGAGTGTAGCCAATGAGAAGAATGTTGCTAAGAGCACTAAGACTCCAGTCTAGTTGAAGGCTGCTACTTGAGCTAGTGCAGAGTAAAATGATGTAAAGATACAATCTATGACAGCTAAATGTCTTTAGTGCAGTGGTTCTCACCTTTCATAATTCTGTGACCCTTTCATACAGTTCTTCATGCCGTGGTGTCCTCCAACCATAAAATTATTTTTATTGTTACTTCATACCTAATTTTGCTACTTCTGTGAGTCATAATGCAAATATCTGATATGTGATGTTATAGGGTCTCATGGATGTGTGGATTTTATTACCGTTTTAAGGAGAAATACAGGAAGCTTGTATACAGAAAAATGAATCATCTATTATATATCATTTGCTCCTACCTACACACCCTACATTCAAATGAAACAAAATTATATTTTTAAATTCCTTTGTATTAAATATGTTTGGGCTTTAAAATATGTTAATTACTTAAATTATTGTATAATGGCTACTTACATTTACATTGTATATTATAATGATGTGGGCATGATTTGAACTTCAGAGAGCAATAATTTGAGATCTGTATTAATTCTATGCCACTTTATATAAGGAACTTTATATGCTCCATGCTTTGGCATCCTTGGGACCCAGGAATCAGTTTCTCATGAAATGGTCTTTGAGGACTGGCAAATTAGGTCTGAGGGAAGAGGAGCTTGGCACTAAGCCTGATGAATTGAGTGACATCTCTGAGCTCCACATAATAGAACCGAACAGACTCTTAAAAATTGTCCTGACTTCCACATGTGGGTATACATAATCACCCCATCCCCCACCCCCCACATGCACACACAGAAACATGTACTCATTTTGTGAGAAACATATATAACTGAAAGATTTAAAGTGTTTTTACTCTTAAGAGAACAACATTCATTAAGTAGAGAAATGGTAGTTTGCCATTTTGATTTTCGAATATTATAATACCTGAGAATTCTCACAGAGTTGGTCATAATGATCTGAATGAGGTTATTCCTTTGGTCCTGATCATCTTCAAGCTGCTGATTTTTCCTATGTCTTCATCTTTTGTTACTCATGCAAAATGGGGATTAAAGTATTTGCCTTAAAGTGTTTTGAATTTTGAATAAAGTATGATGCAGTAAATTGCCTGGAGCATTTTAAGTGTTCCGAATGGGTAGGAATTTAACAGAAATGCATTCCTGGGCTTTGACTCCATAGTCTCTCTGGTGGTACCCAGGCATCAACTAGTTGGGTTGTCCAGCTCCTTTGACATTCTATTCTATCACTCAGCACAAGTTAACTTGTATCATCATTCCTATACCTCACAGCTAACTCTGTGGCTTGGCTCTCAGTAAAGGTTTCTCCCTTCTGCTCTGACACTTTGATACAGATTTGGGAGCCCTACTGTATTTTGTATTTGTAAACTAGAACTTCAAAGTTTGTCATATCAGAAATTTTGTAGTAAAGACTGGGAGATTCGGGATGGCACAGTGGGTAGATGACACACAAGTAAAATCTGAGGTGGGATCCCTAGAACCCATGTGAAGCCACACACAGTAGCACCTGTGCATAAGCTAACTGCTTCTGAAGCAAGATGGGAGTCAGAAATGGGAAAATTTCTAGACAAGGAATATTATCAAGCTATAAGGCAAAGATGGGATCTTGAAGGTTGTCTTCTGACTTCCACATGCACATAATGGCAGGTACATACCTTCACTAACACACACACACACACACACACACACACACACACACACACACACACACACACACACACGCGTGCGCGCACCTACCCACAAAGATTAAACAAGGAAGGAAGGAAGGAAGAAAGAAAGAAAAATAAATTCTGTGGTAAATTAAAGATTTTATTTTATTTCCATGCTAAATTTCTCCTATGTTATTATCACTTCTCATAAATTTATCAAAATGTCCACAGTGTGAAACTTTTAGCTTTGAGTTTTGCAGTTTTCAATATTTCTGGTTCATTGATAAGTTTAGGAGTCTATGAGAATGTGGGTAGGGATCAGGACAGGATCATACACTCCAGAGACTTGGTGGCCAGGACCTGGAGCCCTGGGCCATATTTACTAGGTGACTTTGAACACTTCATTTAACCTTTTGAGTTCTTCATCATTGTTTCTTAAAAGAAAGGAAAATTCTCAAAAATGTAGTATTTGTCCTCATAAAATTTTAGTGCAAATAGAATAATTTTAGTTTAGGCCATGCCTGTTCCTTTCTCGCCCTGTGCTGTGCTCTAGAGAGCCTCAGCTGGTTAGGCTGTAAGTGACCTCATCACAAAGATGGCTATCATTTGTTTGAAGAGGTAGTGTCATTAATCTTTTCTGTACCCCCCCTTCCTTTTGGGTTCACTTCAGCTGAATAAGCAGGAAAGAGAACAATGCACAACATTATGGAAATGTTAATTCATGCTGTGGCTGAGTAGCTCTTAATCACACTATTAAGTGTATTCTCTGATTTAATCATCCCGCTGACAAGCAGGAAGACCACGATGGACTTTGATGAATGTCTGTCATTATCTTCTGGTATGGATGAGGCTATTTTCTAACTAAATGTTAGTTGTTTTTTGCCCCCCCCCCCCGAAATGATAGGCTATGCATAAAGAAAGGATATATTAAATGTCTCTCTGTGTGTGCATGTGTGTGCATATGTGTGCACACGTGTGTGTGTGTGTGTGTGTGTGTGTGTGTGTGTGTGTGTGTGTGTGTGTAGGAATGTACACATACATATAGGCACAGAGGTTGATGTTGACTTCCTTCTCACTCATTCTCCTCTTCACCTACTTTTCTTTCAACAGGATCTGTCCTAGAGTTCACTGATTCAGTTAGTCAGGCTGTCAGGTGGATTCTGGGGCCTCGCTCTGACTGTCTGCTGCTAGGATCACAGACACACCCCACCTGCCCTGGCTTTTGATGGGCTGGTCCTCATGCTTGTTCAACAAAGTACTTTGTTAACTGAGCCATATTTCCAGTACTAATATGTGTCTATCTCTTATTTTATACTATTGCTTAGCTGACCTGCATTTTCTTCACCCAAAATTAATTATTTGGTCTTAGAATTCAGTGGCTTCAGTTTTCTCTATTATTTGCTATACTCACACCCTGTAACTACAGTCAGTAACAGCCAATGCTCAGTGGATGTAGAGTCCTGTTCCTCTAAAGACACTGTAGTATGTCAGGTCTGTTTTCCATGGGGCCATTTTCTGCTTCCCTCCCCAGGACAGTGTGGGTGGACATCCTCAACATGTAACCTTCAGGCAAGTGCCACTGTTTCCAGGAGACATTTTAGGATTCTTGGACAAAAGTCTGTGTCTTGGACTTAGTTGTATTTGGATGGCTATCTCACTCGGATTTATGTTACTCAGAGCTAAAGGCATGCTCTTCTTCCTCTAGAAGTTAAAGGCACCATCAGGGCTGCTAGCATCTTAAAATTTATATCAATGATAAATCACACCATGACCAGTGCATAATATAAAATTGAGAGCCATTAAAATAATGATTGTATATATATTACATGATTTTGTAATAATTCACCATATTTAATTATTCATATATGCTTCATGTGTACACACACAGGGAGGTTCATTTGTGAATTTGTGGTTTTGATATGAAATGACCTGTATAGCTTCATGTGTTTGAGTCCTTGCTACTGGTTGTGGGTGCTTTTGCGGATGTTGTGAGATCTTTACGGGGTGAAATCTCAGGAAGAAGTAAATTATTGAAGTGGGTCTTGAGTGCCATAGCTTACACTCTTTTCCCTTGTGTGGCCTGAATGTGGATTGAGTGACCATCAGCCTTCTCTGCTCCTGTCACCGTATCTTCTCTGACATGATGGACTTTGGAACTGCTATCTAAAATAAGCATTTGGACCTTAAGTTGACTTTGTCAGAGATTACTTTTTCTAAAAAACCATAGCATCAAGAAAGTATCTAAAACATATATTTAATCTTCCTTCATCTAATGGATTGAAGTTGTGGGAAAGAGTGCAATGCTTATCCAGGTTATATGCAATTAGTTATGAGATAGTTACTTCAGCATTCTCAGAATAGCTTCCAAGTGAACATATCAGTAGGGGGCATTAAGATGCAGAAGTGATGCACTTGGCACAGTGCTTGTCTGTAATGCACAAAGCACTGCATATATTAGGCATAGGATTGAGACAGAAGCATGAGAAGTTACGGGTTATCCTTGACTACAGGGTGTGGTTGAGGCAAGCCTGTGATATATAAGACGTTGTCTTAAGGAAAGAGGACTGATATATGAGGAAAGACTGGCCATATAAACTGAAGGAGCTGACAAACACCATATTTGAAAGGGCTGAGAGGTGTAGATGTAAAAGTTGCATAGTAGAAAATGAGATTTTGTTGAACATCAAATACTTTACTCTCTTTTTGACTTAACTGAATTTTGGAATGTAACACTGTGATCATGTAGCACATCAAAACAACAAAGGCTTGGAGAACATCATGGAAGAGGGAATGGAAAATTTGTGAGAGCCATGAGGTTAGCAAGATGGCTGTAAAACTGTTTCCCTTAGAAATGACAGGGAAGCCATACTCATGATTCATCAGCAAAAGGGACTACTCAAACCAGACTTCCATAATCATAATAGAAAAATACATGCTAATGTGCAAGGGGAAATCTGTTGGAGACCAACTGCTAGATAAAGAACTACAGATAACTAATGACTGCTGAGAGATAGAGAGTTAGTCTTTTCTAAGCATGAGCCTCCTAATTGGATTTCCAATATTGAGTGGTCAGCCCAGAAATGACATGCAAACAAGCAACAGTAAATGGACTCAGCAGGTTGCATTTATATATTTATGCATATATATTTAATAAAAATAATAACAAGACTAGTAATATAAGAGAGAGGAATTTGAGGAATTGGACATAGGAGGGGATTATTAAATGAAAGAGAAGCACGGAAAGGATGTAATTATGTCTTAATTAAAATTAAAAACAAGAAAAAGAGAAAACTATTTCTCTGAAGAATGTGATACAAAACAAAATAAAATGAACTAAAACAGTAGTAATGGTGGCAGCAACAGTTCAGCACATCAAATCTCTCAACTCCAGAGCTCTCTAGCTACTTGCTTGTATTGCTTTTGAGCTACCCGAGCAGTTCTTGGAAGTACACACAGCTACACCGTCCTGGATCTTGTGTAGACATCATAGAGAGACTGCATGTTTTCTGTTTTTTAAACTTTAACAATTGAAAATTCAAGAGAATCTTCAACTTGAATTCTGCTCATTAAACTCAAATTGTGCAAAGATGCTGGTCCATGACTTCACGTGGATTTCTTGTATCAGGAAAGCTGTAATTGATCCAAGCCTGCACAAAATAGGCTCACATCTAATTATTCTGTTCAATGGATTGTTTTCAAGAGGGGGAGGTGGCACAATGGGTTAAGTGTTTGTTTTGCAATTATGAGGACCTGGGTTGAATCCTCAGAACTCATGTTAAAAAAGAAAGAACAAAAGGAAGAAAGAAAAAGAAAGAAAAAGTAAAAGCCAGAAGATGTGGTGGTGTAAATGCTGGGTATGCCCATGAGTATCTGCAGCTTCAGAGTTGGGGAAAAAGAGATAAGAGGACCCTTGGAGCCTCTGGATCAACTAGTCTAGCTTAATTGATGTATTTCAGGTTCCGGAGATCCTGTCTTAAACAATAATGCTGAGCACACTTGAGGAAGAATCTGGACACTCATTTCTGGCTTCCACTGGTCCACATGAGCACACATGTATTATGTCTTCTTTCATACTTAAGCCATCCTCTGTAAATAGCAAATTTACGCTCATTGAGGGAACCTTAGGTCTTACTACTAGAAACTCTGAACTTGTTCTCCGCAATGCTTGGAATACAGATGCAATATTCTTATTTAACAGTTCATTCCTCTTCTTTCTCTCATCTTCTTTTCTTTCTTCTCTCCTTTTTTGTGTTCTTCTTCCTTTGCCTTCTTTTTCCATCTTTTTCCTGCTTCTTCCCTGCCAAACACACACACACCCACACACACACACCGCACATACACACCCAGGTACACCAAACCACACACACACCATTTGAATCTCAAGGAACCTATTTCTTTGGAATGTTACGTGTGTATGCTTATGCATGTGCACTTGAACATGGAAATCAGAAAACACCTCTGGGTCATGTTCATAGGGACCTGCCAGCGTGTTTATTTTCTCACTGGACTGAGCTCTTAGGCTCTAGGCAGCCTGGCATGGAGCCTGGAGGACATCCATCTGACAAAGGAGCACTTTTTTTTTTTTTGTCGTACAGTTTCTGGGGGTAGATCACAGGTAGGGTTCACAGGTCCAGTTCTTGACTGTCTAAGGCGTCTCCTTAGCCTGTAATTGGTATTTTTATGTATTTTTCCTGTTAGCAATGTAAAATCAGAGGCATGCTTTGTTTGTTTCTTTGCTTCGGTTTTGTTCTGTGTTTTATTCCTGATGATTAAGTGCTTAAGATAGTTTTCAAAATAGATCAAAACCTTCAGTAAATGTTTGTACAATAACTCAAAATTTTAAATATAAATAAGTATATATGTATGTGTGTGTGTATGTATATAAAACTGATGGAGCAGTTTTCTGTCAGTTGAAATGAAATGTTTCCAAAGGCCAAAATTCGCAGTTAAAGTATAGTTAATTTCCTTGACTGTACTCAACAGTTGTGAATGAAGGAAAGGGCATATTGTTTGTGGTTCTTCACACTTTCCTCACTTTCTCTTCTTTGATAAAGAATGGGTTATCTGGAATAAAAATATAAAACAAACCCCAAAATTATTGAGTCCCCAGCTTTTATACACACATATTTATGTATAAATATATTTAAACATTTTTTGGTTTCTTTCCTTTTTCTTTCTTTGTATACAGTTAAAATAAAGCAATCTGCCAGCTGTTTGGGCACTTGAATGTGGCCTGTAGACAGGAATTTAGAAAAAAGGCAATTCATCTGATATTTGCTTAAAATGAGGGAGATGTTTTTGTCATTTGGGGAAAGCTTTAAGAAAAGAGTACAGGTTAGCAATCATCCACACGGGGTATCCTAAGCAGGAAGATAATACTACAGGGCTTTAGAATTTAAGCCAGCTGTGGTGGTAGGATGAGGGTGGACATTTTCAGTTCTTCTCAGGAAGCAGCACCTCAAAATAACTATACTTTTTCATAAAGACCTTCCCACACTTTTTCATGGATTACAGTGTTGGGCTTCTGATTGTCTTTTTTCGGCCTGCTTGCTTTAATGACTTCCAGGAGAGAAGAAATTGGTACTTTTTATAGGTAGATAGTGACTATATGAAAATGAGGATTTCCCTGTACAACAAAATCTTGCTCGTCTAAAAGCCGTTTACTTATTTTATTTAAAAATTGTCATTTTTATCTATGTATCCCCCTGCTCCTCTTCCCTTCCCTCCTCCCAACCCCTCCCAATCAACCTTGCCTCTCCCCACCTACCCATCCCCTACCCCCAAAACGGCAAGAAGTCACAAAGTGGGTCAGCTCAGTGTTGCACATTCACACCAGGCAAGTCCGATCCATTCATCCCAAATTCAAGGCTGGGCTAGATGTTCCTCTACAGGGAACGAGCTCCAAGGTGCCAGCCCATGCACAGTCTGATCCCACCCCTCGAGGCTCCGCACACTGCTCATGACAGTTGATAGTCGCCTAACCTTGGAGGCCCAGCTCCCTTTCCCGATGGATCTGCAGTGGCCACTCCTGATTCAGTGAGCCCCCCTACCACCAATGCTCCAGCTAGCCATCACTGTGGGAACTCTCCTCACAATTCCCATCCCCTTGATCACACAGACAGCCCTCTCTGCTCCCAGCTGGACCAGGAGCTCTGCCTAGCACTCAACCATGGATCTCTGCCTCCACCTCTATTCCCTGTTGATGTATGCTCTGCGATGACACCCCGGGTGTCACCCACCTGACCACAGGGAAAGTCCTGCTCAGGCACCCCCTCCACTATTGTCTGAAGACTTGGCAAAGGACATCCTGTGAGGTTTTTTGGAGGTATCCCTAGCACCAAGTATCTTTCCAACCCCACATTGGCTTCCTCTATCGAGATTTCCGTCTCTTTCTATCTCTCTCTCTGCTCCTCTCACCCAACCATCTCCTTCTTTCAAGATTAGTTCCCACTCTTCTAGGTTGCAGCCCATTATGACCCTAATTTGCTTGGAGGCAGTATAGCCCGGGGCGACTCTGACTTGTGCATCTAACAACGACAACACTGAACTTTTGATCTTATGGTCTTCACATCCCTAGTGCTAGGATTACAGGCCTGCACCACTGTATCTAGCTCATGTGTATGGTGCTCTGTGCCCATTAATCTATATACCCCAGACTCAAGAGTAGAATCTGACATGCTGAAAATGAATAAAAGGGCCTGTAATTTCTGTTGTTGTTTTAAATGTTAAGTATCAGGCATTTGCCCAGCAAAAGGAAGGCAGTCAATAGAAGCCAGGTCTGGTGCCTTCAGCTGATGCTGTCCAGGTCTCTGTATCTGTGCCTGCTCTTGATTGGGATGTACTATCACTTTCTGAATGGCAGTTCTAAGCTATGTGGCATTCTTAATCATTACAGACAACAGATGGATAATCACAAAATCAGGACCCTGGGCTGGGGAATGTTTGTTTGTTTTGTTTTTTGTTTGTTTGTTTTCTCCTGAAAATCATAATTCACTGAAGACCTCAGGGTATAATCTTGACAGTTTCTATTCTCTTAAGTTTATGAACTTGAAAGCTCAGGACTTCTCTTAGTCAGAACATGAGGTCATTTTGCTTCTGGTGTTGTTGAGACTCATCAATGGGTCAGGATCCCTCTCACATGTTCTTAAGTTCTGTTTCACCTTAGTTTCTACCGTCTTTGATATCTCCCCAAAGGAACACAGGATTGGCTAATCTTGGCCCTTACTGTGTTATTTTGACCTGGATAGTTTAAAAGCTGATTCACAATTTGGAAAGATGACTGAGAGAGTAATGTTCTCACTGACTATAGCACTCAAATATGACCAATCACTGAAAACACTGTAGCATTGACTCACTTAAAGTGACTTTTTAAAAACTTTTTTTTCACCCTAAGGAAGGGATTTTTTATGCTGAAATTTCCTCTTTATTTCGAGTAAAACTATTTCAAACAATTCTATATGCATTATTTAAACTGTAAATTTTGTATCATTACAATTGAACATAAAGTTTTAAATGTTTTTAAGCTCATCTAATTAATTCAATTGTAATATTGTCTAATTTGTTATCAATTTGAGTTTATGTCTCCAACTCAATCTTGTCACTCATCTCTGTTTATATTATTTTAATACAAATATTTTTATACATGCATAACTATATTTGTGCATAAGTATGTATGTTAAAACTTATAGAAAATTGAAAGAGATAAAGGAGGGACGAGAAATGGAAACCAGAAAACAAGAAGGTTAAAAAGAGGGACGGGTAGACAACACCCACACCACACACATACACACACACACAAACTCACACACACATGTACACACACACATACACACATACCACACATACCACACATACACACACACACACAAACTCACACACACATGTACACACACACACACACCACACATACACACATACACACACACCACACATACACACACACACACACACACACACACACACACACACACACACACACCCCACCTTGAGCTTCTCTGTACTCTTTCAGCTTGCACTCCTGACTTATGACACATCTTATCTTTCAGATGGAGCCCCATTCACCTGGTGGATTGGGAGATCCAATGAAAGGCACCCTTACTGGGGAGGTTCTGTTCCTGGGGTCCAGCAGTGTGGATGTGGCCTAGAGGAGAGCTGCCTGGACATTCGACACTTTTGCAATTGTGACTCAGATACAGATGAATGGTAAGGAACGCTTCAGTTTTCCTACAGCAGTGGGAAATGTCTGATGCATAGAACTGCTGTTAAGAGAGAAAGATGCAGACAACAAATGCAGTGGGAAATTAGGGCTGCATTAAAATAATAAAAAAGGCCTGGGAACCTGAGAGATGGCTCAGCAACTAAGAGCAATGGTTGATCCTTCCAAGATTTGTTTCCCAGCACCCATATGTTGTCTGACAACTGTCCTTAATTCCAAATATTCTAAATGATTGGATGCTCTCTTCTGGCCCATGTGAGCTCTACATGCAAATGGTACATATGCATGAGAACAAGACAGCTATATTCAGAAAATAAAAAATGTAAGAAGCCTTACCTTGTATGATCAGTACTCATACTAAGATTTGTGTCTACACTTTGTATTCTGAACTGTCCATTCGAAGTAAGGAATGCAATGTAATATATAATGTGCTACTTAGGTGCTCTCTCTCTCTCTGGTGTGTACTTGTGTGTGTATTTATGCATGTGTTCCTGCATGTGTGTGGAAGCCAGTTAAAAACTTTAACTGTTACCATCCACCTTGATTCTTTGAAATGGAATCTCTCACTGGCCCAGAACTACCCAAGTAGGCATAGTTGGCTGGAAACTCCCGTTTCTACCTCTCCAGTGTGGCATTGCAAATCCTTGTCACCACACAGGCCTTTAAATGTGGGTTCTGGGAAACATTTTCTATTTTAAGGCAATCACTTTGCCAACCAAAGCATCTCCCTGTTGTAGTGAGTTCGCGGGTCCCGTGCGCCAGAGGTCCCGGACCCACAGACTTGCCCGAGACCGCTTATCTGCTCACTGCCTCCCAGGCCCCCAGAAATGACTCAGACGCTTCTATTAACTTCATGCTGTTTGGCCTATGGCTCGGGCACATTGCTAGCTAGCTCTTACATTTTAAATCAACCCATTTCTATTAATCTGTGGGCCACGTGGCGGCCCGTAGCTCACCCGTGCTCCTTACATGTCGTTCCTTGGGCAGCTGGCTCGATCTGCCTGACTCCACCCTGCTTCTCCCACCTAAGCTCTGATTCTCCTCCCACTTCCTCTATGGTGCCCGCCATGACCCATAACAGCTACTTTATTTAAAGATACAGCACACACAAATGCATTCCCACATCACTTCCCCCTTTCTCTCTAATCAAAAAGAAAGGTTTCAATTTTAACATAGCAAAATTACATATAACAAACAAAATAGCTATCAAGCAAGAATTACAGTTATAATATCTAGTCTATTTGTATTTAGCAAAATTAAAGAAAATATTCTATCATCTACTTTATCTTTATGAATATAAAGTTTCATATCTAATATACTTTTCAAATGACTAAGAAAAACTGTACATATAACTATCTAATCTTCAACTACATCAAAGACCACAGAAGGATATAATATTTACCCAAGTAAACCAGAAGTGCAAACGACTTCTAAAATCTAGAAAGGACAGAGATGACACCTATCTGCCTGGACAGTCACCCAAAGTTCCTTTATAAAGTTGGGGCATCTATCTTCAGCCTATAGGCCTGGAGTCTCTTTTCATTTCAGTGAAGCAGGAAATCTGCTCTGCCCATTCTGGCACAGTTCATCCGTTGCTTCTCCTTGAGTCCTGAAGAATGTCTGACAGTTTTCTCTGTAAAGCAGGAACCTGAATGATGATCTTGGCTTGTTCTGCCAAAGTTCAGAGGTCATCTTCTTATAGAACCTGCATGTCCAGTTTAAACAGCATACTGTCAAGCAGTCAATATAAGAACAGGTTCTTCTCTAGTGGCTAACCATTACCACAAATAGAGTAGACTCCATATGGAGTTTCTTCGAAGCCCATTTTTCTCTTGAAGATTGGTGCTGCCAGGAACAAATCTGTCTCACTGTCCAGAAAAGTCTAAGTTCTTAAAACATTTTAAATGCCATATTCTGTAGGTCTTAGAAGTATTTGAAGATTATCTATCTAATTGAAACATATCTTTGTATACCTAAAAATCCTAACTAACCTAACTATAAGTTTGATTATCAAAAGTGACTATTAACCTTCATTTCTTAATTATACACTACAATTTTAAAACAGTTACATGAACGTCATACCTTAAACAAGAATAGAAAAACACACACAGCATAATAAAATTGACCTTAAATTTGTATCAATAAACCAAAATCTATACCAATGTAAAGCATTTTGAGATTAACAGCTGATTTTCTGATCTAAGTAAATTCAATAATCTAATTTTTAAAAAAGCATTCACATACCATATCCCCCGTTTTTTCTTAGAAAGAGATTGACTATGACCATTAACCATTTATAATGAAAACAAACATTTAGAAACAATATTTGGGGAATTTGGGCGAAGTTATCCATTACTACTTCCTGCTGATTAAGGGGCGTTGAAAATCTCACGGATTGTTGAGACTGGGTCATAATCTGCAGCTGTGAAGCTGATCTGGCCATCTCTTCTCATCAGAGGTTTTTTCAGGGGGTCTTGGTTGATAAAACCATATTTGCCTGGAAGCAATCCACAAGTTCTCATCTGTGGAAACAGAAACAGAACTCTTCCAAAGCAATAAATCCTTAGACACAAATTTCAAAATCAAAATACCTTTAAAATATATATTCTTGTTTAACTTAGTAGCCTTTGCAATCCATTGTCTTTCTGCAGTTAGCTCATTAACAGTTAAAAAATTAAAAGAAAACACAATAACAACCAAAATCCAGATTTTGTGTCTATTTTCCATCTTTACGTGGCTTATTATATTTTTATTATTCTATTTCTTGCTTTAAAAACTTTTTCTAACCTCTTTATTTTCTCTCTGAAGCCTATGTACCTTTTACAAACATTGTAACCCGTTTACAGGTTTTCTTTTTATTTGAATCTGTTTTATTGTGAATCCTTAATCATCTTCTAACCTTAAGAGCTTTTAAAATACATTCTCCAAAAAGAAGCACAGTTTTTGCAAATTAGGCTGAATCACTAAGTTTTCTTAAACGGACCGTAAACAGAGCACACCTAAGAAAATGCTGCCACGAAGAAAATTTGTTTCTCTTTTGTTCAAAATAAGCAGAAATCTAAAATCAATCACGTTACTGAGTCTTTTGTTAGTTTTTAGGAACCCGCCTGATTGTAGCTCACACTGCCTGTCGCCAGCCCGCCGCTGGCACCATTTTGAATGTGACTCGGACCATGCTTTCTTTGTACAAAGACCCCCGATTCACATACACAATTTGGAAGTTGCCTTTGCTCAGTTTCTGCGATCTAGAACCCTTTGTAATCTTTCTCAGGCTTTAAGTGGATAATCGACCCACGTTGGATGCGCCATCTGTTGTAGCGGGTTCTCTCGGGTCCCGTACGCCAGAGGTTCTCTCGGGTCCCGTACGCCAGAGGTCCCGGACCCACAGACTTGCCCGAGACCGCTTATCTGCTCACTGCCTCCCAGGCCCCCAGAAACGACTCAGACGCTTCTATTAACTTCATGCTGTTTGGCCTATGGCTCAGGCACATTGCTAGCTAGCTCTTACATTTTAAATCAACCCATTTCTATTAATCTGTGGGCCACGTGGCGGCCCGTAGCTCACCCGTGCTCCTTACATGTCGTTCCTTGGGCAGCTGGCTCGATCTGCCTGACTCCACCCTGCTTCTCCCACCTAAGCTCTGATTCTCCTCCCACTTCCTCTATGGTGCCCGCCATGACCCATAACAGCTACTTTATTTAAAGATACAGCACACACAAATGCATTCCCACATCATCTCCCCAGATCTTGAGCTAATCTTTGAGAGACAGATGATAGGGAAATGTCTAAAGAGAAGGATATGTGATAATATAGATTGTTTATTTTTCTTTCACGGATGTTTTAGTGCATTTACCACCAACGTAACCTTTAATAGCAAATTAAAATTTCTATTTTACTTACTTATTTTGAATTCGTGATCATCTAATAATAATCTTAATATTCCATAAGATAATATGGCCTGGGGTTGAGAAATGTCAGTTTCAGAAGAGTTAAATGATTATTTCCAATGTTATACACCTCTGTTAATTAGCTAGACCAAAATTCAAACCCAAGTCCGTCTAATAGCAGGTCTCTAGAGATCTCCTACACCAGCTCAGTCTTATGGATGTCTAAGTTCTCATCATCTCTGGATAAGCTGTTCATTTGTCAGTTTATTAGTTATGAAATTGTGTATACAGCATGTCCATTTACCTTGTGGGTCTGGGATGAATTTCAGGCAGCCCATGATTTTAATTTTTGTAGTGTTTCTCTCTCCTCATCAAATGCTCCTTAATTATAGCTAAGAACCCCTGTGATGCTTTTTTCTAAAACCAGTTACAATTTCCTTTGCATATAGTATTTTCTTCCATTGTTGAAACTGTTACTGGTAAGGACAAGTTCAGTGAAATTTAAGGTCTAATCAAAACCTTGTTTCAGACCAGTAAGCTATGGTTTGTGAGATGGCTCACTCAGTAAAGTGTCTGCCACACAAATATGGAGTCCTGAATTAAATTTCTAGTACCCCTGTTTAAGTTATTTAAACATCTGGACATGGTGGCATGGTATTGCATTCACTGGACTGGCAAGATGGAGACAGGTATGTTCTTGGGGAAACATTGGAAAAGTTCCAGGTGAGATATCATCCAAAAAGGAACTCAAGAAAATAAATAACTGACCACACATAATAGATGGACAGTCCTTGGGAATGGTAGTCAAATTTATCCTCTGGGCTTCATATATACATACATGTGCAAATTTACATGTGTTCTTGTATACGTAAGCACACACACACACAGATACACAAATAACCTCAGAAAAAGTGTAAGCATTATCTATACCTTCATCTATAATATGTGGACCATGAGTTCAGAATATCACAGAGCTGCTTGGGTACATTAGATTTTCCTGTGACTCTAAACTCTTCCTCTAGAAAAAGTCAGATAAAGTTGACTGAAGGTCAGATGTCAATCTCTTTCTTCTGTAATCCCCCTCTTTACTTTGCAGTGAATTTTATTATAGCAGTATAGAGACCAACACATAAATCTTTATGTCCTGGATGGAGAAAAAATAGCTATGAATCACCAGACTTCATTCTATACAGTCCTGATGCAATGGACATTTGATGAAAGTTTTGGGGAAGCAAACTCAGAACATCTTTGGACAGGGATTTATTAATTGTTTTTTCTTTATACATAAGATAAGATTTCTGGGAGGAAGACTCTATTTTAGCTCATAGTCTAAGGGTATGAACTGTCATGACAGGGAGGGAGCTTGAGGCAGCTGGTGACATTGTGTCCACAGTCAGGAAGCAGAGAGGCACAATTCACTTTCTGCCTTTTACTCAGTTTGGGACCCTAGCCCAGAAAATAGTCCTGTCCAAATTTAAAATAGGCTTTCCCACTTCAAGTAACCCAGTCTGGGCAGTAGCTCACAAACATGCCCGGACATTTGTTTCTATGGTGATTTAAATCCTAGTAAGTAAACAATCAAAAGGAGAGATCAGACTAAGCATCTTCTTCAAGTTTCAGAGAGTTGCATGAAGATTTTTTATTTATTTATTTATTTATTTATTTATTTATTTATTTATTTATTTATTTATTTATTTGTTAGTTAGTTAGTTGTGTTACAAAACAAACAAAAAGCCAACTAAAATTCTCTAATCCCAGGTACTCAGATTCACACATAAGTTCATGAGTCAGAAGTCCCCTCATTGTGTCTGGTATTAGACAGTATTTGCATATTTATAAGCCCAGAAAGAAATGCCTTCACATTTTACTTTATGATTAGTGAAGCTACCAGAGAGAAAATTGAAGGTGAAAGCTACCATAGAAAATGGATTGTTTCTTTATTTGTATACTTTTTCTGAGGCACAGTGGCACTGTGTGTCCTGATAGAAGCTGCCATTAAAAATGAATTGTTTCATCTTTTCATATCTGTTTACTGAGGCACACTGCCACTGTGTGTCCCTTCTCAAAGTACAGTTGTCAAGGTTTAGTTGATCGCATATCACCTCAGCACTTCGTTGGGAATAATAGCTCTACCACATTTCCTGAAGATGTGTTACTCCTGTACTTTATTCTCTAGAACATTCCACTAATTATGCCATCCACCCTGACCCCAGCCTCACCTTCTGTTGACATGATTATTAGTTCACTAATGTCTGAACCACTTTTGGGCTGATTTAACTTCATCATCTATGCTATGCTTGCAAGTATTCATCAAATGCCTTTTCCCCTCCTCCTCTTGTGCCAACACACTTGTATGCATGCAGATACACATGTATGCATGAGTACATTGAGGACTGAAGTCAACATGAGGTGCTGTTTCTCAACTGTTCCACCTTGGTTAGACCCGAAGCTCATTTACCTAGCTAGGCCAGATGGCCAGTGATTCTTGGGGATCCACCTGTCTCTCCTTCTACAGAGAAGAGGAATTATAATCATTTAAGACACATAGACGCTTACAATAGTTTTAGGCTGATTGGGCTAAGGCCCAGGCATATCACTTGCTAACTCTTTACCCTTAATCTAACCCATAAATCTTATCTTGTTCAGCCATATGGCTCAGTACCTTTTCTCATAACAGCATAGTTGTCCTCTGCATCTTCTGGCTTCTCCATTCATTATGCTCTGTTCTTCCAGTTCCCAGAGTTCTCCTAGTCTGGTAGCCCTGCCCACACTTCCTGTCTACCTTTGGCTAATCAGTGTTTTTTTTTTTGTTGTTTTGTATTTTTTTTTTTTTATTAAACTCATATGCGGGGACAATTATTTACAATGGAACAACATAATTCCCCTACATCATCCTATGCTTAATTTTACCTGGCTTCTGGATACCAAACTCAGGTTTTTGTGCTTGTACAGCACTCAATTGACTTCCCCCGCTCTTGTAAGACCTTTTAGCACCATATAGATTAATACAACTTCTCTTAGGGTTATCAGTGCTTTTAGATACAGGTCTTGTTCAACAGCTGTCTTAATTTGCTTTCTATTACTATGATAAAATACCCAAGGCAGATTAGAGAAAGAGGAGTTTGTTCAGGTTCATAGTTCTAGAGAGATAAGTGTGTAACACCATCATGGTCGAAAAGCATGGTAGCAGGCATAGTAACTGAAACACAAAGCTGAGAGATGGCAACTAAAACTGTAAGCAGGAAGCCAAGTTATGAGAGTAGAAATGCTGTGAAACTGTGAAATCCAACATCTTGCCCCCAGTGACATATTGCCTTTAACAAGCCTATGTCTCCTAACTACTCAAACAGTACCACCAATTAGGAACAGAGTATTCAAATACCTGAGCCTTTGGGGACATCTCATTCAAGCCACCACAACCAACTTTCTAAGAGTCAAAGGACAGGAAATTAAATTTCCTGTTAGGATGCTTACTTTAACCCATGAGAATCCAGGTAGAACAATTATATGCAAAGTCTATGGGGATAAGAGATCTCAACATTCCCATCTTCCTGAGGAAGAGGTTAAACTCTGGAGTCAACTCTTCCAAGTTTCACTGGTGACTTGAGAACAAATTGTATTCTGTGATGAATGTATTAGAGGACACACCATTACAGGATTTCATTGAGTTAACTTTCTTAGAGCAGTGTGCACAAACATCTCTTTATCTAAGCTAGGGCACGAGTGACAGATCCAAGAACTAATTCCATCCAAGTCTCACTAAGTGAACCAATGAGTTTATCCAACTTAGTTATACAGCACTCTGAGGGGTTACCTATTGAAACATAGGTGGCATCCAAACAGCTTTGTCACTTCAAAGTCCCACACAAACAAGAATGATAACCTTACGGAAACTGCATCCTGGAGGCTCCCTTTCAGTTGGCCTTCCATATCCCTTATAATCCAGTATCTTCTAAGATAACCATCAGATAGGGAGACATGAAGGAGTAATGTCTGGAATCCCAGGTGAGAATACTTGGCCCCCCTTTTACTCTAGAGTGCCTACAATTCTATCCTCATCTATCTACTTACCTCTGAATTGCTCTGCTCAATTAGTTGCCATGGAGCTAAAACAATCTTCACACCAAGGACCATCTTATTATTTTCCCACAAAAGCCATATTATATCACAGTGTATGTTTTTTACTACATATGGTGTTGTTAATTTTAAGTGCATTGACTGAATACTGCTCTGTGTCAGACAACCAAGAAAAAAGCAGAGAAAAGCCAGGTCATTTATTTCTGTCTCTGATGCATCCATAGGACAGTGTGAAGAGTGTTACTTGGTCATGAGTGGATCAATATGAAACATTTGATAGCAGGGTTAAGAACTTTGGGTCTATAATTCCGGGGAGCTGGATTTCAAAGAAAAGCAGTAGCTAAGGCAAAACAACTGCAAGAGTGCTTGACAGAAAGGAGAGAAGCTTTGTGCATGCAGACCGAGAAATATGAAAGCATGTGACATCATTGCATAAGCATCTTTGTAGTGTTGTTATAAAAAATGAATTAATGGAGTAAAGTAGTATCAGATTATGATGCACACACACACACGTGTGTGTGTGTGTGTGTGCATGCATATGTAGACTAGAGGTCAATTTCAAGTGTCGTTCCTCATGAGTTATCTTTATTTTGAAACTTTGTCTCTTACTAGCATCAGGAGGGTGTCAAGTAAACTAGGCTAGGCAGCCTGAAAATGCCTAAGATTTGCTTATCTCCCCAACTCTAGGGCTGTGAGCTTATGACATTACACCTGGTTTTTATTGCCCACCTCAGTTTTACTCTACTATGCTACAAGCAATTTCTTCATCAAATATTGAATAAGTTCCAGATAATTGAGCTTCTTATGGAAATACTATTGATTTAGTTTTATCAGCACAAAATATTGTGCCTGAGTTATCCACAAGCTCTGGTAGAATTTGCACTTCTCTACCTAACTCCAGTGTGTAGTGAAGAGAGGAAAGTGCAAAACCAAAAGAAAAAAAAATCCAAATAGATCTAACTTCCCTGCATTTATGGTTAACATAGATTCAAAATAATTTTCCACATATTTCAATATTTTTGTTTCAGATCCTTATATTTTCACTGGTGTCTCCAGTGTTCTGAGTGAATGTTAGAGCCTACAAGAACTTTGCCCTCTAAATTTCCCCCACTTCTGCTCTTAGGCAAAGTTAATTGGAAAGCAAGATTGGGTTGGTGGGACAATTTAATTTATACTGCATGCTAGACTGAAAGTGCTGAGATGTTTTAGTGATTCATGAACTGTGTATGATATTCACATTCCAGAAAACCTATCCTTAAGGTTTTGATGGTGATGGCATTTTTTGAATGTCATGTGAATCAGTGGCATAATTGCTATTCCAACATAGGTAAAGGATCCTCTTTACTTCACCAAAGAGATTGCTAATGCGGTGATTATGGAGCAGAGTTAGTGGCGAAAATTCCAGAGAGGTTTCAGAGAATCTCTGGAATCACATTGAAAAGTCATTCTTCTTTCTTCTTGCTAAATGAGGTTTCTCTAGGAGCCTTAGGCAAACTCTTTGGCTGCCTGTGACTGATTTTTCTTGAATCTAATACAATAGACCTCGGTGACAGAGCACATAGTATCTATCGTATGTTCAAACAAGAATCAGTAAACCAGGGAAAGAAATGGGTATCATATGTTTGATTGAAGGGGGAGAGAGCTGAAAGTAAGATGGAGATACACAGGGAGAAAAATGTCACTCAATTAACATTTCTAGAAAAACCATTGCTTAAAACTAAAAGAACCCTTCATTGTATAAATCAGTCAGTGGTACACTCAGCCTACATATCTATCTGTTGGTATTTGGTTTCTGGTCTACTACTCATACTAAAATACACATATGTTCTCATCTTTCCTATAAAATGGCATAGAATTTACATTGAAACTGTATAGCCCTCCTGTCAATCATCATCAGATTATTGTATTGTCTCATATAAAATTGATAATCTTTAGTTTCACCATGATGTTTAGAGAATATTGGCAAGCTTAAAAATTTGTCCTTGCCTAGTACAAACACAGTTTTATTTTAAATATTTTTTCTCTATAGTGGTCTGAGTCTGTGAATAAAAAACTCATGGAGAGAAGGGATATAGTATCCTATGAAACTGATTACTCAAAGATTTCTTTTATAATCAAGTCTACATAGTAAAGAGAGAGAAAATAAAGAAATAAGAAAATTGATCTTAGTGTCTAAACACAGAGAATTGAAAGAGGAAGAATATGGTAAAGAAGCATAAAGTTTTTCAGTAGTAAAGGATGAAGTTAGTTTTTTGTGGGTTTTTTTTAAAAATAGGAAATTAAGTCCAACTGGAATTATCATATAAATTATATTAAGCAAATCACAGAATAAAAACACCTACTTTCTCTCATTTTTGGATCTTTGCTTTTATATACATGCATAGAATTATGTGTGTGTATGTGTGTAGTTGACTGCATAATTATGAGTATGGGTGCATTAATGTGTGCTTGTGTGAAGAACAAAGGTTGAAGTTTGGGATCTTCTATTGTTCTCTACCATTTTTAATTCTTGCCCTAGGGTCTTTTACTAAACTGGGAAATTGGCTGAACAATGACTCCATGGATCCTCCTGGCCTCTGGACTGCTAGAATGTGGTGATATATTTTATATTTAATAAAATAAGCCCGGAATATCAGAGAACAGAATCACCCACAGTCAAACCATGAAGGTCAGAGAGTAATGACTCATGCCTTTATCACATCACTCAGGAGACAGAGCTCTTTCTGTATTTCTGTGAGTTCAAGGCTTAACAACCAAACAGTAGTAGCTCACACCTTTAATCCTAACTTTAGGATTGTGATGCAGAGTTGAACCTGGAAGTGAAACACTGGGCAGGGAATCTATTTAAGGCAGGATAAGACAGACAGACATTCAGGCATTCTGTAGAGTGACCAGATAGGCAGAGGACTCTTGAAGACAGCTTTTACTCTAATCAGCCTGAAAAGCTGACTGGGTAAAAATTGAATGTGGTCTGTTTCCTCTTCCTGATATTTCAGCTTTTTTTTTTTTTTTCAATATCTGGCTCTGGGTTTTTATTAAAAACCAACTAGAATTTGTGCAATACTATGATTACAGACTAATACAGGCACATTATTTTTGAGGAATCTGAGCTCGAATTCTCATGGGCTTGTGATTAGCACTTTCCTCTACTGAATCATCTAGCTTTCCAACCAACAAGAAAGAGTCTTCTGAAACACTTTTCTAGACACAGAGGTGCGCAAGAACACCCAGGGAATGGCATGGTCCTACACATGGTCTAGAAGATTGTTAGGCTTTTCAGGGAGTTGCGAGTTACCATCAGAAAGGGAGAGAAGCAAACTTGTGCCACATGTTGAAGACTGGGAGGCCCTGCAATGGGAACACCCTGGTGACAGCTTGAAGCCTGAATTGTAAGCTTTCTCATCCAAATACTAGGACCAATAAAAGTGAATGAAGCTCCATTCTCAGGAGCTCCAACCTCTCCCTTCATCTCGGAAAGTGCAGAGGATTTGGGGATTTTCTGTTCTAGCCATCACATTTGCCCTTGGTGCATCCTCTTGTAAAGCCATGTTCCTGTCAGGCTACCATGTGCAAAGGGGAGGCTGTTATTCTAACTTTAAAGAACAGTATGCTTATAGGGGATTTTTTTTTCTTTTTTCATCATATAGAGAATCCTGGAGTCTGAAGGTACTATGTAGAGCTTAATTATGATACTGCAGTCATGAATGAGTGATGACTGAATGACTTCTATTAGACAGATGTTTACTTCTTTTCTTTGGTAGATGGGTTAAGTCTAATTCTTAACTGGTATTGACGACATTGTTATTCTTTGATATTATCATAAGAACTATCTACCATGTTTTCCATATAATTTTTTACTATCCATATAAATTTCTAATATGAATTAATTTTCTCATCCCTTTCAAAAAGCTGTTCTTGGAACTGGAGAGATTATTCAAACATAATATTCACCACACAAGATGAAACCTCAGCTTGATCCCCAAGTAAGCAGCCAGAAAAATGCCTCCCTCATAAAAAAACATCAAAGCATATAATAACCCCTTGTAGCTTCGGAACTTCTAGACAGGTGGACAGAGATAGGTCCTAGGGCTCATCCACCCTGCCTCATGAGAGTATTTTACTTGCTAATACTTATCTGTTTGTTAATCTAACTTTTGCTTTGTTTTGGGATTATAAGTGGTTAAGTGGTTTTGGGAGTTCCTAGTCACTGGCTTCTCATGTATTTGGCAATGGCTTCAAGTTGGCCCTTTCTGTTGGAGAGAAGTATGTCTGTTTGCCTTGAGGCCATTGTGCTTTCAGGGTTCAAAGAGTGAGTGAGTGAGTGAGTGAGTGAGTGAGTGAGTGAGTGAGTGAGTGAGTGGAGAGAGGGCCTCTGGATAGTTGTGCTGTTTCATGTTTTATTTGTTGCTTCTCTTCTGGTTCTGGAAAAGTACTGAAGTCTCTTGACAAGCAAGCTCCTCCCCAACTCTTTTTGCTGCCCGACTCATGGAATTGTCCCTTAGGCACATACATGCTGGGCTCACTATGCCACAGCTTGTTTAGGCTCATATTTGGGCCTAAAATAAAATTGGCTTGTGGTGTATCCAAGTGGAGAGAGTTGGTAGTATTGCACACTCAAGAGCTCCTAAAAATAGAAAACAGTAGTAAGAAGTACTTATAACCAGTAATTGAAATTTAATTCAAATTTTATATATTTTTTTAAAATTCTAGGTTGAGTAACTTTCTTGGTGGTAGTCTCAATGATGCAACTATCCATCATCCACTGAGAGACAGTAGTCAGCATGACTAGTTATAACCCACTTCAGCTCTGTGGAGCATCCTTCTAAAGTTTGTAAGAAACAAAGATGAAGAGACAGCTCAGTTGGGAAAACAGACAATTAATAAGTGTGCAGACTTGAGTCCAGTCTCCAGAGCTTATGCAAAATGAACCAGGTCTGATGAATCTCATTCATACTTCCTAGGTGGAATCAGTGGACACACCATGGTGCAAGGTAGAGAACTCCAAGTAAATGACATCCAAAGTTTACTTTTGACCTCTGCTCACATGCACACACATATTCATGTACATCCATGCACACAGGTACAACTACATATTTATGAACACACACATACACACACACACACAGACACGATATAAAAATGTAGACTGACTGACATTTATCTCTACATTTGTCATCTGTCAATTCTTAAAAAGACCCCAAGGCCTAGTTATATGTGAAGCTCAGTCATATCAACAAGTTCCAGGCCATGGGGAGGACCTGTCTTTAGAAACAACGTGGGGAGCCAATGACACCCTATGTGAACTGTAAGTGCACCCATACTCAAGATGAGTCCCTTATCTCTTTTGTCTGCCCTGCAAGCTTCATTAAAGCTCCAAGTCCCAATCTGCCACATTTTAAGTGATGCATAAGGTTAATTATTTTACTGAATTTATAAGTTTAAGGTTTATTAAGAGAAAAATATGCTGTTATTATGTGATATTCAAAGATTCCAGAATATATGAATAAAAAGAGGTTTTACCTCACTAGCACTTTGAATCTCATGCATATATCCCATGTGTAAAATATTTTAATTTAAAATATTTGATAGTTTCATGCATTTCTATAATGAACATTAGTGACTGATTTTCCCATTTTTGTCTTTCAGTGCAGTCCTTTCCTATTAGCCCATCTCACTCCATCCCCTTTTAAATTTTCATGTCTTCATTTTGTACGTGGCTACTGAATTTAATCACAGTAGCTTGCCTAACTTTGATTGAGAGGCTATCTACTAGAGTAGGGGCAAGGCAGAAATCTTTAGCTGGCTTTAATGCTGAGAGAAAAATTGTAGGGTGCTCATCCCTAAATGGGTAGCTACATCATTCTAAGAATCAGGAAACAACACATAAGAGGAAGTAGGGAAAATATGTGCACCAACATCCCCTTTTTTTATCCTGACTGCCTCAAGCTCCTGAAACCATAGTGAACAATTCCCTTGAACTGGGAGCCAGAATCAACTTTTCTTTTTATGTTCCCCCCCCCCAGGGACTTTTATCACAGCAACAAGGGAAGTAGCTTTTGGGTATAGGCAGGTGAGATGGTCAGTGCTCACCAGTCTCCCACAGTCACACCCAGAGAGATTCTTTGTAGCCTTTTCCTGAGTACTTTCTGGGGCCCCTTGTTAGGTGAGGCTCAGGACAGATCTATGTAGTGGTCTATTCTCCCTGTCCTTCTCAGGGTCATTTCTCTTCTTGTGCTTCCACAGCCAATGCAAAAGCATACAGATTTACTTTAGATAATCCCAAAGACTGCTCACAGTTCAGAGTGTTCATTATGCACAGGGAAAAGAGCTAGTCCTCTTTTGCACAGATATTGTGAGCTGATCATGCACGTAGCACATACAGTTTTTTCCTAATTATTTTGCTAATAGTACTATCATAGTCTGAATGCTAGCTATAAAAAATCCATAACTAAATTTCTGTTATGGAACAGGATAATCAAATCCCACATTTGTCACCTGTTAATTAGAGACTCTAAAAAAATCATTCAGTCTTTTAAAGCTTCAGATCCTGATTTTATTTTTAAAGATGAAGAAAGGTGGGGTTGCTAACACTGGAGATTGGGAGCTGAGTTAGCAAATTATCTTTCTATCTATCACATGTGGCATGTAGTCAGTTTTGAAAAGGATGTGGATGTTAATATTATTCTTTTCTGTAATGTTACAAAGTCTTTAATTATAAGAGGTAACACTGGCTTGTATATTAAATTCATGTTTATGAGAACTATGAATGAATGTATATGTGGAGTAAATGGACTAAGACAAAGAAAGAAATATACCAGTATAATAAAATTTCCTTTCAATCTCAAATATTAAGTGGAGTAAGCAGATAACTGAAATACTCCAAAATAGGGCTTCTCATAAATTCACCATGCAATAGCTGGACCTGCTGTGTATGAATACAGCAAAAGAGCTGTGAGTCTGTAACGGGGGAGGTTGTGGTCTCCCACATCATCTGCCAAGGTGACCCAGGTGTAATCTCAGGGAGTCAGTCTCGAAAATGATTGCAAATTAGTAAACTGAAACCCAATCAATTGAATTGTGTTGTGTGTAGAGAAAGCCTATGTGAATGGGATGGGGATGGTGAGCCAGAGACCAACCTAGGGCAGTTCAAGGACTCAGAACTTTGACTTTGTGTGCAGCAGCATCCTGAGAAGATGGCGACCAAATGGTGATGCCCCGGCTTTCAGTCAGGAGGAGAGGCTGCTCCATGCCAGTAGAAAATCAGAGAGTGTGTTCACACACAAACGTGTTAATGTTTGGGAATCCGTTCTTGGTTTTACAAGCTGGTCATTCCATTTCGTTTTCTAGACCCTGAGAAAAAGATTTCAGAAGTGCCATTTGCCGAACAAAGCTTAGAAGTAAAACCGGAAATGATCAGCAGTGCTAGAAGTAAATGCCTCTGTGGGTGCAGATGCCATCAGCGTTAGTCAGAGCATAAGCAAAGCCAATGACAAAAGTACTAGGTTGTATGGCACACAATTTTGACTCAACATTTCTTAGATGCAGATGACTCAAGGTACATCTTTCTCCATTGCTGTTATAAACCAGTAGTATTCACCAATGTGATTGTTGTTTTTGACATAAACTTTTTGTAACCTAGAATTTCAGGAAATACACTTTTCCTTTTATTTTATTGATTGTTCTAACTAAAAATCATTTTTATCCATGTATTCCCCTACTCCCCTTCCCTTCCCTCCTCCCAATCTCTCCCAGTCAGCCTTCCGCCTCACCCTTGCCATCCCCTCTCCCAAAAGAGCATGAAGTCTCAAGGTGAGTCAGCTCAGCTTGGCCCATCCATTCCAGGGAAGTCCGATTTCCTCATCCTAAAGTCAAGACTGAGTTAGGTGTTCTTCTGCAGGGAAATGGCTCCAAGGTGCCAGCCGGTGAACAGGAACACAGTCTGACCCACCCCTCGAGGCTCCACATACTGCCCTTGCCAATCGACAGTTTATTGCTTAAAGTTTTTAGATAAAATCATTCCTGACAGTGTAAACTATACTACCAACCCAAATATATTTTTTCCTGTGTAATTTGGAAGAGCTTTTTTTATACCTAACATGTTTTTTATATTTGTCAATATGCTGATACAAAGGCATTAGGTAGGTATAGAGAAGATTTCATGGAGTCTAAGGGGCAATGGTCAACATTAATGGACATACTTCAGAAACCAGCATGTATAGCCAGAAAATAAAATGACATAAAGAAGCATGACATAGCATGGTGTGGTTTGCTCAGGGAGAGTCTGGATTTTGTCTTTACTCCACTGTGAATGTTTGCACTGTGCTTTGCAATCTCTATTTGTGAATACTTTTGAACAAAAAGGCAAATCTATTATCTCTGTGTGTGCAACATGCACAGGTATGCTTTTTAGTTAAAGCAAGGCCTCATCATTTGAATGGATTCTAAAATAAAGGAATCAAATTACAGATATTATAATATGTATTTCTTTGTATTTTTTAATAGGGCTGTAGGGGAAGGGTTCAGGTGGGTATATGGTTTATTTAGAACCAAGATAAATTATTAAATGTTTTTCTCTAAATCTCACGAGCTTGATTCAAAATCTTAAAATTTAATTTTCCACATGTGCTATGTAACAAGAAATATCCAATCCAGGATCATAGCTGGATGCCTATGAAATAAGTTGTCTTGCCTGAGGCCACAAAGTAGTTCAGGGACAAGAAGACAGCTAAAGTAAGTGATGGTGAGACCAGTTCTGAGCATTTAATGCAGACCAGATACTGTGCCCAGCAGCTGCAACTTTCATTTAATTCTTGCAGGCTGGTAATCTAATGTGTACCCAACCCACCCCAAGACTCTGAAAGGATGCTAATATTGCTCACTCATACTACAGAGCTAGCAACTGTAAATCCTAATATGTATTCTTTTTTGACATTTATTATTTTTTGTTTTAATTTTTTTCTCATACCCACCTCTGCTCTCCCTCCCATCCCTTCTCCCAGACCTACTCCAGCCTCTCCTCATCCCAACCACATATTAACTCCCCAGAGAGGGCAAGGAATCCCAAAGTGGGTCAGTTTGGTCTGGCATATCCAGTTGAGGTAGAACTGAGTCCCGCCCCCAAATATCAAAACTGAGAAAGGTGTTCCACAGCAGGGCATGGGCTCCAAGAAGCCAGTTTATGCCCCAGGAATAAATTCTGGTCCAAGTGCAAGAGGCTCCACACACTACCCATGCCTTTCCACTGCCATCCACATTCAGAAGGCCTAGATTCATTCCATGAAGTTCATGAGCTGTCATTTCAGAGTCTGTGAGTTCCCAACAGCACAGGACAACCTACTATATGGATTTTTACATCATGACCCAATCCCTAAACTCATGCAATCTCTCCTCCCTCTCTTCAGCTGGACCAGTAGCTCAACTTGGTATTTAACTATAAATCTCACGTCTGACTCCATCAACTGCTGGAAGAAGGTTCTATAATGGCAATTAGGGCAGTCATTCATATAATAATAGGGAAATAATAGTTTAGGCACCTTCTCCACTATTTCTTGGAGTCTCAGCTGGTCTCATCTTGTGGGTTCTTAGGTATTTGCTAGTATCAGGTTTCTCTTGAACCCCACAATGGCTCCTTCTATCAGGATATCCATCTTTTTGCTCTTTTTCTCTGTTGTTCCTCCCACTCAACTGTCCCATTTTCTCATGTTCTCTTTCCACTTCCATTTTCTTCCTCCTGCCATATAATCACAATTTACTCAGGAAGTCTTCTCTATTTCCTCTTCCCAGGGGAATCTATGGATGTCTCTCATAATTTCCTTCTGCTACCTGGCTGCTAGGGAGGTTGTGGGTTATAGCCTGGTTATCCTTTACTTTACATCTAAAATATACTATGAATGAGTATATACCATGTCTATCTTTCTGGCTCTGTGTTACTTCACTCAAGATAATACTCTCCAGATCCATCCATTGGCCTTCAAACTTTAAGATGTCATTTTTTTTACTGCTGAGCAGTGCTCCATTTTGTAAATGTACCACAATTTTTTAATCAATTATTCATTTGAGGGTTATCTAGGTTGTATCCAGGTTCTAGATATTATGAATAGTACTGCTATAAACATAATTGAGTAATGCCCTTGGGGTAAGAATGCACATTCTTTGGGTATATGCTCAATAGTGATATGACTGGTTCATTGGGTAGATTGATTCCCAGCTCTCTGAGGAACAGCCATACTCATTTCCAAAGTGACTGTACAAGTTTATATTTCAACCGGCAATGGAGGAGTATTCCCCTTGCTCCACATCCCCTCCACCATAGGTTGTCATCTGTGTTTTTGATCTTAGCCATTTTGACAGGTGTAAGATGGTATCTCAGAGTTGTTTGATTGGCATTTTTTCTGATGGCTGTGAATGTTGAGAAATTCTTTAAGTGTCTTTCAGCCATTTTGAGTTCTTCTGTTGAGAATTCTCTGTTTAGCTCTGTACCACATATTCCAGTTATGTTCTATGGTTTTTTGACCTTTAGTTTCTTGAGTTCTCTCTATATTTTAGATATCAGTCTTCTATCAGATGTAGAGTTGGTGAAAATATTTTTCCATTCTTCAGGCTGCTGTTTAGCCTTATTGACTGGGGATTTTGCCTTACAGAAGCTTCTCAGTTTCAGGAGGTCCTATTTATTAATTGTTGCACTCAGAATCTGTTCTGCTGATATTATATTGTGGAAGTGGTCTCCAGTGCCAATGCGTTCACTTTCTCTTCTGTCAAATTCAGTGTAACTGGGTTTATATTGAGGTCTTTGATCCACTTAGACTTGAGTTTTGTGCAAGGTGATAGATATGGATCTATTCTCATTCTTTTACATATCACAATCCAGTTATGCCAATGCTATTTGTTGAAGATGCTGTCTTTTTTCCATTGTATATTTTTTGTCTCTTTGTCAAAACTCAGGTGTTCAAAGGTGTGTGGATGTGTGTCATGGTCTTTTATTTGATTCCGTTAGACCACAAGTTTGTTTCTTTGCCAGTATAAAGCTGTTTTTATTACTGTAGCTCTATAGTAAAGCTTGAAGTCAAGGATGGTGATGGCTCCTGAAGTTCTATTATAGATTGGGATTGTTTTCAAAATCCAAACATTGTTTTGGTATTCCATATAAAGTTGAGTTTGTGAAGAATTGTGTTTGGATTTTCATTAGGATAGCTGCACAAGCTTGTTTCTTAAGTCAATTTAGTTAAAAATTCTTTTTCCAACACTTTACCCTAAGCCAGTGTCTGTCTTTGAAGCTGAGATTTGTTTCTTGTATGCAGCAGGAGGATAGAATCTGTTTTCCTATCCATTGTATTAGCCTCTGTCTTTTTATAGGTAAATTGAGTCCTTTGATATTAAGGGACATTACAGATCAGTGATTGTTGATTCCTGTTATTTTGTGGTGTGTGTCTGTGTGTGTCTCTCTGTGTGTGTGTGTGTGTGTGTGTGTGTGTGTGTGTGTGTGTGTGTGTGTGTTTTACTTTGAGGTTTCCTTCTATAGGATTATCTGGTGCTTGTGGCTTCCTGGGTGTATCTAGCTTCGTTATGATAGGTTTGAGTTTTCCTTCTAGTGATTTTTGTAGGGCTGGATTTGTGGATTGTTTAAATCTAGTTGTAAAATATCTTGGTTACTCCATCTATTTGTGATTGAGAGTTTTACTGGGTATAGTAATCTAGACTAGAAGCGATATGTTGTATAACATCTGACCAGGACCTTCTGGCTTTCATTGTTTCCATTGAGAAGTCAGGTGTTATTCTGATGGGTCTGCCTTTATAAGTTACCTGGCCTTTTTATTTTATAGCTCTTAATATTCTTGCTTGATTCTATAGGTTTGGTGCCTTAATTGTTATGTATTGAATGAGGGGTCTAGTCTATTTGGTGTTCAGAAAGCTTCTCGTACCTTTATAGACATTTCCTTCTTTAGGTTGAAACTATTATTTTTTTGAGTTGATTTTCTGTGCCTTTGTGCTCTTTTTCTATTCCTATTAGTCTTATGTTTGGCTTTTTCTGGTGTCCCAAATTTCCTGGACATTTTGTGTTATGACATTTTTGGCTTTAATATTTTCTTTCATTGATGTATCTATTTCCACTGTTAAATCTTCCACATCAGAGATTTTCTCTTCCACCTCTTACATTCTGTTGGTTATGCTTGCATCTGTAGTTCCTGTCTGTTTCTTCAAATTTTCCATTTCCAACATTCATTCTGTTTATATCTTTTTTATTGCTTCTATTTCAATTTGTAAATCTTGAAATGTTTTCTTCACCTGTTTAATTGCTTTTTCTTGGTTTTGTTTATTTTTCTTTAAGGGATTTTTATATCTTCGAATTTTTGTTTGTCTTTTCTTCTATTTCTTAAAGGAAGTTTCTTATTTCCTCTTTCAAGGTTTCTACTATCTTCATAAATTTGTTTTTAGGGTTGTTTTATTTCACTTCTTTTACATTGACAAATTCAGGTCTTACTATTGTAGAACTGGTGGATTCTGTTGGTGCCATATTTTTCCTTGTGATGCTATATATATTTTTAGCATCTTCCCATTGCTTCCTCTTGTTTTCTTGGATTAATGAAGAATTTTTCTGTATCCCAGGGATCTCATCTTGGTGCAATATGCTATGGCTGTATCTGCATCTCAGGAAACCTCACTTGGTCCAATCTAGGTTCTTGCTCCACTTTGTGGCAGTGTATTCTGTATCACAGTCAGCTGTTCTTTGTCCAATAGACACTGGCTATTTCTGTGTCTCAGGAATCCTATCTTAGTCCAATATGAGCTTTTGATCTTGTAGGAGGTTTTGATCTTATAGGGGCTCTTGATTCAATTGGTGATGGTGAACTGTGAGGCTCAGGTAGCCTCTGAAGTCTCCATGTAGTGGGGCAGATTTATGGTTTGGAGGATTTGAAGATGGAATTGTCCACCAAACTGGCATTTTGATGGGGAATTCTGGCCTTCAGGAGGTTTTGTTGCAGGCTCATATTTAGTGGAGCAACAGGTGTTCTAAGGGTTGTACACCAGGGAAGCAAAACTATGACTTGGTTCCTACCCTTTCTATCATGTGATCCTAAGCAAAACTCATTGCCTCTTAGCTACTTTGAACATTTATTAATGGAAATAGTGGCATATATTGTGGAGGAGAATTGTGTGGGAAAAATTATACCTATCCTTAACAAATGTTATGTTGAACATATTTCTACTGTTGAGGGAAAATTTTATTTATTTGAGTTGAATTTGTATTACTATTTTCAAATATTGTTTTTATTTATTTTTGAAAAAGTCATACGGGAATATTGTACCTGGACAACATACATCTATCTTCTATACTACCTTTTCTAACTCCCCCTGGTATGTATGTGGAGATGTATATGTATATACATGTATACATACATATTTTTGTGTATGGGCTTGTGCATGTGTACATGTATTAGTGCATATGTGGAGGTCAGAAACCAGCTTCTATTATTATTCCTTGAGTACTATAAAGTACATCTTATTTTTTGAGTCAAGATCTCTCATTGGCTTGGGCCTCATCAATTCAACTAGTTTGACTGGCTAGCAGACCACATAGAACTTTCTATCTTACTTACCTAGCCCTATGATTACAAGTGAGTGCCACAAGGGCAGGTTTGTTTCTCCACGTTCAGAAGAACTAGATTCAGGTCACTATGCTCACATACCAAGCAGATTGGACTGTCTATTTGCACAGCTCTACATGCCAGGTTCTTCCTTCCAATTTTCTCCTCTGCTAAGTGATGCCATCTTAAACTTGATTCGAAAAGACAGCTATAAAAGAGGAGGAAACATTGGCTTTCACTGTTCTTTTTAAACTTTCCTATCTAAAGAAAACTAGGTACTTTCTTATTTGCATAATTAACAAGAACAATGCTAGAGCCACTAACCATCAAGGTATTTCTAAAGAACAAAGCAAAAAGCAACCAGTAACTATGAAGATATATTTCAACACAATTTAAAGGTGATAAGGAACATTCAAATCTGATTAAAAGCTGTTGGCAAGTGGTTCAGCCAAGTCCTGTGAGTGATTTTAGAGAGGGAAATGTGTTATATATTTTCAAGGTAGTTTCTCTGATAGCAGATCTTCTTTTATGTGAAAAAGAAGTGACGTTTAATGTCACATTAACACTGCAGTGAGCCTTTGGGTCTTCCTGGCCACCACCAGCACAGTAAACTTTGTAATCTACCTGTGTTCCTGCAAGCACATTTAGGGAAGATATAAAATCCAGTGGTGTTTGGATGTCTGCCACAGAGTCTGTAATTGGTATTCCAACTACTCACATAGGCCTGGAGTGTAAAGGCCTTCTGTTATGCTCCCCCAACCTTAGCCAGGCTGCATCCAATCTAAGGCAGTTTGCAAAGGGAGTGTCTTTACACAGAATCCCTAGATTATCTACATTTTATATTTCTTCCCCCCCCCTTAAATTTATGTTTTGCAGGACAAAGGATACTGGTTTTCTTTCCTTCAAAGATCACTTGCCTGTAACTCAGATAATTATTACTGATACCAACAGATCAAACTCAGAAGCTGCTTGGAGAATTGGCCCTTTACGTTGCTATGGTGACCGTGAGTACAACCCTCCCCTCTTCTCTGATTTACATGAGCACAGGGTGTTTTGGTTCCCTTACCCCTGATCCCTTCAGTGTCCTCCTAGTACTGGAAATTTCTCCCAAGTCTATTGTTTTTCTGTACCCAACGGAAACACAGAAGCCATGTTGACAGACTCTTTGCTTTACAGGACACTACTGGAATGCTGTCTCGTTTTCTACTGAAGCTTCTTACCTCCACTTTCCTACCTTCCATGCGGAGTTCAGTGCTGACATTTCCTTCTTTTTTAAAACCACCGCTTTATCTGGAGTTTTCCTAGAGAACCTTGGTATTAAAGACTTCATCCGACTTGAAATGAGCTGTAAGTGCCTTCATTTATGAGTTCATTGTCAGTGGTCCACAGAGAAGGCTCCACTTTATCTTTGCCACCAGCCATCAGTACAGATTGTTAGTGCTAAACTAATGTCACCTGATATTTGACAGCACTCAGCTGTCAAATCCCTGCTATTGTGTTATGATTTATCATGTTCTATCAGCATTTGTTGGCTGTTTCATCAGGATATGTGCATTACAAAAGTATCCATACATTTTTATTACAGGCTTCATTTTCTGTTAAGGCATAATTATCTCTTACCTGTTGCTTTACGCTTCCATGCCACAAGATTGCACTCTATGGGAAGCAGGGATAATTTCTACTGTGCTACTGAACACTCTCTTCACATCTGGGATCCATTTTAGTATTGTATCCATGCATCAAAAGGCCTTTTTTTCTTCTTTCTTTCCTTCCTTCCTTCTTTCCTTCCTTCCTTCCTTCCTTCTTTCTTTCTTTCTTTTGTTCTTTCTTTCTTCCTTTCTTCCTTCCTTCCTTCCTTCCTCCCTCCCTTCCTTTCTTCCTTTCTTTCTTTTTTCTTTTTTAATGTGATGGAAAGTCAGCTCAACCAGTAAAGCAGCTGCATGCAAGCTTGAGGACCTGAGTTCAGTTTCCCAGAGCCTAAACAACATAGCCAAGGATTCCCATGCCAGAAAAGGCACAGACTAGTGGAGCCCTGTGGCTCCTCTAGCAGAATTGATAAGCTCCATGTTCATAGAAGACTTTATTTTAAAACTGTTGTGGAGAATCATTGAGGAAGAACCTGGGAATCCACCTCTGGCATGCTGGAGCACATCTTGACAAAGTAACACACACACATACACACACACACACACACACACACACACACACACACATACACATGTGCGTGCACATGTGCAGGCACAAATATAATTTATCTTTCACCAATAGGAAAGTATCATTAGTCATTGATAATTCATGCTGATTTTCTACCTTTTTTGTGCCAGCAGCCTGTGTGTGTGTGCAGGGTTAATTGCATAATTTATATCTTTGTAATAGGCATGCACCCATCTGTGGGATCTGTGCATTAGTGATTGATTATTGAGTTAAAAGGACACCAAACAAATACAGATGGAAAAACATTGTTTTATGGGACATGGCTTATCATGCTAACCAAAACACATGAAAACATAAACAGGAAAAAATACAATAATTAATTAATTTTTATTAAAATAAAAATACATTATTTAGTTTGTTTCAGACTTAATCTATGAGTTTGATTTTCTCCAAAGTTGCCAGTGATTTCACTTTCTGTACTTGTTTCTGTTCAAATTAAATTATAAATTGTATTATCCTATTTATCTTTTATTAAATTTAGAAGAGATTATTTTTATTCATTTTCAATGTAGTTTTTTCATATAAGCTTATAGATATTCAAAAGGTTTGGAAAGATTTTTCAACACAAGGACTATTTTGATAAAATAAACCATTTTTAAAATAAGTTACACAGTTATAACACTCTCCATATCTTTTGTTTTTTTTTTTTAAAGCAGAATCAATTCTAGTAACTTCAAAATACCTAAATAATCAAAAATCTTTCTAGTAAATATTTTAATATAGAAATCATCAGAGATTTCTCTCTTGTTATGGAGAAAATGAAAAAACTATCAAGGGTTTGCAATGGCTTGAGATTTTTTTGAATCTTGTGTTGACACTGAGTACTTATATACATTCATGCTAGATTCAGATGGGTGCGAGGGTGGAAATACACAGATCTAAAGGACAAATTGCTTTGTTGCTCTTCCAAACAAATACATCAACCTGGATTTTCATGGAGACAGAGCAGTATATGGAGTTGTTGGTGTTAACTATTCTCTTGGGTATGATATTTACAATACGATTACAATATGATAAGTAATAAAAACGTACTTATTTAAGGGGTACATATATGTTGCTAAAAATTAAGAGTGGCTTTAGGAGTATGTGTGGTACATGCATTTGGTGGAGGAGTGTTAAATTTTAATATCCTTTAGAATTACCAGTGAATTATGATTATTAAACAATAACAAGTAAACAAACAAACAAGTCTACAGGGCTTCAGAGATGACCCAGTCAGAAAAGTCCTTACCCTGCAAGCATAAAAACCTGAATTTTATCCAAAGAACTCAAGTAAAAATAAAACACCAGATGCAGAATAGTAGTGTGTGCTTATTATCCCAGTGTAGGGAAGACAAAGAAAGTTCTTTTACTCAGGGAAAAATTCTATTTCAGAAAAAAAGGTTTAGGGACTCCTGGGTTATGACACCAATATTGTTTTCTAGCTTCCCCATAAATGTGCACATACATGAAGGAGTTCATTTGTTCACATGTATATATGTGAAGAGTTATACAGAAATATACAGGCCCATATTAAAGATATTTATCTGCTTTTCCTGTTGCTTCTGGGTTCTTTAGAGAACGTGTCTCCATTACCTGTACCCTGCCTTGCTTTTACTCTGCTCGTGGTCACAGTTTGCTTGAGTTTGTCCTTGAACATCCCTCTATCTTTGTCCAACTGTATGCTTTCCAATAGTTTGAGTTTGGTGATTGACCATGTCACAGTGATTTAACTGCATGAAATACCCTTGAAAGCTAAGCAAACATTTTATCCACAGATATTGGAAATTTGAGAGTTCTCTGCAAGAAGACAAGTACATTTGCAGAAGGGCAGAGTGGAGGTTTTTGTGTGTTTCTCCAGCACAAGGCTGAGCAATATCAGACTACACACAGGAAAGGAAAGTGTCCTCATATTACTTTTCATTTATTTTCCAAGGACACATGTTACTAATGGGGAGAGCATTTGTGATTTTCATGTAAATAAAAATCCCCTCATACCTAACTTGGTCAGACTCTTAAAGGCAGGATGAATACCAACCATTCTATAGTGGAGATCTAATAACCTCAATGTAAAATTTAATAAAACGTCAGGCCCTGCAGCCTTTTCACTCATTAAACATTCAGTTTAATATTATGGCATATTATCACAAGATAATCACAAGTGATTGTTAATTACAGATCAGTGTCCAATTTGTTTGCACCTATAGCAGTGCACTGTGCCCTTTGGGCTACAAATTTTTTTAAAAATTTAATTTAGTATTACTTTTATATAAATGCATACACACAAAACCTGTAATGTAATTGTTTTATGTTTATTATTATCATACTGTCAAATATTACTTTCTAATACACAAACATTTTGTATTAAGTAATTTAAGTGTAAGGCCTAAAAATGGGGATATAGTTTGGCATTTGAGTGAAGGATAGTTAACATATACTAGACCATGAATTTAGTCCCTTCCAATAGAAACTAAATAAATACATAAAGTCAGCAAACTATAAGGCCTCATATTTTCTAAACTTAATATTATTATCATTGTTACTACATCTGTTAAGGGAAAACTAACAAAGTATCAAAAACCTCACTCTTTATAGCTACAGATTCAGTAACATTACTTATTTAATCAGATGGATTTTCCATGATAGATAGTTCATAGCAAGAAACCCTGCAGACCAGCCACTTGAAAGGAAAAGTCCTTCAACAAAGGCCCTGACTCAGAAGAGTTACAGTCCCATGCCTAAAGAGTTTTCCTCTTTCCTATCCAAATAACAGTTTCTAAGATTGATATATTCCCTGGTTGATATGTTGGCCAGTACAGAACAGTATTGTTCTCATCCCCGATTTGGGCTAGGAGTTGGGGACACATGAATGTATCCTTATTAGCTCTAAGCATGGTAGAGGGAAAAGCTGTAGAAAATCAACATTGAAGGATTCCCCATGGGTACAGTGATAATTCATGCTACAGAGGAAGGGGGGACATTTAATGGCCTTTCCTAGGCTTCTTTGATCTTTGGATTCCTTGTCAGGCATTCCACCCACCAAGGTATCTATAGACTCTTTTTTGACGCTCCTCTCCGAAGAGAGTGGTGAGCTCATATTGTTTCCTGTATCTCTCAACTCACTGAGACCTAGGTGTAGACAGCTTGATGAATGCCATCCAAAGGCCCCTTAGATTTGTCTTGAACTATAAAGGAGCAAATAGTGAGAAAATATCTCTGTGAGACATTTAAGTGGGAAATTGATGATAGTGTGAGATGTGTGTAACTTTGTCCTGATTTTCTATCCAGGGCCATGAAAATATGTGATTGCCTCTGTGCCCTGCCATAAAGTCTGGAGTCAAGCCCATGTTGGCTTATGGTACCACCTGCTCATTCATAGTTTTTATATTCAGCTGCACCTAGTTATCTCTATCGTGTATTCCAGCCATCATAGCCATGGGAGACTTCATAGACTTCATAGTGTTTGAAGTTGGAGAAAAGAGTTAATACAAACTTTACCTATGTAAAGGCCAAATGGATGCAAGGGGTCTAGGCTACAAAGTGTGGCCATGTTTGTGTCTGAAAGCCAAACTGCTACCAGGGCCATTTTAATCTGGGTAGCTTGTTCTGCCACATGGGGCCATGGTGTCTTTCAGGCCTGGGCTACTTCCAAGGTCCATATCTGGATCCATATTTTTGCTGCATCTGGGGTCTGTGATGATGCTCAGGGCCCATGTTGCCACCAGGGGTTTATAGCATTATGCAGTTGAAATACAAGGGCTATGCTGAGCTGGCCATACCCTTCACTGACCCTGGGATAGCTGGCTCTGACCCTTGCTGGACACTACAACAGATGATCTGCTTTGACACAAATGAGGTAGCTGTCCCCTGCACTTGGAGAGACAGTCCCACAGCACACAGCAGGCATAGGAGAGCTGGCTCTAGTGGCTTAAGCCTAGGAGAGCAGGCTCTGCATCTCACCTGATGTGGGTGGCCAGTACTCTGATCAGCCAGTTCAGCTAACACTTAGATCCACATCCTGGGCCTTGGGCTGGCCCACCCTAACATTTACCCCATCTATCCCACTGGAATGCTTGAAGGGAGTAGTCTGAGGAATGATAATGCCAGGATCCCCATGACTTGGGACAACAATAGGATATCAAGAGGGGTTTTGGTCCAATGATGCTGGTGTACCACAGGCCTTGAATCAGACCAGTGACTCACTGCAATGAACGTCCTGTTGGTGAATGTGATCAGACAAAGGGTATACTGTGAGACACACCACAGTACTCAATGTCACTAGGATGAATTAAGAGGTGCCAGAAATATGGAGGAGCAAGGTATTTTTACTGTTGTCATTTGTTTTGCTATGTATGCTTTTAGTTGTTTTTTCGGGAGGATTTCTTTTGGAGGAGCGAGGGGAGGATATGTAGGAACTGGAAGACAAGTGAGATTAGGGTGAATGATGTGAAATTCCCAGAGACTCAATAAAAAATTATGTCACAAAAATAAAAAACAAAAAGTATATTACCAGGATTTAAACCTTTGTTTTTCTAGCCACTTTGACAGTTTGTGTTCAGTTTCCTCACTAATGAAATAGTCCTATCTAAAAAGTTTGTATTGAAGCCCAACTGATCCAGTGATGGAAAAATGCTAAACAATATGTCTGGCTTATATGATGCACTTAATAAATAATACTGTTACTGCTAATATTATTGTAATTACTGATTATTTAATGTCCAGGAGGAGTGATTTAAATCTTATTGGTCTTTGATAGTTACTTGAATAAAGATTTTACAAGGATCCTGGAACCTGAGTATTGCAAAACAACAACAACAACAAAACAAACAAACCAAAAACCATCTAAAGAGAACTTCAGCTTTTATTCATTTGAGGAGTCTAGCCTTGGTTTTTCCAGAGCTATGTCATGCGTTCACAGGACTGGGTGCTAGATTTGTAGTAAGTGAGCTTGCTATACTCAAGCACAGTGTTAGTGGCTGGGCCTTGGATGAGTAAAAATCCCTCATACTGGTACTTCGGCCCTTTAATGCAGTTCCTCATGTTGTGGTAACCCTCAACATTAAAATTCTTTGCTATACCACAACTAATTTAACTACTGTTATGAATGATAATGTAAATACTAATATGAAAGGTATCTGATGTGTGACCCCTGTGAATGGGTCATTCAACCCCAATGGGGGTCATGGTCCACATGTTGAGGATCACTCTTCTACAGCTTGAAGACTAGTTGAGGAGGCATAAAATAGTCAGATTACATGATATAGGTGATGCATGGTATAGCCAAGCTCAGTACAGACAATAAACCCAACTTGGTGACAGAATTAGGCAAGCACAGCAGAGCATCAAGCCTCCTACAAAGGTATGCTGTCTGATGGTAACTTAATACCTTTAAGACTAACCATGCAGGAAGAATTTTACCTAAATATTTAATATTTCTCCCACATATTTTCATGATTTGTATGCAAATATATATATGTATGTGTGTGTGTGTGTAAAATCCAGTCATCTCTCAATAAATGTTTTATTTTGATATGAGCATATTTTCAAGATGGAACCAGTGATCTGAGTAAGAAATACAAAATATATCTGGGCAGTGATGATGTAAACCTTTAATCACTGTGGGGCAAAGGCAGGTGGATCTCTGTGAGTTTGAGGACAACTTCATCTACTAAGCAATTTTCAGAACAGCCAGGGCTATAAACAACCACAAAAGAAAGATAGACAAGCAGAAAAAAGAAAGAAAGAGAGAAAGAAAAAAAGAAACTGAGGCTAAAGAGGTGTCATAATGTCTAATAGCTCTTGATGTTAATACAGAGGACCCATGTATGTTCCATTTGTGGCACCATTACCACCATATATAATGACAGTTTCATGGGATCTGTCACCCTTTTCTGGCTTCTTCCAATATCAGACATACAGTTAGGTAAAACATACTTATAAAATAAAATACATAGTATATATAAAGGCAATGAAAACAGAAAGAGAAACCAGGCCTGGGAGAATGGCTTAGTTGTCAAGTGTTTGTTTTATAATCATGAGGACACTCACTGCATACATCAAAAAATCAGGTGTGGTGGTGTGTGCTTGTCATTCCACTGTTGAGAGAACGGAAAAGAATGATCACTGGATCTGGTTTGTCAACCAGTCTAGCCTAATAGGTAAGCCCCAGAGCAAGGAGAAAATCTTCTTTTTCAAAAAAAAAAAAAAAAAAAAAAGTTAATGTCACCCAAGTCGTGACATTTGAGGTGAGGTTGACCTGTAGCCTCCATGATACATGAAAATGCACAGAACAAAAAAAAAAAAAAAAAAGAGGGAAGGAGGAAGAAGAGTAAGAGGAGGAGAAAGTAAAGAAGAAAGAAATGAAGGACAGAGGAAGGGCAGAGAAGAAAAAGGAAACAAAAATAAATGAAAAAAGTAGAAACAGGAAATGGCACTAAGAATTATGTTTTTCTTAATAACTTATTGCCTCATCCATTTATTTTAATATCATTCTTGCAGTGCATCATTTTGTAAACTACACAAATTTACCTGCTATAGAAAAACACATGATAGAGAAATAACACAACCATCACTACTGTACCTATTTGTTTCAGGGATACTTTTAATAGTTCATCAAAATTAACATTCAGATCCCCCCCCCAAAGATTTAGTTGATTTAGAGAAGCAACTATTGTACACCATTTTATTCTTTACCAAAGCCCACACAAATTTCCCAAGGGAAAGGCATTAATATTGAGTATCATTAAAAATGGAAGTAAACTGTTGTTAGAGAAGTGTGATCTATAACGTCAAAATGCTGGAACTTTGTCATGCAGCAATGGTTGATATGCAGTCCACACCATCATACACAGTAAGGAAACTGAGTGATGAATGGAAATGCTCAATTCATGTGCTTTCTTGTATTTAGTTTAGGACTAACTATAGCACATGGGATATGGTTATCCACATTCAGATGGTCTTCTAACCTCAATTAACCCAATCTAGGTAGGCCCTCACAGTAAGCCTCCTGTCCAAACACTTGTCTCATATGTGGTTCTAGAGCCTGTTGCCAGTTAAATTAACCATCAGTCTCACAATCCCGACCATTCTACTACCATCAATACAATCTCCATGTTTATCATCACCACCACAGCCACTACCATCTCAAGTTCTATCCCCATTCTCTCCATCATTCTCCTTCTTCCAGATTCCATCACTACCATCACCAATAGCTTCTCTACAATCGCCATAATTACCATTACCACCACTATTACCATGACCAACACTATTAGTGTCTTCATTTCAATCATCATTTTAATACCATTGGTATTATTATTGAAGAATGTCTGCCAACTGATTTCCATAACATATTATAAAGAGAGAGAGAGCATATTATAGAGGGAAAGAGAGAGGGAGAGAGAGAGGACACACACACACACACACACACACACACACAGAGAGAGAGAGAGAGAGAGAGAGAGAGAGAGAGAGAGAGAGAGAGAGAGAGAGAAGAGAATCCTGCACAGTATTCAATGATGGGGTTTTGAGTAATTCAAGTTGGTGCCATTTTCAGTGTAAGTCCCCTAAACAAGAAACTGACATTATCAAAGTCATCTTCATATTTTTAAGATTTATTCTTATTTATGTATATGAATCTATGCGGTTTTGTACACATGAGTTCATGTATCTCTGGAGGCCAGGGAACAATCACAACCCTGCAAATGGAATTTTAGACACTTATGGGCTACCTCATCTGAATGTTAAGAACTGAACTCTGCCTCTATGCAAGAGCAGAAAGTATTCCTACCCATTGGACCTCTGTTTAACCTCATTTTGGCATGTTTACATATGGAAATATAAGTGCTTGGATCACATGCATTGTCTAAATTTCCTGGTAAATGGTACTGTTGTTCTAAGTACATAGTTCTCTGATGCGAGATGTCTTTGTGTATGCTGTGAATTATCATTGGATAATAAAGGAATTGTTTGGGCCTATGTTAAGGCATCTAAAATTAGATGAGAAATCCGAGCATAGATAAAGGGGAAAGAGGAGAGAGTCACAGAGAGATGCAATGAGCTGTCACAGAAAGAGTGGGATGTAAAAGTACAGGTAAGCCATAAGCTATGTTGCAAGACCTAGATTAATAGAGCTAGCTATCAATAAGTCTGATCCATAGGCTAAGCAGCATATTATTAATATGGACTTTGAGTGAATATTCGGGAATGATAGCCTGGATCTCCAGGATAGTCTGGGTCAGAAACCTCTTACACAAATAGCATTCCAATGTGGGGTACGTATATACTTAAAAAGGTTTCTAGAGCATAGAAAGGAGCCAAAAGCAGCTTTTGAGTGGTGTTTCTGAAATGGATCGTGGTACAGAGATTGCATAGTGTGGGGTTTTAATTACAAAATGGCGGGTTTGCTATCTATAACTTGAGCTGCAACAAGGCAGGTTCCTGAAGTCTCACAGAAGCCTAGGTACAAACTCAAACTACTTATGAGAGATTTAACATCACTGCTCTAACAGACAAAAAAGGAACAGAACCAAAGATGGCTTTTTAGTAACAATATTTTCTTGGGTCAGCCTGGCTTGCTGGGGGTCAGCAGAGGCTTGCCTTTTTTAAAAAAGGAGGATTTCAAACTCAGTGTTAGCAGGAAAAAAATGAGTCTTTTAAGAAACTGTGCTGCCAAATACTTAGAGTTCATGAAGAGTAGATGGTGGTGTTTACCTGGTAACAATGTGGACCCTACAATTCCCTAGAGGGGTAATTGTGGGTCCTAACAGTACCTCTGTTAAAAAGTTAAATTCTATGAAGCTAGACCAGGAACTGTGTGGAAGCAGCCAGCCACCCTATCTTTGATCCTTAGATATATTTTGGCAGATTAAAGGTATGGACAGAAACAGAAAAATATAAGTGATAAGAGATGTGTAGTAAAGACAGATTTAAACAAAAACTCTAAATGGTTTATAGTGTGTTAAAAAATACATGTAGTGTTGAGGGAGAAAAGAGAAAGGAAAAAGGATAGAGAAAGTTCTTTAAAAAGAAATAGAGCTTAAAAAGTAATAATAATCCAGGTAAAGATATAAATTATAAAGAGTATCTGTATACTGTATGTTACTGTCTTGTCTTTAAGTTTCTCTTGACTGCAAAGAAGATAATAATAACTGCTAAAAAGACATTTGGTTATAAATGCTGCTGGATTAATTCAACCAATATATTTTGTAAGTAAGTTGACCTTAAAACTGAAATCAAAAGATATGCTACTTTGGAGAAGAGGTTTTTATTTTATTTCCACAGAAAATGAGAGGCCATTGATTTATTCTTGGTTAAAGAAAGTAAGGTTTGATCAAGGAAGACCTCCCTTTAAAAAATCTCTGATTTGAAGAGATGGCCACATCAGTGTCAAAGCTGCCAACTAAGATGATCCAGGCCCCCGACCCCCATAAATTTGCCAAGGTCTCCAATCAGTAGAAAGTAGTTTTTGAAAAGCTACACTCAAATTCCCAAAATATTATTTATAAATGTTTGTTTTCATTATAAATAACCATTTAATAGTCAATCTCTTTCTAGGAAAAAAGGATATGATAGATATGATATAGAAATAATAAAAAGATTATTGAATCTACTGTGATCCCAAAAACAATTGTTAATCTAAAAATATTTTACATTGGTATAGATTTTGGTTTATTGATACAAATTTAAGATCAATTTTGTTATACTATATGTATATTTATACTCTTGTTTAAGGTATTATGTTTATGTAACTCATTTAAAGTTGTAAAGTATAATTAATTAATAGTCATTTATGATAACCAAACTTATAGTCAGGTTAGTTAGATTTTTTTTTTTAGTTATACAAAAAATTCAATTAGATAGGTAATCTTCAAAAACTTCAAAGACCTACAGAATATGGCATTTAAAATATTTTAAGAACTTAGCCTTTTCTGGACAGTGATACATATCATCTGGCAGCACCAAACTACTTCAAGAGATTGACTGGCATTGAAGAAACTCCATTGGAATTTCTTGTCTTTGTGGCAAAATTTAGCCACTGGGCAAAAACGTGTTTTTGCCTCAACTGCCTAACAGTATGCTGTATAAACTAGACATGCAGGACCCATACGAAAGTGGCCTCTGAACCAGAACAAGCTGAGATTGTCCTTCAGGTTCCTGCTTCACAGAGAAAACTGCCAGATATTCTGTAGGATACAGGGAGAAGAAACTAATGAACTATGCCAGAATGGACAGAGCAGTCCTTCAAATGTTCTGCTTCACTGAAAGGTATGCCAGAGACTCTAGGCCTGTAGGCTGAAGATTGGTGCCCCAAAGTTACAGAAGAACTTTGGGTGACTGTCCAGGTAGCCAGACATCTCTGTTGTTTCCAGAAATTGGAAGTGGCTTACCATGCAGTTGCTCTTTATACAGGTAATATGATATTGTCTTGTGGTCTTTGATGGGGTTGAAGATTATATAGTTATAAGTATAGTTTTAGTTTGCTATGATTAAAGATAAATTAAATATGAAACTTTGGACTTACAAGGATAAGGTAGCTGGCAGAATATTTTCTGTAATTTTGCTAAATACAAATAGACTAGATATTGTAACTGTAATTCTTGCTTGATAGCTGTTTTTGTTATATGTAATGATGCTATGTTGAAATTCAAATTGTTCTTTTTGATTAAACAGAAAAGGAGAAGTGATATGAGATGTCTTTCTGTATTCTGTGAAATACCATTGAATAATAATGGAACTGTTTTGGCCTATGTCAAGGCAGCTTAGAGGCAGGCAGGAGCTATAAGCATAGATAAAGGGGAAGAAGGGCAGAGTCAGACAGAGATGAAGAAATAAAGAAACACAGGTAAGCCAGGGGCCAAGTGGAAAGACATATTTTATAAATGGGTTAAATTGTAAGAGCTAGCAAGCAATATGCCTGAGCCACAGGCCAAACATAATGTAATTTATATAATCTTTGTGTGATTATTTGAGACTGCTGGTCTGAATCTTGGGACTAGTCCAGGCCAGAAATTTCTTACTACCGGTCTTCTCTCTATAGCTTGAGATGCTTAGCTTACCACTTGTGTACCATAGAACACAGGTATAACCAGGATAGACCAAGTAAATCTAGAGATTCATACAGGCACAAATAAATACCCCAGTTCCATGATGCCTATATTAAACAACTAGGAACAACTGAAGTTGCAGGGAATAGAACAATACATTCTTTGTCTTTAGAGTGTGATACTGCTGATGGTGATCTAAGGGTACCAGAGAGCTCAGAGCTGTCCTCTCCACATTGATAGAGACTTGTAATCCCTGTCCCAAAGCATCCTTAACATGCCTGTGCCTTCAACATATTGACAGTGACCTTTATCCCTCTTTCTTGTTCAACTGCAGCTCCTTCAGAGGTCATATTTGCCATTGATGTTGGAAATGGCCCTGTTGAGCTACTTGTCCAATCTCCTTCGCCTCTGAATGACAACCAATGGCATTATATCCAGGCTGAGAGAAACCTCAAGGAGACCTCCCTACAAGTGGACAACTTTCCACGGAGTACAAGGGAAACCTCAGAGGAAGGCCATTTCCGACTTCAGCTGAACAGCCAGTTGTTTGTAGGTAGGATACATCATAGAGCATATTTTCTTCTAGACACCTACAAGATAGCATTGTGCCCTAACTCATGGAAAATTTCTAGTATTTTACAACTAGGATGAATTATATTGTTTTGTTTTTACTACTTAGTTTTATAAATTGTTTTATTCTAGCTTCATAGATCATCATGATAAAGTTCAGGCTACAAACTTATGGACTGTCTCAGACTATTTTGGTATCATTTCTGTTTGTATAATTTTAGAATATCTGTGGAATTTTATGTTTGGGGGTCATTGTAATAAAAATTGACAGAATAGGCATAGAGATTGCAGTCCGCAGCTCTTTTTAGTGATCTCCAACTCCCGGTAACTATTGTTAGTAGTGTGATCAAATAGTTTGACTAAAATTAAAAAACTTCAGCGTTTAGGAGTAAAAGTAGGAAGTTCTGGCTGGCTTTGTGTCAGCATGACACTAGCTGGAGTCAAATGAGAGAGGGACTCTAACTTTGGAAAATGTCTCCATATATTTAGCCTGTGAGGAAGACTGTAGGATCTTTTATTAATTAGTGGTTTATATGAGGGGGATCAGCTATTATTGTGCATGGTTCCACTCATAGGCTGTTGCTCCTGGAATCTATGAGACATCAGGCCAAGCAAACCATGTAAAGCATACCACTAAGCAAACCCTCCATGACTTTGTAATTAGCTTTTGTCTTCAGATTCCTGCTCTCTTTGAGTTCTTCCTCTGACTTTCTTTGAAAATGGACTGTGATCTTGAAATGTAAGCAAAATAAACCATCTCTTCTCCCAGTTACTTTTCGTCATAGAAATAGAAACCCTAACTAATGTAAAGTGATGCTCATTTCCTCAGTGAGACTCTGCACTAGCATCGGTATTTTCTCCAAATAGGTGGCCATTTATAGTGGTGTCAGTGGATAGATTCAGAAATCATGACCTGAATTTGTTCCTCCTTTGATTTCTCTATCTCATCTTCCCTTCTCCTTCCCTCATTTTCCTCATCAGTATTCACAGAGATGCTAACAATATTCAGAATCCTTGTCTGATAGTGGGGATGGAAATATGAACTGTGAAAAGTCAACTGTTTTTCAAGGGGCTTGTATGTGGATGGTATGAGTGTATGAATTATGTATGTATGTGTGTATGTATTTATGAATGTATATGTGTGAGTGTGCAGCATGACTGTGTGTGTGTATGTATTTATGTGTGTATGTATTTATGAATGTGTATGTATTTATGAATGTATATGCATGAGTGTGCAGCATGAATGTGTGAGCGAGTGTATGTGTGTATGTATTTATGAATGTATATGCATGAGTGTGCAGCATGAGTGTGTGTGCGAGTGTATGTGTGTATGTATTTATGAATGTGTATGTATGAGTGTGCAGCATGAGTGTGTGTGAGAGAGTGTATGTGTATATGTATTTATGAATGTATATGCATGAGTGTGCAGCATGAATGTGTATGCGAGTGTATGTGTGTATGTATTTATGAATGTATATGCATGAGTGTGTGTGTGCGAGTGTATGTGTGTATGTACTTATGAATGTATATGTATGAGTGTGCAGCATGAGTGTGTGCGTGCGAGTGTATGTGTGTATGTATTTATGAATGTATATGTGTGAGTGTGCAGCATGAGTGTGTGTGCGAGTGTATGTGTGTATGTATTTATGAATGTATATGTGTGAGTGTGCAGCATGAGTGTGTGTGCTAGTGGATGTGTGTATGTATTTATGAATGTGTATGTATGAGTGTGCAGCATGAGTGTGTGTGCGAGTGTATGTGTGTATGTATTTATAAATGTATATGTGTGAGTGTGCAGCATGAGTGTGTGTGTGTGAGTGTATGTGTGTATAAGAAAGAGAGAGAAGGGTGGGAGAAGAATATTTTAGATCTTCCCACCTAGTACTGATTAAAGACCAATATTAACTTTTCTATCAATATTCATGCTGTATAGCTTACTACCAGACATGAAACTCAATCTCCATTCCATTCACAATTTTTATTTGCTTCCTTTATATGTGGGATAATGTAATTTGTAAATCTGAAAATATTATCACCTAAAACATACTTGATAAAGAAAAAAATACTAGAATTTGAGAACATCAAATTTTCATTTCATCAACCACCACATGTATATCTTCATTAGTTGTGTTTTGTTCATCCAGCAGAATCTAATATCAAGTGACTTAAAACCTTCCTATGATTATAGGTCTTTTTCTTAATTAATAACTCCTGTAAGTAATTTGATTGACTACTGAAAATAATTTATATTTACTTTGCTATTTTAGTTCTATTTAAGCATCACATTTTATTTCTTGGAGGAAGTTTGCTACTCATCAAGATTTAATATCTTTCTTTTTGATGGAATCAGTTCAAGTATTTTATAATTTTCATAAATTATACTCCATGTGAAAGTTAATTTATTTTCAGCAGTATTTATGAATCTTTCTAGCTGAAGCAGAATCTAAAGATGGAGGATTGACTTTTTACATGATCATAGTTCCCAACTATCACAAGAACAGAGAAAAATGAACTTTGTGTACAACTTAAAAGTGAAGAGAAACAGCAGTTTTTTTGTGACACTTTTTATCCCCAGACATTTAAATTGATCACAAATATAGTGAGTTGTGCAAGCATGTGGGTGTAACATCTTGATAGAGCTGTAGCCAAGGTCAGTCTAAGGAGCATCCTCACTTCTGTTATACTTCTCTCCAGTGAGTTCCACTTTAAAAATTACTGTGCTTTATTGAGTTTAACTTGATAAAAATGAAAAGGGAAAATGCTGTTATAAGTCATCTTTGTCTGTTCACTTATGCCTCATTGGTTAGTGCTCAGTGATAGGCACATTTGCAAATGTCATATCATCAAAAGCAGCTGAAGAACCACATTTCTATTTCTGTGCAATGAATGAATGGAATTTTCATTTAGTTGTTGCCCTAGTTTCCTGCCTAGTTGCTGTAATAAAATTTCCCAACAAAAGCAACATGGGAGAAAGAGCTTACAGTTCTTGGTTAGAATCCATCACTATGGAGGGTAGAGGCAGGAACTTGAAGCAATACTTTATATCCACAGTCAAGAAGAGAGAGAATGAATACATGCACATTTGCTTTCAGTTTATCTCATTCTCTTTTATATACCAGAACCTAAAACCAAAGGATAGTGCCATCTACTTTTATGTTAGGTCCTAACACAAGAATTAACTTAATCAAGATTATCTCATTGAAACATGCCACAGGACACCTTAATCAAGACAGCCTCTCCCTGGGACACCTTAATAGGTTATTCTATTTTGCATCAAACTGGAAAAACTAACCTTCACATTTATATAAGCTCAAATAAAGAAATGTGGAGACATTAGATGATTATCTTTGGTGAGTTATAAAATATGTCATTATTGGAGTGTATGTCTTGACTGGGATATGTTGAGTATGGCATTGTTAAAGTATCAATATGAATGTGCCTGTCCAGATACCTTTAGCTATAGGAGAATTTTAAAATAAAACTAGAGTGTCCATCAACATTTTGATCATTGAACCTTTGCTGTGATTATGAGTGCTTTCTGTTTACCAAACATAGGCAGCATCTTATAAAATAGGAGGCACCTTCTGGCACTGCTCTGGTTACTTCAGTGTGACAACATGAAAAGTGTTGATCAATGACTCGTTGCTTGATATATTCCCAGAATCAATATTGTAACTCAACACTGTTTGTCACCATGATAGTTAGGGATATTTGCAGCAAGGCCATGTTGTCCAGTACATTGATTTAGTAGAATACAAGAAATTTTATAGAATTTAGCTTTAAGTATGTAATATACAGCTGAGATATGATCTTAACATTGGGATTGTTGACAGTTTTGTTATTTTTATTTTGGGAGTTTTTATGTATGTATATATGTGTGGTTTGAATGCTTGTTTGCATGTGTATATGCATATTTGCATGTGGTCACACATATAAATATAGAGGCAGGAGGTTAATATCAAGAATATTCCTCAATACATTTCTTCTTCAATACTGAGTCAAGCCTCTTGCTGACCCTCTGATTTGGCTGATGTAGCTAGCCATATTTCCCCTTGGAGCATGCTATCTTTGCCTCTCAAGTGATAGGAATAGAGGTAGCCACCAAAACCCACCTCCCAGCTTCTATGTGAGTGCTGGAGGTATGAATTTCTGTTCTCTTCCTTATGCTGTTGATTGGTACTTTGGATGCATCCTTGGTAGAGAAATAGCTAGCATAAGTATATGGTTGTCTTTTGCTAGAATAGAAATGAAGTTCAAGACTGGCAGATCTACTCCTTGCATGCCTCATGCCCATGTGCATAGAACAGCAAGGGATGAGTCTCATTTTTCCAGTCAGGAGTGACAACGTCCCAGATATGCTGCAGATGTACAGTAGACTTTTGCACAGATGAACTTGTGGGTCTTGCTTTCTGCCATTACCTCCTTCTGCTTTTTCTTCCTTTTATGCAGGTGCTTGACACAGCTGACCACATTGCCACTCTAGTCAGGAAGGGAGGAGATGCACACTGTTGTTTAGGTCTCTCTCTCTTCATTTTTTAAAATTCAGTCCAGGAAAGCAGCCAGTGGAATGGTGGTACTCACATTTATGGTGGGTCTTACCACCACAATTTATCCAATATAACAACTCCTTCATAAACATGCCCGAGGCTTGTCTCTTATGAAATTCTAGAACTGTCAAATGAACTATTCCGTATGTCCATGACAGTTGTTAAGCTTCTGTAGGCTATTTACTTGCTTTGGGCAAAGTAGTTCACATGGAAAATAAATAAGTAAATATTGAAGCATAGAAGAAAAGAGGGGAGGGAAGGAGTGGAGTAAAGGAAGGGAGGAAAGAGAGAGGGAGAATGAAGTATAATGAGATGAAACATAAAAATCAGGAAAAAGATCAGTGTACTAGTTTTTGTTAAATCAGAGTTATGTTTGGCCCATTAAGTGCTGACACCAAAGGAGCTAAAGAGGAGCCCATGGACAGTGGAGACTCCTGGGTTTGTGCAGTGGTGGAGGGGGCACAAATATAAAGGCACCTCTTTGGAGACAGTGAACATTTGTCAATTGGTTTTCTATGGCCGGTTTAGGATTATAAGTTATATTTTGAGAGTTGATTCAGTATTTAATGCAAGGAACCACCATCCTAACCAACCTCTCTGTTACAGGGGCAACTGAGACATGCTATACTAATTGTGTCTAGATACACCTTTGTTGTCAAAAAGATTGATGTCAAGTATCCAAAGATAAAAACGTGTATATATTTCTTGGAACAGAGAACCATGTAAGAGAGAAGTGGCAGAAAGTAGATTCTCTTGTTTGTGATATTAATTTTAAGTTTTCTATATAATAGCTTACTCATAGAGTCAGAATTTGGAGTTCGCTGTACTTTTACCTGTCACTAGATTCGATCCCATGCCAGGTCTGCCATTCAAAGTTTGCCTGACTCTTGATTCTAGCCAAGATGATCTCTCTTAAATTGATCCACTGTGCAGAGTAAAGAGTAGCAACACCACTTCCTTTTTTATTGAGAATTATATGAACTCATTGGAATATGTAGTATAACTCAAGCATGCTTGGTATTAGTTTGATTCTCAAGAAATTTGCAGGTTATTATTGAGAAAATATAAAAGGCTGAAAACTAAGAATAGAGCCACATTTTTACTATTCTACTTATGCAGTAAACTGTTGTGTGAATTTTCCCTTGGAGATGTGAACAACTATCTATTTACTCTAGACATGGCAAAAATTACAAACCAAAGAAGCAGTTCCCCTAAAGTCTAGCTCACTGAGACAGTGAGTTTACTGGCTTCCTTTCATGATTATAAATGAGGCTTGCTCACAGAAACATGGGTGGCTCAGGTAACTGCCTCATTAACAGCTCACCTGGCTTGGAAGATTAATCACAAAAGCTGCATCTCTCAAGGATGCTGAACCACTTACAGGAATCTTGAGGAGGGGGGATGTTAAAGCATATTCTGTTACAACAATTGTTATTACTTATATAACTGTTTTGAAATATCAGTTTAAAATGTGTACATTCACTTATACCATGCAATATTTGAATAATAATGCAAAGATATGTTGCATTCTTTTATGTTGATTTTTAAAAAATTTTTTGTAGAGGTGTGTTTCTGTGTCTGCCTAAAATTCTGATTGGTCTAATTAAGAGCTAAACAGCCAATAGCAAAGCAGGAGAGAGATAGGTGGGGATGCCAGGCCAAGAGAATAAATAAGAGGAGAAATCTAGATTAAAGGGAAGAGGGTAATAAGAAAGGAAAATAAGAGCAGGATACCAGGGACCAGCCACCCAGCCACATGGCCAGCCTCAGAGTAATTAGGAAAGATATATAGAATAAAGAAAGGTATAAAGCCCAGAAGCATAATGTAGTTAAAGAGAAATGGGATAATTTAAGTTAGAAAAGCTGGCTAGAAACAGGCCAAGCTAAAGCTGAGCATTTATAAGTATGAATAAGAGAATACGTCTCCATTTATTTATTTGGAAGTGAGTGGCAGATCCCCAAAGAGGAAAAAAAAAATAAAATAAAACCTTTGGGAGGGGCTTGAGAATGATGCACATTTTGATTGTGTCATAGGTATTAATGAGCTTCTCTAGAAAATAATGTTGTAACTTGAAAACATACCTACTCAACAATTGTATATAAGCCAAGATGTAAAAAATAGAAAGTGGAACAGATATTAGAGTGGTTGACAGCTGAAATATGTATGTGCAAAGACAGCAAAGGAACTTAACCTTCTAAATCTGGGCAAGATCTTGAATAGGATTCAGCAAGAAAGCAGGCACATCACCATCTGATTTCTCAATGTAAGACACTTGAATTTTCCGAATTTTCTTTCCTTTTAAAAATTGTCAACTTTCAGATAAAAAAAATGGCTCAGCAGATATAGGGACTTGCCAGTTAACAACCTGATATTAATCCCCAGAACCAACATGATACAAGGAGAGAACAGACTCTTTCAACATGTCCTCTAACAATGTGTGTATGTGTCTCTCTGTGTGTATGTACATGTGTATGTTCATATGTGTTTGTGTTTTCTCTGTGTGCATGTGCATGTTTGTGTTGTCTTTTGTGCATGCATATGTATCTGTATACATGTGTTTGTGTTGATTATGTACATATATGCGTGCATGTGTGCTTATGTTGTCTCTTTGTATATATATGCACATGTATGTGTAGATATGTTTTTGTATGTGGTCTATATATATGTTTATGTTTATGTGTATGTTTTTATATATATATAAGTACATAGATGTGCGCATGTGTGCCTGTTTTTCTGTTGGTATGTATCTTCTTAAAATTATCCAAAAAGTAGTCTGGTCTGTACATAATAAAAAGAATCTATTCTATGAATTTTTCTCCTTTTTAAAAACAGAACACAGCCTGATAAAAGCACAACTTTAATTCACCATGCCTCATGTCAGTGTGCTCTGTCAGCGCCTGGAAGGGCATGAACTTCTAGTCTAGCAGGAATTGTACCTAGTTTTGTATGTCTCTACATTTAGAAGTGAATTTTTACAGAGAAATTGACCTAGGCACCCTTTCTTCATTTATAAACTTGTTGACTAAGCCACACACACAAGAAAATATGCCACAGATCTTGCATTCACCGTCTCTGCTGGGAGAAAAATGACACTAAGAAGATATATGAAGAGTTATTTAAATCCACGAAGGGGAGTGACTACAGAGTAGGTAAAACAGAACCAAGTGTTAGACTCCATAAATCCTCCCCTCTTTATTGCATATCACCCCCAGAAAAGAAATAATGAGGCTTTCTTTGTGATTGGCTTGTATGTGCCATTGATTTATCTGTGGTTAAAGGAGATTAACTCACCAAAATTGAAACAGACAAGACATTGCAATTGAGGTTTGGCCTCTTGGCCTGAATTTTTATGAGAATTGGAAGCAAAATCAAGACTTTTTTCATTATTTCAGAGAAACTTGCCTTGTGCCTTAGAAATGTTCTCTTTTATTCTTTGTATTCAAGCAGTCACTCATGTATCTGGTAACCTGGTGTCTTGGTTACTTTTCCATTGCTGTGGTAAAACACCATGCTTAGGCTGCATTTGTAGACTCCATGGCAACCATGATGGGCAGCATGCCAACAACCAGGCTGTCATGGCAACTGGAGCAGTAGGTGAGAGCTTATATCTCTATATATCAGCAGGAGTCAGAGAGAGCTATCTATGATAGCATAGACTTTTGAAATATCAAAGTGACATGCCTTCTCCAACAACGTCATACCTCCAGTTCCACCAATTAGGGCCCAAGTTTGAAAACACAATGTTAGAAGGCTGTTCTCATTCAAACCACCATACCTGGTATAGATTAAGGAAAGCATTTCTAAGTATCTACACTGTAGTTTTCCAGCAATCTGCCTGTTTCCACCTCACATCACTGTGATTATAAGCATACATTTTAGCATCCAGCCTTTTTATAGGTTCTGAGGATTAGTTTCAGGTCTCCATGTTTGAGAGTTAAGCATGTTATTCATTGACCCATCTGCCCAACCTCAATTTACAATTTTATTTTTGTTCCCATTTATATTTCTTATTCAAAATTGCAAATTTCCAATGACTATTATATCTTCCTTAATAAGTATACACTCAGGTCTAGTTGCTTTCTAGACCAAATTCAATACTTGTAGCACAAGGTGTTAAAGAGGAGTGAGTGTCAGCTGGGACAGCTTACAAATAAAGAAAATAATTGATGTGTAGTTTCCCTCATCAGTATTTTCTCCTGCTTCCCCTTCCCCCTTGTTTTTTCCCTCTCCATTTTCTTCTGTTTTTCATCATTACATTAGACTTCAAGGACTTTTATTCACTCTCCACTCATTTATGATATAACCTTAAGCTCAAGAATTGGGCACTAAATGCCTGTTTTCTAAAGGCAGAATGGGACTCTGCCTCTCTTAGGTTCTCCCAGAATTCTCAGCACTGTACACATACAAGCTAATGGGATTTAACTATGCTTTCCAACTTCTTGTCTCTCAACACACATCTTCCTTATCTTTTAGAAGAGCAGGACGGCGCAAATCTCTCTTAAATACATCACTGTAAGATTGATATTTATTGGAATATAAACTAACACTTATGATATAGGTAACAGCTTATATAGGTGCCTGAAAGATCGGATGATCTATGCAATGGACTATGGATGCCAAACCAGTCTGTCAAACAGTCAGGAACAAACTGGGTTCCCAAGATCCCAGCACCCCCTCTTGAATGGGGCGGCCACTCCCCCTTCAGGAGCCCGGGACCCTGCATAAGTGTCGTCCAACCTTATCAGCTGACACCTGAATCCCACTATAAAGGTTTTCTCTGTGAATAAAACAATGAGAAAGTTTAAATCTTCTCGGTGCTTGATGGGTGGTATTGAACCCTCTAACACCCTCCAGATGTCTCTCTGCCAAGAGTCAGATTACAGCCCAAGTCTCAATTTGAGTGGAAAAATCTTATCTATCTTATAGTATTTTATAGATAAAATCCAAGATCAAAAAGCAGATAACACATAATGCACCTACAGAGCATAGGCAGTAGGCGAAGACACAAGAGAAGGATCCAGAGAACAGCAGTAACTGAATGCATGCTATACTCCATGATCTTCAGTAATTTTTACTATAAAACAGTCAATGATGGATGATATAACTGAAACCTAAACAATCTAATGCTCAATGTAGCTGTCCAGTGAGTGATATGGAAGTGTCTTTCCTTTTTCCAGTGGACAGTCCTGAACTACATAAGCATAAAAGAATTTATTGCAGTTTTGTCTCTTTGGTGCACCTGAAAGCTCTCTTTGAAATTTTCCAGGAGGAACAATCTGACTCTTTCTCTTTTATTTCAGATTAAAGACAGTATAGGCTGTGTAATAAAATTTGTATTTTATTTATGTAGAGTCCCTGGTTCTGTAAGCGTTCATTTTTAAGCATCTAAGAAGAACTATGTCTCTCTCTTAGTCTTGCTCCCGCTCTGGGCATTGTTTCTCTTTGAAACAGGGTCACATGTTTCCTAAGCTGTCCTTGAACATTCTATGTAGTCAAAGATGACCTTGAACTTCTGATCTTCCAGCTTTCACATCCTGAGTGCTGAGAATTTTGAGGTGCACTGTCATGATTACTTAATTCAGTGGCCCTGACTATTTAACTCAGAGCTTCTTCATGCATGTCAGGCAAGCACTCTTCCAATGAAATTACATTCACAGCTGGACTTCAAGTTTCTTTCAACTGTTTTTTCTCACTAGAATGTTAAGGAAAAGTTTAGTAGGTCTGACAATACCACCCCAGTTAAGTGTTATCACAAAGATGTTACTTTATGTAATACAACATTACAGGTCGACAGAAAAAAGCAGATTACTCTGCAGATGAGCTTTATGCAGAAAATAATAGAATCAAGACCACAAAACCCTGCAGGCCCTGAGTGAGAGTGAGGAGCTTTTAGGTACAAAGAACAATAAGGAGGCATCTTGATCTTACAGATTTTCAAGAAAATGGGGATATGTACCAAACCAAATGCCAAAGTGTACATGTAGATGTCATCATTAGCATCCAGCTTTAACTGAGAGCCCTCTAGGCTCATGGTAGTGAGAAGCGGCAGGCATTGTCTGTACCTACAAAGGGAAAAGGAAGCCTTGCATGGCCACTGCACTCTCCCATTCTGTCCAGGGAGAAATCCCACAGCACGATGGGACCTGGTTTCCAGGGGAGGAGACAGTCAGAGGTTCTGTGATCTACTAGTTATATCTATGAAGTACAGCAATTTGTGTTTTTCCTCTTATTTTTCACTCTTAGGAGGGACATCGTCAAGACAGAAAGGATTTCTTGGATGTATCCGCTCTTTACACTTGAATGGGCAGAAAGTGGACCTGGAAGAGAGGGCAAAGGTCACATCTGGAGTCAGACCTGGCTGCCCAGGTCACTGCAGCAGCTATGGAAGCAACTGCCACAATGGGGGCAAGTGTGTGGAAAAGCACAGTGGCTATGCCTGTGACTGTACCAACTCACCATATGAGGGGCCTTTCTGCCAGAAAGGTAAGCTGGGCTTGCATGCCACTACTGTGCCCAGTCGGTGGCCTCCACACACCACATCTAGTAATCCCATGCCTGATACAATCCACAGCATTGTTCCTGTAGGAGATGTTCCAATACCCGTATGACATGGTCAAACCAATGATACCAATGCCTTTAGGCAATCTACAGCAACATTGCTTCTACATGTGGCAATCAATGGTCAAAGCAACATTCTCCATGCCCTCCAGGGTCCCTGCTTTTTACTCTCAAGTTTTCCTCTGTTTAGACACCACTTAATCACACCCTCTCTTCATCTTGCGTGCTTGTTAGCAGTGCAGTTGTGCTTTGTTATAGTTCAAAAGGAGCACATTATCCAGGCTGAAGAAATAGCTGAAGACCAGAAATGCACCACTGTAGTTGGTTGCTTTTGCTCTCTTTACCCTTTTGAAAGGTCTGCCATCTAGCTCCCAAATAAATCACACACAGCTTATTCTTAATTTTAAATGCCCAGTCTTCAATTGGCTTATTTCTTTCCATCTTTTCTTAATGTTAAATTATCCTTATACCCTTTGCTCTGGGATTTCCCTTTTATTCTTCTGTAATCTTACTTTCACTCTTGCTCTGTGGCTGGCTGGGTAGCTGAATGTCTGCGTGTCTTTGTAGCTGGGTGTCTGTGTGGCTGTGTGACTGTGTGCCTGTGTGGTTTTGTGACTGTATGGCAGAGTGGCTGTGTGGCTATATGGCTGTGTGGATGTGTGGCTGTTGTCTGTGTGTCTCTGTGTCTATGTGGCTGAGTGGCTCGGTGGCTAGGTGTTTGTGTGGCTATGTGGCTGAATGGCTGTGTGGCTGGGTGGCTGGGTGGTTGTGTGGTTGGGTTAGGTTGGCTGTGTGGCTGGGTGTCTCTATAGCTCTGCGGCTAGGTGGCTGGCTGTGTGGCTGGGTGGCTGAGTGGCTGGGTGGCTGGGTGGCTGGGTGGCTGGGTGGCTGGGTGGCTGGGTGGCTGGGTGGCTGGGTGGCTTGCCATTAGTATCCTCCTCCTTGATTCCTCTCGTTCTTCTTCCTTTCCTTCCAGATTTTCCTCCTATTCATTCTCCCTGTCAGCCAGCCTTGCCTATCCTTTCTCCTGCCTTACTATAGGCCATTCAGCTCTCCATTTAGTACATCTGGTGTTTTATACAGGCAAAGAATCAGCTTCTCAGAGTAAAACAAACACAACATTGAAAAATGCAGCACAAATTTGCATCACTAAGTAAATATTCCACAACATAACAAAAGTAACACATATTAAAATAATATTCTACAACAGACCACTTCACTAACATTTTTAGTTTCAGTACCTCAATTAGAAAATGTATCAAGGGACCACAGAGATGAATGCAAAAAAAAATTATAGAAACATTTAAACCATCTTTATTTTTTTGAAAGAATACATGCCAATAAATGAAATAAATGCTCACTATAAACTTTTTTAGTTTTTTTTTTAAATATTTCTTTTATTTACAGACTGTATTTTCTGTGGACCCAATGGAAACAATGTTAAAGGGACAGTATTTAATATTAAAATGAAAATTTTAACTGCTGCAGGACCCAGTATATCTATGTTGCTCTCACGTATTATGAAGATACTCTCCTTTTTGCTGTGTGTGTGTGTGTGTGTGTGTGTGTGTGTGTGTGTGTGTGTGTGTGTGTGTGTGTGTGTGTATTCTTATGTATGATAATAGTGTATGCATTTGCAGATCATAGGAAAAAATGGTTATACATTCCTCAAGTGACATCTTCCCTGTATTTTGAGGCAGGGTCTTTCACTGAACTTTCCAATAGACTAGGCTGATAGGCCAGCAGCTATCTGTCAAACTCTACTTTGTAGTAGGAGGTTTCTGGCCTGGACTTTCGGGCCTAACCTCAAGGTTTAGGACCCACTGACCCACAGACCCGCAGACTGGCAGACCCGCAGAGACACACAGATGCTTTCAATAGTTTTAGGCTGATCGACCTCAGGCCTAAGGCATATAGCTTGCTAACTCTGTACCCTTCAACTAACCCATGACTCTTCCTGTTCAGCCATGGGGCTCGGTACCTTTTCTTAAAGCAGCATGGTTGTCCTGGGCTTCCTCTAGTTTCTCTCTGGCATTCTGTTCTGTGCTTCCTGTTCTCAGAGTTTTTAGTCTGGTAGCCCTGTCCACACTTCCTGCCTGCCTTTGGCCCATCAGGGCTTTTTATTAAACCAGTGGGTGGGACAATTATTTACCATGAAACAACACAATACCCCTACATATCCCCTTTTCTCCTTTTAAAACAAAAAGAACTCCAAATCTAATATTCTTTCCCCCCTTATCTATAACAACTTATAAACAACACTGTAAATAAACACAAACATTCATAATCCATGTTTTGGGAATGTAGACATCATTCTCTAGGCTGCTTCCTGCCTAATGGGGCACTGAAAATCTCATGAGAATCCAAAGAAAAATGTAGGATTATGCACAAGTCTTTAGTGGAGTAGTCTGTAAGGCTGGGTTATCACAGCCAGTCTCCTTGAAATTGTTCTGCATACAGAGCTCCTGAAAACTTCACAGAGGTGTTCTGAAATGCTGAATCACCTGGGCCATCCATTTCCATTGGAGAATTTTCAGGTGGTCTTCCCCTATCAAACTTTATGTTCTTTATCCAGGAATAAATCCACAGTCTCTCATTTTCTGTGAAAATAAAAGGAAAACTTCTTCTTCAAAGTAGCATATCTTTGCATTTCAATTTTAAGGTAAGCACATTCACAAAATATATACTTTGAATTAATCCTACAACATTTATAATCAACTGTCTTTTAGCAGCTTTTACTGTTATTTTCAGTAAAGAAGCTTAAAGATAAGACAATAATATACAGTATCCAGACATTCTTTGTATTTTCCATCTTTACATGGCTATTTATTTATTTATTTATTTATTTATTTATTTATTTATTTATTCTATTTCTTCTTTAAGGGCTTTCTCTACCTCTTTTTTTCTTTCTTTACGCCTTTCTATATATATTTTCAACACACTCTAAACCACTTAGACTTTTTTTTTTTTTAAACTGTCTTTACTGTATATTTATTTCTTAACTTTTTCTGTCTCTGATCAAACCTTTGTTTGGCTAGGGTGATTGACTCCACCCAGATTCTTCTATTTTTTTCTGTTTCTGAACACACCTTTAATCTGCCAGGATTCAAGGTTGGTAGGATGGGTAGATGACTCCACCCAGCTCCTAGTCTAATTTCTTAGTATTTATCTTTTTAACCCAGGTACTCTGGGGAATTTTAGGGTCCATATAATTACCAAGTAAAGCTTTGCCATCTGATGCTCATTAACTCCATTTAAGTATTAGGCAGCAGGGCCTCTTAAAAAACTCACAAGTGTTTAGCCTCTAAGGCTGAATCAGGAAGCTTCTCTTCAAAAAGTTAAGCCTCAGTTTGCCTCAGGCAAACAGAGCTGATCCAAGAAAACATCAAAACTAAGAAGCCATCTTTCACTTTAGTCTCTTTTTGACCTTATGAACAGAAATCTTAAATCCACCATACAGAGCTCTTTGCTTACATATAGACTCAGGAACTGGCCTTGTTCACCTTAAATTGCATGTAACAAACACACCATTTTACAATTTAATTCGATACACCACTCAGTCTCTTACTGCGGGCCACTTCAGAGACACAACTCAGAAGCTGCTTTGGGCTTCAGTTCCTGTGTACTAGACTGTTTTTTAAGCTTTCTATGGCTTTATGGGAGCATATTTGACCCATGTTGGGCTGCCATTTGTAGTAGGAGGTTTCTGGCCCAAACTTTCGGGCCTAACCTCAGGGTTTTGGACCCACAGACCCGCAGTCCCACAGTCCCACAGAGACACACAGAGGCTTACTATAGTTTTTGGCTGATAAGCCTCAGGCCCAGGCATGTAACTTACTAGCTCTCTACCCTTCAACTAACCCATGACTCTTCCTGTTCAGCCATGGGGTTCAGAACCTTTTCTTAGAGCAGCATGGTTGTTCTCTGCTTCTTCTGGCTTCTCTCTGGCATTCTGTTCTGTGCTTCCTGTTCTCAGAGTTTTTAGTCTGGTAGCCCCACCCACACTTCCTGCCTGCCTTTGGCCCATCAGCGCTTTCTATTAAACCAGTGGGTGGTTTAATAGAAAATTACCATGAAACAACACAATACCCCTACACTACTTCCCCATAACTGAGATTTTCAACAACCATTTGCTACATATTTTAAATCATGGGTTTTAGTATTAAACTGTAAGCACTTGGACAACAAAGCCATCTCTTCATTCTTTAACATATTTTCAATTTCTTCACCAAGCAATATATTATTTGGTATAACTTAATCTGAATGTTAAAGGGGAAAAAAGAACCCAGTGTTTTCCTTGAATGGCTCTGAAATATAATTTCTTCACTCATTCATTCTGACATTCTCTTCAACAAGTTGGGATTATTTACATATTATTGTCAGGAAACATAATAAACTCTTTCGGAAAACAAAATGTTGTTAGGACCAACAGGGAGTTAAACCATGTATCAGATCTTAGAATAAATAAAACAGGCCCCACCCAATAGCTCTTCACTGAAGAGAAAACATTAAGTTTTTCTATTACATTTATTTATTTTGTTGAGGGAATGTATTGTGGTGACACACATGTGAAGGTTAGAGGAAATGTATCCGTTGACTCTCTCTTTCTACCATGTGAGTCATGGATCACACCCAGGTTCTCGGCTATGGTAACAAAGAACTAAGCCATCTTAGTAGCCCCAAACTTTTGTAGATAAGAACTCATAGCAGCTATGGTTGCTTATATATGTCCTACAAAAGATCAGTCTAGTCAATACTCCAACATGGAATTTGGAGGAAGCCAAGAGGCCCAGCTCCTAGCTGACAACCTATTTACATTTGATTAGTTGGTTAGTTGAGGAAGAGTTTGTATACTTTAGGGTTTTGAGGACTGCTATTGTGCCCACACTCTCTCCTATGGTCTTATATGCAAGACAATAAAACCATCATTAAGTGGGCTTAATGAACGATAAATAAGTAACTAACATATAGTTAGGAGGAAATATCTGGGGTTGGAAGTAGGTGAAAGGGGTGTGATAAACTATATTTGTTATGTGTCTTAGTTTACTTTCTATTGTGAAAAATTCCTAGATTAAAGATGAGAAGGGAGGAGTGGGCTTATTTGGCTTATAGGTCACAGTGCAAAATCAGGGCAAGGAACTCAAAGCAGAACTTGGAGGCAGGAAATGAGGTAAAATCTATAGAGAAATGCTGCTTACTAGTTCACCCCTCATGGGCTCAGCCTGTTTTTCCTTGCACTACCCAGGACCACTTGCCTAGGGGTTTCATTGGCCACAGTGGGCTATGTCATCCCATCTCACAATAGTCTTCAATAAAGAAAATTTCCACACAGTTTTACTACAGGCTAATCTGATTGAGGGATTCTTCTAATTAACATTCCCCTTTCCCATATTATTTTGAACTTTGTTAAGTTGACAAAAATTAACTGGGATAATTGTACCCTTGTCACCTTGGTACATCAATATTACTAGTAAACCATAACCTTTTCTTTCTCATTTCCCGTAAGATCTCATATTGGTATCAATGTATATAAATCATTCAAATTTATTTTGAAGTGTTTTTTTTTCTCTTCAGATCCTGCTTTATTTGTGATTGTGTTTACTAGCTTTCCCAAACTTTCCTTTTTTTTTTCATTTTTTTACTTAATTTTTTTCTCATACCCACCTCTGCTCTCCCTCCCATCCCTTCTCCCAGTCCTCCTCCAGCCTCTCCTCACTCAACCACCCATTAACTCCCCAGAGAGGGCAAGGAATCCCAAAGTGAGTCAATATGGTCTGGCATATTCACTTGAGGTAGAACCGAGTCTTGCCCCCAAATATCAAGGCTGAGAAAGGTGTTCCCATACAGGGCATGGATTTTGAGAAGCCAGTTCATGCCCCAGAAATAAACTCTGGTCCAAGTGCAAGAGGCTTCATAAACTGCCCACTCCCTTTGACTATCATGGTACAGATCCATTCAATGACCGGTCATCAGCTATCATTTCGGAGTCCATGAGCTCCCAACAGCATGGGACAGCCTATTCTATTCATCTCCCCATCATGATCATGATCCCTCTACTCATGAGTTTTCTCCTTCCTCTCGTCAGTAGCTTCACCTGGTAGCTAAACAACTATGAATCTCTGCATCTGACTCCATCAATTGCTGGATGAAGGTTCTGTAATGGCAGTTAGGGTGATCATTCATATGATAATAGGGAAAGGCCAGTTTAGGCACTCTATAGACTATTGCTTGGCATCTTAACTGGGTTCATCTTGTGTGTTCTTGGATGTTTCCCTAGGACCAGGTTTCCCTCTGACCCCACAATGGTTCCCTCTATCAGGTTATCCATTTCTTTGTTCTCCACTTAGTTTGATGTTGGCCGCCATTGGCTTGCTGTATATTGCCTTTATTATGTTTAGTGTTTTTTTTTCCCCCTGTATCCCTGATCTCTCCAGGACTTTTATAATGAAGGAATGCTTGATTTTGTTAAAGGCTTCACAGCATCTAATGAGATGATCATTGCATTTTTCTTTTAGATTATTTATATGATGGATGACATGGACAGTTATTGTATGTTGAATCATCCCTGCATCTCTGGGATGAAGTCTACTTGATCATTGTGGATGATTTTTTTAATATGTTTTTAATTCAGTTTGCCAGTATTTTATTGAGTATTTTGCATCAATGTTCATGAGGGAGATTGGTCTGTAATTCTCTTTCTTTTTGCATCTTTGTGTGGTTAGGGTATCAGGGTGATGTCTCTAAAAAGAATTTGGCAGTGTTCCTTCTGTTTTTACTGTGTGGAACAATTTGAGAAGTATTGGTATTAGTTCTTTTCTTAAAGACCTGGTAGGATTCTGCACTGAAAACATCTGGACCTGGCTTTTTTATTTGATTTCATTTCATTTCATTTTATTTTATTTTTGCTTGGGAGACTTTTAATAACAGCTTATATTTCCTTTGGTGTTATCAGTCTTTTTAGGTCATTTATCTGGTCTAGATTTAATTTTGGTAAGTGTTACTTGCCCAGAAAGCTGTCCATTTCTTTTAGGTTTTCAATTCAGTAGAGTACAGATTTTTGAGATATGACCCAATGATTCTCTGGATTTCTTAGGTATCTGATTTTATGTCCCCCTTTTTATTTCTGATTTTGTTAATTTGGATATTCTCTCTCTGCTTTTTGGTTAGTTTGAATAAATGTTTGTCTATTTTGTTGACTTTCTTAAGAAACCAACTCTTTGATTCATTGACTGTATTTTTCTTTTTCTTTCTATTGTATTGATTTCAGCCCTAAGTTTGATTATTTCCTACCATCAGCTCCTTCTGGATGAGTTTGCTTCTAGTTGTTTTAAAGCCTTCAGCTGTGCTATTAGGTCTCTCTCTCTCTCTCTCTCTCTCTCTCTCTCTCTCTCTCTCTCTCTCTCTCTATCTCTCTCTTTCTTAGATTTATCCAAGTTTTTTATGTTAATTTTACTTTTTTTTAAATAAAAGGCATTTTTTATCCATGTATCCCCCTGCTCACCCAACCTTCCCTCCTCTCAATCCCTCCCAGTCAGCCTTCAGAGCCCCCTTCCCATCCCACTATCCCCTCCTTCAAAAGGGCAAGAAGTCCTAAGGTGGCACATTCACTCTAGGCAAGTTCAATTTCCTCATCCCAATATCAAGAATGGGTTAGGTGTTCCTCTGCAGGGAAGGGGCTCTTCCTCGACCCAGAGGTGGTTCAGTTGAGAGATGTTCAATTTTCATGAGTCTATATGCTTTCTGTGGTTTTTGTTGTTATTGAACTCTAACTTGAGTCCATGGTGGTCTGATACAAGGGGTTAATTCCATTATTTTTTATCTATTCATATTTGCTTTATGATCAACTGTGTGCTCAATTTTAGAGAAAGTTTCATGGAGTGCTGAGAAGAGGGTATATTCCTTTGAGTTTTGGTAGAAAGTTCTGTATATATTAAATCCCTTTAAATCATAACATCTTTTAGATCCTTCATTTTTCTCTTAAGTTTGTGACTGGTAGATCTATCTATTGGTGAGAGTGGGGTATTGAGTTCTCCCACTAATAATGTATGTAGTTTGATGTGAGGTTTAAGCTTTAGTGATGTTTCTTTTACATATGTGGGGCTCTTGTATTGAGGACATAAATTTTCGGGATTGAGACTTTTATCTTTATGTCCTCCCTCCAAGGTGAATAAGTGATTTCTATCATGGTTTCTTTTGGTTGATTTTAGTTTGAAGTCTATTTTGTTAGATATTAGGATAGCTATACCAGCTTTTTTCTTGGGTCCATTTGATTGGAAACTCTTTTCCAAACCCTTTTCTCTGAGCCAGTGTCTGTCTCTGAAGTCGAGGTGTTTCTCTTGTCTGCCATAAGACAGATTCTGTTTTTGTATCCATTGTGTTATTTTGTCTTTTTATAGGTGAATTTATTCCACTGATACTAAAAGATATTAATGACCAGTGATTGTAATTCCTGGAGTTTTGGTGGTAGTGTGTGTGTGTGTGTGTGTGTGTGTGTGTGTGTGTGTGTGTGTGTGTGTGTGTCTGTCTGTCTGTCTGTCTGTCTGTCTGTGTGTTTTACTTCTTTGAGGTTTCCTTCTGTGGGATCATCTGTTGTTTGTGACTTCCTTTCTAGCTTTCTTGGGATAGGTTGGAGTTTTTCTTCTAGTGCTTTTTGTAGGGCTGGATTTGTAGATAGTTATTATTTAAATCTGGTTTTATTGTGATATATCTTGTTTACACCATCTGTGGTGATTGAGCTCTTTGTTGGGTATAGTAGTCTTGGCTTGCAACTGTGCTCTCTTAATGTCTCTATAACATCTGACCAGGACCTTCTGACTTCCATTGTTTACATTGAGTAGACATGTGTTATTCTGATTGGTCTGCCATTGTAAGTTTCTTGGCATTTCCTCTGCATCTCTTAATATTCTTTCTTTATTCTGTAGGTTTAGTGGCTTAGTTATGTGGTGAGAAGTTTTTTTTTTGGGGGGGGGGGTCTGGTCGATTTGGTGTTTTGTAAGCTTCTTGTATTTTTATATGCATTTTCTTCTTTAGATTGGGAAAATTTTCTCTTATGATTTTCTTGAAAGATTTTCTGTGCCTTTGAGCTCATATTCTTCTCCTTCTACAAGTACAATTATTCTTAGGCTTGATCTTTTTATGGTGACCCAGATTTCCTGGATGTTTTGTGCTATGACTATTTTGTGGGTGAATCTATTTTCTGATATTCCAGTCTAATTTTATTAAATATTAAAAATATCACCACATTAACAAGGTTATAACTAATAAAATAATATAATAATAATATATAGTAATAACATAATGAAAACCATATACAGTAGGTAAAATAATTGTATACAATATACACAAACAATGTTTACATGAGTAATGTCCAGTTTGTTAACAATCGACAAGTTTCAAAGAAAATACTCTGTTATTTATCCTATTTTGGTGAGTCCAAAGGATTGTAACTAATTCACTTAGTATCTAATATATTACTAACTAAAAACTATATTTTTATGTCTCTCAAGCTTACATACTTTAACATCCAACTAAGTTTCTTTTTAGAAAACTATAATTATTTTTTCTTCAACTCCCTCTGAGACCCAAGAAGGAAATAATATTAACTATGTAAACAGCACTAGCAAGCAAGCAACTTCTAAAAAAAATGTAAGAAATGAAAGAGCTGGCTGCCTAGATAGTCACCCAATTGTTCTTCTATATTGTTGAACCATCCATCTTTGGCTTATAGGTCTCGCATATCTGACAAACTTCTCTGTGAAGCCGGATAATCTCAAAGACCATCCTACCTTGTCTTGGCAAGGTTTGGCAATTCTGTGTGTGTGTGTGTGTGTGTGTGTGTGTGTGCTGCTTGTCCATTTTGAACATCGTACTGTCAGCAGTCAAGGAAAGAACACTTTCTTGCCCGGTGGCTAACTTTTGTCATAAGGAGGTCAACTCCATATGGAATTTCACTGATGTCCATAATCTTCTATGAAGTAGATTGGTGCTGCCAGGAGAAGATGTCCCATTATCGTAAAATAATAAAAACCTAAGTTATTAAAGTATCTTAAATGTCATTTTCTAAGGATCTCTGAAATGTTTGAAGTCCTGTTTCTAAAATATATCAGTTTGATATTGAAAATATATCTAATATGACTATTAGTTTGCAATGTCTAATTACTGTTATATTTCTTTATATCCTAATTAGTTGGTAATAATAAATTTCATGTAATAACAATTTGTAATATATTGTTAGATGAACTGTATAGGTACAATACTTGAACAAGCACATATATAGATATAGATATATAGATGTATAGTAACAAAATAAATCTCAACTTTATATCAATAAACACAATTTGTATATAATATACAAAAATCCAGTCCAATATGAAATATGTAAATCTAGCAATTACTTTTAAAAAGTAGATTCAATAATCTACCCTAATATCCTATATCTGTATCCTATTTTTTCTTTCTTTTTTTAAAAACAAGACCCATGAATTGAATCTCTCTTATTTAGCTTTTTCCTAACCATAACCAATAACGATTTTTAACCAATTACCCTAAACAATGACAATCATCCATAACCCACTGAAAGACCAAAAACCACCTACCCCTCCTCTTGAGAATGTGGGTGCTGTGTTCTTAAATTTACTTCCTGCTGTCTGGGAGAGACGGTATCTTTAGGGGATCCTGAAAAGAAAAGGTTTATTCATTGTCAAGTCCTGGAATAAACAGCTGTGTCATTTGTTCGCCAGTCTCTGCATAATGGGAAAGTACAGAGCTTGTCTTAATCTTAAAGTACAGTAGTCTGTATGGTTAGTTCATCTCAGCTAGCCACAATGAAATTATTCTGAGCCATTTGTAGTCCAAATCTTTGGTTGGTGTTTGTCAGCCTGGTAGCTTTGTCATAGTCTATGTGAAATCATCAGTGTGGGACCCCATCTTCCTTTTGAATACTTCAAGCTTGCAATTAGGCATTGTCATGGATCACTGCAGAAAACTGATCAGAGACCAAAATCCAACACGATGTACAGAAAGCTAAATATAGCTTTTTTTCTAGAATTAATTATTAGTCGATGTGAACATCAATATCATGACAAAAAGTTTAATATATATATACTCATATATTTTAATATAAATATTTATTCAGCATAGGATTAGTAACAATAGAATAGTCCTTTATTTTTAGTTATTCTTCTATCCCATATCAGGTGTCTCCTGATATTATACAGAGATTTTGTATTTTCCTTTAACAAGCATGCTCAGGTTTAGAGAAGAAGAGAGCCACATTACAACTCCAAAGCCAACTTTAAATTGTAATTAAACTGGGACTTCATCATCTCTTTACAAATAAAGATATATGGAGATTAAGCAATGAGATTTTACCCTGTAGACTATACTGGCACAAATAGGTCTGATATTCCTTTGCTTGTAAATTTTTCTGGATAGCCTCCCTTCTGCTTTAGACATCTAGATGTCCAAGGTCTTTGAACTTCTTGAGGATGTATATTTCTAGTTTTCTGTAAAGACAAAAACAGAAACCTGTCCCAACCCTTTATTTTTCTTATGACTTAAAGGATTGTAACATGGGTGGATGAGCCATAATTTCTTATTTTCATGAACTTTTCCCAGATCAAATTGAGTCTTTATCAATTTTGATGGTATTCATTTCTTCACCTGTGGAAACAAAAGCAAAACCCCTTCCCCAATGTAGTACATATCCTGGCTTCCATTCAGAGGTTAGTTCAACTTTGAAGTAAACAGGCTGATTTAGCTCAGTCATTTTTCTATAGTCCAATGCCTTTCTGTAGTAGGTGGTTTCTGGCCCAGACTTTCAGGCCTAGCCTCAACGTTTAGGCCTGTAGACCCACTGTCCCGCAGTCCCACAGTCCCACAGATGTTTACAGTTGTTTTAGGCTGATCAGCCTCAGGCCCAGGCATATAACTTGCTAACTCTGTTCCCTTCATCTAATCCATGATTCTTCTTGTTCAGCCATGCGGCTCGGTACCGGTACCTTTCTTTAGAACAGCATAGTTGTCTTCTGCTTCTTCTGGCCTCTCTCTGGAATTCTGCCCTGGGCTTCCTGTTCTCAGAGTTTTTTTTTAGTCTGGTAGCCCTGCCCACACTTCCTGCCTGCCTTTGGCAATCAGTGCTTTTTATTAAACCAGTGGGTGGGACAATTATTAACAGTGAAGCAACATAATCCCCCTATACCTTTCAGCAGCTGTTATTTCTTTCTCTTTTGCAATGAGAAATTCAAATTTATTAAATCATTACTTAGTCTATGTTTGGGGATCTTTGTTATTCCTTTCTGTTTATCTAGCATATCATTTAGACTTTGATTTGATCTCTATGACTGCTTGCCCTATAGGATTGTGTGATATACCTGTAGTATGCTTTATATTATAAAAAGCATAAACAAAAGTTTCGTTTTGCTAGAGACATATGCTGTAACTGAGGTTGTATTTTTACTAACGGCTCTCATGGTGCCATGCTTTAACTTCTCTCTAGGATACTGGTACTGCAGTTCATACTAACAAAACCAGTACCATCTGGAGGATTCTCAGACATCACCAAGTTTGGTGCCAGCTTGTGACATAGCTTTGGCCCCTCTGGCCTACAGTTTTGTGTGCTAACCCCAAGTAAACACTTTCCAGAAGAGTTTGCCTCAGTGGTGCTGGTCTCTCATTTCATTACAGCTTATATTTCGGCTCCAGTAAATCATCATCTGTTTTCTCAGTGAAGCAGAGATTTCATCTTCAGGGATTATAAATACAGAATACCATAGGTATAAGCCTGTTAGAGTTTTTACTTTTCTCTGAAACTGAACAAGCTAGGCCTCCATCATCTGCTTTGCTTTCAACAGTATATTTTAAATTTATATAGACCACCTCAGTAGACTCTGAGTACATAATAACTTTTCCAGCTCAAAGTGCCAAATACAATCCACAATCTTCCCCAAAAAGTAAATTCTTAACTATCCCAGAAATATTCCATGAACCACCTTCCACCATGTTCCAATTTACTCTCTTTTCATATGATAAGTGCTATGACTAAAATAACTTGGGAGAGAAAGGGCTTATCTGGCTTACATGTCACAGTTCATCATGAGGAGACAAGGCAGTAACCCAAGGCAGAAAATTGGAGGAAGGAACTGAAGCAGAGATTAAGAGGAATATTGTGGACTGACTTGCTCCCCTGTTTTACTCAGCTGGCTTCCTGTTTTCTTGGATAATCTAGGATCACTTGCACAGGGGCAGTACTGCCCAGAGTAGGTTGGGACCTTATACATCAATTATTAATCAAAAAAAATTAATCAAAAAAAAAAAAAAAAAGACTTGCTTGTGGGCCAACCTGATGGCAGAATTTTCTCAACTGAAGTTCCCTCTTCCTGGTTTACCCTGACCTCTGTCATGGTAAAGGTAACAAGAAACTAAAAAAGACCACATGTACAACATTTTTAAAGAATAAGAAAATCCATTGTAAACTAATTTGTAGACAAAGGTGTTCTCAGTTTTCACATGGGAAAAACTCTGCTAATAAACTCAGCAAAGCTAGAGTATCTTTGAGTGGAGTGGCCCATCATTACAGGAAGCACGGGGGTCCAGAAATGACACCAAAGTATACAAACATTGTCCTGTATCATCTATGTCAAAATCTTCTGATGGGGTAATGCTCTATGTGCATCTCTCAAGGGAGGTTTCCAAACATGCTCTAAACCATCCTCTGGCTTTAGTATCATTGTTACAGTTTCTTTTTCTGCAACATGTATTTATTCTCCTGTGTCAAAACTGCCACAACTGTTGTCCACATCTGCTAAAATACTGTAGGGCATTGTGTTGTTTCATGGTAAATAATTGTTCCACCCACTGGTTTAATAAAAAGCGCTGATTGCCAAAGGCAGGCAGGAAGTGTGGGCAGGGCTACCAGACTAAGAAAAACTCTGAGAACAGGAAGCACAGAGGAGAATGCCAGAGAGAAGCCAGAAGAAGCAGAGGACAACCATGCTGCTCTAAGAAAAGATACCGAGCCGCATGGCTGAACAGGAAGAATCATGCGTTAGATGAAGGGTACAGAGTTAGCAAGTGATATGCCTAGGCCTGAGGCCGATCAGCCTAAAACTATTGAAAGCATCTGTGTATCCCTGAGAGTCTGTGGGTCTGCAGGTCTGCGGGTCTGTGGACCTAGACCTTCAGGTTAGGCCTGAAAGTCCGGGCCAGAAACCTCCCACTACAAAATACCGTTTCTCATTTTGATCTATCACTTAAATAAACAAATGTGTCCTTCTTAGCCTTTTCAGGATCCTACCTACTTTACTGTTTTCAGTTTCTGCCTCTTTATTGAAAGTAAAGATCCCCAGCATAAGCAATGCATGTAAGATGTCATTCTTAACGAAAATCTTTTTAACTGTTTCTGTGAAATGTGATCTGGACTTAAAAGGAGAGCCCATGCTAAGAGAGAACCCTGAACAAAGAATGTTCCCTTCTAGGATGCTCTTCCCTGCTTTTTATTGCAGCATCTTTTATGCTGGAGATGAAGTTTTTAAACATGCGGAATGGGATTGAGAACATGTGCTCCTTTACCTGTCCTGGGGTAAATCACCCTATTCCTGTTGCTTATATTGCTATAACAAGGACAAAGTCTTTGTCTGTGCTTATGATCAGACATTTCACCCCACAGTTTATTGGTTCTCCTGCTTTTGTATTTATGTTGACTTGAAACATCATAGGTGAGTGTGACAGAGGAAAAAAAATATTTCTTACAGCTTCTGTGAAGCAGAAATAAGAGAACAGGGTGCAGAGAACACAGGATCCCATTTCAAAGTCACGGTACCAATGGCGTAGCTGCTTTCCTCCAGGCTCTGCCTTCTTGGATTATTTGTAAAGATTTATTTTTATTTATTTATTTATTTTTGTGGATGGTTGTGCACATTTATGTTATGTGTGTGTGAGTCCAAGGAGGCCAGAAGACAATATCAGATTTTTTGGAACTGGAGATAGAGTGGTTATTAGCTGCTTTATATGGGTGCCAAGAACCTAATTAAGGTCCCGTGGAAGAGGAAGAGCACTTGGCCTCTGAGCTACTATTCCAGCTCAGGTGAGGAGAAAGCGCTGGGAATCTTTGGTTTATTTGGTCTGTTGCTTTGCTTTAGGGCTTTTTCTCATTTGTGATTCTGATTTTATTCAGAATCAAAACATGATAGAAATATCTCTCTAGGAATGTAGTTTTTTGCTTTTTTGTGCTTTTTTTAAAAAGAAAACAAACCCATCTATTTATTGTTAGTATTTTAGTTAGATACAATTCTAACTCAGAGAAATCCACCCTGTTAAGGTGTACGCTGTCCTGGTTTTGGTCACTTTTACATGTACCCTTCCCTTCTTAATTTTACATTCTTTGTCAGTCACCTCAAACTCTCATGCTCACTAACAATCCTCTGCCTCAGTAGAAGTCATTCCTCTATCTGTCTCTGTAGATTTGTTGAGTCTTTTAAAAAGGAACCTTAATACATGGTGTTCCTCCCATTATATAATGGTGTCACGTCATCCATGTCACGGCAGTTTTTTCTTTCTATTGCCAGTGTTTTGTGGATACTCCTTCCTGTGATTGCCTGTTTATCAGCCAATGAACACTGGTTCCTCCCCATTTTCTGATGCTTCTGAACAATTCTAACACTGAAACTCATGTGCATGTTTGGAAATGTCACCTGACTACTTTTTTGATTTTGTATCTTTTCATTACATTTATTTATTTGAGCAAGTGAAGCCGTCAGAGGACAGGTGTGCCATGTAGTCCTATAAAAGTCAACAACAACTTTCAGAACTCGATCTTTCTTCTTCTACCTGTGGTTGGTGGCACAGTGAAGAAACCATGGAAGTGACTGTTCCATGGGGAGCATACTTTTGTTGGCTGTAAATATCACAGATAGACAGAGGCATCTGGAAGAATAAGAACAGAAAAACAAAAACAAAACCCAAGTAAACAACTAGGACTGGCCTAGGCCAGGGCTGGCTTCTCTGCAGTAGTTGAGGGCTGACAGAGAGAAGCGGGAGAAATTGTGGGGAGGAGACCAACAAGAGAAACAGAAAAGCAGGGCGGGGGAGTACCGGATGTGTGAGGGGGTCTTGCAAGTTTTTAAATCCAGAATAGCCTGGGAATAAGCATAGTGATGGAGGTAAGATAGCCCAGGGGTCCAGGATTCTAGTGGAGGATCTGAAATGCGTAATTTATAGGTACCAGAAAAGACTGGAAGTTAGCTTTGGACTTTGATAGGTAACCACAGGTACATGCCAAGGGCCTTTCCATTACCAGAATCCCATTTCACAGGTCCCTGAGGAATGATCTATCCACCAGAAATCTTTCTAGAATCCAACTTGAGCTGAGCCTAGACTTTCGTTTTGGACAAACTGAGTGGGCCTGATCTTTTTAGGAATATCTGAGGTTTGTCCTTTGGACCTAATGTCATTGTGAGTCCTATGTATAGAACTGAGGTTACTAAGCCTGGTGAGTGACAAGTGCACATACATGACCAGCCAGCTTGCTGGCTCAAGTTTTATCTCTTGAGTAATGACAAATTGTATTTCAAAGTAGGTTTCAGATTTTCCATCTTTACCAGAACTGTTCAAAAGCTCTAGTTTTTATGCATTCTTACATGCCTATTATTGTATGTCTATCTTATAGCAGACACCATACTGTATGGGAAATGGTGTGATACTGTAGCTCTGACTTGTTCATACCTAATGACTTGCAAATTGTTACCATTCATTTCTCTGTTGAATAACTGCATATTCAAGTCTTTTGCAGATTTTTTTATTCTCATTACCATTCATTCAAAAATTTTTCCTATCTCCTGAATGTATGTCTCTTATAAAAATATAATTTGCAAATTTATCCTCCCATCCTCTAAGTTTTCTTCTCAGAGTCTTCATTATACATTTTGAAACCAAAAGCATTTTGTTGGAACTTCACTTATTTATTCTTTCTTATATTACTTCTTCTTTGATTGCTACATGTGAGAAATAATTGGTGGGTTCATGGTTGTAAACGTTGGTGCTTATGATTTCTTCTAAATATCCTATAATTTAGGTCTTCTAAGTGGACCTTGTTCAGTTTTGAGTTAAATTTTATATTTGTCGTAGGGTTCTCCCTCTCTCCTCCCTCCCCCTCTGTTTACCAGCATGTTGGGGCACATGTGTGGTTAGAGCACAACTTTTAAGAGTAGCTTCTTTCATTCTACCACATGGACCCAGGACTAAACTCAGATCCCAAGGCTTGGCTGCAAACATCTTCATCCTTTGAGCTCCCTTGGCAGTGTTGACATGGTTATTTTACCATGGCCGTATGCCTAGGCATCATTTACCCATGTGTACTTCTTTGCCTTCAGCTCTCATCTATCATTGATTGGATAACTACTTCTTTCAATTAAACATTTTTGTTGCTAAAATGCTAGATAATAAATTTGAATACTGATGTGCAAATTAGAAAGTTAAACCTAACTTATCCACACAGAAAATAATTTAAACAAACACACAAACATAAAACCAAAATATTATTTATGTTTAGTATTAAAGGATATGGAGTTGATAGTATGTGTTTTATTTATGCAACAGGCTTCCTTTATTTCATCCCATAAATGGTCCTGTATATGTCATACATATTTGTGAGCATAAATTTTAACTGTTGCAATAGCTCCCCTTATAAATACTGTCTTCTCTTGCTTAATTCATCTGTCACTAGAACTCTACAGAAATTGTCTGGGTTCAGATTTTTCTTCATGTGATACTTGAGTTATGTATTTATTCTCAAATTTCCTTGATTTCCACGTTTATAACGTGTGGAAAATGCAGGCCTTTTATTTTTTTTAAGAAGGTATCATATTTAGCCCTCAATGAAGACCAAATACAGCATACAAATTCTCTATAATGCCCATTCTGACTAATTTTTGAAATGTTATACCACCTGAAGTTAGAATTCATTGAATATGCTTCAGATTTTATTCATAAGTAATCTATGGGAAAACTAAACCTATTCCAGCACTTTTATCTCCTGTCATAAAATGAACAAAAAAAATATGGATGAGTAGTAGAGCCTGCACAAACAGTTGAATTAGCTTTTACACTGAAACAAATAATGCCTAAGCATTAGAAATAATTAAAAATTGATCCCAGAGAAGAACAAGAACATCAATTTTGATTGACATGTCTAATTATAGAAGTTTTTCCATTTTTCATTTATTGCTCTAATAGAAGATAAAATCATAATGTATATGCCTATATCTAATATGGTTTTAATACATTGAATCACATATACATTTGACTATATACATAAACATTAAACAAAGGTTTCTATTTTTTTTTTAACTAGAAAATAGTAGCTTAAAATTCAGTTCATAAATCCCTAAGGAAAAAGTTGTATCAAGTAGATCATGAGCCAACATCTTCATTGCAATAAGTGTAGTAGTGGGGTTTCTTGGTCCCAGGCGGCCAGAGGCCCAGACCCTGCTGCACCAGACCCCTTAGCCGCCTGCCACTGCTCCTCAGGCTCCCAGAATGACTCAGATGCTTATATTAACTTCATGCTGTTTTGCCTATGGCTCAGGCACATTGCTAGCTAGCTCTTACATCTTAACTCAACCCATTTCCATTAATCTGTCTGCCATGTGGCTCGTGGCTCACCTGTGTTCCTTACATGTTGCTCCTTTGGGCTTCAGCTCGGTCTGTCTCTGACTCCACCCTTCCTTTCCTACCTATTCTGATTCCTCCACCTACTTTTTCTACGGTGTCTGTCAAGGACCAAAATAAGTTCCTTTATTTAAAGATTGCAATTTACAGCATACAGAAAGGCATTCCCACATCAAATAAGTATATGCTTCTATTTTTAAAATAAGAAATATTGATATAACTTGCTTGATGAAGTCAAACATTCTTTCTGAACCTTTCATAAACAGCATTATTAGTCCCAGTCTGCCTGACAACATACATAAACAAGTAGCATTAATTAGGTGGCACTGCCACAAACTTAACGGGATTTTCAGAAGGCAGAAAAATGCCAACAAAATTAGGAAGTGAAGACAAGTTTGGTTGTGTTCTCTGTGCTGCACATTTAGCCCGAGAATGTCAAAGAAGAATTAGGAACATTGCACCCTTCCATAGTTTGGTGGAAAAAAAAAGGACCTATCATATCCATATGAACCCAAGTTTACCATACAATTTTCCAGTCTGATCGGTACTCACAGATCTAAGAAGTGTTACTATACAAAGCAACCTTTCTCTCATTTGGATAAAGATGAGATTTAAGCTTAGCTCAAGATCAACCTCGATCCTAGCATAAGTATCTCAACATTTCAGAATGTTGACAGACATACAGTCAATAACCTGACACATTTCTTGAAGGTTACTTGGATGGATTTAGGTTAAATTACCTTTTCTTCTTTGCTTTTGTGTGTTTTCAATATTTGTATGCATGTGTATGTGAACATGTATGTGCTCGTGTGTGCATTCACATCTATGTGAAGGCCAGAGGTCAATGGCAGATGTTTTTCTCAGTTACTCTTCATATTATTTTTTGGGACAAGATCTCTTATCAAATCTTGCACTTACCAATTTCTGGACTAGGCAAGGAGCCCCTGGGTTCTTTTTGTCTTTGCCTTCCCAGCTCTGGAATTATAGATGCACACCAGTTCTTCTGTCTTTTTCTGTGGATGCTACAGGTACAAAAATCACCTCCTCACACTTCTTTAGCCAACACCTTACCAACTGAGCCATCTCTGCAGCTTAAGATGATACTTTTTTTGTAACACAGAAGTTCCATAGTTCAAACCTGGCTGGACAGTGTTCCTCAGTGCTTTACAAAGAAAATCTTCCTAAATTATATGCTTATAGAGAGAAAGGGTTAATGCTATGGTTAACTTCTGTGGCCACATTTGTAATTGCGAACAATGGATCCAAAGGGCTGGGAAAATGACTGTCAGCAAAGTGATTGCCCCACAACATGAGTGTCTGAGTGTGAATCCCCAGAACACACACAGAAAACAAGGTCTGTCACTAGAAGAGGTGAAAAAATAGGAGGTCTGAGCTCACTGGCCAGCCAGTCTAGCCAGTCCTCAAGCTCCAGGTTCAGTGTCTCAAAAACTGAAGCAGAGAATGATAGGGAGGACAGACCACCCTTAGACTCCAACACTAATTCTCATCCACGCATGTGGACATACGCACAAGAATGGATCTGAGCCTCTTCAAAATTATTAGGATGCATGTTTTATAATTTATTTTAATAGCCATCACACAGTGCTGGGTTTAAGACAGGAATGAGCAAGATTTATAGCTACCTCAATTAGTTGATTAGGTGTTTGAAAGTGTGCTCTTTTGTTTTCTCTTTTGCAGAGATTTCAGCTCTCTTTGATTCTGGCAGCTCGGTTACATACATGTTTCAAGAACCATATCCGGTGACCAAGAACATAAGCCTTTCATCTTCAGCTATCTACACAGATTCAGCTCCATCCAAAGAAACTATCACATTGAGCTTTGTGACAGCACAGGCCCCCAACCTCTTGCTATTCCTCAATTCTTCTGTTCAGGACTATCTGGCTATCCTGCTCTGCAAAAATGGTGAGTATTGATGGCATGAAGCCGCAGGCCAGTCTTGTCTGAAGGGGCAGCTCACACTCAGCAGTACCCTGAAGAGCCTAGCAGCGAGGCAGTCTCAGCCTAATTGTTCCTTCCACTTTACCTTTATGAGTCATAATCAGTGTCTTGGGAGAGTGTCAACTTGCTGCCAAAGTCTCAAACTCATCCTCTTTAGTTTGTCTTGACTGTATTGTGGTGATTCTTTTTTATTTGTCATATGCTGGAAACCATTAAATACAAAAGATAAGAAGAATTTCAGAAGGGCAGTTTCCATATATATTCTTTCACCTTTGCTGCCATGTTCTTCACTAAGGCTTGGTAAAGCATAAATACTGCCTCTGTTTATGGATGGACATAGTCTAAGTTTTCCAAATAAATACGATGTGGAGCCATACCCTGTGGTACAGAACCTTACTTCTGAGAATATGATTTTCTCTTAGAGACACGAAATCTTTCTACATAATGTCTGACTAATGTTCTGTGATATTTACCACTCAGAATTATCAAGACCTGGAGTATATTACTTAGCAAAAGTGTACTATTGATTCATAAATAGAATTTTGTTGTTTTGTTCCTTTCTTGAAATTTTACAATTATTTACAAAACATAGGCCTTCTTGCAGGGCCTTGTCCCTTGACTTCACATACATGGATTAGGTGGCTTTTGAAGGCTTCAGTTCATTGTTAACTCTGCTTCTTTGCTGTTGACTTCTTCAATAAAATATAATTTGCAAAGGAGATTTTGACTCTCTTTCAAGGTATCTATAGAACTTAACTATAATGGTAGTCCTGCTCATGAGCATATGATGAAGATGTGAGTCAAGGTTTGGAAGTGGATACTAGAAGGTAAGACAAAGGACAGAAATTGTATGATATAAGAAATATTCATGGTAATTATATACTAGCAGTTGGAAGTCAATCTTTATGATCTCATGATTTAATGTTTATCACACTATGCCAGGAAAAAGCCTCCCAATAGAGCCAGGGCCAAGTACACTATGAAATCAGAATCCTACCATATGTAAAAATTGTTTGAACAAATGAACCACTGAAACACACATACATCCCTATCACATGATCTCAAACAACAATGACCTATGGTCAGGAATATGGCTTTACTCCTTTTGCAATATTCTGGTACCATGGTAAGATTCCAGATTTTTGGTCAACTTATCCCAACCACAAATCTTAGTTGCAGTGTGGACTGTGAGGTGTCACAGAGGAAATGACACTGTAGAAGGCAGCATGTACATGACCCTGTCTACCCCTCAGGGGCAAAGTACGTATTTCCATTGTTGTTTTAGTTTTCTGTTCTTTGTTTTATCTTTCTTTCTCACAGTGTACATATGACTCGAATATAAAGAACTATCAATCTATTCTTAAAGGTCTAATGAAAACATGGGAATGTGTAGGGTAAACCAGCCTTAAGGACAAAAATAATAATAGACAGCCCATAAGATGCAATAGGTATCATTTATTTTGAGACCAACATCTAGGTAAGAAGGAGAAAATATGGATAGGCAGAAAGCAAGGGAGAGAAAGGGAAGAGAAGAATGAGGAGGAGGAGGAGAAAGATGAAGGACGGGAGGAGGAAGACAAAAGAAAAAAAGAAGAGGAATACGAGGAAGTTCAGTTATTTTTCAAGTCCATGGCCCATTTAACCATCTACTTCTCAGTAGACTTTTAAAAGTTTATGCATAAAATCATGCCGATAGATCCGACCTTCAGTATTTCCATGTCGAGCCTTTGGGTGTGTGAGATTGTCTTTGGACTTGGAGCATTGATAATTTGAGAATGTTCATGTAGGACAGACAGATAATCCATTTAACAACCAGGAATGTCTCCTTACAGTGGGCCCAGTACTTTTCCTTCTAATCTGTATCACTTTCTCCTGGTGTGTTTGAACTGAGTAAATTTGTTATTGAGGTAGGATTGTCCCTGAAGTGTCTTTAGGACAGGCCTTCACATACTCATACCATTCACAGTATACATCTGAAAATATGACTGCCAAGAATACATGAAATACAGAAGAAAAATCACTGCATCTAATTATTTCAATGAGTCCACACTGTGCTTAACTCTCCTAGTAACTCTGATCAGCCATTGACATTAATATTTTTACTATGTCAGGTTTCTACAGTTTTAGAAACTGAGACACAAGGACATCAAATAACTAGTTCATAATATCACAGTTTTAGTTCTGAGATTTTTAGAGAGAAGAACCAGATCCACAATATTGAGCAAAATTTGAAGCAAGTTTTAATTAAGTACTTATTAGCTATGGCCTGCTCCATCTCAATTTCCAGCGAGAGTCACATTTTTCAGAGACTTAAAAAGGCAAGAAAACTCATAATGTATTGCATTTACCATCAGGTCCAGTCAGGGTCAAAAATACATCATGATGTATTTCCTATACCCCCAGCCTTCATGTGATCAAGCACATCCCATATAGTAGGTTCAGAACAACCTGCTTAGGGAAATAAAAACATGTGGCTTGTTATTTCCCAAGAAATACAACTCCCAGCATTTCAGGAAGTTACTTTGCCCTTGGGTAGGCAGAATTTACAGATTAACTTCCAGTCTACAACAGCAAGCAAGCACCAGAGAGGGATCCAATCTCCCTCACTCAGCCCAGTGCCATAGTCGGGTGTTTGGTTGTTTTGTTTCCTCATGTGGGAGAATTGGATGGGAACTCCCAGGTTTGCTGCCTCAGCCTCTGTATTCTGGAATTAAAGATGTGGACTTTTCTTAATCAGGGATAAATAGAAAGTACTAATCTTTTAATTTTTGAAACACATAATATATTTTTTAAAAATGCCATTCCTTTAGTAGGAATCACTCTTAGATTCCTTCATGGCATATTTGTGTCTTTCTTTCAAAACATTCTTAAAGTAATCTCTTTATTAAAAGTTCCACTTGACCATATAGATAATTACATTTTTAAAACTCCAACTAAATTCAGGAAACAGAGATACATGGGTCCTAACTTGGTTGTGTAGGTCTCAGGCAAGTGTGAAAGCTCAGGTGTGTAGTGTGGCATCCCAGGCTGACTAACAAAAGAGGTTAAGAGCTGATGCATGCGGAACCCATACCCAGGGACTACTTACCTTTCACTTTCTCTGGCTGCTTGTATCCTTCAGGATAGGGTTTTCTCGGCTAATTGGCTTTGTTATATACTGATGTGGGAATGTGCTAACTGGCTTTGTTATATGCTCATCTCGATTCTCTTGCTCTGTCTCCTACTCATTCACTACACCCCAACCCATATCATTCTTGGGTCCCATGAAGTAGGGAGTCAAATATTCCAGAAGATGGTTTATTTAGAATCCGAGGCATTGGCAGCCATTACCTTATTCCTCAAAGATACAACTGAGGGAGTATCCCTATTGCTTTCTTGTTGTATGAGGCTTCTGGTCTAGACTTTCCAGCCTAGCCTTGTGGCCTGTACTTTCTGGCCTAGCCTTGAAGTGCAGACCTACAGGCCCATAATCCTACAGAGACACACAGATGCTTACAGTAATTTTATGCTGTCTGACCTGGGGCCCGGGCATATATCTTGCTAACTCTTTACCCTTAAACTAACCCATGATTCTTATCCTGTTCAGTCATGTGGCTCGGCTCAGTACCTTTCTCAGAGCAGCATTCTTGTTCTCTGATTCTTCTAGCTTCTCTGGCATCTCTATGGCATCTCTGCGCTGTTCTCCTTTTCCCAGAGTTTTCTTAGTCTGGTAGCCCTACCCACACTTCCTGTCTGCCTTTGGCCAATCAGCATTTTTATTAAACCAGTAGGTGGAACAATTATTTATAATGTAACAACATAATTCCACTACATTTCCTTAATTCTGCAAGTGACTTTACTAATATGACAAATGTGAGAGACTGTAGAGACAAGCAACCCAGTGCTATCTTCATACTATATGAAGAGAGACAGTCAGAAACTGCCTGAAATGTAAAAATACTAAACTAGACAGAATTGGAATGATCAGAATTCTGAAGCAATCTAGCTGGAAAGAAGACTTTTACCAACTTTAAGATTAAACTTCAGAGGTTAGGAATTATGCTATTAGAACAAGAGCTTTTACTTCCTTGTCATTAGTGGTCTCCAGATTACAGTTCAGTGATTATTTGCTGGGGAAACTGCAATGATTCGAAGTAGTTGGGAGACTAACAGACAACAACAGGAATTGAGATTTTTTTCTTTTAAGTTTTAGATTTTGTGAATCTTCATTCCCTCTTTGTTTCATCTTCAATTAATATTTTTGTCTGTGAAGGCCTCATCTGCAGGCTTTGAAATACTCCTTGAGGAATTAAAATGCATATTTTCAGCATGTTTTTGTATATTCATAGCATTAAGCCATTGGCCTGATTAACAGTAAATCAGAAGCTAGTAACATTTTAATGAAATTTGAGTATATTACAGTGAAAATTGTGCTTCTGAGCCCAATGCAGTGGCTCATATCTGGAAGTAGAAGCAGAAGGACTAATATTCAAGGACAACTTCCACTTTGCAGAGTCTTCAAGACCCGCCTAGGCTACATGAGACCCTCTCTCAGAAAAAGCAAGGAGAATCAGTTTCTCTTTTGGATGTTAGGGGTCCTTGAAAGTTGGAATAAGGTGAGGAGAATCTTGTAAACAGTCAACAAAGGTCTTAGATGGCAAATTTGTTTTACGTAGTTTCTCAGACTAGAGGTGAGCATGCTCGTGACCTTTGGCCTGGCAGCAGTTTGGTTTGAGAGAACTGTAGCTCTTTAGGTTCTTCGTTGCCCTCCTTGTTAGTGGTGGTGGCTCCAGCTCTGGACATACTCAGCGTAGTCTGCTGCACTCATGCTCTTCACATCCAGTGAGTCAAAGCCTGATGTTTAAAAATAAGTACGTACATAAGTAAAGGTAGTCACTTCAGGGATGTAAACTCTCTCTCTGTCTCTCTCTCTCTCTCTTTCCCTCTATCCCTCTCTCTCTCACACACACACACAGAGGAGGATAGGGATGGAGTAGATTTTGAGGTGAGGGAGTGTCCAGGAGACAGGAGCCTAGGTTTTTTGAGTTACAAAAAATTACTTAGAAACTTGGAAATTGGAGAAAAGGCTTTAAATAAAAGCCGCATGTTTAAAGAGAAGCAGTGCTCTAAGGATATCCTTGATATCTAAATTTCATGTTATTTCTGTATGCTTGTGGAGTGTGTGTATGTGTGTGTGTCTGTGTGGTGTGCATGCATGCATGTATGTGGAAGCCAGAAGACAACTTTACATGTCATGCTCAACAAAGTCTTCCATTTCTATGAGAGATCATCTCTCATTAGCTATGAGCTCACCAATTAGAATATCTGGATGGCCTGTGAGCTCTAGGATTCTGTCTGTCTCCCCCTATCAGGTACTGAGGTTACAGTACATGCCAACACACCTTTCAAATTTAAATTCTTGTATTTGCAAAGTAAGTGCTCTATTAACTAAAACAATATCCCAGTTGTACCACACTTTATTGAATAACAATTCTCTTTACCCCATAATAGCAACACCTTTTTCTTCAAAGTTGTGACAAATATTCTAAGATCTCCTTCCAAGTGGTAGGAACTATTTAGTGTATCAGAAAGAGAAACAGGATCACACCCTGCCATTAAGATTCTTCTTTTTAGCCCAAAACACATATAAGTATCCACTTCTTATAGGTATAAAGTTTATATAGCTTCAGTATAGTTATATTATCTGCCAGGAAGACTGGATACTAGAACAATGAGAGAACAAGCAGACCCATTATCCCGGCAGAGAAAGTCACAGAACATTTCCATGAAGTAAGTGGCTTTTTAATCAAGAGAGATAAGTCAATATTCTCTTGCCAAACAAAATCTTAACAAAACCATTTTAATTATTCTTTCCTCATTTTATCATGTTTTTGCTATATATTATAAAATGTGTGGGCTTGTGAACCTGTGTAAATTATTTTCTTCCCCTTTGCTCTGGTAACTTGTACTAACAAAACAATTTAAGAAGAGTCCTAATTTGAGCATACAGTCCATCATAGAAGGGCAAGAATGGTAGCAAGGATCTGAAGGCTTTAGGAAGCATGGAGAGATGAATGTTGGGTCTCAGCTCACTTTCCTCTTTGTCTGCAGTTCAGGGCTTCAGGCTGCCCACATGTAGGGGAGGTTTTCTAACTTCAGTTAACCTAATCTGGATATACCCTCAAAGGCATGACCTGATTCTTGTGAACTATCAAGTTCACAATCACTGTCTATATATGTGCCCTGATATAAATATTTAAGTTGGTATTTTTAGTTTCTTGCAGTTTGAAATAAATAAGTGAAGTTAGGTGATATACAAATAAAGCCATCAATCTATGCTGAAATTCTCTCAACACTAAATCCAAATGATGCTCCCAGGTCACCTTCCCTTTGTGGTTGTTCAGCTGCCTCTGGAATTGAGTGATTTGTGTGCCTTTGCTCCAACATTTCTCTTCTGTCACTTTTGCTGGAGCATATAAATTTATAAGGTTCGCAGTATGAATTTCTGATTGCCCACCTCAAAAGGAATAATTATGACCTGAGATACTTTGTATTTCATATATACTAGCTCCAGGGAACCAGGGAGAAGAAAGGATCATGACAGAAAGTGTCTTCAAAGTATAAAACCTAGCAGTTGCCAAACGGTCAATTTACAATAGGATGTCCTTTCTACCCCAACTTCCTCTCAAGGAGGCCTTTCTGAGGTCACTGTTTTGTCTTGCTACCTGCTTCTCTGACAGCAGTATATGACTGAGTTTTTCGGGGCCTAAGGAATTCTCATGCACAAAGCTGGAGAAGCATGCCCCAGAATGTTATTTTCTTGGCTCCACTTGGCCCTGACCACTTTAGCCTCTGGGACTGCTCAGTCTGTTGATAGCTTCCAGATTAGGCTCGATTACATCATTGCATACATGCATGAGCTTTAAATAATTTCTTACTTTCTTTCCATAATCCATTTTGTAGTAATGTGGCAGTGGCCCATTATGACCTTTCTGCAAAGGTCATGGGTGCTCCCCAAGGGTAGGATAAGTTCTGCACCTTACTAAGCCACAGTGCTAAGTGGTAGGTTTGAGCTGAGGAATAAAAACATGTGAATAGGATATATATATAATATGAACACTGTTTCTTATTTTTCTTTTTATTGTAATGCATACTTTAAATGTTTTGTGTGCTCCCAAGATATAATATCTAACGTGAACAGAATTTTGCCTCTACTTCCAAGCCTAGATTCTGAAGTACTGATTTCTCTGTCCTTTCTTTGGAGTAAGATTTGGATTAACAGTAATTATTTCAAATGAGGTCATAGAGGTTGGGGCCCAGATTCCAAAGGAGACACTGGAGGAGTTTGTCTTCTTTTTCCATAGCATCTAAGGACATAGTTGAGAAGTCACCCTCAACAAGCAAAGATGACAGACATTTCTAGGTAGAAATACTAAATAGCTTCATCTTCAATCTCCAGCTGCTAGAGGCTTAAGAAAATAAATATAGTATGGCCAGGGTTACTCAGTACGTGTTATTTCATTTTAACCAACTGAATACAGACAATATAAAATAATGTGTACATGTACTCCATAGGCAGTAATTTACAAAGCATTTCATCACTTTATTGATAGCAGTAATAATATGAATTATTAGCTTAATATTGTGTTACCGAGCACAAATACTAAGTATTAGGACATTTGATATTAAAATATTATTAAAAGACGAAATGAAAGGTGCCCAGAGCCTAGATGGTAAGGATTACTAGAAAGCAAAAAGTAAGGCTATGGTAATCCCACATCAGGTGGCTGCCATTTCACAGGAAGAGTAGATTTACCCATGTGCAAGCATGAAAACAGTAACATTTATGAGTGATGTTTTTTCTGAGGCCTTGTGAAACATACCTTTTAAAAAGAGGTAAGAGATCAGCAAAGGAGATAAAAACCAAGAACGAGAGACTGTATGTGAAGAACTAATAGTCTGTGTACTGCCGGGTCATATCCTTTAAGCCCTACTCAGTAGATACAGCTAAACATGGTGAAAACTCTCTGTGTGTTTCAGTCATGGAGAGTATGAAGTAATCTTCTTGAATAAACCATCATCAAAGAAAATGAAAATAGGGAGAGTAGTAATTTCTAAGTCAGTCCTGTAAGTCCTTGGACAAGGAAAACTAATCAAAGGCTTGATATAAGTAACTCTACAGACACCTATCAAGGGTATTTTTCTATGAGGGCTGCAGGCAAAATGCTGTTGACTGGATGCCTTGAAGGGTGAACTCATTTCCTTACAACATTTGAAGGCTAGAAGTGCAAAGCTAAGTGCTGGCTGACAGAGGTGTCGCCTGCCGACTGTTCTTAGGTTGGGAAGATGGTCTTTTCTAGTGTTTATGCCTTTACATGACAAGGGAAGGAGAGGGAGAAACAGTGAAGAGAAGTAATGTGTGTGTAGACAGAGAAGAGAAGAGATTTGTGATTCCTTTTTTTTTTGTATTTTTTTTCTTTTTTCTTTGAAGGGTGCTTTCCCTGTAAGATCAGGGGATGTCCTTCATGACATCATTTTGTTACTGGGGAAACTGGTTTCCCACCTTTAGGCCCTTAGTCTCTTTAATGAAGGTAATCAAGAACGGAACACAAAATAAGGCCAAGGATAACTTTTTAAGAATCTAAAGCAAAGCTTCAAGGCAGGTAAACTGTAACTCTGCAGCTGCCCAGAGGACAGACAGGAAGAAGAAGTGGGGGGGGAGATGGCAAACAGAGAAAGTAATGAAGCTCAGAATGTCAGAAAAAGCACAAGTGGGCTCTGCTAGCATCTGAAAGAAAGGACAGAAGAGAAGAGAAAGGAAGAGTTACAATGCTCATAAGAGAAGGCATACCCAACAACTTCAGACGATTATGAAGCTGCACTGAGAGGTTCTAGGAAATAAAGGTACATTATCACATTAAAGGAATAATTATTCTTTCCTCCTCTTTAGCTTGGATTTGTGTGAGTGAGTCTGCCTGAGGGGTCATCCTTTGATTAGCCAGCCCATTTAGATTAACTCCTGTGGAAAATGTTAAGGTATGTCTGTACACATAGGTAGATTTTAAGTATAACAATTGATATTAATTATCATCTGTTAATATAGCCACATTGAATGTTAAGCTTCAGTATATATATATATATATATATGTATGTATATATATATATATTATTGATAACACCTAAATTGTACTAGATATTGATCTATGTATATAATAGAAAATTTTAAAATATTATTGACTTTTATCTCATGAGATAAAGAACCATATTTGATTCATATTACTAATATCAATGAGCAAGGTAGCTTAGCTCACAGAATGTTTTCTCCTTGAAGTATGTCTTCTATAGCTAGTAATATAAGGAGCTACACAACTCACAAGTGCAGAAAATCCCCATAGAGTCCATGAGAAGATTTTATAACCAAGCACAGTAGTTTAGCCTCTTGAGGCCTATAGAGCCTAAATAAAACAAAGCAAAACAAACAAACAAATAACAAAGGACAAAAAGAGTGTAGAGTCAAAGAACTTAGAGAACACAGATTTGAGGTGCCTCAAATTTCACATTCAAATGTTGAAACAGTTTGATAAAGTTTTTATAGCAACAGAACAAAGAAAATTGTGGATTACAGCAAATGGATCAAATATGTTTCAGAAATACTAGATAGGAAGGTTATAACAAAAACTACCTGAGGACTCTCAGCTTCTTGGTAGTGGGAGCTCATGACCTCTTAAGTTAATATATCCCCAAAGGTTTCATTTTTCAGTAATAAAAATGTTAGCTCAGACACAAAAATGGGCAAGTGATGGCTATGGAGAGTGTTAATGATGGCACATGACAAAGTGCATCTAGTTTCCATAAGGTATGCTTCTTTTCAAGAAATTTTTTTTTCACAGAAGAAAGGTTTAATATTGAAGCAAGTAATGCTATAGTCATGTTCAGCTCAAAGAATGCAAAGGATGTAGTATGAGGTTTTTGGCCCGAACCTTCGGGCCAAGCCTCAAGGCTTAGACCCAAAGATCCGCAAAGACACACAGATGCTTACATTAATTTTAGGCTGATAGGCCTAAGGCCCAGGCATATATGTTGCTAACTCTTTATCTTTAAAGTAACCCATGATTCTTATACTGTTCAGCCATGGGGCTCAGTACCTTTTATCAGAGCAGCATAGTTGTCCTCTGCTTCTTCTGGCTTGTCTGGAAACTCTGGAGTTTCTGTGGCTCTGTTCTTCCTATTCCTAGAGTTTTTCTTGGTCTGGTATCCCCGCCCACACTTCCTGTCTGCCTTTGGCCAATCAGCACTTTTTATTAAACTTGTTACATTGTTTACAATGTAAAATCATAAATCCACTACAAAATGGTCTGGGCGATAGCCATGCAAAATTCTAGAGGAAACTCTATATAGAGTAGCTACAGTATCCTGGTTATATTCATATGCTCAAGCAATAGGCAGATGTGAACACTTTCAGACAGAAAATTTAGTGTTAGAATGAGCAAAGCTTACCTGCTTTGAAGGTTGGAATGACTTGGCAATCTTGAAGTATTTCTCACAATTTTCTCCAGAGCATCTTAGCTAAAAGAAGGACAATTTGAGGATCTGTCTATAGTCATTTAAAAAGGCAGTAATTTTCTAAAACCTCCAGTTGCCTAGGGGTTAACAATGTCACAAGATTACAGTGGAGTCACTCTGGGGATAGAGTATGCCTCATCCCTGTGTGTGAATGGACAAAGGCTTCTGAGTGAACTTGGGCAGGGCCAGGGCCAGGTCCTGAATTGAGTCTTATGGTTCCTCAGGGTTTCAGTTCTGAAGTTCCATTTGGCCACCACAGGCACAGAGGTGGAGTTTGGAGTTCCATCTGCTGATCAGCTATTCTGTGACTATATTTTCTAAAAGGCTCTGGGCCTTCTCATTTTGTACTTTTCCAGTTAAACATTTCTCAAGAAATGTTCTTAGAACTGAACAATTGTTTGTTTGTTTGTTTGTTTTTTGGGTTTTTTTTTTTTTCCTCAAGCAAAGTTGCTTTCTTACCACTATAGTGTGAGCCTCTCATTATTATCTTTCCTTGCGATATTAAGTTGTTTGAAAAAGGGACAAGGAGAGCTTGAGGTACCTTTGTTTTCATCTGTAGATCTGGGATAATTGTGCTGGTCAAGGGTCTCCCAGCAGGTTTAGGGGATTAATGAGATCCTGTTTGGTAAAGGTTTGCAGAACTCACATAAAAGATGTGGGATAAATATAAAATGGGGTTATTACAGAATGTATGGAAAAGGTGGATGCACAATGAGCCACCGGGATATTTTTCAAATACCAAGGTGGAGAGATTGGGGGATTGCATGTTTAACTTTTGGAATAGACCTCTAATTAGAGGTTTAAAGATTAAGGAAATATTTACCATCTGTGTGAAGAAAGCCTCTCCCAGGTAAAAGGCCTGTTGTTATTCTTACAGTACTTGAACTTCAAACACTTGCATCTTGGGATGGGAAGCTGATTCTGCAGTAGCTGCTAACGTGGACTTCTTCTGTACAGTGCATTTTCTTTTTGCAGCAAGTATGCCTTAACTGGTCAGTGATTCCTTCTACTTCCAAGCTTTTCTAGGTACATTTCCACTGTAGTAGACAGCTTGGCTCCTCAGTACTTTAGCATGCCCTTGTAGTCTGTCATCTTCCCATGGTGTCTGTTTCCTCATCCCCGGGAACTTCAATCTTGGTTTGAAGTTTCATTGAGCTTCTGTGCTTTGTGTTGAACATTGTATTTGCTGCCTATACCCACCCCATTCCTGGTGATGCTGTCTTGATGATTTAGGTTTAGGCTGAGTGTTTAGAGGCCTCATACTCAAGAATGTAATAAAAACACATAGAGATTGCTAAATATTGAAGGAAGCTAGACACAACAAAGCAGTGGTATATATCAGAAAGACATGAACAAAGGGCCACATAAGTGAAGATACTCTAGTGCCTTTTTTTGTGGAGTTTAAGGAGAGAAGGGGTAGTTTCTAAGTGTCATAGTTTATGGGTGGTGCTATTTTGATAAATATATCAAATTATATAATTTTTCACTCTGATTGTCCCTTCATATAATGCATATTATTAAAATCAAATCAATTTAATATTAATATAATGCACTTGATTTTAACAATATGCATTATTGTTTACATATAAGCATACGGTAGAAAATAGAGAGCTTTCCGTAAAACTTTACTTGACAGCACAATTTTGACTTATTACACATAAACCCAAAACCAGTTTAGGCCAGATTAGAGAGTACAATTGAAAAAAATCTAAGTTTAATCTTCTTTGAGGGGAGATGACAGTTCCTTGGTTAGAATGAGGTATGTGTGCAGCTGCATGCAGGTGGATCTAATGCTGCTGACTGATTGCTATGTGAATTGCTCAGAGTTGGAAGAGGTGCACATAGTACCAGTAACTAAGTGCCTCAGTTTTCCAGGTGTATTATTCTTAGAAGAGTTGTGTGTGTAGATAGAGCCAAACCAGGACTTTGGCTGCTAAATTATTCTCTGTGCTTACTTACCTCAATGCCTAACACATGTTGTAGGACACAGCTACAGGTCCTAGTTGTGAGAGCAGCTAGCAAAATTTGACAGTCCTGGTCAAACTCAGATGTTGGAGTAGAATAAAACATGGGAGAATCTTCTAAGAAAAAGTGATTTTAATATTAATGATATGGCTTAGGAGCATTGTTGTTATCCAGAGAAACTGTATATAAAAATTCAGGGCCCTGTTTAAACATGGATAGATGTACACATTTACCAAGTCTTCTTTTTCATACCTCCAAACTACATAAAGAAATTTTTAGAAAGAATTGATAATGCTAGAAACCCCAAAGACAAAGATAACAGAAGACAGATGAAGGTAAAATAGATATCTCAGCAAACTGTTGGAATTGTAAGACTGGAAGACAGATAGAGAAGGGGGTAGCCTCCCTTCCAAGCTATGTTGGAAGTGAGCTCATGGGAACCTGTCCCATGGTCACTGGTGGTCTATACTTGGACCTGTTTAAAGATTCTTGATATCTTATTCAAATATTTGATGTCATGCACACAAATAGCAAAGTAGCAAAGAAAAAACAAAGTGAAAATATAAGCCAGATACCGTATAAGAGAATAGTGAGCATGAATGGGATTTATTTAGGAGCCCTTGCTCACTATCTGGGGCTTCTTTTGTAGGTTCTGGGAGAGGAGAAGGAGTTGGTTGCTAGGGATATCATGTAAGTTGTTTTCTATTTCTAATGATATGTTTTGGTTATGTAAGCCTCTGTTCTTGGACATATCCTTCCCCATGATGCATCTGATTTTAGCCACATGCATATCCATCTAACTTAGGCATAAAAGAGTAAATAAGAGATTTTCCTTAAAATTACCTTGCCTTACTATGCATTAATCCAAATCCTATATCTGTATTTGTGAAATGGCCTTAACTCTTGGATATGCTTCAGAATGTGTTTGTCCACACCAGGGCAATTCCTGAAGGCTTTTAGTGGATTCCAATGCTTCGTAAGGCATGTATTTACAGCTCTACACAAGTGGAAGCCAACTTGTCAAGTGCACTATTGGGAGAGGGCTGTGTGTATCATAATCCTAACAAGTTATAGGCATGCATGCCTCACTTCAGCTGCTTATCATGGTAAGCCTCTTCGGACTGCTCTGTTTATGTTAGAGTCTGGGCTTGTGCATCAAATGGGGGAAAATCAGATGGTATTTATGAAGAGAGATATCTAATCTTCGTCCAATTTTCCTTGTTCAGGAAGACAGACAATTGGTTCTTTTGACCTTCAGCTTTGATTTATTGTTGGCATATAGAAACTGAACCAAAGATTAATCAAAGATGAAGTCTCACTGTAGATACAAGACAAACAGATATGCAGTGTACTCTACACACTGAGTTCTGTAATCCAAGCTTGATTTTATTGACTTTCCTTCTTCAATGCAGGAAAAGAGAACATTTTTCTACAGAACGAACAATTTTATAAAAAAAAAAAATACACGATGCTTATGTCTTTAGAAATATTCTCTTTTGCCCATCAGTCTCCCATGTGATTACCATCCAATGATTTCCTGTAGGCAGAGTTTTACTTACAAGGCACCAGTCCAAGATTAATATCTATTAAAATATAAATCAACACTCACTATACAGGTAACAGCTTATAGTGGCGCCTGAACAGGGACTGGAGTATCCGAGCGATGGACGATGGATTCCAAACCGGTCTCTCCAGCAGCCAGGAACCACCCGGAACAATAGAACAACTCCCAGGGTCCCAGCAGCCCCTTATCAATGGGGTTGGCCACACCCCCTCCAGATTGGCCACACCCCCTCCAGGAGCTCCTGACCCTGGATAAGCATATTTGGACCTTATCAGCTGACACCTGAATCCCACCACAATTTCCTACTCAGTAATAAGTTCAGTCCACACTTTTAAATTTCCATCTGATTTTCATTGTCTCAATCATCTCTGTAAATAAGAAACAAACATCTCTGTGTTCATAAGCTTTCCAGAATGAGAATAGAATAATCAAATGAAAAAGCCAAGGTATTCATATATACAGGAAGAAAGTGGGTTGCAGAAAAAACTGTGTCAGATGAACTATGGAGATAACTCAGCTGCTCAAGCAGTAGAACCAGAGCTCTAGCACAGCACCTAAGTAAGACCCTGGCCCATGGTGTCATGGGACTGTAATATAATGCTAGGAAGCAGAGATGGGTGGATATTCACACATCACTAATCACCTAGTTTTGCTATTTGATGAAACCTTGTCTAATACAATAAGGCGGATTGAAATAGAAGAATATATCCCCTTCAGTCTTTCTTATATGTGAAATATGTGTGTACATTCCCGCAAACATGTACAACACCCATATTAACATGTGCACATAACATATACAACATCTTCATAGAGATAGAAGAATATATAACTCCATAAGATAAAACCATAGTTCTTTAAAATAAGAATCAGAGATTTAAAAAAAAAAGTCTTGGCAGATTGATAAAAAAAAAAAAAAGATTTTTAAGTCTATGAATTTAGAAAAGAATCTGAAAAAAATGTCCAGGGAATTCAACAGGGACACAAAGGGGATGGAGGGAGTGGTGGAGAGCTGGAAATATAGAAACAAGAAAGGAAACTATACTTTCAAAACAGGGTGTCTAATATCTTAAGGGACTTTTCAAGATAAAAGATCAGATGTGGAAGAAGGTGTTAGCAAATATATTATTGAAAATACTTTATAAAATGAAAAGAAGGAAAAAGTTGTTTTCTTATATAACTCAGTAGAATAAAAGCACATCCAGAGTCTAAATCTGAAGACAGATGATTAGGAGTCAATTTAGGAGAGAAGTTCTCGAGGAAACACTGGTACTTTGGGTGGTAGGAAAACTACTTTCACAATTCTAAGTTGAAATCATGACCAAGCTGCAATCATATCACATGTCCTTTGAGTCTTCCTTTGAACATTTCCTGAATGGCTCCTTTATGGGTGTAATATTTACCAAAACTTAGCATATTGAAACAGAAAACAATTTTAGTGCACATCATTCTGGAAGTGCCTGGAAAATACTGGCTTAGGTAGAAAAATCTAGCTGTGGTCTAAGAGATCGGCCCCTTGGAGTTTGAAAAGGCCTCAGAGTCTGCTGCTATGCATCCTGTGCCTGCTCACAGGGGCTTTCAGCTCTCTAATTTTTAATAATGCTCATCAGAAATGGCAGCTCTGTCATTTAGAAAGCTGTACAGAGCACACCTGGCAGAAATGAAGGACATTTATAGGAGATGATTATATAAGGCTAAAAACTGGGGTGCAGGAATTATCAAAAACTGCTATAGAAGCAGCATGCTGCCATGCCCTTCTCTAGAAGCATAGAATGATTTTTGGGAAGGGTGACTCAGTGAATAAAGTACTTGTCACCAGCCCACACATTGCAAAAAGCTAGAGAAATCCCACCACTTGATTAATGGAGACAGACAGTGGCTCTCAATGACTAGATAGGCTACTTGACAAATTCCCAGCCAATTAGAAATGAGAGCTCTCTCTCCCTCTCCCTTCCCACCCCTGTGTGTGTGTGTGTGTGTGTGTGTGTGTGTGTGTGTGTGTGTGTGTGTGTGTGTGTGTGTGTGTGTGTGTGTGTGTGTGTGCATACACATGCATGTGAGTGAAATCCAGGAGACAATCTCAGTTGCTTTCCTTCAGGAGCTGTCCACACTGATTTTTCTAAACTATTCTTTTGTTGTTCTAAAATTTGTTGCTGGCTTGACTAGATGGTTGACCTGTCAGCCTGAAAGTTCTATTTTCTCAGTGCTGGGCTAAACATTATGTACCACAAAACCCAGTTCTTTAATACAGGTTCTGAGGGTTGAACTTAAGTCCTCAAGTTAGTTGGAAATACCTTACTGACTGAGTCATATCCCCAGCTCTCAACCAACTCCTATTTCAGTCATTTCTTTGTTTTGTTCTAGATATCTTAATCTTTGAATTAAATTATCACCACAGTGTTCAGTGAGTTTTTCAATCTTTATACATATATATTATAAATAAACTTTCTATTTTGACCACAGCAGTCTCTTGAAAATTCAAACATATTGAGGCTACTCCTTTCCCACAGCTGTTTCTTGTCCCTGGTTCCATCTGGAAGTTTTTGCCTTCCCAGATTCTTGCTCTCCAATGACATCTATGTTCTCAGTATTCACATATCCAATTGGACCCTGTAACTGCATTCAGTCACTGTCCATCGGTGTCATTGACAGCATCTGATTCTGTTTCCTTTGGGCTTTTGCACACGTCACTGCTTTCATTTGACCTTCTTTTTCCCTGCCTGTCTTTCTTCCTTCCAGTAACTTGATTATGAAAATTCATTTGAATGAGAACTATCCCGCCTCCTCCCCGAAAGGCTGTATTGGGTGCTCTTTTCTGAAGTACTTGCTTAGTAGTCAACTATACAAGTGGACAGAAGCAGCTATCTTTATCCACTATGGAGACGCTTATTCCAGAACTCTCTACCAATGACTTAGCACTTTGGAGACCTCAGAGTCCATATGGGGAAACACCCCACTGACACAGCAACTTTTCTTATGAAAAATTTTAATAGCCTCAATTAACATCAGAATATATTTTTTTCAAACAAGGGCCCTTCCTTAGGAGCATGTTCTAGTACTGTATCTGTGTCAGTGCTGCTAGCCTCTCAGAGTGCACTAATGTATACCCAAGACACAATGAAAGCCATTCAGTTGTCAACAGCCTTACTTCAAGGTGTGAAGCAAAATAAATTGAAGGAAAAAAAAAAACTGCTAAAGTATACAGACAACAATGAAAATGGATTGCAGTCATCATCTCCCTGCTAATTTTGATGAATGAATGTTTTTCCTCTTAATGTACATTAAAGATTCATGGGCCGAATACTGTAAGAAATACAGGGCTTGGAAGGTGGATCAGATGGTAATGTAAGTCAGCATAAGAAGAAGATCCTGAACTTGGGTTCCCAGAACCCACATAAAACCTCTTATAGTCTGATGAGCACAGATCTTTGATCGCAGAGCTTCTGTGGTGAGATAAGAGTTGACCCCGCAGAAGTTCACAGACTTACTGTTCCTATAAATGCTTCACAGAACTAGGGATCCTGCTTCAAAAAATATAGAAGGTGAAGACCAATACCTCTCTATGTGTACTGTGATATATATGCACTTGCACACACACTGAAAACCACATACACACGTATGGAGACATACAAAAATCTCAAGGGTGAAACAATTAAAACTGCATGAAATATACTGCTTTATAGAAAAAGAGAAAGCAAAGAATGTGGCTCCTTAAGATAATACATTGTGTGTGTTTGTGTGTGTGTTGTGTGTGTGTGTATGTGTGTGTGTGGTGTGTGTGTGTGAGTGCTTGTATGTGTGTGTTGTGTGTGTAGTGTAAGTGTGTGGTGTGTATGTGTGCGTCTGTGTGTGTAAGTGCATGTGTATGTGTGTGGTGTGTGTGCATGAATGCATGTGTTTGTGTGAGTGCATGTGTATGTGTGTGGTGTGTGTGCATGAATGCATGTGTTTGTGTGTGTGCATTTGTGTATGTGTGTGGTGTGTGTGCATGAATGCATGTGTTTGCGTGTGTGCATATGTGTGTGTATGTGGTGTGTGTGCGTGAATGCATGTGTGTGTGTGTGTGTGAGTGCATGCATGTATGTGTGTGTATTTGTGTGTCTGGGGTATGTGTGTATGAGTGTATTGTGTGTGTGTTTGTGTGTGGTATATTGTGAGTGTGTGTTTGTGTGTATGAGTGCATGTGTGTGTTTTGTGTGTGGTGTGTGTGTGTGAGTGCATGTGTGTGTGTGTTTGTGTGTGTGTGTGTGAGTTTGCATTGCCCTTTTCAGGAGGGACCTCTAAAACACTGAAGGAGATAAAATTGGACATTCAAATAGATCATTCAAATGAAAAGAGAGCAATAAAACTCAAAGAAACAGCACACATAATTCCCCTCTGAAGGTCCTGATTCCCCATTCTCCTAGCAATAAGTAAGTAAGCCTGGATGTCCTGTAACATAGGCCACTGACATTTGTCAGGCTTTTCAATAAATTGGCAATGAAAGTCTAAATACTTGCAGGTGAGAGATAAATTAGCACACCACCAAAGGTACTGAAAAAAATGCAGTGCTCCTTCCGTAGCTGAAATATTTTTTGATAAAGTAATAATCCTCCCATAATCTTTCCCCAGCTTTAAATAACAGCCCATCTCTGTGCTCGAGGTTTAATTTTGTTGGCTGCCCTTGTCTTACAAATATATTTAGTGGAGCCTGGAATATCATTTCATGCTGAAAGCTGAAGCTTTTGTCCTGGCAGAGTGGAACAAAGGCAATAAATCAAGGGCAGAATGAAAGGAATAGGAAGGGGCCATTGGAACCTTATTTCCCCAGAGTCGCCAGCTTTCTTTCCATGCCTACAGGTGTACCGCATCAAGCGTGTTTTCCTGCTAAGTGCCTATGTTGTAGGGATATTGACTTACAGCTACACTGCATCCTGGCTGGCAATGTGCCAAGGGCTTTAGACGCATATATGGATGGGAACTACATACTGAAAATAGCATCCCTAATATCTGAAGCCCCACTTTGTTTTACTTTCTGCTTCTGGCTTCTCTTCTGTGAGTCGAGTCCTGAGCTACTCATCCCCAGTTTCTTTTGCTGCTTTTCTATTTCACCATGTGAATAATGAGCGAAGGATTCCCAAGAGTACGGGGTTATGAGAAGGTTGAAATTATGAAACCAGTGCTTATGATTGGCATGGTCTATGTTTGACAAACTGGTAATTCTGAAGAATACATAATTTAGAAAAGACGTTAACTTGTTTGTCATGTATCTCTTTGGTTGTCACATAGTTGGTATCTTAAGGGTGTTGCATTAACTTTTCCTGGGAAGATACAAACACATTATAACTCAAGGCAGACACCAACAAACCAAAGTACAATCACACCAAAATTCACATTGACAGACAAATGACTTTATAATGTTTGTTTACAGAGCAGAGGGAAAAGATTGCTTGCAGAAGCATGAATAGTTCCCTCAACAGTTGCATCACCACAAAGCCACAGTTCACTATAGATGGTGACCTAAAGGAAACAACATCATGGAGTCTTGATTCTAATTCATCTTTTTATTCCCATATACTTTAACACCTAAGAAGATCACTTACAGCTGAGGGAAGGTTCCTAACTCTAGTTCTCTGTCTGCTAGGAAGTATCAATAGGTACATTCCCATTATCATAGATTTAGTTGCTACTAGGTTATCCTGCACTACTAGTCAGGAATACTAGAGTGATTATAAGCTCTCATCCTGTTATGACCAGAGTAAAATGTGTCATATACAAAGTGCTTGATGGAAACACATCTTAGGGCATGAAAGATTTTCTAGAATAGCTTAATGATTTAGACAGACTCATCCTAAATGTGACTAAATGTGGGCAGTATCACTTTATGTGCTTTCTATACAAAGAAGAAAAGTGACTGATTCCAAATATCTCTCTCTCTGCATTCAACTTTAGACATAAAGGCTTGGGCTAATTCCTTCTCTGGGTATCATGAATCTTCAAGTATGACAGACTTATTCTTTACCTGTGAGCCAAAATAAATATTTTCTTTCTTTAATTGCCTTGATCGGATATTCTGTTTCTGCAATGAATTAACTAATGGAGCAGCTAAGCAGAAGTTATCTAGGTTCATGGTTGCATGAGTTAAAATCCAGACATCACCTACCCTGTGGACTAAGGAATCTTCTGCTGAGAATGTTGTTTCCAAACTCCCTCAGGTTGCTAGCACAGATTAGTTTTTCAGTATTAAAACCAGCTTCTGTGGCAGATATAAAGATTGTGAGAGCCAGAGGTGATGGTTGGCTCCAGGGAAACAGTGTTTATAAGACACAGCAAGACTGATGCACATACGAACACTTACTTATGTCATAGATCAGAGAAATCCATCCATCTGGTGCCCAGCTAGAACCATCATCCCTACTGACCAGCACTCATGGTGCTGGAAGGAAACTCTGCATGTTACTCTTTGCTACAGAGATTCTGACAGCATGTATAATAACTTCATAGGTTCAAAACAAAATTCCATCACTAACAAGTGGGCATCAAGTCCCAGCCTTAACCAAGAAGATATTTGTTGTTGATGCAATCTGAGTAAGGAAAAATTAGTTTTCATTTTCTACAATGAATTGTCACTGTGCATATAAACCATATTCTATGTCTGATTCCGTACTTAGTATAATTCATCAACACAAGGCGCTCTCTCTCTCTCTCTCTCTCTCTCTCTCTCTCTCTCTCTCTCTCTCTCTCTCTCTCTCTTCCTCTCTCTGAGTGTGTGTGTGTGTGTGTGTGTGTGTGTGTGTGTGTGTGTTTGTCCTTGTAGGTGATTTTTAATTTTTTTTTTGTCTTATTGGATTTCTTCTATTTTTAGTTTATCTGATTTCATTTTTAGTTTTGTTTATTTCTTTACACAGAAAGAGAGAGAGAGAGAGAGAGAGAGAGAGAGAGAGAGAGAGAGAGAGAGAGAGAGAGAGAGAGAGAGAGAGAGAATAAGAACAAGAAGATATGAAGTTGGATAAATATGGTGGTTGGGAGGATCTGGGAGAAGTCAATGGAGGTAAAAAGATATAATAAAAGTATATTATATGAATTAGTTTAGGTAGAAATATCTTTTAAAGAAACAGGTTAGAAGTCTTGCTCATCTTCAGAGGCTTATGTTCTTCAGGAGGTATGGACATAAAGTCCTCCTCATCAGTCTTCCATCTTTCTTCTTTGCTATTAAAGCTACTCTTCTGTAGTCCATTGAAATTAACCAACCGCACAATGCTAAAATAAATCACATATAAAAAGCCACATTTTCCAAGATCCAATTTGTTATATTTTTAAAAATCTTGTTAAGTCAGTACATGTTATTTTTAGGCAAAAGAGTAGTTAACCTAAAATGTTAGCAATAATAAGAGAATGATGAAGAATGTGGGGGTTGTGCACTGTTCTGTCTCCTGTTGGACTCTTCCATCTGTGAAAGTGTGTGGGCTATCTCTCGAAAGACAGAAAGACACAGGTTCTTTTTCTAATTTAGTCATACATTAAACCTCAGTGAGAATCTAAACAGCACAAAACAATGCAGAAACGATTTCTGAATGACTTGGGTCTTGTCTTGACCCTCTCAAAACTCTCACATTATAGTGAACCTACAGGTATGAAACTGGGGAGGCAGGCTATAAAGACCACTAGGTGAGCGCTCTTGCTTCAGGTTACTCTAGCACAGATTTGTACTGGGGACAAGCTTCTTCCATTCTATGTTGGGTTATAGATGGGGGAATGGTTAAAGAAGATACTGAGATCAATTACTAAGTAGTAAGGAGCTTATTAGAAGAATTATTAATGCCCCGATCAGACAGACAAGAAGGTGACACATCTGTTAGAGATTTTGGTAGGGGCTTTGAAAGGAATCAGAGCACATGTGAGTTGGAGTCTGCTCTTATAGCTTTCTGAGGATGGAATGAGGTGTGCAGCACCGGCTGCTGCATCCAGGTCTGATTCCTAGGATGACAGAGAAGGAGTGTGAAAAAAATGCATGACTTTATATAAACTCACTTCCCAGGTGAGGCATCCTGGCATTGGGATTGTGTTTGAGCTGAACTCAACTCCCATATCTGTTACCTTGGCATTGGCATTGTCTGTTAGTGAAGGACACTCACACATTATCTCAGTAAGGTGTCCTTTGGTATCTATGATAGAAGAAAAGTGGACATTGGGCTCTGATAGTAAATCCTTACAGTTTACATATTCCACCTTCCACATAGGATGTAGGTTGGATCTGAATGACCACTGGGGTTTTATTTCCTTCTAGTAAAAATTTCTCAATCAGTAAAATGGCATTGAGAGTCTTTTTGATACCACTTCCTGAGGTTGATTTGGAATTTTAACCAACCATTAGCAAAGTTCAGTGATAGTGTTTTTTCTTTATACATTCTTTGAGCATTTTGTAGCAGTGCTTGATTTCCCCTCCATTTCCTTCCAGGGCCCTGTCTGCCATGCCCTGCTCCTGACTTAATGCCTTTTTCTTTTTTACCTTACTGAGTCCAATCAGTGCTACCACTGTGTGCATGGCTGTGGGGCCATGTGCTAGAGCGTGGGGAACTCAGGCTACTTCCCTAAGGGGGGAAAAAAAGCTTTTGCCTACCCCAAAGCCTTCCATTGCCAATGTGCTTTAGCCTCTCCTCCTTCTGTACCTGACTTTTTATTCAATCATGTAGAGGCCTCGTGAAAGCAGCCACAACTGCTGTGAGTTAATGAGAAAAGCCTCTGGATCTTATCATCTTTCCTCCTCATTTTATAATGGCAAGATTTTTATGGGGTAATGAACTGAATTTTTATTGTATTAAGGCTCACACCACAGAATGAAATTTATTCCTGATATTGTTACTCGTCCAGTGATACTTGACTGGGGAGATCATAGGCCCTAGAAGATTAGCCACTACCATTACCTCGATAAAAGGACATTCTATCTAACACCCTTATGAATTCCTTATAGTTTGGCACATCTCATAAGAAAGCATTGTTTTTCAGTGGATATTAACTAGTTCAATACCCATTGTGGTTCACAGTTCAGAAAAATGAGTAAATGGAGTTCTCACTCTTAAATGAGCCTGAAGGCAGTTATTTTTTGTTTCATCTTCCAGCTCCTAAATAATTTATTATTAGTTATAAAGGCTTGGCTGAGAGCTTAGCATTGTTACTAACTAGCTCTTACAATCTTAAATTAACCCATTCTTATCAATTTAGATTTTTGTCTCATGGCTTTATTATGTTTACATTGTGATGCCCGTGCTGCTTCCTAGGTGTCTGGCTGTAGACTTTTGCATCTTTGTCCCTCTTCTACTCAGAGTGCTTTCTGCCAGCCCCCTCCAAATCCTGCCTAGCTATTGGCTGTTCAGCTTTTTTTTTTTATTAAACCAGTCTAAGTGACATATCTTCACACGGTACAAAAATATTATCCCACAACATATTTTTATTATACCATTCACATGGCTCAAGGAACAGTGTATAAAAATTTTAAGATTTATTGTAATTTTAATTAAGTGTATGCTTATATGCCTGTGTATGGGTATGTGCATAGGATTAAAGGTAGTCAGAAAGGCCAAAGGCATCAGATCCCTTGGGACAGTAGTTGCAAGCAGCTGTGAGTTGCTAAACATAGTGGTAGGAATTACGTTTGGTCCTCCGAAACAATACCTTATTCTCTTAATCACTGAGAAATCTCTCCAATCATGCATATTAAAAAAAAAAGAAAAACACTAATACAATAAACCATGACTGCTTTCAATCGATTATCTACATGAAAACAACATTAAGTCCACTTGGGGAATAGACTGTCTCCAGGTAAAAGCCAGACAGTAGGACCTTTAAGATACTTTAAATGATCCCTCTCACCTCAAGACTAAATCCAGCAAAGAGATATTTCAAAATGCAAGAAGATGGGAACAAAATGGGACTGTGTGATAATAACACATTACAACTAGAACGTCCAGTACAGTACCTGTCACCTGTCACTACTCAGCTCTTGAGCCCAGCTGTTGCCCTGATTTCCTGTCAGTGAGGACTTTCCCCTGCCTGACCCTTGGCTCTGTGTTCTTTATCTCATGTAGTCACTCCTGCCCATAAGATCTGTCTGATGAAATATACTTTGTGTTTGGGTTTCCAAATCTCTTCTACGGAGATGACTTGAAAGTCTCCCATGGTTTGAAAAGAAAATGTCCCCAAAAGCTCATGTGTTTGCACATTTTATACCCAGCTGGTAACTGTTTTGAAATATTGAAGACTGTTTAGAAGGCACAATTCAACGAAAGAAATGGGTGGTTGTGGGACAGGCTTTGAAGATGGATACAGCCCTGTTTCTAATCTAGTTGCTGTGTTTCTTGCCTTAAATAGGTTTGAACAACTGTATCAGACTTCTGCTATTATAATGCTTTCAGCCTCTGTCTTACTCACCACAATAGATTGTATCCTCTAAACTGTGAGACAAATACGTTCTCACCCTTTAGATGCTTCTTGCTCAGTCACAACAACTAGAAAGGAGCCAAAGCAGCCTCGGTATTATAGTTGCTTTATCCATGACCTCACATCTCTGGACCTGGCTCAGTGGATAATGCACTTGGTACATAAACACATTTTCCACATATAATCTGGAAGGCATGTTGACCCTTCCTGTAATATCAGCACTTGGGAGGCTGATGCAGCATGCCCAGAGAAAGTTGGTTAATCAAAACAGCTTCAGCAAGAGGCCTCGGTTCCTTGATAAAGTGGAGAGTTATTAGAAAAAGAGGTAGATGTCAACCTCTGGACATGCACATCCATCCATCTATTCTCAAATGTTAAACCAGATGTGAGCACTCAGCACACATACGTACATGCCATATATACATACATATTCACAAAAGAGAATTGTCCTCAAAAGAATCTTACCCTATTTGACTCTTTTCTTCATTTCTGAGACTAAAATGATGGCCTTAAACTAGTGAATTAAATAGCCATAGTCTACTATTGTATATGTGTTTGTTTTTTTATATTATACAAATAGTTCAATGATGAATCACATTCCATGCATTGGAGGTCATGATGTAAGTAAAAGCCTCCTTCCAACTCAGATCATGGCCATTTTGGAAAAAGTGTTTCTGTATCCAGAAGTTATTTTTCCCTTAAATACAGAGAGAAAAATGATGAAAGGAAAACAAAAGGTTTTCAGAAAATGAGAGAAATGGATCAACATTGCAATGATATCTAGGCAAACTTTGAGTCATTTTTCTCGACATCTATGATGTTTATGGAACAAACACAGATGTTCTGTTTACTTTCTGCAGAGCAGTGTCTGAGAGACTTAAATTGAGTTGAGGAGGTTTTGTGGGCTCTGCTTGTAGATGTTTCAGCAACATAGAAAGAAAATTTAAGCGAAGAAATGGAAGTAGAACTATTTCAAATGAAAAAAATCAGTAAAGTGATATCAAAGATTAAGACTGTGCTCCCATGAACCATGTGTCCAGCCAGAATGAAATGGGAATATAGAGTTGTTGGAAGGAAGCACTGGTCTTGCATGACAAAGCTCATGTGGGATATCTTGATGCTCAGTGAATAAAATGCACCCCATGGAAATATGAGGATCATGGTTCCAATCACTAGAGCCCAGGTAAATTACTGTATATGCATGGTGGACTGTTTATGAAGGCAGATATAGAGCATCTCAGGAATTAACTGAGTAGTGAGACTATCCCTTTCTGCATGTTTTTCCTTCTGTTGAGATACTCTGCATCAATATGTGGTGCTGATTATAAATACAGTGAAGGAAGACTCTTTACCTCATCCAGGCACACACACACACACACACACACACACACACACACACACACACAGTAAAACCTCCTGTTATAGCTCAATCAAAAAAACACCTATAGGCATTGGAGAGATGGCTCAGTAATTAAGAGCTCCTGCTGCTCTCACAGAGGACATGGATTCAGTAACTAGTACCTCCACAACACTGTAACTCCAGTTGCAGAAGATCCACCTGGCCTTTCCTAACACCAGCACACATATGGTATATATACACACTCAGACATACCCATGTTCACACAATAAAAACAACGCCTTGAAAGAAAACATACTTTTGCATCAAATGGTTTAATGAAACTAGAAATTTAATAAGAGAGGTTCTGAGAATTTAGCAGAGCTGATTAACATTGAAGAACACAACAGATCTAACCTTGGAATCCACCTAGAACACAGATTATATATATGACACAGTCTGATATGACACATATGTCTGATAAGTACAGTATGCACAGGACTGGAGCAGGTTGAGGACCAGCTTTTACTTTGAGGTTTATTCTAGGAATGCTACTCCAGTCAGTGGAACTACTACTGGAGGAACTAATATGACTTTGTGTCGTATTGACCACACTAATTCCATGCTAATCATTAAATGAAAACTTAGAACTGAGTTTATATTAGATCTAATATTATATTTGTGTGTGTTTGTGTGTGTGATTGTGTGTGCATGTGAGTGTAGCAATATATGTTCCTATCGAAGATTGGAGACAACTTTGGTTGTTGTTTTTCAAAAGCCATTAATCTTGACTTACGAGATGAGATCTCCGTCCTAGAACTTACCAACTTCACAAAAATAACTGTCCAATAAACCCAAGGATCCATCATTCTCTATTGCACAAATTCTAATTGGTATTTAATAAAAACTCAGAGCCAGATATTGGGGAAAAACCTGGGATAGGCCAAACTGAGTAAGTGCTATCCAAAAGTCTTCTGCCTGGCTGATTACTTCTACAGAATGCCTGAATGTCTGTCTGTGCCTGCCTTAAATATCTTCTCCACCAAGTTATTTCATGTTTGGGTTAAACTCTGCATCATAATCCTAGAGTTAGGATTAAAGATGGGAGTGACGACTGTTTGGTTCTTAGGCCTTGAACTCACAGAAATCCAGAAAGATCTCTGTCTCCTGAGTGAATTAAAGGCATGAGTTACCACTTTCTGACCCTAATGGCTTGACTGTGGGTGATTCGGTTCTCTAATATTCCAGACTGACTTTATTAAATATAAAATATATCACTGCAATTCTCTGCTTCCCAAGTGCTAGGAATACTAGCACCACATGTGGTTCTACCTATTGGCATGGCCAGTACTCTACCAGACTCTGTCATTTCAGTCTTAGAAACACCCAATTTCATCATGACTTTACTGCAAACTAGTCACACAACTATCAGCAGATCAGTGAATTTCTCTAAACTAGGAAAGAAACCATCAGTGTTGATAATCATGTTATAATTTGGTACCATCGGAATAAGAAGAGGTATACGTAGACCTAGGAACCTTAGCTTTATGACTCTGGACATATTGTTGACCACAAGGTTCCTACTATATTTGTGTGCACTTATGAGTTTATTTATTTATATTTTTTGTGTGTATGGGATACATATGTATGTACAGGAATGTGTGTGTTTACAGGTATACCTGATCCTGCATGTTTATGCAAAGGTCAGAAAAGAGTGTCTGGTGTTCTTTATCATTCTCTGCCTTATCCCCTTCAACATAATGTCACTGAACTTGGAACTCCGTGATTTGTGGCTATAGTGGTATCCAACAAGGGACCATCATCCTCTTGTCTCTCCTCTTTTTCTCGAGCACTGGGATTATGGGTACACAACCACACCTGGCCGTTTATAAAGCTGAAGAGGAATCAAACTCTCATCTTCATTTTTTCATATCAAGAACTCTTACCTTCTGAGCCATCTCCCTAGCATGAAGATTCCCACTTAATTTTTTAAAAATAGAATTATGCATGCGTATGAGAGATGTGTGTGCATGTATATGTGAAGACCAGAAGAGGGTGCTAGATTCTTTTGAGCTGGATTTACAGTTTTTGTATGCAGTTCCCTGGGCATGCTGGAAATGAATTTGTATCTTTTGGAAAAGCAGAAAGCACTTTTGACTACTGAATCACATGTCACCAGCTCAAAGACTCCAATTTTTAACTGTACTAGGACCAAAGAAGTCAAGTATAAAAACTGAGTTCAAGCTATGTGAAGTAATGCTCTCACCATTCCCATCATTCATATGACTTCTGTCACCAATAACTGTAACATGAGCCATCAATGATTGACAGCTCCAATATTGTTTTAGACAAATAGCCATGCTGATTACCAGAGCCATCGCTGCTTTTTGCCATTATTTGCATTATGTGTGTGTGTGCTTGCTATTTTCTACTTACTTGCTAAAAAACGTCAGAAACAGTAGTTGCTCTTTCTTCTTCTGCAGCATCTCTGAACAGAAAGTAGCATGTTTACTGGTAGGGGCTAGTTCTTTTGACTAAAAAACACCCAGAAATCTATGATGACACAGCATGCTGGAATGTTTCATCCATCCTGAGCAGGGAAGAGTTTCCTAGTTGTAAGTTCGCTTCTATGACATTTTGTCCAGTGAGAGATCACAGGGAAGTGTAATTTGGTGAGTGCTGCATGAGAAATCCATGTTTTGTTGTTTTGTTTTTTTAAACAAACAAACCTATGAGCATGTTAACCTGGGAACATGTTTAGCAACTTCCACTGATTAATGACAGTACCCTGGGAGCAGTCTGGATTTGCTTTGGCCTTGGAGGAAGAGCTAGCACAGTGTGCCTACATTGAATGCTGTTGTCCAGCTAGCCCTAGAACAGGGCTGAGAAAATGTCTGAGAGGGCTGAGGAAAAAGTTCACTCAGTAAAGAGCTGCATTATAAGTCATCTATTACACACTGGAAAGATACCTTTAGTCAGTAAAGTGTTTACTATACAAAAACTGGAGCTACATCCTTAAAAACAACATGTAAAAAGCCTCATATAGTTGCACACACTTGTAATCCCAGTGCTGGGGAGGTTGACACAAATAGATCCATAGGAACTCATTGACCATCCTAACCAGATTAGCAAAAGGAAAAAGATCCTCCCCATAGTGATATTTGCCAGAGCCTTTAACTACCAATGTGGTATAGCCTAGATTCACTTGAGAATTGAATCTTAATGATAAAAGCAAGTTGGCCTGTGTCTGTGGGGATTTGTCCTTTATGGCCATCATTATAGGCCTGAGTTATGTAATAGTAAAGAAGGCTAGATAAACATTAGCAAGCAAGAACATATGGGTTTATTCTCTCTGTTCTTGGTTGGTGGGTGTGACATTATAAATCTTGCTCTCATCTTCTCATAGTGATGGTCCATTACTGTAACTGCCAATTGAAATAAATCCCCTCCCCTCAACTTTGTTTTGTTTCAGAATGTTTTATCACAACAACAGAAATGCAAAAAGAAATCCTTAACACTGCACTGCTGTGTTGCTCTTTTAACATTGAAAGCATTTTGATGTAAAAGAAATATTGTCTCTGGTACTGATTGGCAACCTTCACAGCAAATGTTGATTATGCTGGAATTTTGGCTCTGCACAGCCCCCAATAAGATTACCACAGCTCTGGTGAGGGCTTCTTTCCTTTGCTTGAAAATATCTTCCTGTCTTTTTGTGTCCCTTCTTCCTGCATTAACTATGTGAACTGAGACCTTCTGCATTTCTGTTCTTCACGACACACCACTCAGATAGAATTAGCTCTCCTGGACCCGAGTCTCATGAAAAAAGAAAAGTGTCTAGGGAGAGAGAATGAGAAAGTCAGACATATTGATTTATAAATACAGTATTACAGTTTCATCATTCATGTTACTCTTCACCTATTATTACCATTATCAACTAAGCACAATACACCTGGCAATGAAACATCAATGCCAATTGTAGGACTCCATAGAGCCCTCTGAAGGCAGCCGAGTTTTCTGTTCTCTGCTGCATAATTTTCCCCCACTTTTCTTGCTATCAGTTATTTCTGATCAAGGCTCTTGGAAAGTAAGAGACTTGTTCCCTATAGTTGCCACCAGTCTCATTTCCTCTAATTGCTTATGTTGTATGAGAAATGTTTACTCAAAGAACATCCAAGTCACCTCCAAATTTCTACTCTCAGCAATGGCTGGGATGTCATTCCAACTGTTAGAAGGAATATCAGCATTTCACACCCGTCACCACCTATAACCTTGCAAGACTGGTTTACTCTCTCAGAGAATACAGCCATAAAGCTTGATAGCAATGTCATAGTTAGGATCTGAGCATGCCCTTCAGGCTCACAGTTTCAATGGCTGGTCCCAGCTTGTGGCACTATTTTAAGTCTGTGGATCCTTTAGGAATTTGGGACTGACTGATGTGAAAGCCATCTCTATATTCTGTGAAAGAACCAGCCTCTACACGTACTTCCTGCAATGAAGAGGCCTGTAGTATAAGGCTTCTGTCCTGGACTTTTGGGCCAAACCTCAAGGTTTAGGCCCACAGAACCACAGAGCTGCAGAGATACACAGATGCTTACAATAGTTTTAGGCTGATTACCTAAGGCCCAGGCATATAACTTGCTAACTCTTTACCCTTAATCTAACCCATGACTCTTATGCTATTCAGCCATGGGGCTCGGTACCTTTCTCAGAGCAGCATAGTTGTCCTCTTTTTCTTCTGGCTTCTCTCTGGCATTCTGTTCTATTCTTCCTGTTTCCAGAGTTTTCTTAGTCTGTTAGCCCCATCCATACTTCTTGTCTGCCTTTGGCCAATCAGTGCTTTTTATTAAACCAGTGAGTGGGACAATTATTTACAATGGAACAACATAATCCCCTACATAAGGGCGGGGAATACCATGGATTGGATTAAGGGTAAAGAGTTAGCAAATGATATGCCTAGTCCTTAGGCCAAACAGCCTAAAACTATTGCAAGCATCTGTGTGTCTCTATAGCTCTGTGGGTCTACAGGCCTAAACCTTGAGGTTAGGCCCAAAAGTCCAGGACAGAAACCTCTTACTACAAATGGCAGCCCAATATGGGTAAAATATACCCACATAAAGCCATAGGAAGCTTAAAAAATGGTCTAGAGCCCAAAGCAGCTTCTGAGTTATGTCTCTCACCTGAGCCGTGGTACAGAGACGCCCTGGTGAGGCATGTGGGCTTGAGCTACAATGGCGGGCTTTTAGAGTGCAGCTTAAGGTGTAAAAAGGCTGGTTTCTGAAGTCTCACAGGATCCTCAATATAAGCAAAAAGGTTGTAAATGATTTATTTAAGGTTTCTGTTCATAAGGACAAAGAGGGAACAGAATCAAAGATGGCTTTCTAGTGGTGATGATTTTTTGGATTAGCCCTGTTTGCCAGAGGCAAACTGGGGGTTGGCTTTTTTAAGAGAAACTTCCTGATTCAGCCTTAGAGGCAAAACACTTGTAAGTTTTTTAAGAGGCCCTACTGTCTAATACTTAAATGGAGTTAATGAGCAGCAGATGGCAAAGCTTTACTTGGTAATTATATGGACCCTAAAATTTCTCAGAGTACCTGGTCTAAAAAGATAAATTCTATGAAATTAGACTAGGAGCTGGGTGGAGCCATCCATCCATCCTACCAACCTTTAATCCTTAGCTAAGGAGTTTGGCAGATTAAATGTGTGTTCAGAAACAGAAAGAAGTAAAAGAATCTGGGTGGAGTCAAACCTCTTATTATAGGGGCCTCTGCCTTGGTCACTGCAAGCATGTATTGGGTGGGCTGCCTGGCTTTCCCGTCATGGTGCCCTAGTGTCTCCGTAGCAGGAGCCTTTGCTTCCTTCAGTGTCTTTTATCAGGTATTTTGGGAACAAGAGACAAAGGTAACTAATAAAGGGCTGGGAGGCAACTCAGTCAGTAAAGTCTTTACCACAGAAACATGAAAACCTGAGTTGGACCTCTAGCATTTATTCATATAGTTAGTTGAGTATAATGTTTGTTTCTAACCCCAGTGCTAGGACCTAGAGACAGGCAGATTCTTAGAGCTAGTTAGTCTGCCCTAACTAGTTACAGTGAGAACTCCTATCTCAAGAGATAAGGCGAAGAACTAACAAGGAAGATAACCTTTGTTGACCTGTGTTCTCCAAATGACATTCCATATGCATAAGGACACATATATATGCAAATATACACACACAGAATAACAACAGTTTCTGTAGATTATCAATATCCATCAAAGTAAGTGAAATTAACTAGCCAAGAACCACAAGATCTTGCTTATGTGTGAAATCTAAAATTCTAGTCTCATGGAAGTTGAAAGTAGAACATTGTTTGTTGTATAGTGGGAGAGCAAGGGGCATGGAACAGTGGGAAAGACTACCAACCAGTAAAGTGACCAGTGGATACTAAGATAAGACTAAGATATTTAGGTGAATTCACTTGTTACAGTGACTACAAATCACAATACAATGTGCCTTTCAAGGAAATCTATCAAAAGTTTTCATCTTAGAAGAATGACGAATAAAGTGAATGCTTTGCCTAAGCTGATTTAGAAGCAGCAGAGTGTGTGTGAGTATGTGAAGTAACACATGGCACACATGATACCAAAGTACCAGACAAAAGGAACTGAAGGGGCAAAGGCTCCTGACTTCAGGGACACTAGTGAACCATGGCAGGAAAGCCAGGCATCCCACCCAATATACTGAAATATCACATAACACAATTTATATGAATGCTGAAATATTACATGACACTCTATTTGATATGTCTGAATTCTTTCCCTTTTCTGCGACAACCAGAGAACAATCTGAGGGACAGGGGTATAGCTCTGCTGGTGGGAGGATGTCCTTGTTTGATCCCCATGAAGCCAGCCATGGTGGCACATTCATACAGGCCTGACACTTTTGGGTGAGTAGAGGCTAGAGGCTCAGACGTTCACAGTGCTTTTCAGCTGCACAGTGTGTTTGAAGCCAGTTTGATCCATAGGAGATAATTTCTCAAAATACAAAAAGGCACACCAAAGGAAACAGGCTTAAATTGAAGAGAAAAGCAGTAAGTCCTCTTTGAACTGTGCTTTTGTAGTTGAACGAGCCTGAAAAATGGCTTTATAATATTAAAGTGTGCCCATTTCCTTAGGAATTGTCTAAGAAGGACTTGACATGAGCCTTGCCCATCAACAGAGTCTTACTAGGCCAATAAATATTTCTTACATATTCAGGTTTGTAATTTTATGTGGTAAACGCTATCAGGATCATCCCAAAGCACCATGAAGGAAACTGAGGCAAAGTGGGTTTAGATAAACTTCTCTCAATAAAGAAGTCGATCATGCTGGAGCTGGGGCTCAGTTGGTAAAGACCTTGTTCTACATAAAACACTGTGTTTCATCCCAATAACCATAGACACCAGGCAAGGTGGTACATGCCTTTAATCCCGGAAGTTCAAGGTCACCTTTGGCTGTATATTGAATGTGAGACAATAATGGACTATAACAGAATCTGTGGGGATGGGGTACACAACAGAGCTTTGCAACTGACACTCTGCTTTAAAATCTGTCTTCATGGCCACTGTAAAACATAATCCAGGTCTGATTGGCATGGAGGAGAGCCTGACCTCTAATACCTGTGATATCAGTGAGCCCCTCCAACAGACACATGTATACTTATACATTCACAACTTTCCCCTAAAGATAAAATTGTAGACAATTAGCCCTTTTGTTTCATCTCACCAGCTGTACTTTCTCTGAAGAGTGAATATACTGAGTACAAATCCCCAGGGAGAAGATGCTAATTAAGGCTCAGGCTTCCTTGCCAGCTGTTTCATACACAGAGAGGTAGTTCATGGTTAAATATCCAGGCTATAAAGGAGAGGTGCTGTAGCATAAGCCTGTGCGAGCTGTCAGAAGATATTTCTTGTTGAACGGCAGTAGGAGCAGGGGCTGGCAACATGATCTGTAAGTAACAGACAGCAGCTGTTCTATATCCTACTGTGAGAGCCCAGGGAGAAACCATAACTGGGGGTGGGGGAAGAATGGGGCCATTTCCATGTCTTACACAACACATTCCTCTACTGAAGGCTCAGAGGTCAGAGGATAGTTCCTGGTGTGAGCTTTCACCTTCCACCTTGTTTGAAATGGGGTCTGTAGTTCTGTTCCTCATGTACTGGACAGGTTGGCCAGAAGCCTCTGAGAGTTGCATGCTGCTGCTTCCACTCTTGTTACAGGAGTTCTGGGGTTACAGGTGAACGGACTTGGTGGATCCTGGGGATCTGAACTCTGATCCTCATGCTTGTGAGCAGATATTTTACCCACTGAATCATCACCCCAACCAGATGAGTAGCTTTAGGATGTCTCACAATTAGCAAATACTTAATGAAGAAAAATTAAAAATAAGCAAATATGTACATAAAGAACAAATAATCAAATACTATCAATCATATCATTATAAAGATGGACTAAGATATTTTTCTTTTAGACCTAATGCTTTAGCTATATGAGAACACAAATAAAATTTCCTAGAACTAACATTTTAAAAATAAGTCATGGTTGTATACAATTGTAATCCCAGCAATAGGGGGGAGAGAGAGATAGATCCATAGAGTTGGGGGCTCACTGACAAACTCTTTACATTGCATGTACATAGACAGACAGAGACACATACACATGCAACTTCACCTTCATACATTAATATGGACATATACATAAATACACATAAATAAAACTCAAGAAAACTACCCGACAAACACCTATAATGGATGGCATAAAGCTATTACCTCACCTTATTTTTGTCATAGTCTAACAGATATCTCTGCAGCTGACATTAATACTCTCATTTTGTAGCTATAAAGCAGGGGTGGCTGATGACATTTTGGAATTTACACAGTCAAGAATAGCTTAACTCTTTCTTTTCTGATTGAGCTCATGGGCCTCTCTCTTGACTGACATTATACATTTTACCATCAAGGGCAGGACCTCAGTGTCTCAGCTCATAATATGCACATACCCCCTCTAGATTGTACTGGAAATAGAAAAGAGTGAAAGAAGGAGTTGGAAATGATACAATTAACTTCCAGGACGAAACTATACTTTTGTTTTGTGGTTGGCAGTAAGCCAGAGGCAGGTTTAAGTACAGTGAAATTACAAAGAAATCTGTAATCCTGGAGAAAATAACTTTTTCCAGAAAATGACTTGCATTGGTTACTTTTCTCGTGCCTATGACAAAATACCTAACAAAAGCCACCAAAAGAATGAACAGTTTGTGTTGACTCATAGTTTTAGGGTACAATCTATTAAGGTGGGACCTCATGGAGGCAGGAGCATGAAGCAGCTGGTCTCATTGCATCTGTACTGAGGAAGCAGATGAATGAAAACCGATGCTCAGCTCACTTTCTCCTTGTCCAGGATCCCATGCCATGGAATAATGCCACCACATTTAGAGTGGCTCTTTCCACATCAATTTACCCAATCTAGAAACTGCTGCACAAATAAATGAGACTCAGGGATAGATCTCTGAGAAAGTCGGAGATAGTAGAGAGAGTAAACACCACAGTCAGATCTTACCCAGCTGTCTTCCAGCTTCCTCAGCCTGGCTTCTCTTGGCTTCTCTAACTTCTGTCTTTCTATGCCCGCCTTAAATACTCTCTTGGTAAGTTAAGGCATGGCCCTACCACTGCCTGCCTGGGAGGCTGGAACTCCTTCTGTAAACTAAAATGACCTTGAACTCAGTTTGGATTAAGGGCATAAGTGACCACTCCCGAGATACTTCCTGTGCTGGGATTAAAGGTGTGAATCACAACTCTCTGATCCTCCTAAATGGACTGTGGTTAGATCCCTCTTATATCTCCATAACTTTTGGAGGTTTTATTAAATCCCCACAAGAAACTGCATTGCAGACATTCAAAGGAGTTTCTCTCCTACATAATGCTATATCCTGTCAAGTTGACAATATACAGCACTGGAATGACTATTACAAAATTATTGTCCAAAAACAGATTTAAGGAAGTTAGTCCTGTTTCAGTCCTCATGAAAAGTTCTGAAGTGAATGAACATTAACAAGGTACTTTGTCAAACTCACAAAAATGCTATTGTCTGATTGATATCATGTGAAAACTATTATACCAGAGCAAATATTTAGATTACAATATCATTTGGAAATGAAATTAGTTCCTAAAATAATTCCCATGATGAATGTATATTGTATCCATCTGTATATAGGTCAGTGTTTTACAACCTAGAGGTCAAAACACCTTTGGGGATCATGTTTAAGATATCATGCATATAAAATATTTATATCATGATTCATAACACTAGCAAAATTAGAGTTATAAAGTAACAATAAAATAATCTTATGTTTGGAGAGTCACCACAACATGTGGAACTGTGTTGAAGGCTCATAGCATTAGGAAAATTGAAAACCTCTGGTATAGGGTTAATGCTTTTAATTTTATGTACTTAATTATAGAGGAAACAATTGGAAATTCTACTTGTTTTCTATTTTGTTTCATATTAGAAAAGGATTTCTGGTACAGTTTGTCATCATGAAACCTAAACCCTTCTTGCATGTCCTTGAGTATCGCAGAGTTCCTTTTCCCCTCAATATGCAAGAGTGCCACCGTGACAAATTTGTGAAAGTTTGTTGTGGTCTCTGAAGTTGAGAGTATCTTACAATGTGTTTTATTTGTTATTAACTTGTACTATATTCTTGAGAAGTCTCTAAATGAATCCAGCCTACAGCTAGGCAAGAATATGCCCTGGGTTGTTTTGAAATCATTTAAGAATCTTGTGCGTGTCAACATATAAATATGCTCTTCCCAGAAGAGGCTGTAATTCTCATTGAAGTATTACTAATTATGTACAAGCCTTGAGTTTCTATTCCAGCTTTCCTCGGGGGACCTCAAAGAACCTTACAAATATTAATTGCAAACAATAAATAATGCCTTGGATTTCTACAGTGCCCATCACTGACAACTTAAGTGTTAGACTCTGAGCATTCTAACAGCAACAGAACCACAAGCACCCAAGGGCAAGAGTAAGCACACCTACTCTCCCTGGGGAACTACTTTGCAAACTAACATCAGAGACATTTTACCAAAGTGAATCATGAATGCATGAGGGAATGACCATGCAAATTGAGGATTTAAGACATTAAGGATAAAAATCCATGAATGATCCTGTATTAACTTTTAGTCATTACATATTGTGTTGTTAATCAGCCATAGTGATGAATGGGGAGGAACAGTTTAAAGCATAGGCAAGTACTCTACAATTGGGAGCTAATGAATTGCATTTGAAGTACCTCACTGTCTGATTCCCCACTGTAGCTGAAAAACCCATCTCTATGCTAGCACAGGGAATTTTTTAGATAAGATGAATGCAAATAAGATGTCCTCAGTATCACAGCTTGCTCTATTTTTGTCTCTCCCTTATCAAGATAAAAGAGGGAAAGAGATAAGTGGGTTATCATACAATTCAAATATAATGAGTTAGAATTCACCAAATGTGTTTTTAGTCATTTTTTCCTTTAAAACATAAATAAATAAGAATCTCTGGTTTCTTTCTCTATAAATTACCCCAATATTTCATCTGTTTTTAACGTTTCCATTCACAGCACAAAAATCTGAACTTGAGATGAAGATTGGATCTTTGAGAATTCTGCTAGGCTTCTGCCCACCCAGCACACTGTGCACACTGCAGTTCATAGCAGTCGCTAATGAGACAAACTCTGCAGGCAGTCCTCTCTATGCTCAGCACTACATTTGTGTTTTTTACCTCCCAATTCCCTGTGGTGTGAATGGAGCCCTTAAATGTGATATGGCATTAACGGAGCTCTGTTCAGGATCATTTTAACAGTGACAAAAAATAATGACATGGAGGAACAAGGCCAAGACATCTTTTTTGATGATGATGAAGATGCCGATGATGTAAATGTAATGATAATGGTGATGAAGGTGATGCAGTGCTTATCCTAATCCCTTATTGAACTGCCGTGGATGTAGCATCAGAGAGGGTAAAAAACAATCTTCAAAATGATATTTGCAATGCAATTTAACATTTTATAATGTTATGTTTCAGATTCTCAAAGTATTTTAGATAACTTTATTCTGCACAATTTTATGAACTAGATATTCATTTGGCACCCAGAGGGTGATATGCTTGGTTGCTTGTGTGACTGACTACTACCATCTAGACAATGTTTTGAGGCCCTGGAATCTGACCCAAACTGATTAGCTAAAGCTGTTATTCTTCTTTCTTGCCTCTTAGAAAAACATGTTGATGAATATGTGTATTAACTGAGGACTGGAATGGAGCCTACATACCCTAGAGCTGTACAATGATTCTGCTATTAAGGAGCTGTGGGTGTTTATGAAAGAACATGGCTAATGGATTAATATAGCATAGTCAGACTTTACTGTGATGACCTGTGAGGAACTAACCTGAAGTTGACCTTAAAACATGACATCAGTGCAGTATCATGTTATGTGTGGCCATCTATGAACTGAACAAGTCAGACATCTGTCTGCAGCAGCTTCCTCTGCATGGCTCTTAATTTGGAAATTAGATCTCCAAAAGTGCAGTCTCACATTCCTTGTTAGTTATTTAACTAGTAATAATTTTTTTTTGCGAAATGAGGTAGCCTTACCTCTTGTGGTAAAGCCTTTTTGTTTCTTCTTTCATATTGTATCAATGCTCTCGGTTGATCTTTATTAACTACCAAGCAACACAGAAGAAACAAAGATGAATGAATGAACCATAATCTCAGCTCTCCTAGAGCTCAAACTACATTGGAAGGATCACATTTTAATAAAATAGATACCCTAGTAGAAACACAATTTAATACTGTGACAAGCCGCAAGTGAGAGAATACACAACGCTTTATTACCTTTTTAATATTATGTGAGCCTATTTCAAGATGAGAATGGCAAGGATGCAGGCAAAGAACATTTTCTGTGGAAGAAATATTTCAGCTGAGATCTGATGGTAGATTTGCTGGCTGATTTGGGAACAGTTGACTCCAGCAAAGGGAATGACTTATGAAAATGTCTCCTACAAGGCAAGTACAAGTGGGAAGAAACTGAGAGAAGTTCCAGGTGCCATGGACAAGGAGACTGAGTGCTGTCAGAAGGGCCTACAGACCAGGTTCAGCCCATGTTACCCCTGGATGTAACATCAAGAGTTAAGAATATTCCCTTTGTCTTCATGCATGCCACCTGCTAGCTCATGCTTTCAAAATGAGCTTTTTTCCTTTCTTTTTTTTCTTTCCTGATTTCTATTCATCCCTATTTTACCATCCAGCATTTCCACCTACCAAAGAATATCTTTCATTGAGACTTTTCTTTATAATCAATTGGCTGTAAATTTTGAAAAAATGAAACTTAGACTATCACCTGCTATGGAATGTCTACTACAGGCTCATGTGTGGGGACTATCTTCTCATAGTGCTATTTTGAGAAGGCATGGAACCTTGGAGGTAGGGCCAAGGCTTTCCAGGGGAGTCATTTGAAGGTACAACCTAACCTTAATGCAATTCCTGGTTCTTCTTCCTGGTCTATTAGGATGTGGAGAGCTGCTGTTTTATGTTTCAGTCACTATGAAGGGAGCTTCCTCTGTTACTTGCCCATGCTGTGGGGACTGTACAACTGTGCAGGATCTAGTCTTGATGCTTTCATTACCTCGGCAAACCATAGAATTTCCCCAGCCACCATATTTTCCTTAACTAAGGTGCTGTAGGGTTTGATTGTGTTCTATAGGGATTCAGGCTAATGTATTCCATTTTCTCTGAATAGCCTCCCATCATTCCCATTTTAATGGCAAGATTTTTCCCCTGTCACTGTGTATTAGAAAGAGGTAACTTGATTTTTATTTTATTTTATTATTCAATAGTGTTTTCATTTAAATAACTATGTTGAGTCTTCGTAGAGCGCTAGGACTACTTAACAATATTTGAAATTTTAAGATTCTATTGAGATATTTTAAATTGGAATATGTAATTTTATATTTTGAGATAATTTTTAACCTATGTGTAGGGGGAAATGTTATAGCTTGGTTCAGAAATATCACCAATAGGCACATATGTTTGAATACTTAGTACCGGGCTGATGTTTTGGGAGGTTATGAAACCTTTAGGATGATGAGCCTAGCAGGGAAATATGGGCAGAAAAGGAAGGACTTTATGACTTACAACATAGTAGTACTCTACTTCTGTGTCTGTTCCTGACCTCCTATGGTATGGGTATGAAGATCTCAAAGTCCCTGACCTGCTACAATGTAAATGTTATTCTGTGAAGAAGAAGCTTTCTGATAGATGGAGTACAGGGATCCAACAGAGTCTTCCTGAAAGCTGATCCAAGAAACAAATTAATACATAATATGAAAATATAAATCACAGCTAGAAATTATTATATAATTGGTTGGAAGGCTTCTTCATAGTCCAGCAATACTACTGGTGAGTTAGGATTAAAGGATAGGATACAAATAGAAAGGAACTGAGTCTAATTATTTGTCAGAAAAGAAATCTATTAACACTGCTGCAAGCAGTAGGATCAGAGTATGAAGTAAGTATCAAACCTTCTAAACCAAGCAATTGGGCTTTGTGTCACAACTAGGATAAAAGGCTACATATGACTTAGGCTACAGGCTCAAACATTATCTGGGTAGAAAAGTAAGGCTTAGCTAATGTATGACCCATATTATGTGACAGTAGTCAGCTTGTCTTTGGCCTCCAGATGGCTGGTGTAAATTTCTATCATGCTCTTGGCACTCAGCTTAGAACCTGGTTATTTTGAGAGCCTGTGTTATCCAACATGATGTAGGAAATTAAATTTGCTTAGATACAGAAGAAATTGCTAGAGATAGAATGTTTTATGTGAAAACCATGCAGTCATTTGAGCATTTCAGGATTTTTACTGACCCCTTTGCACTCACTGTATCTTCCCAGAACCTCCTATGAATCATGATACTTCTTTACTGATTGAATTATTATCTGTAGTCTCCTTCCCTACTTGCTTCCTTCTCTCCCTTTCTCTCTCCCTCTGTCCCTTCCTTTCTACCTTCCTCCCTTCCTTTCATCCTTCTTTCCCTTCATCCATTCTTTCTGGTAGATATATTGTCTATGAATGCAGAGCAGAGCACCTGGCTCTGGAGATAAAGGATAAACAAAAGGGAGGCACACCATATATTCAATAGACACATGTTAGTTCCTAATGCTGATAGTGTGTCATGCCATACTCAATGACCTGACACCACTTATAGACTCAGAACTTAGTTTTTGTCTTAACTTTTAATTTACAACATGAATGACAGCTACAGTCAATTAAATTAATTATATCATTTCTGGTTTTCTCTTTAAGGGAAATTATTGATGTTTGTTCTTATTTTTTAATTCTGTAAGCATGTCTTATAGTATTTACCATGTATTTAGAGGCCAAGGATTGTTGGCATATGTCTCAATGCATAGTGAACATTCCCCTCTTTATTTCAAGGCTAAGCCATATAAATATAAGCAATAACAGGTTCTATGGGTATATACTAGAAAAAGCCTATGTAGTATATTTTATTTTACATACCACATATTCAAGAGGATTTGACAAGATAATTAGAAATTATCCTAGGCTTCAGTTTTTACCCCCTTTGTAGCTCAAATCAGACTGGATGCCCTTCCTATCTTCTCATCCCCCTACATCCATAATGATTTATAAATTTAGAGTTGTTGGGATTGAGCTGAGATTATATGCTATACTGGAAAGCACCGAGCTACTGAGCTTTTCAGTACCTTTATTTTTAACTCTAAAAGCAATAATAGCTATTAAAAATTTTTATACCATCACAGTTCTAATTTTGAAAAAAAGCTATTCTTCTTAAGGACATGGAGAAGAAATAAGATTATGTCTTTTGGATCGACAAGAAACAGATTATATGAAGCTGCATGCTTGGTTACAACAAGACCTCCACTATATCAGACAAAGCACATAAAACCTAACATGGCACACAGTTGTCACTCTGCAGATTTTACCTCACTCCTCTAGAAACATCTAGATGGATGCATATTTGTGCTCCCACTTTCAAGGGAAGGTTAAAGTAAGATAAAACAATGGATTCAAAAAGAACAACATTCTGAATGAGGGTCCTCTTCTCTGTACAGGTGAGAATTCAGAGTCAGAACGTGATGCATCTTCCTCTCCCTCTTACTTCAAGAGGCTCAGGAATTGATTGCTTCCATGACAACAAACAAAACAGTATGACGATGTGGTATTCTGCACAGGGAAAATGCCTGAAGCTATTTAAGAGATAGTTATACTGTGTGTTAATGATTTCAGGAAGTAGTTTAGGAAATCATCTCTAATTGACCATTATTTATATTTACATTTGTGGAAGTGCTCAAATTGCTTTGTATTTGCCATACATTACTTGACAGAACACTATTGTGATGCTAACAGACAGTGAGAAGTTACAAGGCCCAGATAAGTGGATTTTATTCTGACCTTTTATACACCTTTTATATCATGAAACTAGTAAAATCATATTAAACACAGATGTATGTGTACACGTGCACGTGCATGCTCACACACTAGAGGTCATCCAGTGTCTTTCTCAGCATTCACACCTACCCATGAGCCATCTGCATACTTCTCCAGAAAACATATATTTAAAGCTTCTTGTGTTGGATAGTTTTATGTCAGCTTGACACAAACTAATCTCACCTTATAGAAGGGAACCTCAATTAAGAAAATGTCTCTATAAGATCAAGTTGTATGCAAGCCTGTAAGTCATTTTTTTTTAAATTGGTGGTGGATGCCAGAGTGTTTAACCATTGTGGTGGGTGTTGCCATCCTGGGTTGGTGGTCCTGAGTTCTATAAGAAAGCAGGCAGAGCAAGCCATGAATAACAAGGTCTCTGCATTAGCTCCTGCCTCCAACATTCTACCCTGTTTGAGTTTCTTTCCTGGCTTCTTTCATGATAAATTAAGATGTAAGAAAATAGTTCAAATAAACCCTTTCTTCTCTGTTGTAATTTTAAAAGATTCATGGTGGTCACAGCAGGTTGGAGCTGCAGAAGGAAATACTGTGTAGACACTCTTACATGGAGAGTTTTATTGGGGGGAAGAGAGTGTTGCATGAATGAATGAGACTCAGGGATAGATCTCTGAAGAAGTTGGAGATACTAGAGGGAATAAACACCACAGTCAGATCTTAACCAGCTGTCTTCTAGCTTCCTCAGCTTTGCTTCCCTTGGAAATGTTTCCCTCTGTTTTAAGTACTCTTTCAGTAATTAAGGCGTGGCTCCACCACTGTCTGCTTGGGAGCCTGGAATTCCTTCTATAATCTGAAGTGACCTTGACTCAGTTGGGATTAAGGGTGTAGGTCACCACTCCCAGAATACTCTCTGTGCTGGGATTAAAGGTTTGAATCATCATTCTCTGATTTTTCTAGACTGGCTGTGGTTAGAGCTCTGAGACTTCTGGAGCTTTTGCTAACCCCCACATAGACTGTGAGTAGATTCCCTCTGATATTTCCAAAACTTCTGAAACTTTTATTGAATCCCCACAGAGAGAAAGTAGGCTGGGCATTTTAAGGGAGGAAGAGAGAGAGAGAGAGAGAGAGAGAGAGAGAGAGAGAGAGAGACAGACAGACAGACAGACAGACAGACCTGACCATATTTTGTAGAGGATGTGAAAGGGCTTCAGCACTTTGGGTTAGAAAATCCACGGAGTACTTAGAGATTAGTGAGATGTTCTGTAGGAGCTTAGGAGATAAGAATTTGGGAACAGTACAGATGATGGAGTTTTGGCTTCTGAAGTTTCAGGTTGAAGCAATATCCACCAGGCCACTTGGGTTAAGAATCTGAGACTCAAGTTAGCTGAAGGTTAGCTGTGGGTCAGGGGCTACAGAATTGACTGTGATTAACAAAATACAAAATAACAAAAGTGAAACATTTTATTTGCTGCGATAATGGTGGGGCTGAAGAATTAGTCATATTTAAGAAGAGACTAGTATCATTGAGGTGAAAAAGTATTTCCTCAGGGTCAGCATACCTAAGTTGTGCTGCAGAAATGGCCAGTGTTTTACCTCTTTTTGGCAGCCAAACTTGGTAGTAATGTGATACTGGTTTTGTAGTACAAAGGGATCATCAATAGTATCTGAGGCTTGACACTATGTCCTTCCTGGAGTTCTTAAAGAGAATCTTGAAGAGACTATTAGTAAAAATACAGTTCAGTTGCAGAAGAAAACAACAGTGTTTTGGATCCAGTAACATGGGGTGGCCACCAAGAAAAGCCCCAGGTTTGAACCAGCCTGAACGGAAAGACAATCTGCTCTGAAGAAGGTAGAGTCAAAGAAGTGACCTAAGCCTTTGGAGGAGCCCAGAAGATCACGAGTGGATCCCAGACATTAGGCAATTGGTTATTTACACTATTGTGAATTTGGTTTTGTTTTGTTCAGGTTGTGACTGTACCAGGTTCTTCCTTGAAGTAAGAAAGTATTTGTTAATTTTAAATTTTACAGGAGCCTAGATGACAGTATTTTGAATTAAAAAAAATATTTGGAGTTTTAAAGACACTGGATACTTTAAAGAGATTGGACTTGAATGAGTTTAGATGTGTTAAAGACTGTGAGACTTTTAAAATTACTTAGGTTTTGACATGAGATTGCGGGGACGAATGATGTGGCAGGGGTCAGAACCAGCAGTTAACAGGTCCCAAGAAGATGTAAAGGTGTTGGTGAAGGCTGAGACAGGCACCGTGGTCAGGAGAACCTTATGTCCTGACAAACTAGCAGACAGAGGACTTCTTTGTTTATTCAGCATGCATTAAGTGGGGATATATTCATGCTGTTCCAAAACATAGATCACAACATTTTTGTTTTGGGAATGTTTTTCACTTACTCTTGCATATCTTTTAGTCATGATAAACCATGACAGAAAAGAATTATTTTTTGCAATTATTCCCCCTCAAGTTTAATTATCATTGATAAATAGTATAACCATTTTTACTCATTCACCCATAGCTCAATTTTTAAGAATCTAGAGGCATATGGCAGACTGTTCTCAGGCAAGTAGTTTTTGTGGATTCAAGGACACTAGAACAAGCCAAAATCTCCTAACCAGCCTTGGCATATTTCTATGTTCCAAACAGTTTATTATTAACTCTTAATGGTCAGAGAAACCAGAAAAAAAAAAAAACTCTCAGACTAAAGCTACTGCAGTTATTATTCAAATTCTGGCATAACAAAATGCTAACATTTTATATTTTTATAGAATTTATATTTCTAATTCTGGAACTCTTTCATTCTTTGGTCATAAGACAACACAGTGACTCTGCATGCATGAGCTAACTTTTCTAAGAAAGAGGGTCCTGACATCACATTCTTTTATTGAGTTTCTACATAATTCTTTGATCATCAATATAAGTAAGGAAGAGGTAACTTCAGCTGATCTAACTTTACTTCTGTAAATACCACATAACTGCTTAAGTGTACAGTGGGAAAAGACATGTAATCTGATATGTGGCCAATTCTTCTTGTTGACCTTTTAAAATTTACATTGCTTTGATTATCTTGTTCATGAGTAAGTATTGGGACAAATGTTTTAAAAATAACCTATAGCCTCATAAGGAGATCTTTGGCTTATGTGTGTTGCAACCTCTAAGGCATAAGAAAGACCTCAAGTAGATAAAGCTATCCCCTTAAAATCAGAAGAGGAAATAAGCTGAGGACTTCCCTGGGGAAGCTTAGCAGCAGAATTCCTGGGAGAAGGCATAACTGATTCATAACATTTTTTTGTCAATTCAATATCCTCAAATTGTCCAGATATTAATTGTCCTCCAAGTCAACAGGTAGAGATCAAAACCCAAAGTGACATGGTGGCCATCCTGTGCCTTAGTCAGATTTGCTGGATCTTTGTCAAGCAGCTGTGCAGACTTTATGGGTTTTGAAGTTTCCATCAGCATAGCTGTGCCAGTGATGTGTTTGTATGTTCAGGTGGCAAGTGGACAATTTTTTTGTTATACTTTTGTGTCAAGTTTATACAAACTAATGTCACCTAGGAAGAGAAAAGCTCAATTAAATGTAGTAAACCCTTTCCTTTCCATATTTTCTTTGTTCATGGTCTTTCATCATAGTAACTCTGAATAAGGCAGCTTCCTAAGAGACAACTACTTATTGGATACTGAACTGTGTAGTATGAGGTTTCTGGCCCAGACTTTCGGGCCTAACCTCAAAGTTTAGGTCCCCAGGTCTGCAGGTCCGCAGTCCCGCAGACCCACAGTCCCACAGTCCCACAGAGACACACAGACGCTTCCATTAGTTTTAGGCTGATCAGCCTCAGGCCCAGGCATATCACTTGTTAGCTCTCTACCCTTCATCTAACCCATGACTCTTGTTCAGCCATGAGGCTCGGTACCTTATCTTAGAGCAGCATAGTTGTCCTTGGCTTCTTTCGGCTTCTCTCTGGTGCTTCTCTGGCACTCTGCTCTCAGAGATTTTCTTAGTCTGGTAGCCCCACCTATACTTCCTGCCTGCCTTTGGCCAATCAGCTCTTTTTATTAAACCAGTGGGTGGGACAATTATTTACCATCAAACAACACAATACCCCTACAGAACTGCTTTAGATAAGGTTACAAAATCAGAGTAGGTTCGGCTCCTTGTCATGTGGACTGATTGTGTAGTGGGTTGTCAACCACCCACTACCACACTGAACATAGTGGTAGTGATGTTTCAGAGCTACCATTCACAGTGGACTCTCCTTGAGTAGTAGTAAAAGATGGCCTTCTACAAAGCTCATTGTTTGAGATAATAGCTTCACTAAGGTCAGTTTTATTTCATATCCCAAATTTGTGCTAGGCATTGTCTTCCAGTTATTCCTCACATACACCCCCACCCTTTATCCAAACACACCAACATCCCTCTTTCTTCTCATTGCTCTAGTTCTGTCCCACATTTTATGGAAAGACAAAACAACAATTTCTCATCTACATGTGTAAGACTCTGGGCTTCTGATTAGAAAAGTCAGTTGTATGTAAATCACTTTTTTATGACACTGCACAGCTGCACCTCCAACACTTGCCTGCATCCAAACTCTTCAGAGATCAAACTCAGTGTGATGAATGCAACAATGGTGTTCAAGGCAGGAGTGAAATCTTGGAATCCCTTCCATCTTTCAGAAAGGGCATAAAGTCAAACATGATACCTTTTCTAATTCCAAAAGGTATTTGCAAAAGCGATAATGATGATGGTGTGTGTGTGATATGTGCATGTAGATGTTTGTGTGTATGTGTACATATGTGTATAAATTTGGAGGTCAGTAGTAGAAGGCTTTATCTTTCTCTCTGTATTTCAATATTTTATTTTCTTAGATAGTCTCATAAATTGAAACTCTTTAAGAGAGTAGACTGGTTAATTAGCTAGGTAGGATCTACATGTTTCCATTTCATCTGACACTGAGGTTCCAGGTATGTGCCAGGTGCTCAGAAACACTGATGTTGGAAATTAAAGAAAAAAAGTTATCATGTATTTCTAGCAAGCACATTAGAAACTAAGCCTTTTATTCAGCTCCCTATTGCTAAGTTTTACATGGTTTTCCAGAAACTAACTCAGAATTTTTACTCTGAAACACCTTTTGTGATTTTCTTGTCCAGATTGTAATTGGGTTCCATATAATATTTCTTTTGATCACCTTGTAATGACTGCTTATGTCTCTCCATTGCTCCCTGGTACTTTGCTTTTATGAGCCTGTGCTTATAATAGTGTGTGTGCAGAGGTATGTTCACTTTTAATGAAGCATGTCAATAAATGGCCTGAATATACTGAACCCTGCACAAGACAAAAAAAGATATTTGAATATTGGAGGGAGTTCCTTATGAAAGAGAAGTACGTCTGAGCAGCATTCCACCAACGAGGCAGCAAGCTTCAACTGGTCACAGAGGATTCCTTTTCTCCATTATTGTCTATGGTTATTGAAACAAAACCTCAAAGACACACACAAGTGACATTAATGCAAATATTTATAGTTTTAAGTGTTGGTATGAAAAGTGTCTATAGTGAAAAGAAATTGGAGCATAAAGCATAATGTGAAATTCACAAAGCTGCCTCATTGGGACTACTTCAAAAACTAATTACTGCACTGCGTCCTACTGACTGCTGCCTTTAAATCATATAAATCATAAACAAGTAGGAGAAATGTTTCACTCTTAATGGAAGTGAATTCTAATTTGGTCTCCAAAGAAAGAAACACACATCTTTTATAGTTTAATTTGATATCTAAGCAAATAAAGGATTACCAACTCTCTCCCATGGACCCAGAATCTCACAGACCTGTAGCAAAGATACCTGTAGCATACGTCTGAAGCAGGGAGCTGGATTGGACTTCTTCACACCTGTTCTGTTTCTGTTTCAATGATTAAAAAAAAAAAAGCAACTTATGGGAGAACACATCCTGCCTCCTCTGTTGCTTGCTCGCCTTTTCCTCTCTTGTACATACAGTTCAGAATCCCCTGCCTTGGAAATAGTGCTGTTCAAAGTGGGTTGGTATTTAACATCAATAAAGGATAAAAAGAGCCTGTCCCCAAGACATACTTTGAGGCTAAGATGATCTAGAAAATTCTTCAATTAAGGCTATCTAGATGATTTCAGATTGTGTCAAATCAATAGTTAAAAACTTAAAATTTAGCAGGTGAGAGGTTAAAATGAAAGAAACTATTAATTTCACCTTTCTGCATATTTTCCTGCCATTCATAAAAGTCTTCTATTTGGTGAACTGGGGTATAGGATAAGAACAGAGTGCCACAGTAAAGTGGCAACCAGTCTGCACTCAGTTGCAGTAATTCTATGCAAACACATTTTGAGCTAAAGGTACGACAGGTTGTGGGATATTTTGTGCTAGCGTAAACAGAAGAAGTGAAATAGAAGACGATAATTGTTTCTTATTAAAGTGCTTAGAATATGGCTGAATAAACCGGAGCCTATCCACTGAATGTGCTAGAGGCCTTAGTGTCTGCTTATTACTTCCTCTGAGGATTTTCAAGGTTGTTTTGAATAAGGAATGAATTAAGCCCAAGAAAGCCGTAAGAGCAGAGTAGATGAAGGAAGCTCAGAGCATTGAGGTTACTAATTCAGGAGATATTTTCAAAGAGCTGCTGGATGGCTGACTTTCTTCCAACTAACCTGACCTTCCCTGATGCAAGATAGAAATTGTGTGAGATAACCTTAACATTTGCTCCAGAGGTGACTATAATTTTCATAAACTACAGCTTTGCCAATAGGCTTCCAAATATTAGATTTTTAAAAAGCACAATAAACTTACTTTGTTTTAAAAGATTTATTTATATTTCAATAGTGTGTGTGTATATGTGTGTGTGTGCTCATGTGTGTGAGCAAATGTGCTCACCTTTGCACATTGTGTGCAGATGCCCTCAGTGGTCAGAAAAGAGTATCAGGTTCCTAGAACTAGAGTTACGCGCAGTTGTGAGTTGCCTCTGATTAGTGCTAGAAACTGAACTTGTTTCTCTGTAAAACAGTGCATGCTTGCAATGCTAAGTCATCATTCTGGTTCCCCATCTTACTTCTTTAAGTTGACACACAATAAGTATATGCAGAATAAATAAATTATTATTCGGTAATGAGTGATGCAGTTAAATTATCAGCTCGATAACCTGGGCTCACAGACACTGGCGTGACAGTTAAGGAGCCTGCATTGGACTAACCTAGGCTTTCTAGAGATGTGACAGTTGCATAGCTTGATCTACTTGTGAGACTCCTAGCAGTGAAAGCAGGGCCTGTCCCTGATGCTTTGGGAACCTATTTTTCATGCTTGGTTCCCTCTTCAAGTCATACTGCAAGCTTAGTCCTACCTCAACTTGATATGCCATGCTTTGTTGACACCCATGGGAGGCCTATCTCTTTCAGACAGAAATAGAGGATGAGTGGTTTCGTGGGGTATGGGTGGGGAGCAAGGAGGGGTTGGAGAGAATTCAAGAAGAGTAAGGGGAAATACATGAATAAATTTTACTAATAAAAACAGAGGGAAAAAGAAGTTCTTATCATTACACGAGAGACACAATATCCTGGTTCATAGTGAATGTAACTACGACATGGTAAAATATGGAAGTTTCTTGGTTCCTGACCCCAAAGTAATATAATCCTTTGATAATAGTACAGTTTACCTTAGTGCATGTTGTCCCTGTTACCACAGACACCAATGACTGTAAATACCAATCCAGTGCTTAGCTAGACCTTTATAATAACTACTACCCTTCCCTCTTATCCATAATACAAACTACACATAAATGAAACAGGTGGCTGTGACCTTGTATTCAATTTTATTCTAGTATGAGAGTGGTGGTGTCTAGAGCTAAGATTCTAATTGTCATCAAAAGGGATTTATAAGATTTTCATCATATTATCTGGTCTTATTATAATTATTATATAGCTGGTCTTGTTATGATTATTATAAACAATTCCTTGGGAAATTTGGCTGTATACTTAGGTCCTAATTTTAAACAAACTGGCTTTTTCCCAATTATTTATTTTTGATAATAAAATGTATGCATAGAAAAAATTAGCAGTTAGATTTCCAGCTATCAATGTATTATGTCCTCAAAACTTACTCTTTCTCTTGTAGCTGAAGGTATGTTATCTTTGATCACTATTTCTGCTTGTCCCCTCAGTCTAACCACCACTCTCCTCATGGAGTTTGTGGGATCTACATTTTTAGAGTCCATCTATGAGAACCTGTGCTGTCTTTCTGTGTCTGTACTTTTTCACTTATAAGAATGCCCAGGCCCATCTAGGTTACAAATGAAATGGTTTCTTTCTTTTTACAAGCCACTATATACACAAAACACATTTCCTTCATTCTTGCCTCAGCATACCTCAAATATTTAGATTAATTTTTGGAATATGTCACTTATGCAGAAAGGCATGTAGGATGTAGGTGTATCTTTGAAATTCTCATTTTATTCCATATATATATATATATATATATATAAATCAAATGGTAGTTCCATTTTAAAAATTATCAATACATTTTTTTTTTGTTTGAAGTATGTGTGTGTGCACACATGCTGCATGCTGTGACAGTGCACATGTGGAAGTCAAAAGACAACTTGGAAGAATCTGTTTCTCTTTCTACCTCTAGGAAGACAAGAAAATCAGTCTTACCTTGTCAACAAGCATCTTTATCAACTGAGCCATCATCACTTCTATATTTTAAACACTTATATAAAAGCATCCATCTTGTTTTTCAAAAGTTATGTAATATACATTTCATGAATATTTACAAAAGTTATTCTTTCTTCATTGTCTTGCAAAATCTTGTTATCTCTTGGTTCTTGTCATTTCAGCAATGCCCAGGCCAATGAGTGTAAGATCATATCTCAGTATGGTTTAGATTCACATTTCTCTGATAAAGTTTGAACACTTTTTTACTAGTTTGTCGAGAGATGGTGTTTCTTTGGTAAGAGCTCTAGAATTCACTGTGTAGACCAGGCTGGCCTTGAACTCACAGAGATATCTGCCTCTGCATCCCACATACTGGAATTTAAGGCTTGCACCAGCACTGTCAACTGGATGCATACTTCTCATTTCCTTTGAAAATATCAGTTCAGGATGTGTTCATTTCATCCATATTGTTTTGTATGGCTGTTAAATAGTAAAATCTTTATGTATTTGCTTGTCAGTAAACTCTTTGCTACACAATCTATTTGGAAGTGATTTTTTCATTCTGTTGGTCACAAGTTGTTATATTGTTTGTTGTATATGCTGTACAAGAGCTTTTTAAAATGGTACTTAATTCATGTATTATTTTGTGTGTGTAGGGGGGTGGTCTGTGAAATATGTACTAAGTGTTAGTGCATGTGCCAAGGTGCACTTGATGAATGAGAGGACAACACTTGAGAATCTGGTCTCTCTTTCCTCCATGGTTTCTGGAGCAAGAACTCAGCCTATCAGGTTTGCACATAAGTGACTTTCCTAGGCTGTCCCAGGCCTTATGAAACTATTAAGCATCCCCATCTATACAGTCCCAGTATTCTTTTGGCTAGTATAACCTTTAATTTTGGATTCATATTTTCAGGATTTTTTTGTTTTTTCTCTTGGAGTTTTATAATATGAGATCATAATACTTAGCTTTTAGTATGTTCTAGATCAGTTTCTGAATGTGATCCTAGAAATCATTTTGTTCTTTTTTTATGAGCTTCATTCTTTCATCATCATTGAATAAAGAAGTATTCCACATCCCTTTGCATATTCTTTGAGGCTTGTCAAAACTTTCTCTGGGAAGAGTTAGAAGGATCAGTGTGGGGTGGATATGTAGGGATTGTGTTCTTTCATTGTAAATAATTATCTCACACACTGGTTTAATAAAAAGCGCTGATTGGCCAAAGGCAGGCAGAAAGTGTGGGCGTGGCTACCAGACTAAGAGAACTCTGGGAACAAGAAGCACAAGGCAGAATACCAGAGAGAACACCAGAGAGAATGCCAGAGAGAAGCCTGAAGAAGCAGAGGACAATTATGCTGCTCTAAGAAAAGGTACCGAGCCACATGGCTGAACAAGATAAGAGTCAGGGGTTAGATGAAGAGTAGAGAGCTAGCAAGTGATATGCCTGGGCCTTAGGCCAGTCGGTCTAAAACTATCTTATGCATATGTGTGTCTCTGCAGGTCTGTGAGTCCTAAACCATGAGGCTAGGCCTGAAAGTCCAGGCCAGAAACCTCCTACTATAGTGGATAAGACCAGAATACATCTATGAAGTGTTCCAAAAGTCATAGTTTAAACATTGTGTATTTTTCTTTGTGTATGTATATTTAGCCCTGAGTTCTTTATCCTGTTACATAAATCTAGATATCTAATTCTATACCAGTGTCATCCTGTAGTTTTGTTTTCATTTCTCAAAATCTGCTTACTTCTCAGGGTCTTTCTGTTGTTTTTGTTTCTTAATATTCATTTTATCCTTTAGGATCCTTGTGGTTTCATGTGAATTTAGGAGTCTATTAAGTACTGTAACTAGAATTTTGATACATATTATAGCCAATTTGTAGCTTGCCTTGAGCAGTATTGACAATTTGTGATAGTAATCCTTCTAATCCATGTTTTCTTTTAATACTTTATGGATCTTCTACATTTTATAACTATATCATTGCATCTTATCAGTCACTTGTACAAGCCACTGTAAATAAAAGCTTTGGAAAATGGGTAGCTTAGGAATAGGCTTATGTAGCTTCTCAAGCTAGGTGTATTGTTTCTGGCTTGTTTTATGAAATCAGAGTGGCATTACCATATCATTGATTAGAAGCTTCTAAATCATGGTTTATGATTTCATGGTGGGATCTAATGAGAGGCATGCACGATGAAATTTAAAACACAATGTATGTCATAATGAAATGTGAGGGAAGATCTTTGTAAAATGACTAATGTTCACATGTCCAGATTTATTCACAAAATTTAATTTCCTTCTATTTGAATTTCACATAAAATGATAATACACATGTGATTTTGCTTTTTCTATTGTGATTGTTGATTTTTTTTTTGAACTTCCAGGGACCAAATACAAGGCCTTATGAGTGCTAACCACAGTGCTCTATCACTGACCTATAACCTTAATTTTAATAACTTAAATAAAAAAGAAGGAATGCAATATTTAAGATAAATCCTGAAGCAAAACTCAGTAACCAATAAATTATAATTATGTTGATAATAAATGTAATTAATTTTGAAACACTTCATGAATATTTAACAACTTATAAGAATTCAGAATGACCTTATTTGGAAATAGAATATTAGCTGATATCCTTAATTAAGATGGAATCCTATGGGATGAAACTGGAAACTGAATGTAATAACTAGAGTTTTTTAATGCAAGAATATGTGGATACAGTGGCTCTGAAATAGCCCTTGATAGAGTAGAAGGCCATTCACCTTGATGATATAAACTATGAGAGTGATGTTTCCCCATGAAAAGGAACAAGGATTACCAGTGGTTTTCGGAAAATAGAGCACACAGACAGAAACACATAGGTACACACACACACACACACACACACACACACACACACACACACACACACACACCATGCTTTCTGATAGCCTTCAAAAAGTGTCTGCTGGGAATTTAACTTCAAAATTGCAGTCTCTAGAATGACAGTGTCACCAGCCACCCTGGTTAGTTAAAATGGTGGCCTGTGGAGCTACAGAATTGTCCAGTGTGGTTTCTAGAGACATTCAGGGATATAAATATCCTGTGACTTCCATGTTAAGTAGAGTTAGGACAAAGGGAAAACAAGCCATCAAATGGGAGAAAGAATTGACAGTAAACTGAGAATAAATCTAGAAGCAAAAATTATTCTGAAAGTAATAAATTTATTATGAAAGAGACCAGGTGAAATGCTAGCAAGAATTATGGATTGTGAATGAGCAATTGGATTTAGAAATGTACACAGACCACTGATGACATTAGCTTTAGATGCTTTGGGGAAATGCCCAAATAAATCTGATAGGATTGTAAATGAGAGTAAGAAGCACACAGGAATCAGAGACAAGAAGCATTGGTAGAGCCTAGGGGTTTGTAGTGTAGAGAGGAGAGAGCAACAAAATACTAAGGTAAAGAAAACTGAAGTTATTTCTTTTAAGATAAATGAGAAAGTTCTCGTAGATATAATAAAACAAACACAGATTATAAAAGGAGAGAGGTTCCTGAAGTGATGACTTTAACTAGAAATGAAGGATGAGAAAAAAAATGCATACATTGGCATTGGGTGAAAGCATAGGTAGTTCGATTGTTATGACTAACCAAAGAGGAATTGGGAATATGGTTCAATGGGTCAAGCATTTGCTGCACAAATTTGAGATGAGTTTGAATTCCCAGAAATCATATAGAAAGCAGATACAATAGCAATAGTGCATGTCTATAATCTCAGAAGTCCTAATGTGGGAAAAGATGCCAATAGAGCAAAGACTGTAGAATCTGTAGAGCTCTGAGACCATCAAGACAAGCCTGTGCAGTGTCAAACATGAAGAGATCTTGTTTCCCAAAAGTTGGAAAGCAAAGACACAGGACATTATCTTCTGATGTTGTGTGCAAGTGTGCATGAAAACATATAAAGAACTAGCAAAAAAGATGGCAGAGAAGTGAAATTCTGGTGCTGACAGGTCACAATAGATACTGTTCAGGAATTACAGATGTTATTGTTTTATTGATTCAGTATTATTAAATAGAAAATAAGGTTATTAGCTGAGAATGAGGAAGAATATAGAAAAACAGATCCAAGGAAGAAAAAAGTCAGTAAATGTTCTGAGCCAATAGTTGATTGGGCATAAGAATTACATTGAATTGAAAGCACATGAGAAAGACTGACTCACTTAAGAATAAGCATGAATTTAATGTAACTTATAAATGGCCCACATGTTTATATATTTTTTCTCTCAGTAATAATCCACTAAAAACAGAGTTATTGGTTCTGCTTCTGCCAGGCCAATATCTAGAGGCAATGAGTCATGATGAGCCAATGAACTTAAGCTTGTGAAGTCATGGTCATGGTGATGACCTGGGCAATTTAGTTGAGAGAAGAGACCCCTGAAAATGTTGAACATGACTGACATCCTCAAGGAGCATTCAGTTGTGAATAATACATCTTATAAGGGAGACTGAATCTTAAAGGAAGGGTAAAAGATGAGGAAAATAATGGGAGAGGTAGATACTTGATTTGTATCACGGAAGGGCTAAGGTTGACAGCTATAACAAATACTGAAGTCTGATACTAACTCTATGATAATAGATCAGGACAAGCAGTGACAAAATTGGTGTCTGGATGCATAAAGAAAATACCATTTTGTTGATCTAACTAGTGAATGAGGAACTATTTCCTGCTAAACTTGTATAAGCAAATTCCAGGTGGAAAGAGAAACAAGTGTAATAAGTCAAAAGCAACCAGGACAACAGAAAATATGATATTCAGGGAGCTTAGCGGGTGAGGGATAGTATATAATGAATTAAGTTTAAAGTAACATGGTGAAAGGGAAAGTTTAAGGGAAACCGTGTCTTTCAGTAATGTCCAAATAATTGGGTCAATTTGGGGGTATTGGGGATCTGTTAAAAATAATTTAAGTAGTGATAACAGATTCACGAATTACATGCTTATTTAATTATGTGGTATAAAAACATGATTGTGAAAGATGGAGCAGTGTGTTAGAATCAAAGTGACTTGTTTAGACATGTCCCAAGCCACTCAGAGTAAGAGGTATACCATGCTACTTTAAAGTATGTGGTTAGAGCACAGCGTCAATGTTGGTTTTATGAGACCAGTAGGTCTTGGATGTGGAACCTGTGGGTGACAGCACTGGTGAGAAACACAGGAAGGACTTGAGCATATCTTTGAGGATTCTAACATGAACAATAAATGAAAAAGCAAACAAACAAATAAATGAATGAATAAATAAGACAGATAATGGTACCACTGAATGAGGTGCTCAAACTGTAAGTGGAATGGGTTGGTTTTGTTGGTTTGTTTGTCTTTATATTTGCAGAAATGAGTATCCAACTCAGGCAGGGACTTGCATGTGGAAATCAAATGATTTGCCAGTAAGATACATCCTCAGCCCTCAAGTTTCATGTCCTAGTTCAATGGCAAGTATGTTAAATATAGTGTTAAGTACCTCATCCCCGACACCAGGAAGGACTATTGCTTTAGTCTCCTTCAACTAGGTTCAAAACACTTTAAATATATGCACTTCAGAAAGAAAATAGGATACAGAACTAGAGGCCTAAGGAAATTGCTGTGCGAGCATGTGAACCTGAGCTTGAGTCCTCATTGTTCGTGTAAAAGCCAGGTCTGGTGATCTGCAAACAAACAAAAAAAACCAACCAACCAACCAACCAACCAACCAACCAACCAACCAACCAACCAAACAAACAAACAAACAAACAACCAAACAAACAACCAACCAACCAACCAACCAAACAAACAAACAACCAAACAAACAACCAACCAACCAACCAACCAACCAAACAAACAACCAACCAACCAACCAAACAAACAAACAACCAAACAAACAAACAACCAAACAAACAACCAAACAAACAACCAACCAACCAACCAACCAACCAACCAAACAAACAAACAAACAAACAAACAACCAAACAACCAAACAACCAACCAACCAACCAACCAAACAAACAAACAAACAAACAAACAAAAAGCACCAGTGCTGAGAATGTGGAGAAATGAGAATTTATAGTGAGTACTCCATGGCCCAACCAGTCTAACTAAACTATTCACTGAACTCTTGGTCAACCAATGAGAGAACCTATTTAAAAAACATAGGTGGAGATAAACCAAGGAAGAGTCACAGTCTTGATCGTTAGTCTATACTGGTACAAAAATGGATATGCAGAGTGCCATATATGTACACTACATATACATAGAAATCAACATCACACGCCCACCCACACATGCATAGACACACACACCCATGCCCCCCCCCCCACACACACAAGCATACACCAAAGGTATGGTCTGGCTTCTAGAGAAGTTACAGATTATAGCTAATATCCCTCAGTGTGTGCTAGAGTAAAGGTAAACAGGCCTATGAGCTTAAAGAATTCTGATAGCTTCCAGAAAAAAAGATCATGATGAATTCTGGAGAATGAGGGAAAGTAGCCTAATGTGAAAGCTGCTCCTCACTGAATGCTGCTTTGGAAAGGAGCGACTGCCTACTCAGGGCTGTTGTACTCTAAAGGAAACCTATGACTGTTAGAATCACCTAGATATAGTTTCTGTACTTGACTCTAAAAATTATTAAGTAAACATATTAGAAATTCTTTACTTTCCAGAACTTTCATTTGTTTTCTTATATGTGTAAAATTCAGGAAAAAAAGAAAAGCAAAGAATATTCTAGATGAACATGGAAGGCAGAAACTCAATCATGAGGAATTTGTTTAGTAAGGCAAATGATGTAATTCTGTCTAGTTTGACAAGGGCATCTTTTTAGAATATAAATGTGGTTCTTTTGAAGACAGATCACCACCATGTTTAGTTCTGGAGTTTTGTGTATTTTAGTATAAGTTTTACACTATTATTTTTAATTAAAGCCATTTTATCATGTTATTATATTTATTGTGTGTTTCTGTATATAAATGTGCAGTGTTCCATGTCATGTGTGTGGAAGTCAGAAAACAATTTTTGGCAGTCAGTTCTCTCCTTCGTATATGTGGGACCCAGGGAAGGAATGCAAGTAGTCAAACACCATTACCTGCTGAGACATTTCAACAGACAAAGTAGTAATGATAATAACTTTTGTGTAGTTCTCAAGCACAGAAAAAGAATAAAGGTAGAAGTTTGCCTCAAAGACATAAAAAAGCAGAAAAAAAAGATGAATATAATTCGAGTATATCAACATTAAAAGAACCCACTAAAATTTTATGCAGTGCTTGCTGGTGACCAGAGTGCATTCTATTACAAATGCTTATTTCAGAAACATATTTGGAAAAGAGGAGATAACTGCATCTCAAAAATCACTTTTATTTTTAATTTCCATATTGTAAACAGCAAATGTCTGCCCATATTCATGCAGATGAAATATCCCATTTATGCACAGTACTGCTAAAGTATACTGGAGAGGAACATAAGGCCAAGTGGAGATAAATGCAGTAAGATGCATTGCTCTCAATGCACTTCTGACCTGGAACTCAGCCCATTCTTTACTTTGTTATATTGATAGTGCATTCTCTGTGACAGCTTGCTACCTCTGGGACTGTAAACCTAAAGTGTTTACCATTGTGTAGCTTTGAGGGAGAAGTGTGGTGATAGAAACCTCTAGGGGAGAGTGAGACAATGAATATTAACAGTCACAGAAAGAAGCAGAGAAAGGAAAAGAGGATTCAAGCACTGGCATAATGAATAAGAATATCAATCTTGAACACAAGCCTGTTGCTTTCCTATGATTGTGAGCAATGGGAAAAATGAGTCAGTTGAGGAAGGCAAAGAAATGGGAAAAAGTGAAGGGATGGATCAGAAGCACACTTCTTGGCCCAAATTCAATTAAATGTACTTTTCTCTTTAATGCTCCTCAGAATATGACACTGTATTCTGTTCACAGCATTTTCTGCTCTCTTCTGTACCCAAGGAGAGAGTTTCTGGTTTCTGAGGAAAACTCCGATTATGCAGTGTGCATGAATCCTCAGAGTGCACAGATAAACTTGGCCCACTAGCCATGTTAGAGAGGTGAAAAACAAGCCGAAATAAAGAAGCCAATGAATGTTTGCCTTCCACGTCACTTGTTCATGTAGAGCAGCTTTCAGACTAAAAAGCACATTCTCACTCTTAGTAGGTATTTTGTTTGTGCTGCAATGCTTAGTCTCCCTCCCTCCTTCAATCCTCTTCTTCCCCATCCCTCATAAAAAGGCAGGGAAGGACACTCTTCGATATCCATCTGGACTCTCACAAATTCCCTTTACTTTACATCCATTTTATAGCCTCTGAGGCTGAGATAGTAGACAAATTTCTTCACTAAATGGAAAGTAAAGAGTTGCTTGGAAAACACTCTCTTGATAAATTTGAATAGCCTAAGGAGTTATGAAGGTTTAGGTTGGTCACCACACCTTAATCAGACCACACTTAAACTAAAAATGTAGATTACACATTAGTGGGTGGGAACAGATAGGTTTCCTCTTTCTAGGGCTTATAAGGAGGAAGGTGATTTCAAGAGAACCATGCCATGAAAACAGCCAAGTCATGGCCATGTTCTCACATTTCAAGTATAAAACAAGTCTGTGTTCGTGATTATCAAAGTGGACCTCTTACTTCTTTTGTCTTCCCCCTCCCCCTCCCCCTCTCTCTTTTTCTCTTTCTTCCTTCTCTCTCTCTCTCTCTTTTTCTAGTTGCTTTTTTGAGCCAGGGTCTCATTCTGTAGTCCAGCTGGCTAGTAACCTTGATCCTTCTGTTTCAGACTCCAAAGTGCTTGAAATTACAGGTCTATACCACCATGCTGATCTCAAGCTAGAGTTTTCATTTAAATGGCACATATAGAAAATATCAACAATAAACAAAGAGAACCCCACTTTACTTAGTAGCCATATCCAGAAGTTTATATTTCAACTCTGATGAACATAAAGATTTTTAAAAAGTTTAATGCCAGGTCATTGAAGCTCAGAAATCATAAATAGTCATGAACAATTTAATAACATCTCTCTATCTTGTACTTACAATTTTAAATTCTAATCCTTCTCCCATTTTTTTTGCTTTCAAGGAAGTTTACAAGTTCGCTATCGGCTAAGCAAGGAGGAAAATCATGTGTTCACCATCAGCACAGAGAATCTGGCCAACAGAAAGATGCATCAGGTGAAGATTAGCCGAGATGGGCCAGAACTTTCCATTCAGGTATTTCCCTTCTCATCTTTCCCCTCTGCTCACATGCCAAGGCTTCTCCAGCAAACATGTCTCAGCTTCCAGTTCCAGCAACATACTGTAGTACAGAGTTGTTCTAGATTCCAGTTGAGCTCTGAGTTAGCCATGATTCTCACTGGCACTGTCATCACCTGGGAAATAGCTAGAGATGCAAATTATTGAATCCCCTGCAGAGCTGTTTTATCAGAAATTACTTGAGTGAAAGAGAAAGCACTGCCAGTTCTAGTTTTGTTCAAGTTTAATCAGGTCTTAACTAGATTGTGTTATAAAGGGACAAATACAAAAAGGAAAGAACAGAAGACTGTAGCAAGGGCTGTGGGGGAAATGGGAATAGGGTAAAGGTGGCTACAGAGGAAGGAACAGGTGATGTGAAAGCCTTAAGGAAGGCACCATTATCCTTTACACATCACTACTTACTTCCTAGTGCAAATGGTCTTGATGACAAGGAAAAGCTGACTGGGTAGAGGGGACAAAGAAAGTTCTTGAATGGTCATGTGAACACAAGCATAGCTATCTGATAAAACAGACTGTGGTCAGTTTTTCTAAAATATTAGTGACTCTGTATAAAAAGCAAGACAGGGCAGATCCCAATAGAGTCCAGTCAAATCTCGAGGACCCTTCCTTAATCAAATCCTATAGGAAGAGTGTTCATCAGCTTAGCAAACACCATTTTTCACAGGTAGGTTTAATCCATTTCTACATGTCCTTCACATTTGTCACTTAAAATACCCTCTTCTTTCCTTGCCAGCAACAGATGCAATGGCATCTGCCCTCTCAGAAGATGACTTTGCTCTCTTTCTCTGTAAACGATATATTCTTTAGAAGAGGAATCACACATTCTTACCACCCAATGTCCTCCTATCTGGACATGGGGTCTTGTATGTTCTCTTCTTCCCACAACTTAGCTCAATATCTCAGTCTAAGGCCTTCCCTAATACCTGTGAGTCAGATCTCAGGCCCCCTCACAAGCTCAGCTCCAACACTCTCCTGTCTCCTAGCCTTTATACCATATCTCTAACTCCATCAAATAGCTCCCTAAAGTACAAAACACATAATGCATCAAAAACAAACAAATTAACCAAGATGTTTCTGGCTCAAGGGAAGAAATCTATTTCTCACAAGTTTTAGAGATTGCTAGACTTAAGCGTTTTATTTTTGAAGTTCTTGGAAAACTTGATGTATACCAATTTTGAAAGTGTAAGTTCTGAGTTGGCTATTTCATTCATCGGTGTGATGAAATACCTAGGAGAAACCTGAAATTCTCTGCCTCGCAGTCAGAGATACAGTCTGTTCTTGTGTCAGGAGCACAGAGCAGCTGGAACATTCTATTCCCAGGCAGGACGTAATGAGACATGAATATAAGTGTTCAGATCACCACCTGCATTTTACTTATTCCAGAACCCCAGTTTTTGGAATGATGCCACATATATTTCAGGTGGGTCTTTCCACCTCAATTAATCCAATCTAGAAACTCCTCTTATAAATATGCCTAGACATTTGTTTTTTATGATAATTCTACATTCCATGTAGTTGACAATCAAAAGAAACTATTATACTTTCCTTCCCCAAGGTCTCACCATGTTACACAAAAATTGTACTGCTCAAGAAATGAATGAGACTATATTTGCAGGATTCAATGGATTAATGTATGGAATATGACTTGGGAGACATGAACAAATGTCTATTCATTCCATACAGGGAACAAAGAGTCAAACAATATAAGGATGCCACTAAGTCCAAATTAGTGAGCCATTGACTATTACTGAGATTACTAACAGAAGTATAATTGAGGAGTTACAGGATCAGAAGTAAATTAGAAATAGCTACATCACTACAATACAATCCAGCATGGGTGGCAACCTGCTAGAAACCTGGCATGCACTGTCCTTCTTGAAGTCAGATCAATCTATAGGAAAGTACTTATTTCAAGCTACTCAGTTTGGAGAGCTAATGGCTTATCCCTAGTGTACCTGGTCTGGTTCAGGTACTTCCTGTAATTTTTTTACTTACCAAACTTAATGATTTTCCTGGTGGGATGCAACATCTCTCTTCCTCAACTGTAAGTACTACACTATCTTACTGAGCCAAGGTTACCTGCTCTGGCCTGTCAAGGCATAAAACCAGACTGAGGTTGGAGGGGTCATAGCACAACTGAGGCAGGGACAATTTATTGAGAAAAATCAGACTTTTTATACCATTATCAGAAACAGAATGTAGTGGCAATTGCTAGGATCAATACAGTTGTAGTTTCCAGGATACAATGACATTTCCAAGCTATACAGGCTACATAAGATTAATGTCTAAGACCAATTGTCCTGTTAAGCTTTCATGCTTTCTTGACTTCTCAGGGAAAATATAGTAAAACACAAAGTGGCCTGAAGGTTTCACTGCCTGAAGGAGTGCATTGGTTTCAGGAACTAAAAGGCACACAGTGCCCATAGAGCCACTGACTCAAACCAGAAAAACCTGTAATGCATGCCTCTCAAAGTAGGTAGACCAGGCCAACTCCATGGTTATATACACCCAAGATTTCCTCCAATAGAGGAAGGTGCTACACAATATAGGGACATGTCAGTCTTTTACTTATTTGTCATATTCCTGAGATCTGATGCAGAGATTGCTCCCACCACTTGGGACTTGTCTTACATATTTTATGAACAGTATCATTCTTCCCTGAGGTTTATTCTACCCCTAAGTTGATCACTTTGTTAAACTTCTGCATTTTTGAAGCTATAGTTATGTGCTGGTTTATCTTATTCAAACTTGTACATTTGAATGCTATGCATTTCCCAACATATCATTGTCTATCTTTATCCAGACCTCTCCTAATGTCCTGCAATTTGTTCCCTTGATTTTCCTATACAGTGCTCATTATCCTTGACTCATTTTGATATTTCCTATTAGGAACTTACGTAATGCGCCATGAAATGTAATTTATTTATTTACTTTTTGTTCTGTAACCCTCCTCTAGAATTTAAGTTTAATAAAAACAGGAGCTTGGTTTGCATTTATTATTGCAGTACTAGGTATTTACCGAGGAGCCTTTATCAGCAAGTCCACAGTAAACATTTGTGAACTATGTGGATGGATACTATGGCTGCAGGTGCTGTGTGGTAAAGACTGATGTAACCATGTGGAGAAGAGGAGATATTCTAGTATCACGGCTGTTGCTGTGATAAATATCCTGATGAAAACCAACTTTGTTCAGAGGGGGCTTGTTTTTGCTCATAAGTTCCAGCTACAGTCCACCAAGAGATAAGTCAAGGTGTCAGGAAGTTCAAACAATTAGTTCCTTCAACATTCAAGAGTAGAGAGAAATGAATTTATCCATGATCACATGTGTGTTTGTGTCTCACTTGACTTGTCTACTCTCATAAAGTTTAGGACTCTCTGACTAAAGAATGGTGCTGCTCACAGTGACCTGAGTCTTCTCACATCAAGTAACCTAACTCCTTCCAGACATAACCACAGGTCAATCCAGTGTAGGCAATCTCTCATTAAGATTATTTTTCAGGTTTTCTGGGCTATTCAAGTTTATTCTTAAACCAAGACAAGTGGGATGAGTTTAGGTTTTGAGCTTTAGAGTTTACTGGTTGGAGGCTCCCTTTTGGAGCTCCCTATGGACCAGTATGGGAAGATATGCTTAGAAGTTAGTACCGTAAGGCAAAAATAAGCCCAGAAGATTCCATGTCCTTTTAAATATGGCACAGGGAAAGACATGGAAAGAATTTTAAGAGTGCCCAGGTACAGCATTGGAGACCATTTTATTGTGGCCTGTAGGAGAAAGTAAGAATGACTATTAGTCATTCTAATTAGATGGAAATTCATAGATAAATATTAGATATATGACACAAATTATTCCCATACCACCTGTTACAATGTTCCTGAAATGAGTAGGAGTCATACCTTTGAGCCTGTTTGGGTTGGGTGAAGAGTACAGCTGCTGAACTGGTGAATGGTAAGAATTGTAATGATAACTTCTTGTTTGTTTGTGTAGTATGTGGGGGTACCATGTAGAAGCCAGGGGAGAACCTCAAGTCAAGTCTTATTCCCGAGGAGGTACAGTTTTCCCAAGGTTTTTTTTTTTTTTTTTTTTTTTTTTTTTGATACAAGTTGGCTCTCCAAGGAGCTCAAGTGATCTCTATGCCTCTTCCTCCCAAGTTCTGGGATTGTGAACAAATTCCAACCCCACTTGACACTTTACATGGGTCCTGTGATCCAAACTTATGTCCTTGGACTCCTGTGACAATACTTCAATTATTGAGTTATCCCCAAGTCTTGTTTATATATCCTCTTCTCCGTCAATCTTTACGACACAGCCCCTCAGCCATATATGTGTGTGTGTGTATATATATATATATATATATATATATATATATATATGCACTTTTAATGAGGGCTTGATGAAAAACTGGGGCATATTCTATAGAAAAATTTAAATATAACATTTTGAATACCTTTATATTTTCTTTTCTCTTCACAAAAAAGGGAAGTAGAAAACAGAGATCAGTAAGATGTATGTGTTTTCCTTCTCTGTCTATGTAATTTAATTTTCACCAATCAATTTATAGTCAATAATAAGCAGCCATTTACTATTTGAGAAGTGCTGAAGAAAGCAGAAAAGACCCAAGCAAAAACTTTATTTTTTATCCTTACGTTGGTTTATTGGCTCAGAAAAAGCATGTTTGTCTTTCGGATCATCCTTACCCCCTCCCAATCCAATCTATATTTCATTTTCTTCATTTGTAAAAAGCTGTTTAGTGTAAACAAATGAAAACAACAGCAAAAGCAGGACCTCATTATACTCATATTTCCTGGCCAGTCATTAAGGAACACTTCAGGAATGCCACCTACCTGTCAGAGAGACAGTAGGTAGTGATCAATGAATTCAGCCACCAGGATCCAAGATTCCTGGCTTTCCCCATAATCTTAATTTGAATGTTCAAATTTCTTTCTCGAGGACAGTTAGAAAGTCCTGGCTACTTGAAGACATGAACATGAATTCCAAGTCCAGAAACAATATGACCATGGATAAATATTAATATAATAATGCATGCCTTGCCTAACATGCATCTTTGTGACTTCTCTGTCACTAGGTTGATCTCTGTCTTAGCACTGTAAGTAGAAAGACATTTGGAAGTATGCATTTGTGTTATGTTTCATATATTATTTACTGAATAAGAAATATTACGGATTAATTAAAAAAAGAGTGATATAGTATTAAATCATACTCTATGGATCATAGTTTGTACTAAAGTCAGAGGATAAATGACAAGGTCAGGAGATTCCTGAAGAGAGTCACTCTTAGCAGATGTGTGTAGAAAAGGCTGTGAAAGGAAAGACTGAATGGAACAATTAGGTGTTAGTCCTGATCCATTTGATTTTCCCCAAGCAAAACAAATACATTCACCTCACTGTGTTACTATTTGTCTTCATTTCTAACGCATAAGAGTTCAGTTAGTAAAGCATCTGCATTGTCAGCATGAGGATCTGAGTTCAGATCCCCAAGGTATTGTAACAATGAAAGAGAGATGACAAACACAAGCTTGTAATCCCTGTGATGTTGAGAGAGGAGATAGAGACAAGTTGATCCCTGGGAACTTGCTAGACAGATAACCTAGCCTCTTTGATAGAGTTCTAGGCCAAAGAGATACCCTGTCTCAGACAAAAAGTGGAAAGCACTCAAAGAATGTCACCTGGAGTTGTCCTCTGGCTTTTAAGTACATAAGCATATATGTATACTCTCCCCCAAATAGTAGAGATTGGAGGAACTTACTGGACCTAACTATATTGAGAAAAATGGAGATAGATTGTTGGATGAGGCCAGGAAGGAGAAAGAAGAAGGTATGTGGTATGTGAGGCCAGAAGTGATTGCTAAAGGAGGACCCTAGAAATCAAGCCCTACAGCATCTATCAGTGACTTCTATTGAGCTTCAGTGTAATGTGGCCAGTCATCTCTGTCAAAGACAGCAATATGTTCAGCTTCCCTCAAGCATTTATCAGGCATGTTTTATGACTAGGAAGCCCTACAGTCCACACCTGATAACAGATCAGGGTTATAGAGGAAAAGAAAAAAATAATGGCTGCAATTATAAAGGGGGGGGAGATGGAAAATGGGCAGGGCTGCTGGGTCCCATTTAATGTGCCATTGCAGGTACCAGATGCGATTCTCTGTTTACTTGTTGTCAGTGAAGAATTTCTCAGTGGGTAAATAAATACTTGACAATAGGTCTGTAGGATTTGCAAGGGAATGAAAGCATGTGAAAGACCTTCTTTTACAATGAAGAAAGAAAGTGTACTTTATGTGCATTGAGTGATAACTCCTGGAACATTTCAAATCTCTTTTGAGAGAAAACCCCTGAGAGGAACCCATCCTGTGTGAAACTGTAAACTGTTTACAAAAGGCATTGCTTTATTCTTTCTGAAAACCTGGGCTGATGGCTTTGTTCTGTTTCCTACAGGTGGACCAGCAAGTCTTCAGCTATATCTTCTCTCCAGAAGCTGAGTTCAGGACAGTAAGGTCACTCACCCTAGGCAAAGTCACAGGTCTGTTTCTCTGTCCTATCCGTTTTGGTGTATGTTGTTAAAACTAATAAATTAACAGTTCACAGCTGCAGGCATTGCCCCCATCTGTAGTCTTGACACAGGTTTTGAAACAGGATATAGTAAGACACACATATGGTGGTACAGAATGCCATTTGTATCTTCTTTATTTGTCATTAGTTATTGCTAATAGTTTGCTATTTGTGGTAATTATTTTGTTGGTTAATTGTTAGTAATCAGAGAGGAAGGGAAAATAATAAAGTAAAATATCATTTTATTTAAAATTTTATATTTGTCAATTGTCATTATTTTTTAAAGTCAACATTTTACTTGAATTTGCTTAGTTTTAAACTAAAGGAGAGAAGTAGGAGGCTGAACGATGGGGTGAAGACCAAAACCTTACATTAGAAGAGTGGGATCTCCTCTTGTTCTTGTGAATTTGACTTTCTGTTTGAGAACATTTATTACCTGAACAGCACTGAACTTTTGATACTTTCCAGAAGAATTGGATATTTTAAGCAATATCTGATCTTTAACAATGACTCTTAGAGCTTAGATATATTTTGTTTACAACTAATGAAGACACAAGGCCTTTGCTTTTGGTTGTGATTTAATTATCATTTCCTTTTAATTTATTTTTTCTTTTAAATATCCTCTTGTATGTTCATTTTATAATACACAGTTAAGTTTAATTTTAGGTATGCACATGTGTACATGTGCAATGTGTGGTGTGTGCACATTCACATGTGGACCATGGGCAAGCATGTGGCATGGGATACTTTGGAAAATCAGCAAGCTTGGATGTTGGCTGTTCTACCTTGCTTGAGATAGAATCTTTTGTTCTATGCTTTAAGCACAAGTGTAGAAGATTCTGGCTATGAGCTTCCAGCAATTCTTCCCCTCCTATTGTTCCACAGGAGCACTGGAATTTCAGAGACCCGTATTACTAACTGGCTTTACTTGAATTCTGGGGATTGAAATTCAGACTTCCAAGAAGCTATCTCTATAGCTTCGGTTTTTTTCTATGTACATAATCTAGAGATCTGTGCACTTTACCAGTTAGTAAATGCAATTCTTTCCCGAATTTTGAAAGAACTTGTATATTTAGACTTCTGTCTGATACCTTATTTCCTACAGATTCAACTATTTTTGTGACTCATGTTCTCTGTGGTTCTGTTGATCATAACACAGATTAGAAAACATTTACAGCATTGGGTATTTAATACAGGACATTGCTTTCCTTGGTAATTTTGTCAGCCCTCAACTCTGAGTTTTGAAATGATTTCTGCCAAATTCTGAGAGTCTTTGTAAGTAATGTGAGGTGCTCTTGTTTGCATACTAATCCCCAGAAAGAGTCTAGAAGCTGCTCTAATTCATAGAAAATGTGGATTTGCAAGGCAAAGGAAACATTTTCTGAAAAACAGCTGAAGAAAAAGATGTGCTTCCTTATCAGTGGAGCAGCTTAGAAAGAACCAGAAATGATCTGTTCTTTCACCAATCTTCTGGATTCATCAAGAATATAACATCTCCAGAACATAATGTGAATGAGCAATAAGTCTAGAAAATGTCAATTTCAGTTTCCCAAGTGATAGACAGATGAATGAATCAATACAAATGACTTGGGAATGGGCTTATTTCCTATCTTACCCTCCACATGCCTAATAACAGAACTGTAATAACAAAAACGCTGCTTCTGAAACTGCTTATTCTGGTCCACTAATGGGGCTCTGGTGAGTTCTAACTTCCTGTTCTCCATATCTTAGATATTTCTGCTTTGTAAGAAAATGTCATTTTCTCCTTTCTAAGTCAAATCTTTTTGATGTATGTTTTTTCTGTCTTAAAGTCCCTGGCAAGGTCCCTTCAGCTTTTGTCTGAAGCAAGGTATTTATCTCACCTTGAGTCTTGGAAGATCATTTTGCTAGACAGATGACAGGTGTTATACTTTGATAGGAGGAGAAGGAGAGGGAGAGAGCGTATGTGTACTCTGGCTACAGAAGCAGAAGCACTGGTTCATGGCTGCTGCCACTGCACGTAGCTCCAGCTTTGCATCCGTGATGTCACCATGGGAATTTGAATCCATCCACATGAGGAGAGAGCACACTGTGGAAATTACAAATGTCATCAACAGTGCACGTCAATCACTGTTATCCTTCCTATGAGCTGATTTGAAATGCAAATTTACCAATGAGCACACAGCCCCTCTTGTCTTCTGGCTTCAGTAGTTGTTCTTGAAATCTCTGTCAGCTGGTTCTGCTTCTGAAAGTCCTTACTCCACACCAGCACACATGGCTGCTTTGATTATGTTCTCTTTTTTTCTACTTTTTATTTATTTACCAAGGTTTTTCTCCCCATATATACCACTGCTCACCCTCTCTTCCCTCCTCCCACTCCCTCCCAGTCCTCCTTCAGCCTCACCCCACCCCATCCCCCATCAGTTTCCCAAGGAAGGCAAGGAGTCCCAAGGTGAGTCAGTTCAGTCTGACATACTCAGTTGAGGTAGGTCCGAGTCCCTCATCCCAGTATTAAGGCTGGGTTAGGGGTTCCTCTGTAGGGAATGGGTTCCAACATGCCAGTTCATTATATTCTTAAGCATAAGAATCTTGTTGTGTTAGTATATGGGTTGGTGTTGTACAATTGTATGTGGCTGGTTGTAGATTTCATTTTAAAATTTCTTATTTGATATTTTTATACTTCCTGGGTCTATTAACTAGTTCCTAAGTATCTTTATATCTAGTCATTTCCAATATACATCTTTATTCATTAATTCTCAGATCCTCTATGTATTAACTATTGATTTTTTTATAGTCTATGTATTCAAATCGTTGAGATCTGAATTTTGGGCTTTCTAATTTCACCCTCACATATTTTAAAAATGTTGACTTCCATCAAAACAATATAAATTCTATGAATATAAAACACTTATTTTTTTGAACGTTTTGTATGTGTTAGGGGTGGGGATGAATATGGGTGCATGTGACTGAGTGCTTTGCTCAGGAAACTAAACTCAATTTAGCTTTATCAGGCTTTCACGGCAAACATTTTAGCCAGAGAGCCATTTAGGGCCAATCTTTCATTACTTAGAATCTTTTAATTTTCTGTGATGTGTTTAATTTTAATTAACATAATATGTGAATCATTTTTATTGATATTTTTTCATTTTTAACACTAAAATTTTATTGTTTGGCCAAAGACAACCTGTAATCCTTGCTTGTTTCTTCTTGGTTTCCATCTGTTTGTAAAGCATATTGATAGCTGTTATGAAACACTGTGCCTTCTTGTTCTGATCCTGTGGGGATTCTGTTACTAGCTGTCTTCTAAGTGTTTCCTTCGGCAGCTTTTTAAAATTATGTATATATTGTGTGAGAGGGTACAGTAATGTGTGCATTTGTACATATCCATGTACTGACACAGACATGTACAGATACATACTTGCATATTTAGTTAGAACTGATATCTTCAAACCTGAAGCATGGAGAATGGAGCATTTTTCTCCTTGTGCCATTTGTATTTGTTCTATCAATGGCACACGGAGATCCTGATTGGGATCTCTCATCTTTTCATTCCTGGGTAGAACAGGAGAATAATTTGAATTCTGAAGCTCAATAACATTAAGGACTTTGGTAGAGCTTCTCAGAATAAATACTGTTAATGTTAGTATCTGGATACACAATTGTTTAGTTTTCATCAATGCTTGCATATTTGGCTCATATTCACCCTCATTGCTCTCTCGCCCCCCTCTTCAACCCCTTCTCCTTCCCAAGTCCCCTGTGACTCCATTGCTTTCTCCCAACAGTTTGATTTATTTACATTCATTTGGCTTCTCTTGTCCTATGTTTTCAAAGTGTTTTAACTCATTGAATCTTCATTTTAACTGACATTGCATAAATATGTTTTAAGTCATTGAATCTTCAATTTAATTGACATAGTATAAATATTATCAATCTCAGATGTGTGTGTGTGCGTAATGTGTGTATGTCTGCATGTATCTTTGTGTGTATGTCAGTATAAGTGTGTGTGTGTCTCTGTTGTTATGTTATGATAACACATTTACTCAGTGTGGCATTGGATGGACATGTATAGAGGCCCCGTAGCCCATGTTGGCTCTATGGCAGCACTGTGGGAGAGGGAGAAGAAAGAGAAAGAGGGGGTTGAGGAACATGCCCTGTAGCTGGGTAGGAGAAATAAAAGACAAAAGACCAAAAGGCAGAGGGTTTAACTAGGTTAAGTAGGTCTCCTTAAATGAAGCTTAACATCAGAATTCAGGGTGAGACCAGGCTAATTGCCATTGTCCAGGTGTAGCTTCAGGGGCTAAGATAAAATCTTAACATCTCTCTCTCTCTCTCTCTCTCTCTCTCTCTCTCTCTCTCTCTCTCTCTCTCTCTCTCTCTCTCTCTCTACACTTACATATGGAGACCAAAGGATACATAGTGAACTTCAGGCTTTGTCCACCTTAATTTCTGGGTCAGGGTTACAGAGTATGCTAAGCTGGCTGTCTAGCAAGTTCTAGAAACACATGTGCTCTGTTTCTCCAACGCTAAGAGTTATAGACACATGCCTCTAGACCTAGTTTTTTACTTTTGTTCAGTGATCAAATGAAGGTCTCTATGCTTGCAACGCAATGTCTTTACTGACTAAGCCATCTGCCCAGCTGAAGCTTAGATGAAACCATCCAAGTGCAATAGAGCCTGGAGGGAGTTTCTCTTCTAAAGTCAATGCAAGAATTTTTCTTTTGGACAGGGTGCACCTAGGACTCTTATTTAGATCAACCCAACAAGGGCATGAAGACAACAAAGAGTAAAGAAAGAGGACAAAGTATTTGAGCCTCATATTTTCTCTGCCTATGGTGCTTTCACACAACGGATGGGCAGGAGTAGAGTGAGTCATAATTGAGCAGAAAATTCCCTAAACTTCCCCATTCTTCTAAATAGAAAATATTTTCCTGATGCCAGATGGCCTTCTTCCACACCCAAAATGCTGATAGGATGATGATTTGAGGTCACGATTAAGCCCAAATTTATTGCCTATAAATTATCTCTTGTTGAAAATGAAGGAACCTGATCCCATGGCTGTCTGGTTCATGATGGAAGAGACACAATTTAGCCTGAAAGTAAAGGAGGGTGGGGAGTGTGTGCCAGTGAGTAAATGTCTATTTATTGCCTAATGACCTGGGTTTGATCCCTAAACCCAAAAGATAAGAGAGAACTGACTCTTGAAAATTTCCCCTTGATATCTACACATGTGCCATGGCCCAGGCACCCCTCCTCCCAAGTAAATAAATACAATTTTAAATTAACAGCAAAAAGAAAGAGCAAAAGAACCGAGGCCAAGATTCCGAACAGCACAGAAATGCAGAAAACAGAAGGTATTTGGACAGAAAGGAATAGGTGCGGAGCATGTCATAGAGAAAGCGAGGGTAGAGCAGAAATGGACAATCTGACCTGATAACACATGCCACCCACTCCATGATTTTAGACAAAATTACTCTGAGGGACATTTTCTATTGTAAAATAAGGATCTGCCAGCGTTTTTCATAGTAGATTCTAAAGGGAAAACGTGTTGTCTCAGTTTTTTTCAATAGCATTCCATTTCAAAGCCAAACCAAATTTGTTCATTTTCCTTCTGAAAGGAAGGAACAATTCACTTTCCTAAAGTCTGGTGATTTAGTACATACTCTGTACCAGCCTTGGTGCTTTAGACGCCATGATGAATAGAACAGATTGTTTTCTGAGGGCTTCTGAGATGGAGACACTATCCTATGAAGAGAACCAATGTCACTGTCCACGTTAGAACTGAGGTGGGGCTAACTACATGGCTCAGTGGGCAGAGGTCCCTGTCACCAAGCCTGACAATCTGAGTTTGTGCTCCAAGACTCTCATGGTGAGGGAGAGAAATATTTTTCCACATTATCCTCTAACCTAAAAATATATACTATAACATACAGGTACACAATCACAAAATAATTACATAATAACGCTAAGGTGTGTTTACTTTCCATAAACTAAAATAATTTTCTATTGCAGGTCATAAGATGTTGCTAACTTTAATTCTTAATTGCACACTCTTATTTTGCTTAACTCTCCAAATGTTCTACTTTATTGTAGCAAATGTTGTAATACTGGCATAAAGAGTAAGTCACATTAGAGACTGAAGAGGTGACTCAGAAAATAAAGTTCTTGACCTGAGTAGGAGTCCCAGAACCCCTGTAGAAAAAGCAAGACACAGTTGCATGCATTACTAAATGCAGTTTTGAGAAAGTAGAGTGGATATTTACAGCCGTCTGGCCAGCTAGTCTATCTTGCTTGGAAAGTTCCAGGGCAATAATGAGAAGTTATTGAAATAAAAGAAATGAAAATTAAATAAAAGAAGAATATGGGAAATGACAGATAGGGTTGTTCTTTGGTATACATACACATACACTGTAGTGGTTTGAAAGAAAATGACCCAAAAGAGAGTAGCAGCATTAGGAGGTGTAGCCCAGCCTTGTAGGAGGAAGTGTGTCACTGTGGAAGATTTGAGGTCTCATATGTGCTCACGCCACACCCCATGAGACAGACCTCTTCCAGTTGCCTGTAAAATGTAGGACTCTATGATACTTTTCTATCACCATGTCTGTCTCCACATTGCAAAATTCCACCATCATGATAATGGACCAAACCACTAAACTGTAAGGGAATTATTTCCATGAAATATTTTCTTTCTCAAGAGTTGCTGCAGTCTTAGTGTCTCTTCACAGCAATAGAAACCCTAAATAAGACACCATACACACTAATACACTCGTGTGTATATTCATACATATAATCACAAACCCATACATACACATAATACACACCAGAAAGAGAAAGTAACATTTTACAAAGAAGGTGTGAGAAACATATTTAAGCACATCAATTATTTGAACAAAGTCATCTCTTTCTTGAGCATTCTCTAATACCCCGGAAAGTGCCATTGGACATTCATCAGAATCAGCTCACCTATGAGTTTCAAAGCCTTTGTTTGACTTGGTCCTCTCTTAAGAAACCATAACTCTTAGGATTTAAAAATTTAGAAGTTTCTAAAGACAAACAAAATAGCAACCCATAACAACTGCAACAAAATTACAGTTGGTGGAGACTTTTCTGACTGGAGATTTAAACCAGGGTCTCCACTTACTAGACAAATATTGTATTTCTTAATTTACAAGTAGACCAACTCTGTTCCCTCAGAGTCAGAATTAAAGGGCTGGTATTACTACTTTCCTATGAAGTAACTTCTTCATGCTCTATAGATTTAGGGGAAAAGTACTTGTTAAAAGATGGAGATGTGTTAATCATAGATATAAAATAACCATAACAATACATTTCCTGATTGGCATTAATATGGTATTTATACACTGATAGATATTAGTTTCTACAAATAGCTTCAACAACCGTCCTCTGCTTGGTTAATTGGTAGCACAAAGGTTCAGCCTAGCAGAAACATTATTTCTAAGGGCTAAATGCTCTAAATGTTTGCTCATGTAGCTTCCTGCATCTACATGACACCAAGAAGCCACATAGAAATGAGACAAATTCCATCTCAACCTGTATGGAACCTTGTTAATCAGGAAATTACAGAACAATGAGTGACATTCTTTAAATGCTTTTGATCTGGTAATCTGAAGTAAGTTCTGACAGTGCCTATTAAAGAAGGAGGTTGTTTAATACTTGGAGTCCTTCTATTTGTATTTCAGGTCTATAGCATCTTCTTCCACAGCATGATATAGCATATTCTATACATCTTATAGAAGATAACAAAGGAGGTTCACACTATCCATGAAAAGTGTATTCTTGAAGTACTCATTTTGAAAGACTATAATTTCAGTTTGATTGTGTGTACAGTTGGGCTTTCTTATGATCAAGTCAGGTGCAATTAATATAAGACCAAGAAACACAAATACAAAGTGGATGATGATTGGCATGTAGGATATTAAGTGTATCTACTTGTAGGTGTGTGTTTGTTATTTGCGTGAATACTGCTGCATATGTGCCTGTCACAGATGTGTGTCAGGGTCAAAAGGCAATCATAGGTGTTGGTCCCTGCCTCTAGGGGAAGGGTTTCTTGTTTACTACTGAATACAGTAGGCTAGATGGCTAGAAAGCTTTTAAGGATATTCTTTATCTTTCCTATCTTACAGAAGAAGCCTCATACTCCTGCAAACATTGAACTATTTGTGGGTTTTATGAAATAAGTTTATACACAGTAAGTCCTTCACCTACTGAGTCATCTACCAAGCTAGGCTTCTAAGTTTTAAAGATTATATAGATATGAAAGGGAAATGACCTTGTAATGTATCTATCAAGGACACTGAAAAGGGGGACTTTTAAAGAGTCATGGTTATATTCTGAGTGAATGCGTCTTTTTGGTACATTGGGAAGTGCGTGCTGCTCTCTATCTGCTAATGTCTTAAGGATGTGTTACATCTAGCACAGCACAGTGTCAAGAGAGAATCAACTCAACTTACAAAATTCTGATGAATTCAAAAATATAGATGCCATCATCATTTAGTCTTTTTGGACCTATCTGATTGTTTATGACTCCATATGACTTTACTCCTTCTTTGTGTAGATTTGGACTTAGAATATTTGTGACAAATTGATAAAAATCAGTAACTCAAGTCTTAAACACTACCAGTTCATTGTATCCTCTTGAAGGAAAAGCACTCTTTAAAAAAAGTCAAAGGTAAGTCCTTGAAAGAATATCCATACACCAGTTCTTCAACTGATAACTCTAAAATTATTATAGTGCCCAGGTGGGCAGACACTGGATATCATGCCATGATCACCCACCAGCTATAGCATGGAGAAACAAACGCTTAATTGGTGTTAACAATTGTGGTAGTCTTATTATGTGGGGATGTTTGTAATATAATAAAAACATTTGGAGATGTCAGAGGGATCTACCCACAGTCAGTCTGAGAGGATCAGATAGTGGTAACTCACACCTTTAATTCTATCACAGGGAATATCCTGGGAGTGGTGACTTATGTCCTCAATACAAACTGAGTTTGAGGTCATCTTAGTTTACAGGAGGCTTTCCAGGCTGGCTTTGAACTCACAAGGATTCTTTTTCCTCTGCTTTCCAAGTACTGAGACTAACAGTGTGAGCCATGGCTTCTTCTGCCTACAGCACCCGGTTTTCCCACGTGGTCTCCCATTCACGTACTAACCAGGCCTGACCCTGCTTAGCTTCTGAGATTAAACAAGATCGGGCGCATTCAGGGTGGCCACCATAGGGGAGGAAAGGGTTTGCTCAGTTTAAATATCACAAGAAGAGTCTGTTGAGGGAAGCCAAGGCAGGAAGTCAAAGAAGGCAGGAACTTGGAGGCAGGAGCTCATGAAGAGGCCATGAAGAGGTGCTGATTACTATGTTTCCCTACTCCTGGCTTGCTCAGTCCACATTATTATAAAATATAAGATCACCAGTGCAGGATTGGTACTACTATTAACAATGCTGAACTTCTAACATCAATCACTAGTTTAGAAAGTGCCCTACAGGCTTGCCTACAGCCTGATTTTATGGAAGCATTTTCTCAATTGAGGTTCCCTCCTCTCCGATGACTCTAGCTTATGCCAATTTAAAATACCACAATTGATCAGATGTCAACTGGACATTCAAACACATCACTGTTAAATTACAGCCTTTCTCCTTTTGTTCATCCCTAAAATCACACATTAACATCAACACCACAATACAAAATATTTTACAAGCTTAAATGTCCTACAGTCTTACAAATTCAGTCACTTAAAAGTCCATAGTTTCTTTAAGATATTAAAAGATATTTCAAAACTTATAAAGGGTCTTTAAAATTTAAGTCTCTCACCTGTGGGCTCCTGTAAAATCAAAAATAAATTAAATACTTTCTTATTTCTAACAGGAAGAACTAGGATTCAGTCCCAACTGGTAAAAAGCAGAATCAATCCAATACTAGATAACTCAGTTTCCAAGATCTTTTGGGCTACTTCACCCTGGATCTCTTCTGTGACTCCACACTCCACAGCTCACACAGCTTGTCTCCTAGATTCAGGACTTCTCCATTACATGGTGCTGCTGCTGCATTGCTGATCATTTTTCAATAAAGGCATTCTCAAAATCCTAAGTTCTGCAGCAATTGGGCTGCAATTTTTACAAAGGCCTCTTCTAAGCTGTATTCAAAGACTCTATCAATACTGTTTAATGCCAAGACTCAGCTGCTCTGTATAACCTCTTAATGCTTTCAAATCAGTACCATGTAGGTGAAACTTAACACTACCAAGTTCAGCTCCCAGCTTGAGGCACAACCTTGGTGGCCTCTGTAACTTAATTTCTGTGTGCTGATACTGAGGAAACACTTCCTAGAAGACTTTTCCTTAACAATACTGCTCTCTTCTTAATCTCCACAATTTCTCAGATCCAGCTGTCCAGCATTGATTGCTCTGCAAAGCAAAGGTTTTACTTTAGTGGTTCTCTTATTTTGTTAATCACAGCCTACTCTTTAGCCCCACCTATTGAGACCCATAGAGTCTTAATTTAAAATAAGCAATGAACCAGATAGATTCTTGAAATGCCTCTCAAATTTCCCTTTGGTGTTTTACAAGTCATGCTTCTATTATCTACACTTCTCTCAATACTCTTACATTCTATGATCCCACAGAGCAGCTAAGCAAGTTTTGACACTCACTGGATTTTCACATGACAATTTCTAAAGCCCTTTCACAAACCTTCTCAAAATCATAGCCAGGTTTGTCACAGCAATACCCCACAATCCTAGTGTGAATTTTGTCTTAGTCAGGGTTACTGTTTTTGTGATTAAACATTGCAACCAAAAGCAACTTGAGTGGGATGCTATTTTAATCATATTTCCATAAAATAGCTTATCATAAAAAATTGTAAGGACAAGAACTCAAGCTAGAAATCTGGAGGAAGGAGTGATATAGAGACCAGGGAAGATTTTTGCTTACAGCCTTGCTTCTGATGGCTTTTTCTGCTGCCTTTCTTATAGAACCCAGAACCACTAGCCCAGGAATGGCACTACCAATAGTGGACTGAATCCTCTCAGATCAATAACTAATTGAGAAAAATGCCCTAAAGGCTTGCCTACATTCTGATGTTACGGGGGCACTACTTTCCCCCTTAAGTTTTCCTTCATATATATATGAAATCTCTCTCTCATATATATATATGACTCTAGCTGTGTCAAGGTGATATAAAACTAGTCATCACACCATGTGACTTTAATACAATATTTCAGTCTACATGCATAGACTTTTTTTATAAAGTAAATTCAATTCAATTTTTGTTTATGCCTGGTACTTCAAGATTAAAATACCCTTGGCTGGGATGTGCCTCATTGATCCAGTGCTTGTCTGATATGCTTGACAGCTGGGTTGATTTGCGGCATTGCATGGGCTCACTGTGGTGGAGCATCTGAACATTTGAGTTGTGGAAGCAGGACAATTAGTAATTCAAGGTCATCTTTGGTTACTTGGGGAGCTTAAAGGCAGCTTGGTTACATGAGAGTTTGTCTCAAGGAATGCAATAATAATAATAAAATAGTTCCTAAACTACAGACCCCTCCTGACTTGAATTACAATTCTTTGTTTCCTTGTTGCATCTGGATAATAATTATGTTGTTTCTCTGAGTTATGAAATATATCACTCATTAATCCAATTTGAACTTCTGCACCATTAACCAAAAATACAAACTTGAAATACGAGATTTCAGTAACCTTCAATGTTTCAGATACACACATCTTACTCTATGATCAAGAAAGACTTACCAGTGGGTAATATGAGATTGATGGTGTTACTCCCTTCAAAGAAATAAACTACATTTCTTGCCATGTAGAAATTCAATAGATAACAGCAGAATTGTAGTTTAGCTTCTGAAGTAAAGTGTCCATGGAATGTTAGTTCTGAATACACATTGTCCTTTGATTGGAGTCACCACTCCACTCTAAATACAGTCAGCCTTTCCAGGGTGGGGTTAGGCTTGCACTGTTGTGCCTGGCTGTAGTAGTAAAGGGTGTTTTGTGTGAGTGACAAAAATTCAGATGGCATGACTATTATTAGTCAAATTTGCTTCAAACAAAACTTATAGATTATTACTTTGAGCCACATAATGTGGTAGGACATATTTACCAAGCACAAATAAGCAATTTTTATTAAAATAATGCTTTAGAAAATGATTTGTTTACAGACTTGGGTGTTTGCCTATGATTGTATAGGTCTCATTCTTGAATCAGGAGTTGTTAGCCACCTTACTAGAAGCTAGGAACCAAACTTCAGTCTTCTGTAAAAGCAGTATGTCCTCATAATGATTGAAACATTTGTTATGTTCCATATGTTCTGTTTAATTTAAAACTACTGATTTCAAAGGAACATCATAGGGTTGAGGTGAAGTTGAAAATATTAATATTTTTCTAAATTTTATAGTGTTTTGTAGAATTTACTCCCTAGATTTTTCTTTACTACAGCCAAATAATAATTCAAATATAAATGAAACATTTTTAGAATACTAAGATTAGAATAAAGTGTGCATATTTTCATTATCATCATTATCTGGTAATGTATTGATTATTCTTAGGCATGTGAAAGCTCATTTCTGAGGTTGATTCATGTTTTATCAGCATAACCAGTATTTTATCTGGACTGTGAACATGGAGTTGGATGAAGAGAGATGATTCTATGGATCAAGTCCTTGCAATCCAAGTATGTGGATTACGTTTAGATACCCAGAGGCCAGGAAGAAAACAAAACAAAACAAAACAAAAAAAAAACAGGTCATGGCAGCAACTATCTTTAAACCCAGCATTCATCTGGAGTCAGGGACAGATAGATCCTGAGGTCTTGTTGCTCCATAGAGCCAGATCGGTAAGTTCCAGGTTCGCTGAGACCTTGCTTAAGAACATAAAGAGCTTAGTGTTTAGATGTACTTGCTGTTCTTCTAGGAAACCTGAGTGTGGTTCTCAACAACTGCTTCTTGAAGCTTACAACTTTGCTAACTATAGCTCTGTGGAATCTTATGCCTCTTCTAGTCTCCGTAGGCAACTGCTTTCAGGCACATAGATGCAGACAAATAATTAGAATCAAATGATCAAATATGGTGGAGAGTGTTTAAGGAACTTGCAAATGGATCTGTGTACTTCTCATTTACTCATAGGTAATACATTTGTACACACATACACATGCATTCACATTCATATACACATACAGAAAGACACATGCAAAGCGGTGGGTAGGGAGGGTGAGGTAGAGGTAAAAGGATAGAAAGAGGAACTGAATCACAAGGTTAGGAATGTTCTCAATGTCTTCAGTGTTGTAGATGGTAGAACTAACGTGAATAGCAGTCTTTAAATAAAGGAGCTGTTTTGCCCATGACAGGCACCATAGAAAAAGTAGGAGGAGGAATCAGAATAGGTAGAAGGAGCAGGGGGGAGTCAGAGACAGAAGGAGCCAGAAGCCCAAAGGAGCAACATGTAAGGAACACAGGTGAGGCATGGGCCATGTGGCAAACAAATTAATAAAAAAGGGTTGGTTTAAGATGTAAAAAAAAGCTAACAATGTGCCTGAGCCATAGGCCACACAACATGAAGTTAGTATAAGCGTCTGAGTCATTTCTGGGGCCTGAACAGTGGCAGCTTAGTGGCAGCTAAGAGGTCTGGGGCTGCAGGTATGTGGGTCTGGGCCTCTGGCCACCTGGGACCAAGAAACTACTACATTATAACAGATTTCAGTTTTCCAATCAATCTTGCTTCATTTCAATTGTTAGTGAATAACAGTCCTAACAATAATAGTATTAAACAGTGGTACCCACACTTTTCTAGCTGAGATCTCTTTCTTTAGTGGTTTATTCTTCAGAACTGGTAAAGTGAATGCCAAGATATAGTAGGGCTTTAATCATGGAGCAAATTTCCTGTAAGTCATGTTTTGGCATCAACTCTGGGTTCCTGTCATCAATCCCTGCTGGCTAATGTGACACAGACAAATAGTCTGTTCTATGAACTTAGATAATCATGTACATGGTTTGCTTGACTTGTACTAAAACTCAGCAAAATATCACAGCACTAATGGTGATCATGACCTTCATGATGTGAGAAGGATCTCCACCCACCTTGTCCTAGGAGATAGTGATATTGGACTCTTAGTTATAATTCAGAGCTAGGTGTTTTATAGGAGACAGAATGTAACCTCTGCTACTTATATAATTAAACCTCAACTTCATGCTCTCTGTGTAGTGTCAAAGGGAATGGAAAAATGCCTTACCTCTAATTGATGATTGGCAATTAGTGGAATTGGGGCATAGGCGATACTAAGTTTCTGATAATTAAAACATCTTAAAAGTGTTGAACCTGGGAACTGGAGGTATACCTTAACTGACACATGACATATGCCTCTGGCCTTCTCACTCACATGTGTACACAATACACATGCAAAACCACACACACACACATACACATACATACATTCAGAAAAGAAATGGAGGGTGATTACCTAGTATCCAGAAAACCCTAGCTTTGCTTATTAGCAATGCATAAATGGTGTATGATGGCACAGACCTGCAATGACAATACTCAAGAAAAAGGGGCAAGTATATCATAAGTTCAAGGTCATCTTTAGCTACATAGAGACTTTATGGCCTGCCTGGGTATGTTTGACTTTGTTTTAAAAAGAAAGAAGTTGAACCAGGATAATCACATCTGGTGTTATTGAGTTTCTATTTTCTGTAGCAAAGTTGCTGCTGATAAAGTTTAATAGTGGGCATTTGGTGGACTAGACTTAAAATCATAGAATCTACTGGGATGTTTGAAGATTTTAGACATTATTTCTTCCTTTCTCAGCATGGCATAATTATGCAGTTCCAAATAGAAGACCTGGATTATTTATGGATTTACTCATTCACTAAAGTTACACTATTGTATTACATACTGCTCTTTATCATTGTCAAAAATATGTGTGCATGCATGTATATATGTGTGTGCATGTATGTATGCATGTGTGCGTTACAAGTATATATATATGGACATGTAGGTAGATAAGTGTTTGTGTTTGTATGTTAGCAAAATGTAAATATACATATGTATTCAGAAAGAACCTGGAAGTCATCTTATTCTATATTGACTCACTCTGGTCCATTGTCACCCTCTGTAGCCAGAACCTTGAATCTCCAGTATTACATATACATACCTTTATTTTTACAGAAACACATGCCAGACAGGTGAAAATCAGATAGAACTGGAATTAAATAGCTCTGTGTTAAAATTCTGAAGTTCTCCTGGCTAGATTAGTCACCACTAAAATGACCTCTGTAATGAGTAATATCAATTACAAACTGGACAGAATCTAGAATTGTCTAAGGAGTAGATCAAAGTAGGAAGACTCACCTGAATGCAGGGAGCATCACTGTTACAACCTGGGGTGCCATCTGTTACAATGAGGTTACTGGCCCAGCTGCGAGAGGTCCAAGCCCACAGACCTGCTGTTCCAGAGTGCCTAGTCACCTGTGATGCTTAGCCTCACCCCCCAAATGACTCAGACACTTATATTAATTTCATGCTGTTTGGCTTATGGGTTAGGCACATTGCTAGCTAACTCTTATATCTTAACTCAGCCCATTCTTACTAATCTGTCTGCCATGTGGTCTGTGGTTCACATGTGTTCCTTACATGTTTCTTCTTTGGGCATCTGACTATCTGTGTCTGTGACTCTGCCCTCTTTCTACCTATTCTGATTTCCATGCCTCCTTTTTCTGTGGTCATGGGCCAAACCAGTTCTTTATTTAAAGACTGATATTCACAGCATACAGAAAGATATTCCCACATCACATCATCCCACAGCCAGGTTCCTGGGGTGAATACAAAGGAGAAAGAGAGCGGAGCCTAGCATTCATTTCTTCCTGCTTCCTACTTGTGGATGCAATGAACGTCACACTTCATATATAACTCCCCTGCCGTGATTGCCTGTACCTCCAAGCAGTGAGTCCAAACTACTATAACTTTATTTCTTAAACTGCCTTATCACCTCAACAAAATGTAACTAATACAATTTCATGTGCCTCAGTTTCTTCATGTGTGGTGCAAGGGTAAGATACTGCCTTACTGTGTGTGAAGGTAGGTTTTCAGATATATAAAGTGTGGAGCCACACAGCACTTTAAGACAGCAGTTGTTCCTAAGCTTGCACAAAACTGCTGTCTTTTAATCTTTTTTGCTGGCATTTCTCTTCCTAGCCAGTAGCACTGCTATTGACTTGTTTGCTCTTTGCCTGGGGAGTCTGACCTAGTATTGTAAATGCCAATCCTGACCAGGTAATGAACTGAAGAGAATTCTTGTAAGAGTTATAAACTCTTTGAGCAACTTCAGACAGTTTCATCAAAGTGCTGATTTAAGGAACACATCACAACACATTATAAAGCTGTTGTGTTGTCTTTCTCCTTGAAGATCTCCAGCCCTGTTCTTCTGATCTACCTTGGAACAAACTGCTCACAGGAAGAAATTAACAGAGCCCTAGTTTGAACCTGCAGAGTGGTTATATTACAGTCTCACTGCTATGACCTAGTACCTGACCTGAGACTGAATGGAGGAGGAAGTTGTTGAGCTCCCAGTTTAGTGGTACAGTCTGTCATGGCAGAGGAGTCATAGCAGAAGGATTGGGAAGAAGATGGTCACATTGTATTTACAGTCAGGCAGAGAGGAACGGATGCTGGTACTCAGGTCTTTCTTCATTTCTACTCAATCCAAGACCCTGACTCATAGATGCCCACTGCAGGAGTTGCTGTTCCACCTCAATCAATCCTATCTAGAAACTCTCTCACAGACTCATCCATAGGCTTGTCTCCTGGTGACTCTGCCTCCTGTCAAGTTAACCTTAAGTAAATGTCATCACAGTGGTGATCCTCACTTTAGTCCACAGCTGTTGAGAGCTGTCGCCCTTCACTCCTCACACTAACCCTTAAATTTGCTCAGTCATCCTGTCTTACACGTATTAACTGTTTCTCTCCTGGGAAGACTGTGGTCTTTGTGTTCTTACCCACACTCTTGTCAACCCCACATGTTGCATCGGCCTTTATGTTCTGCATTTGTGCTCTGGAAGTTTTGCTGTATAATTCTTTCCATTAGTGCATTGCAGATAAAGTGCAGAAGGGGGAGGCTTGCATTCACTCCATTGATTACAAAAATCCATACATTTCTTTTCAGTTTCTGTAATTAAAATACCAAGACAAAAGTAACTCGTGAAAGACCTGGCTTATTTTGGGTTACAGTTTCATATAGATAAGAGTCCATCCTGGCAGTAGGCAGGAAAGGCATGGCATCAGGAGCAGGAACCTGGCCAGTCACATTGACTGTTCCCTCAAAAAGGGGAAGGAGAGCAGGAAGTGGTGCCACAGTGTAACAGTCAAGCCTTGCTTTTGCATCTGTGCAAGAGTGTCCATCTCCTAAAGTTCTAACTTCTCCCCAAATAGCAGCACATCTGGGGATGCAATGATCATATACGTAAGCCTCCGGGGGACATTTCACATTCAATATGCCACAAGCACCATTCTGGTACTCTCTGGACTGGACTACTTTTCAGGATGAGAGAGCATGGGTTTCAAAACTGAAGTGGCTTTGGATAAGATGAAACCATAAGTCACCCCATTAAACCTCATGTTAGAGGTTTTCATAGTTGGATGGAACTGGGCACAGAAGCAAAAGTCAGCAGACATTGTCTCCATTTTTTTTTTTTTTTTTACAATGACAGCTGAAACTTGCTGCCACTGTTTTCAGGAAGGTGAGTGTTTTCAGAGGTATGTTAGCAGAGGCTGCGGAAAAAGTGAAAACTAATCAGTGAGTACATGGTGATTGACAATTACTGAGACTTAGACAGTTATATTGAACCAATAGTCTTCTTTGAGTTTACTTCTGGTCTTAAAATCCAGTTTTAATTCAAATATGAGATTATGTGCAGGAAGCTAATTCCAGAGCTCATAGTCTTTAAAGCATAGATGTTACTGTCTCTAGAAAAAGAAGAAATCAAAGTGGCACTGTCACCAGGCTGCTGTGCTTCTGGCCCTGGGTGGAAAGTGAGCCCAGGTAATGTGGTGGAGCAGCTGTATCTTACCACAGTGGATAGCCAAGTGCCTAGAGTTCAATTGAATTTCATCAGGATATATCAAAAACCCACGTAGTCTTGAGACCTGTGGCAGTTACTTTGGCACATTGTAAAAGTTTAGAGCTGAGGCCATGGGTTTGTAGAGCAGTTTCCTCACAGTTCATATAAGAATTTGCTATAGAGGGCACAGATCGAAACTCCTAGAGATAAATGTGCTGCTTAAAGTTTGAATTATTGTTTTTCCAAAAATTACTCATCCAGTGACATATGTATCTGTATGAATGTATTTGTGGCATTTTCTGTGTCTGCATGTTTGTGTGTATGTGTGTTTTATATTATATGTGTGTGCATTTTGTGTATGTTGGTGTGGATATGTGACATTTGTCTTTGTATGTCCATCTATATGAGTGTATTAGTCAGAATTTTATTGACTTAGTGGAATCTAACAGTTGGAATTTTTTAAAGAAAAAAATAGATTAACTTAACTAACACTTTTAGAACCTGAAAGCACAAATGAATTGTGCTCCTTACAGTGGTCCTCCAGGGACCAATTGCATGCACATGGTAAGCACAGTATGAAAGAGATTCACACTGTTAAATTAAACATTTGTAATAATTTCTTGAGAAATACTTAATCTCTTCTGAGACCAATGTGACATAGGACATCACCACCCTGGGGAAAAAGCCTCAACTCATGAATGTTCTAGATAATCTGCAACCCCCAAACAATAGCAGTAAGTATGTGCATATCTGAAAATACATTGCTGTGTAGATCTATAGATATGTGTGTATGTAATGATGAATCTGTGTGCAAAGACCTGAGTATCTGTGGTTACACATAACTGTAGGTTCCTGTCTATGTGTACACACATTTATGTTGTACATGTGCACACACACATACATATATACATACATACGTACATATACACAGAGAATACATACATATAATACCTCTACATGAATATGTTTCAGTATCTATGTGTGCATATTTGTGTGTACTCGAGTGTTTATTTGTTCTACAGCTTTTAAATTTTATTTCTGCATGCGTGTGTGTGTGTGTGTATGTGTGTGTGCGTGTGTATGTCTCTGTGTGCATATGTGTCTGTAGGTTAAAGTGTATGTGTATGTGCTTTCCAGTTCTATTCAACCTTCTTTTCTTCTTTTCCCCTTCCTTCCTTCCTTCCTTCCTTCCTTCCTTCCTTCCTTCCTTCCTTCCTTCCTTCCTTCCTTCCTTCCTCCCTCCCTCCCTCCCTCCCTCCCTCCCTCCCTTCCTTCCTTCCTTCCTTTCTTCCTTCCTTCCTTTTCCTTCCTTTTCTCCTTCCCTCCCTCCCTTCCTTCCTTCCTTCCTATCTCTCTTTCCTCTTCCTCCTCCTCTTCCTCTCTTCCTCCCCTGTTGCAGTGTGGTTTCTTAGTCTCGGGCGGCCAGAGGCCCAGACCCTGCCACGCCAGACCCCTTAGCCACCCAGCGCTGCTGCTCAGTCCTTCATAAAATGACTCAGACACTTATATTAGCTTCATGCTGATTGGCCTATGGCTCAGGCACATTGCTAGCTTGCTCTTACATCTTAACTCAACCCATTTCTATTAATCTGTCTGCCACATGGCCCGTGGCTCACCTGTGTTCCTTACATGTTGCTCCTTGGGCAGCTTGTTCAATCTCTCTGACTCCGCCCCACTTCTCTTACCTATGCTCTGATTTCTCTTCCTACTTTTTCTATGGTGCCTGTCATAGGCCAAAACAGCTCCTTTATTTAAAGATTGATATTCACAGCATACAGAAAGGCATTCCCACATCACTCCTCCTCCTTTCCTTTTCAGACAGAATTTCTCACTGCTTTGGAAATTGCAAAGTAGGCTAGGATGGCTCAACAATGAGCCCCTGCAATTCCCATGTCTTCATCTCCCTAATGCTAGGATTTTATGTATTTGCTGCCACTTTGGGTTTATATATTGGTTTGTGGGATCAAATGCAGGTCCTGATGCTTTCAAGAAAAGCATTGTACCAAATCAGCTCTCTTGCCAAGCCCCCTTGCATTTCTTATGGTTTCAGTTTTTTTTTGTTTGTTTTTGTTTTTTTTTTTTTCCCTATGAAAGCCTTTCTAATCTTATAGCATCACTTACTTATATTTCTTCTGATCTTAGGCTATTTGTTCATGCCTCGCGACAAATGGTCAGATGGTCAGAGTGTATTGGCAGGGTATGAAGAAAAAGTCTGGACCTTTAAGTAGAATTATCCCAATATTTAATATTAGACCAATTTTCTTGAGACAAGAAGATTTCTTAAGGATAGTCCACCTTTAACTGGAGAGGCAGAAAGGTTGAATATCATGTCAGGAAAGATAGACATCTTAGTACATTTGATGGAAAAGTCAGTTAATTAAACACTTCTCTATGGGTATCAGTGGTCATAATTATTTGTTTCCCTTACCCGCCTATCATACTCATAGAACTTTTTTCCACTAAGAGTTATGAGTATTTCAGAAAGCAGAGACAATTCAGTGGGTAATACACTTTCCATACAATGACTAAGACTGGGATTTAAATTTCTTGAACTGAAGTGAAGCCAGACATGGTAACATGCATTTTTAATCTTTGTGTTCCTATGGCAAGATGGGAGATGGAGTCAGAAAACCCTCAGAAGCTAGCAGACCAACTATCTTGGCATAAATACTGAGGAATAAGACCCTGTTTCAAACAAGGTAGAAGGTGAGGACTAACACCTGGAGTTTACCTTTGACCTCACTGTATGTGTATGGTGACATATGCATGTCCTCATTCATACACATAAACATGTGGAAAACACACACACACACACACACACACACACACACCCGGGGGGGTGGGGGGCTTGAATGAGGCCTTTGTAATGGTGCCTGAGAAAAAATAAATGACTTTAGATAACAAACATCTGTCACACGAAATAATGAGACTCAGGAATAGATCTCTGAAGAAGTTGGAGATACTAGTGGGAATAAACACCACAGTCAAATCTTACCCAGCTGTCTTCCAGCTTCCTCAGCCTTGCTTCCCTTGGAAATGCTTCCCTCTGTGTTTCTATCCTGTTTTAAGTACTCTTTCAGTAATTAAGGCATGGCCCTACCACACCTGCTTGGGAGTCTGGAATTCCTTCTCTAATATGAAGTGACCTTGATTCAGTTAGGATTAAGGGTGTAGGTCACCACTCCCAGGATACTCCCTGTGCTGGGATTAAAGGTTTGAATCACCACTCTGATTTTCCTAGACTGACTGTGGTTAGAGCTCTGGGACTTCTGGAGCTTTTACTAACCCCCCACATAGACTGTGGGTAGATTCCCTCTGATATCTTCAAAACTTCTGAAACTTTATTAAATCCCCACAAACCTCCAACAGCATCAACCAGGGACCAAACAGTAAACATAATTATTCCTGATAATATGCCGAGAAATGTTGTTCAGATTGGAAGCCTATGGCTCTAGTGGCCGGCTAAGCTGTCTGAAATTCAAAGGCTGGACCAATGTAAATTACAAACTAAGTTAACAGTCATGGGCCATAGGCATGGGTTAATAACCAAAGGGAAAATGTCTTCCTCCTATGAAAAGTAAAGAACCACTTTTTTTTTCTTTCTCTCTCTTTCTCTAGACAGGGTTTCGTTATGTAGCCTTGGCTGTTGTGGAACTCACTCTGTAGAACAGAATGGCCTTGACCTCAGAGATTCATCTGCTTCTGCCTTCCAAAGTCCTGAGGTTAAAGCATGTTCCACCACTATCTAGAGAGTGACTCTGTTTTGAAAGTTTAAACCTTATTGGTTCTAGATTCATCTTTAAGAAAAGTCTACCGATTAGGGACTTCATTCACATATAGCACATGTGTCTAATATTCAGTTGAATAACTAGGGATGGTATTTTGCCAACGTGACAGCCCATTATACCAAAGTCTCTTCATTTGTATTTTTCCACTAAAATAAAAACAATACAGCTATAAATTATTTATTTTAAAGTTAACTATATTGCTTTGTCAATTAAACATTCCATGTGTGTATGAAATTACTACATGGTATTCCTTTGCAATGGTGTGCTTTTATTATAAACCTTCTAAGACAGCTTCAGTCAGCATGTCTGTTGGAGACCATGCTAGTTAAGTTAATTGATGCAGGATGTCCCAGCTCCTTGTGGGAGGTACCATTCTGTAGAGCGTGGGTACTGAAGTCTTTAAGAATGGAGAAATCAAGATAAATTCAAGCAGTCCAGTTTGCATTTTTTCATTTCTCTTTGCTTTCACCTGTGGATATGGTATGAGAAGCTGAAGCTCCAAGCTTGACTTCCTCATAATAGACTTTAGCCTGAAATTGTACGCTAGAGTAAACTCCTTCCCCCTAAGCTGTTTTTAGTTAGTGTATTTTATCATACCAACAGAAATGAAATGAAGACGGCCATATTTTTTATATCTAAAATAATTACTTGCAACTAACAATATTAATAATTAAAATAAATTCAAAATATTTTAAAGCATATAAGTGATCAGTAGTTAGCCTGCTGAAAATTATTTATTTAGCTCCAAAATATGTTCATAACCCAGAAAAAGATTCCTAATAATGATAACCACTTCCCATTCTTCTATCTACTCATTCTCCTTTCAATAGCTTATTTTCAACCCATATTTATTGAGTTACCTACACAGATATTTCACATAGGTAGAAACACTTAGTAGACAAATCTCTGGCATGTCTGTGGAGATTGTCTATGAGTGGAGATTGTCTATGATTTGGGTTCCTAGACATCAAATAAAACAGAAAGTGTCCCAAGCCCTATACTTCATCTTTCTAAGCTTCCTAGATGAGGATTCAGTGTTAGCAGAAACTTCCTGCTTCTGTCTCTGTGACTTATGTGTCAAGATCAACTATGCTCTCAGCCAGAACCAAAATAAGCCCTTCCCTTCTTATGTTCTTTAGTTGGGTATTTTACTGCAATAACAAGAAAAGATCAATCAGAGCTGTCACTGGTAGTAGGATGAGCTTGTCCTGTATGAGAACCAGGGATATATTGGCCACAGTATCAGGTTAAGGAGCAGGGAGCAGGTAGGATGCCCTTATGCTCACTACAGTAGTATGTAACATTGAGAACCTGTGGAAATCTCTTGCCTGGGAGCTTACCCTCTTTCAAACTTCAGGGGTGGTCTGGAGATCTTTTATGGAATTATAATATAGGGGGATTTTTGAACATAAACCTAGCATGTCCAATGCCAAAGCAGGTCCTAAGTCTTCAATAAAAACAGTATAAAAAGGAAAATTGTCAGTGCACAAATGAGCTGCAAGGCCTATAATGTCCTAGGTCTGGAAGCAGTGAGTGGAATGACAAGTGCCTGAGCTCTCTTCAGGAAAGCTTATAGTTAAGCTTTACTCAAAATATGGACTGAGTCCTTAGACAGTTTCTCAGCATTGATAACAACACTCATGCATGATGACAGCCTAGAAGGATTGCTTTATTTTTTCTCTTGGTGGTGGTGGTGGTGATGTGGTGGCAGTTGTGTGTGTTTGTGTGAGTGTGTGTGTTTGTGTGAGTGTGTGTGTGTATATGCATGTGTGTGTGTGTTTGTATGTGTTCTTGTCACACATACACATACACACAGTATCCATGTGGACGTCAGAGGACATATGTTAGTATTTCCAGCATCCTCTAGCTTTTTTTAGGGTCCCACAGTCAAGTGTGTGCCATCATCATGTAGACAAAATGCTTAGTCATCCCAGGGTCTTATGCCCTACATAATTTATGCACATGTTTGGTGTATGTACAGTAAGCCCCTTTGTGCATGCACTGAGCTACCTTTAAAAACTGAACCCTACCCATTTCACCTCCTCTTCCTCTGCCACATCTCATTCATACAGGTGTGTGAACTTCCTCCTCTGTTCCTTCCCTTCACTACCAATTAACTCTTATAGTGGGTTTCTTCTTATTTTGTGGTCTATTCTCGCACTCCATAAATAACAACATATTCTGGTGTCAGGTCCAAAGCTCCTAGAGTTTGTTTGAATCAAGATTTCTCATTTTCTGGAACTTCACCATGCAGGCAAAGCTAGGTGGGTGATGAATGTCCAAGAGGCCAGTGTTTCCTCCTCTATGAGAAAGGCAGGCATTCTACCAACTGCAATCTTTCAGCCCAGGATTGGATTAATAATTAATTAAATAATCAGGTATATGATGTGTGTTTTTGTGCACATTGTCCAGTGGTACATGATTTCTAAATGATAACTGAAGATATTTAAATATGAGAGAGCTAAAAAAAAAAAAACAAACAAACAAACCAAAATATTTTGTTAGATTTTGAAGTTGGAAAAAAAAAAAAACTTGATAGTCAGGCAATTTCCATACTTCTTAGATTTTTGTCTTTTAACCGGGGAGTTCTAAAATAATCCCAGGTTTGTGCATCTAAAGCAATATTTGGCTAAAGAAAAGTCCAGCACACCCAAGTCTCAGCAAACCAGGACTTCTTGTTTCATTTCCCTTGAGGCAGGATAGAATAGAGGGAAAAATCGTGCAGGCATGTGCTGACCAGGATCCCTTCAGCCCAGATTCAAGTAAACATCCTATCATCAGAGAAGCAGAATTCTCTGTCCAGTTAATTGCCATGTAAGACCTTCCATCTTCCTGTGATAGACGAACAATTCTCTAGGAATCACAGAGGAAAGTCAATTTACAGGGGAAGGGCATGTCAATTCCTCTGTGTATTCTGAGTATTTCCTAATTTCACTTATCTGATTTTATGATTATAATTACAACCAAGTTATATTCACAATCAACTTATTTATGTCATTTACCAAAGGAGAAAAAAAATGGGGAATAAAAAAGCTTCTTAGGAACCTTTTGAGATGTAACTTGAGAGCCACTTAAGTGTTATACTATATATGCCAAATGTTAAGACAGCTATTTGTCACTTTCCCATGAAGAGGCCATTTCCATGCTTGAATATTTCTTACCTTCTGTGACTCTTCTTTTTTGAAAAGCCCACACCTATGCCACATTCTATATTATACTTTCTCCTGAGTGTTTCTCTTTCTGCCAACCCATGTACATAAGTTCATATCTAGTAAAATCTCCAACTCTGTTTCCATGAACTGACTAGTCCTAAAACTATTTCCAATGCTGACATATATTATGAAGTTTATGGCCTGGCCTTTCTGGCCTAGCCCTGAGGTTTGGATCCACTCACAGCTCTGCTGCCACTTAGCTCCAAAGAATCACAGAAGGATTAATATTAATTTCATGCAGATTGAGCTATGGCAAAGGCACATAATTTGCTAATTCTTAATCCTTAAACTAACCAGTGATTTTTATCTTGTGGCTTGGTACCTTTCTCAGAGCAGAACTTCAACTTCTTCTTCTCTGTGTTTGTAGCATTCTCTCCTGGTGTCTTTGCCCTGCTCTTCCTATTCCCAGAGTTTTCTTAGTCTCGTAGCCCCACCCACACTTCCTGTCTGTCTTCTGGTCAATTAGCCTTTTATTAAACCTGTAGGAGGAACAAATATTTCCAGTGTAACAGAACATTCAGCATTGATGAGCTAAGTGTAGCCTGAGCCACAGTCCCACAAACCCTAGAGCTCCTTGGATTACTGAGGCTTGTGGTGTAGAGCTGAAGCCCTCACCATGGACAGCCTCAGAAGAAACGGGGCCATGGATGGTATTTAACAGAAAAATGGACAATTCTTAAGAACAATGTTTTTCTTTCTTTTCCCAGAGGGTCTTTCTAATCTTTAGCTTTGTTTTGATTGTAGCTTGCACTACTTTTGTGAGGTTTCCTAAAATGTTATTTTGAGATAGCTGCTGTTCATAATGTTAAATCAAAACACACTTCACATCTGTTGAGATAATGCTGGTAATAAATATCTGCAATAAACATGTAGCGAGTGCTTTTAGTTTAAATTACCAGCATTTTATGTAAAGTCTTTCCTTTTATTTAGTATTGTACCGTAATATTTGAATTTTGTAAACCAAAGCAGTATATTATAGCCCCATTATATCTCTGCCATTTCTTAATTAACAAGAGTAATTTGTGTTTGTGTATAAGAGGGGACATTTAATCATGCATGCATGCATATACGTGCTCATTGGGAGCTAGAGGAGGCTGTCTGGTGCTCCACACTAATACTTTCCTTCTTATTTTCTTGAGACAGGGTCTCAGATTGAATCTGGAGCTAGGCAAATGCTATAAATCACTAGAAATTTCCTTATCTCTAAGTCTCCAGCCTCACCATACTGGGGCCACAGGCACACATATATAGCCACTTTCAGCCTTATACTTACTTATATTTACAAAGTCAAAGAAATGCTTTTTTATTTTTGAGATTATAATTTAATTGCAACTTTTCTCTCATCCAATACTTGCTCCCAAATATCACCTAATCTTCAAATTCATGACCTCTTTTTTCAATAATTGGTATTGCATGCATGCATATATATATACACACACATACATATGTATTATATATCTATATATAGATATTCCTAAATATGACTTATATAATTCATATAATGCTCCCTGTTTGTATGTTTTCCAGGCTGGTCATTTAATCCTGGATAATCAGTTCATGTGTTCTTCCCTGGTAAAGGCTACCTCTCCCATTCCCAGCTTTTCCCAGTTGCCTATCATTCTTTGTGCATGGTTGAAGCCTCACAGACTATTTTTTTTTTTCATTCAGTTTGACATGTTCTGCATACTTGACTTTTAATGTGCATGTTAAGTACTAAAACTCTGGTCCTCATTATTGTTTATCAATTTTTCTTACAAAATGAGCCATGTCCTAGAAGCAACTATTTTAGACACACTACCCATTGTTTGTTTTAGTTGTATATTAGTTTTTGCCTTATCAGGTTTTCTTAACTTTATTCTCTGGTGCATTTAAGCATTTATGGAAAAGCTGAGTAAAAGTGAAATAGGAAAAGGTACAGTTTTCTGTTGCTGGGAGATTGCTGCATTTGATGGGGTCTCCTTCCATAATTAGGCTATTCAATGTGAAAATGTGATATTTAAACATTGAGTGTTTGCTATGTATCTGGAAGTGAGCTCTAAGGGCTTAACCTTCAGTACTGCATTTAGCACTCAGCAGATAGATAACTCCCTGTTTCAAGAACCTGTTACCAGGCATCAAAGTACCACATGGTCTAACAGCATAACTAACATCTGTTTTGCAGTATCCCATGAGTTTGAGGGTTAGAAATTTGACCTGCTCCTGCTCTGCTAGGCTGGTCTTCATAAGGATATTGAAAAGGGGGCAAGTCACTCTTCAAAGTGTAAAGGATTCATTCCCCTGTGTGTTGCCTAAATCAGACATGTGGAAGACTGATAAATTTTAGACTATCCCCACATGTTCTCTGTGTCAGGGACAAAGTTGTATCTGGAACTGGCAGCATCACGCCCAGTGAATTGCAATGGAAAAATCCACTACAAGTTAGTGCAAATACAAAGGGGAAGAGAGGACATATGAAAAGCAACTGTTCTTGTTTTATCTGACTTCTTGTGTGTATATATATATATATATATATATATATATATATATATATGTATATATATATATATAGTGTGTGTGTGTGTGTGTGTGTGTGTGTGTGTGTGTGTGTGTGTGTGTGTGTATGTGTACGCATGTGTGTGAGAAGATGCCCATATACATATGTGCAGGAACTTGAAGAAGCCAACAGTCAATTTTGAGTATCTTTTCTCAGGAAATATACACCTTGTGTTTGAAAAGAGTCCTTTCTGGTACTCACAAGTTACTATAGAGGACTGGTAGGTAAGCCCCCATGCTCCCTGTCATTTCTTCTTACTGCTGGTTTTACAAGAGAATAGCACCATCCCACCACCATTTTATGCAGGACTGACTATGAAAGTCAAGGTCCTCATGCACAAATTCCAACATTTTACCTACTGAATCATCTCTGCAGCCCATCACCTGTTCTTTAGTCAGCGTTATGTAAGGAACATCTTCCAACTTTTATTTTATAGGTCTAAAAAAGTGTTCAAAAGAGAATTTGTAAGATGTCAAACGGAACAATGTTAATAAATAGCAACATTACATGTTCAACCCAAGGATTCTGATTTATTAATGATAAAACCTTGTTTCTGGAGGAAGTATTATATAAATGTTTAACTGAAAGAAAAGATAAAAAGTAAAATCATCAGGGAATGTTTATTAAACTACCAAATATTAATATTCCTTCCTTAATAGAACACTGTGACATTTCTCAGTTTGAGATTTTCACATTATTTTAAGAGAGCAATGTGCCTAAATTTTAAAACCCGTAACACTTCCTAGCTCCTACTGAATTAAGAATGCCCATGTGTGACAGACTGACTATAAGCAAAAGTCACAAATATTTTCCAGAATGCTGTTTAGCGAGTATGTACATCCTCACTCTTATTTTTGTACCTTAAAGAGGCGATGGCTGAAGCCTCTAAAGTCACTTTATACAGAAGGAGATAAATTGTATAGTGTGCAGAGAATGAAGTAAAATCTAGAAAAATAAGGTCTGAATGTCTGGTAAACTCTATAGCCCAAATGAAGTACTAGGTCTGGACTGCCTAGAGTTCTTATTAACTTAGGCTAAAGGAAACTTTGTACTTAGTACCCTTTAACTGCTTTTCCTGATTATATTATATATATAATTATATCAACTATAATAAGAAAATTTGTGACTCTTGTGACCTATGGAATCACATGGAACGAGAAAGAAGATGTGCCCCCCCCCCGCCATTTTAGACAAATTCCCATGCTCTAAACTAAATGAATGTGATAAAAACGACAAGCAATGGAAACTTGAGTCCAGGGACCATCCCTCAGAAGTCACTGGTCCCATTGCAAAGTCGGTGACTGCACTGAGAAATGGAAATATGGAGACCCTTCACTGTGAGTAAAGTTATGCTATAGGCAAACCAAGAAGCATCCCTTGCAGTAAGAAGCTAGAGCCCAGGAGAGGTCTGTTGATGCAGATGATGGATGCTCTCCAGATGGGAGAAAGGAAGAAGTCCTGCCCACAGGGCCTCTGGGCTGGCTAATGTGTGCTGTACTGTGCCTGTTCTAACTGTTCATACAGCACAGCCATGGCTCTGTGCTTATGTTATCCTCAATTAGCAATTTTAAATCATACTAATTCCAAATGCCTTATACTGAAGTCCTTCAAAATATACCTCATTTTATCAGAACATGTTCAAAGACTAGTTTCAAAATATATCTAAAAGACTGGAGAGATGGCTCATTTGGTAAAGTTACTGCCAGGGAAGAATGAGGAACTGAGAGCAGATGCCCAGCGCCATGTGACATTCAGGTGTGTGTCTGTGACCCTAGTACTAGGGAAGGGTGAATCCCTATAATTTTGACTGAAATTGGATACTTTAAAGCCATCTTATAAAGAAGAAGAAAATGACAGCAGTGTATACCCAAGGAAGTAAAAGTGTAGAGAAAGCCTGCATCTGTTTATATTTACAATTAGAACCAAATTGAAGAGATCCAGGTTCATTGAGAGAGTCTGTCCTTAAAAAATTGAGTGAAGTCTCCAAGAAAGACATCCATCTGATGTTGACTCTTGAGTTCCATCCACCGATATATGTGTGCACGTGTGCACACACACACCACTTTGAAGAAGAGCACAGTCAGCAATCATCCAACATGATTAGCTCATTAAATTTCTGGCCAGTTAAACTTGGCTTTTTTTTCCAGGAGGAAATGAGATTGGCTCTATGGGGACACACTTTGTGGGAGATTAATGAGGTCATGGAGAAAATGTTTGCAAAATTTTGAGAAAAATACTTAGAAGAGAATTTCATTTCAGTCAAAAAATGCGTTTACTCAACAAAAGAACTTGGGTCACTGTGTTTGCCAAACCAAAGTCATTTGCTTGGGCTCAGCCTCCACCAGAAATATTGGGAAGTTCAACATTTCTTCTGCGCATCGTATTATTTCATTTTTGGTACTGTGACAGTTTATGTTGTCAGCTTGAAAGACTCCAGAATCACCATAGAGACAGAGTTCTGGGCATGTCTGCTGTGTTAACTGAGGGCAGTTGAACTTTCAATGCTGAATTCCTGTACTGAATAAAAAGGAGAAATTCATCTGAGCAACAGAATTCAGTTCTTCCCAACTGTGGATGCCATAGGACAAGTCTAAGACAGCAGCCCATTGGATGGTGCTACCCATCTCAAAAACCGAAAACTATAAATCTTCCCACTGACACTTTGGAGAATTGTTTTCTAGGTGTTATAGATGGTGCTTAGGTGATCATCAGTATTAACCAACACAGGTCCTATCTCTTCTAGCTAATTCTCAACTCTGTGAAAGAAGTCAAGTTCTCCTTTGAAGTCCAGTGCTCTAGGCAAGTTTAGACCATGGGCAGATGTTGAGGATTGCTTCTAGTTTGTTTCAGCTGTAGCTCTCAGCCATTGGTCCAAGGATAACTAAAGATGAAACACTTTTACTTGGAAAACAATATGGTCATAAGTTTTCTTCACCTACACAATGTTCTTCTACTTTTTCATGCACAATCAAATTTTCCAGAGGTTGTACTCTGTTTTCCTCTAGCATTACCAGGTTAGTTCATGGGACATGTGATTTTTTAAAAAAATGTTCTCAACTTTATTTATACAAAATAAATACTACTACATTTGAAAATACATGTAGATACCTAAAAATTACATGGTATTAGAATATTGATAAATGATATTGTGGTCAGAATATTTAAAACCCCCTTAAGTTATGCAAATGTTTTATTTTTAATATCATGACTAGAATAAAAATGAAAAGTCACATAGTCTACACAGTAGGAGGAAGCCTGCATAGTTTCTGAATATATGACTTGATCATCCAGTTTTGAATAGAGCTATGGGATGAGGTCCACTCTTTTACTTGTGTGCATTTTGCATGAATATGTGTGTATGGATGTGTGTGTATTCCTGCATATTGAGGCAAGAGGTCTATGTTAATATAGTTGTTAATATTCTTACCTTACTTTGGGGTCAGGGTCTCTCTTTGGGCCGGAAGCTGACTAATTGTCTAGACATTCTGGTGAGCAAACCCCTGTGACCTCTTGTCTCCACAGTACTGACAGATTCACCTTGTTGTAGTAAGCTTTCACATGGTGCTGGGGATACAAACTTTAGTCCTCACACTTATGTGGGGAGCCTTTTCTTAAGGAAACAATTCTAAAAAATAAAAAAAAAACCCACTTTTTTGTTTTCTTTCTCTGTTCTCTTTTTGTGACACATGGGGCATGATCACTTCAGTCCAACTGTGTTCAGAGCTGCCCAGGGCTATAGGTACATTGCTATTTGAGAGAATTTGTCATTCTTATTTAGATTCTGTACATTGAGCTTTGTTATCTGTTGTATACAACATTCTAATGGATTAAATCTATATGATTCCAAATTTAAAAAAAGGAAGGGCACCAAATCCCTGAAGGTTTTTAGTATGACTTTCCCTCTTATTGGCTTCTTAACTCTCTGATGTGAAGTCCCAATTCAGAGCACTTAATACATTTCTGTAGCTTACTTGAGCCTGTTCAAAGGGTTGCTATTGGGACATCAAATGCCCTAGTTTTGCTCATTTAGTTTTTAAAAGTATAAAACAGGAATAAACCAGTTCATGGCCCTCACTCAGTTCTGACTTCATGCTAAATCAATAAAAAATGCTTTGGGAGGAGGAAATTCTTTTGTATCTTTAATCCAAAGGAATGAATTCTGCAGCCACTTTTAAATATTAGCATAAAACATCAAAACTAATTTCTCTATGGAAAATATGCTTAATGCAGAATATGTCCTAAGAGTATGATACCTAGAATTTTAAATTTTTGTCATGTTGCTAATGTCTTGGCAATTCAGCAGTCACTGTCTTGTATCCACTGATGTGCCATTGCATGATGCCTGTTGCCAGGCAACCAATTAATATGTGTTCAGTTGTTCAGCCAGTGAATTGTTAAGTTGAAATAATGAGTCCTCAAAGGTAGACTTTTAAGTATTTTTCCTTTTTATGATTATAATTATATAATTCCTTCCTTCCCTTCCCTGCCTCTAAACTCTCCAATACATCCTTCCTTGCTGTCTTTCAAATTCATGTTTTTTTTAATTAATTGTGTATTTGTGTGTGTGTGTGTGTGTATGTGTGTGTGTGTATACATATTCCTAGATACATAAATATACTTTAGTCTGTACAATGTTACTTTTATGTGTTTTCAGAGCTGGGCATCTGGTTTTGGATAGTCAACCAATGTGCTCTTACTTGCAAAGAAGTATTTCTTATGGTCTCAGCATTCCTTAGTTCCCTGTAGTTCATTTGGTGTTGAGGCATTAGGGGCTTTCCCCCATCCACCTTAGCATGTCTATTTCTGTCCTGCTTAAGCTTGTGTTTAGACATTCATCTTGTGAGATTTTATGGTAGATATATGGTAGATATATGGCAGTTTATTTAGCTTGATGGTTTTGTTTCTGTTTGCCATCTTTTATATCATAACAATTTACCCATCAATTGAATCTATCATGTACTTGTATGCTTATCATTTATTCTATTAATATATTTATCTATATGCCTAATAATAAAAATTATTATTTTAACTAAAGGATATCTAAGACCTAATATGTTAGACCACATAAAATACTGACTTCTTTGAATACTCAAAATTGTTTATTTAGCAATTTCTATGACTTAAGGATTTTAGTTTCAAAGAAATAAATATCTCATTACTTGCATACAAATTTGTTATAATTTCTTCATAAATTTATCAACTATAGTAGTGCATAAAAGATGAACCAATAAACATACAGGTAGGTATAGGCTGGGGGAGAAAAGAAGGAAATTAGAGTTATAAAAAATTATGAGTTGAGAATATAAAATTGTGAGGTAACTAATTGGGAGTGAGCCTAGAGAACATTTGAAGAAAAGACATTCAACCTATCACCTGGAGGGAGACATCTGCCATGCCACTTGTAGAAGAAGCCACCTTGGAACCACCTAAAGACTCAATATATCTGTTTTTACTTGTAAAATATGTTGAATAATTTATAAACAAACAAGATGATGTTCTGTGTCAACCAGACTTAGATGACCACCAAAATTCTGAATATAGTCCCAGAAGTTTTAGGATATCAAAGAGAAATATTCTATGTTCAGTCTTGGCAGAGCTTGAAGGAAACCAGTGAAGTTGTGGTAAGAACACAACTTGTCTTCTCAAAGAAAGGTCCAGGGATATGTCATTAGTATAAGTGTAAAAGTAAAACTCCATGTTTTAATTGGTCAGTCTGAAAGCAATTAAGAGATACTGATATTTATATCTCTCATGAGCTACACATCAGTTGATAATAGGAAGTGTTATTTGTTTCTTTTTCTATTATTTTCCTATACTAAGATAAAAGAAACACTTTTCATATGAAGAATTGGGTTCTAGTTGACATAGAGAGGTAGGAAACCAAGAACAGCTTCCAAGAAGCAGGAAGAAGAAAGGCATTAGGGTGAAGTAAAGCAGTGCAATGAATGGATGGAAGAAAAGTGTATCTCATCTCCATGCAGACCCTAGCTATCTCTCCCAAATCATCTTCTGCTTTTTTGATCCTTCCGGTATGACACTTTCTGTCATTCATGTGCTTTGTTCATGACCTGAAAACTCTAACATTTATGCTATATTATAACCATTACCCTAGCTAGCTTCAGCAATACCCTGACACAGTCCAGAGTCATAGCACTCCGATTACATGGGTCAGACTGAACTTATGGGAATGATTGGGAGAAAATTTGACAGATAATTAATGCAAGAGAGGCTACTTTACTCTGGATGACACCATCCCTAAATAGGTATGTCTGGGCTCTATTAGAATGTTAACTGAATATGTGCCAGAAAGCACAAGAAAAAGTAAACCAGTTAAGCATTCTTCCTTCATGGTTCTTGCCTTGTATTTCTATCCTGATCTCTTGGTGTTGGATTGTGAATTTGAAGTGCATGCCAACTCAACTCTTTCTTTCTCAAGTTGCTTTTGCTCACCACATTTATTGAAGAAAACAAAACAATAAATACATTAGCTCAACGAATCTTATTACAAGAAAACTTTCTTAATCAAGCTATGCAACTTCAAATGAGCATATGAATTTATCAGGGTTACTTAGAAAAGCATGAGTGAGGGGTTAATTACAGGAGCATTCAGCCTGAAATTCAGCTTCATCATTGAAACTCCCATCTATGCTGAATTATGACTCATGGAAGCTGGACTCTTAAAGATCTCTGAGAAACTTTCAGGAAGACTGACTGTTTGGAGAGGCACCTCACCCTGACAGTTGTAGCCTTGTGAATATTTTAAGTTTTGAGAACTTCTTAGAAATGAGATATTTTACTTCCTGAGACTTAAAAGTTTTATTTATGTCCTGAGACTTAAGGAACCTCCAGAAAATAAATGCTTTAAATGGTCAACAGCTACACCACAGAAGTGCTTTTGAAACTGTGGGCCATACACCATATATAACATAACTGTCCAATCATATATTTTAAAATCTATATATTTTTCTTATTTTTAGTTTTCATGAATGCTTTAGTTTTATACAGTGTAATCTTTACTATTCAGGCATTTTATTATAACAAAGGGAGAATTTAGTTTTTGTGTTATTACACTTTTTTTCTATCCTAGAGAATTTCATACATGTTCATAATAAAATACAATCATATTTACACACTTGCCTTCTTCAGTTCACCTCATAGCCCCACATGTCCCCACAAAACTTTACATATGGATGGGGTCAGGAGCCTCTTTTGAGGTTGTTCACTGGTAGGCTCTATTGCTCTAGTGGATGACCTACATACCCCAAACTATCCACATTAGACCACTGGTTGCACCACAAAGACTATAAAAAATATTACTCATATTTCTGGGGGAGCTTTCATATTCTGTGTTATCTGCTGCCTTACATGTGCCAGCATTCCCCTCCATCTTCTCACAGGCAGCTGTTTCTCTCTCTTCTGAAACCATTGATTGTTAGAAAAGTAGGGAAACATGCAGAGACCAACAGTCCTCTGATAACCCTTCTCTACCACTGCCTACTGCTTATTCCCTTGAGACAGGGTTTTTTAAGGAACCTCTAAGTGCACCAAGCATGTCCTAGAAATTCTCTTATCTTCACATGCATACTTCTAAGTTATAAATGTCAATGTCCATGCCTAGTAGATACTGGGCATTTGAAATCAGCTAGGGCTGGACTATATCCCCAGCTCTAATGCTGGACATTGCGTCAAGTTAAGTTTGTTCCAGCTACAGTGAGCTCTAGGGGAAAAACCACTTTGCTTGCATTCTCTGCTCATATTTCCATTTACAACAGTTCCTTTTATATTTTTACCTAGTACAACATTTTGCTTTTATAAGCCAGGGTCATTCAGCCCTGCTTGGCTTGTTTTATGACACTTAGAGATTCAAACATCATAAATGGCTTTTAACATATAGTAAATGTCATGTTATATTCCAGAGCTGAGTCTCTTTTGAGATAATTTGTGAACTCTACTTGTGCTTTTTTTTTTTTTTTTTTTAAATAATGAAAATTTTACTAAATCTGCCTCAATAGTTCTCCTGGATTAGCCCTGTTCTTTTCTTCATGTCAAAGCGTGCTGAGACTGGATTTTTACTTCTTTCTTTGGCTTGACAAATCCTCTGAAGTGTTTGCAAGTTAATGTGGAAAGTCAGTTTTCAAAATGCCTGAAGAAGTGGCTGGAGAGAGGGCTCAGTGGTTAGGAGAACTTTCTGCTCTACCAGAGAACCCCCAGTTCAATCCCTGGAAGCTATGTTTGGTGGCTAACAACCAAATGGAAGGGACCTGATGACCTCTTCTGGTCTCTGAGAGTACCTTTCACAAACATGGTGGTACATAATAAACACACACACAAATAAAAAAAAATAATAAAATCTTTAGAATGACTGAAGAAATTAGTAAATTATCAACCGAGTCATTCAAAGTTTGAGTAACGTTTAATCAAATTTCCCAATAAGTATAACAAAACTTGCATTCTTATTCTTGGATGTTATATTCCTTGGTTATATTGAAGAGGCACCAAGTTTAAGCAAAGAAGTTTGAAGTAAACAAATAATAGAAGTAATAAAGATTGTATCATGTCACCATACTATTAACAACATACATTTAATCTTGATAGATGTCAATCCAAACTCAAAATTCAGTAATAGGAAACAAGTTTAAGAATTCTATTGTATGTTGTGACTACAGTTAATAAAAATATGTTTTGAGCCAGGTGAGTGGCAAAGACCTGTTATCACAAAACCTGGGAGAGTGTCTCAAGAACATTTTGTTCAAGATAATGTGAATTTTCTACTGAGACCCCTGCCTCAAAAATAAATAAATAAATAAATAAATAAATAAGTAAACAAACAAACAAACAAACAAATAAACAGAGTCACACAGGTAATGGGCTATTAATTTGAAAGAGCTAAAAGAAATGTAAATATATTTTAAATGTTCTTACATCCAGATAAAGACAGAACTGTGATATTTGTGTGTATGTGTGTGTATGTGCACTTGAATTACATGTGGAAGCTAGGGCATATTGAGTATTGTCCAATATGTCTTCTGAGCTTATCCCCTTGAGACCATTCTCCCTGAACTGAAAACTTGTCACTTACACTACACTGATGAGCCAGGCAGCTCCAAGGATCTGCTCATGTACACCCCAAAATTCTGATGTTACAAGGAAAGGCTGTGAAATCTAGCTTCTTTTCTGTAAACAGTGGGAATTAAAACACAATTTCTCAAGTGTGTGTAATAGACGTTCATATTTACAAAGATACCGTCCCAACAAAAATGAAGACATTAAATAGCCACTTCATGATATGTGACTTTATCATGTTGGGCAACATAAATGTATATTAGAACCTGCAATCAAAAGTAATAGTCACCAGAAATGCATTATGGTTTTTCAGCTAAGATTTACAGGTATTGTTTTATTTTCCTACTCTTTTGTGACAGGTACAATGGCCATTGGTTAACAATGGACAAAATCATAGCTTAGAAGTATGTAAGGCGTTCTTTTGTATTGTAGCAAAATTCATCAGCTTAAGGCCACCCGTTGTCCTGCATGTACTATATCAGTGTCCCAGGCTGCCTCCCCGATAGCATTTCTGGGAGGGGGGTCTGAAGGGAATGAGACACTGTTATTTGTTAGTATTCTAAAGTATGTTGAGAGAGACAAATTCAATCTGTTTCCAATCAGTCAGAAATTCATTTATTATCCTATGTAGATTTCAATGATTTTTTTCAAAGTGGTAGCATATTTAATGAAAAGAAACTTCGAGGTTCTCTTGGCTAGAAGTCATGTAAATTAGAAAGTTTTGAGGACAACGTCTGACACCAGTTTATTTTGGTTGAGTTTTAGATATCCATGCTGCAGGCTTGTGAGAAGCCACTTTGTCAGTTAAATTTTCATTTAATTTTTTCTTTTTTGGCTCAGGACATCAAATAGTTCCCTCACCTGTCTTCTTTATCTAGCTCAATAATAAACTAACCATCACAATAAGCAGATAACAAACTATATAATATCTTCAGTACTAAATTAGTGAATTGTGACATATCTGGCCAAAGTATTTTTTCTTTGTTTGTTTGTTTGTGATCTCTTTTATGTAGTTTATTTCACTACTGCTTATTGAGATCTAGTGCCCTCTTCTGGCTTCTGCAGTCATTACCTCCATTAGTTTATATAAACCCACCACACACACACACACACACACACACACACACACACACACACACACACATACACACACACACATATACACACATACACATACACACACATACACACACATATACACACATACACACACATATACATACACACACATACACACACATATACACACATACACACACATATACATACACACACATACACACACATATACACACATACACACACACATACACACATATACATACACACACATATACATACACACACATATACATACACACACATACACACACACATACACACACACATACACACACAGAATAAAAATGTAAATAAAATTATAAGTAAATAAAGTGTTGCATAATGTCTACTCAATAAATGATAGATATTGAAGATTTTTGTCCATTTACTTATTTGGAGGAAGTATTATTATTTATTGCTTATAAGATTATATTATGATGAGAGGTAAAAATATTTTAAATTATCCTTAATGTATTTTTTGTTTTGTTAATTTTATCATTTTATTTTTTTATGTCAAATAAATGGTTACTTGGTCCCTTAAACAGAGCATTTTTTATTATTACTCTATAAAATTTTGACTTTTTATTATTGCTGTGAACATACATATGTGCAGCAGAGCAGGCCTGTTGGTTTCTCTTTTTCCATTGTGGGGTTTTCAGATGGAGCTTGGGTCTTCATACTTGCAGGGTAAGTATTTTTAATCAACTGAGACCTATAACAAGCCCCTGATTCTACACAGCTATTCTTTTTATTCTTTTTCTGACAAGTCTCATTATCTGTAATATTGATATGTCTAATGTAAACACTTCCCAGAGAAAAGACTTTATTCCACACAGCCTTCCTTTAAAGGAAGAATGTCACTTTCTAATATTTCACACAGTTTCTCCTTATGCATATTTTTGTACCAGGAGCTTTGCTTTGTGACAACCTTTATCGTTAGATCTTCTTAGGATCAGTGAAGGCTTCCTTCCAGTAGCTCATGGAATAAGAAGTGGTACTCTTGACTTAGACCCTAAAGGCATATTTCACTGAAGCATAGTTTTCACTGCTTTGAAATCCTTCAATACCAAAATGACATTCCAGTATTGACTTCCCTTCTCATGTCATTTGCTTTTTTTTTTTTTTTTTTTATCATTTCTGAGATACACTTCTGCTCTTCATACACTACCACCCAGTTCATTCCACACTTCACTAACTATGGATCAATGACTCCTGAGTCTTTTACATACCTGACTTGACACTCATTTTACTGGCTGAGCCATCTCTTCAATCCAGACTCTTTTAGATTATTTAGATGAAACCACTATAACTACAAGTATCTTTAAAAATGAAATAAAGAGGTAAAGAAGAGAATCATAGATGAAAAAAAGTGATTATATAAAAAAGCACAGAACAGTAAAATAACATTGCTTATCATGAAGAAGGGCAATGGAAGCTAGGCATCAGTGAAGGCTACAGGAGATGGACATGGAAGAGAAATTTCATTTCCCCCAAAGGATTCAGAAGAAACCTGGGCATACTGACACCGTGATTTTAAGCCCAGTGAACTCTGTCAGACCTCTAACCTACAGAGATGAAAGATGATAAGTTTTTGTTTTAAGCAGTTTAAGTTGTTTAAGATTGAGTAGTGTGCTGTTCTGGCCATGTGAGGTATGTGTCATGACTAGTTCTGCATGTAAGAAGAGACAGTGGCAGCTGTTTTGTATATGAATGTTGAAAGGAAAGAGTAAGATGAAGAGAAAAATCAATGAGGCTAGAGAGATGGCTCCATAGCTAAGAACACTGCTGCTCTTCCAGGGGACTTCAGTTTGGTTCCCAGAACCCACAAAAGGTAATTCTTGCTTTGGAGAATCTGACACCCTCTTTTGTCCTCTACAAGCTCCCACACAGAAACACATGGTGTGTATAAATGCACAAGCATACACACACGGGGGGGGGGGGAGTAAGAATGAATCATTTTTAAAGAAAAAAATTGGAGAGGAAATAGGAGGGAAAGAATTACTAGGAACTATTAACATCTCATTTTCTACCATGCTGTCCTCATATCTTTTCCTTAATGCTGCCAGCATAATGTATTCTAAGAGTTCAAAGAGCACACTATTTGATCATTTATGAATCAAAATAAAATTATAATATATGCTGGTAGATAAGAAAATTCCTACACCTTTTCTAGAAACTAAAAGGCTTATCATAATAAAATAACTAGTTGAACCATCTAGTTATGTTGAAACTATTATACCATAAGAAAAATACTGTTCATTATATGCATTGCAGTTTTATGTAATTGCACCATAGCAATTTGTTCAAATGACCCCTTTTAAGAAAAGGAATGAGATGTCTTTAAGAAAATGAGACATTTGATCTTGCTGTGAATCCCAATGATTGCATCTTTATCTTTTATAAAGACTAAAAATACCACAGGAATTTGAATATGTTCATAGGCAAAACCCCATCTCTCCAATTAGTGTCCAATTGGTATGTGGAAGACAATTGATGCAGATAGAGATGCTTCTCTCTCAGTCTATCCAGCTGCCTTGAGACAACAAGAATAATACATTTCTAAAGACACACTTTCATTTCTAATCCCCTTATTTCTTTATTATTTCCCCCTTATTATAACTGTGAATTAAATGTTGTAATAAGAATTGTGATGTGCTTACATTAATATCCTGTGTCCATAGATATGTAGTTATGAGGACAGAGATACATTTTTTTAAATGTCTAGCCTTTGATTAGAGTATATTACAGCTACATTACACTTTTTACAGTTTGAAAAATACATAAATGAAAAATTTGAACCTTAAAGCAATTTTGTATCACAGCAGAGATAGCAATGGCCCTTTTCTATGTGATATAATTGAATCATGTGTTGATGCCTGCAGTAAATGTGAAGTTGAAATGAGGAAGTGTGATATGTATAATTTCCTTATTCAGAGAACAACAGGAAGTCCCGGTCATTTTAGCTAATGGTCAAGGAAAACACATAGACTATTTTGAAAAACTAAGATCTGTGCTATGTTTATTGCAGAAACTCTTGGGATGGATCCAGAAGTTGCTAAAGCCAACACCTTGGGTTTTATTGGATGCCTTTCTTCAGTCCAATACAACCATATAGCACCACTGAAGGCAGCCCTCCGCCATGCTAACATTGCACCTGTGACTGTCCAAGGCACTTTGACAGAATCCAACTGTGGATCCATGGTGGACTCTGATATGAATGCAGTGACCACTGTGCATTCTTCATCAGGTACTTCCCTGGAGAGGGGGACTTCTGCTGTCTTATAGAGCCAAACAGTTGGCCAACAGCACTCAGCTTGTTACCTTGTATAAGTGTTTACATATTGTATCTGGCTTCTCATGGGTCATATCTATATTTACAATATATTCTGACAGAAACATAAGGGAGATAGGGCCTATTATTCTTTATAGTTCAAGTGTCCAATCCATTACAATAGGGAATAAAGATGATAGGAGCTTGAAGTAGCTGGTCATATCACACACAGAATCAGGAAGCAGAACATAATGTTCATATGCCAGCATTCAGATCATTCTTCATTGACACAGTCCAGAATCCCAAGCAGGAAGTGGTACCAACCACAGTCAGTAGGTCTTCTCACCTTAGTTAAGAAATCAAAATAATCCTATAAGCATTCCCAGAAGCTTGTCTCTTAGGTAATTCTAGATTCTGTCAAATTGAGTATTAAGACTAACCACCACACAAACAGTGGTAGTTAGAAATAAACAAAAAAGGAATGAACATTAGGATACTAATTAATTTAATTAATAATATATTTTAAGGATGAAATTTAACAATGTATAGATACTGTGCATTTAGCTGATTGAAAATTAATAACTAACAATTAAAATTAACTACATGCGTGCTTAATATAATTTTAGTTTATGGTGATGAGCAGTATTAATTAATGTGTAGTTCCATGTAGTATATATCATGTACATAAACATAATCTGTATGTGCATTAGTGCATCACTATTGTTTAAGTAGGAACTGATATGAGGATTAAAATACTTAGGAGCTATGAAAATATCAGGATGAGAATTTAAATAATACTAAATTCAGTTATACTCTAGCTTTTTGAAGGAAGAAGCAATAAAGTTATAGGCATATAAAATGTGGAATCTGATTATTTGTATGTATTATATGATGATTATTTTTATTAAATTAGTAGGAAGGGCTAGTAGGCTCAATGGCTGAAAATACTTAATACACAATCATGAAGGCCCAAGTTAAGTCCCCAGCAACCAGATAAAAAGCTGGCTCTGGCAGTTAGCACTTGTAACATACATATGAAAATAGATAAATGCATATTCTGCACATAAATTATTTTACCTATTTACGCTGTGTGTGTTTATGTGTCTGATGAGAACATAGAAATGTAGTTTTTCATTTTTGATTTTGTTTATGCATGATAAAATTTGTATTCTTTAACCAACAAAGCCCAAGCTACTATCAAGTATCATTATGTTCTGCTATCAGTTTTGTTATGTCTTTCTTTTCTAGATTCTGAATTTAAGTGAAATCCTATATTTCTTTTCTTTATCATAGCTGAATTATTGCACTTTGTATGGTATTATTTTCATCAACATTCTCTTTAAATGAAGAAATGAATTTTTTGTTATTGAATAATATTCCAGTGTGTGCATTTGTATGTATGTGTATGTGTATTTGTATATGTCTCTGTGTATAGAAACAACTTCTTTTTACAATCATCCATTGATACTTATTGTATCCATTGATACTTAAGTTTCTTCCACATCTTGTCTATTGTGAATAATTCAAATATAATCACGGATTATAGATAACTGTAGGTATCACATTCCCAATTTCACATTATGTTGGAAAATCATCATAATCAAGACCATATAATACTATCGTAGAAACAGATATAAAGACAAAGGTAATAAATTAGAAAGCCCAGAAGTAAACATAGACATGTGTAGTCAGCTCATGTTTGATCAGCACTGGAGGAAGGTGAGTCTCCTTATAAGTGCCTTGAGGTTAGTGAGCCACAAGAATATCATGTGATTGGATCATTATATGACTCGATACTTGACATGGAGATCACTAATTGGTCTATAAGTCTCAAAACATTAAAACTTGCAGAAAAATAACTAGAGGAAAAATATTCTTGATATTAGTCTTGAAAATGTTATATATTGATCTAACTAAAATACATATAGTTAAAACAAAAGTAAATAAGTAGGTAAAATGAGATTTAACTAAACTTGGCTTTGCACAGCAAATGAGATGATCACCAAATTGAAAAAAAAAAAAAGTCTGTGGGCTGTGAGGGAAGATTTGTGAATCTATCTATTGGTAGTTGACTTTCAACTCAATATCCAGAAAACAAATAACCTTATTAAAACTAGGCAAAACATCCAATTATACACTTTTCCAATGTGACATAAAAATGGCCAATAGAAAAGTGCCACTGAAAGATGTGGCCATATGAAAAGTGACAACAGCATCAATCATCAGGGGTGACAAGGCCTGTGGCAATGAAATGTTTTCTTTTCATTCTCAGGGTAGCTGTTATCAAAAGATAAGGGATGGGGTTAGACAGAAGATTCATTACTGATAGTTCTTAGAGAAAGGAAAATGTGTGTGTGTGAACACTAATTAATTCATGAATATTATCTGTTGAATATTCATGTAGCAGTCAATCCATCATCTATCTATCTATCCATCTATCTCTCTATCTATTTGTCTGTCTGTCTGTCCAAGAAAAATTGGGGGAAGTAGGGCTTAGGGATCTGGTTATGTCCTTTGTTGGAAGGAAGTGAGGCAAGGCTGGAAAGCTTCAGCCCTTTATGGCTGGATTTGCTGAGTAACTTTGACTAAACGTGTACTATAGAGATTACTTCTAGTTGTCCCATAATGGTCTCTATGGTATTTGATGTAGAGGACACATTGACTTAGAAGTGTGAGTTATATAACAAGGTGGTTGGGAATGAAGGTTGTAGACAGACTGGTTTGTGTTTGAAAGGCATGCTTTTGTATAAAGCATTTGCTATCTCTGGTAATTGATTAGCCTAGCATTGAGTGACACTATCCTGAGGAGATGTGAAGAAATTTCTATTAAGTTTAGAGAACTAGCGACAGACCAAAACTAGGATACTCCCAACTTCCAATTTGATGAACAAGTGAATTTTATTGGGACCATTTACAGGACTATGGGTACTGGGCCACTCACAGGAGCAGAAATGATTCAAAGTGTCATCTCTAAAGCTTACCCCAGAATAAGTGATGGCTGAAAGAGGTTTGATCTCTGGAGCTCACTGCAAAACAGTACAGCTAAACAGATCAGAGAGTACCTCTTGTTTGGCAGTCAGTACCTCTGTCCCTTTCAGGCAGCTCTAATGGTATGAGAACTTTCCAGGTAGCTCGACTGCTATGAGATTGTCTCTAATCAATCCTTACTGCCTAAATAAGCTTTGAAAAGGAGGGCCCTACTACATCTAGTCAGTTTCAGGGCCTTATTGGAGTTGTTTAATTCCTGAGCCTTAAAAAACTTTCCTTTAGATCATCTTGAATCTTAAATAACTCTCCTTAAGGGTGAATATATCACCTCCAAGAAAATTGTTTCACACCTAGGATACATGGCTACACCTTAGACAGCAAAGACTCAAACATGAGTCATAAAATTTAGGAGAAAAAAGTTTTAAATTACTTGGTTTAAGCATTAACTCTGATATATTGATACTCGGCTACAAACTGTTATCATATATAGAGAAAGGAACAATGGTGTCTTGATTCAAATTGTTCTATGTTACTTTTATATAAGAAAAGACCATTCTCAAAGGAAATATTTAAATATTTGTTTCATATTGCTGGTGAGATCTAACATATTTATTACTGCGTCAAAAGTCACCTTTTCTTAGTCATCAAGCAATATCTAATATTATATTTAAATTGGGAGTCTTTACACAAGTAGATATGCACATGTATAGTATTAAGTTATTGACAGAAATAATAGCTAGATAAATAGATGGGCAGATAAATGATTGGTAGATGGCAGGTAAAAGATGGATGATACATATACAGGGATGTGTTTATGTATTTAGGTTAAGGCACTTATTTTTGAAGGAGGGAAAATTAAAGCTAAGGTTGATTTTCAAATATAATATTCAATGTTGATCAATTATGAAAAGGAGATACTCTTGAAATACGTCATCACTGTGATAAGGATTTGTTTTCAGAACCTAATTACCAATGATACTACTGAAAATGTTACCTTAGCAGACCTAAACTGTTTTCTCTGTAGCACTAGCAAACACTAGAGAATTAGAATTAATAAAGAAAATTAATATGTATTAACCTATCAACATCAAAACATGTTAAAAATGGAGAAATCTGGGTTAACATCTGAACTATGTTATTTACAAGGTTAAAAGCAGTGAATGGAATAAATAAAACTGGAACCAGTATGATCTGCAGAGAAAAAGTAAAGCTATTAACTGCAGAGTTAAGATTTGAATATTTGTGGAGTAGCAGGAGGAAATCCAGAAAGGTCACTTGACATAGGAATATGCCAGAATAAGGAGGTTGTAAGGACATGGGAGGTAGAATAGCTAAATATTTGCCATTTCCCACTCCTTACCTCCTTCCCACCCTAATTCTCTCCTTCCTTTCTTTCCTGCCTCTCTGCCTGCCTCCCTTCCTGTCAGTCTCCCTACCATCCTCTCTCTATTTCTTCCTAGTTCTTCCCTCCCATCCCCACTCTGTCTCATTCTAATTCCTTATGACTCAGACTCTGCTCTTAAGTTTTCCTATCCCCTTCTCTTCTCCATCGCCTTCCTTATTGAATAAAGGGCTGCCAGGCTAGGGGAATCTTTCCTCTCTCCCACACCCTGGATTAAGCACAAAAGACATCCAAACACCTGTTTTCACCGAGATCCTTTATTAAGTGGGGAAGAAAAAAGGGGCTGCCTTCTGACTCAGTCAGAAAAAACAGCAGCAAATGACCTTGCAGGTGCAGATTTTAAGAAGAGAAAAGGAGGGGGTCTGTGCTAAAATGAGCAAAGATATAGTGGTATATTTTGATTGGGTATGTTAATTAGGTTCCTATGATTTTGGTAGCTATCCTCAAGAATGACTCTGGCATAAGTAAGCGTCCAAATAAGATAATAGACCTTGATGGCTAGCTTTAGGTATGTAATCTTTGGTTTCCTGGTAGAGGGAAGGGGGGAGAGCAAAGCCTGCCAGAGCTGTGTTACCAGGCCCAGGTCTGTGAGGATCCTTCATCTATCCTCTTTCTTATTTTTACTTCTGTCCCTGGCTATCACTTTCTCTGTCCTTTTCTTTCCGTTTTCCCTCCATGTCTCCCTCACGTTGTGTCTTCCTATCTCTCTGCCTCTCTCAATTTTTTTCTTCTCATCTCCCATTTCCCATTACATCACAAGTTCAGGGTCACCTTCCACTACATAGAAAGTTAAAGTCCAGCCTGGGACATATGAGACCCTGTCTCCAAAGAAAAATAAATTAGGCTACAGCACTGGCTCAGCTCTTCTGGTGAAGATTTCTCTGAGGTGCTAACTCTTCCATTGCATTTGGCCATCCTTGTCAATAGACTCAGGTCCTCATGCAGCTAAAGAATATACTGAGGCACAGGGGAAAGAGAGTGTGTTGAAGTAAAAGGCCATTCCTAGGAATTCTCCAGCAAATCAAAGAAGGCTGAGTGGATGACTGAAGGTGCATGGGCCAGGTACCACACTCACCTGCTCAAAGCTATTTCACAATTTACTTAGAAATTATTGAGGACATGAACTAAGGGTTATAAGAGGTACATTTTATTCATCTTTAGATATTTATAAAGTGTGTGTATACACATGTCATGAGACACGTGGAGGCGAGAGGACAAGGTTTTAAGAGTTGAGACTCTTTTACCTTGTTTCAGAGGCACAGGCTTCCATTTATCTATACCTTATTTGCATATATAACCAGCTACATCCTTACTGGGATTGCAGATCAGAGCCTCAGAATTCAGCTTTCAATGTGGGCTCTGGGATTGAATCTAGCTCATCATTTTAAATGCCATTTATTTAGGTTCCTTTTAAAATACCTGCTTATATGTAACTGCAAGAATTTTGTTATACCTCACTCACAGTTGTACACTGAATATGCTCTCCCTGTGGCTGAGTGAAGAGTGAAGTTTAAGTTTTGGTCTTTTCTTCTGTCTAGATCCCTTTGGAAAGACAGATGAACGTGAACCACTCACAAATGCAGTCCGAAGTGACTCTGCAGTCATTGGAGGTAACTTGTCTTTATTACTGAAAACAAGAAAGATATCTATGATCTTGTGCTCTACAGAAAATTTTCTGAAGACTTCCTTATTCTTGATCATATAGCACCCAAAATCAGGCATTGTCTATCCAGCCCTTAGCTTCTTTATTCATAGTGCATGATTAATAGCAGCCTATCTGCCAATACCAGCAGCTCTGTGGTTTTATTTTGCCTCAAATTCAGCAGGCAGCTGAACTCTGAGCCAACAGCTGGAACATTCACTCACAGATAGGCAGCCTGCATCTTATTCATTGCATCCAGTTGTCACTTGCAAAGCACAAACAAAACAGACCAATAAAATTACATATGGAAAGAAGTCATATTGGGGCAGACAGATGGACAGAGCTTCAGTTATTATTTTCAGTTTTGCTTTACAGAGAGATTTGGGTTAGATCTAATGAGCAGGGTGAAGCCCACATAACTCAAGTTCCAAATCCAGCAGCCCATCTGTTTATGGGTGTAGAGTTTGCCTGCTCTGCTTATAGCTCATCTCCTACCACCTTCTCTTGCTTTGCAGTTTTTGAGCTGTGCATTGGCATCCCTATATCCCAATCTTTCTTCTGTCGCAGTGTGTCTAATTCCTTCAGGAATTTGATGTCCCCATCTGGGTCTTGCAACATGGAATGTCTCCCAAATTTTGTTTAATGTAAGATGCCTGGGATATGGAAATCCATTTCCATTGGTGACTTAGAGCCATAGCAGGAGCCTCAACCCTGCCGTCTGGCAGCTGGGATGAATGTATGCACACCAGATGGAGTTCTTTTAAAGTCAGCAGGAGTCATTCATTTTACCTCTATTTAATTAGCTTCAGCTCTGGGTCAGACCTATACTAAACATAGAGATACAACATGAGAGATATAGTTACTGCCTTCCAAGAATGAGCAGACTGGCTAGGAAGGAGATAGGCAGGCTGGCAGCATTAACAGCACAGAAGCTAGTTCCAGAAAAGAATTGGAGCAGGAGAACTCCAACCAGTAGCATCCTGGAACAGGAGAAACATGACCTTTCCTTAGGGACGTACTTAAAACATTTATGTGAGCTGAATGTCTTATCCAGGTAAGAAGATTGAACTTGATTTATCTTTGAAATCAGTAAATGTCATAGAGAATTTTTTTAACTCTTTCTCTTTCTGTAAGTTTTCATGTGTTGAAGAAAGACTGTGGGTTCTGGGCTTCCCATCCATTGGCAAGCCCTACTGAGTCTTTCTAAGAATGGGAAGGTTATGACAGACCCACAGGAGATTCTGGGAAAGTTTCCAAGCTTCCAGCCTGCAACAATTCCTTTAATGCAGCAGGAGAAAATAGGCAACTTCTGCCACATTGTAAAGCTATAGTTCATGCTTCAGGTTCATTCATTGCTACTTAGGCTAGACTATCAACTTTGGTATTTTATTTTGCTTTGTTCTAATGGAAAACATGTTAAATAATGAATTTAGAATATATAAAAAATGTAAGTGGTCTTAACAATTTGATAAAAGATAGGTCTATATATTTAACTTTCTGGTATTTATTCAAATAAACAGTCATGAACAATGACCAACAACAAATTTGAAAATAAGAAATATGCAAATATGTATACTTTATCAAAAACAAAACTATTTTATAGCCAAAACTTAAGTGTTTTGCTACTATTAGTTATTAATTTTGTCTACATGCTGTTTGTTGCTTAGTAGCTTGATTCGCATATTTATTTTGAAGTAAGTTCTCACTATGTATCTCAGGATAAAGAAAAGGCAGAGGCAGCAAGAGAGATTTTGCAACAAAACAAAGGGAAGACAGGAAGAGACTCCTAAGTTATTCTTTGATATCTACACAAGTGCTATGGGAGCCAATCACACACACACACACACACACACACACACACACACACACACACACACACACACACACATACACATACACACATACACACACCTCTCTCATCCCCCCCCCCCCATTCCATAAACACAGAGGGAATGGTTGAGGAATTTACATCAAGAAATTTTTGGAAAGTTTTGTTGCATTGACAGTTTTTGAAGGCTGAGTTTAATATCTCAAAACAAAAACAAAACAACTCAGAAACCACAGAAATTCTTTATTTTTCTAACTCCTTGTTTATTCTGACGTCATCAACATAAGATTCTAGGAGAAGCAGTCTTTCTCCCTCATTACTCTGATTAGACGAGAAGAAGTTTTGTTGAAACTGAAGGTCAAGGACTTTTGAGCAGGTCTTTATTTCTGGATAGAGAGAAGATTTATTTTTATATGTTTGCCTTGTCATATGTTTCCTCCCAAGTATGTGCTTGTCTTGTCTGAATTGTCTCAGTGACAACTTTCTTCTCTTTCCTTCTCTTAGGTGTCATAGCAGTGGTGACATTTATTACCTTTTGTGTCATCGGCATCATGACCCGCTTCCTCTATCAGCATAAGCAGTCACACCGTACCAATCAGATGAAGGAGAAGGACTACCCAGAGAACTTGGACAGTTCCTTTAGAAATGACATTGACTTGCAAAACACAGCCAGCGAGTGCAAACGGGAATACTTCATCTGAAATACTACAGGGTCACTGGGTCCTTTTTGTGTTTGTGGGATTTCCCTCTCTCTTTTTCTTTTCTCTTTCCTGTCTTTTAATTTAGGTATTCTCTTTCTCTCTCTTGCCATTAATATTCTGGAACACACCTAAATCCACCAAGAGTATTGATCTCCTTCTCCCAGCTCAGGAGATCAGGTAGTTGTGGCTGCTGTAGTCCACTGACATATGCATCATTGTGAAAGTGACCACCGGAGACACAGACTTCACTATTGTAAACAAGGAAGAGACACACGTGCACACTTGCACATTCCATGTTTGTAGTTGAGTTTTTAAACGTCACTCCAGTTTCTCAGGCACTTGGTCTTGTCTGCTTTAGTTAGACTTGAGCTTTGGATCATTAGATTTAACAGTTGTCCCTGACACCCTGCCCCATACCATATTGTTAGGTATTATGGCTCAAGAGGAGAAAAAAGGTGGGCATGTGTGACAGAGAAAGACAGATCATTCTTTAAGCAAATAGTCTATTAGGGAGCCCAGTAGAGCAAGAGAGTATGAAGGAAAGAAAATCCACTCAGAGAAAGTAGCATGTGTTTTTTTATGTCTCTTGTGATAGGGTTGGGAGATTGGGAGACATTATGCCACAAAGAAATGCTTCTAAAAGCCAATACCATCTAGCCAGGGTTAGAGACTGATTATTTTTGTTTAATTTTTTATTGTTATATTTATTTTTGTTTTGTTTTTATTTTTGTGACTGGAGCAGGTATTTGTAAAGTATCCAGGACATTCTCTCCTAAGACACACCTATCAAAGAGCAATGAGCTGAATGAGTGTGAGAACCATGACAAGGCCTCAGTCATGTGTCCTGCCTGTGCCTTCTCAATGTAGGACGAATATTCGGGAGAATCTGACTCCATGAGGGCATGGAAAACGTGGCTCCCTTTGAGCTAAGGGGAGAGAGGCTAAAGACTGCCAATGAGGGAGCTCATCATAATAACTGTGAGAACAAAGAGACTGTACTTGGAGGGCCTCAGTTATAAGAACACCTAGTTGGGGGACCCAGGGCATAGTGAGTTCCTTCTGGCCTGTTTGTTTTGGTGGCATTTTGCAAGCAGAGACGTGTGTGTTTATTTAGTGTCAGCACTATAAGTATGCTCTGACCCCATTCATCATTCTCAGAACTTTCCAATATAGAATGACTGAGCAGTGAGCTACTATATACCCCTCTTGCAGTTCTGTTTTGAGGTATGGATATAGTACCCTGAAACCAAGGGTTTTCAAGAAAGCTGGCAAGAAGTAGCTGCTCCCAGAAGTTTATAACTGCTTTCTCCATGTTACTAGAACATGTTAACTAGGTTAGTCCTAAGATTACTATTCTGAAGAAAGAAACATATGTGCATTGTGACAGCATAAACAGAATTCAAATAAAAGTCTAAATTGGTTCCATGAAAAATGTTTAGGGCCTATCAACTCATTTTGTAGAGAAACTGAAAAAAAAATAAGGAAAAGGGGTGTATGAAAAATGAGAAATGTGAAGCAGATTTATCCACATCAATCTACCCCAGAAAAATCCAGTAAAGAAATAATGTGCAGGGAAGCATGAGACACATTCTAGAACACAGGTTATGAGTTCACTGACAACTGTGTCATTTCCCAAGAGGCAGGGGCCTGGCTATTTTGTGTGGCACAGTGGCCACATCTAGCTCAGGGCATTTGTGGAAAGCCTTAATTTGTAAAGCACATCACACGTTCAAGTCAGCACCTGGGTACACTAAGGTGTCCATGCACTTGCGTTGCTTCCTAAATACATCTCAGGCTTTGAGTTCTTTTGATCCCGAAGATATAGTTAATTTACAAAGGTATCTTAAATTTATTCATGTTAGGTAACCCTGATATTTTTTAACTCTGCCCTTAGACCACCTTAGGATAAAGGTGAGGGAAAAAACAACCACCCAAACACTTTGGGAAATGCTGCAAGCAAGATCCTTGAAGTATAGGATATTGATTGGCCAGTTCTCTTTTTAGGGCAGACCTGATTTGCAAAGCAGGTGCCTTAGCAGTCAGTAGAACATCCGTCTTTTTAGTAAGTGTCCTACCTCTGACTGTTCAGCACTGCTCTGGGCAGAAAGTTCATCGTGAAGCACTCACTGGCTTCATCCTGGTCCTAACCTTAGCTTTTCTTCCTTTGCAGAGCTATGGAGGTAAAGCTCGAGTGTGGCATCACAGTCCACAACTCTGAGATATTGTCCTAAATATGTTTTTTTTTCTTAAAATTTTCTATGAATTCTTACACACCCTCTTCCTTTTTAAGGATATTGTTATCCTTTTGCTAGTGAATTTACTTTAAAGTGATTATAACAAAGATGCCCTTTTTAATTTTTCTATCTTTAATATGACAAATAATCATCTAATAAAATGAGAGATTTTGAAAGTCTATTTCCCTATTCCCTTCATTCTCTTCTCCAGTTTTTACTTCTGAATTTTCTGGGTCTATAAAAAGGTTGTATAAATTATCCTTTTGCTCCACTGCATATTTCTCTGCCCCCAGAAGTGAAAGTCATGGTGAAGTTTAGCATCAAGCAACTCTAGCAGCGACACAACAGGTAAGGGACAGTAACTACCCTGGGACACTTATTAACTGGAGGGTTCAGAAATAAGCAACATATTTTTCTGGCATGATGTGGATGGATAGAAATGAAAATACAAGCCAAATCAGTGTGTATGGTTTCCTCATTCACAAATATGTATTGAGAAATAATCATGTGGGGGAATGTATAATGTCAGTCTCTGCACTCTGTATAGCACACATTCTAGTGCCTTCATCTCTGTATGTGAAGGCTGTGCATATCAGAACACTGGGTATGTAGACCAGACGATGGTTGCATGCCAAGATGGTATATTCTAAGTTGTCTCAGGGCTAAATCAGAATTTTTTTCATGACCCCACAACAAACACAAAGTGAAAAATCTAGCAATCTGCATCCTCCTAAGCTGAATACATATCCCAACTACAAGCAAGAGTACCACTTCAGGACTGGTGGCAAGATCTATTTTATTTATGCAGTTACTCAATTGTATTTTCTACTTTCAAACAACTACAACCTAAAACAAGTGTAGGAGTGTTCTAGTCCTTTATTAGCCACCACTTCTCCCTATGATATACAAATTTTATAATGTCCCCCAATATATAGCATACAGTCATCAATACCTGCTGTTTATAAAAAGAATTTGTGAAATATGGTCTCATTATATTAAGTCCAAAAATGCCTGTGCAATATCCTATCCTAAGGTGCTATTCCATCAATATTATTCTAAAGTGAGCCACAGGCCATGTGGCAGACAGATTAATAGAAATGGGTTGATTTAAGATGTAAGAGCTAGCTAGCAATGTGCCTGAGCCATAGGCCAAACAGCATGAAGTTAATATAAGCGTCCGAGTCATTTTGGGGGGCCTGGGTGGCTGGGTGGCTAAACGGACTTGGGCAGCAGGTCTGTGGGACCTCTGGCTGCCTGGGACCGAGAAACCCCACTACTACATTATTCTACTGAACAAATCTATTAATGCAAGCGACTGTATGTTTGTTTACCCTAAAGGAATTTTAGTAACAACTCTGCATTCAGTCCATGCATAAATTGCTGTGGTTTTTCCAAGAATTAGGAAAATAGTTGTTTGTCAATTTCTGGGTATCTATTTCATAAATAGATTATCTCATGTTCAGCTGAAGATCTCTGGAGCTGATATTTTACAGCTTTATTCTTTTTGGAAATAAGAAGTAGCAGTATCTTAATTCTCAACTCTTGTTAGAATCATGATTACCATATCATAGCAGAAGCAGTACCATGACTAAAAGAGTATGCAGTTCTTTTTTCTGAATTTCATCATAAGATATATGTGAAATGTCTTTGACTCCGAATGTTTTGTTGGATTTACTGCCCTTGTGAGCTTAAAGATTAATCCTAGCAGCCAATCTTATAGTAAAGAAAGTGTACAGTACACATAGCACCACAGAGCAGAGATTAGGCACAGTTAATTTGCAAACCACTTTACAGAGGATTCTAAAAGCCAATACATTTTTGGAAATTTATTATAATTTTATGCCTTTTTATCTTCCTCAAACCAGGTAAATGGCCATGCAGATGAATTTCTGTAAGGAGCGGTAAGTGAACTATTTAGACAGAGAAAGAACAAATGGTCCCTTTGTCAGACACACTTTCTCTAAATAGGGTTTGCTAGGTAGCCCTGGGAGGTCTGGGACTCTCTATTGTAAACCAGGCTTTCCTAGAACTCACAGAGAAACAGTTAACTCTGCCTAGGTGTAGAACACCATCTCTGCTTACATCAGATATATTTGAAAGGGTGTTAAATTCTCTGTGTTCTCATGTCAGTTCCAGTTAATGCTGTCCAAATGTATACCCTCTGCATATGGCAGACTATAGAGACTGCACAGAGAAAAGAGCTGTCTTTAATTCTTTACCCTTCTGATTTTACTTCTTTGTTGAACATTCACTTATGCCATAGTTCTTCTAGATTTCCCGTAAGTTGGCTGGTATTCTAGCATTTTTAACTCTCCCAGTTCAGCCCTAAGAAACCATTTGCCCATATTTAGGCAAATCTCCAAGAATGAGAATTAGTTATTGAGTGAATAATTTATTAATTTGTTGTTCATCTACATGAGGTCATACTTCTGTGTTCTACGTGAATGTTGTCAACCCTAAAGGTCATGCATGTTCTTTCTCCATACAATATTTCATCAGTTAGAAGACTCACCTTAGGAAGTTGTGTTCATAACATCCCCATGGTATTCATGGATTTGGGTGCCAAGCCTGTGGAACTACTACTTTGCTTGTTTCCAACTGCTTCACTTCTTTTGAATTCCCTAGAGCTATGATCCATCAACCTCATTGCAACAGCAGTCTGACAAGATGCTCTAGAGGCACCTATATAATCCTTCCACTCATTGCTTCCTGAAACCATTGTTTGGGTTTGCTTTGTCCTCAAGTGACCTAAGTTTAACTTAAATAAATAAAGAAGCAATGTTGTACCTGTAAGTGGCAAAGGATGTTAATGGAAGGGTGGTATGTGCAAACACAAATATGCTTCAGTCCTTGAAGGGTGCCTGAGTGCTGTTTCGTGTCTCTCATGTAGACTGACATTATTATTTTTAAAAGACTTACAGTCTATCTAAATCACTTCTGTACCAGTTTTGAGGACTTTCTGAATCTCTTTTGTGGTTTAACCCATAGTCTCCCTCAAGTCATTTGCTTTGAAAATGTTATTCTTCTTTCTCTGCTCCATGTTTACAAATTCTAAATTATTGGTTAACCTAAAAGAGGAGAAGATACAACGTGCACACACACACATGCACACACATACACACACACACACACACACACACACACACACACACACACACAGAGAGAGAGAGAGAGAGAGAGAGAGAGAGAGAGAGAGAGAGAGAGAGAGAGAGAGAGAGATTAAAAATGAGTAGGGCTGTCAGGAAACTATATAAATACCTACTTTATAGGGAGAGAAGTATCACTGCTTTGTGTTGCAAACTCTTTAAATGCCTCTTGCAAGATTCTTATGATTGTTTTGCTATTTCTGAGTGATTTCCACCCTCTTACTTTGTACTAAGATATTCTGGGAAAGAGTAATAAGGATATGTTGTAGTGAAACATTGTATTTGCAAGCTAGTCCTCTGTAGTTTATAATGTTTATTGTCTATAAAGTGGTTAAGTAAACATGAATGGTGTATTTAACAGTGGACTTTTATGCTAAAGAAGACTTGATGAAGCTTATCAAGGAGGAAGAGGGTATTCATAGACAATGGCTTCAGATGTTAAAAATGCCAAAGCTTCCACCATGAAGTAAGGATGGTTTCACTCTCCATTTCCCTGGTTCTTAAGGCATAATTATCATGCATTTGCCCTACACCATCGGGAAGAGGCAACATTATAGGCCCTTCATGAGAAATGTTTTAAACATCTTTACATGATTTTATCTGCCCAGGATAAGTTTGAAAGATGGCATCTTAAAGTAAAATAAATTATGGTAAATATCCTCAGGTCCACTGCCCTTAATCATACACTCCATGGGTTGAAGTCCATAAATATTAGAGTAAGTATAGTTGTCTTTATTTGACCTTCCTTGGTCATGCCATTCATTTGCATGCCATAATGATAGAAAGCTATGACACTCTGTCACCTAGAGTGTGTACTTTGGGAAAACCACTACCTGATACTCTGAATTCACTCTTTCCTTGCTTCCACTCACTCCATAAGTAAAGTTTGCATCAAATAGCAGGTTAAAATTAGGAGGCTAGTCCCAAGTTATAAAAAATATGATGTGTGCCAGTGATTAAAGCCCAGTCATATTTCATTAGTTCTATATTATACCATGCATCAGGTCACAGCAGTAAATCTCAGAGGACATAAAAAAAGGCACTGGGTTTGCAGAACAGGCCTCTGTCACACTGGAGCCTCTTTGAATGGCCTCCCCAGATAGAGTTATTTTCATTGTAACCTTACAGGATAATATCAATGAAACACTGACTAGTTATACTTTCTCATTATTGTCAGCCATATCTCAAAGGACATACATGAAGTAGCTTAATCCCTTCTCTTTGAATGGCAGCAGCAACCAATGTAAACTTGTCCTGCCTTAAATACTCTTGCAAAAAAGTAAGTAACTATACATTGCTTAAAGTAGTATAATAATATCATGAAATAAACTACATATTTGGTGAGGATCATTGTCAATAATTTTATCCTCACCTTGTCAATAGACAGGCTTCCCAATAGCCTATGTTGTCTGAAACAGACACTTCCCATAGTCTGCTAGCCTATGGCAGGAAGATATAACATAGGAAAATGAAGACACATCACACATTATAATAATATCTTACACAGTAGGCAACAGTTCACATTTGGTTCATGAAAATCTTAAATCCCTAAGGCAAAGAATTAACATCTTCATTTCAAGAAAGAAATTAAGTCTTTCTGGTACTTTCTTTGGAATATAAGAGGTCAGAGAGATTGCTTTTAGCGAATAATTAAGAAAGTATAAAAGGACCTCTCCAAATTATATATATATATATATAATTTGTATAGTTATATATGCATATATATACATATGTGTATATATATGAATGATGCAAACAGGATTTCTTTGATAAAAGCACAACAGAGGCAAAGCAGAACATATTCTTGGTATCCTTGGGGATTAGTTGGAGATTCCTTGTTTCTTTGATTATTAGAGTTATTGTTCATGTATCAAAATCCCCAGTCTCATGTGATGTTTTCTCATCCAAAGTCTGTTTTGTATACCATGTAATATGTCTTAATACATTGTATGGGAAAAAAGTTAAAGTTAGCCTTAGATTTCTTTTTTCTATGGGGTTTGCTGTACAGAAGAATGACTTACCTGTAAATATTGTATATTTAATAAAGAAAGAATTTTGTACCATTTTGTGTGGAACACAGATATGTCTTCTGTGTTGTTCTTGGGTTAATGAGGAGTCAAGTAATTAATCCCAGAGTGCCCACTCTGGTTTCTTAGATCATTAACTCCTGGCCAACATGACCCATGAAAAACATAAAACTCTTACTCTCCAGGTTTATTGATTTCAGTGTAGCTCCAAGTACTGTCTTGTGTTCTTTCATGCTTAACTGACTCATACCAAACTGCAGGTCAGGCAGAAAAGTGCACATGAGCAACTCACCGATTTGCTAAAAAGTATTGTTGAACCATACTGACTTCAGCATCTCCCAGAAAACCTATGGCCCTGTTGACCTCTTCTCCAGTGTCCACTCACAGCACCTGTACTTTGTGCACCTACACTCCCTCTTTCTGGAAGACTGTTAAAAGAGCAGATTACATCCCTGTCAAACAGATTTTTCTTTGTACAGGTTTATTTAGACTGGTGTTTGTGAGTCATCTGGGGACATAGACTTATCAATAAAAACTAAAGGTGACTTAATGGGCTGGGCATATAGCTCTGATGCTAAATGACTTCATAGTAATCATAAATGTCCCGAGTTTGATTCTCAGCCCTAAATAAACAAGGCACTGTGACACAAACCTATAATCACAATATTCCTCAGAAAGTGAAGGCAGTAGGATCAAAGGTCCAAGGTTATCTTGGCTACATAGTGACCTTGAGGCCAGCTTGACCTACACAAAATTCAGACAAGTAAACAAACAAATTTTCTACAATGGAATTAATTCTGTCAGACAGAATATTTACAAAATCTTTAAACTGCTCAGTCCAGAGTGGATCATAGAAGAACAGATGAATGAGGGAGAAGGAGGAGTAAAGACTTGTGAAGAATGTATCATTGAAACAGAAATGGAGAAGATCCCAAGTGGATCCGATCTCCAAAGGAATCAGCAAGGTTTGCTGATGAAAAGGCAGAAGAATGTGAGAGAAAAAGGAAGCCAAAGACTTTATTTTCACAACAAAATAAGACTTTTGCTGTTTGTAGTGGGAAGACAAATAGATGCTATTGAGGTAAATGGGCTACACAATCCTCCTTTAAAATGAGGTTCCTTAACAGAGATTAATAAAGAAATTGTAGAAAAAACACATTAGAAGTCAGCTGAAAGGATTGAAGGCTACAGATATCCATGGATCAACACTCAGAAATCTATCCTCTCTATGCAGTTGCTTAATATCTCAACACACAGTTTTGTGACTCAGGTTAAACACTGAAGTCTCCAGTTTTGGTAACAAAAATTGAAACACAAAACCTATTCTTCACAGATCCTGAAGACCAAACTAAATAATTCCTTTAGACCTCTTAGCCAAATATATACTTACTGAGGTCTTCCAAAAGGCTGCTTGGCAATTACTTGTGTATGGGTGGGGTGGGGTGGGGGAGAGTACCCCACACAGGCATGTGGAAGTAAGTATCTCTCAACCATTCTTCACATTACTTTCTTGAGGCACATTCTCTCACTGATCCTGAATCATTCATTGGACAAGATTGACTGCCCAGTGAGCCCCTGATATCTGGCAGAGATGTCAGTTTTTCCTGAATGGGTTAAGGGCAGGCACTTAGCTTTTTGTACATTGGTGCCTGGGATAGAATTCAACTCCTTATAGTTAGTTGCATTGGAAGAACTTCCCAACCAAGTTACCTCTGCTATTCTTTTATGACTCTTAGATGTGATATGTGTTACAGAACTGAACTTCTGGAAACATATGGATGCTATCCCTGCTCAGTGGCCGTTTGTAAATGACTTATGTTGGAAACAGTATCTATACTCTGGTTCTTGCTGTCATAGTTTAACCTACTAATCTTGAATAAATATAATTTGAATATCATCTGGAGAAATTTGTTGTGCTACCCTGCTTGAAAGAGATGACATGATTCATGATTCTAAATAATGAAAAAAATAATGATCTTAAAAAATATTTACCATAGCTTTCAATACTAATTTACTTACCTCATAGGCTTCTAGCAAGGCAATGGTGTCTTCAGATTTCAAGCTTTGTAGGTGACTAAGATACAGTAAACAAATACATCTCTTCTCCCTCTGAGGTTCATTTCCTCAGCAAAGAAAGGATTTTAAAACAATTTTCATGCACTAAAAGGCAAAAGTTGAGTTTTCTTCCGATAGTTTTGGGTCTTAATCATGATCACTTAAAAAATTAAATTGGTTAATGAAAAATTTTGTGAGATAAAATTGGCTTTTATGTGTCTATCTGCATTTTCTTAAAGATAATAGAATGAAGAAGAAAGAAAAGGCTCTTTGTGTGCATAATTGTATGTGTGTATATGTGATGTGGGATGCCTTTATGCTGTAAATAAAGAGACTGTTTTGGCCTATGGCATGCACCTTAGAAGTAGGCAGAAAATTAGAGCATAGATAGGAAAAGGAGTATGGAGTCAGCCAAACACATGATCCAGCCTGATGTGGGAATGTCTTTCTGTATGCTGTGAATATCAATCTTTAAATAAAGGAGTTGTTTTGGCCCACAGCCAGCACCATAGAAGAAGTAGGTGGGGAATCAGAATAGGTAGGAAAGGAAGGGCGGAGAGAGACAGACCAAGCCAGCAGCCCAAGAAGAAGCATGTAAGGAACACAGGTGAGCCACGGGCCACATGGCAGACAGATTAATGAGAATGGGTTGCGTTAAGATGTAAGAGCAAGCTAGCAATGTGCCTAAGCCATAGGCCAAACAGCATGAACTTAATATAAGTGTCTGAATCATTTGGGGGGGGGGAGCTAATCAGCTGCGGGTGGCTAAAGAGTCTGGGGCGGCAGGTCTGTGGGTCTAGACTTCTGGCCGCCCAGGGCCAAGAAACCTCACTGTAATAGATGGCATCCCAACATGGGCTGAATATCAACTTAAAGCCTGTGAAATTTTAAAAAGGGTTTTAGCACATAAACTGAGTCAAAGCAGTTCTCAATTGTGTATCAGAAGCAGGTCATTGTACAAAGAAAGCACGGGTCCAGGAAACATTCAAAATGGCACTGGCAGACTGGAGGCAGACAGTGTAAACTGCAACTAGGCTGGTTCCTTAAGTCTCACAGAAGACTCAGTAGCATGTGATTGATTTAAGGTTTCTGTTTACTTTGAACAAAAAGGAAACAAAGATGGTTTCTTAGTAGCAGCATTTTCTTAGGTATTCCCTGTTTGTTGGTGGCAAACAGAGATGTGGCTCCTTTAAGAGAACTTAATGATTCAGCTTTATCTGCAAGAAATATGTGGCTCTTTAAGAGAGTGTGAGTATTGTAAAAGCTCTTCTGGTTGGAAAATGATTAAAGATTCACAATAAAACAGATTCAGATGGGAAAAAAAACCTATAAATGGGTTACAATGTGTGTAAAAGATACATAGGCTTCAGAGAGAAAAGAAAGAAGGTAGAGAAAGTCTTTAAAAGAGAAATAGAGTAATAAAAATATAATAAGCCATGTAAAGATGGAAAATAGACACAAAATCTGGATTTTGGTTGTTATTGTGTTTTCTTTTAATTTTTTAACTGTTAAGGAGCTAACTGCAGAAAGACAAAGTCTGATAAGTTAAACAAGAATATATATTTTAAAGGTATTTTGATTTTGAAATTTGTATTTAAGGATTTATTGCTTTGGAAGAGTTCTGCTTTTGTTTCCACACAAGATGAGAACCTGTGGATTGCTTCTAGGCAAATATGGTTTCATCAACCAAGACCCCCTGAAAAAAACCTCTCTTGGGAAGAGATGGCCATATCAGATACAGGGCTGCAGACTATGATCTAGTCTCAAGAACCCTTGAGATTTTCAATGCCCTGTAATCAGCAGGAGGATGAAAAGCTAGCTAGCAATATGTCTAAGACACAGGCCAAGTGAGATGTAAGTAATATAAATGTCTGAGTCATTTGGGGTGGGGGTGGGGCTAAGCTGGGCAGGCATGTCTTGACATGGGGCTAGGCAGTCGGTGGGTCTAGACCCCTGTCCGATGGGCCAAAAATCTCCTTCTACATGTGTGTTCACAAGTATTCAGGTGTCTGTACATGTGAATGAAGAAAATGAAACAATGTTAGGTGATGATGACATTCTTCAGAAAACATGTACCTTGATATCTTAGAGATAGAGTCTCTCATTGGCCTGTGAAGTAAGAGTCATAGTCTCTTGAGAGATACCTGAAAGAATGTCTATGATAGGAACAGACAGAATATGGCGAGGGGAACTTTCAGGAACAAATACCAAGATGCTGTAATGAGTTCCCTCAATCCCTGCTGCTAACTAGCTACCCAACTGGTTTGAGGACCACAAAGATTTGCTGTTGTTCCTTGTTTTGGATTTCTTTCCCACTTCTGGATATTGGAAGTCCCAGAGAAAGGTGCCAGGATGACCAGGCTCCTATAAAACTCCCAAGAGAAGATCCCTTAACCAGAATGCACTGTAGGAATACCTGGGTTAGAACTCCATCACATTTTAAAAAATGGATGTGGTGGTGCATTTCTGTAATCCCAGTTCTCAAATGGTAGAAGCAGGAAGATCACAAGTCAGTTAACTTGGAAACATAGCAAGTTAAAAGCCAGCATTTGTATGTGAAGTCCTTTTTCAAAGATAAAATAAAATAAAGAAAAAATAAAACTGTATTTATATTATACCTTTAAATAGTAAAAAAGAAGGTAAGTGTGTGAATTTTACTTATGCAGGCTATTAAATTGCCATCTAAGATCTACCTTCTAAATGGCATTTTTTTGGTTAGCATTTCAGGGAAAGTTTTTGTGGAGGAAACTAAAATTTAGTCTCCTACCAGCTAAGTATTTTGTTATTTTTCATAGTGGCTCATGAAAGGAATTTCCCTGGGCCCAACCTTGACCAGGTACCTGTTATCAAAGTGTCTACTGCCCTGAGCCAATGACAGGGTTTCAGAGCTCCCAGACATGCAGCAGCTGGGGCTCAACTCTCTGACACCTGAATTTCAGGCTGCGGAGAGACAAATCTCTCTTTGAGTGCAACATCCATATCAGGTGAGGATATATGAACACTCATGTTGGTGCTGACTAGTCAGAAAGAGAAAACTGTCCCAGCCATGATCTCCCAGGAACTTTGACTGCTCAAAAAGTCCTTTGATTATTCAAGGCTGCCTGTCTGAGGGTCTGTCTTCCTTTCACAAGAGTAAATGACATAGCAGAAACTGGACAAGCACCTCTTTTCATAAGTAAGGACAGAATCTTTCCTTGCTCACCCTCTGATTTAGAGAATCTAACACCTGTGCTTGTCTCCCAGGGCTCATGGATGCAAGTGAAACTTTTTTTAAGGGTGACTGGTTCTACTTTTATGACATAGTTAGAGTAGTCAAAGTCAGGGAGACAGTACAAGGGCAGTTGCTTGAGGCTACATGGAAAGGAAAATGGAGAATTATTATCTATTTGATGGCACAGATGTTCAGTTTAGAGAAAAGAAAAAAAACATTATGGAGACAGGAGGTAGCTGTAGAACAATGCCATATATCTCTGAACTGAACACTTAAAATAATGAACCTTGTTTTATATATTTTATCATAACAAAAAGTGGTGTAGCATTATGAAATGAGTCACATATTGTCATTGATAGTCTATAATGCTTTATTAGAAAGTTGGGGAGATTACTGACCCCACAGAATACTTGCTGTACAAATTTAAAAAAAAAAAAGAAAGCTATGCAGAATGACATGTTCTTATAATCTTAGTGCCCAGGAAACAGAGACAGAGAGATTCCTATGGTTTGTTGGCAAGTCTGTCCTGCTGAGAGAAATTTATGAGCTCTAGATCAGTGAGAAACCCTGCCTCAAAAATGTATATATGGCTTGTGAGAAATGACACTAAAGGTTGACTCAGAGTACCTACCTATAATTACACACAGAGAGACACATACATTCACATCACACACACACATACACTCACATATACACACCCACACACAGACATACCCACAAACATACACACACACACATAAAGACACATCACATGTACTCACACACACAGATACACACAGAGATCACACATACACATACATACAAACACACACACTCACATACACTTATACACACACACAGCACTGATACAAGGTTCACACACATACACAGTCACGCCTAAGTCATCAGTTGTTGACCTGTGTTGTGCACCTGTATAGGTCACCTATTATTGTAGAAATAAAGCCACAGGAGAGGTAAATATTATTCTCAGTTTACAGATAAAGATTTCTACCCTGAACAAAATAATCTGCTAAAATATTTAGTTTTTGAGTCACAGATTCAGCACTCTTCTGGTTTGTTGTTAGTTATATCTATTAGGAGGATTTTTCCAATCTATCATTTGGAAGGAATGAATGTGAATGCCTCTAAACAAATCACATGATGGAAGAGTCAAGATGCCACTGTTTCAGCCTGATCCACACTTGGCACTTCAAAGCTTGTTAGAACTAATTTAAGTGATGCATTTCTGCTCTGGCACAAATATTCTACTACAAGCTACTCCCACTAGTGACATCCAAGTGATACCACCTTCTCAGAAGAGAAACAGGTGATAAGGTGAATCGTGAGCAACTGTTAATGCCCATGTAAGAGCTTGTTACATCAAGTATGTGAAGCAGGGAAAGTAGAACATTACTCGGCCATAATCACTGTGTCCATAGGAAGCATTCTGTGATAGGCTCATGAAACATTTTGGCAAAATGTCATATTATTTTTTATTGTGGATAGTACATTCTAGAAATGAGGAGACTATCACTTGACTTAAACTAAAGCATCTTAATTTCAAGTGTCTTCCAAAATTTTCACCTGGGGCAGGCTGGACCTCTGCCTCTAGAATAGGGGGAAAAATTAACAAACAGCTAAGGGCTTTTACTCCACTAAGCAAAGTTAAAAGATAAACTATTTCCAACAGAGACTAGTATTATTTTTCTCGTTGTATAAAAATGTCTGCCATGGTAATGAGAAGCTTTTTTTTTTTTTTTTTTTTGATGTTGTAAGGACCTAAGTTGATGGTGTTATGCTGTGCAATGCTGCTTTCATCTATTTTCTAGCTGCCATTTTACTTTTTCTTGCTATATTATTAATAAACTTGTGCATTCAAAACTGAAGGTATGACTGTCATAGATTGTTTTCTATACCAGCATTCTTTCAGGCCCACATTTTAATCAATAGTGAGGGTAATTGAGGGTAATTGAAATTTTTGTGTGTGTGTGTGTGTGTGTGTGTGTGTGTGTGTGTGTACAAACAAAATAATGCTTATTTAAAGGTGAGGATATAAAGAAAAAATGTATTTTAGCACATATGTTGTTACTAAGTTAAAGTTCTCAAGTTCTCTCCTGGATGGATACATAGAGAGTACTCACCACTAAAGGTGACCATTGTATATAGAAATACTGACATTCTCATGAAAGAGAACTCTCAGGGGCACCAAATCTTCCCATAGGAATTCTAGGAAGGGGCTTGTAATTGCTCTGAGCAAACTTCAGAATGGACAACAGGAACTGCAATGTACTATATAGCCAACATACTACTTTGTCTTCTCTTTTTAAATTCTGAGCAGCAGGCAGCCATACCAATCACATGGCCTAAAGACAAGCATACAGAGCTCAGTTTCATACACTTGCACTCACAAGTTCTATAGCACTTAATCTTACATGAAAAGACATTTTTGTGTTTTGTCATTCTTTAGGATTTATAACATGGCTTTATAATACAAATACAAATTAAATATTCTTGACTCAAAGTGCAAAACACTCTGAAATTCAATATTTTATGTTTTAAGAGTATAATTGTTTTTCTACTTATCATATGCTAAATTTTACCAAACTGGCTACACAAGTCAATTTCATTTAAGTATCTATTGTATATGCCCTAAACCCTCTGTGCTACCGTTTCTTATACTTAACTTTTCTTCTTGCAAATTGCCCTTCTATTCTCATGGCATACATACATGCTTAATTTTATGTGATCTAAAATCTACAAATGAGAGAAAAATAAAAATTCCTTTCTGAGATGCATATAATTAATTTAATCTGATTATTTTCAGTTGCATTCATTTCCTTGAACATTTTAGAACTTCATTTTTTGTTTATGAATAAAGAAAATTTTATTAGCCTATATTTTCTTTATCCTTTATTTGGTTTTACAGACACTCTTGTTGGTTTTGTAACTTAGCTACTGTAATCACATAGTAGCAAACAATGACATGAAAATATCTCCACAGTATGCTAACTTTGAGACACTGAGGGAAAACTTCCAGGAGTGCTGTACCTGGGCCACGTTTCTTGGCCTTTTAAGGAAACTTTATACTACAAAACTCAAACCTTTTTGAATACCGATATGATATAAGAAATGGAAAGTTAGCTCCATACTTGACCAACAGGATGCAAGTATACCAAGACAAGTACACAATCAACTCCAAAGTCTGTGTATTAGTTGTTGTATTCAAACGTTGTGCACAATAACCAAAGTGTTTCATGCTATGCATGGAAATATTATAAAATACAAAAATAGTGCTGAATGCTTTTGGTCACTGGTATTCCCATTAAAGCATGCTCTGCATGTAACGCATGTGCCTGTAAATTACATTAGCTATGAGAATTATACATTTCCCTTTCTTATTTATTTATTTATTCATCAATGACCAGCCCTCTCACATGGACTTTAGAAGATAGGAGTGATCATTTAAGATATAGCTGTTTTATCCAAGGAAACACTAATTGAAGATAGGTGGATGGCAGATACTATAAAGAATGGCCATGATTTATACTCCCACTGTTCAACATGAAACCTAGCTTTGGGTGTTTTATCACTGTGTATTCAAGGTATCTGATTAAAAATAATCAAAATCTTTATAAAAAAAATTGCATTTGAGAAGAAGGAAACAGCCTTTGAAAGTAAGCAGAAGAGCTGGTGATGATTCCCTGAACTGTATGTAATTGAATGCAACTTAGAAAGTAGTTGCAGAGCTGCTATTTTAAAATGACAGGTAGCATTGCTGAGGTGTGGGAGTGACTATGCATGTCAGTTGCTGCATTGAGAATGACAAGCAAAGGTGATAGACTGAGAACATGTCAAAGAGCTGACATTTAGTTCAGGTTGTCGCTGAGGAAACAATAGGGTTCCTTTTGGGTTCTTAGTCTTGTTCAGAAAAAAAAAAAAACTAAAGCACACTCAGTAGGTCAATTTTATTATAGATTAAGAGAAAAAACAATGGGCAGGCAAATTCTTAATTTTGGCAGCAGCCCAATGAGAGGGATAAGGAGAGAGAAAACAATGTCTGTCTAAGTCAACTTTCCAGAGAGTCAGTGGTGGGAAAGGGGTGGCTTCATAAGAAAAGCATCCAGGACAAAATATCAGAGCTCTGTACAATACCCCAAAGGAAAAGATAGCAAAAATAACACTTAGGCTTTTCCAAGTCAGAACTCAGAAAGTTTGGCCAGTTTGAGATAAACTCAGGTATACTAGAAGGTGGAAGCTCTGCAACGGTCTGCAGTTTTGCAGGAAGGAGGGACTTCTGGGAAGAGAGTCATTTTATTTCATTGAGTGAATAGTTATTTCTCAGCATCCCCTATAATGTTTTAGGAGAAATATGTTTTCGACATGAGGGGAATACACTCCATGTCATGTGACTGACAAGCCTTGTTTAGTTAAATCTTTAAAGAAAGAGACAATAGTACACAATTGTTTTAGTATCGTGGAATGCTGAGGCATTCTACCCAGAGCTGAGCTAGAATTAAAACACATTTCAGTTTTATTCTTTAGACTCAAACACAGTAGAGCTTTTTTTTTTTTTTGATGGATAGCAACAAAGCCCCAATATCTTTTCACATGTTAATATAAAATGCTAGGAAGTAGTTTCCTTTATAGTGTTACTAAGGGAAAGGGAGGTGGCCTCCAAAGTCTACAAGGGAGGGTCTTATTCCTGTTATATATCAGTTTCTTCTGATATTAAAATCTTACATTTTGGAAGAAAGTTTAAGACATAGGACATTAAGGGGGTATGTGAAAATAGGGTGTTGTTAAGATGCATGACATTAAAATGGAGGTAAAACACTGAGATAATTAATCTATGGGAAGGTGAACATGTTCCACAGGGTAAGTAAGCATCTCAGTAACTTCTAGAAGTCCCTAAAACTGACCTGATGCTCTAGGCCCCATATCTCCAAGTAGATATGCTATAATGATTATTGAGAGACCTTTAGATAAATAGACATGTCTGAACAGGCAAAGACCAATTCAACCACCTACCTACCTGTAGGATGTGTTCTATGCTGTAGAAATCCAGCTTTTGTGAGCTGTCACTTGGACAAAAGTGAATGAGTAATTTGTGCTCTTGTAAGTAACTCCTTACCTATATTCCTATAAATATTTTCAGTAAACTCATTGCTTCATCAAGTTAGACTTTTGTGCTTTAAGTTCTCTGATCTGTCCTTAGTTCAGTATCTGGGTGAGCAGACGTTCACCCATGTTTTCCAAGAATAGTGTTACAATCCACAGTAGCCTCCAAGAACTCTAATATCCTAACAGTGTCATGTCTTAACAAGCATGTGAAGGGCCCTAGTCAGAATTCTTTAGAAAATGAGAAGCAATAAATTATACATATAGATATATTAGGGAACGCTTATTTGGGACATAAGCTTCAACATTGTTCAGAAGACAATACAAACAGTCTGGTTCAAGCGTTTATGACATGAATCTTGAATCTGTCTTAGTCTAAGTACAAAAGCCTTGGAACCTTGGAAGTTGGAATTGTAGCTCTTTGAAGCTGAAGGGCTGAGAACCCAGGAGCAGCTCATGCATGCTGTATTCTAAAGGCCTGGACGTCTGTAGTTTTATTGTCCAGGCCACATTCAGCAATTACAGAAGGGACTGGCTCTTGTCTGTTTTCTCTGGGTCCAAGCAATTTAGAGACACTTGCAGGCTGGTGAGCAGTCCTTACCCACTCAGCCTACTCAGAATCACATGCTGATGGGATCCGTTTAAACTTCACACAGACAGAAATTCCTAGAATACCAACTCCAGTTTCCACTGGATCTTTGATCCAGTCAGACAGACACACCTCTAGTCAACTTCCAGACAGGGTATTTGGGTCGGGAAACTTCTATCTGCCTCAGCCCTCTTCTCAGCTGAGGAAATCTAAACAGAAATGTGAGCATAAAAAAGTGAAAGTGCTATTGGATTGAACACCTGGCAGTGGTGATGTATGACTTTAATCTCAACACTCGGGGGCAGAGGCAGGCAGATCGCTTTGAATCTGAGGCCAGCCTGGTCTATAGAACAAGTTCCTAGGCAGACAACAAAGCTACACACACACACACACACACACACACACACACACACGCACGCACGCACAAATCCCTGCCTCAAAAGTGAAACAAAAAAAGGAGGAGGGGAGAGGAAAGGAAAGAAGAAAAGAGAGGAAAGGCAAAAGTCGCATTTACTTGTCAAGAGGAAGAAAAATTATAAACTACAGTACAGACTGGAAAAAGATAGCTAGTAAATATTTTTAATTTCAAAGTACAGTCTCTGCTTCAACTACTCAGTTCTGCTACCCGAACTGGGAAAACAATCGATGTGAAAGAAACAAATCTGTGTTTGACTTTTCCAATAATACTTTATGCATGCAAGAGAAGTTGAAATTCCTTATAAGATGTACGTGGAAGACTGGAGAGATGGCCCAGTGGATTATACACAAGCTCCACAGGAGTGAGGATATAGTTTAGATCTCCAGAATACATATGAGAGCCCAGTAGGTGTGTTAGTCACATATAATTTCAGCCCTTGGAGTGCAGGGAGGGAAGGATCCCTGGAACAAGCTTGATACTTGGACTAGGTGGAGTTGGTGAGCTCTGGATGCAGAGAGAAACACTGATTAGGTAAATAAAGTAAACATCAGTTGAGGAAGATATCAACTTTGGGTCTCCATATTTCTTTGTAACACACCTCCATGAGCACCACACACATGTACGTACAGAGATGCAAACATTTACATATTTATGCAGAAGTATGCACACAAACACACCAAAAGCATCAAAAAATCATGTGACATAAAATATGCCTCTTTTAATTTTTTTTGGCATTTAAAAATACAAAATAAGCTGACCATGGTGGCATATTCTTTTTATTGTTATTATTTTGAATTCAAATGCAAGGAGATCTCCGTGAGTGTGACAACAGCCCAGGATATACAATGAGATTCAGAGAGAGAGAGAGAGAGAGAGAGAGAGAGGATAGAGAGAGAGAGAGAAGGAGGGAGGGAGGGAGGGAGGGAGGGAGGGAGGGAGGGAGAGAGAGAGAGAGAGGAGAGAGAGAGAGAGAGAGAGAGAGAGAGAGAGAGAAGGAGGGGACGGAGGGAGGGAGGGAGAGAGAGAGAGAGAGAGAGAGAGAGAGAGAGAGAGAGAGAGAGCAGAGAGAGAGAGAGAGAGGAAGGGAGGGAGGAGGGAGGGAGGGAGGTGGAGAGAGGGAGACGCTGACACAGAAAACTTGATAGAGGAAAAAGAGGAAAAAGAAATGAAAGAAGGAAGAAAGAAGGAAGGAAGGAGGGAAAGGGAATATGTAAAATGATCTTAGTTTACTGACATAAAAACAAGCAATTGACTGGGTAGCACATTCAAGCAGTTTTTTTCTGTTTCACTTAAACAAAAAGAAATGCTGTATTCAGTCTAACCTTTGTAAATGCGAGATGTGGAGACAGTATATATGTGTTCTTTTACTTCAGGAAGTAAGAACATGCCCACACACACCTAACTTAGGAAAGGAGAGAAAGTCTGAGAGCTTTCCATGGGGTGTGGGATTCACTAGATCAAGACTATTCCTGAGTTAGTACTTAAAGGTGCAGGTTTTATTTGGAGTAGTAGCAGCTAACATAGGTTAAATTAGATAAAGTGGCTTCTTTACCTCAGAGAGTTGATATGGAAATAAAAATCAAAGGAGTTTGTGAATAAAGAATTCTGGTTAACATAGCTGAGTTGTGGTGAAAGAAAAGAAGGTCCTGCTTTGGAGACCCAAACAATGTTTCAAACATTTTTTCAAGTTTTAGGATTTAGTGGGAATATACTTTTATTTATGCCATTGTATTAGGTAGAAGTGAGTCACTTTATAGAGGACAACACTGCAGAGAAAGACAGCTCTGTTTTACATTAGTCACTCTTCCATTGCTATAATATAACATCATCACCAAATAAAGTTAATGAAGAGATGCTTATTTTAGTCTGTGGTCGCTGAGGAATAAAAGCCTATCAATGCTCAGCAGCAAGCAGCAGGCATGCAGGAAGGAGCAGAAAGCTGAGAACTCATATCTTGAAACACAAGCACAAAGAAGAAATAACCTGGAGGGGGTGTTGCATCTGAAAGCCTACCCCCAGTAATACATTTTCTATATCAAGGCTGCATTCCATTAAACTCTGTGAACAGTACCTGTAAGTGGGGAAAAGACAATAGGGACATTTGACATTGAATGCACCACAGTGACACTCATGAACAAGAACAGAGTTTTATTCATAAAGACTTTTAATGAATAACAGGCCTGAAGAAAGAGACTGATTCTTCCAAAATGTTAAGGCTGAAGAGCATGGATTAATATGGTTTAACAGTCCAACCTGGTGTTTTGTCATTGGTTTTAAAATGGTAGTTTCATTAAAATGCAAACTTAGTAGATGATGATAGAGTTCTCTATGCCTGGGTCTGCATTTTGGAATCAAAATAAAGACTGCAAACTGAGCAGCTAAGCAGAGAGAAGGAAGGCTTCTAAGGGGGCATGGGGAGGGATATGCCAGCTGGCAAGACAAGGCTTAGCAATGGAGATAAGAAGATAACATGCTACAAACTTACATCAGATCAAAAGTCAAAAGTTGTGTACTCTGCTAAGAAAGAAAAGCTCTAAGCAAAAGCAATAAAATTCCAGATAATTCATGTGAAATTTTTATTATTTCTCACTTTCAAAAGGTGAATATGAATGCTCAAGTTGAAAAACTTTATTTTTGTGTGAACAATGAAAGATGAGGTAGAGCCTGAAACAAGATCATGTACCAAGCATAGAAAGGAAGCTGCTCTGTCCATGCTCATTAGGACTGACCATGATCTCTGGCTTTAAACCAAGATGCCCATCCCGCAGAAGAGAAGACCACATTCTGAAAAAGTTATGGGCTATTAATGAAAAGAGCTGTTAAGGAGGCAACATAGCTCCTTCTTCAGCAATCTGAGTAGGCAAAGAATGTTAAGTATTAGAGCATAAACCTTAGAGAGATTTTGGAGCATGCTAGATTCTTCTAGTTTATTCATTGAAATAAATTGATGTGTACAGAGATGTTGGAACCAGATAAAAATTCTAATGGCTGTTTATCTTTGTTTGGGTATGTCTAAGTGTGTGTACACATGTGTGTTATATAAATGTGGGGGATGCATACTGATTATTCATAAAAATCAGAAAAGGTTGTCAGGTGTCCTTGACAATCTCCCTAGTATCCTTTTGAGACAGGGTCTACCACTGTACCTGGGACTAGACTGGTGGCCAGCAATGCTCAGTGAGCCCCTTTTCTCTACGTTCTATGGTTCTGGTATTATGGGCTCATGCTTATACATGCCTGGCTTTTGCTATAGATAAAAGATATTTGAACTTAGGTCATAGCAAATACTCTTATCAAAAAGCCATCTCTTCATTCCTTTACCCATTTTATACAACACTTTGATCAATTCTACTTTCAAAGACATTCTCCTAAATAAGTTATGATCATGCACTAACCTTAAGCATGAAGATCAGTAACTCAGTCGTAGCTAGAGGTATCACTTTGTTTCTGAGTACTTTATCTTAAGCTATGTCCTACATTATAGCTCAACAATTTAAATAAGAGATTTACCATTTGATAGTCATGTACATAACTCAACATTACTAGGCACATTTATTAAGTTTAAAGAGGTAAATCTAGTATTTCATATGATATGATGACTAGATTTATTACTAAGAAATCAAAAAAATAACTGTATTTGATGAACCTGAGGGGAAAAAAAATGGAAGATTTGTAGAAATAACTATTATAGTATTTAAGGTAGCTCTAGAAAGAAGAGAGAAAGGTCTGACCTTAGGAGAGAGTATCTTTCTTCACAAGAGACATTCTGTCACCCGAGAAAAAATGCCTACTGAAGAAGGTAGGATGTAGCCCATTATAGGGACAGAAATGGCTACCACAAGCATACCAAACTTCCTCCAATACTTCCTCCCTTTCAGAGTTTCTCCCTCTGGCAGCAAGAGAAGCTGGGCTGTGCAGGTGTTTTTTATCTAAGGAACAATTATCAATAACAATAATTGAAGTTAAAGAAGGACATACATTTAACTGTAGTAAAGACTGAATGTCTCCTATATTTGTTAGTGTTCACACATTCCCCAGACCATTTCCTCTTAGTTTTCTTTATAGTATAAAAAATTGAAAGTTGACATTAATTTTCTTAATTTATTTAATGGGTATTATTATGGAAGTCAGAGTTGAACTGAGAGCCTCATACATGTTAAACAAATAGTCTAACACTGACCTATTCTTCACACACCCTCATTTCTGAGCTCCTTGAGGCCAGTGGCCCAAGCCTCAGGTGCATCTGTACACACATATAAGCAGGTCTTATTTTGGCCTCTTCATGAGTGTTGAAATGTCAGACTGAAGTATCATGATGGCTTTCATGAAAGGATATGAGATAAAAGAGGACTGTATAAGTGTGTATAAATAAAACATAGTATTTTAAAACATACCTACAAAATATGTGGATTCCGATACAGAAAAAATACAGTGTAGCTCAAATCAGTGAACATGTGAATAATTTATGCACCTAGAAAACTTAGCTATTATCCCTAGTTTCAGGTCATTCAATATTTATTGAATTTTTTTTGTTTGTGTCTCAAAAATTTATTTTGCACCATAACATTATGTTAAGACAAATATTTAAGAATCCTTAACTATGCTTTGGCTGTGCCTTTTTCATAGATCATAGAACATTGACATAGAAACTCACAGCTGGATAATGTGCAGAGTGAGAGACTGGAGTACTTAGCCCTGAATGAAATGTCTTTATCAGACTTCTCTCCTCAAGATATGGGGATCTAGGTGTCAGAGGCAGCAGAAATATTGTAAGAGCCAAAGGTGGTGGATTACTCCAAGGAAACCCTATCTTTCAGACAAAGGATGACTGAGGCAATATGAACTCACAGGGACTATGACATTGCTCATAAGACCTGCATAGATCAAACCAAGAAAAATCCCAACACTGATAAGGGAAGAAAACACAAACTATCATGTCTAACCAAGAACCTGTCTGTAACTGACACCAGCTGTGAAAGAAATTCTTGATTTTCTTCAGTGGAGTACTCTTCACTGGGTACTTAACCATACTTTATGGCTAGAGTATGCCCAGGATAGTTGGCCAACAAAAAAATCAGACTGCATTTTTTTAAAACTTTGCTTTGCTTTACTTTTTTGTCTAATTGATGTTCTTATTTGTTTGTTTCTTTTGATTGTCTTTGATGTTGTTGAGAAAGAGAGAGGAAGAAAATGAATGTGGGTGAGTAGAGAGATAAAAAAAAGTTCTGAAGGAATATGACAAAGAATATAACAAAAATATACAGAAACTTATAAAAGAAAGCATTTAGTTGGAGCTTGCTTACAGTTTCAGCAGTTTACTCACCATGGTGGGAAGCTTGGCAGTGAGAAGGTAGCCACACTGTTAGAGAAGTAGCTGAGAGTTCTAATCTGTGTTCACAGGCATCAGAAAGATATTCTATGCTCTGTTATGATAACATATTACCCTGTATGGCAACAGATAGTAATGAATGGGGGCTCCCTTGCCCCATGTAGGCACAGTGACCATAAGCCATGGAGAAAGTCAGACTGAGCCCACGTGATGAGGCTTTATTAACATGGAGAGAGGGAGAGGAGATAAAGATAGAAATTTGATAAACAGAGACAGACAGACAGACAGACAGACAGACAGATAGGTAGATAGATAGAGGAGTGGAGAGAAGGGCATCAGAGACACATAACCTCTGGCAACATGGAGAGAGGGAGAGGAGATAAAGATAGAAATTAGATAAACAGAGAGAGACAGACAGACAGACAGACAGACAGACAGACAGACAGACAGATAGATAGATAGATAGATAGATAGATAGATAGATAGATAGATAGATAGATAGATAGAGGAGTGGAGAGAAGGGCATCAGAGACACACAACCTCTGGCAACATGGAGAGAGGAAGAGGAGATAAAGATAGAAATTTGATAAACAGAGACAGACAGACAGACAGACAGACAGACAGATAGGTAGATAGATAGTGGAGGAGTGGAGAGAAGGGCATCAGAGACACATAACCTCTGGCAACATGGAGAGAGGGAGAGGAGATAAAGATAGAAATTAGATAAACAGAGAGAGACAGACAGACAGACAGACAGACAGACAGACAGACAGACAGATAGATAGATAGATAGATAGATAGATAGATAGATAGATAGAGGAGTGGAGAGAAGGGCATCAGAGACACACAACCTCTGGCAACATGGGAGAGGGAAGGACAGGGAGAGGGCTAAAGGTGGGTATCCTTCTTAAATGGAGCATGGCATCAGCACTCTGGGGTGGGCCAAGCTAATTGGCATTGGCCAGAGTTAAGAAAGTGGGACAGAGTTATGACATTCCTCACTTTTTGGTTTTACAAAAAAGGTCAAGTGTGTGGGAGTAGTGAAGCAGCAACATTCTCTGTTCTTTAGACTGCTCCTGTAGATCTGGGACAAAGTAGGGGATCAAGTCATGTATGATGAGAAAAGTGAGTGAAAAAGCTATCATCATCTTTAGATCTCAGACATCTGTCCCTTGGACGAGCTGAGAAAGCTTGGAGGCCACAGGCATCTGTCTCTTGGTGAAGCTGAAAAAGCAGGTTTCTAGAAGAGAAAGATAGATTAATAACTTTGTCCCTATGAGTGGGGCTAGCTATGAAAAGAGTGATAACTGCCGGAAAGAATGAATGGAGAAATTTCCTGATTGTACAGAAGCGGAAGGGTGAATGGAAGAGGCACAAGAACAAACGTGCTCTTCATTGGGACACCTTGGAAAACCAGGTTTCAGTTGCTGGGTAGGTGCCTGCTTGAGTCTGAAGGGGTAGTACCAACAGTGAAATCTCAGGAACATGTTTAGGTGGCTGACTAGATTGAGGGGTGGTATGTTCCAGGAGTCCTATTATCCAACAGGAAGGTTGGGCCTGTACGAGTATCTGCAAATATCTGAAAAACAGCTGGAACAGATTTATATTTGGGTATGTCATAGTAAAAGTTATTGCTTTGAGTTAAAAGATATGGACATTTTTGGGGGCCTGTTCTCAGTTTAATGAAACACATCTTTCATTCTGTAACTAACAGAAATTAACTGAATGAAAGTGGTTAAGTGATAAAGGAAAGAAAAGGGAGGCTTTTATACCATCTCTAATGTTAAATTTTGCTGTTAGGTAGTGCAAACTCTATCTACTAAGTCTAAGAGAATAAGAACTGTGTCTTTATCTAGAAATCTAAGAAGGCAACTGAATCAAAGCCTAGTTGTCAAATGGTGTTAGGGATCTGAGAAGCACAAATTATACCTCAGTTAGCAATCAAAAGAGACAGGGATTTTACCTGATGGCTACCTTAGAATCTATGTCTATATGTTCCTTGAAGACAGAGGTCTTAGAACAAGTCAATCTTCTGCTGTCTTTGGCTTCCAGTATGCCAGGCCTCAGAAAATATAATAATCTGTGGAAACACATGAGACAAAACAGCCTACCTTGTCTAGGCCATGAATTTCCCAGGATCTTGTTGTCTACCATTCGAAGAGGGCCTTGGCAGCAGCTGTGGTGAGGGGCAGCTATTGTACAATGGCTGGGATTGCCATCTCGGAGCAATTTTCAGGTGGAGGTTTCGCCAGTTGATCTTCTTGGATGCACAGAATGCTGTCAAGAGCTGGCATGTCTATAAGTCATGAAAAGTCTTTAAACTGAACATTTTAAATGGCACATTCCGCAGATCTCTGAGCATTTGGGAACTGTCTATCAAGGATGAATGATTATTCTCTAACGGTATTTGTAAATTTACTAATTGGCAACTTTGGGCCCCAGGGAGTTTTCTTTGACTTAGCCTTTTAACTTGTCTTAGAAATAAGGGACAGTATGTTCTTTTCTTTTCTATAGATATTTCAAGATGAAACAAATTGTCATAATCAGTACTTAAAAATGCTGAAAGGCTAGTCAAAGGCAGGGGAGATTTAGGCAGTGGTCTGACCTCACTGTCTAGAGCAAGTTGCAGAAGTAACTTTGTTGGGTCGACCAGCTGAAGGAAACTGATCTGAGACACTTAGGCATGTTGACTTGTGCTAATCTGGTTAAGTATTTAGCTTAAAAATAAATAAAATTTCTCAGATATCTTTTGCAATGTTGAAATTATGATCACAATTCATTATAAAATTTAGCTGCCAGAGAAAGGTGTATAAAGCCTTTGAGGTATAACTTTAATATCTAAGCTATGGATAGGCAATTACAAATGCATACTGGTAAAATATAAAAGATAGTGCAAAGTCTAGAGTGTAAGAGTGAGACCTCAGCTGAGTGTTGGAGGAGGGCAGTCAGGCATGCCAAGTGAGAGTCTGATCATGTGACCCCTGCCCTGAGTAAAGATGGAGTCTGAGGGTTTTTTTTTTCCCCTCAAGATAAACAAACATATAATCAGAAGCATTTAAAATCTGTAAAGAACTCAGATACAAGAAAGTTGGCGAAAGGAGGCAGACAAGGGGCAGAGGTCCCAGCAGTAGTTACAAAAGTCCAGGCTAAGCCCTGGGTCTCTCTGTTGTATCACTGTTGAGGGACCTTCAAAGACTACCGGGGAACTGGATTCAATGTAAACACATGAGGGTCAATTTATTGTTTTGTATAAGTTTAAATAAACCGTTGTTCTGGCACAGTGGAGGGTTTCAGGCTTGAGCACAGGGGTAAGTTTTTTTTTTTTTTTTTTTTAACATAATAAATAAGCGAGGTGATACATATCTTGACATTTCAGGATTCGGTAAAGGAGCCTGTGGTACAGTAACTATTGGCTATACTTTTGGGATGAACCCAAGCTCTGAATCTACTGGCTAAATTTGCAGTGAGAAACTAACTTTTGAATTTATTGGTTGTCAGGTGCATTCCTGAGATTCTTTCCATATTCCCAGACCTGGGCCCTGTCCTCAGGCATTGAATGCTTTTTTCCTGAAATAAAGTTTGTAAGGATAAATCCATGCCTTCACACTCTCAGCATGGGAGAGAGGGCTTTCATGTGCTCTTGCAGCCACAGGCGAGAGGTCACAGGGTCACAAGCTACTGTGGGCTGGAGCTCCAGAAATGGGGTTGGGGGGCAGATGGAAGGTAGGGCCGAATGTGAACAGAAGCCCTTAGCTAGGTGGCCTTGGTATGGCTCAAGACACTTCAATCTCACAGGGGTCTTCCAGGGTAAGTATGGTCTTATGAATGACCAAGCTGTCTCACCTGCTATCTGCTAATTGGACAGGGTTCAGAGAGGGCATTGCCCAAAAGGAACAGAAGTTATGATGAAAACTAAGACCACAATTATGGCCAGAAATGAATGTTAGATGCAAATGGGAGATCTTGGATTGGGGAGCTTACTGACTGAAGGTTGTTTCAGAGAGTCCTAGGGAGCTCAAGAGAAGAAAAAAGTCCTAGAAGGAGTCTGTCAAGTTTGTGTTGGCAATGTTATGTTATAATAACACATATACCCTGTGTAATAGCAGACGGTGATTGATTGGGGATGCCTTGCCCCATACAGGCACAGGGACTAGCAGGCATGCAGACAGTTATATTGGAGACAGTTATACATGGAGAGACTTTATTATTATGAAGAGTGAAAGAAGAGATAGATGGATAGGAAAAAATTACAGATAGACAGATAGATAGACAGAGAAAAAAATGGACAAATGGACAGAAGGATGGATAGACAGACAGGCAGATGGATGGATGGATGGATAGAGATAGTTAGGGAAGGGGAAAGGGGCAATCCGAGATGTGTTACCCTTGTGGCAGGGTAAGAAAGAGAAGCATGAGAGAGTTTGAAGGTGGGAATCTTTCTCAAATGGAGCTTGACATCAGAACTCTGGGTGGGGACAGTCTAATTGCCATTGGCCTTTCAGAAAGTGGGACAGACTCCTAACATTCTGGGCTTGGAATGGTCTTCTTTGAAACCTCAAAGCCCAGCCCCATTGAGGTTACACCTCCTAATTCTTTAAAATAGTATCACTTTCTAGTGACCAAGAATTCAAATATATGAGCCTGTGGGGAACATTCTTATATAATTGCATAAAATGGTATAAAAATTAAAGGAAAGAAACAAAAGCAATTAAAAATTTAAAGGAATACTAGTTCTATGAAAGTTTAGTTAATGGGGGTAACAGCTCCCTGTCACGGTTTCACTGGCTAAGACTATGAAACAGGAACAACTGAAACAGCATATTAAGGAAGAACTATTTCCTCTGATTAAGAGAATGAAATCTGTGGCCTGGGTAGAACCGGGATATTAAAGTTGCAAGAGACTACCAAAGAAGACAGACCCACCCTGAGTCGTGTTAAAGAAATAGATGGAAAAACTATGCCTTTACTGAGATACTGTACTTTTCCGAGGCAGATTTTCACTCTGGCCAAGTCATTACCAAGTGGTTGTGAGCTTCTGGTGGATCTACCCATGTTTCTAACTCTGAAAGATATAACTGTTGTGTTGTTATTGCTTGCGTTTATTTTTTTGTCTCTTTTCTTTGAGTGGTAGCTAGAACTAAAGCATGCTTTCTCTGGCATTTTGAGTTTTCTTAGCCCTTCTCTTACAGCTTTACTTTCTATGTGACAGACGGCTGCCATCTGACTGATCCTGTGACGGCTTAACCAAATGCTATGGCATTTCCCCTATGCATCATCATTTCACCTTCTCTGGACAGATTTCAAGGTTTTAGAAATATTTTGTTTTTTAAAGCTAATAAAATAGTCCGATAACTTTTGTTTGAACCTGTTCTTAAATTCTGATAACTAAAGCAAGGACTCCAAGAACGGACTCCAATTTCCCTTACATCATAGGATATTCACTAAAGGAGATGCCACACTTCAGGTGACACCCCCTTTAACAACCTCACCTAGCATCCCTCTGTATTTGCAGCTGTGTGACTTTCCCTGGGGAAATGTGAGAAATATCTAATCATCCCACACAGGTGACAGACAAAAGAAGTGATTCTATCCAAGTCTAGTTGATGGACTTGTTGAAGTTAGTTATAGGAGCTCAAACAATTGAGAGACAGCTGCATCAGTGAAAAAAACACTAAAAATTGCTCAGCTTGGCAGTAGCTTATGACACTGCAGTCTTGGAGCTTCCTGCATAACTGGCAGGTAGTTCCACTAGAGTCTCTTCCTCCATGTCAATTTTTACTTCTTGCATCATCATGGTGTGAGTTTTGTAGCTAACTGAGTTTAAGTTCTGTATGTTTTTGGAGCCTTTTGTCACTCCAAAAGCTTAAGTTTCCTAAGCTTTGTTTATGAGCTTCTATCTTCTATCCAGAAAGGAATGTTTCATTTTGAATGGAATAGCAACCCTTGATTTTACAGTGGCCTTAGAAATATGAAACCCCTTGTGCCATATCTGAAAGCTCTGTGGAGTTGGGGTTATTTTCTTGTTCATTAACCAATCACCATGTCAAGATGGCCGGGAAAGTGACTTGTAAATTGCTTATTAGCCTGCCCTCTTTTCTGAGTTCTAACTTGAAGGGCATAAGTTTTTCTCTTCCATCTTTTCATCACATTTTTGGTATACAAGCCTGAATCTGAAGCGTGCTATCCCTGTTCCTGCAGGTTGTCTCATTCCTTCTCTGAAGACCTTCCTTCTCTGTGAAGCAGCTGACATTCGTCACAGAACATGTCAGTCTTCTTAGACCCTAACTCAAAGGCATGGCTGACACATTTCCTCTTCCCATCTCTCTCTTGGCAGCTTCTGGGATTTACAACTTGTATAATAGTGGTTTCTTTCTTAAACTATAATAAAACAAGCCCATACTTTAACAACACATAAAAACAAACTAACATACAGCAAGTAAAAGTGACCTGTAGATTTAAAAGCTATGCATATCACTTAGTTCTATGAAAACTGAAATACTTTTTTCCATAGAAAAAAGGTCATATCAATAAATAATATTTGAAGAACTATTTATATCCCCCAAGTCTAATCTTTTGGCATTAATGGATACAAGGAATGAGCCACATAGTAGAGATTTATAATGTACTTGGTCTGTGCTACTCATACAATCTTTATCAGGATGGGGAATTACCTCCTAATTTTCATTAACTTAGTTTTAGTCTATGAAATTATATTCTGGATAACTAGTTGGACCATAACAAATTCAATCCTCTGCATTACAGTTTCCCTTAACAGGAAATGAAAATTGTCAGAAGTGACCCTAGAGTAGCAGTTCTTGATGGTTGTGATCCCTTTGATGGGGGTTACAAGACCCTTTCACAGGGTCATCTAAGACCACTGGAAGACATAGATATTTATAATGAGATCCATAACAGTAGCATTATTACTGTTAGGAACTAGCAACAAAAATAATTTTATGGTCATATCATCAAGAAGGTTGAGAATGATTGGTCTAGGACCTCTGTAGTTTTCAAGGCATGGCAATGCTGAGAAATATCTTTTCTCGGAAGCAGATGCAGAGAACCACAGCCAAGCACCCAGCTGAGCTCTGTGAGTCCAGTTAAAGAGGAGGAAGAGGAATCATTTGAGCAAGGGGCAGGGTCAAGATCCTGATGGGGAAATTTACAGAGACAACTAAGCTAGTGGGAACTTATGAACTTTAGACTGACAGCTGTGGAACCTGCACGAGACCAAAGTAGGCCCTCTGCGTGCAGGAGATAGCTGTGTAGTTGGTCTGTTTGAGGGTTGTCTGGCATATGAGCAGGCTTTGGGGGATCCAATTACCTATGGAGAGACACCTTGCTCAGCCTTGATGTAGGAGTTAGGGGCTTATTCCTGCCTCAACTGACTGTAACAGGTTTTGTTGACTCCTGAGGAGATGCCTTACATTTTCACAGGAGGGTATAGGAATGGGTTGTGGGTTGGGGGAAAGCTGAGGGAACAAGAAGGGAGGTGAAAAGGGTATCTGTGGTTGATATGTAACATGAATAATTTCTTTTCTTAAATAAAAAATACACATAAAAAATAAGACATCATTTTATCGACAATGATTTTTCATTATGACCATTGACCAAGTCCAAGAAACCATCCTTTTAATGGAGGATGATAGTGAAAAATGATAAAATTAGTAATATATTTTTCTTAAAACAAATAGCATAATCAAAAAAGTGAAACAATTTCTAATTGTAATTTATATTTGATCAATGTTCCTTCAAGGACAAGGTAATAATCTCTTTACAGTTGCAACAAGACAGTTTTGTCTTTAGAAGTTTGGTTCACTTCCATGTCCTCAAATCACATGACTGTGCCTCTCCCAACCTTTTATCAATATTAATTCCTCTATTATTGATCATCAGTCTTCTCTTCAATGTGTAATTTTATTTGCTAAAACTTGTATAAGTGAATCCTTTTGTAGGCCTGTAGCCATCCTGCAGGAATGGGGATATTTTAAATAGACTTTCTACCTCCTCCATTTAGCTATCAGGCTCTCGAGGCAATGTACCACAATAAATATAATTTCTCCAGGAAACTCTGGAAAGAAGAAGGAAAAGGAAACTGAGTATTAGAGTTGGAACCTCTCTCCATGGAAAAGAATTCACACAGTTCTGAAAACTTGTCAGACTAGAGCTGAGGCAGTAGACAATGGTAGACAGGATCACATCTTTATCAAGGTTGCTTAGTTATATGTGCATTTTCTCCTCTGTTTAAAGATTATCTTCATGTAAACAAAAAACCAAATGAAGCATGGGGGGGTGGTTATCACTAGACCTCTTTGTTCCTCTTCCCAGTGTGGCCACATTGAATAAATCTGTTTTTCTCCATTACTTTAACTAGCATATTAAAGACTGGCAAAAGAGTCTAGCTTGTTAGGGATATCAGATCTTAAAACCCAATGTTTGAGTCTTAAGAGAAAACATTTTCTAATGGTTTTCCCATAACTGTTATTCTGACTGTTCAGGGCTACACAGCTCTATTCTAGGTTTTCAGGTGGCTGCCAACTGTCTTGCTGGTGTCATATCAACACCAACAGTAGCACATTCCTTACCGTATGCTGAGTGACTGTGTAAGGTTCTTAAGTATAATTCAGTCACGTTTTTAAAACCAATGCGAAAGATTGACACATGCATTAAACAGAGACTGAGGATGTCAGTGTATGTTGAATGTGTAAGGTCAGACTATTGGGTTGAGGCTACAGGGTAAGCAGAGAAACTCAAGTGGTACCCTGGAGCTGGCTCTGGCTTGAGAACCATCTCTCAGACTTCAAGTCTGTCTCCCTTTGATCGAGCCTTGAGGCAAGGAGGAGTATTAATTACGTGCATCAGGAAGGGACCGACTACTATGCCCAGGCACTCACCAGCTTTAGCTTTATCCTGCTAAGTTTTTGGTCACGCTTAATCCTAATATAGGTGATGATTGACTTGGTCCACAGCCATTATCATTTCCTGAGAGCCCAGGTAACAATTTATGCATTTAAGAAAATGACAGACTCCCATCCTTGGGATCCTCATTCTGGGATTGAGAGCAATAAGGGATTGAGTAGATGATGATTCTAAAAGCCAGATCCAAGAGGGAGACTATCAGAACTGGCATAATTGAAATGAAAATAAAAGAGTCTGATAAATACACTGCTGTTTGCAATTTTGACAAATTTGTCTCTGAACTTAGCCTCCCGAGAAGTTAAACTGTCAGACTTTATTTTTTAATAAATTAATTCTCTCTCTCTCTCCTCTGTCTCTCTCTCTCTCAGAAAGAGGGAAAGAGAGAGAGCACATGTCTATAGAAATCAAAGCACATAAAAAGACAACTTATAGGAGTCAGTTCTCTTCTAGCATAAAGGTCTCAGAGATGAAATTCAGATCTTTGTGCTCAGCTGCCATCTTGCCAGTCATGGACCGTCACTTTCTGAAGAGCTGTGTAGAAACCAGGACAGAACCCAAGATAAAATGGCTATTCTAGTTATAACAGATTGGAGATGTGAACTGGAGAGATTAAAGTGTCTTTGCAACAAACCCAGCCCCGATGCTATGTCAGGTCTAAAGTAAAGCAGGGAAGAAGTGCTGCCATTTAATTGTCACTGTTGATTCTGAACAGTTTTGAGTGACAGGAAACTGCATGGAGAGATGATACTAAACTTCAGAAAAGAACAAAGGCTGCAACTTTATATATCTGTGAGTTTCTTAAAGCAGTATAATTCTTTCCCAAAGGGTCTGAATATATCTGAGTCAGTCAAGTGCCACTCTGGGCCTCAGTTTCTTACTAAAATGAAGGGAACAGGCACACTCTGTGTTGCATTTTCATCCAAGTATGAGTTTATGATTCTGTGGTTATTTGAGGAAAATAAAGTCCTACATAAAATGGGAGACAGTTCATAAGTAAACAAGTGTGAGTGTCTACGTTAAATGGCTGGAATGCATGTCCAAAAGAATGGAAATAGTGTGTGCACCTAGAACACTGTTAGCAGAGTGGCAGTGACCTGAGGATCAATGCTATTTATTGGATAGCAAGAATATATTGCTGAGCTCCTAGCTAATAAAGTTCCATCTCAAAAAAAAAAGTTAGACAGCATTCTTAGGAACGATATTTAAAATTTATATCCAGCCTTTGCTTTCAGATGCACACACATATACATGTATATATAAATGTAGATGTACATATTCAGGATTTTTGAAGAGATTTAATTTTGTTTACAATTCTGCATACCTACATGTGTGGGTACATGGATGTGCAGATACCATGGAGGCCAGAATAGGGCACTGGATCATCTGGAACTGGAGTCACTATGAGTGAGATGATGTGTCTGCTGAGATGTGAAATAGGGACCTCTTCAAAAGCAGCATGCACTCCCCAATGTTTAGCCATCTCTGCAACCCCTGGCAGGCATTCTGAATCAAGGTCACAAAACACAGATGTAATCACCTTCTAAGAACAACAACAACAAAGGAAATTTATTGTTATCTTCATCAAATTCAAATTTAGACTTATTCTTTAGCTAATAGAGCTTATACTGTAAACACTTCCATTTATTCTTTATCTCTTAATACCAAAAGCCTGATTTGAAATAAGATCCAACATTTTCATTTGGCTGAAGGGGGGATGACGTCTCCCAAAGGTTATATAATGTCTCCATTACTGCTTAGACAGAATTGAAAGAAGGAAAAATCATGTACAAGGTTATTTGACTCCAATACCTTGTCCTTGATTGCATCAAACACCAGGAAAGAGAGAGTAAATATTTCCCTAATGTATGGCAGGCATTTTGATTGACATTTCTAAAGAGATGGAGTGACTATAGAGAAAGTCAAATGAGTTTAATCAAAATTTTATGTGACAAAAGAGCCTTATAATGTGACAGGAAAGTGAGAGAAAGCCTTGTGTTTTTATGCTGTGCCTGAGAGAAGCAGACATGTATAAAGGCATGTGACAGTCACCTAGTGATCAGAATGGGATGAGGAATCAAGAAAGTTTCACTTATCTATAGGCAATACTTTCCTGTTGATATGAAGTGAACATGTGTCTTCTAGGGACTTCTGAAGGCAGAAACGGTACTTGATTTCCTAAGTCCAGTGACATAGGAAGGGAGAGACATATTCTTGGTTTACATGAGGGACACGGGTCAGGATACATGAGGGACATGGGTCAGGAAGGAGAAGTGGGGGGCACGGTGAGAAAACCCTTGATTTTGAAGTTTTGCAGTTTTCTTCATTTCTATGGTCTCAGTTTTCTAAGACATCAGTCTATGAATTCTGCTATTTCATCTTCCACAATTTCCATAGTTACCTCCATTGACCATCTCAAAAAAACGACAGAAGACTAGAACTTGATTAAAAGACATTCAGTTATCTGAAATCATCTCATCTAAGAGTGAGCCCAGGAGGTGCTCTTAGTAAAAATAGGAATACACTTTGTCAGTAAGTCCATAAAGAAGATGGGTAGATAGAGGGTGATAAGTGGGTGAAAGATAGGTAGATGATTTGAATAGATGGTAGATAATAGACATAGAATATATGATAATACTTAATAAACAGATAATAGATTAGTGACAATAAATGATAGATTATATATATGTATATATGTATGTACACACATGTGTATGTGTATGGTGATATGTTTCATATTTAATAAAACCAGTCTGAAATATCAGAGGAATCTACCCATAGTTAATCCAGGAGGATCAAAAGTCGTAACTCACACCTTTAATCCCATAACTGGGAAAGACTGGGAGTGGTGACCTATGCCTTTAACCCTAGCAAATCTAAGTTTGAGGGCAGTTTGGTTTACAGAGGATGTTCCAAGATCCCAGGCAGGCATTGGTGGTACCAGGCTTTTAATCCCATAACTCCAGAGACAGATGAGATATCTTTCTGTGTTTCTGTGTGTTCACGGCTAACTACCAAATACTAGTATACCATTACTTATAATCTTAACCTGGATGTGAACCAATTGGGCAAAGAACGTATTTAAGACAGGCATAGAAAGACAGAAATGAGGACTATTGTTCATATTTTAGAAAAGCAAGACACAGACATACAGGTTGCACATTATCCTCCACACCAATCTTAATCAAGTGCCAGGAAAAATAACAGGTTGAGAACTATGGGATCAATGAATAAATATGAAAGTGACTTTGGGGTCCACTCTGCTGAATAAACTTATTTGTTTATTATCCGTTGAGGCAAAGTATAAGGGTGTTATACTAAAAACTGACATCATGTTCTAATTTATATAATCTTTTTTCAAAACCCACAGAAGTGCAATCTCCTTTATACAGTAACTCATGCTGCATATTCAGTTACTGCACTTTGTTTCAGAAAAATTTCTCGATTGACAAAATATAAAACTTTGAAGATAGAAGTAGAGCTTTGTGGCTCAACACTTAAATAGTGGTCACTAGGCCCTGTGTTCAATTTTCAACCTTGCTCAAACCAAAGCAAGACAAGAAAGCTAAGTGCAAGGGATGATGGGGTGGCTCATCAAGATTGCTCTTGCCACACAAGCCCAAATGACCTGAATGTTGTTCCAAAAACTATATAAAGGTGTGAGGTATAAACAAGCTTCATAAATTTGCCCTCTGACTTGCACAAACACCTGTTAGCACATGCACACACACAAACACCATACAAGCATGATGTGGGAAGGTCTTTCTGTATGCTGTGAATATCAATCTTTAAATAAAGGAGCTGTTTTGGCCCATGACAGGCAACATATAAAAAGTAGGAGGGGAAATCACAGCATAGGTAGGAGAAGCAGGGCAGAGTCAGATCAGACCAAGCCAGCCACCCAAGAAGAAACATGTAAGGAACACAGGTGAACCATGGGCCACGTGGCAGACAGATTAATGGAAATGGATTGAGTTATGATGAAAGAACTAGCTAACAATGTGCCTAAGGCATAGGCCAAACAGCATGAATTTAATAGAAGCATCTGAAACCTTTTGGGGGGACTAAGCAGCAACGGGTGTCTAAGCGGTCTGGCATTGCAGATCTGTGTGTCTTGACTTCCAGCTGCCCGGGCCCAAAAACCTTATTGTAACACAAGTACACAATGATAATAAATAAAACTGTTAAAAGAAATTGAGTTGAAATAAATTTTAGGTTTTCTTAAGAATATGTATAGAAAGGCCCACAGTATTCTCTCTCTATTCTCTCTCTGTCTCTCTGCATCTATGTGTGCATACATGTCATATGTGTTTACCTGTGCATATATATATGTGTAAATGTGAGGATTTAAAGTCAGCATGAGGTATCTTCCCCTATGTCTTTCCACCTAATAGTTAACGCAGATCCTGAATCTGTCATCTAGGCAGGCTGGCTAGCTAGCAAGTCCCAAAGATCCCCCTGTCTCCACTCTCTTAGGTTTGGAAATATAAGCTCTGGCTCTCACACTTGCCTTTTACATGGACACTAGGTCCTCATATTTGTGCAGTGAGCCCAGTACTCATAGAATTTATCATCCATTCCTGGGTCACAGTAGTAGGCACAATTATATTTTTATTGGAAAATTAACTTAGAAAACTTATTTAATTGATAAACACTTGCACCTACTTTTAAAATTAAAATAGTTCATAAGATTTACAGAGAAAAGAACACATATCAGACCCACCCAAACCCCTCCATATCTTCAATTGCCTAAAGAAAAGTTACTGACCTACCTACTCAGTAGTTTCATCTCATGCCTTCCTATAGCTTTCCATGGACCTCTGACTTTCAATATTAATTTTAGGTAGATACAAGAAAAATAATGACAAGGTTCTTATAGTCTAGAACTCCATCTAGAAGATGAAGACACTGGTACTTTCAACACCAGCAGGCAGTGTTTGTATCATTGTAAATACAAGTGTATTTCTCACCCAGCCAATTACTATGCTATGATTGAATAGATTCTGCAGTGAAAAAAATCTGTCTGATATTTTCTTGTGTTTGAAGGTCTTTGTGCTGGCTGCAAATTTACCATTAAACTGCCTGGGGTATGATTTTCCCCTTGTATCCTGACATGCATCAGCTATGCTGTTTCATTTCACCCTTGCCTCTGGAAGCTTTTGATCTTGCTACAGCAGTCAAGGCTGCTGCTCTCCAGCCATGGCTGAGTGATCCTCCTGGGACTTCCCTCGGCCAAGCCAGGTGTGGGCTGTGCTTTTCACTGCTCTCCTTTTCCTTTATCTCAAGGAAGAAACCCCCACCTTGCTTCCTAGTGTCATTTTTGGAGAAAGCGTCAGTGAATCATAGGGGCTGGGGGGGGGGGAGAAATAAAATTTTTGTCTTGAATCCTGAAAAGTCATACAAAATACACATGATTCATTATATAAAAATTCTAACTTGTAATATATTCTTTAAGATTTCTTTTTAACCTTTTTATTATTTTTTAGAAGTTCATACTTTTATATAATGTGTTCCTATTATTCTCCCTTCTTGACCTCTCTTAGCTACCCTGTGTAGCAGTGGGGTTTCTTGGTCCCGGGCAGCCAGAGGTCCAGACCTGCAGACCTGCCGCTCCAGACGCATAGCCACCCATCTCTGTTGCTCGAGCCCCCAGAAATGACTCAGACACTTATATTAACTTTATGCTGTTTGGCCTATGGCTCAGGCACATTGCTAGCTAGCTCTTACATCTTAAATCAACCCATTTCTATTAATCTGTCTACCACATGGCCCGTGGCTCACCTGTGTTCCTTACATGTTTCTTCTTTGGCGGCTGGCTCTCTCTGACTCTGACCTGCTTCTCCTACCTATGCTCTGATTTCTCCTCCTACTTCTTCTATGGTGCCTGTAATGGCCTAAAACAGCTCCTTTATTTAAAGATTGCTATTCACAGCATACAGAAAGGAATTCCCACATAACTTCCCCCTTTCTGTCTAATCAAAAAAGAAGGTTTTAATTTTAACAAAATAGCCACCAATCAAGAATTACAGTTATAATATCTAGTCTATTTGTATTTAGCAAAATTAAAGAAAATACTCTTATCATCTACCTTATCTTTATGAAACTAAAGTTTCATATCCAATATAACTTTTAAATGGCTAAGAAAAACTATACCTATAACTATCTAATCTTCAGCTACATCAAAGACCACAGAAGGATATATTTACCCAGTAAACCGGAAGTGCAAGCAACTTCCAAAATCTAGATTTAACAGAGATGACACCTATATGCCTGGACAGTCACCAAAAGTTCCTTTATAAAGTTGAGGCATCCATTTTCAGCCTACAGGTCCAGAGTCTCTTTTCATTTCAGTGAAGCAGGAAGTCTGCTCTGCTCATTCTGGCACAGTTCATCAGTTGCTTTTCCTCGAGTCCTGAAGAATGTCTGACAGTTTTTTTCTGCAAAGAAGGAACCTGAAGGACCATCTGGGCTTGTTCTGCCACAGTTCAGAGGTCACCTTCTTATGGAACCTTCATGTCCACTTCTAACAGCATACTGTCAAGCACTTAATAGAAGAACAGGTTCATGTCCATTGGTTAACCATTGCCACAAAAAGAGTAGACTCCATGTGGAGTTTCTTCGATACCCATTTTTCTCTTGAAGTAAATTGGTACTGCCAGGAACAGATCTGTCTCACTGTTCAGAAAAGTCTAAGTTCTTAAAACATTTTAAATGCCATATTCTGTAGGTCTTCGAAGTATTTGAAGATTACCTAACTAATTGAAATATATCTTTGTATACCTAAAAATCCTAACTAACCTAACTATAAGTTTGATTATCAAAGGTGACTATTAACCTTCATTTCTTAATTATACATTAAAATTTTAAATCAGTTACACGAACATCATACCTTAAACAAAATAGAAAAACACATATAGCATAAGAGAATTGACCTTAAATTTGTATCAATAAACCAAAATCCATACCAATGTAAAGCACTTTGAGATTAACAGCTGATTTCTTGATCTTAGTAAAATCAATAATCTAATTTTTTAAAAAAATCATTGATATGCCATATCCCCCTTTTTTTCCTTAGGAAGAGATTAACTATGACCAATAACCAGTTATAATTAACAAACATTTATAAACAATATTTTGGTAATTGGGGCATAGTTTTCCATTATTACTTCCTGCTGAGTATGGGGTGTTGAAAATCTCATGAGTTTTTAAGACTGGATTATATTCTGCAGTCTTGAAATTGACATGGCCATCTCTTCCCATCAGAGGTATTTTCAGGGGGGTCTTGGTTGATGAAACCATATTTGCCTGGAAGTCATCCACAGGTTCTCATCTTCTGTGGAAACCAAAGCAGAACTCTTCCAAAGAAATAAATCCTTAGACACAAATTTTAAAATCAAAATACCTTTAAAACATATATTCTTATTTAACATAGTAGCCTTTGCATTTACAATCCATTGTCTTTCTGAAGTTAGCTCATTAACAGTTAAAAAATTAAAAGAAAACACAATAATAACCAAAATCCAGATTTTGTGTCTATTTTCCATCTTTACGTGGCTTATTATATATAATTTTATCACTCTATTTTTCTTTTTGAAGACTTTTTTTTACCTTCTCTCTTTTCTCTCTGAAGACTATGTACCTGTTACACACATTGTAACCTGTGTATAGGTTTTTTCCCATCTGATTCTGTTTTATTGTGAATACTTAATCATCTTCTAACTAGAAGAGCTCTTTAAAATATTCTCACTCTCTTGCCACATAGTTTTCGTAGATTCAGCTGAGTCAGTAAGTTCTCTTAAAGGGACCGCTTCTCTGTTCGTGACCAGCAAACAGAGCACACCCAAGAAAATGCTGCTACTAAGAAACCATCTTTGTTTCCTTTTTGTTCAAAATAAACAGAAATCTAAAATGAATCACATGCTACTGAGTCTTCTGTGAGATTTTAGGAACCAGTCTGATTGTAGCTTATACTGTCTGCCGCCAGTCAACCTTTTTACTATTTTTTAGAAGTTCACACTTTTATATAATGTGTTCCTTTTATTCTCCCTTCTTGCCGTCTCTTAGCTACCCTGTGTCCCTCATAGCCCCTTCTTCTTACAAATTTCCTTCCAAAACCCATGTCTTTTTGTTCTATTTTGGGTTCCACAAAGTTTAACTAGGACGTAAGGCAGTTGAAATGACCAGGGGTATGGAGGCTTGTGGGTTTCCCAATGGGGTAAAGCCTGTAAATGACTGCCTCCTGTAGTAGGAAGTTTCTGGCCTGGACTTTCAGGCCTAACCTCAAGGTTTTGACCTGCAGACCCACAGTCCTGCAGTCTCCCAGTCCCACAGAGACACACAGATATTTACAATTTGATACAAGGCCAGGCATATCACTTGCTGGCTCTCTACCCTTCATCTAACCCATGACTCATCCTGTTCAGCCATGGGTCTTGGTACCTTTTCTCACAGCACCATGGTTGTCCTCTGCTTCTTCTGGCTTCTCTCTGGCATTCTGCTCTGTTCTTCCAGTTCCCAGAGTTCTCCTAGTCTGGTAGCCCCACCCACACTCCTGCCTGCCTTTGGCCAATCAGCGCTTTTTATTAAGCCAGTGGGTGAAACAATTATTTACAATGAAACAACACAATCCTCCTATAGCCTCCCTTTACCAGGATCTGAGTTACCAAAAGTTTAGCAACATTTTTTTCAACAATTTGTTGAATTTCCAGATTCCCATTTAACATAATCTCACTGAGGAGCCCCAGGAATTTTAGAACCAATTCTGTAGATCAGGTTGACTCACAGATATTATAAAAGATGATGACACATGACCACATTTAATACCCATATTTAGACCATGCACTTCTGCAAATATTAGTAAAAGTTTTATAGAGATATATTTTTATAGTTACAATTCATGATGTTTCCTTCTTCCACACTGTGTTTGCGTGTGTACATGCATTGTGCAGGCACACACTCTCTCTCTCTTTTTCTGTGTGTATGTGTGTGTGTGTGTATGTGTGTGTGTTTGTGTGTGTATTCATGTTATTTTAGATGTATGTGGATAATTGTGGATATGGAGGCCAGACATAGATGTTTGGTTTCATCTATTTAACATCTTATTGCTAAGATAAGGTCTTAGTCTATTCTAAAACTCACTGATATAGATTTTGTAAACAGCCAGCTTGCTCTAGGGTTTCCTTTTATGCACCTCATAATGCTGGAATTATAGGTGGGTTTAAAACTCTCAGATACTTTCCCAGGTATCTCTGCTTTGATATTCAATTTAAATGAATGAAAAGTATGGGGCAATTTCACTGACATATTTGTGTCTTGTTCCCATCAGATTTTACAGGTATCACTTTACTGCAAATATAAGTTCTCACAGAACTGTGAAGTTTCCTTCCATCTCATCACCAGTTTTGAAACAACTCACTGATTTGTTCTTCACCCTTCAACATCTTGCCTTTCCTGTTGCTCTACGATTCCATGAGGGCATCATGTGTTGAGAATGCCTTTCCCTCCCTAATGTTCTGTGAATGTCTTCCTTTCTTTAGGATGCTAAATGGGAAAACGTCAACAACTCCTTTATAATTTCTTTCTTTTGGATTTCTGTCTGTTTCTGAAGAAGATAATTTGAACATGTGAATCTGTCTTTCTGTCATTATGAGTATACTCCCTAATGTTATTCCTCTGTTTTTGAGATTTGAATTGATATCGACGTTTTCTTTTGCTTCATTAACTTATTGTCTTAAAATATTTTCTTCTCTCTACCATTTTCTATCTTTATTTTGCTATGACAAAATTAACTATGTGCCAAATACAACTAAATCTACATTAAGACCCACTAAATCTAATAGTATTGCTTAGTTATCTTTGTAAAATTCACACACACACACACACACACACACACACACACACACACACACACACACACATACACCCTTTCCTAAAAGTTACACTCTTAAAACTATAGTTGCTCAAACAAACATTTTTGATGCCAGTGTGGAAAAGTTATTCATGAGTGGAGATGAAGCAAAGGTCTGATGATGTGGAAGGTAATTTACACTCTCTTCTTCTTTTCCAAACCTTTTTCAATGCCTTGCCTTAACGCTTAAGAATCATTGGCATTGCTCCTAATGTACTGCCCCTACTTAATATGTTAAATGCATCATTTGAGAGTTAGTGTACTCCCTACTGTGGTTATTTTGTTAAATACAGTGTGCCCCTTATGCCAAATTCATACACTATTGATATGGCTTGATTTGGTGACAAAACCCTAGTGAAGTAAGGTCATAGGGTGACCCACTGGCCTGAGAGGATAAGGATCCTTTTGGGAAGATGATTGACATCTAGAGAGATTTCAAACTGGGACACAGAAAAGAGATCATGGAAAGACTCAGCAGAAAGGGCCAGCTTCAGGTCTGGAAGAAGAAGTTTCCTCTAAAACAAATTCTTTCAGCACCTTGCTCTGACCTTGAACTGCTAGAGTCTATAACTCTGAAGTAAATTAAGCTAAGGTCTATGTTGTCACGACTGTGCTGGCAGACTAATTAATTAACAAATAATCAAATGAAACACGAAGGAAGTGATTTATGTACATTTGAGGTTAGTTCCTGAGGATTTTAACCAGTAATGTGAAGAAGCATTAGTTTAGAAGTAGGGGAAGGATCCTCTGTGTTCTGTTGTGAAGCTTGCTGGGGTCTTGTTTGGTTTTTAGATGCCAGACATTTATAATATTTTCAGACCCCAGTCAGAGATTCACTTCATAAATCACATGCATAAAGAACCAAATAATTGTATATTTAAAGTTAACTTCTGTCCTCCCAGGCTAAGGTGGCTATACACTGTAGCTCAATTTATGTTGAGGGGTAGCAGAGATTGTAAATATTGCTCAGATAGTTGCTCCCAGACATGCATACTGTTTCCATCTGCACTTGTGTGAACAGAGGCTGTGTCCTCCAATAATAGATTGTAGGCTTCCTCCTCAGGCCTTTTGATGGACATGTAGCTGCTGAGACAGACATGTCCAAACCTGCTTTTCTAGCAAGTCCTGTGAAGGCACAGACTCTGCTGATCAAACATAGATCACTTGGGAAGAAAAGAGGAAACAGAACCTAGGTTTCTTCAAATCACTATTTGTTTTTAAAAGTATGTGGCACAATAGACAAAATAAAACTTTCTTTTCAAAACAGCTAAATATTTTGTTCAAACCAAGAGCAGATAGGTTTTGTGTCTCTTTCAGGTAATTATTGTTATTCTTATTCAGTGCTAAGTTTAAAAAATACATGTGTACAATGTGGAATTGCCAATCTAGAATCCACTGAACTTTTAGGAATAACTATTAAGGTTTGATTCTGCTATTCTGTTGAAAATAGGAAATTTTAAAATGCAGTAAAATGGCAAATAAGGTATTACAATCATTACGGCATTTTCCAACAAAGTGTATGTTATAGACTATCTTGTCTGCTCATCTCTCCATCTCTGTTAGCTCCTGATGCTCCTGATTCCCCTCTCAGTTGCTTCAGGCTCTTCTCTTTCTTTCTGCAAGTGCCGCTTCACTTCCCCACTCTTCTTTAGTGTCTATTGTTATCCTGTCTTGATTTCCTTCCTAATTTTTAGGATTTACTTACATCACATACACACACACACACACACACACACACACACACACACACAGGGATAATAACTATATTTTATTGAACACTTTAGAATGTTATATGGGGGTTGATGTTGTGGTTCAGTGGTTAAGAGCACTGGCTGCTCTTGCAAAGGAACTAGGTTTTATTCCAAGAACCCAGATGCCATCTCATGCTATACATAGTGCTCTTTCCAGGGCCTCCATTGGCCTTTTCTGGATTCCATGACCTCCTGCACCTACATAGTTTGTCTAAATTCACATAGACAAATATGTGTGTACATAAATGAAATAAATAAATGAAATATTCTTAAAGAAATGTCCAGGAAAAGTCTCAGTCCACGAAGGTATTTTCCTTCAAGCCTAACAACCTGAGTTTATTCCTAAAATTGACATTCTGGATTGAGACCCCCACCCCTCTAGTACTCTAACTTTATTTTCCTTTTTGTAGTATGTGACTGACTACACACATAAAACACTAAAATCAATTATAAATGAAATTTATGAGAAACACACAATTCCACAATGCAGCATTGTGGAAACATGGACACATGTGTACTCTCTTTTAGACTTGTGTCTCTGTGACATTTTTTTTTTTACTGTTTTAAAATTCAGTTTATTTTTTCTATTTATTATACTATAGTTTCCAGGCATTATTACACAGTTTATTAAAAGAACCTTTCTTACTGTTTATGTAGTCTTTCTTTGCCATTATTTTATTGAATTATTAAAACTGCAAATCATTTTGTCCTACAAAAGAAAGAACTGCTAAAAACAACTCACTGTAGTTATGAAATAAGTTGGCAGAGCCTTTGGAAAGAGGGAAGATACATCTTTGAGCGAAACATTGGCCATGAGATTTCCATACTGGCAGAGTTCAGCAAAGTTTCCTGGACTACCTCACCAGGCTTCCCACCTGCATCTTCTTCTAGTCAGTGGATTCCATGCCTACTTACTAATGATCCTGTGCTTCTCCTCATGGAAATTTTCTCTGCTATGGCACCTTTGTGAAGCCTGATAAGATATAAAGTATTGTTTCATCTGCTTCATGTCAAATCTCGTTACAGCTCTGAGGGAAATGTTCAGTCTCATATGGAAACCTTATAATTTTACAAAAATATACCTCTGCCAACATGTATATAAACCACTTTTAAGTTCAGGTTTTATAGATTGAATATAGGACTTTATTCATACTGAGTAAGCAATTATCACTGAGCATGTCCCCAGCTTAGCCACTCCCCAATTTGGTGAAAACCTACAAATATTTCTAGAAACTAGAGGATTAGGTCATTTCTGTTTTATCAAATATAGATAAAACACATATCACCATGTGCCCTGCCAGCTAGATTTAAGAATTAGTAATACTTTCTCACCTTTGATGATGTTAATTAGTATGAGTAGTGATACTGGTGTATTATGGTTCTTTTCAGGAACAAAAATCATATAATGTATATACATTAAAGAGAATTAATTAACTTGGTTTACACAGATAGATCCCAGTAGTCTAACTATGGTTGTCCAACAGCAGAAAAGGCATAATACTGTAGTTGCTCAGTCTATGAGGCTGGTTGTCTCTGCTCTCTGAAGACCTGGAAGATTTCTGGAGAGATGCTGATCTTCAGTTCACATTGGAGAATCCTAATTCTAATATCAGTGAAGGAATAATCATCATCAGAAGCAGCAACAGGTTATATGAAATTGCCAGGGAAAGTTAGAGGCAAGCATCAGAGAAGCCTAGTTTTCTTCTTCGAGGTCTTCTTATCTGAGCCACCAAAAGAAGGGTCCATTCAAATTCTGGCTGGAAGACAAGGAAGACAATCCCCACAGGCACATTCCCAGGTCAAACTGTTCTAGGTAATCCCTCACTGAAACACTCCTCAAGTTTAACTTTAGGTTATGCCACTAGCAATTAAAACCAAACTCTCAGGATCTGTGAATAAAAACATAGTAATTAATACATATCCTTGGAGGTAGCTTTCTTATCAACATCTATCTGCCTATGGGTACAAGTTCTATTGTTTCCATATTTACTTGAGAAAGGCACCATCTGATACCTTCTATGAATATTTGGGACCATCCCTGTATGTGTGTATGTCTTGGCTAAATACATTATATCTACATATATGTCTTGTTTACAATCATTTTTTTAATCAAAATAAATGATATCACACTGAATATGCTTTTAAATTATCTGTTTCTATTCACATTGTGTCAGATACTAATATTGAAATGACACAATACAGACACACATAAGAAATAACTTCTAGCTGTGCCTGTGAGAGATTGTCTTGAATGCATTAATTGATGTGGGAGGATCCACCTGTATTGACTGTTGACCAGACTAGTTCCTGGGTAGGGAATCCTGAACTGGAAACATGGAGAAAATTCACTGGCTACTAGCAAGTGTTAATTGTATCCCTTTTTTTGTGACTGTTGGTGTAATGTAATTAGTTCACTCAAGCTCCTGCAACTACAACTTCCCAGCCCCCAGAACTGTGGGGCAGAATAAACTCCTTCTCCCTTAAGTTGCCTTTGTCAGTGTATTTCTATTGCAACAGAAGGAAACAAAGGGAGATGGTGTTACAATTGTTCTCACTCATTTGGATAAGATTTATGATGAGGTTATTGTAAAACACATATGATTTTAGATGCCACATCTTATCTATTACTGTAATGATGAAAACTAAGTCCATGAAAACTAAGTATTTATTTATTCAAACATATTCTATTCCTTAAGTACTCAGTTCTTTATACCTTTGTCAACTTTTGGCTTTGTTAGACCTTGAAGACTAATGATGCATTAGAGAGGCTTTAATTTTACAATGTGTAGATTATATTATTTTGTCTGTGTGAGCTTCCATTGTTCTCAGCCTTTGAGATAATTTAATGAACACACAAGAGAAGGACTCCTGCTTCCATGCTGTGGCCACAGTGCAGTGACTTAGTTCAAAAAATGAGAAATGTACTGGTAAAAATGTAGGAGAAATAAAAATTTACCACTTAGTTATTTTGACCCTGTAATTGAAAAACATTTTTCCTTCCCTAATCAATTGCTTCCACTTCAGATAAAATGCGTGTGTATGTATTAAATACTTGATAGTATAACCTTGGTATCCCGAAACTTCAGTTAACCATAAGAACAAATGTTTGCTAGTGTCTGTAGAACAACCTTGTTACGTGTTCATGTGTACACTCCAACATAGCATTTGAAAGCACTAGCCATGATGTATTTGTTCAAGAAAGTGTGGGTTGATCTAGCTCAGCCATGAATTTCTGACATGGCTAATGTCATATGTCACAGTCAGTCAGGAAGGACTGGGGCAATTGCTATCTGGAGTTTCTTCTCTGTACATTTGTCTCTGTGGGTGATTCAAACAGCTGGAGGCAGGAATAACAGGAATTACAGAGTCTCTGTCTAAACCCATGAGAAGTTTGAAGCATATTTTAAATCTATAACAGCAAATAATAATTGCATGTCAAAATAAATCACATTTCTACTTAAGGTATTGTGGAAATACCTAAGAAAGATCAAATTCAGAATTTCCACCAGATAATGTTTAATGAAGACAAAGAGTTTCACTAAAAACCTTTCCAAAAAATGTTCTTAGCAAAGAGAACTTGTCCATACTGAAATAATAGCTCTAATAAGATTTATTTCCCTCTTCAATCATTATCCTACCAGAATTTTTCTCAATAACATAAAACTGAAATGAAAGAGCTTATTGTCCCAGATTGTATAGATAGACATCTAGTGTCAAGGACTCTTGAAAATTGTATCAGGGCCAAACAACTTCAGAAAAGAAAAGAAAGAAACACATCAAAAGTAACACACACACACACACACACACACACACACACACACACACACACACACACACACTAAAACAGTCTCTACAGAACTATATATTTTTGGACGTGAACTATATATATTTGGGACCATTGCCCTAATTTTTTGTAGTAGAAAACATAAGCTCTAAATATGAATTAATGCATATGGTGTGTCTTGATCATCAATGCTTTGTTGTGGCACTGAATAATCTCATATCTAGTTATTTTTAAAGAGTATGTTATCAGTATAATGATAATTATGCAATTATAATTATAATTTATGGAGTGGTTCTTATATTCCAGTATTGTGGTATAGATTTACCGAATATATAACTGTTCCACTGTCAAAGTGGACCCGAAACAATCTTGGCATCATAATCACAGAAACTAAATAAGGAAACCCAGAGGCAGCTAAGTCTGCAGTAAGAGTAATGTGACCATTAGCACTGCTGAGAAAGACAGTGTCACCAAATTCCAACCCAGGACTCTTCTACCATGCCCTCTTGTCTTCTAACTTCATGACATCATGACAGATGCTACTTTCTATAGGAAGTAGATTAATATGGAAGAAAGTTATCTGGAGGTTCCACTTAATGATGTTGCTCATCTTTTGTGATCTTGCTGGAGTGACGATCTTAGTGATACAGCTATTACTTACAGCTGACTCCTCAACCAACTTCTACAAGGACCCCTCAATGATGCTTTTAGAAGGAACTTCACATCCATGCTCTGTAAAGAATTCCTCATCCATGCTTTAAAAGGAAGCCCCCCCATGCTCTATAAAGTACTTCTTCCTCATGCTCTGTAGGAAGCCCTCTCCCACACTCTGTAAATAATCATTCAATTATGTTCTGTAAGTAATCCCATCACACTCTCTAAGAAAACCTACACCTATGCTCCTGTAAGAAACTCCTCTTCCATGCTTTATGCTTCCATAAAGAACTCCTCCCCCACATTCAGTAGGAACTCCTTCTTCATGCTCAGTAAGAAATCACTTGATCCTATATGGAACCCTTTGCCCATACTCAATAGGAACCCCTCACTCATGCTCTGAATGGAACTCCTCACCCATACCTCTGAAGGGAACTCCTTGCTCTTGCTTCTAAAAGAGACCTTTTACTTCTTTTCTTGGATGTAACCCCTCATCCATATTCTCTGTGAGTGTCACCTCTTACCTGTGTTCTGTAACTAACCCATACCCGTGGATGCTCTGAAAAGCCCTGTGCATATACCTGCAAAGAAATTTCATTCTTTCTCTGTAAATATTCCCTTGACCATGCTTTGTGAGTGGCTTCTGACCCATGTTCTGAAACAAATTCCTCTTTTATGCCTTATAAAGAATCCATAACCTATGCTCTACAAGTAAGCACTCACGTACACCTAGTGAGTAAGCCCAATAAAATTTATTTTTTATGAGGTTGGACCTAGATCGAATGATTTATGTTTTACTTCTTGGTCGTTTTTAAATAGTAAAAGTAACATAACTGGCAAAATTTTATGCATATACTGCTCATAATTACTTTATTCTTTGACTTATGATGTGCATATTTTGTCCTTAAATTGCAGAAATAGTAATTGAAAGGAAGATACATTATCACAAACTAAATTTCTACAAAATTCTTTTAGTCACTATATGAACCTAAGGTACATATAGTATTAATATGTATCCGGTGGTTATGTGGGATGGTTAGAAAAGACACTGAATACTACCATATTAATGTATTATTGGAATCTCACAATAGCTTTCCTTTGGTTTGATTGATACTGTGATTCCTCTGTGAAAAAGTCACACAAGAAGCACAGATAGCAATTTAGAAGATAACTGGAGTTCATTATGAGGTAAAGTGAGGCAGTCTTGAGGCCAAGAGGAGACAACAGCCAGAGAGAAATTGCTTCTATTTTTCTGTATAGATAGCCTCTCTATGTTTTATTTTTTTCTATAAGTTTGTGAGAAAGAAACCTTCTTGAATGACATTTATGTTCAGGTGATTGGCAGGCTGTCAATTATCTGTTTCAATTATCTGTTAAGACCAAGAGGAATTCTATATCCTTGTTGTATCTAGGTAGCTGTGAAAATGGGTTTAGATGCTCAACTCATCATAATCTAGAAGCACCTGGGGAAAAAGTATCAATGAGGAGTTGTTCAGATTAGGTTGGCCTATGATAATGTCTGTATAGAATTTCCTTAACTATACTAATTGATGATGGAAGACCTAGCCCACTGTGAGTACCATTCCTTGGCTTTACATGTTGTACTGTAAAAGAATAAGAAGGATGAGCTGAGTGATAAACATTCATTCATTCATTCATTCATTCATTCATTCATTCATTTCTTTCTTCTCTTGAGTGTGGATGTTATGTTTTAAATTTCTACTGCCTGATCTTACCTGCTATGATAGACTGTAATCTGGAATGGTGAGCTAAAACAAACCCTTTGTTAATTAAGATACTGTAAGTGGGGGTATTCTTATCATACCAATCTAAATAAAATTAGAATCAACAAAAATGGAAGCAATTACCATCTCTGGTAAAAGATTTTCTTAATCTGATTATTTCAGACTGGGCAAAAGACTCTAATGTGGGTGACAGATATGCAGAAGCAGGAAGAATTTGCTTTATCTGCTTGCTTTAATTTTTTTCTTCTTGTCTAGTTTATTGTCATAGTTAGGATTACTATTGTAATGATTCACAGCACATAGAAGCCACATGGTAAATGCAACATGCCACAGAGTGAAGTAAAAATTCCTTGTGTGTCGTCCCCATGTGGTAGACACAACATGGCACCAGCAGAGCACTGCATACAGAGGGCATGGCTATGTAAATCTGTGCCCACCTGCTCTTTTGGAGGATCTGCCTCCTTCCTTCCTCCCCCTTCCCCCTTTCTCTCTCTCAGCAACTCCCCTGAATAAACTCTTCTGTGGCATCTGGTAGTGTGTATGTCTAGCTCTCACATATAGAACTAACAACTATTGCTATTATGAAACATTATGTCTAAAGCAATTTGGAGAGAGGAAAGATTTGGTTTGGTTTTTCCTTACACATTTTAGTCAATCATTGAAGGAAGTCAGATCAGGAACTAAAACAGGATAGAATCCTGTGGGCAGGAGTGGATGCAGAAGCCGTGAAGGAAGGGATGCTTTAAAGGCTGGCTCATCCTGCTTTCTTGTAGAAGCCAGGATTACCAGCTCATAGTTGACACCATCTACTGTGGGATATGCTCTTGTATTTGGTCAATATTTGCCCCTCTTACTGGTTTAATAAAATGCTGATTGGTCAGAAGGCACACAGAAAGTATGAATGGGGCTACCAGATTAAGAAAACTCTGGAAAGAGGAAGAAGAAAGAGAAACCAGGAGATAAAAAGGAAAGAGGACCAAGATGCTCTGAGAAAAGGTACTAGGCCACTTTGCTAGTCATGGGTTAGGTTAATAGTAAGAGTTAGCAAGTAATATGCCTTACCCATAGACCAAACAACATGTAATTAGTATAAGACTTTGTATAATTATTTGGAACTGCTAGTCCATATTTTGGGTCTAGGGCAGGCCAGAAACTTTTACTATACCCACCCATAATAGGCTGAGCTCTCCCTTATGACTCACTAATTAAGAAAACACCCTATAGTGTTCTTCTGGAAGCATTTTCCCAAATGAGAGTCTCATCTCTCAGAAGACTTTAGCTTGTGTCAAATAGGCAAGTGTATCTAGCACATTGTTTCATACAGTGGCTGCTGCATTGTTTCACTGATATTAGAGTCAGCATTTTCAGACTTCTAATATATACTGAACACTAGCAACTCTACAGAAGTTTTCCGGGTTTCCAGGACTAGATTTGGACTGCTGAGACATGCTGGCTCAAGGACTGAGAAGCTATGAAGTACTCAACCTGCCTAGTGTGAGACTGCCCTTGTTGGACTACCTAAGCAATATCATGTACATTTATTTTGTCAAATCTCTACTTTTAGAGAACCCTAACTTTTTTATACTTCTGGTTATATTAATTTTTTATTGACTAAAGGCTACATTTGTTTATCCACTGGGTAGGTGAGCACAGCATAGCATGTACATGCAGGGTAGAGGATTACTGTGGGATTATGCGCTTGTACTTTGTATATACTTCTTCCTCTGATTGGTTTAATAAAATGCTGATTGACCAGAAGGCAGACAGAAAGTGTGGGTGGGGCTATCAGAATAAGGAAACTCTGGAAGAGGAAGATCAGAACAGAGATGCCAGGCAGACAAAGAAGAAAGAAGACAAAACTGCACTGAGAAAAGATACTCAGCCACTTTGCTAATCATGGGTTAATTTAAGAGTAAGAATTAGCAAGTAATGTGCCTGAGCCATAGGCCAGACAGTGTATAATTAATATAAGACTTTGTGTGATTATTTGGGACCGTGGGTTCAGACTTTAGAGCAAAGCTATGCCAGAAAGTCCTGGCAACTGAGGACAGGTTATGGAAGTCAGTTCTCTCTTTCCCCACAGGCTCTGGAGGCTATACTTAGGTCATCACATTTGGTGACAAGTATGTTTACTCACTAGGCCATCTGACTGCCTCAAATCTCTTAGATAACAGAGAATGTCGCATCTTTATCTAGGGTCAGAGACATACTCAGCTCAAATAATTTTTATAAATAGTCAATTATTGTGTTTTCCATTGATTATGAGGAAGAATAGTATCTAAAATGACCTTCTAAATCTATGAATAGCTGCCTAACACTTATGATTCAGAAAATTTTGAGTAAATAAACAATGCTTAGAGATGTAATTTGAGATAAGCTTAAAGATGAGAAGCCAGAATCCTGATAAGTAATGAAGTCAGGGCATTATTCATTGGATGGATAAAATGGCTTTTATTACATGTATAAGTCTTTAGTTTTCATGAAAAGATAAAGAAAGACTTTATAGAAGTATGTTCTATATAATTAATAAGTGACCAGATAATAATTTAGATAAAATAACACTGTATTATTATATGTAGAAAAGATTTAGAAAAATAATATTATGACTAATTTTCAAATCAGGTTCATAGATTCCTTATAATTTTGATTTTTGTTTATTAAGGAGGGAATGGAAATTGAGAGTTTATGTGAAGAATAAATTTGAGATTTGAGAGGAGGCAACTTGAGAATCCCTGAAGGCAACAATCTTCTGAGATTGGTGTGTACTTTAGGACAAACACTCCTTCTTACACTTTTTGAGTGTTGTACATATGTGTATATGCATATTTACATATAAGGAGTGAACACTGTGTATGTACACATGTGGAGGTTTGAGGCTGATGTCTGGGCCCATCCTCCATCTTTCTTCTACTTGTTTAGAGATTCAGGGTCTCTTAGTCAAACAAAGATCTCAATGATATGGCTAGTCATATTGACCAGCTTACTCTGAGGATCACACTCTGCCTTCTGAAACTGAAATCATAGGCTGATTACCATCTGGCATTGACAAGTGTTCTGGGAATTGGAACTTCAGGTGTCATGCTTACAGGGCAGGAGCCATTTCCCTAGATACATAAACAAACATATATTTTGTGTACTTGAACAGTACCAAGACACATGTTCACTAGGGCCTCAGTAGGGTGTCTTGCAGTGACTAAAACAAAAATGTAAAGAGTAGGAGAAGAAAAGATAGATCAGTGGGTAGAAAACCACTTGCTGTTCATGAAGAGGACCAGAGTTCAGTTCCAAGAACTTACCTGTGAAGCACAAAATTCTGTAATTCCAGTTCCAGGAGATCTGATGTTTTCTTCTTGCTTTCTTGGGTACTACACACACATAGTACCTGGACATATTCAGGTAAAACTTTTACATACATAATGTAGAAATAAATCTTTTAATGAATGACAGAGAATATTATAGTAAGAACATTTTGATGAAGAGAAATCAGGATCATGGGTGGTCTCAGAATATCTTGTCTCTGAGATTTTTATCACATGCATCTTTAAAAAAATTGAGCTAATTTTGTGACTTATTTTCAGATAAAGATTTCTTAAGGGTTGTACTGTCTTAAGATATAGCATGTGATAGTCTTCTCAACAGAAAATAATCCAATACTTACTCTTGCATTCTCCATTCATTTACTAGCCAGTTAATTTGAAAATTTCTCTATCTCTCTATTTCTCTCTCAGAATCTTACTTTTATCAGTCTCTTGGTCTCTCTTGTGCCTAATTGAAATATGTAATTAAGAATGTTCAGGGCACTTCAGGGTCTCATGGTTTAACAGGAAGTTTTGTATACAAATGATTATAATCCAATATGGAAACTGCTATAAAACAAACACTTAAATATTTGTTTCCTGGACCTTGAGTATTAAGATTTATTATGTAAATCAAGAAAGATTTTAGGTTATAAGTGATGTCTGTAAAAAATTTTTTGTTTAAAATTATTTAATATTAACAAGTATGCAGTATATTCATGTTATTGTTTTGTCTTATAATTCTTAGTGCATTTTTGAATTAAGTTGTATGATGTGTTTATAATTTTGTTTTGAATTTATATACATTTGAAAATTTATATATATATATATAATTGTACGTATACAATTATATAATTAAAATGTAATTACATCAATTTTCCTTTCCTTTTTCCTCTCTCAAACCTCTCCCTTGCACCCCATTTCTCTATATTAAATTTATGGTCTTTTTTTTTTTCTTCATTGTGTGTGTGTGTGTGTGTGTGTGTGTGTGTGTGTGTGTGTGTGTATGTGTGTGTGTGTCCTTGAGTATATAAATTAAACTAATTCAATCTATACAACACTATTTGTATGTTTGAATTCAGGACTGATCTCTTGATATTGTGTACCCAATTGTGCTGTGTGTGTGTATGTGTGTGTGTGTGTGTGTGTGTGTGCATGCACATGCACGCTTCCCTAGGTAAAACAATTTCTCCTGCTCTCAGTATTCCTTCAGTACCCATAATTTTTAGCCTACAGTTGAGACCCCATAATATTTCCTTTTTATGACTTTGATGTGTCTCTTGGTGCTGTTGAAATATTGTTGAAATATCATGGGTGCAACTTCCCTGTCATTTCTAGGAGATGTGGTCTCACAGTAGACCTCCTTTGGCTCTTAAAGCTTTTCTAGCTCTTCTGCCATGGTTTTCCATGGGCCTCAGGTGCAAGAATTATGTTGTAGATACCTTATGCTCTCTATTTAGTAATATGTATACATATTCTTATACGTCTACAGTGAATATGATGAGACGTGAAGTATACCCATAATCTATCTCCTTCTATTTTGTGTTACTGAGAATTTATTGGGATGATTGTATTTTCCTTCACAAATCCTCTACATAACAAGGTGGTTGAAGCTATGTCTGTAAAACAGCAGGTGGAGAAATGCTTGGTGGTAATAACACACAAAGCTCTAGGTATTGATTTAGCCACAGGGAGGATGATTGTGGCTGAAAAATTTCACAAGGCAGCAATTGGGCTGGCTTCACTGGAAGATACTACATGTGCTCTGTTTCTTAAAAGGCAGCTCATATCTATAGAATTTAAATGGATCATTCATGGAAACATTTTTAGTTCCCAACAGCAGGGGGAAATGGAATGTGCTTATTTGCTCATCAGATTGCATAGGAACTGCGATGATATTTTGAGAGTAGGATGAGTATGTCTAGATCTCTATTAGATTTTGTGAGTATGAAGGAGAACTCTATAACTTAATGGCTTATTCTTTCTCCTTCCTTCCTTCTTTCCTTCCTCTCTCCCTCCCTCCATCGTTTCCTCCTCCATTCCTTCCTTCTTTTACTCCTTTTCTTCCTTTCCCCCCTTTTCCTCCTCTATTTTTTTGTTTTTAGGCAAAATAGGATCTCATATAGTTAGAAAATCCAGACTACCCTCTGATGACCTTGAATGAATTTTGAGATGTAGATATGTACAATTTCAGCCAATTTATGAAGTCAGTGCTGGAGGTTGAACCAGTCTTTACTGATTGCTAAGTATGAATGCTAGGAATGGATACTATCAATTTATATACAATCACTTTTCTTATCCTAGCTCCGTAAATAACACGTGAAAACTAAGTCCTACATTAGGTAATGAAAACATGTGGATTCTGAAGTTTTATCTAAGACTATATTATAAAAATTATATAGCACACAATAAAACAAACTCTAAATTTTTTAGCTCTTCCTATGTACTATGTTGTGTGTCTGTGTGCATTTGTATATAGTCCTGTGAATGTTGGTTGGGTCTGCAAAAACATATTTGTGGTGAGAGGACAACTTTGGATATTGGTTCTCATCTTTTACCTTGTTTGAGATGAGATTTCATGTTGTTCTGTGATGCATACACCAAGCCACTGGGCTTTCACGTGTTGAGATATTCTTCTGTTTTCCTTCCACATGACTGTGGTAGTGATGGAATTTCAGCCATGCACTTGGCACATCTTATTTCCTGTGGCTTCTGGGGATCTGAACTCAGATCCATATGCCTACACAGCAAGTCCTTTATTCACTGAATCATTTCTTCAGCCTCTGGATATTTTTTATATTTTTATCTCCATCTATTGAGTCATCTTTTTAATTTATTTCCTAACTATTTAAGTAAATGTACGTGACAAAAACCAACCCCTATATTATTAGCTATATTTTGATATTTGTTTGCAGTGAGTGTTTTTATCACTTTGGAAAATCCATTGACAAAAGGTAAATTACATTTGATTTCTCTGGCTCATTTGGAAGATGCATATTCTGAAATAGCAATTCCTTCTTACCTCCATCACAGGGAATCTAATAGTATCATTACCAGTCACAGAGCACCAGAGGACAATAAATGTTCTGATTTTGTTCTATAGCTTATTTTTGTGCGACTTTTGAATTCATATAATATAGTCATTAAAGTATGGGATATTGGTGCAAAATTTATACAGTATATGTTATATATTCAACTCTATGTACTGTTGCTGAATATGTTTCTACTCATTTATAACCTAACTTATTAATTTATTTTTTTCAGTTAATGAACAAGCTATTTTTATATTTTGTTGTTATAGAATTTTTAAAATGTATTTTAATTCTTTTGTATAACTGCAAAGAGACAGAGATAGTTCAATCAGTAATATGGTTATGTTACAAGTTTTGTCCTCAGAACTCACATTGTAAAGTCAAGCTTGTTGACTTCTGCATGTAACCTCATGGATACAGAGAGAGAGAAGAGAGAAAAATGTTCTCTAGTGTCCATTTGCCAACTAGTCCAGTCTATTGTATAAGTTTCAGGTTAATAAGAGGTGCTATCTAAGAAAAAAGGTAAAACATATGAGAAATGGCACCTAAGGTTGACTTCTGGCCTCCACTGTATACCCCAATGCACACACATGGTAACAATTAACATGGAAATTATAACTATGATAATTGGGTAGGAAAGATTATCTAAAGGTTTAAAGAAAAATAAGAATACCAAATGTTACAACTGTGGAGTGCAAAAAGGCACATAAAAAGAGAGTGTTAACTAGGCAATCCCAGAAGCACTATCTTTATTAAAAAAATAAACTCAACAAAATGATACTTCCTTTAGGAGTATGTAGAAGGTGTGGCAAAGGCAGACATTTGATCAATGAGTGCAGGTCAAAAAGGGACAGGTAAGATAAAATTTTACCTTTGGGAAATACCCTGAGGGAGCATTCACAAGCCTCCATATCAAATCCAGTTCAAACTTATCCTGGCATTGTGGAGGAAATGCCTTTCCATTGCAATTAAAGAAACTAAAGCCTAATATATATGTATATATATTATGTATATGTAAATGTATATATTATATATATGTAAATATATATTTAGAATGGTAACAGATCTATGAGCAGTAATCAAGGTGTTTCAACCAATGGACTTTCTACAATCTGGAATTCCTTCGCATTCTCTGTTACCCAAATAATGGCTTATTACACTTATTGACATAAAAAATGTTTCTTTACTATACCTATATAATAACAGTTCAAAGAGAATTTTGCCTTTATAGTGTCAACTTATAATAATTCTTGGCTTGTAAAGAGATATCAGTGAAGTATTCTCCCACAGAGAATGTTAACTAGCCCCTCTCTTTGCCAATATTTTGTACAACAGTTATCAGAAGTGATACATAAGCAACTCTTATAATCTATCATTAACTACCACATAGACAACATCTTGTTGGCAAACTCATATACATCATACTCAATACATTAAAGAGAATGTTTAAAGGAGTAAAAAAAAAAAATTGCCTGCTTCAGGACTACAAATTGCTTCTGAAACATACAAAGAAAGGATTCCATTAATTATTTAGATTACAAAAGAGATCAACTAACAAATAGACCTGAAAAGGCACAAGTCAGGAGAGATAGGTTGCAGACTCAATGATTTCCAAAGATTGCTAGCAGACATTTCCAATTTATGTACCCATGAAATTCTATTCAATTATATTATTATGATATTATTAATGGATTTATAAAATCTCTTAACATACTCACTGACTTTCAGTATGCAGAAATGTTTTTACACATATAAGCTGCTGACTTTATTCCTGTTGAGTCAGAGCTAACTTTATTATTTATTCTGTTACAAGAAATAATCAGTAATAGGAATAATCCCTTCTACATAGCACATATCTAATCCCATAAGGGTCTGTCAGACCCGCTAGCACAAGGTGATCGTGAAATTGATAAAATTATTAATAAGAAATGTGCCAGAGGCCTCAGAGTTTCATAAAAATTCATATCAATAGCAAAGGTTTTAAAAAAGATTTCTCTATCACTTGGCAACAAGCCAAAGAAGTGTTTAAAAGATGTCCTGCCTGTTTTTGTTGTTGTTTTTTTTTTTTTTTTTTCCAATGAGGAAACTTCATTACAAGCAGGCAGTAAGCCTAAATGTATACATAGAAATGAAGTTTGGATGTGCTTCATTTTACCAAATAAGGAAAATTAAAGTGTGAACATCATATAATAGATATATTTTCAGGTTTTCAATGGGCAACTGCTTTGAGATAAATAAAAGTTTGATTCTATAATCATACATTTTCTAGAAGTCATGGTCAACACTGGAATACTTGTACAAATTAAAATTGACAATGCTCCAGCATATGTGTTAAGTAAAATGAAACAGATTTTTGCTTATTATAATGTAGAACACATTACAGCTATACCACATAATCCTGCAGTGCAAGCACTCATAGAAAGGTCAAATCAAACTTTAAAGAAAATGTTAGCTAAACAGGAAGGTGCATCAATGATCTGCAGGAATAGACTACATAATACTTTGTTAAAGTTGAATTTTCTCAATGCTAATAAGAAAGAAACAGCTGTGGAAAGGCATTAGACTACATAAAAAGTGACTGAGCTATATCAGCCTGTTTACTTGACAGTAGATATGCTAACCTCAAAATGGAAACCAGGATATGTGCTATTTTGGGAAGGGGTTTTGTTTCTGTTTTCTCATGTTAAGAAAAGCTATAAGTAGCAACAAATTTAATAAAGATTTAATTTGAACTGGATAAACTTGGTAAGGGGAAGTTATGGTTCATTCATCCATGTGACAGCTTTCTAAGTTTTAAGAAAAAATTACCAAACACAGGTTTGGGGCAGATTTTTGTTTCTGACTTTACAGAAAAATAAAAATACCTATCTTCATAAAGTTAAAAGACCTTGGGCATCTAGATGTCTATAGCAGAAGGAAAGGCAATCCAGAAATAATTTGTAAACAAAAAAATTATCTAACTTATGGCAACAATATACTCTGCATGGCAAAATCTCACTGCTTAAAAATCTGTATCTCTTCATTTATAAGAAAATTAGAAGTCCCAGTTCAATTATAAATTAAACTGCCATTGGAGTTGGAGTGTGGCTCTCTCCTTCTCTAAAAAAAGCATGCTTGTTAAAGGAAAATCTCAGTATTATTGCAAAATAGCCAACTAATATGGGACAGATGCATAACTAAAAATAAGGAGCTATTTTATTGTTACTAAGCCTATGCTGTATAAGTGTTAATATCAAAATTTATTAGATGTCACACATATTTTAAATTTTTTGTCATGATATTAATGTTCACATAGAGTATTAATTAATTCTAGAAAAAAAGCTTTATCTAGCTTCCTGTACTTTGTTATGGATTTGAGTCTCTTATCAGTTTTCTGCAGTAAACTTTGATGATGCCTATCTTTAACATTTGAAGTCTCCAAAAGGAAGATGGACTCCCACAATGATAATTTCATATGTACTACAACAATGCCACTAGACTGGAAAATATCAATCAGAGATTTACTTTGGACTACAAATTGCTCAGGACAATTTTGAGGCAGCTTGCTGAGACGAACAAGCTTCACTGACTACTATAGCCAGAACTCAAGACAAGTCCTGCACTTTTCTGTTTTGCAGAGATTGGACAACAAATGATACAGCTTCTTATTACAGGATTTGGCAATTAAGGAAAATTTTCTTTTCAGGGTCACCTAAAGATGTTGTCACTCTCAGAAAGCAGAACGTAAATTTAGGAACACAATGCCCACATTTCCAAGAGGTGGGATGAGTGGTTTTCAGTCTTTAAATGAGTTTTGGATGATTGCCATTGTTTAGGGTATTGGGTTACAGATAGTTATGGGGTATGGTTAGGAAAAAGATGAACGAAAGATATTAGATCAGGGTTTTGTTTGAAAAGGGAATACAGATATGATATAATAAAAAGATAGATTGTTAAATCTACTCAAGAAAAAGGGTATATTAATATAATACGATACAAAGTTTATTGAATCTGCTTTTAAATATTTTACATTGGATTATATTTTTGTATATTGTATTTAAATTGGGTATACTGATATAAAGTTAAGATAAATTTTGTTACTGTATATATATTTCCATGCTTGTTCAAAGTATTATACCTATTCATTTCAATTAGCAATGTATTAAAAATGTCTTGTCCTTGAAAGTTATTATTTCCAATTAATAGTGGAATAAGGAAATGCAAGTTAGTAGTTAGAAATTACAATCAAATTTATAGTCATATTAGATATGTTTTCAATGTCAAACAGATATATTTTTAGGTAGACAGGTCTTCACCACTTCAAAGATCTACAGAATATGTTGTTTAAGATATTTTAATAACATAAGTTCTTATTATTTTTATGATAATGAGACATCTGCTCCTGGCAGCACCAATCTGCTTTAGAAAAGAAACTGAAAATTGAAGAAACTCCATATGGAGTTAACTTTTCTTGTGGCAAAAATTAGCTACTGGGCAATAAAGTGCCCTTTTCTTGAGATTGCTGATAGTATGATATCTAAAATGAACAAGCAGAGGATACACACACACACACACACACACACACACACACACACACACACACACACACACACACACACACAACTGCTATACCTTGCCAGGACAAATTAGGAAGGTCTTTGAGAATATTCTCCTTCACAGAGAAGTCTGTCAGATATGCTAGCTCTATAGGTCAAAGGTGGATACTCTAAGGCTGCAGAAAAACCTTGAGTGACTGTCCAGGAAGCCAGCTGTTTTTTTTTTTATATATGTTTTTCAAAGTTGCCTGCTTGAACTTCCTGTCTACTTAGTTAATATTATTTCTTTTTTAGTCTCTGAGGAAGTTAAAAATGAAAGAGTTAAAGTTTTCTAGTGACAATTTTAGAAAAACTCATTATGAGGTTAAAGTATATAAGTTTGAGAGACATAAAATATAGTTTTCAGAGAGTAATATATGATAGATAGAAAGTGAATTAGATATAATCATTTGGACCCCCCCCAAAACAGGATAAATAATGGAATATTTACTTTGAATTTGTCAATTATTACTGGACTGGACATTAGTGATATAATTATTGCCTGGATATATGGTATATGGTTATTGTACATATCATATATATTTTTCTTATATCATTTATAACCTTCTTTTTGTTTTTGACACAAAAAGGGGATATGTAGTGATACATAATAAAATTAATCTGGAATATTAGAGTTAACCACAGAGCCAAGCCTTGTCAAGAAATGGTGACCCACATTTTTAATCCTGGTTTTTGGAATGTGAAAAGAGGAAGTTAAGAGAGCTGGAAGGAGCAAGAGAAGAGGGTTTTTGTGCTTTCGCGGAGACTTTGCTTAGGACTGAGTCATTCAGTTGGAGGATTCCTGAAGACAGGCCTGAGGAGCTGGCTGGGTGGCTATGCTTTGTTTCTGATATTCCAGCTTTTCCCAATATTTTGCTTTGAGTTTTCATTATATACTAACTAGAGTTCATGCACTATTTGTAGAGATAAGGTTTGGCATCTTTAATTGTTGAAGTCAAGGGATTCATATTAAGGATCGGTGAGTAAAGGTTATTATATCAAACTTGACAACCTGAGTTTAATAGCTAGGTCTCACATGACTCCCACAAGTTGTCCACTGATTTCCACACATGTTTTTTGTGGCATAAGTACACACCACCATGCAAACAGGCATATATAAATATAATGAGTAAATATAATTACTGATTTTTTTAAAAAAAATTTCTTTCCTTTTTGTTGAGATAGAATTTTTTTGTCTGTGTAGCCCTGGCCTTAAACTAAGACATCTACCAGTCTCTGCCTTCAAAGTACTGGAATTAAAGGCATTTACCTCCTGACTAATATTTTCTTTTAAAAAAAAATGTAAGTTTCATTTAGTGATTTTTTAATTTAATTTTAATGATATATTAACACATTGAAGATATAATTTATAAGATTTTGTTATAATCATGTTATTATTTTTTAAGATTCTTATCTTGGATTGCTATATTGAATTTTGTTGTAGGTATGATTTTAATCTCTCTTGAGAGATGCTTTGGTATCAGAATGAAAAGTAAACTTGTTTGAGGACACATCTGATTTATTTAGTACTGGTAATATGCTGATTCACTGCTTTTAGCCCCAGCCAGGTCAGATGATTTGCAGAAAAGCAAAAGTTAACTGTCCTTCTAAAATGATATAAGAGTATTTTAATTTTTTCTGTGACAGCAAACTGACTAAATAAAACTCTTAGAAGAAAGGGTTTATTTAAACTTGAAGGTTACAGACCACATCTTAGTGGGAAGCCAAGGCAGGAACTTGTAGCAGAAACTGCAAAAAACAAAACAAACAAACAAACAAACAAACAAAAAAAAAGTGTTCTCTAGCTTGGTTCCTCTGACTTGCTCAGCTGCTTTTTTTATTAGCTAAGGACCACCTACCTATAAATGCCATTATTCACAGCGAGTTTGACCCTCTTCTATAAATTATCAAATAAGAAAATGTTCACAGACATGGCTGCAGGTTAATATGAACTAAGTAGTTCATCATCCTTATATACAGATTTGTGTTCAGCCTTCATGTCTCATCATAGAAGCAGCTTTTTTTTTTTTTTTTTTTTTTTTTTTTTTTTTTTTTTTTTTTTTTTTTTTTTTTTTTTTTTTTTGCTGCAAGCACCAGAGAAATTCACAACAGTTCAAAATGCAGAAAAAATGTATATGGCTGTGGGTATGTAGAGTCAAATTACATCAGAACCATGAGTCCTTCCCCTTAGCCTCAGAAACCATTACTGGAGATGAAGAATAAAGATTCTAAGATCCTGAGGCATAGGACTATTCTGGACAGGAAAGAGATGTTGTGCCTAAGAACCCTTAACAATGTGGTTGCTTGCTCACAACCTACAAGGACCACAGAAGTTAATATGTGAACATGCATGAGTTTCACAAATTGCCCCCTATTGAAGAAGAGGAACAGGTATAACTTATCAGGCTGTAACTCTTAGCCTTAAATGGTCAGTCCTAAATATTTAAAAATAAGGGTAAGAGTAGTTGGATTCAGTAAGATATGTGTATGTGTGTGTTTATGTGTGTGCATACATGTATATATGTAACAAAAGTAATTTAGAAAAGAGAATTCCTGAGCTGAAGGAGGAGTGGCTGAGGAGACACAGAAGAAATTGAAGGAGAGAGAGAGGAAGGAAAGGAAATGATGCAGGTATAGGGTACACATGTATAAATTATGACAAAAACAAAATAAAATAGAATATGGAGAGGGAAGAGAAAAACAAACAAGGAAGATGAGAATAAGGAGTAAAATATGTCAAATATAAAATAAAATAAATAATATAGGATATATAGGTACAAAACCTGAGCTCTTAAACATTTTATTTATGAAGACTTTTTTAAAGAAGTATACGTGTATGTACACTTCTTAAAACAAAAAATATTGTTTTGTACACATTGTGTGCATACGTTTGGGTGCTTGTGTATGTATGTACATGCATGTTCATCCATGGTAAAATGAGATGCTTAGAGAATCTTTAATGTACAGAAGTCTTAATGCAGAGAGGTACACACATTATTTCAGTTTCATAAATGTTGACACTCATCCTGTGACTTTTCACCTACAGATTGGAATAAATTTTTTTGTGAATATATACCTATATGTGGATGCCACAGATCAGGAGTCACTCCTTAGGGTGCCATGCACCTAATTTATTCAAACTGGGTTGATCAATGGGCATAGGACTTTTCAATTCTGCAGGCTTGTTGGCAAGTAAAGTCCAGATTTTTGCTCCCCTCTCATTGCAATGATGAGATTACAAAAGCACACGATGAGATATCCTTCCTTACCCATGGGCTCTGGGAGCAAACTAGAGTCTCATGCTTATTTAGGAAATACTTTAACCCCCATTCTTGAGAGTCATTTCTCAGGGAACTTTGGCCAGCCTAACCAATTGTCTCATTTTTATCACTCTAGTATAAGATAGAAAAGCCTCAATTTACAAAGAAGTTTCAATTTCTCACACATAACTATGACAGGACAGCATAAGGACATTATATGAGGTGCCTATGTTATGAGAAATTAAGCACAGATTTAATTAATAAAATAACAAATTATAACAAGAAAAGAAACTTCAAATAAATAGCTATCATAAAATTTCTTAAGTATTTACAGTTGAGGTATATAGAAAACTTGGAAAAATTAAAATTCATAGAATGAAAGAAAATTTTCAACAATGTGCACATAAAGAACTCAATAGAAGTTTGAAAGAAGTGACTACAAAACTACTGAATTTAGAAATCTTTCACAGACAATTTTGTCAGCAGACCAAAAAAGTGAGATGAATTGTGTAATAATAGAACAAGGCCCAAGAGGAACAATTAGAAGGTTACAAAACGTCTCTAAGACATATTTGACAATGATTGAGAAAAGAGTAATCTATAATGGAAGTTTTCTACACACACTGTTGCAGTTGTACTCAGACCAAAGAAAAGGAAAGAGCAATAGAATTCCACACTGCGGTAATGAACTATAAAAGATAATTGTGAATCTTTGTGATAAATAAAATGTATTTTGAAATTAACTAAAGAAAATAAAGAAGAGTTAATCTGAGGCTAGTGTGCTGCCTAAGCAACCACAGAAAACTCCTAGCCTTCTTTATTCATAGAGAGTGACCTGAGGGTTGTAAAGTCCTCTACAAGTTGCGTCTGGCATAGTATTTTACTTATCAAAGCAATATAAACTCAAAGACAGAAGTCAAAAAGGAAAATCCAATAAGATATAGAAAACCTGATAAGATATAGAAATGTTGAACAGAAAAAGTTAAAATTTTAGAATTTCAGAAATAGATCAATTTGTGAAATGAAAGGTTCAGTGGAGATCCACCAATAAAATATATCAAATATAAAGTAGAATATTAATGTTTGAAAATATGGGTGTAAATTGGGACCAGATGATGAAATTAATCTAAAAATAAAAATGTATAAGCATAAGATAGACAAATGGAGCACTAGGACAGACAAAAATCTATAAATCATAAGAATGTAAATGGCATTAAGTTTAAACTAATAACATAAAAATCATACTCAAAAACACCAGAATGAACAATGTGCTAATGTAGGGAACATAGTGTAAATTTTATGTATCATTACAGTAATGTCATCATCATCATATATATATATATATATATGTATATATATATGTATATATATATTTCAAAATATTTCAGGTACTTTATAATTATCTGCATTGAAATTTGTATGAAAATTAATTTGTGATACATAACTTTAGTATAGATGATAGATAAATGAATAGAAAATAGATGATAGCTTAGTCAGTAAAATGTTTTTTGTTCCTGATTGAGAACCTGACGCGGGAATGCCTTTCTGTATGCTGTGAACCTCAATCTTTAAATAAAGGAGATGTTTTGGGCCATGACAGGCACCATAGAGGAAGTAGGAGGAGAAATCAGAGCATCGGTAGGAGAAGCAAGGTGGAGTCAGGGACAGATCGAGCCAGCCTCCCAAGAAGAAACATGTAAGGATCACAGGTGAGCCATGGGCCATGTGGCAGACAGATTAATAGAAATGGGTTGATTTAAGATGTAAGAGCTAGCTGGCAATGTGCCTGAGCCATAGGCCAAACAGCATAAAGTTAATATAAGCATCTGAGTCATTTCTGGGGGTCTGAGTGGCGGGTGGCTGGGCAGCTAAGCCTTCTCGGGTGACAGGTCTGTGGGTCTCAGACCTCTGGCCGCCCGGGACCCAAGAACCCCCACTATTACAACAGATGGTACATCCAACATGGGTCGATTATCCACTTAAAGCCTGAGAAAGATTAAAAAGATTTCTAGATCATAGAAACGGAGCCAAGGCAGCTTCCAAATTGTGTAAACAAAGTGGGCCATTGTACAAAAAAAGAGTGGCGTCTGGGTCACATTCAAAATGGTGCTGGCAGTGTAAGCTGCAGCTGCAATCAGGCGGGTTCCTGAAATCTCACAGAAGACTCAGTAGCATGTGATTGATTTTAGATTTCTGCTTATTTTGAACAAAAAAGAAACAAAGACAGTTTCTTAGTAGCAGCATTTTCTTGGGTGTGCTCTGTTTGCTGGCCACAAACAGAGACACGGTCCCTTTAAGAGAAGTTACGGATTCAGCCTAATCTGCAAAAACTATGCTGCTCTTTTAGAGAGTGTATTTTAATAGCTCTTATGGCTAGAAGATGATCAAAGATTCACAATAAAACAGATTCAGATGAAAAGAAAAAACTGTAAATGGGTTACAATATATATAAAAGGTACATAGGTTTCAGAGAGAATAGAAAGAAGATAAAGTCTTTTAAAAGAGAAATAGAGTAATAAAAATATAATAAGCCACGTAAAGATGGAAAATAGACACAAAATCTGGATTTTGGTTGTTATTGTCTTTTCTTTTAATTTTTTAACTGTTAATGAGATAACTGCAGAAAGACAATGGATTGCAAATGCAAAGGCTACTAAGTTAAACAACAATATATATTTTAAAGGTATTTTGATTTTGAAATTTGTGTCTAAGGATTTATTGCTTTGGAAGAGTTCTGCTTTTGTTTCCACACAAGATGAGAACCTGTGGATTGCTTCCAGGCAAATATGGTTTTATCAACCAAGACCCCCTGAAAAAACCTGATGAGAAGAGATAGCCGTATCAGCTTCAGAGCTGCTGACTGATCCAGCCTCCACAACTGTGAGACTTTCAATGCCCCTTAATCAGCAGGAAGTAGTAATGGAAAACAACACCCAAATTCCCCAAATATTGTTTCTGGATGTTTGTTTTCAATGTAAATGGTTGATGGCCATGGTTGATCTCTTTCTAAGAAGAAAAAGGGGATATGGTATATAGATGATTTTTGAAAAATTGGATTGTTGAATTTGCTTGGATCAGGAAATCAGCTATTGATCTCAAAATACTTTGCATTGGTATGGATTTTGGTTTATTGGTACAGATTTGGGGTCAATTTTGTTGTGCTGTATGTGTTTTTCTATTCTTGTTTAAGGTATGTTGTTCATGTAACTGATTTAAAATTGTAATGTATAATTAAGAAATGAAGGTTAATAGTCACCTTTGATAATCAAACTTATAGTTAGGTTAGTTAGGATTTTTAGGTATACAAAGATATATTTCAATTAGGTAGGTAATCTTCAAATACTTCTAAGACCTACAGAATGTGGCATTTAAAATGTTTTCAGAACTTTGATTTTGATCTGTTCCTGGCAGCACCAATCTTCTTCAAGAGAAAAATGGGCATTGAAGAAACTCTATATGGAGTCCACTCTATTTGTGACATTGGTTAGCCAATGGACACAAACCTGTTCTTATATAAACTGTTTGACAGTATGCTGATAGAAGTGGACATGCAGGTTCCATAGGAAGACGACCTCTGAACTTTGGCAGAACAAGCCAAGATGGTCCTTCAGGTTCCTGCTTTACAGAGAAAACTGTCAGACATTCTTCAGGACTCGAGGAGAAGCAACTGATGAACTGTGCCAGAATGGACAAAACAGATTTCCTACTTCACTGAAATGAAAAGAGACTCTGGGCCTGTAGGCTGAAGATGGATGCCCCAACTTTATAAAGGAACTTTGAGTGACTGTCCAGGCAGATAGGTGTCATCTCTGTCCTTTCTAGATTTTAGAAGTCACTTGCACTTCTGGTTAGCTTGGGTAAATATATCCTTCTGTGGTCTTTGATGTAGTTGACGATTAGATAGTTATAGGTATAGTTTTTCTTAGTCATTTAAAAGGTATATTACATATGAAACTTTAGATTCATAAAGATAAGGTAGATGATAGAGTATTTTCTTTAATTTTGCTAAATATAAATAGACTAGATATTGTAACTGTAATTCTTGCTTGATAGCTATTTTGTTATATGTAATTTTGCTATGTTAAAATTGAAACCTTCCTTTTTGATTAGACAGAAAGAGGGAGGTGATGTGGGAATGCCTTTAAATAAAGGAGATGTTTTGGGCCATTACAGGCACCATAGAAGAAGTGGGAGGAGAAATCAGAGCATCGGTAGGAGAAGCAGGGTGGAGTCAGGGACAGATCGAGCCAGCCTCCCAAGAAGAAACATGTAAGGATCACAGGTGAGCCACGGGCCACATGGCAGACAGATTAATAGAAATGGGTTGATTTAAGATGTAAGAGCTAGCTAGCAATGTGCCTGAGCCACAGGCCAAACAGCATAAAGTTAATAAAAGCGTCTGAGTCATTTCTGGGGGTCTGAGCGGCGAGCGGCTGGGCAGCTAAGCCTTCTTGGGTGACAGGTCTGTGGGTCTCAGACCTCTGGCCGCCTGGGACCTAAAAACCCCTACTACTACAAGAACCTGAATTCAATCTCTATAATGCAAGTAAAAAACCCTGTTGGGATACTGCCTACCTGAAATATCTGTGAAGTGTAGGCAGAGACAGGCAGATTCCTTACTTTGCTTGGTAATCTTAGTCTGCTAAATTAGTGATCTCAAGATTCAGCGGTATCTATCTCAGAAAAAAAAATTGAGAATGATTGTGGAAGATACTGTCATCAACCTCTGACTTCTATATGCTTATGTATATGCAAATAGTAGTACAAAGATGTGTACACACAAGTCACAATACATACTTATATCACACACAAAAATATTATGTGTACATATATTTCAACAATGAACATTTCCTCATTTCTCAAAACACTTTGTTATTATTCACATTTTACTCATCTTCTATTATAACTCACTTTCATTATTTAAAAGAAAATAAAATTTTAGATTTCCCAACTTTTAATTTTTATTTGTTTTTATGAAGTTTTTAAAAAGTGTTATTTGTTATCTTATTTTTAACCAATTAGCAATTTCTTTAATTAAAAATAGTATTCAAAAATTAATTCACCAATAAATCTTTTCGAATTCTTTTAAACAAATATGAAACAAATAGTTATGGACAAGTTATGTGTAAAACCATATGAAAATTATTTTAAATTTTTCCTTGTGATGGCTAATTTTAGTTGTCAACTTGACTACATCTGGAATTAAATAAAATCAAAATAGCTCTGCACCCCTGTAAGACATTTTTTAGGTAAGTCATTTGAAGTGTGATGATACACTCTAATCTAGACATTTGACATGGTAAGATTCATGTTTAACCTTGGCTATAGCTTATGCTGTCACCTACATACAGGACATGAAACAAAGAAGCCATCTTTCTTTACGTGTTTTCCATTACCCTCCCTGGCAAGTAAATTTCTTCACTGGTAAACAAAACTAAACATTTATTTTGCATTTTGATGTATATGGAATATAAGCTAAGACATTCAACCTCAAAAAATAATTGACTACTGAGTTGTTGGGCCTTTGAATAGTAGACAGCTGTTCTTTAACTAGAAACACCAGGACTTCAAAACCATTCCAAAAAAACATATCCCTTAACTTCTGTTCCTCTAGAAAGCCATGATGAATATGTTAGTAAAAATTAATTGTTTCATTTTGTAATAATTATGATGTTATTATTTTAAAATAGTCAATAATAGAGGCAATGAAGAGAGTCAGAATTAGACAAGATTCCTAACATATCACCATAAAAAAGTATTTTTGACTTTTTCTGATCATCAATAAAATCTCCATAGAAAATATTCTTTTACATCTGAAACATTTAGAAAAAGGTATGATCTCTTCAAAGCATTCTGCTGTGCATAAGAAGAAGACTGTCAGAAAGATATGATGTCCAAAGGACCTCCCCTAAAGAACAGGTAAAGCTTATGTCAGCAAAACAACTTTGGGCATGAAAGCAAAGAATGAAAGAAGCCACCTTTTAACAGCATCACTGTGAGAAACAAAGTCCAGTCTACACATCTCCAGATAATTAGCAGAATTTAGATGGAGAGAGAGAGAGAGAGAGAGAGAGAGAGAGAGAGAGAGAGAGAGAGAGAGAGAGAGAGAGAGAGAGACTGATAGAGTGGGAGGAGGAGGAGGAGAAATAAAACTTACCCTTGTAGAGTTTCCTTCCAGTTGTAAAAAGGTTGGTTTCATTAAGAAGTAGCTAGACAAACAAACCTTATCAGATGTTGTGATTCCAGGGATCACAGGAGTTGATGTGATCACTTATGTATTCCTCTTGGCAGCTGCATGAGCTTAGATACAACACATCCTCACAGAGAGAAAGACAGAAAGCAGAGACAAACAACCTGAATACTTTCAAAAGTACGTTAAGAGCGATGCCAGTATGGATTTAGAACTAAGCTTTCATAATGTAGTGTTCTACTTTTTTCTTACAAAGACACTGAATACTTAGGAGATATTTTGTCTGAATTATTTTCTTAAGTAAAGGAGATGACTACACATGGATCACATAATTTATTCCAGAGAAGCTTGCACAAAGTTCACATATTCTTATAAATACACATCAGCTGAAACAGTATATAGTAAACAGTGTTTAGTACTTTCTTTAGTCACTCTGAAGCTCGGAAGTTTGTTGTGCTTCTTATAGGAAAGCCAATAAATTTAATCATATGTCTAATAATATCAGAAAAGTCACTACACTAAAACCCTTCTAAGTATGAAATTTCTATATCAATAGATTCAATAAAAATTTCAACAAAAAATGAAATAAAAGTTATATTGTTGTAGAATATGTATAAGCTTTTTGGTCAGTCTTACATGAACCACATAGGAGAATATACAGAGAGAATATAAACATATACTAGGCCATTTTATTCAGGGCATTCTTAGATTTTATTATCCACAGTGTGCTTTGAATCCAGTCCACATGACAGGGCCAGGGAGACAAAAATCATTTTGGGGGGATACCTGTACATTTAATCTAAGATTATATATTACACATTGAAATAAAAATTTTTAGTGCATTTGATGCTAAAAAACTTATAAGAACAGTGACTTCATTTAAATATTTGTGTTCTTGTCTTTCCTAAACCACTTGTTTTGTGTTATTATTTTTCTCTATTTCAGTCTTGTGGGTTTGATTTATTATTCTTCTTACCGCTACTATAACAAACTACTTGAATCTAACAGAGATTTTCTAGATTTAGTTAGCCTCTGAGAATGTCTTTACCAGATTAGCTGATGGTAACTGTCACCCACCTGGTATGGTGACACATTGTCCTGGCTGAGATTCTGAATTATATAATTAGAGATAGAAAACTAAGCAGTATGTATTTATTATTCTCCTTGTTGTGAACATACTGCTCTAACTTCTTTCAGTATTAGCTTTCTTATCATGATGCATCAAACTCTGAGCCTGAATAAACCTTTATTTCTTTAAGTTGCTTTTGTCAGAATAATTGTTAGCAAAAGAAAAGAAACTAAAAAACTGTGTGCTTTTATTCCTGTATATATAAATGGACAAAAATTCATGATCCAAAAAAATCATAATTTTTAATGTTTATCCATTAATGAGTAGAGAAAGTTTGGGAGACACAAGTGCATTCTCCTTTATAATTTTATAAAGAATTTTATAGAACACAATGTATAGGTCTCTACTTTAACTCTGCCCCTAATTACTGTGATCCTGCTGAGTTAAACTTATAATTGCTTTGGAGCTGGAGAACAGGCAGTAATAAGTTGACAATTTACCCCATCTACAGAGAGCTTAAGGAGAGTCCCATGTGACATCCCAAGTATAAAATATTGCATTTGTATTTTGTTTAGGAAAATGTAAGTACATTGCTGATTTGTTTATATAAAACAGATGTGATTTGAAGAAAACATATTTCCTATTAGCCTACTAATATACACATAGTTTCTCTTGGGAGCCAGAACTATTACCATCTTTTACCTCTGAAATATTGTTAGAGGAAATTGTTTGCTTACATTTTTATCTTCTCTTATAATAAAATAGAAACATGTTGTACAGTTACTTAGATAAATTGCATGTCTTCCTATCCTTAAATTTGCTAATAATAAATATAGTTTTAATTTTGTGTTTTATATTTGGTAAAGCAAAGTAATATTTTTGACATCTTTAATAGTCCATGATTAAAATTGCTGTCTCTATGTTTATACATATATGCTCATGTCTGTACAATCATTTATACAGAGAAAATGAGATAAAATATATGCATTTAGAAAAAAATAAATATTTTTTACAGGACATATAGTTGTAATTTATGGATCTTATATAATTTTTAAGGCATTTCAAACTCACAGATTTTGGTGTGGATATGTGTGGTACTGGAATTTAAACAAGGACTTTACATATACTAAAAAAGTGTTTACTACTGAGCTGTATCCCTGCTTTTTTAAAAAAACTTTTCTCATGTGTGTGTCGGTGTTCCATGACAGTGTCTAAACATTTAGAATAAAGTGATCATGAACTTGTGAGACTCTAACTTCTCCTTCCAGTGTTTTTAGATTATGTTTTTTTGTTGTCTCATCTAACTAAATTTTTATATTCTTTGTAGACAGAATAAAATCTATCGTGTAAATTACCATGATAGTACATTTAAAACATATTTGTGTAGATGAATTGTTCTTTAGGCCACAAGTTCACAATTCATGACATTGACACTTATTATTAATTTTGAAATCTCAGTCTTAGCTTAGGGTCGTCCCATTAGGTCATATAACTTAAGCTAACCCATCTCTACTAATCTACATTCTACCATGTGCCATCACTTCTCCTTTATTTTATATAAACTGTTTCCTTTGAGTCTGTCTGGTGACTCAACTTTCTCTGTCCAATAGTCCTCTCTGTCCCCTGAAATCCTGTCTAAGCTCTTTTTCTCTAGCCAGTGGCCATTTGGCTATTTGTTAAACCAATCAAAATGCACCTTAAGAAGACATCTGTGCAGTACAAACACATACCCCACAATATTTCCTCTTTTGTCTAAATAAAAAAGAAAGGATTAAGCTCTAACACATTAAAATTATATATAATAAGAACAATCATCAGATAAGGATTATATTCACAAAGGCCATTCTATTTGTATTTATCAAAATCAGAGAAAATACTCATTTATTTTCTCTTGATGTATAAAAAGTTTTATATCTAAGTTACTTTCATTCATAAATAACGAAAATTGTAACTTTACCTATCTAGTCGTCAACCTAATTAGAGTTGTGAGAAGAATATAATATTACCCGATTAAATAGGAAATGTAGAGGAAGCAACTTCAAAAATTAAGAAATAACAGAGATATCAGTTAACTGCACTATCACCCCAAAGCTCATCTGTAACATTGGAGCATACATCATGGACGTACTAATACTATTTGACAAACATGTTTGTGAATCAAATTCTGAAGGACTGTCCTACCAAGTTGTGGCAAAGTTTAGCAGCTACCTTCTTTTGCATCCTGTATGTCCAGTTTGGGCAGCATACAGTCAGTTTCCAATGCTAGGGCAGTTTGTTGACCAGTGATTAACTTTGTCACAATAAAAGCAAACTTCATATGAAGATTCTTCACTTTTTAAAGAAAATTTGTGCTGCCAGGAGCAGTTGTGTTTCACCATTATGAAAATATCTTAAATGTCATATTCTGCAAATTTCTGAAGTATTTGAAGACCACCCAGTTTATAGAAGATACATCAATGTTTAACCTTAAAAAATATTTAACATGACTATAAGTTTGATTACTATATGTGACCAATTATTAACCAGAATGTCTTAATTTTTCTAAATAGCTTTCAAGGATGAGAATTTTACATTATATTTTTAAATGTTTTGCATAGGTACAATACCTTGTATAAGAATAGAAATATACTTACAGTAAAACAAATATAACCTTAACTTTGTATCAATATACAAAAATACCCTAAACAGTAGTAAAACATATATAGAGTACATTCTAACAAAAATAATCTTACATTTGTGTCAATATAAAAGAATTCATATCAATGGAAAAATTTTAAAAGTTATAATTTTTTAGTTAAAAGTAAATTTAGTAATCTTCCCATTTTCCTATAATTTCTATATTATTCTTTTTTCTTTTCAGAAAGAGATTTTTAATCCAGCTTCCTTGCTTACCTTCTTATTCTATCATGGCAATTAACAATTTGTGTCCAATACATCTACATGATGAAAATATTCATAACCTGCCAAATGACCAAAAACCACTTGCCCTAACTTTTTGAAATATGTATGCTACACTCTTAAAATTACTTCCTATTATCTGGAGGTGACAGCACCCTTAGGAGGTCTGAGAAAATTTAGGTAATGGTCAAGTCATGGGAGAGCTGCCTGTATCATTTGTTATTAAGTCTGAGTATGATAGGAAAGTGCAGGGTTTATCAGAAGTTCTTGATAAAGTAGAAAGAGACTAGATCATCTCAGATAGCAGCAATAGGTTTATTATATATGCTGAGTTTTGAGGATTCTGCAACAGAAACATTCTGAAAGGTTGGATCACCTGGACTACTTATTTTTACTGGTTTGTGGATTTTTTTCTTGAAAATACACAAATGTTTAAAGATAACATATGCATTTATATGAACAAAAATATGGAATGTGCACATCAACTAATGATGAGTTTTAGTTTGTTTTATGCTTGTACAGGTAAAAGGAATTTGTTAACTTTATATCTGTTTGGACTGTATAACTAAACCTATATCCATGACATATGAAAGAATGGTATATCTTAAGTCATGATGATTCTGTTGCCACAAAGATTTGTCATGTCTCTTCCAGTTTAAGAGCTATTTCCATGTTGAGAAATCAGCATGTAAGTCACATGTTCTGTAATCTTTTTTGGCTTTTTTCCTTTATGTCTGTAACCAGGATTTTCAGTAGGTCCCCACCAATCAAACTTGATCTTCATCAATTTTAAAGGAATTCATAGTTTTTTTGTTTCTTGTGGTTACAAAAGCACAACCTTTTCCCCAATGTAACACATTTTCAGTCTTACATTCTAAAGTTAAGATTTTCTGCAAATAATTAGTTTGATTTGATTTATCAGTTTATACAATCCAATGTCTCTTACAGTTATTTGTTGTTTATTATCATTTAAAATTCAAAGTCAATAAAGCACTATCTGGGATCCAAAGTTGTGTTATTTGCCAATCTTATATGTCATTTTTTATGATACTTTACTTTTTAAAATATTTTATTATTTTAAAATTATCTATTTTTTTCCATGACTGTCTATATCCATTTTTTACTGAACCTGTTTCTAGAGTTTTTTTTTCAGTTTGTCTTGCTTTACTACACATCTTCAGCCTTCTCTTACCACATGGGCCAAACTTTAAATGTGTTACTTGGCTATGCACTAGTAGCTCTGGTCCTTAGAGCTTATGTTGGTAGCACTACCTAGAAGCAGCATTTACATGTCTCAGGAATTTGATGAGCCCATGCTGTTTTTACTTAGTATGCCAGCTGCTCAAGTTCTCACTATACAGCAGCCAGGACTCTGTATGCTTAAAGCACTGGATTACTAGGAGGCCACACCCATTTTTGGTCTCTTCCAACTCAGTTCCTGTGGGGAAATACATGAATGGAGATTGGGGACCATTTGTCTTGCCAGCCAGATTTCAAATAATGACACAAAATTTTATTACTATAAAAGCTTGTGGTAATATATTTTATATTTAATAAAATCAGTATGGAATAGAAAAGAAGAGATCCTCCAACAGTTAAGCCAGAAAGATCAGAGAGTTGTAACTCCAACCTTTAATCCCAGCATGGAAAGGACCAAGTGATGACCGATGCCTTTAATCCTGTATCTCCATAGACAGAGATCTTTCTGTGATTCTGTGAGTTTAAGGTCTAACTACCATACAGTAGTACTTTACACCTTTAATCTTAACTCTAGAATTGTGGTTCAGAGTTGAACCTGGAAGTGAAACAACTGGGTGAAGAAGATATTTAAAGCAGGTTCAGGAAGACATTGAGGTATTCTGTAGAAGCAATAAGCCAGGCTGAGGACTCTTGAAGATAGATTTTACCTTTAGAAATTGGTTGGATGAGAATTGACTCTGATCTGTTTCCTCTCTCTGATATCTCAGCATTGAGTTTTCATTAAATAACAACTAAAATTTGTGTTTTAAAATCTTGGAACTTGATGTAGTCTTGTCTCAACTAGTTTTTATAATAGTTTAGCTTATTTAATCTACTTTTTGCCATATAGTATTACCTCTCTTCCATCTTGCGCTTCCTGTGTCTTCTAAGTCTGGTGGCAACTCATATTTATTCTTTGAAGAGTCTTCTCTGCTCCTTGAAGTTTCACTCAACCTTTTCCTGTCTATCTATTGGTCATTCAGATTTTCATAAGACAAATAAGAAGGTTCCTTTGCAAAGACACATCTTCACAGTGTAAACAAATATTCTGCAACATTTCTGTGTAGATTTCTCTATCTAGTTTTCTTTCTGTTGTTATAATACAAACTATGATCAAAATTAACATGAGATGGAAATTGGCTTCTATGGATTACAATTCTAGATGGCAATCATTCATATCTAGCTCTATCATTGTGGGAAGGCAGGTCACAAATTCAAGCAAGAATTTGAAGTAGATATCATGAAGGAAGACTGTCTTCTGGCTCAGTCATGACTCACTCTTCTCCAGGCTTGTGCTTAGCTATATTTCATACCCCAGGACTACTTATCTAGGCTTTATGCTACCCATAGTATGCATGGACCTCTTATATCAATTAAAAAATCAAGCCTTTCCACATATCCACAGACCAATGTGATTTAAGCTACTTTTAATTCTATATTTCTTCGAGATGAATTTAGGCCGTATCATGCTGACAAATGGAGCTAACTAGAATAATACTAGAATAGATACAGATATATATGCATATATATACACAAACATATAAATTATATTGTACCATTGAACTTAAAGAAGCTTATTAATGTGCTCAGTCTTTATTAGGAATGGTAGATAAGAAATGAAAAGAGCGTACACTTAGGAAATGCATAATACACTCACTTTTCCTGTGAGATTTCACTCTCCTCTTGGTGTGACATTTCCTGTATGTACTACTTCCTCTTAGGACTTTCTCCAGATGTGGTTGTTTCCTTTGCACCAAAGCATTCCCTCTCAGCGAAAAATTCTTACCACTCAAGAAATAAATGAAACAAATTTCAAAGATCAACAGAATTAGACTAAATCTCAGCTGCCAAAACCTATAAGACTCATGAGAGCCCATCTGCAAGATTATATAAGCAATAAATACTCTATAAGGAAAGGAGGCCCTGATTGGTGTCTATGTCTCTGGGCTGCTACAAGTACTGAAGGAATTCCAAAGATTGTTGCATTTTCCCAGCTTAAAGTAAACTTATTGATAATGTGACTCCCTGAAAGTCATCCAGGCTCCTGTATGTAATTCTTCACTTATGCTCTGCACAACCTCATTGATTTCTTAAGGTGAACTTTGATAGAATTTTACTTGGTTTGCTATTTTGACCTATCTAGAATGAGTAATGTTTGTTTTAATCTCCCCTGGAATAGTTAGCCCATGAAGCATCTCTGCACTATATTCATACCCTAGAATCCTGAGTAGCATCCAGCCACTGTTCTAAAAATAAGCATACTATAGGAGTAGGTGGGTTGTAACTCAGATTGCTACATTGTCATGTGGCTGCTGAAGTTCTATGTCGGCATTCATTTATCACTGTTTGCTTTCTTTGTCTGCCTTTCTATCTTCTTGTTTCCTGTTTTTTCCTCCACAAAATGAACACAATGTATTGAGCACTTCATTCATAAACAAAAAGATCATGATCTTCAGCCCCTCCCCACACCTCCACTTTTCCCCTCCTATGCCCTGTATGTGCTTTATATGTACAATGGTCATATCAGATATTATAAGGTATAGATGATTATTTGGATGTGCAATACCCATCATAGGCCTGTGTTTGAACATTTGCTTCTGTTCCAAGATGGTTGCACTGTTTGGAAACATTGTTAAAGTTTAGAAATCTTTATGGACAGACCATGACATTCTGTTTGACCCATTTCCTATTCCTTCTGCTTTCTGATTACTGATACAATGTGATTGGCAGGCCTGCTGCACCTACCAACATGCTATTCATGAAAGAATGTACCTACTCAAACTGTAGGACAAAATAACAACCTTCTTTTTGAAAATTTGTTGTTGTGGTTGGTATTTTGGGTCAGTTCATTTTGGGGGGTGTCAAGTATTTAATTGCAGTAATCAGAAGGGTAACTAATAAGTTTCCTACTTGAAGCTCTATTCCTTCTTCACATATGGTAACTAAGGCTTTTGCTAGGAGTTTTGGTATAGGACACCTACTGACACATACAAAGCCTTGAGAAAGGATCGTGCCACATAACAAAAAATAGGGTCTGCCCTAGCCTTTCCAATCTTATATATTTCCTATAATCTGGAATAAAGCTGATATACTCAAATCATGTCCTGAAGAGCTATCTCTAGCCATCCAACTCTATTCCCTGCTTTTTCTCACTCCCTTCTCATGGACCAATAGGTGAAAATCCCAAGGTAAGAAAATGAACCACAGATCCCTGGAGAGAAAGATTAATATGAATTTGCTATATGTATCTCCTTACACCATTTCAGGCAAGGAAGCCCTTTTGAGTATATCCTATGAATAGTCTATGGATAAAACATCTAGTGTCTACTGTGGAAGAGAATGCTATAGATTACAGAGTAAGTGAGTACTACATTGTGAGACATTCCAGGTCTCTACTGATCATAGATAGAAGTCCAGTTAATGAGCATTTGTCTATAGAGAGAATATATTTTAGTATAAAAATTTTTTGGCATGGACACAGAATGGTTCTTCATTTTGATAAACTTTATATGTTGCATCATTTCAACAAGTTTCTTAATATGTCTGATTTATTTTTCCTTTCTCTACTTCTTCTCAACATGTACTAGAGCCTGGAGATTTATAATATAATATATATTTGTGTCCACAAATTATATAAAAGCTTCTAAGAGTAGAATCTAGGCATAACCATTTTAAAATTTCTTACGTGGTTTGAATAGACTGAAAATAAAAGGACAACTAGATTAAAGATTTTGAGCTATTTGTTATTGTAAGTGGCAATATAATTAAGTCATATAAAAATATGTCAAGAGAGTTGTCTTCCTAATATCTCAAAGGGGAATTCATTTGGAATAGTATCTTTGAACATGATGTTGGAATGACATTCCATATATCATTATGCTATGTGTGGAATTGCTCTGCCTTTAGCACAGATAGCACTTTTATTCAGCAGTTTTCACATACGGTATTTACACTGAAGATTGCAGTGAGGCTAAGACAAGCTTATTTACATCACTCTCCCCAGAAAGAAGCAAGGCATGTGAGGGTGAAAACAAGATAGCTGGTAGTTTCTCTTTATAGCAAAGAACACGAAACAGTTGTACTAAATTCTGGGCACTAACAATCACAGAAAGAAAGATGATTTTTAAAGACATTCCCCAAGGTTTTACAACATTAAGACCAGTCTATAAGTTCCTGTAGGGTGTAAGATGATGGCTTAGTGGGTAAAGGGCTTGCTGCACAGATGTGTGGACATTAGCACCCACACAGACGAAGATGTGATAGCACATCTGCAATTTTGTGCTTATAGTGAAATGGTAAAGTGAACAGCTGGCTTGGCTTACACAGTGGTAAATAATAAGTTACCTTGTCTTTAACAGGGTGGAAAATGTGGACTGATGTCCAAGAGTTCCCCCCATCTCGACACATGCACCATAACATGTACAAAGCTCACTCTTACATACATACACAGCACACATGCAAAAATTAAAATATCAGCAATATAACAGCACATTGAAAGTGAAAAATTTGCCCCACCCATGTTTATGTGTATGAGTGTGTACATGAAAGTGTGTGTGTATGTGTGTGAGTATGTATGTGAGTGTGGAAGTGTGTGTGTATGAAAGTGAGTATGTGAGTGTATGTATGAGTATGTGTTTGCCAGTGAGTGTATGAATGTGTATGTGTGTGAGAGAGAGTATGTGTGTATAGTGTAAAAGCATTTTTAGCTTGTCACTCACTGTTCATGGACTATTAGGATTGTGAATGGCAGGAAACTGACCTCTATTCTCAGTGTTTTGACAAAGAATTCCTACTGTCAGAAGCACAATAATATGTTTCTTTCTAGATGGCTGCCAGATGATTCCTCAGAGAACTCTTGCCATCCCTTCACACATTCAAAACATCAGACAGATAACTATAAAACATCTGAGTAGAACTATGTTTATGGCCCAAACTTTGATATGAAACTTGGAACATACCCATTGATATTTGTGTTGTAATTAAACAGTTATCTGTTTTCTTTCTAACAATGATATTTTATATTTTCAGTTAAAATATCTATATTATCAATGACTTTCTGTAGTATGAGGTATCTGGCCCAGATTTTCGGGCCTAACCTCAAGGTTTATACCCACAGGCCCACAGACCTGCAGAGACATACAGACACTTTCAATAGTTTTAGGCTGATTGGCTTGCTAGATCGTTGCCCTTAATGTAACCCATGACTCTTAACCTGTTCAGCCATGGGGCTTGGTACCTTTTCTCACAGCAGCATAGTTGACCTCTGCTTCTTCTGGCTTCTCTCTGGCCTTCTCCTCTGTGCTTCCTGTTCTCAGAGTTTTCTTAGTCTGGTAGCCCCACCCACACTTCGTGCCTACCTTTGGCATTTTATTAAACCAGTAGGTGGGACAATTATTAACAATGTAACAACATAATCTCCCACATATCCCCTTTTCTTTTTTAATAAACAAAAAGAACTCCACATCTAATATTTCCCCCTTATCTATAACAACTTATAAACAACACTGTAAATATACACAAACATCCAAAATCCATGTTTTGGGAATGTGGGTGTCATTCTCTAGGCTACTTCCTGCTGAATGGGGACACTGGCAATACCATAGGAATCTAAAGAACAATGTAGGATTCTGGACAAGACTTTAGTGGAGTAATCTGTAAGGCTGAGTCACCTCAGCCAGTCTCCTTGAAATTGTTCTGGATACAGAGCTCGGGAAACTTCAGCAGAGGTGCTCTTAAATGCTGAATCATCTGGTCCATCCATTTCCATTGGAGACTTTTCATTGGGTCTTCCTATATCAAACTTTATGTTCTTTATCCAGAAATAAATCCACAGCTTCTCATTTTCTGTGAAAATAAAAAGAAAACCTTTTCTCCAAAGTAGCATATTTTTGCATTTCAATTTTAAGGTAAACACATTTACAAAATATATAGGTGGAATTAATCCAACAGTATTTATAATCAACTGTCTTTTAGCAGCTTTTACTAAGTCATTTTCAGTCAAGAAGCTTAAAAATAAGACAATAATATACAGTATCCAGACATTATTTGTATTTTCCTTCTTTACATGGTTTATTTATTTATTTATTTTACTCTATTTCTTTTTTAAGAACTTTCTCTACCCTTTTTTTCTTTTTTCTAAGCCTATGTATCTATATTTTCAACACACTCTAAAACACTTAGAATTTTTTCTTTTAAAAAACTGTCTTTACTGTACATTTATTTCTTAACTTTTTCTGTCTCTGACCACATCTTTGCTTGGTTAGGGTGATTGACTCCACCAAGATTCTTCTATTTTTTTTTTTTTTGTTTCTGAACACATATTTAATCTGCCAGGATTCCAGGTTGGTAGGGTGGGTGGATGGCTCCACCCAGCTCCTAGTCTAATTTCATAGAATTTATCTTTTTAATCTAGGTACTCTGGAAATTTCAGGGTTCATATAGTCACCAGGTAAAGCTTTGCCATTTGCTGATCATTAACTCAATTTAAGTATTAGGCAGCAGGGCCTCTTAAAATACTCATAAGTATTTTGCCTCTAAGGCTGAATCAGGAAGCTTCTCTTCAAAAAGCCAATCCTCTGCTTGCCTCAGGCAAACAGAACTGATCCAAGAAAATATCATCATTAAGAAGCCATCTTTGACTCTATTCTCTTTTTGTCCTTATCAACAGAAACCTTAAATACATCATTTACAACTTTTTGTTTATATTGAGGTCCTGTGGGACTCCAGAAACCTGCCATTTTAAATCTTAAACTGCACTTCAAAAGCTTACCATTGTAGCCCAAGCCCACGTGCCTCACCAGAGCGTGTCTGTACCACGGCTCAAGTGAGAGACACAATTCAGAGGCTGCTTTGGGCTCTAGACCATTTTTAAGCTCTCTACGAATTTATGTGGTTATATTTGACCCACGTTGGGCCTGCCATTTGTAGTATGAGGTGTCTGGCCCAGACTTTCAGGCCTAACCTCAAGGTTTATGCCCACAGACCCGCAGAGACATACAGACACTTTCAATAGTTTTTGGCTGATCGGCCTAAGGCCCAGGCATATAACTTGCTAACTCTTTACCCTTAATCTAACCCATGACTCTTAACCTGTTCAGCCATGGGGCTTGGTAACTTTTCTCACAGCAGCATAGTTGACCTCTGCATCTTCTGGCTTCTCTCTGGCCTTCTCCTCTGTGCTTCCTGTTCCCAGAGTTATCCTAGTCTGGTAGCCCCATCCACACTTCCTGCCTGCCTTTAGCCAATCAGTGCTTTTTATTAAACCAGTAGGTGGGACAATTATTTACAATGTAACAATATAATCTCATACAACTTTCAAAATCTTCTCAAATCTTTCAATGTTACTAAATATTCACTGAGTTAACAGATGAGGAAATAGAGGACCCGCGTGTGGGTCAGGAAGCATGAGAACCTAATCGAGTCATGAAATATGCACAAAATGTTAGAATATAAGACTCTAAAGCCAATACTGGATAAATATCAGAGATATGGATGCTGCAAAAATTTATGGGGTCTGAATCAAATTGTTTAAAGCCTAGGTTCAGTTTATTCTTTGTAACATAGCACAATACAGCACAATAGAGAACGAAAAAAATAATGATTAGAAGAGGTTATTGAACAATTATCAAGATCAGTATTATGCATGTTTTCCTAAAATGTGTTATTTAACATGCATAGTACCCTTAGCTTACCTGTGTGTATGCATATTATGTACATGTGTTTCAAAGTACATCTATGCATATGTGTACATAGATGTGGAGGTCAGAGCTAAAACTGGATATCTTCCTTGATCGTACCTCATAATTTTTATTTCTTAGAAGTGGTCTCTCACTGAATTTTGTATCCACAGGTCCAACTAGACTGACTGGCCAGCACCCAATAATTTAACACCTCTACATCAATATCACTGAGATCACAGGCACACATAGTACTATGGTATGCACAAAAGAGCACCATCTTTTATGCAAAACTTTAGCTATACAGTGGGAAAAGATCTTTACCAACTATACATCTGATAGAGGATTAATATCTAAATTATATAGAGAACAAAAAAAAAAAAAACAGGGCATGAATAAAACAACCCATTTTAGAATAGGGCACTAAACTAAAAAGAGAGTTATCAAAAGATGAAACCTGATGGCTGTGAAACAGCTAAAGAAATGTTCAACATATTTCGTCATTATAGAAATGCATATTATTTTACACCAGTCACAATGGCCAATATTAATAAAGTAACTGACAGCACATGCTGGGCGGAATGTGATGTAAGAGTGGTGTTACTTTATTCTGTGTGAATATTTGGCTTCTCTATTAAAAAAATATATTGTCTATAGGTTTATGAACTGATGTCTCAGTCTTCAAGTGGATTCATTGATAAATATGGCTGTTTTAATGTCAATACCATGTTTATTACTATAGCACTATCATAGAACGTGGAAATAGGGTCAGTAATGCCTCCAGCAATTTTTTATTATTCAGGATTATATTGTATATTCTGTTTTTGCTTTTGTATTTGAGATTTTAATTTAATTGTAACAATCACTCCTTCACCTTTATATATTAGCTCTCCTTCAAATTCGTGATCTTCAGTATGATTGTCATTTGTATAAGTGAAGGCTATTGGTTTGGTTTGCATGTTAATTTTTTACCTTGATACTTCCCTTAAAGGGAACTATAGAACTTTTCAGAGTCTTTTATGAATAAAATCATATCATTCAAAAATAAAGATACTTTGACTTCAAGCTTTTATATTTGTTTCTCCTTGATCCTCTTCACTTTTCTTACTGATCAAGCAAGGACTTCAAACACTATATTGAGTAAGTATAGCTATACCCTACTCTTCTTCCTGATTTCAGTTTGAATGCTCTTGCTTTCTCTTCATTTATGTTGATATTGACTCTAGAATTACTGCAAATTACCTTTATTACATTTAGGCATAGTTATGTATCCATAGTCTCTACAGGACTTTTAATATGAATGGATGATAGATTTTATTAAAGGCCTTTTTACATCTAATTGAGATTACTTTGTGGGACTCATCTTTGAATATGCTTGTACAGTGGATTCTATTAATAAATTTGTTTATATTAAACTATTCCTGAATTTTTGGGATGAATTCTAATTGATCATGATCTTTCTGATTTGTTCTTCGATCCAGATTGCAAGTATTTTATTGAAAAAAATTTTATATAGGTTCATAATAAGTACCGGTCTACAATTTTAGTTGTTTATTTAGTTTAAGTATCCCAATAACTGTAAATTCATATAAAGGAATGGAAAATGATTTTTCAGTTTATATCTTGTAGCATAATTTGAAGAGTATTGGCATTGATTAGATTTTTGTCCTGTGTCTAAGATCTGACTCCTTTTAGGTTGGGAGATTTTTAGAACCTGCTTCCATCTCACCAGTGATTATGAGTCAGTGTAATTTGCTTGCCTGATATTGACTTAACTTTGTTAGATTGTATACAAATAGATAATTTTCAATTTTCTTATGTTTTTTAGTTTTGTGGAGTTCAAGTTTTTGAATTATGGTCCTCTAGATTTTCTCAGCATCTGCTGTGATGTTTCCCTTTTTTATATTGTATTACTAATTTGATTATATCTGTATCTTTCAATAAATTCAGCTAAGATTTTGTCAATCTTATTGATATTCTTCAAAGAACCAACTCTGTTTTATTTTTGCTTTATGTTTTGTTGTTTTTTATTTCATTGATTTAAGGCTTGAGTTTGATTGTTTCTTGCTTTTTATTCCTCTTACATGTATTTCTCCTTTTTTTCCCCCAGAGCTTTTGCATGTGTTGTTAAGTTACTAATGTGAGAGAATTTTAGTTATTTTTATATAGGTTCTTATTGCTATAAATTATTAAATCCACCTTCATTGTGTCTCATAAATTTGAGTATATTGTGTTTTCATTTGTATTCAGTTCTAGAAAGTTTTTTAAAGTTCTTTTCTTATTTTTATCTTTGCCCATTTCTTTTACTGCTCAAGTTCTATGAGTTTATAAGCATTCTATTGATTTTATAGTTGATATATTGTGTATTAGTTTTGGTTTCTATTGTTGTGAAGTGACATCATGATCACAGTAACTCTTAGAAAGGGAAGTATTTTAATGTGGTAGGCACTTACTGTTTGGGGGGTTAGTTCATTATTATGGTAAAACATGATGACATGAGGGTAGAAATGATGTTGGATCTGAGATTCCTACATCTTGGGCAACAAGCAACAGGAAGTGATTTCAGACACTAGATATATCTTGATCATATATGACACCTCATAGCCTGCTTCCCAAGTGACTTACTTCCTCCAACAAGATAATGCCATACTTCATAATAGTATGACTCCTTTTGTGGGCTATTTTCTTTCAAAATACCACATTGTACTTTCTGGTTCCCAAACGCTTGTAGCCATATCATAATTCAAAAATGTATTAAAATGTTCCCATAGTCTATAACAGTCTCAAACTTATTTAAAAGTCTAAAGTTCAAGTCTTTTCTGAAAATCATGTTTCTTCAATTCACAGTTATTTTGAAGTCCTTTTTTTTTTATTTCAGTGATTATCTTAGGGGCTCTAATCCTCTAAAGAGATGCCATAAACATGGTAACTCTTATATAGAAAATATTTAATTGGGACTGACTTATAGTTACAGAGGATGGATACAGTGGCATACAGGCAGCCATGGTGCTGGAGAAGAAGCTAGTTATAGTTCAACTGTTACTGTTGAAGCCAGCCATCTAGGCTAACTATTTATTTCTGGGCTTTCTGGATACTTAAACAAATTCAAATATCAGTTGCATAATATTAAAGTTGTTTTATGATGTTCTGCTTTATTCAAAAGATGGTTCTGGAATTGCAGTTTGGGCCACCCTTTTTCTGATCCAGACATCCTTTTAAAATCTCTATGTTCAGAACTAAAACTTTCTGGTCAGGAGGAAGAATAATGGAGCTACTAAGGCATTATTATAATGTGGGATATCTTTCTGTATACTGTGAATATTGCTTTATTACCATTGGTTAGTAAAGAAGCTATTTGACCTATTGCAAGGGAGCTTAGAGGCAGGCAGAAAATCAAAGCAGAGATACAGGAAAAGAAGGACAGATGCTGTCAGCTGCCTAGAGAAAAAGTAAGATGTGACAGTACTAGTAAGCTACTGGTCACATAGCATGACATAGATGATTAGAAATGGGTTGAGTTAAATTATTAGAGCTAGTTGTTAATGAGCCTGATCCATAGGCCAAACAGTTTGTAATTAAAATAATCCTCTGAATAATTCCTTTGTAATTGACTCTGGAAAAACACATGGGAGTGATTTGTCCAGACCTCAGTGTTACATAAATTTTTTGGCCCTTGGTCCCACAGTCCCACAGTCCCATAGTCCTACAGAGACACACAGATGCTTACATTAATTTTAAGCTGATTGACCTGGGACCTAGGCATATAACTTGCTAAGTCTTTACTCTTAAACTAACCCATGAGTCTTAACCTGTTTAGTCTTGTGGCTCAGTACCTTTTCTCAGAGCAGCATAGGTGTCCTCTACTTCTGCTTCTCTGATGTCTCTGTGGCACCAGCATCTCTGCTCTGTTCTTCCTGTTCCCAGAGTTTTTGCAATCTAGTAGCTCCACCCACACTTCCTGTCTGCCTTCAACTAATCGGTATTTTTTATTAAACTAGTAGAGGGGGAAATTATTTTCAATGTAAAGTAATCCCACTACATATCCCCTTTTCTCTTTTTAAAACAAGAACCCCAAATTAAATGTCTTTGTTTCATTATCTATAACAACTTATAACTAACACTGGAAATAGGCACAAGTATCCATAATCCATATTTTTGAAATGTGGGCATAGTTCTGATGGCTACTTTTTGCTGAATGGAGGTGCTGAAAATCCCATGGGGACCCAAAGAAAAATTTAGGATTATGGACAAGTCCTCAGTGAAATAGTCTGTAAGACTGGGTTAGCTCAGCCAGTTTCCTTAAAGTTGTTTTCAATACAGAGCTGAGGAAACTTCAACAGAGTTGCTCTTAAATGCTGAATCATTTGGGCCATCCATTTCCATTGGAGACTTTTCATGGGGCCTTCCACTATCAAACTCTATTTTCCTTATCCAGAAATAAATTCACAGCCTCTCCTTTTCTGTGGAAATAACATGAAACCCTCTTCTCCAAAGTAGTGTATCTTTTATTTCAATTTTAAAATCGACTCATTTACAAAATACATAAATTGGATTAATCCAGTAGCATTTGAAATAAAGAATCTTTTAGCATCTTTTACTACTTCATTTTAAGTCAAAAACCTTAAAGATAAAACAATAGTATACAGTATTCAGACACTCTTTGTATTTTCCATCTTTATGTGGTTTATTACCATTTCTTTTTACTCTATTTTTTTAAGGCCATTATCCTTTTTCCTTTTCCTTTTCTCTGTCAGGCCTACATATATAGTAACACACTCTCAACCATTTAGAGTTTATTTTTATTTTTAAATCTGTCATTACTGTATATTACTTTTGTTTATGACCACACCTTTAATCTGCCTAGGTATAGCTAAGGATTAAAGGCTTGACTAGGATGGTTGGCTGGCTTCACCCAGCTCCTAGTCTAGATTTATATATTTTGCTTTTTAGCACATGTACTGGCAATACCCAGAATTACCACTCTGATAAATTTTAGGTTCCATATAACCACCAAGTACAGCATTGCCTTCTGCTGCTCATTAACTACAGTTAAGTATTTGGCAGCAAGGCCTCTTTAAAGAATCACTAGTGTTTTGCCTCTAAGGCTGAATAAGGAAGGCTCTTTTAAAAAAAAGTCAAGCCTCTGCTTGTCTCCAGCAAACAGAGCAGATCCAAGAAAACACTGCCACTAAGAAGCCATCTTTGACTCTGTTCCCTTTTTGTCCTTATTAACAGAAACCTTAAATCCACCATATACACTTCCTTGTTTCCATTGAGGCTCAGGAACTGGCCATGTTCAGCTTAAGTTGCATGCATCAAACGTGCCAGTTTGTAACTTAATTCCATACACTACTCAGTCTCTTTATAATGGCTCACTTGAGAGACACAATACAGATGCTGCTTTTGGCTTCATTTTTGTGTTCTAAACTGTTTTTAAGTTTTCTATGGCTTTATGTGGCTATATTTAACCCATGTTGGCCACCATTTGTTATATTAAGTTTATGGCCTGTGGTCCCAACAGTTCCACAGTCCCTCAGGGCCAAGACAGAACAGAAAATCTTCTGTTTTCATTAATGGCTTATAATTACTGAGTATAGTTATATCTCTATACTATTTCTAACAAACAGTTAAATAAAATTTTTACCCAGGGTTAGTAATTAGATGATTACGTGGGTAATACTGAAACAAAGACCCAATCCATCAATGTCTATATTCTGAGTAAGAACTAAAATGTAATAAACTTTCTTTTTAATCACTTTTTTTCTGCTTCTGATTGTTTTCAAAGTATACAGTATTCTGCCTACACACCATACGAGGGCATTGGATCCTATTATAGATGGTTTTGATCTACCAAGTGGGAACTAAACTCAGGCCTCCCGGAAAAACAGCCAGTACTCTTAATCTCTGAGCCATCTTTCCAGCTCTCTGCCCATTTTTCTTAACTACAATAAAACAGTTTTTATACTTAAAGGCTCACCTTGAAAAAGACTCAGTACTGTATTGGAATCTCAAGTACACAATGTTTTACTGGCCAACTAATGTTAGGACCACACCTACTAAGCAAGAGGAACTGAGATATTTTTATCTTATGATGCAATAAGATGAACCTTTAAACAGTCTAGCAAAGAACTTGGAAAAGCTTCTCAAACTATCAGTCCTGAAATTTGGGGGTGAAGAGACCTTTTTATAACAACAGCCTAAGGTCACCTGCCTGAAAGACATTTACAGTATGATCCCTAAAAATGTATCTTAAAAAGTTTTTTTTTAAAAAAAAAAAAGCTTAAGATATATTTCTCTTTACTTAAAATTTATTCAAGCTCACAAAAACTGTTTTCTAAGTTCCTTATTGCTAACATTATAAAATTATATATATTCTGTGAAATTGAGTCATATAAGCAATTACAATATTCTTTAGTGGTACACTATATAAGGAAATTTTACACTCTCTTTGTTGACTATGTTTATAAATTAAAAGACTTATCTTGATACTGAAGGAGTTTTAGTTCAAACATTGTTATTTTTATTATAAACTGTTAAAGATTGTTAAGCTTTGAGATGTTCAAAACTATATTTATAGTCATTTTAAGTACTTATAGTTAAGTATGGGAAAATGTTTCTTTGTTTAGCTCAAGCATACTTAATATATAGTGGTACTCAAAGTGTCAGTGATTTTTGAATTTGGAATTTATGTATTAAACTTATATGCGAGACAGGGACTTCCACAATTAGCAGCGATGCCAAAAGTATCCAAAAAGGCAATAGACAAAGATACTTATGATTCTACCTGTGCTGTGGAAATACTACCCACTAGGTAATAGTACCCTAAGGCCTCACTTGTCAGGGCTTAGCATAAACTGTGGACAAGCAGGATACTGGAGAATTGACTGTTCTACTTTGCCTAGAAAAGGTCATTTCAGTCCCTACTTGTCCCTCCTCTACAGGTAGACCTCTCATATTTTGAACCTGGCAGCCAAGATCCTGTCCTTTTAGCCATGCACCTAAAGCCATGTGGACCACACAAACCTTGAGGAATTTCTAGGTAAAGGAGTATGAACTAGTGCCTGCCATTTTGGTTAAGCTTCTTAAAACTCTGATCACATTGACAGCAAGGCTAAATAGATTTGTCAGCTAGGCAAGAGCAGACAATCCGCTGTTTCTTTACCTTAGGCTACTTATTAGTTCATTAGTCAGTTAATTACTTATTTAAAGTTACTAGATTTCTTTTTAGGAAAAGGCAGATAAGTTGTCTTGCTCTCAAGCTTCATATAAACAACAAATACATTTCAAGTGGAACTTTTTATAAAAAACAAAACAAACAAAACTTTCTTGAATATTTTTCTCTTTATGCTTTGTTTGACAAGAGTAGGGGACTGTAGTCACCCACTATCACTGGGTGATGGTTAACATGAGATTTTAGCTACCATGTTTTCAATTTATGAAACTGGGTACCTTTGTACTTAGTGCAACAATAATTAGAATTGCAATATCCACTTAGTGGATTTATTATTTGATAAATACGTAGTATTATCCATTATCTTTTCTCAATAGTTTTGGTTTGAAGTCTCTTTTGTGATAGGTTAAAATGCTAAAACTGCTTTTGGAGTTCATTTGTTTGGAATACGTTTTCCACATCTTTACTCAATGGTTATATTTATCTCTGATGGTGATATGTGTTTCTTTTACTCAGCAGATAAATTAATCTTGTTTACTGACTTAAAATTTGCTTATTGATTGGAGAATTAAAAAATATGAAAAGTTATAAATTAATACTGTTTCCTTTTATTATTTTCATCTTTATGTCTGAGTATCCCTACTTTTTTAAATTTACTATTCTTTCATGATTCATTTCTTGTGAACAGCCTCTTAAGATTGAAGTTTTCTTTCTAGTGCATTCTGTAGAACTAGAATACTAGACAGTTATTGTTTAAAGCTGGCTTTATTGTAGATTGACATTTTTACTGACTACTTGTGATTAATATTTTTGCAGGGTACAATATTCTATGCTGTTATCTATTGCATCTCACAGCCTATATGACATATGTTTAGGGTCTCTGGTTTCCAGTCTTCGTTATGTCAGTTGTTGTTATAATAGGTCTGCCTTTATATGCTACTTGATATTTTTTTCTTATAGCTTTTAATGTTTATTATTTATTATGGACATTTAGTGTTTTGGTTGTTATGTGTTATACAAAAATTTTTATGGCCATGTCTACTTGGTATTCTGCAATTGATAATTATATTCTATTTAATATGAAAAAATTTAACTATGATTTTGTTAAATATATTTTATGCCTTCGTCCTGGGTTTCCTCTCATTGTTTATTTTTTATTATTTGTATATTAGACAGATTTCCTGGGTATTTTGTTTCAGTACTGGTTTTGATTAAATATTTTCTTTGACTCAGGTATCCATCTCTTCCATCTTTTCTTTAAAGCCTGAGATTTTATTTTCTAGCTCATGTATTCAGTTGGTAAGGCTTACTTCTATTTTTAAAAATTATTATTATTTTTAAATTATTATTATTATTATTTTATTTTGACTTTCTAAAAACATTTTTCTACTATTTTTGTGTTTTCTTTTGTGATTTTAATTTTACTTTCAAATATTTAACTATTTTCTTTTTTATTCATCTGTTTTATTGTATTTTCATTATGGATCTATACTCTCTTTGAGGTTCTTAAATATATCTATAATATCCATTTTGAATTCTTGTCACATGCTTCAGCTATATTGCGTGTCTTAGGGCCTACTCTGTAGAGTACTGGAGGTTTGTGGTGGTGCTTTTTTCTATTTTTACTTGTTTTTGCTGAGTAAATGCAAAGAAAATACCCAAGCTGGGTTCAGAACAAGAAGCAGAGTCCCTAGGGAATCAATAGCAAGAATCATTAACTACTGAGACATCTCTTAAGCCCTAAGGATGTAGACTCTCAGCACATTCTCATGAAAAAGACTGGATTCCTAATTCACTTTCTTATAACTGGAACATGTAGAAAAGGGTCATCAGAGTTTGCGTGGCAGAGAGTCAAATTATTGTGTGTTGAAAAGGTTGGGATAGGTATTACATATGTACATTATTTTCTAACTTCTTTTTATAAATTTATAATCTCTTTCTCTCTCACACACACCCATACACACACACACACACACACACACACACACACACACACACACACACACACACACACACATATATATATGATATATATATCATAAAAAATGCAGCCATCTGGGGAAATAAAGAGTACAAATAAGAGCAAAGAAGAGGAAAAAAAAAAAAAACCCAGAAGAGTGTCGCAGGCATAGATCTCTGAAGAAGTTGGAGATACTAGAGGGAATAAACACCACAGTCAAATCTTACCCAGCTGTCTTCCAGTTTTCTCAGCCTTGCTTCCCTTGGAAATGCTTCCCTCTGTGTTTCAATCCTGTCTTAAGTACCCTTTTATAAATTAAAGTGTGGCTCCACCACTGCCTACTTGAGAGCCTGGAATTTCTTCTATAATCTGAAGGGACCTTGACTTAGTTGGGATTAAGGGTGTAGGTCACCACTCCCTTTAATCCCTGTGCTGGGATTAAAGGTTTGAATCACCATTTTCTGACTTTCCTAGACTGACTGTGGTTAGAGCTCTGGGACTTCTGGAGCTTTTACTAACCCCCCACATAGACTGTGGGTAGATTCCCTCTGATATCTCCAAAACTTCTGAAACTTTATTAAATCCCCACAGAAGAGGAAGGAAGTAACAATGGGAATATGCTACATATGCAACATATATGGGTTTGAAACCTAAAACCTCGATAAACTGAAGACAAGTTTGGAGTATATCCTGGTATGACAGTTTGGGTTTGATCCCTCAATACTGGAAAGAAGAGGAACAGGATTACAGTGTTACAAAGCAATAGAGGCAAAGACCAAAAAGAGAATTTTAGCCTCATATGAGAACCTGTACTGTGGGATTTCAAGGTTTTATCTGTGATGTTTAAGAAGGAGATAAGCACTGCTACACAATATAGTCACTAAGTTTTAATTGTCATCTTATATATTAAATCAGAATATTTCTAGTATATCAAAGGTATCTCTAGTGTTCTCTGGTAATTCCGCAGTATAGCCAGCCATTTTGAACACCAGTGAACCTGGGTTTTTGACCATTTAATAATATTATATATTTTTAATTAAAAAATTTGTTTAGCTTGAATTTGTTTTGATTCAACTAAGTACTCCAACTTTCTTATGTAGATTAAGACCATAGTAGTTAGTTCATGAGTAAGGCTGAAAAACATTGTATACATTGAGCGTGAGCACAGTAGAACATTAGAGCTGAGGAATTTGATGTGTTACTACCAGAAACTCCTGTCCATCCTCTGAAGTAAGAAGTACTTCTAGCAAACATGTTTTGTCAACTCCCACATCCTTCTTCTGAGGCCAGAATTACAGATAAGATGCTATGCCCACCAAGAACTTTAGATGTGTATAGCAGACTCAAACTGTAGTTTTCATACTTGGACTTTAAGCATTTTCACTATTGATGAATATTTCCCAGTACTCTCATTTTTATTCTTGGAGATAACATAAGCTTTTAAAGGTTAAATGGTATGATAAATATTATCCAAAATATCTGATATATAAACGGAGCATCAGCCACAGTTTGTGAAACTAAAACCACTTTCCTTAAACACAATTTGTCATGGGTATATGAATGTGGAAGAGGTAGGTGCTATCTAAATCACTTAAAAAAGATCATGAGCATCATAGCCTAGTACTTTGAGTGTATGACTTGCCCTAGCTCACTAGCCAACACTCTTGAAGGTGACTTTTAATTTCTTAATTAACTGTCTATTTTTATGAACAACCATGTGTTCTTGATACATTTCAGTGTCCTTGTTAAAAACTGGAAATTTTAGTAGATGTCCTTAGATTTGAATCCATGCCTACAACACTTCAACTCAAACCCAAGCTAACAGGAATATCTTTCAACAACTGTAAGAGTTCCACAAGGTCTTTCCCCACATGTCAGTCAATTCACTAGGAAAACAAAAAAATTAGGCTAAAGACTGATTGCAGACCAAGTAATAGTAAGTAAGACAGGTAGTATGTAAATTCCAGTTTCTTCACATTTACATATGACCTTGAGTAAGCTATTTTATCTCTCTGAGTTCTAATGAAGAGGAAAAGGAACAAAAACATTGCTAATGAAGAACAAAGAAGAAAGCATATAAAGTATCTATTAAAATATATAACAAATTCTCATAAATGTTAGAAGGTGAGATTTAGTGCTTTGTAATTCCATATTCTTCCAGTTCCAGCAGGATACACTGGGACAAAACTTATTTTCAACCAGACAATACTGCCTCTGTCTTGGAAAAAGCCTCCTCAGGACCCAAAAGAGGTGGTTTGTTTTCACAGCCCCTGCCTAACTAAGTAGGACTGGCCTAATGCCATCATTTCTCAGATAGGCCTTTGCTCATGCCTCTGAGTTTGTTTTTCTGCTCTGTTACTTGTAGTGATGCAGCAGAAACTCAAAGTAATAGAATTGATACTATAAAAGATATACTAACAGATTTTCTTAGAAAATATTGTCAGACATAGTTGAATTTAATTAAGGATGAACAGTGTCTAAATAGCCCAAAGTTAAGCAGTCTTCTATCCAGGTCTCTTAGAGATAACAATAATTCAGATATAAATATTTACCTAACAGAATTGAGTGTCAATTAGATTCTGATTAACATGACAAAGGGGATAGACATAACTTACAACTAGCTATTAGACTCTGGTTCCCATATGAAAGACATTCCTCTAAGGAAAAGCTAAGAGGGGAGCTGTGTAGGGTCACAACCATCACAAAGCCCAGCTTTGCTTACTAAGTCCTTCATGCTTTTATCAAGAAAAATAATTCTGCTTGTTGAGTAAAATAACCTGAGAAAGAACTATTTGGAAAAATAATAACATTAATATATTTAAAATAATTCTGGCTGTATGGAATATATTTGATGTGTGAATATCCTTTCTGTCTAAGTGGCCAGATTTGTATCTCTAGTCTCTATTTAAATTGTTTTAAGTGTGACCTGGGTGCAGGACATGTAAGCATATAAGCATAACAAAGTATATGGAATGTATAAGTCTAAAGTGTATATAGTTATAAAAAATCTTCCATTGAATGTCACCTTTTTAACAATAATTTGCTGAGTGCTGAACAAGCACTACAAATCAGTTATTCCTTCATCTCTAAGTGTGTGAGTGATTTTTTTTTTTTACCAAGAATATATTATATCTATAACAGTAGATCATCATCTCTTCAGCTTCCTAACAGTAAAAGCAAGCAGGATAGGGGTAAAGATAGAAAACTCAGTGTTGCCATTTTTGGTTACTAGCACCTAGTTCATAAAACTCTTAAGTACTTGTACCTCCAGTGTTATAGGATACAATGCCTTTATCTAAACTCTGTGAATGTCAGCAAATAGGTGATGCACATGCATTCTCACATGTGCCTGGATACACAAATATTAATAAAAGTAAAATAAATCTTTAGAAACAATATAGTGACATGGTGACATGGCTCAGCAGGTAAAGGAGTTGTAATCAAGCTTTACGGTAAAACCAAAACAGGAATCAAATTGTTAAAAAGCCACATTTCCATATATTGTTATTAATTCTCCATACTTAAAAAAAAATTCTGTATCCTAAGTCTAATGTATCTTGCAAACCACGGTTTTTAACTTAGACTCAATTTGTGACCCTATGATGCATAGCCACCACTTTGCCCTGCAAAGTTGCTAAATGTCTGATCTATGCCATCCCTTTTACCTTAGAAAAATGTGTCTTCTGAGATACCTAATGACTCCCCTTCTTATCTGCCCTATAGGAAGCCCTGAGCCCTGGGTTTCTCACTCTTCTTTCCAGGTGTTAATGGTCAATTATCCCTACAGCTCTTTTCTATGGCGGTTTTCTACCCCGCAGGACCTTGATCCATTGAGTCTCCCACTATTTCTTCTAGGTGCTAACAGCTACTTATCCCAACAGCTATGTTCTATCAACTCTAACATTTCCCCATAAAACAAACCTCACAGCCTAGTAAGGGGCTTATCTTTTAAATACAGATTTAGAGTGAGACATCCATTTGGCTAGTCTCTTGTGTACCTCAAAATAAAGCTTACTTAATCAGATAGTTGTAGAAATATTTCCCACCCATACAAAGTTTTGACATTTAGAGTTCCCAATGAGATAAAAACTATTCCACCTAAATACTAGAATTGGGCTCTTCAGTTTGGACCCTTCAAGAGGTCAGTAAGTATTTGATCCCTAGGTCCCACATAATGTTAGGATTGTCACAAGGAAGATGTCTGTAACTTACCCTCATGCCATCACATGTACATTCTTGAACAAAATCAAATAATGAATTCAATAAAAATAATATAAAGCAAGTGACCAGGACTTAAGAGACAGCTAAACTGAGCTGGTACTGTCTTTGCAGAAGATCTGATTTTAGATCTTATTATCTCTATTATATTATTCATAATAACCTGTAACTCCAGTTTCAGATGATCTGATGCCTTCTTCAGGCCTCCATTGGCAATCCCATACATTCATGCATGCATGCATGCACACATGCATGCACACAAAATTAAAATTATAAATGATCAAATTATTAAATAAGTAAAAAAATACATTAACAAGTATAAACATTTTTAATCGCTACATTATCTTATTTTAAAATACACTGAGTTACATGAGGCTATTTTTATGAAAAAAAAATTTACTTTGCCTCACTACAGATGTTGCAAGACAAATTTTTTCAAGGCAGAAGCAAAATATATGTTTACTTGCATCATACAGTTGAGTCCACAAAGTAATATCAAAACAGAGATACAACCAAAGTCCAATGAGTTTTATTCAAGTTACTTATAGGAATATGAGTGAGGGATTACTTACTTAAGCAAAAATAATTCAAAATCACTGGCACTAACAATGCCAAACCCAGAATAGCTGACAACTCCTAAAGTTAAAAACCTGGTACATGGTGAAGCATGGAGGCAGATTAAGAGGTTGGAGAGTGTCCTTTCTGAATGACTCTGGTTTAAATTTCTCCTAGAGAGACTGGTTAGCTTTTTCTTCTCCCAGAGTGCTGGTCTGGTGTTGAATCTTTGTTATAGGTTGGCTTCTCTCAGGATTTATTGTTTACTCTGGCAGAAAAAAAGACCTAGTGAATCTGTTCAGTTTCTTGAACTAACTTCCTTTAACTATTTTTAATTGTTTACATTTCCATTTAAGGAGCTTTATGCTGAATGGCATGTTTCAGTCTTGGGGAAAACTGTTAAACAACATTCTACCTCTCCTTCAAATCATACATACCTTCCTTTGCATCTTTTTGTTTTTCCCACAGTGAGCTATTAACTTTGAAAGGATGACTACAGGTGTCTATCTATGGCTGAGAAGCAGGTTATAATACCACAGTAACTCTTACTTACTCTCTGGGACTTCATAATATCAGTGATCTATGAGTATAAGCACACTTTCAGGAGTCATTTTGTCAGACATATCAAAGCCATGTAAAAAACATAGCAATTTCTTATAACGGGACCTATGACCTCTCAAATCACAGGTTTTGTTCTGGCTTACAGTACCAAGCTTAAAATTACTCTTGTAATGATCTTTAAAGCAAATCCAAAAACTGTGATTGTACCCAGAATAGGCAGTTCATTATTGCACATACAGGCACATTTGATCTGACACGTCAAGTAAGCATGGTCCATAGCTAAGCAGGAATGTCAGTAATAGTTCTCTAGAAGGAGTTGACATGGCTCCTTCTGGTGCTATGAAAGCCAGACAGCAGAATGGGAATTTACAATTCAGTCTCAACTCAATTTCTCTATGTCCTGCAGTTATAGTATGTTCCTGCAGTAGTCTTAGCAATAGGGTCATACCATCTAGTTATGGCATAAAACCAAAAGCAGTAGAAATAGCTTTTATGGTTCATAGAGGTTTGTATAGTTCCCTGACCACAGCTCCCATAGAGGTAAGCCCAGTCTTGGCATTGGTCTTTGGCACTTTCTTATCTACTCATGTAAGATATTTGTATTTAACCTTTTTATCTGCTATCTTAACAGCCAATATTTTCCTCCAGTTAACTCAGCCTCAATAAGGTTGTAAGGTAGGTGGAAGTACTTTTGTACTTGAGTTCCTCACCAATGGCTTTCTAAACCTGGAAGATACTCAGAGATTAGTGTCATGTCATATATGTATAATCTTTTCCAAAGGATGAGCAGGACAAAGCAGCTTCTGAAACCACCAAACCACCACTATCCCATAACAAATACAAAGATAACCTTGCTGAAACACTCCTAAAGTCTATTGTTATCTGTACTAAGCAAGTTGTAGGTGATTCCAAGTCTCACAACAAAGAACATACTAAAGTTGAACTTAACAGTATCTAAAACAGAATGAAAATATTTTATTCATTTTTATCACTTGCTTTCTCCACAGATAGGAGGTGCTAAGTCAGTTTCCTTCTTGTAATCCTCAATTTGATCCTTGTAATTCTCTCAGAGCCATTGCATTTCCATATGCTGGAGCTTTTTCCTGAAATATCCCTATTTTGCTCCATGCCTGATTAGCTCCATGGGTCTGACTTAATTTGATTAGACTACTCAGGGTCATGAATGGTCACAGCGCTTGTTCTCCACTGCTGTACCTGTTGGTACCCTAAATCTGAGTATTTCTATGTTAGCATGATGATTGTACCCTCCACATTTACTATACCTGGTTGTTAAGAAAATTTCTGGGTGGATAAACAAACAATCTTCACCTGTTTTCTGTATGTACATTTCCCTCCTTAGTCTACGGGTATCATTAACCATTTCCGGGAAAGGCTTAATCATCTTCACTTGTTTTGTTATATCAGGGGTGTCTTCTGTGAACTGTTCCTCAGACTTTAAAGCCTCCCAGAAGCTATTTATCACACAGTTTGGTTTTATATCAATTGTTTTTTGTTAGAAACTTCAGTTTGACAGAAATTTTGCTTCACTAATCTTTGAGGAAAACAGACAAACTTTCTCCTCTAATTTACTCTTGTCTTATCTCCAATCCAGATATTCTTAAAATGCCGGACTAAGTCACCGAGATCTGTCAATGCCTGTCCTACTAGAAAAATGCTCTATCTCAATAAAGGACTTAGGAAACCACAAAAACTTCTTACCAGCCTTGAGGCACTTGTTGCTTCAACCTTTACCTTGACTCTCTATGAACATAGTTCTATCTGGCCCAGGGAGTAGAAGTGGAGTTAGAATGCAACTTTATTTTTACCTTTTTATTTATTTATTTTAGTTCTCTCAATGGCGTCTTTCTCTTCTCTATTTTCCATTATGGACATCAATTTAAACTTCACATGGAGATAACCAGATATTCCTAATGAGTTTGGTAAGCCACTGCACAAGAGATTGATTGCCTTCAAACTATTTTAAGTTATGCAGTCTTTGCCTTAAGAAGAAGTGTTATATCTCAGATTGATCCCATTTGTTGTGCTTTCCCACAGCTTCATGATCTAAGATGCAGAGAAACCTGTCAGACAAACAAAGCTGCAAAGACTGAAAGAAGACCAGCTGCTTAGAAGAAGCAGAAACTAGCCAAACTTCCTGGAAGAGGGTTAGACCAACCGAGACACCTGGAAAGGATACTTTCCAAACCATTGAGCTGCATGTAGGCTAGACAATGTGCACCAGATTCCTAGCTATATGGGCTCTCACCTGTGCTGATGTGGACTTTAGTGACACAGCTGTCTTAGAATATTTTTTTTTCTTATAAAAAGCCCTTTGCTCAAATTTTTGTAACTTCAATAAAGCTAATGGTTTATCAAGTTGGACTTTGACAGTGTCTGAACTTTTTTTTCTGTCTTGGATTTATATGAAGGATAAGTATCATCCCAGAAAAAGTATCACCATACAACAATATTTTCTTACTTTTACATTTGTGTCATCAATACTAATAAAGTTTTGTGTATCTATAGCAAATATAAGTAATTTCACAACAGTTGAGTTAAGGAAACCAACTAGGTTTCTAACAACAAAGGAATAAATAATAATGGTGGCTTTCCTACATATAACCAAATTGTTTACAGCCCTGAAGATGAATGAAACTATGCCATTTTCAGCAAACTGGATACATTTACAAAGCACTGTATTAAGATAATTATGTCAGGCTCAAGAAGAGCCTTTTTTTTTTTTTTTTTAATTTAGGGACTGAAACATTGCTTTTAATAAGATTTAACCCCGGAATAAAGATGTCAATTATTCTACCATGTTCAAGAGTGAAGCTTTAGGGTTGTACTGGTAAAGTTTGTACGTTATACCTTGAAATTCATACACTACAGAAATAGAGAAGTCATTCCTCGGCTTCTCAAATATTTATACAACTTTTGGCCATCCTTCTTGGGTCTTAGTGAGTAAAGTTGCTAGAAAATGTGGCCTTCTTTTATATGCACAAAATTTGATTGGGAATGAACAGAATTATATATGTTTAAAATAAATGATGCACAGATATATATATATATGCATATATATGCACATATATATGTATAGTAACTATTTCTACCTTTTTTACTTAACATACAAAATATTGGGTGTCATTATGTCATTTATCAAGAAAATTTGTCTGTGTTGATTTTTTTCATACTCTATCTCCTAGCCTTTCTAGTGCTTTACCTCAATAGTCTCCTTTCTGCTTCCATATTATATGTGTTCTAATTCCCTGTGCCCTTTCTTCATAAATATCTAATTTGCTAAACACATTCAATAGATGAAATATTCTAAGATAATATCCTGAGTTTACATACCTGGTATCAGAGTTACTGTCTTGTTGCTAAAAGATAAAATATTCTGATGAAAGCAACTCGGGGGAAAAGTTTTATTTGGTTCATAATTCTATGTTAGAGGCCATTATTTCAGGAAAGTCAAAATGGCCAGATTTGAAGTAACTGGTCACATCAAAGCCATAGTCAAGAGCAGAGAACAATAAATTGATGCATCTGTACCTATGGTTATGTTCTCCCCTTTCATCATTGCAGTGCCAAGTCCATTAAATAATGTTGCCCACATTGATGGGAAGAACCAAGTTAAAAAATCAGCTTACAAAAAATCAGTAGACTCTTTGTACACCATCAACAAATACTATAAGAGATTGTAAAATTAATTCCATTCACAATTGTCTCAAAGAAAATGAAATATTCAGAAATAAAAATAAATTAAAAAAATGAAGAACCTCTAAAGTAAAACTCTGAAGAAAGAGATTGAGGAAGACACTAGATTAGAAAGACTAATGTTCTTAGATTTGTAGAATAATTTTTAATGACCACTTTACCAAGCTCATTTGCAAATGCAATGCAATCTCAATCATATTTTCACAACGAATTCATTATAGAAGTAGAGAAACTGTCTTAAAATTAATATAGAATCAGAAAGACTCCAATAATCAAAGAAATACTGAATAAAAAAACAATATTTAAAGGAATTACACACAGACTTCAAGATATATTTTAGAACTATAGTTAAAAAAAAAAACAAAAAAAAAATAAAACTAGGACTGAGCCAGATCTGTAGATCAGTAAAAAAAAAAAAAAAAAAAAAAAAAAAAAAACAAAAAACTCTAAGACGTGCATATTATACGTACATGAAACTATAGATATTTGATATCTGATAAAGTTGCCAAAAGAATATACAGGGGAAAACACAACATCTTCAACAAATATTTCTGGGAAAGCTGGGTGTTCTCATGTGGAAGAATAAATTTGTTCTCTATCTATCAACCTACACAAAAATGAATTCAAAATAGATCAGAGATATCATTTTGAAAGTAGAAATATTGGAACTATTAAAGAAAACAGGTAGTACAAGATAATGGAGTGGGAAAGGACTTACTGAGTTGGTCTCAGTTTACTCAGGAATTCAAACTTACAATTGACAAGTTCGACCTCATAAAATTAAAAGCTTCTGTATAGCTAACAAAATAATCATTAAAGTGAAAAAAGTCTAAATAGTAGGTCTGACAGAGTCTTAATATGTAAAATATATAAATAATTAAGAATTAAATTGTTGTAGGATTCTGAAAAAAAAGTTCTTAATAAAAGAAATAGAAATGCCTAAGTATATTTTTAAGTGTTAGAAATTCTTAGCAATTGGGGAAGTGTAAATTAAACGTTATCTGAGATTTCAACTTGTTTTGGTAGGTTGGATAAGATCAAAAAATAAACAAGAGTCTTATTGGACCCAGGGGAACTTAACATGATAGAAATCATGCCTGTTTCTTTAAACTAGACTATCTGTGTCTAGTAAGTGTAGGGCCTGAGGAGAGCCTATCACTGTCATTTTCCTAATTTGGTATAATTCCCATCTTTATTATAGATACTTACCCTTTTCACATAGCTAAGTGTACCTTTGAACACAAAAGCTCCCATTTTGCAGCAGATAGAGATAGTTTGAAAAGTCCACAACTATAAAATAAAATGCAGAGCACAACTGACCTTGGGTTGTCCAACCCCAATGATACATTTCTAAAAGAATGTCACACCTAATGTTCAAGGAACATCACAGAAGAAGGACAAGAAAGTAAGAATTATATGATCTGTAGATCTGCTTTGAGATTTAGTGTTCTAGATGTATTAGAGACATTCTCATATCTTTCTAACACTATGTCTTCCTACAGAAGACTTGAACAATTCCAACACAAATTGACAAGTCACTTTGGCTAGGAAAACTCTCACAGCACCTACCCATAGACTAATAGTTAACTATAAGCAATTAATGACTGTAGAGAGAGGAAGTTGTCTTCCCCAGGGATGAGACCACAAATTTATTATTCAATGCCAAGTAGTCAGTCCTGAAATTACACACACACACACACACACACACACACACACACACACACACACACACACAGATTCAGCATATTATGTGTGTGTGTGTAACTATGAAAAAAATCATTAATTTGAAAAGAGGGGAATGTGGCTGGAGTGGGAGGATAGAAAGAGAGGAGTAATTAATGTACTATTTTAATGAAAAATAGCAATAATAAAAAGAAAAATGCAAAGAAAGTCTCTGACAAGTATGTTTACAAAGAAGCCTGATCTAAACATTTCCTCTGCTCTTACATATGAGTCTACATTCAGTGAAGTATGCAAGATAAACTATGACATTAGGATTCTGAATTTAAGAATATCTAGGTAGGTATATCTGAGAAGCCTGAAATAATTAGACACATTAGATTCTAAGGTTTGTACAAATTGAAATTGCCTGTTGAATATCAGCTTTCTAGCTTTATTGCTTCAGAGCTGCTCTTAAGAATACCTGATCCTCTACATTTCAGATCTTTAGTCTTAATCTTTTTCTCACATTCTACATTTCAATTCTTACTTTCTTGCCCTCCTGGAGGATATAGAAAGATATATTAGTTATTTTCTTATTGATATGACAAAATGCACCACCACCCTCCCCCACACAAAAGAAACTAAAGGAGGACAGGATTTGCTTTGGTTCACATGTCAGAAGTAGTCTTTCATGGCTGGAAAGAAATGTTGTTGCTCAAATTTATGATGAGTATTTCTCCCTCAGCTAACCTCATTTAGAAAAATCTCTCATAGATATGCCCAGAGATGTGTTTTTATTATGAGTCACAATCTAGTCAGTATGAAAATTACTGCTAAGTGTGACACAGGTCATTTCAGGATGGAAGAAGAAGAGATCTCTGAGTCACGCCACACTCACCAATGGTTGCCTTTATTAGCAGTTTCACTTTTAAAAATGGCACTACTCCTAATTATACCTGGAATATAATCCATAGTTACAAGCTCTTGGGTATCCTTAACCTTGTTAATATAATGTGCTCATGATCATTCCCTAAGTTTTTAGTATTACTACATTTACTGATATACAAACGGCTGTGTCCTGAACAAAAATATTACTCCTAAGGGTCCTTGATTACTTAAACTTATGAAGAGTACATTTTATTAAACATTAAATAGGCAGTAGCTATCATTATCTTATTTCTTTAATTCTTAGTAAGAAATTGTTTGTAAAGAAATTCTATGATATCATTTTTATTGTGAACAATTTCTTCCAACCTTTACTCATAGGCCTTTTTCAAAGAAAGTCAAGGTGCGAGTCTTAGTTAAGTTTCTATCACTGTGAAAAACCACCATGACCAAGTCAACACATAAAAAACATCTAATTGGATCTTCTTTACTGTTTCACTCAGTGACTCAATAACCAGCATGACTCAGGGCATGGCAGCAAACATGTAGACAAGACACTGGAGTAATAGCTAAGAGCTTATGTCTAATCTACAAGCACAAGGCAGAGAGACAGCAAGGTAACTAGGAATCGGATTTTAGAATCTCATAAGGTCTTACCTCCTCCAACAAGATAGCACTTCCTAATCATTCACAAATAGTTCTACTAATAGAGATTAATGATTCAAACATATGAGCCTATAGGATCTATTCTCATTAAAACAATAACAGAGTGACACTATTTTTTAAACTTTTATTCATTTCAGAGTATCATATAATTCAGGATGACCTCAAACTCACTTTGTATCCTAAGAGTATATTGAAATTTTTATTGTTCTACCATTATCTTTCAAGTGCTGAGATTACAACTGCATCACTATAGATGCTTTATACAATGCAGTAGATAGAAATCATAGCTTCAAGTACAATAACCCTATCATCATAGTTTCATCTCTGTACCCATTCTTTCATTCTTGACTTGGTTGTTTGTACACTAAAATCATATAAGATGGATTGACCATCTTCTTATATACTACAAGTGAAAGTTTCAGGCATAAACAGGTGAGAAGATTGGGGAAAATAACTTGGTAGTAGTTTCTGGGGATATGAGGCAAAGAAATAAGAGACTTCACACCATGTTACATGTATAAAGAAAAAGAACAACCCACATGATTTTTTTTCCTGAAATTCTGCAAGTAATGAATGCTCAGGAGAGGTTTCAGCATATCATTTTTTTCTAGCTAAGAATGTATATATTTTATGAATTTCATGTTTTAATTAATGGTTTTATGTTCTATATATTACCTTACCTTATAAATTCAAATGGGGCTTTAGAAGTCCTTCAGGTAAGAAATGTCTCTTGTAGCTATAAAATTCTTATTAATCTGGGTAATTAATATTTAATTTAAAATTGAATAATTAAACCTGTCCTAATTCTACATTTTATGATGTTTCTGGAGCTCATATTTTCTTTCATGACCAGACCACAGCACCTCATCTTTTTGGTCTTTCTTTGGTACTGAAATATTAAGAACTACATTGTATTTGAGCTTAGCCTTTTACTCTGTAAGCCCTACAAAAATCATGTCCTATATGCAGGTAAGGGTTTCTCTGAGATAAAAGAAGTTACTGGTAGATGTCATAAAGTGAAGAAGTAACATCTTTTATTCAGAGCAACCCTTATGACATTGGGAGATGCCACAAAGTGAAGTATGGACAACTGAAATTTCATTATGTGCTTTATGTATGTCAGCATGTGCATGGGGGCCAAAGTCAATATCAAGTGTTGTTCACTGGAATCCATCCAGCTTGTTGTCTGAGATAGGGTCTCTCCTAGAATCTATAGATTACAGAATTGGCTAGCTAGCTGTCCAGCTTATCTTTAGAGGTTAAAGATAAACCACCATTTTTTCCCTTTTATATTAACATTGAAGATCTAGCCCAAGCCTCATGCTTATGTACTAAAACTTTATTTACTGACTTCCCTAGCCTCAAAACCTGAACAAGAGGCCAAATCACTTAAAAGCCATACAACAACTTATGCTATTATGCTATGCCAACATGGGATACTTTGACTTTTGTCATCTAATTTAGTCTGCCATGAATGTATCAGCAAGTTATTACATGATCATTAGATTCAGGAGATTAGGTATGCTATTATTATCCTCAGACACCAGAAAGAATCTTGTACTGTACCTACTTCCATGTGTCACGGTCTTTTGCTGAGAAACAATAACATGAGCATCTGCTTCATTAAATCTAAGCCATGTGGTGGCCTGGTTGATGCAAGAAGTGGTATGAGCATGTTTCTTGACACATATGCTTTAGCTACAAAGGAATGAATGAAAATTTCTTGAGGTTCCAAATATAGAAAGCTACCAAGGCAACTTCTATCTGTGATGACTATACCAAAGTACAAAAAAAGCACAACTTAATCAATTCTACTACCATATTGTTGAGAGTTCAATCACTATGTTCTCTAATTGAGAAGGTATACTCACAAATTTGTATTGGAAGAGTTTTTTTTATGGTTACTTTTATGATATATATTATTTCTCAGAATGTTCTTACTCAGATTATAGTTAAATAGTTATCTCTGGTGTTTAAAACTGAGTGCTTTACTTCATATTATTGTACTTCCTTCTTTCTGCCCTCTTCTCTCTCTCTCTCTCTCTCTCTCTCTCTCTCTCGCTCTCTGTCTCCGTGTGTGTGTGTGTGTGTGTGTGTGTGTGTGTGTGTGTGTGTGTGTGTGTGTGTGTGTGTGTACCTGGCATCTGTGTGTTTGTGCTCACATTATACAATATACATGAAGATATCAGAAGACAAGTTGCAGAAGTAGGTACCTCAATTAAAATTCAGGTCATCAGGCATGGTGAGAAGTGCATTTACCACTGAATTATCTTCATATCACCCAAACGGAAAGAATAAATAAAATGTTTATTTAATATTTTTTTAAATTTTTAAACAGGTCAACATTATTCAAATAAGTGTCTGTTGAGTTCCCAATCTCAAACCAGATACCGATATTATCCCTTACTGATTACTCAATACTCCAAGATTCCATACACCCAGAACTCAAGGAACATTGTGGTAAGGTGGAGAAAGAATGTAAGAACTGGAGTATGGGGAAAAGTATTGTTATATTTTGTTTCATGGCATGCTTAGTAAACATAGTAACTCCCAATAGTTATTGCCTTCAGAAGACAGACTATAAGCATCTCAGCATATATTGGGATGGAACTCAAAAAGGCCCAGTCTTCTGTAATGGTTATTGAAATGTGGAATTGCTATAAGAGATGAGGGGTAGTATGTTCAGGTGACATGGCCACTAGCTTGTATGTTTGCCTACGTAAATAATCTCTGCATATGTTCATGCAAGAGAATATTTATCCTTCATCAAATTTTGTTGAACATAAAAATGTAGAAAAAAAAAGATACTGTGTCAAAAGGATTCCTCAACAGGCTTCAGAAAAATGCTACTGCCAAGCCTAATGACACTTGGTTGATGTCTGGAACTCATGTAGTGAAGTATGACAACTAATTCCTAAAAGCTGGACCCTGACATCCACAGGACCACTATGGCTTTGGTTGCCTCACCTATTAAATATATAAAGTAATTTTTTTAAGATAGAAAAGTAAGAGTATCTGGAGGAAGAAGTGACTCAGTAGGAATAGAAGGAAGATAAGAGCATAATGGGGAATAATATGATCTGAGTGCTTGTTATGTATATTTATGAAATAGTAAAAGAGTAAAAGACTACATCAACAGACAACATTGTGAAAACATTCTGACAAGACACAATAAGAAAGTTACAGTAGAATTCTTCGTCAGAATAATGCATATTGCCTTTGCTTTTAGTTATTTATGAAGTATGTCTAATTACATGTGAATTTGTTTGTACTATATAATAACATACTACAAAATAGGCAAATTATTGGGTGTCACTCTGAATACATTATTTTCCTCTTTTAGACACTCAGTTTAGCAGAATTTCTGCTGTTTCTAGCATTGCTTTTATGTGATAAGATGAATTTGTTCTAAGAGTTCTTTTATTATCAGTTTCAGCCCTAGGGACTCTTCTGACATGGGGCACTTCAGAAATCTCTTTGACTCTGAGCAGTTGTATATGAACTAGGCCTTGACATTTTGCCTAGGCATTTTTTAGGGGTTGGAATATAACTTTAAGAAACATTTAAAATGGTTAAAAACAGTATTAGAAATTTTATTCTATTATAAAATGTATGTGCATATTTCATTTTCTCAATAAAGTGAGTTTTCATAAGAAACTAAATTTCTTACTCTGAGGAAAAAACAATTTCAATAGAAGAGACTGCAAAGCTAATTTTCTAATGCTTAGTTGTTTATACACATTTTGGTATGCATCATGCTTTGTCAAATTCCAGAGTTTCATTGATATAAAACTACATTAAAGTTAGATGTTTGTATTTAACACTTATTGGCATGAAAGATTAAAAGAATCCTCACATAGAATTTTATATTAATGATGATATTATTCTAGACAAAATACCCATTTGTCTTCAGACAGTGTGGACATTAAGCCTCATCCCCATATGCCTCCAGTATGGTCTAATATCACTTTGAGTGAATCAGTTTCTTTTTAAATTATATTTTTGTGTGGTATATGTGTGTGCTGTATGTATGTATGTATGCATGTATGTATGTATGTATGTATGTATGTATGTATGTATGTACAAGTGTATATGCAAATGCACAGACTTGGAGACAAAGAAGGACTTCTGGTGTCTTCTTCCATTCTCTGATGTCCTTTATAGAGAGTCTTTAAATGAAGACTGCAATTATATTTCCACTGAACTGTTAGCCACCAAGCCCCAGAAATTCTCTTGTTTCATCTCCCACCAGAGTAGAAATTGTAAGCATGTGAGAGAGTAAGAAGCATGTATAAGCCTGTGTGGCTTTTTACATAGGTGCTGTGGATTCAAATCTAGTTGTTCATGCTTCTACAGCCAACTCTTATTGCCAATCATCTTCCTAGCAGGCCCATGCTCACTTTTGAAAATATTTTAAAGGTTACATACAAAGGATGTGTATATATTTTCCCCCTTAATACTTGGTTTTTAATTATTTACTCTAAACATAAAGTTTTGATAAAATCAATAAAATATTATACATTAAATATGCCTACATAATGATCATATACTGAACTCATTTGTCCCTGTCCTTACTTGCATTATTCAGGTTCTTTAGAGTCAAAAAAACTTATGTAATGAATATTCCCTCCCTCCCTCCCTCCCTCCCTCCCTCCCTCCCTCCCTCCCTCCTTCCCTCCCTTCTTCCCTCCCTCTCTCTCTCTCTCTCTCTCTCTCTCTGTGCACATGTACATGTATGTGGAATTTATTGAAATGTCTTTCTAGCTAGCTGTGGATAAAATTTTCAAGAATCTAATAGTTTCTCAATCCTTTGAGGTGGTCTGTATATTCTGGAAATCCAAATAAGTAGGCTCCAAAACTAGTAAAGAAATATGTGTGTTGGCAGGGTGAGGGAAATTAGGTGAAGAAATAAAATCCCTTCCTTATACTATTATCATTATTTAGTTTTCCAGAAGAAGGTATAATATAGATTAAAGGTGTGGCTTCCAGTCTCAAAATCTGGCTTAAAGGCACATGTCATCCCACCTTAAGATCTATATCAAAATCATGTGTCTTTCTAGATTCAGAAGGAAGCCATGTTGTCTTCATGCCTCATGTTTAATATCATAAATATATTCTCTATTTCTGGAGTATTGTTTATTCCAGATATAGTCAAGTGACAACCAAGAGTAGCCATCACAACCCAGCCTTTGTTAACTTGACACACAATAATATCACCTTACTCCATGATTAATTTCCAAATAAAAACAATAACCATGTCATAATAATGCCTAAATGTTACTTTCCCATGTTCATTCATAATAGAATTTATGTTGAATGATGTCATAAATATGCCTAACATAACTATTCCTTATACGAACACACATACACTATAAATTTAGAATAGTAGTAAAGTTCCTTGGGGAACATTTTATAGAATCTCAAACTTATGTATGATAACCATTGATAGTCTTATAATTGATGTTATAACATATGATAAGGAAATTGAAAAAACACAAATATATGTACAAATGCATCCTTAACTATATACAATAGGTTCACTCATGCCAGTTATAATCCTTGTTCTATGTCTGGTCATGTGGCCTTAGATAGTATTTAGAACTATCTTCCTTTACTACCCCAACTTTTGCAAGCACATCTGAAGGTCTTGGCTCTTTTCCTGGAGGAATGATTCATGCTTTACTTAATGGTCTTTGCTCTTTGTCATTCTGCTTGAATTAGGCTGTTGTGGTTTCCCATTAACTTTAATCACAGGGCATGGTAGCACCAAGAGATGTCCTAAACAATCTCTTACACTCCACAAATAATCCTGTTGTTGTGAAGTAGTAGTCCAGTTTTCCCACTGTAATCTGGACTTATCATTCCTCCTAATACTGTTATTCCTTTCTTAGTTTTTTGCTTTAAGGACATCAGAAGCCCAAATGACCAGAGTGAAGTCTGAATTCTCAGTTCAATGGAATATTGCTGTGATTCCCACCAGCTGCACTTCCTCTTCAAGAACCAAAACCTCTAGGCCAGCAGAACTTAAGGTTTAAGATTCAGGAAGCAAAAACTTTCCTAGTGGATCACTAGGCGCAATAGGAAATGGGCCTATTCATTTTTTACCCCTGATTCCTTGATCCGTGTATCATGCTTAGAGGAGAAACAGTACAATATATTAGAATATGATTCACAGCATATAATACCGTCTGGAGAACTCTGCCCCAGTTATTCATGGTACTGCCACCTTATTTGTATTGTAGTTGTGTCTTCAAAAGGCCATTACATATTTCTATCTAAACAGCTGTTTCAGGATGGTGAAGAACATGGTAAAATCAGTGGATTCCATTATTGTGAGCCCACTGTCTCACTTCTCTGGCTGTGAAATGAATTTCTTTGTCAGAAGCAATAACTGTGTGGAATATCATGAATCAGACATTCTGCAAGCCTACGGATGGTGCTTTTGGCAAAAGCATCATGTTCTAGAAAGGCAAATCTTAAACCAAAATAAGTATCTACTCCACTAAGGACAAAACATTGTACTTTCTATGGAGTAAATCATCCAATATAGTTAATCTGCCACCATCCACCCAATAGGTCACCCAGGATAATGGTACCATATCTGGGGTAGAGTGTTGGTCTCTACTTTTGGCAGATCTGGTACTCAGAAGTAGTTGTAGCCAGCTCAGCTTCAGCAAGTTAAATTTTTCATTGTTGAGCCCATGCATAATTTTCTTTTCTGTTACCATGGCAACATTCATGGGCCACTGGACAATTACAAGAATATTTGGGAATAGAGGTTGACTATCCATATAATAGGTCATTCTATCTACTTAATTATCTTTCTCCTCCCCAGCCAAAGTCACCTTCCATGAGCATTTGCATGGGACACAAGTATTTTCACATTTTTTATCCATTTGGAGAGATGTATGCACATACTTCTTCCCCAGATGTCTTTCTCACCAATTTTCCAATCATGCCTTTCCAAGTCTTAGACTATCGAGGAAGTCTATTGACTATAGCCCATAAATCAGTGAAAAATTATATATCTGGCTATCTTCCTTTCCAAGGAAACTTTCTGACTATGCATATTGCCCAAAGATATAAGCACTGTGAATATTTCCCTTCACCAGTATCTGTCTTTGTTATTTCAGAACAAATTGTAATTCTATTACGGTCCATTTCTCAGTGGTGTCAGCAAAACATGCAGAATCATTAGTAAACCAGGCCCTACCAAGTCTTTTCTTCATCAGATAACCATAGAGAACGCCCCAAGAGGCTTGGCAGCACATAGCACTGTAACAAAAGTAGAAACCACAGGCATTTGGGCAGCTTCTTTGTGGTGATATTTTGTTTGTGCTTTAACAAATAAGGCTTGCCTGGAGATCAGAAAAATAAAGGAGCCAGCCAGTAGAGAGACTTCTTACCTTCCCAAATACTCAGGTAGAAAGGAGCAAACTTCTGTCTTTCCCCACCTTATATTTATCTTTCTGATCAGCCATATTATTTTCTCTCTATTTTTCTAGTGCTTGGATTAAAGGCATGAGGCTCTAATATCTGACTCTGTTTATCTTTTTAGACTCAATTAATCCCATGTAGCCAGTGATAGCATTGAACTCCTGATCTTTCTGATTTCTTCTCCTAAATGATGAGAATAAAGATGTGCACCTCTGTGGTTAACTAGTTGATATCATTGCCCTCTGATATCTTGTTCTGGGTTTTTACTATTAAAACCAATTAGGGTTTGATCTATACTTCATGTACCTCGCTACTTCCACTTGATAATAGTAACTCAAATTGCAGCAGCTGCTGGTACATCTGCTGCAATTTGAGTTACTACTATCATGGACATCCTAATTTATGACTTGGGGGGTCTGACAACACCCAGCTCACAAGGAAAAGTTTAGGTTGCATGATAACTTGGTGGGCCATTGTCAAATGTTCAGTTTCTACTAAGGCTTGATAGTAGGCCTAGAGCTGTGTCATAAAGGGAGAATAGTTGTCTACAGATAATAATAGAGCCTTGCTTCAAAACACCAACAGTCTCTTCTGTGATTCACCTATAGGTGCTTGCCAAAGGCTCTCAACAACATTCCTATCTTCCACTGACACTTCAAGTACCATAGAATCTGTCGAATCATGTGGTTCAAGTGATAGAACAACCTGAACAACAGCGTGCACATGTTAAAGAACCTTCTCTTATTTCCTACCCTACAAAAAGCTAGTAGCTTTCTGAGTCACTTGATATAACTTGAATCACTTGAGTAACACACCCAAGGAGGGAACATACTTTTTCCTTACTACAAATAGGAGTACTAAATGTTGTGCTTCTTTCTTGCTATTGTGAGGGGCCAGACTCAATAACTTATCTTGCATCTTAGAAGGAATATCCCCATTTGTCCCACATACGGGACTCCTAAGAATTTCACTGAGGTAATAGGGCCTTGAATTTTGGTTGGATATATTTCCCATTATCAATAAGCATTTGTATTTCCAATGAGTTCAAACTTTCACTTCACATGATCTAATCAGAATAGTATTTTCAACATAGTGAATCAATGTGGTATTTTCCTTTATAACTAAACCATACACAGGGCAGTAGAGTTAATATATTCCTGATACAAAACCATTATGGTATACTGCTGGCCTTGCCAACTGAAAGCAAATTGCTTCTGATGGTCCTTATAGACAGGTACTGAGGAAAAGGCATTTACTAAATCAATAGCTATATAACATGTACCAGGAGGTATGTTAATTTGCTCACATAAGGACATGACATCTGGTACAGCTGCTGCAATTTGAGTTACTACTGACTGAGGTTTTGATAGTCAACTTGATTCTCCTCAATATATCTGTCTCTTACTGTCCAGATAGTAGAGATGTGGCTGCAAGAAACACTCCTGTATCTCTCAATTCCTTGATGGTAGCACTAATTTCTGCAGGTCCTCTATGGATGCTATGTTGTTTTTAATTCACTATTTACCCTAGCAGAAACAACTCTAAAGGCTTCCATTTAACCTTCCAACCATAACAGGTCTCATTCCACAGGTCAGGGACTCAATTCAAGAACTGATTCTGGAATACTGCCAACTTCTAAGTAAATTTATTCCAGTTAAACATTCTGGGACTGGAAAATAAGTTCACATACCTACTAGATCTACTGTGAGTCAGACATCAGAAAAAAAAAAATCCAATCCTGACTTCTATAAGACCTTAATTTAACTGGGAAATCACAATGCTTCTTGGGATCTCCCACAATCAGTGACTATTCAGAACCAGTAAAATAAACTTTCCAATAAACCATGGAAAGTGTGGTTGTTTTCTTTCTCCCAGTGTATAGTTACCCTATAAATGGCCATAGGTCTTTCTGGGGAAGAAGAGGAGAAAGGCTAACTGGAAAACTTTTAGCTATCTTATTAAGGTTCCTCCTTATGAGAATCTGGCCACCCTTCAGTCAAAAGGCTCTGAGTCTACAGACTGGCTAAAATTGATTTCCTGGCTGAGATTGCCTTTGCTATAATTCAATACAAACTTTCATTTATTTGATAATTTTTCTGCTTATACAAATCAAACAGTAATGCAGTAGACTGTACGTATATACTTCATGCCTAGAACATGATGATTGATTATCCAGATGCAAATGTCCATAAGATTCATGCCATTATAAAACTTACCTTGCCTGTGTTGATCATTATGAGTTAGGCCATTATGAACATTATTTTGTCTATGTTGCCCATTATGATCACCATAATTAACTTGCATCTGGACCCTAATACCGAGGGGCCCACTGCATTTAATTTAATCAATTGAGCAGCAGCATCTCCAAGTTTGACACAAGTAAATAAACAACAACAAAACTTTTCAAAAATTCTGCTCCCTCTTACCATTTTTTTCATCTTATAGGATTCATATAGGACATGTCCTCTGACCCTTCCAATTATAGACAATTAGGCTTTACACAGTATACCCTCTTTAGCTTTCCAGTTATCTAAGCCTTAAAATCTCATCATCAACACCAAGCTGAAAGATATCAGGCATCTACAACTCCCTCTCAGTAGACCATTTTTTTGATAAACCTTTAGCCATCAATTCAAACAAGCTATCCATACCTTTCTGGCTTTTTTTTTTTTTTTTTAACTAAATGAGCTTGTATAGTAAGTCTAGAATCTCCATTCAGAGGGACCACATAAATAATAATTCAGTATGATCTAGTTTTATGTTCCTTCCATCATTATCCTACTCCCTTAAAATCTATTTCCACACATATTCCCCAGACTTCTCAGCTTCAATAAGGTCCTTTCACACATCTACATCCCAAGTTACAAGATATTGTTCTTTATGAATTTATGTCCTTACTTTAAGTACTGGCACCCTCTGAAGCTGAGGCTTGAATTTTCACTATAGTTCAGCCAACCTAACAGTGAGGGCTTCAATCTGATTTTCTGAGACTTGTGCTCTGTGGCTGCTGGAGAGAAGATTCTCTTCCAGGACACACTTAAAAACTTTTAGGATGTCTATTAACATTTGGAGCAGGTCAACTTTATCACTAAATTCATTATTACCCTTTACTGTTATTGTGAAGGTAGTTAGGTTTATCCTGGAGCTTCCTTCTATCCTTACCAATTTATCTAGAGATATTAAGAGAAACCAACCAGCAGCATCATTTTTCTTATTTTTATCCCAAACTGCCAAGAAGTTTTATATAAATCATAACTAAATCCATTACCATCTACTATTGATGAATCAAGATAATCAAAGATATTTGTCTCTTTAAGTTTGAAGATAGTGTACACCATGGGCTTTCAATACTTTCTGAGCTACTAGGAGAAAGAGTGACTGAAGAGACTTCAGTAGCTGAAGGTGCTGGTGAATTTTAAGATGCTAGTGAATTAAAAAGTCTATTACAGATGCTTAAAAGATTCATGCTTATACTTCTGTCTCTTGAATAATACTCTGACACCAAAATCAGTATTAGTCAGGGCTCTCTTAGAGTCACAGAACTTATGGAATGAATTTCTCTTTACACACACACACACACACACACACACACACACACACACACACACACACACACACATGAGTATTTATTAGAGTAAAGTACAGGCAGCTGTACAAGAATGTTGTACTAGTTATAAATGAAATGTCCAAAAATCTAGTACTTGCTCAGTCCCATGGTATCTCAGGTTATCAGTATAAGCTGGAGTTCTGAAGAGTAGGATCCAATGACAGTGAAGAAATAGACATGCTGACAAGGTGAGCACAAGTATGGAAAGCACAAACTTTTCTGTTCACTGTTCTTATATAGGCTTCCAGCAGAAGGTGTGGTCCAGATTACAGGTGTGTCTGAATTGAAGGCATGTGTCATCCCACCTCAGCATCAATATCAAAAGCCTGTATCTTCTTGTTTCAAGATCCTGATTAAAAGCATGTTGTAGTCTCACCTCATGATCAAGATCACAAATGTGCTTTCTATTACTGAAATATAATTCATTAGAGATATAGTCAAGTAGACAATGAAGAATAGGCATCACAGGTCACTAGGCCTTAAGTATACAAAGGTGTTGCCATCTGATTAAAATTTGCTGCTTACATTTCCTGGCTAAGGTCTTACACTTGTAGAAATGGGTATATGAAGATAAGTTAGTGGAGACACAATTTCAAAAATAAGGTGTCTGTAAGTCATTGGAAGAAAAAAAATGAATGAGTGTTTTTAGTCAGGACAGCAATATTTCTGGCTGCTTATGACCATACCTCTTTTGTTTGTACAAGTAGTCTAATTATCCTAATGACTTCATAACAAACAAAATAGCAAAGACAGTACAATTACTCAGGACACATGAAAGTACTGTGAGTAGCTTTAACCATACCAGTGAGATAGCAGGGTGGGAAAAGTTTTTTTTTTTTTTTTTTTTTTTCTACATGCCTAAAAACCTACACCCATTCTACTTAACTTATATGTATAAAGGAGAAGACTGACTCCCCTGAAAAAGGTCTTCTGACCTATACATGTATAACAAGGCAAAAGGATGATACTCTAAATGCTTTTTATAAAATGGCATGGGCAGTATATGGAACCTCATGGAGTAGGATCAGACTATGTTCCTATGAAAGAACTGGTATCTCAGAGCCCATTCCATAAAGAGGAACACCTAACCCAGCCCTAATAGTGGGATAAGGGAACAGGACCGACCTACCTCAAGTGAATACACAAGACTCAAGTGACTCACTTTGAGACTTCTTGGGGAATGGATGGGGTAATGGGGCCAGGGGAGGCTGTGGGAGGACTGGGAAGGATTGGGAGGAAGGAAGGGAGGAGGAACAGGGGTATACATTAAAAACATCTTTTAAAATATATGTGTATATATATGTACACACACATATATATTAAAGCCAGACACCTATTTAAAAAATTATCACTGTAAGTGGAGAAATATCTCATCTGACAGAGCAATTGCTGTAAAAGTGTGAATATCCAAGTTCTATCCCCAGAAGCTGAGCATGGGGACATACACTTATATTTCTATATATAGCAAAGTAGAGACAAGATTTTAAGATATCAAGCAAAGGATAAACAGGCCTCAATTCACAATCTCTGAGCAGCTTGGTAACAGAAGGAATGCATCATCCTGGGAAGGAGAAATAGAGAAGATCTCCTGAGTAAATTAGGATCATACAGGGAAATGAGCAAGGGGAGGTAAGAAGAAATCATAACAGAAAGAGGTGGTTGAGTAGGAAGAGCAACAGAGAGGGAGAACAAAGAAACAGAAATCTTGATAGAGAGAACAATTATGGGTTAGAGATAAAGTTGGTGTTAGGAATGTACCCAAGATCCTACAAGATGTCCCTGGCTAGGACTCCAAGCTATAATGTAGATGGCACCCAAATAAGACTCCACTTAAAATCAAGTGAACGATAACCCTAGTTGTCATCATAGAACCTTCATTCAGCAATTGATGGAGGCAGAAGCAGAGATTGATAGCCAAGTACCAGGTTGGGCTCCTGTTCCAGCTAAAGGGAGAGCGGAGGGAGTATATGAGCAAAGGGATCAGGATCAAGAGGAGGAAAACCACAGAGATGTCTAAGCTAGGTAACTGGGTGCTCGCTAACTCTAAAATGACAGCTGAAGAAACTTAATGGAAAGAAAATAAACCCTCCGAATGTAGACAACAGTTGAACGGCTTGGGTAGTTTGTGGAGTTTCTTACAGTAGAATCAGACTATTCCTGGTACATGAACATGGAGGCTGGAGAAATGGCTCAGAGGATAAGAGCCCTGACTATTCTTCCAGAGGAATTGAGTTCAATTCCCAGCAGCCACATGGCGACTCACAACCATCTATAATGAGACCTGGTACATGAACTGACATCTTGAAGCCCGTTTCCTATAGGGAATACCTTACTCAGCCTTGACATTTGGGGGAGGAACTGGGACGTATCTCAACTGGATAGATCAAACTGAACTAACTCATCTTGGGAGTTCTTGTCTTGGGAATGGATGGGCAGGGAGACTGAGGGAGAACTGGAAGAAGGGGAAGGAAGAAGGAGCATTGGTGAATAAGGGGGAAAACTTTTGAAATAGGTAAAAATCAAATAAAGATTAAAAAAAAATATATCCCGGTGCCTTAAAGATCTCAATTAGGCTAAACATCAGTGAATGATTTGGTCTCCAAAAATAAATGAAAATCAATTGAAGAAGAGAGGCAGCATACTTCTGTGTGTCACATGCATATGCATACACCTGCACACACATATGAACATCCACCCCATAAAGACCCAAATATAAAAATATAGTTGAGTATTAGCTGGAAATTTTCTTTACAGTAAGCTCCTATTGTATCACAGGTTAACATCCGGGGGGAGGGGGAAATTAGCAAATAGAGATAAACAAGCATATTCTCTCCCATTTAAAGCAGATATCCCATAGAAAAGTGTGCATGGGAACTTGTTTCTTCCATAAATTATCTTGTTTATATTCAGTTGCTTAGGCCACAGTTAAAATGTCAGCCACATCCTCCACTAAATTTAAATCTGCCCTTTCCTTCCAAATATCTCCTCTTCCTCTTGTCATGTAGCTTTGTCCACTGCATTCAGTTTCCTAATATACTCTTCTTTTCCCCTCTACTTTCATTGCTGGCCATTAACATAGTATATGTCAGGATCGCTGCTTGTGTTACTTTTGGTGTGGGCAGTTCCCTCTCTGTTGTGCTATTTAAACAATACTGCTGGCTTCCATTGATAATGCGCCTTTGTGTGCTCTGTCAAATTCCTTTTCCACTACTTACTACTCATTGACTTTTTAAAATTTTATTTTAACTGTAAAATAAATTTGGCTTTTCAAAAAACTGTAAATTTCTGATTTTAATGGATGTTAGGTGATTGCAATGGCACATGCCCTTGGGAGGAGATGGCCTGAGGTGAATTATAAGGAGGAGCTGTACTCATGTAAGTGAACAGACCAAATGAGCTTTCCCAGAGTGCATAACCTCAGGAGCATCTCTCCAGTAACTCCTGAGGTTAAGAGGCTTTGGACACAGAAGAGGCATCTAAAACAGAAAGCCTACAGTATGCTTCCTGGAAACATTGACAACCCCAACAACCAATCCCTCATACTGTGCAAATGCCTGTATAAGAAAGGATTAGCTCCATGTTGTTGCCTAGAGCCCAAGGAATTTCCTTTTCTCTTGGAGGATTCCACTCAAACAAAACAAGGATTTCTAGTATTGATGTTAGAAAGAATTTCAGCCACTATGATAATGAGAAAAATTATCACACTATAATAATTAAAAATGTATCAAAACAGTAAAAATTAGATACCCTATGATCAATATTTTTCATTTCTGGGCATACATCTATATCCTTCTACAGAGAAACCTGCACATCCATGTTAATTGCTGTTCTGTTCACAACAGCTAGCAAATGGAATCAACCAAGATGTCCACAAAAAAGAACAGTGACTGACACAGCTGCATCTGTTTCTGTGTCCCACAGCACATTCAGCATCCCAGGATGAAGAACCCTTTTTAAATTTTTCTCAGAATCCCATTAGTTGCTATCCTGCTTCAGTAATGTTCTAGAGTCATCATATTGAACAAGGTTTTGACTAGCACTCAGCGATTGGAATTTGAAAAAGGCAGAGTGGTAAGGGTACATGAAAGAGGTCTCCAGATCACATTTCAAGTTGACTGTGAAGTTATCAGTGAATTAAATAAAAATATAGTTTTAATAATGACTAAGTAATCATCTTTGTTATAGGTACAGAGAATGTATTGAGTGACTCCTAAAGGGACAAGAAAGCAAATTAAAAGGTCAGTGAAACAATTTAGGAGCCTGGATTAAGATATTAAGAACACTAATAGCAGATATACATGGTAAAGAAAAACAGAATTAATAACCCCAACTGACTGAAGTACAGAATACACAAAAGATAACTCTCTTATAAAGCCAATAATAATATCTGAAAGCAATTATAACTTGGAGATGACTATAGAAATTTTCTCAATTTAAATGTTGCTCATGTTTTTGTGAATTTTACATATAGAATAATCAGAAAATGACCATATGTAATTCAAAATTCAAAGATGTGTACTATCTTGCCATTGTATTTCTACCATATTGATTCTAAGATGTCCCACCATAAGTGACAGCGGAAATCTAAAATTGTACAAATCTCTGCAAAGAGAAAAAATGATAAATGTGATAAATGTGTGTGTGTGTGTGTGTGTGTGTGTGTGTGTGTGTGTGTGTGTGTGTGTGTGTGTGTGTGATATTCCTCAGTCAGGTTACCACTATGTGGCAAGCATGGGTAAACATGCACATGTGAAAGCCAAAGGTCAACCTAAAGTCTCTTTTCTCAATTTTCTTTTTCCCTTCCTTCCTTCCCTCCCTCCCTCCCTCCCTCCCTCCTTCCTTCCTTCCTTCCTTTTTTCCTTCCTTCTTCTCTCCCTCCCCCTCTCTCTCTGTCTCTTTCTTTCTTTCAACAGGATCTCTTACCCACTGGAACTAAATACGCTATGGCCTTGTGCTCTGCCATTGTCTCCATAGCACTGAGATTACAATTGTGTATCTTCCAGCCTGAATTTTTATGAGAATTCTAAGAATCAAACTTTGTTCCTGGTAGTTGCAAAGAAAGCATTTGACTAAGCCATCTTCCCTTCTTTAGGGCTATAAAGGCTTGCTCTACATTTTGTTCCGATTACCACTTAACATTTCATTAATTTGTATTTGACAGTCTTCATTACAGAAAGAATTTTAGGAGCTTATGGATTTTTTATTATATAATATAAATATAATATATATAATATAATAAGAAATTATTTGGAAAAAATATTTTTATGTCACGGCAGAATCCAAGACACAAAGTTTCATCATTTTCTGAGAAACAAGTTGAGAATTCTAGAGCTTCACCCTTAAAAACAGCTTTAAAAAAGATGTTTACAAGAGTTAGCATTTATTGACAAGTTCCTTAGACCCAGATTCATTGAAAGACCTCCTTTGGGTGAGTGCATGAGAGCATTTCTAGGAAGAATTATCTGAGAGAAAAAATATACTCCTGCAGCTCCAATGTAAAGAGGTCTGAGTGAAATGAAGTGCTATTTGCCTACCTCCACTCTTTCCTAGTGAAAGCATCTACTTTGTTGCTGCTGCTGCCATCTTTTTCTGCCTTCAGAACTCAACTTCTTCAGTCTCCCAACTCAGACTGAGAACTCCAAGACCTCCAGGAAAGTTCCAGGCTTTCCACATTGGGCTAGTACTTGTCTTAGTTAGGGTTACAACTGATTAAACACCATGACCAAAAGTAAGTAGCAGAGAAAAAGGTCTATTTGGCTCACACTTCCACATTGTACTTTGTTGGGAGGGTTCTTACTTACTGGCTTTTCCCATTGGCATGACTATCCTACTTTTCTATAGAAATCAGGGCTACAAGCCCAGGGATGGCATCAAATACAATGGTCTGTACACTCCTCTATCAATTACTAACTGAAAAAGAACCCTACAGATAGATATTATGAAGGCATTTTTTTTAAAACTGGGGTTTCTTCCTCTCACATGATTCAAATTCTTGTCAAGTTGGAATAAAATCTAGTCATCACATCTCTGCTGAAGCATCTAATCTAATAGATTGAACAACTATTGGATTCTCACGGTCACCAGCATGCAGATAGCAATTGTTGAATTACAGAGACTAAACATATAAGCCAATCTGCATTGGCTTTTAAATATGCATTCATTTCTCTGACTCTATCACTTTAAAGAACCCTAATATTACATGATGCATTCTGAGTATATTAATTAAACTATTTTTGGTATTTAATGTGTGAGCATTTTACCTACATGCATGTTTCTGTCCCATTTCAATGCTTGGTTCTCACAGAGTTAAAAAAATGTTTCATATGTCCTAGAACTAGAATTATAGCAGGTGGTTCTGAGATGCCATGTGGATGGTGATAATTGAATCACCAACCCCCAGACAAGCAGCCAGTGCTCTTAATTACTGAGCCATATCTTCAGCAAACTCTGAATGTATTACTTTCACAGGGTTGATTGTCTCTATGCACTGAGTCAAAAAGGTCTTCTTAAGGGTTCATAGTAGGGTGAAAAACAGGAATTCCACTTGTTGATATAGATGTTTGGTGATGGTATGTCTTCACTATTATAGAGAAAATTACAGATAGAACTCCAAGGAAAAGCTTTCTTACCTTCTGATGGCTCTCTAAATTAGATTGATAAGAAACAGGAAAGTGCTAATTAATATCACCTTTGTATTAGGTACTGTGAGGCTGTGTCTTGAGACACATTCTGACCCAATAGTAGTTTAATATATTGAGGGAATAAGATATTAATACACTGCTGAGAGTTGATAGAATCCTGAGTTGGAGTAAACAGATTGCTGTAGTGTATTGTTAGAGGATATATCTTCCCTTGGGACATTCCTGTTACTTATTTCATCCATAGTTCCTGTGATGTAAACTGTTATATAAGTTTTATATACAAGTTTCTGTCCCAGCCTGTCCCAGAGATCTGGACCAGCAATTCCAAACAATCACACAAAGCCTTATATTAATTACATCCTGTTCAGCCTATGGCTGGGACTTATTGCTAGCTAGCTCACTCATTTTAACTTGACCTATTTCCATTAATCTCTCTTGCCATGTGGCTGGTGGCTTATCTGTGCTTTTACATCTTGCTGTCTCAGCAAGGATTGCTTCTTCCCTGACTCTGCTCTCATTTCCCTTTATCTATGCTCAGATTTCTTGCCTGCTTCTAAGATGCCCTGCCATAAGCCTAAACAGTTTATTAACCAATGATATTTACAGCATTCAGAAAAACATCCCCATCACTTCATTTTTTCTGTCTCACCAAAAAGGAAGGCCTTAATTTCATAGCAAAATTACATATAACATAACAGCTGTCAAGCAAAATTTATAGTTACAATATCTAGTCTGTATTTACCAAAATTAGCAAATATATTTTATGTTCTACCTTATCCTTGTGAGACTTTCATAAAGCTTCATATTTAATATATCTTTTAAAATAACTAAGAAAAACTATACTTATAACTATCTAATCTTCAACTACATCAAAGATCATAGAAGGATATAATATTACTCGAGTAATCAGGAAGTGAAGGGAACTTCTAAAATCTAGAAATTACAGAGATGACATCTCCTGCCTGGACAGTCAGCCAAAGTTCCTTTGTAATGTTGGAAATTCCATCTTCAGTCTACAGGACTAGATTTTCTGGCATACCTTTCAGTAAATCAGGGAATTGGCAGAACTGCTCTGTTCATTCTGGCGTTAAGTTGTCAGTTGCTTCTCCGTGTGTTTCATGGAATTTTTGGCAGTTTTATCTGTGTGCAGACCCACAAATGTGGGAAAGACTTTATTTTCTCAACCTGTTAAACTGTTCTTTGAATCAGGAGGTTTTCTCCCAAGCACGAATGATATATTTTGTGGCTCTTTGTGGTCTTGGCCATGATGCACACTTTGTTCTTTCTGCACAATGACTAACCCCTGCTTTTGGTTACTGTTACTATTTCCTTGTAGTGCAGCCAGCAGGCAGGGGGCCTACCTCCTTGGATGGTGATGTTGCCAGAGGTGGGGGGGGGGATAATGACACAGCCAGCAGGCGGGGCTGCCTCCCTGAAACATTTATATACTGTACCAAGTTACAATAAACTTTGAGACTTGAGCAGACTTCCCAGCCTTGTTTCTATTCTTTGAGCCTCTGCTGTCCCACTCCCTCTCTTCCAGACCCTCTGTTGAATGATCCCCCAGGCCAGGCCACTCGGCACATCAGAAATCTGAAGGACCATCTCATTTTGTTTTGAAAAAATTCAGGGGTAATTTTTCTATGGGTCCTGCCTATCCAGTTTATACAACATACTGTAAAGCAGTCAATTCAAGAACAGTTTCTTGTCTAGGGGCTACCTTTTACCACAATACATACATACATACATACATACATACATACATACATACATACATACATACCCAATGGAGTTTCATTGATGCCCATAAAACTCTTGAAGTAGAATCATGCTGCCAGGAGCAGCCTTTTCTCGTGTTCTGGAAAAGTATGTTCTTAAAACATTTTAAATGCCATATTTTATAGATTTGAAATATTTGAAGATTACCTATCTAATTGAAATGTATCTTTGTATACCTAAAAAATACCCTAACCAAAATGACTATAAGTTTGGTTATCTTAGATGACTATTAATCTTCATTTCTTAATTATCTATTATATTTTTTAAAGGAATTGAATGAATATATCTTAAACAAGAGTAGAAATGTACATACAGTATTGTAATAAAAAGTTTCTGAGCTGGCTGTTCCAGTCTAGTCCTGGTCCTGCTCCCAATCCCGCTGCTACTTATCCCCAAATAATCACATAAAAAGTTTATTTTAATTTACTGCTCATCACCTTATGGCTCAGACATATTACTAGCTAGCTCTTTCTACTTAACTCCACCTATTTTCCTTAATTTGTTTATACATGTGGTTTGGTACCTTTTCTCAGAGCAGCATGGCTCTTTCCTTTCCTCTGTGTTTGCTGGCATCTCTCCTGGTGTTTCTCTGGTGTCTCTGCTCTATTCTTCCTATTTCCAGAGATTTCTTAGTCTGGTAGCCCCACCCACCATTCTTATCTGCCTTCTGGCCAATAAACTTTTTGTTAAACCAGTAGAAAGGACAAATATTTACAATGTACCAGAGTATAGTCCCTCAGTACAATATAACAAAAATGTCCTTAAACTGTTTCAATAAACCAACATCCATACCAATGTAAAATATTTTGAGATTAACTGTCATTTGGGGGATTAAAGTAGATTCAATAATCTCTTCTTAAAATTTCTATATTATATCCCCCTTTTTTCCATAGAAAAAGATTGACTATGTCCATTATCTACTTATATCGAGAATAAACATTTATAAATGATATATTGGGAATTTGGGCTTAGCTTACCATCACTAATTCCTATTGAATGTGGGGCACTGAATATCTCATGGGGGTCCTGAGGCTGCATAATCCTAGTTGGCAGCCTTGAAGCTGTTGTGGCCATCTCTTACCATCAGAGATTTTTTAGGGGTCTTATTGATCAAACATTATTAGCCTGGAAGCAACCCACAGGTTCTCATCTTCTGTGGAAACAAAAGTATAACTTCTTTTCCAAAGCAATATATCCTTAGACCCAAATTTAAAAGTCCAAATACTTTTAAAATATATATGTTTGTTTAACTTAGCAGCCTTTACAATCAAATATCTTTCTGTAGTTAGCTCCTTACCAGTTGAAAAATTAAAATCAAAGACAATAATAAATATAATCCAGACTCTGTGTATTTTCCATCTTTACATGGCTTATTATTTTATTTCTCTTTTTAAATGACTTTTTCTACTCCTTTTATTCTCTCCTAGCCTAAATGTTATTTTCATATACACTGTAACACATTTAGGTTTTCTACATCTGAATCTTTTTATTGTGTATCCTTAATCATTTTCTAACCATAATATCTTTAACATGCTAGACTATAAAGCACTGACTGTTCTGACTGCTGATTCAGCTCCACTCAACTTTCAACATGGCAGAGGTATCAGAGTCATGCTTATCTTTCCAATTCTGAGTAGCAGTAATAAATATTGTAGAGCTATTTATCACCCCAACTCTGAGAAATTTTAGGGTCCACATTGCCACTGAGCACCACTGCCCTCTTGTCATGAACTCCATTTAAATTTTTGGCAGCAGAGCCTCTTAAAGAGCTACACAGTTTTTGCAGCTAAGGCTGAGTCAGGAAGCCTCACTTAAAAGAGCTACAATTCTGAGCTGTAATCTGAAAGCATAACCTCAAATAAACTTGTGTCTTTCTAAAATAAACTTGTGTCTTTCTAAAAGTTTCTTTTGGTTAGTGTGTTTACTTATAGAAACAAGAACTAAACTGAAACATCCATTGAGACATCTGGCTCACCCTCATAGCCCAAGTCTCTAAGGGAAGCTACATTTAAAGTTGACAGCAGGTCCAGTGCAGTCCTTTATGATGTTTCCAATAAGTTTTGATGATAATCAAAAGCAAATGGCAGAGCACGAAGCTTTAAAATTATTTCAGTTTTGTCTAGAAAATCCTGTATAAAGTGTGGCTAAGGAATGCATAGTAAAACCTAAAAATGTCAGGGATATTAAAACAAAATCAAATATTTTATTCTAGGACAAAAAGAATGACTCCTAAAGACATCTCATGAACTGATATTCATTACAGACTCAAAGTACAATTTTTTAAAATCATTTCAAACACTTTGCTTTGAGAAGAGAGGTAGAGATTGCTGCATATAAAGGGTTGTCCCATGAGACAGACAGCCTTTTTGAGTACTGAGGAGGAATGTTAGCATTTAAGATATATTTGGATTTTAAATTGGTAAAGGGTGGTCTTTTGTTAGTTGATCTTGATGGTGATAAAAGAGACTGATAAATACCTGGGATATAAAACACATCTTTGAGTATATAGTTAAGGACAGTTAGATCATTAGGTCTCCGAACTCATAAATTATTTAATTATGAGGGGGATTCAACATTTGAATATACAAATTTTAAGTAATGGGACTGCGGTTGATGGAGCTTGGTTGGAGAAAATAATCACCGTGGTTAAGTCTTTGGAGTTCTATCTTGTCTTGGGCCTTTTACTCTTTTCTCATTATACTTCTACCAAAAGGAGCTGATTACTCATACCATACCTACCATAAACCTTTGAAATTATGTGTCAAAATAAGTATATAATTGGTTTATATGATGTATATGATTTCAGAAACACAGTAGTACCTAACATCTTAAATTTTCTAAGAAGTAAATCTGTTCTGCTAGTGGTAAATTGGAAAGACAAACCTTTTGTTAGCCAAAGATAAACTTTCTTCTTTAATAAATACTTTTTTATAAATCTTCTACCCAATTTTCTAGTATATTCTAGTATTTTAAATAAGATTTACCCACATTTCTCCAGAAAATTATTGCCATTGAGTTGCATCTCATCCTTTTAAATATTCTTGATTGAACATACATAGGACACACCTGACCAGAATCACTAAAAGCAATTGTAAATTTCATTCGGGTGGAAAATATATATGTTGTAGTATTTTAAAACTTACTTTTGTTTTTCTCATGGCATCTAAAGGCACAAATTCTCAATCTGGGATAAGCAAATACTTGAGATGTACAACTTTCTGTGTTTTAGTCTTAATAAATGTGAGTTTACTTTGCAAAAATTCTAGGCTCAGGTAAGATTTTTAGCATTAAGAGATAACTTATTCCATCTTTCTAACCTCAATACAGTAGAGAAAATAAACAAATAACAATTGCAATCCTTTGAGATAAGTTTGAAGTATGAACAATATAAATAAGTATAGGAATATTCAGGCAGTACTTGATTTACACAGAATAATTTAAAAATACATAAAAATTTTAATATAAGTATAGTAAGCAAACATATCAGCAAGCATAGATGAGTAAAGACTCACTATCCTCAGAGATTTGACTCCAAAGAAATGCTGATGTTGTCTATTGACTTTTTTGTTCCTCCCTCCAACTGTGAATAAGCACTAGTTTTCCTATACTCCCATCAGCTCCTATGGAAATCATGTTGTTAACTCTGAGAAAATAACTCAGGATAAGATATTTTCAAGTGTTTAATTAGAAGTATTGCCCTTTCTGGCTTAATTAAATAGAATATGAAATTATTATTCAGAGCCCACTCAAAGAAAATATTTTTAATCAAATTATTCTTAATGTAGCAAGTGGCATGAATAAATATCCCATTTGAGATGCATAAACCAATTAAGTTCCTATTTATCTCTTTTTTGCAATGAGGCACTGAGTTCTCAGCAAGAGGTTGAACACTTGATGCAAAGTATGGGGGTGCTGCATGCGAAAAATAAAAGCAAAGGGCACCAGACCATCTGCCAGGGCTTAGCAGTATAATGTAGACTCAATGATTCTTCAAATGGCACATTGGTGAAATAATTACTTTGGCCTACTATGTGTTCCCTTTTTGAGGTGAGTATATTCATGTGCCCTGTCTCTACAGGAAAACAAATAACTCACACAATATACAGATATTTTACCTATAAGAGATTTTCTTTATGAGGTCTCTAGGAAATTTTTTTATTCGACTTCTGTTATTTATTTATTTTCACTGATCACACAAGGCAATAAGACAATATGTAAATTTGAGATGAGATCAAATTTTCTACATATTTGGGTTTTTTTTTTTTTTAGTTCGGCATACATAAATCATTCATGAAAGTTGGTTTTAATTTTACATGTATTTAATACATTTTGGCCTTTATATCGTGTTAGTTCTCATCCTGCTGAATCATTCTTCTTCTCAACTTGTCCTAGTTCAACATTCATGTTTTTATTTCCAATTTCATGAGTTTTATTAGAGTTGCTTATAAAAACATTGGCCACATGTTATTTATAGGAGCATGGACACCCCACCAGTGGCTCCACTACTAAAGAAAATGTTTCTCTTTCTTCCAGAAATTATTAACTTCCAATAAATAGATGGATATATAGATAAGTAAAGAAATACATAGAAAGGAAAACCTCCAAAAAGCAAGGGTTACAACTCTGGGAAAGGGATGAGAGGTATCCAGTTTGGGAAATATACTTTTAGCTGCAAAGACAACTCTGATGGATAGATGATAGAGCTGCAAGGAAACAGCTCAGCTCTTGAGAAAACAGTATCCTGACTGTGTGGGAAGGCAGGCTATACCTGAATCTGGGGTACAGTAGGGGATCGTCAAACCACATGACATAGCAATTCTGCTTCTCTCTTGGATAACCACTACAACTGAGCTTTGCTCCATCCATCTTAAGGGGTCTTCCCGGCAGAGCTCTACTTCTTTTCTCTGACTCAAGATGTTACTGATTTTTCCTTCACTCTGCTAATGGTGAAATTTCTGCAGAAAGGTAGCAAACAACTCCAGCTCTGGTGAAATGCTGTTATTTTTTATTTTCTTCCACTTTCCTCAGTACCCTAAGAAGTGTCTCAGCAAGGTTCTTCTGCTATTCTGTTTTGCTACCACCTTGCTCATTTCCCTAAGTGAACTTCTCTGCAAGGTTGTCTGTTCAGTCCACTAAGGGACATCTCACAAAGTACTTCTCTGAACTGGTAAATGAAGATCTTCACCTGACACACCTGAGAAAGATATTTATTTGGATAGAAAGAGGACAGGAGAGTGGCTGGCTCTACCAGGGTAGGAAATAATAACTAGCAACTAAAAAGGCAGAGTTTTATGTAGGCGCTCTTAGGGGTGGAGTTTGTCCAGGGATATTCAAGAATTGACTAACTTTTTCCTGCTCAGGAATTGGTTAATTTTGTTGGTCAAGGACAGAGAAGGCTCTGATTTGGGGACCAAACAATATTTCTTTTAGTGGGCTTTTTTTTTTTTTTTTTTTTTAAGCTTTTGGACTTTAATTCTAAGGGTAGGGCAGATTTTTTTTCACTGGCTCTGATTCTAGGGACCAAATATGTGTTTCTTTGGTACTTGTTTAAGAGTCAGAGCATGCATCATTGGTTCTGGGTTAAGAGATAAAATATTTCTTTCATTGGTTTGGGTCTCAGATCTAGGTAGTATTTCTATTTCTGGCTCTTATTTCTGCGCCAGGGAATGTTTCTTTGGAAGCACCTGCTATCTACAGTTGGTTTAATTTTTACGTGCATTTAACATGTTTTTATCTTTACTTTATGTTGTATTATCCCAACACGTCCCAGTTCAACTTTCATGTTTCTCTCTGCTCTTGAGACTCATGAGTTTTATTAGAGCTGCTAATAGGAGCACAGGCAAAATTTTATTCACAGAAGCATCACATCCAGGTGACTACACTACTAAAAAACAAAGATTTTTCTTTCTTTCAGCAATTATTATCTTTCAATAAATTTTCTGAGTGTCAAAGAGCTGTGAACCCTTCTTTCTGTTGTAGGATACTGATGAGCTTAAACTTGCATAAGTCTTGTAAAGGGATTTCCAGAATCAGCCATGTTATGCCCCCAAAGGACATATTTGCAGAATTCCAAACAGTGGGTTTACACACACGTGTACTAGAACATAGGCCTGCACACATACTCCATGTGTGACAGCCAGAATCATACAGGTCTCTCAGCAGCTCTCCCTAGAACAGAGAATTTGAAAGCAGTTTTGGCAGTGACCTCACAGCTCTTAATTTGTGGTACCTGGCTTGTCCATGTTCCTTGTCACGTATACATATGCGATGGCAAACTATATCATGTGATGTAAAACTTCTCTTCATGAAGAAAAGTTTGTAAAATAGATTTCTCCTTTGCTCACAGAGTTGTTCCAAGACTACTATGGCAGATCGCTTGAGATATTCTCCCGGATCTTAGTCCACTGGCTTCCCCTGGCCATTTCTGCTGTGGCAGCTCTTTATTTTGTCCCTGCTTGTCTTCCTTTTTTTTCCTCTCATTCTCTTTCTTAATATCCCTCCTCCCTAGGCTTTAAAGTCAAGCTTATCCTATTCTCCAAAACCTCATCATATCTAGACATCCATGTGTTGTGGTGTTTCTGTATAATGATGTCCCTTCCTACCTTGAGGCCCAAAGATGGCCTTGAAGACATCCATTCTAATATACTTTCATGAAATGGAGTTATGTGTTACTTTATTTTTTGGACTGACAACTGTTGTTAACTTCTTCTTATGATAATACCCACTAGCATTTAATAGATGCCAGAAGCACTGAATGACATTGTCACTGCTGAGAGATAGTTCTTATGCTATATAAAACAAGGTCTATGATCTCTCCTTGTTGGTCAATAGCTATAAAGTGAGAATAATGGAAGCTGTATTTTAAGGAGTTGTGATCAGTTAATAGCTTGGAGTGCAAAGCATTTCTTTATACATCAAAGAAAGGCACAGTTTATAAATACAAGGCACATGTTTGAGAATAATATGTATTATATTTCTAATTTCCAGAATGAACCACACACTTAAAATTATCTCATTTAATTCATTTTGAGCACTATATTGTAAAGTATTTCTGCATGTATAGATGTCAAAGTAAGCTTAAGTTCAGTTTTGTAGAGAATAACTTAGAAAATGATCTGGAAAGAGTCATCTTAGAGTTGACTGGCATTTAGTTGATACTTTACTTGAACAATGATTTAGATTTGAATTTATAAAATTTTATCTTTATTTGTAAGAGAAAATGAAATTTGTATTCTTTGATGGAACACTACACTCTTATGATGAACATTTTTATGCAGGTACTTCTTTCAATTAAGGATACAGTAAACAGAAACATCTGTCTATCAGCCAAACTCAGAACATGTTCTAAGATTAGCAACTAGTGAAGTTAATATTCTACAGCCAACTCGTTCCATAGAACAGTCATCCAGTAGATATTTTATGTGTTTTTAATAATAAGATTTTCAACAATAGTAATAAAAGCAATAATAATTATTATTAATAATAAATTTAGAAATATCAAACTTTACAGGGATGTTAATGATTACTTTGAATATATAAGAAAATATGGCTGAGTAGGGGTGGTGCACACATTTAATCTCAGGACCAGGAGGTAGTGGTGGTCAGTTCTTCATGAGTTTGAATCAGGAATCTACAGATTTAGTTCCAGGGCATCTAGTAATACACAAAAACATTGTCTAAAAGCAACAACAAAAAGTGTGCTTGAATTTTCTGTAATAATAGAGAGAAGCTTGAGGCTAAACTCTGAAGGTTCCATTTAGTGAATGATGGATGAACAATAAATGGAGCAGTGGAACGTTGGAAGGAAAGAAGTCTGTGAGTTTACATAGTTTGAGTTAAAGAAAGTAGAGCAATTATCTTTTAGTTTAAGCAAAATCATGTAGTATGTTGACAATAACATTAAAAATATAAAAGGTATTGCATATTGATTGTCTACTATGAAATGACTTTATTCCATAGATTTTCATACATGTCCTTAAATTACTCCCAGAAGACACAACATTCTATTGTTTGATGGATATCAAAGCAAAAAAGTGTATAAAATTTACCAAGCAATACCACAAAGTAAGTAATAGCAAAACCCACATTAATAGATCTCTTAACACATGTCATAATCTTTGAGTTGTTTTTTGGGTATTGATTTATTATTAAATGATGTTATCAATAAGCAATCAACAATTCATAATGTTAATTAATAATATTACTAATAAATAATTATAGGAAATGAAAGATAAATAATTACTACATATTTATTCTCTAACCAGCACCCATCAAAGCTTTGTAAATACAAGCAGGTTAAAAAGTCAGCATCATGCTAGAGCAAGTGTTCTTGCTGATAACAATTAAATATATGAGTCCAATTTGGTGTGTGATAGTAAAATGCATATATAAAATGCACATATACAGACTATACATAAGTGAAACAGCAAAGAGGAGACAGAAGGATCTGAAAAATAACCAGGATCATCTCTACAGAAGAAATTGAAAGAATGAAATTCTGCATCCTAGATGAATTACTATCATGTCAAATAAAATGAAGAGTCAGCAATGAGAAATACAGTTTATAGAAAGTAGCAAATTTTTCTCATGATTGAATACTCTCTGAAAAAAAACTATTTATAATTACTGCAGTAAAATAAGCAATGACTTATGCTAATATAAATACAGAGTTTATTTCCCACTGCACTGGATATGGTGGTTTGCCACCCAAATGTAATAGTGATAGGACATGAGGTCTTTGAGATTAGTGAATTTGAAGTAGTTAAATGAGACCAATGTCCTCAAAAAAGGAGTCTTGTACACAATATAAACACATGATGTTCCACGGAGAAACTGCCAGGTGTAAGTCGGAAGGTAAATTTTTATTATTACTCACTGAATCTGTATTGATCTTGAACTTGTCATTCATCAGTAAAGTGAGAAATAAATGTGCTTTTATAAACCTTTCACCCTATGGTAATTTGGTATAACATATGTGACAGACTAAGACAATTCCCCATAAATGATTCTAAGAGTTGGCTAATCTGATCTTATTCCCCTCTGTTTTGCAGGCTCTTCACATAAGTCACTATCTTCCATTCATATTTTTATCATTCTGTCAGAGACTCACTTTTTCTATTGCATTTCTTTTTTACTTTTTTTTTTCTAACTGGGTCCTAGTTACTTCAGATTTCCTGGGGCTAGTTTAACAAACTTTTTGTGATTATTGTTCACATGTACCTTCTCAGTGAGACCCTATACAAGCTCATCTGAACAAATATTTCATAGGATAATATGCTACTTCAGGATCTCACTCTACTACCTCTACCAGGGCTTGTTATCAGAGTGACGTTTTAGCCTTGGAAATACCAGACTGTCAAATGTCTAGAAGGATGTAACAAGAAATAAAAAAAGAGAGAGAAAACAAAACAGAATCCACATAATAAATTATTTATAGTATTTAGGTAGAGATGGATTTTAATGAGCATCAAATGGGTTAGCACAAGAAGTAAATATAGAACATTCTTAATACAATAGAAGTTAATAACATGGGACACATGACCAGAGTTTTGTGTCTGGGATCTTAGAGAGTAGAGCTAGATGGATCTTCAATGTTTTATAATGATACTTACTCATAATAAGATCAGGCATAAGGATGACATAGAGCAATTGCCACACAGTTGACTGTTACAATGTGTTTTCTTTGGTCCCAGCGGCCAGAGGCCCAGACTCACAGACCCTTCAGCCCCAGACCCCTTAGCTGCCTCCAGCTACTTAGGCTCTCAAAAATGACTCAGACACTTATATTAATGCTTTATATTAAAACTTTATGTTGTTTGGCCTATGGCTTAGGCACATTGCTAGTTACTTCTTATATCTTAACTCAACACATTTCTATTAATCTGTCTGCCACGTTGCCCGTGGCTCATCTGTGTTCCTTACATGTTGCTCCTATGGGCTTCAGGCCTGGTCTGTCTCTGACTCCACCCTGCTTCTCCTCCCTATGCTTATTTCCCCTCCTACTTTTTCTATGGTGCCTGTCATGAGCCAAAACAGATCCTTTATTTAAAGATTGAGATTCACAGCATACAGAAAGGCATTCCCACATCACCTCCCTCTTTCTGTCTAATCAAAAAGGAAGGTTTCAATTTTAACATAGCAAAATTACATATAACAAAATAGCTATCAGGCAAGAACTACAGTTTTAATATCTGATCTATTTGTATTTAGCAAAATTAAAGAAAATATTCTATCATCTACCTTATCCTTATGAATCTCAAGTTTTATACCCAATATACCTTTCAAATGACTAAGAAAAACTATACCTATAACTATCTAATATTCAACTACATCAAAGACCATAGAATGTTTACCCAAGTAAACTGGAAGTGCAAGCAACTTCTAAAATTGAGAAATGACAGAGAGGACTTCTATCTGCCTGGATAGTCACCCATAGTTCCTTTATAAAGTTGGGGCATCCATCTTCAGCATACAGGCCCAGAGTCTCTTTTCATTGTAGTGAAGATGGAAATCTGGTCTGCCTATTCTGGTATAGTTCATCAGTCACTTTTCCTCGAGTCTTGAGGAATGTCTGACAGTTTTTTTTCTGCAAAGCAGGAACCTGAATGACCATCTCGGCTTCTTCTGCCAAAGTTTAGAGGTCACCTTCCTATGGAACTTGCATGTCCAGTTTTAACAGCATATTGTTAAGCAGTCAATATAAGAACAGGTTCATATCCAGTGGCTAACCGATGCCACAAAGAAGCTAATCTCTATATGGAGTTTTTTCGATGCCCATTTTTCTCTTGAAGTAAATTGGTACTGCCAGGAGCAGACCTGTCTCACTGTCCAGTAAAGTATAAGTTCTTAAAACATATAGATGCAATATTCTGTAGGTCTTAGAAGTGTTTGAAGATTACATATCTAATTGAATTATATCTTTGTATATCTAAAAATCTAATTAACATGCATTTTTAATTATACATTACAATTTTAAATCAGTTACATAAACATCATATCTTAAACAAGAGTAGAAAAATACATTCAGCATAACAAAATTGACCTTAAATTGGTATCAGTAAACCAAAGTCTATGCCAATATAAAACATTTTGAGATTAACAGCTGATTTTTTGATCAATGTAAATTTAATAATCAAATTTTTAGAAAAATTATTCATATACCGTATCCCCTTTCTCTTCTTACAAAGAGATGAATTATGACCATTAACCAGTTATAATGAAAACAAACATTTAAGTACAATATTTTGGGAATTTGGACATAGTTTTTCATTACTACTTCTTGCTGATTATGGGCGTTGAAAATCTCATGGGTTCTTGAGACTGGATCATAATCTGCAGTCCTGAAGCTGATATGGCCATTTCTTCTCATTAGAGGTTTTTTCAGGCGATCTTGGTTGATGAAACCATATTTGCCTGGAAACAATCCACAGGTTCTCATCTTTTGTGGCAACAAAAGCAGAACTCATCCAAAGCAATATATTTTTAGACACAAATTTTAAAATCAAGACACCTTTAAAAATATATATTCTTTGTTTAACTTAGTAGCCTTTGCATTTGCAATCCATTGTGTTTTTGCAGTTAGCTCATTAACAGTTAAAAAATTAAAAGAAAACACAATAACAACCAAAATCTAGATTTTGTGTCTATTTTACATCTTTATGCGGCTTATTATATTTTTATTGCTCTATTTATCTTTTAAAGACTTTCTCTATCCTCTTTCTTTTCTCTCTGAAGTCTATGTAACTTTTACACACATTGTAACCCATTTACAGGTTTTTCTTTTCATCTGAATTTGTTTTATTGTGAATCCTTAATCATCTTCCAAAAATAAGAGCTTTTAAAATATTCACTCTTAAAGAGCTGCATAGTTTTTGCAGATAAATCTGAATCGTTAAGTTCTCTTAAAGGGACCATGTCTGTTTGTGGCCAGCAAACAGAGCAGACCCAAGAAAATGCTGCTACTAAGTATCCTTCTTTGTTTCCTTTTTGTTCAAAATAAGCAGAAACCTTAAACCAATAACATGCTACTGAGTCTTTTGTGAGATTTTAGGAGCTGGCTGATTGTACCTTATACTGCCTATCGCCAGTCTGCCTGTGCCATTTTGAATGTGACCTGAACGTTATTATTTTTTTTTTTCTGTACAATGACCTGCTTCATATACACAATTTGGAAGCTTCTTTAAAGTGTTTTCTTTGGTCCTCAGGAGCCAGAGGCCCAGACATACAGACCCTGCAACCCCAGACCCCTTAGCTGCCTACAGCTACTTAGGCTCTCAAAAATGACTCAGACACTTATATTAACTTTGCTGTTTGGCCTATGACTTAGGCATATTGCTAGCTAGTTCTTACATCCCAATTCAACCCATTTCTATTAATCTGTCTGCCACATTGCCTGTGGCTCACCTGTGTTCCTTACATGTTGTTCCTTTGGGCTTCAGGCCTGGTCTGTCTCTGACTCCACCCTGCTTCTCCTACCTATGCTGATTTCCCCTCCAACTTTTCTATGGTGCCTGTCATGGGCCAAAACAGCTCCTTTATTTAAATATTGAGATTCACAGCATACAAAAAGACATTTCCATATCAGTTGACAGGTCTTCAGTTTTGGAGCATTAAAATCATGACTTGGAGAGCTAGATGAGGAACAATATTGAACTTTATCTATCATGTGGAATAATCATGGAAACCATAAATTACCTAAATTTTCCAGGAAATCTTTAAAGGTAACTCATTTAACCAATTATAGACCTCAGGGAACATTAATTCAGGTTCTGCTTTCTGGGATGCAGCTGACTGTAAATACTGTCAGGAAACAGAGCTGCATAGTTTTCTAGTGCAGATAATGGAAGGATAACTCTTAGACTGCTGATAAATTCTTAGAATATTGAGCCAAGAAGGTGGCATTTAACTGTAAGATGCCAGATATAATAACCACATTATACACTTATACTAGTATGAGAATGAGAATATCTTACTCCTGAGATATGTGCATAAGACTAATCGATCATGTTATTCACTGAGATAAGACATTGCTTGTGTTACTAGTTGATTTGTATAAGAAAAAAGAAGGAAATGAAAGAAGAAAAAAGGAAGAAAGGGATGGATACAAGAATTAAATAATAAATAAGTATGATCTAATACCTAGCAAACAGCAGACATTGCATAGAAATCACTCTTTTCATTATAAGAAAGTATATATGTCCAGAATCCATGGATAGAATGATAGAATAAAAAAAAAAATAACAACTCTGTAGTGCTACCACCAAAAGTACTCATGGAAAATATTTTCAGACATTAAAAAAAGGAATTTACAGTAAAATATATTTAAAAATTAATAAAGGAAAACAAAATATTTTGTCTGTTTCAGAATTCTTAGCTCTGATATTTGAAATTGTCCTAAATACTGTTCTTCTGCCATGAAAAGATACCATGACCAAGGAAATTCTTTAAAAAGACAGCAGTGAGTAGAGAATTGTTTATAGTTTCAGAGACTTAGTCCATTATCATCATGCCAGGCAGTGCAGCTAACTAATGGAAAAGTAGTTGAGAGACACATTCTAACCTTTAGGCAAAGAAAGGGGGACTAGCCTTGAATGACTTTTGAAATTTCAAAGACCTCACCTAGTGAAATACTTCCCCCCAGAAAGCCACACATTCTTGTAGTAGGAGTATGTTCTGGTGCATTATAAATAGTTGTTCCTCTTACTAATATAAAGAACATGCTTATTGGCTAGAAGGCAGACAGGAAGTGTAGGAGGGTCTACCAGACTAATAAAACTCTGGGAATAGGAAAAGCAGAGCAGAGACACAAGTGGAGACACAAGCAGACACAGAGAAAAAAGACAACTATGATTCTCAGAGAAAAGGTACCAAGCCACCTTGTTGTGCAAAAAAAGGAAACTCAGAGCCAGATAATCAGGGAAAGGCTGAAATGTCAAAGAGAAGAAACACCATAGTCAAATCTCACCCAATTATCTTCTAGCTTCCTCAGCCTTGCTCATCATGGATTCTACTGCCTAATCTGTCTTTTTATGCCTGACTTAAATACCCTATTCACCCCGTTGTTTCACATCCAAGTTAAGATTAAAGGTGTGGTAACACCACTACTAGCCTGGGAGCCTGGAAATCCCTCTGTATACTAAGCTGGTCTCAAACAGATCTGCTGGGATTAAGGACAGAGGACACCTCTCCCAGTGGGGCAGGTGTCACCACTCCTGAATATTTCCTGTGCAGGGATTAAAGGTGTAAATCACCACTCTCTAAACCTCCTGGATTGACTGTGGATAGATGTCTCTGATATTTCAGACTGATTTTTATTAAATATGAAACATATTCCCATATATCCACTTTTGTGTCAAAATTAAAGAAAAGGTTATAGCTTTACAATATAGCTATACAATAAGTACAATAATCGTATACAGTATAAACAAGCAATAAATGAGTGTTGTCCAGTCTATTAACAATTGACAATTCAAAGAAAATATTCAATTAATTATCTTATTTTGGTGAGTCCAAAGGATAATACCTAATTCACTTTCTTTCTAACTTGTATTACTAAAAACTATTATTTTTATGTCCCATAATCTTATATTTAATCTTTAAATCTTTAATCTCAAAGTTTCTTTTCTAAAACTGTCACTAGAAAACTATAATTATAAGTATTTCATCTTCATTTACCTCAGAGACACAAGAAGGAAATAATATTAACTAACTAAACAACATGGGAAAGCATGCAACTTCCAAAAGAATGTAAAAAAACAAAACAAAACAAAACAAAACAAAACAAAACAAAACAAAACAAAAAAACCAGCCTGCCTGGACAGTCACCCAAAGTTCTTCTATATCATTGAAACAGCCACATCTGACAGACTTCTCTGTGAAGCAGGATACTCTTAAAGACCTTGGTAACTTGTCTTAGAAAGGTTTGGCAATTTTCTTGTGTGTGTGTATATCTTCTGCTTGTCCATTTTGAATATCATATTGTCAGCAGTCAAGGAAAGAATACTTTCTTGTCCAGTGACTAACTTTTGTTACAAAGAAGGTCAACCGTGTGGAGTTTTTCAGATGTCCATAATCTTCTCTGAAGTAGATTGCTGCTGTCAGGAGCAGTTGTCTCATTGTTATGAAAATAATAAGAACCTATGTTATTAAATGCCATAGTCTGTGGATCTCTGATGTGTTTGAAGAAGTTTGATCTTGAAAACATATTGAATATAACTGTGTTTGAATGTAATATCTAACTACTAACTTGTGTTATTTTATATCCTAATTAGTTGGCAATTTGTATTACATTGTTAGGTAAACTGTATAAGTATAATACCTTGAAAAAGCATAGAGGTATATGTAAAGTAACAAAATTTACCTCTATAGACACAATTTGTATACAATATACAAAAATCCAATCCAATGTAAAATATCTAAAGCTGGTAAATCTTTTTTAAAAGAAAATTCAATAATCTACTCATATCCTATTATATCTGTATCCTCTTTCTTTTTCTCTCTCTCTCTTTCTTTCTAACAAGAACCATGAATCTAATCTCTCTTGTTTAACTTTTTTTTCTAACCATAACCAATAACATTTTTAAACAAATTACCCTAAGCAATCGCAATCATCCATAACCCATTGAAATACCAAAAACCACCCACCCCACTTCTTGTTCTTAAATGTACTTCCTGTTGTCTTGGGGTAACAGCATCTTTAGGGGATCCTGGAAATAAAAGTTTTATTAATTTCCAGGTCCTGAAATAAATAGCTGTATCATTTATTGTCCAGTCTCTGCATAACAGGAAAATGCACGGTTTGTCTCAAGTCTTGGCTATTGTAGTCTGTGAAGCTGGTTCATCTCAGTGAGCTGCCTCAAAACTATCCTGAGAAGTTATAGTCCACTTCTGATCTTTGATTTATGTTTGTCAGCCTAGTGACTTTGTCATAGTCCATGTGAAATTATTGTTGTGGGGCCCCATCTTCCTTTTGGATACTTCAAGTTCACTATTAGGCATTGTCATAGATCTCTGCAGAAAATTGATATGAGACTAAAACACAACACAACTAATAGGAAGCTAAATATATAAGTGTTTGTTCAGCATAGGATTAGTAACAATAGAATAGTCTCTTATTTTTAATTATCCTTCTGCCCCATATCAGATAGCTCTTCTGATATGATACAGAGATTTTGTATTATATACCCTTGCCTTGTCTGTTCCTTGTTGATCTGCACTCATTAGTCCAATGTCGTCCTTTTCCATACCTTCTGCATACTCCAGAAAAGAGGGGTGCTCTCTTGGGGTTATTCCTAACAAAAGCACTGTTTCTGGGAATGCCTTATTTACAATTACTTTTTTTATGTGACCTTGACTTCCACAATTGTAACATTTAACATTCTGACTTTTTTCTTATGCCTCTAAAAATAAGATTTCCTACCCAGTTATCACTGTCATAAGACTCTAATTATCTCATGATTACAATCCTCCAAGGGTGCTGACCTTGCTTTTAACAGTCTAAGTATTTTTCTACATGTGCATTCTCAAAAGCCAGTGATTCAATTATTATTACCCTGGCTTCTGAGACCAGTACTGTTCTGTTTACTGATGCAGTTAATCTGTGCAAAAAGTACGTAAAAATTTCTTTTGGGCTTTGAATTATTTCATGAATGATTAAGTTTTCTTCCCTATTTCTTCAATCTGATCCCAGGCATTTAAAGCTTCCATGGGGCATATAGCCTGCATGTTCATTGTATAAAGATTACTTTTCAATATCATCATAAGCCCCTTACCCAAGAAGTTGGTCTTGGGAGATTTCTATTCTTCTGACTCTTCTTCAGTTTTCTATTGTTTTAGCTTCCTCCTTCCACAATGTTTTCCACTGCAAAGTGGTTCAGCCTCTAAAACAGCAGTAACCATATCTAACAAATCTTTAGGGATGATCCAATTACAGGATGACCAGCTATTTAGCATTTGTTTTACGAATGGTGAGTACAGTTCATCTTTCACAATTGCTTCTTTTACTCTTCCTAATTCTACCATTTGTACCAGAACCCAAGTAGCTTCTCTATCATCTTTATCATTGTTCAATTTTTTAATGATTACTGGGTATATTAATGTTGGCTGTTTTGGTGTAATTTTAGATTACCTTGCTGAAATTGGTTCTCTATATTTTTTTGTATGAGTTTGAACATCTCAGTGTTCTCTCTTGACAGGCTTTTCTAAGACTTTTCACTTGACATTTACATTAATTGACTTTTTAAATGATAAAACATAGTCAAACAAACAATATTCATAATAAACACCATCATAAACATTATGATAGTCCCATCTACTTTATTTAACTTTTCCTTTACTGGTTCTACTATCAAATCATATAGAGAAAGATTATAGAAATGCCAAACACCCTCCATTGCCTTAAACAAATTACTCTTTCATATGGAGGAATCTGATTTCTTTACCAATCTAGTTGACAGTGATGCTTCAAATGACTGTGAAGTGGGGCAGCTACCTAGTGTGATAGTAGCCCAAGGAGGATTCCAAAAAGATTAAAAGCACCCCACAACCCACCAGGAGAAAGAGGCTACTCTCTGAAAAACTTACCCAGATGAAAATGAAACAGAAACACATGTGGTCAGTCTGTCTAAGACTGGAGATTAACTCTGAAGAGAAAGCCTTGACAGCTGGTAATTACACTTCAGGTCAAGTGTTGCACTGTCTGGCAAGTGCGTTTTGTGAGGGGGTGGGGGAGGGGAGAAATTCGTGCCCCAAAGTTGGATGCCAAGTTTTGCACAAATAAAGGAAACTCGGAAGTAGAAAATCAGGGAAAGGCTTAAATATCAAAGAGAAGAAACATCACAGTCAAATCTCTCTCAATTATCTTCCAGCTTCCTCAGCGTCACTCCTCATGGCTTCTACTGTGTCACCTGTTTATCTATGCCAGCGTTAAATATCTTCTTTGCACAGTTGTTTTACACCCAAGTTAAGATTAAAGGCATGGCACCACCACTGCCTTCCTGAGGGCCTGGAACTTCCTCTGTAAACTAAACTGGCCTCAAATTCAGATCTACTGAGATTAAGGGCATATGTCACCACTCCTAGATATTTCCTATGCTGGGATTAAAGGTATAAATCACCACTCTCTGATTTTCCTGGATTGACTGTGGGTAGATCTCTCTGATAATTCAGACTGGTTTTTATTAAATATGGAACATATCCCTATACCACATAGATAAACAGATTAATGGAAATAGATTGAATTAAAATGAAAGATATATCTAGCAATATGTCTGATCTATTAGCCAATTAACACAAAATTAACATAAACCTTTGGTGAATATTTGAGGCTATGAAGCAGTGGAGCTGTGAGTCTAATCCTTGGGGCTAGACTAGAAATTTCAGGCCAGAAATTTAATATTACACATTTTAATCTTTCTAATTCTATCAAATATTTCCATTCTGTAGTTATTAATCATTGAAATATATAAGTATATAGAATATCTTATTCTCCACAGAAATGAAACCATAAAACATTTTTTACTAGAACTTAGAGAGTGGCTTCAAGTACATAATTGGCATATATAGATTTCATATCGGATAGGCCTTCCTTTGGTCCTTTCATCTATGGAAGAATAAGCATATTGATAATAAAAGTCCCTGAGATGTCCATGTACATAGTTTATCTGCTCTGTAAAGTTAGTTAATTAGAACCAATGATTTGCTATGTAAACCTGAGAAATAGTTCACTGCTGTTGAAAATTTACTGCACTAAAGGTTGAAGCAATGGTTTTCTTCATTGTTTGCCCATTCAGGTAGCTTATTTGGATTCTGAACATAAGATGGCTCTTGAAAAATTAGAGTGGCCCATTATGAACAAACAAGTGACATTCACAATTTTTGCTACATGGGTGCTGTGGTTGATTTTTCCTGGAACAGGAATATAACCTGTCAGCCTCTTATGACAGTGCATTAGAAAAATACATGCTTTTAAAAATATTCAAATAAAAAGAAACACAAAGAAGTTGTAATTCATGTAGAAGAATATTTTAACCATTTGTGTATATTTTTAATTTGCCCACTTTCTGTCTCTGCATGACAAAGGTATCTTGATCATCACTTACTTTATGCAGTGAACATCCAAGTACATATGTTGAACCTTAATCTCTAATGAGGGGCTATAAGAAAGAGGCCTTTGACTCTACTTTCATAAATGTAATCAGTGTACATATAAAAGTGATACTACATGGAACTATCACTGCTTTCTATATGAGAACACAGTAAGAAGGTACTATTTAAGCATGAGTGCTATCTTAGAAGATACTGAATCTTCTAAGACCTGAGGCTTATATGTTTCAACCTGAAAAATTGAGAGTAAAAAATTCATTGTTCTTTATAGGACACTGAGTCTATAAAGTATTTGACACAACAGTTAAAAAAAATAATGATAATTACGTGATAGCCACTAGGGCATCCTATAACCTCACCACAGTGAAGGCATAGAGTTATAATCTAATAAGTAGGATAACATAATAAAGACTCTGAAACAGATATTATGACACACACAGTAGCAAGAGAAAGAAAACAGTAAATTGCACTTGAGAGTTTCTATTCATTTTTATTCAGTTGTTTTCAGGGGTTCAGTGGATGATGACACAGTGAAGAATATGTATGCAATATTTTATTTGTGTGCTAACTAGCTGGCTCATTTAGTGAAGTTAATGTTTCCTCTCCAAGTCTATACGATTCTTTTAAGCAAAGGAAGCCTGGGAGATATCATCAGTTGCCTTTAAAAGATTAGTTTGAGTCTCTCTTTTCCTGTTTCCTACTTTGTATACAGGTATTAAACTTTATTAACAGATAGATTATGCTTTACTATTTTAAACAACATATTGTTATCTCTGGAGACACTGAGTATCTTTTTAAAATATGTAGTTGTGGTTGTTTAAAAGAAAATGGCCACCAGTGACTAGCACTATTAGGAGATATGGCGTTGTTGAAGGAAGTGTGTCACAAAGCAGGAAGGCTTTGAGGTCTCTTTTTCTCAAGCTTCCCTCAGTGTGACAGATATCCAACTTCCTGCTCCTCTCTGGTACAGAGGTAGCCAGCACCATGTCTGTCTGCATGTTGCCATGCTCCCCATTATGATGATAAAGGACTGAATCTCTGAAACTGAAAACCAACAACTCAATTAAATATTTTCTTTGTAAAAGTTAACATTTTCATGGTGACTTTTCACAGCAATAAAAATCCCTAACTAAACAGAAGTTTGTACCAGAGACTGAGATATTGCCTTAATAGTCCAGGCCAGATGTTTGTTTGGAGGAATTTGGACTTTGGTTTTTTGGATTATGAAAGTAGTGGAATGTTTTAAGCACTCCTTGATGGGCCTTTTCAGTAGAAGCATTGAAGGCACAGGTGCTAAGAGATATTTGAACTGGTAAGGGCTCACTCAAAAAGTTTTAGAAAAAAAATATTATGTTGCCTAGAGATCATTCTTGTGGTATTTTGATGAAGAAAGTGGCTACCTTTTGGTCTTGTCCTAAGTGTCTGCCTAAAGCAAAATAGAAGAGGTTTGGATTAATTTCATTGGCAAAAGAAATCTCAAAATGGGCTAGCATAGACTCTGTCATTTGGATATTAGTAGTAACTCTAAAAAAATCATAATAAAAATATCCAGATTAAGCAGAAAAATTACAAAAAGTATATTTTGTGGAGAAAAATGTACCAGGAAGTGGAAGGGAGCTAAATTTTATGTTTAAGAAGATAAGGAGACTTAAAAATGGAATAAAAGCAATGGTGACTCCAGGGCAACATTCCACTCTACTAAGTATCCAATTTGTGGATAAAAATGAAAGAAAGTTTAGAGCCAGGTATATGTGATATATGCCTTTATTCCCAATATTGCGAAGGCAGAGGCTGGTGGATCTCAAGTTTAAGATGAGCCTGGTCTATACAGCAAGTTTCAGGATAGCCAAGCTTAAGCAGTGAAAGATGAAAGGCTCATGAAACTTTAGTAGAACAAAGGACCTTTTTTCCAGTCTCAGCAAGCAGCATAACGGCATCTTCAGCTACATGGATCTGGCTTTAAAGTTAAAGATAAATTGGTAAGAACATTTGACTCCATCTAAAGAAAGCTGCTGAGGCCAGGCATCTTTTAGAAATATCCCTGAGTAGAGGCCTAGCAGAAGATCATGGAATGAATCTTTGAATTTGAAATCTGAATTGCCTTAGGGAACCCGAGCTGTTAGAGATGCCAGCGTCATGGGATAGCTGTGGAGGAGAGCTGCTAAGAGAAAGAAAAACAAGCCGAAGAGAAAGAAGTACAGTGCAGTCAACCTGAATGGAGTTGGAGATATGAATAACATTCTGACATCAGCAAAGGAATGCAAAGTTATGAGTTTGCCTCACTGGCTTTTGATCTTGCTTTAGTCCAGTATTTCCTCACTGTGCTCCCTTCCCTACATTTTGAAGTGGTAATGTATGTCTTATGCTATGATATGCTGAAATTATTTGGCTTGCTTCTTTATTTTGATTTTTCCAGGGTGATTACAGTTAAAACATCTCCATGCATCTCAGAAGACTTTGATCTTTGAAACAAGTTTGAGACTGTTATAAACAATGGTGACTTTTGAAGTTGAATTGAATACATACAGGAATACACATACCTGTGTATATATATACATATATATGTGTGTGTGTGTGTGTGTGTGTGTGTGTGTGTGTGTGTGCTTTATAATATAGCTATAAACCTTTGGGATTAAGGGAGCGGGACATGGTGGTTTGAAAAAAAAATGGCTCTAAAAGCAAGTGGCACTATTAGGAAGTATGGTCTTGTTGAAGTGAAACATGAATTTTAATTGTTATTTATTGAAAACTCAAAACCAGATATTGGTGAAAAGCTGGAATATCAGAGAGAGGAAACAAATCACAGTCAGCTCTCACTCAGCTTCTCAGGGTGAAAACTACTTTCTAGAATTCTCAACTTGGCTCATCACTTCTACAGAATAATATCAAACCAGTTTATGTCTGCCTTCATATCTTCACCCAGTTGTTTTATGACTGGGTTCACCTCTGCATCATAATTTGAGAGTTAAGATTAAAGGAGTGAGCTATGACTGTGTGGTAGTTAGGTCTTGAACTCACAGAAACTCAGAAAGATCTCTGACTCTGGAGTTATTAGATTAAAGGTGTGGGTCACAACTCAGTCATTCCTTTGCTGGGATTAAAGGCCTGAGTTGCCACTCTCTACTCTCATGGTTTGGCTGGGCAGATCTGTCACTGATATTCTAGACTGATGTCATTAAATATAAACTGTAATACCACATTGGAGTAAGTGTGGGGCCAAAAGTTGATGGCTCTATTACTCAAGCTTCCCTGAGTGTGACAGACAATCAACTTCCTCCTGTCTTCTTGTCAGGATGTAGACACACTGTGTCTGCCTGCATCCATTCATGCTCCCACTCATAATAACAATAGACTGAACTTCTGAAACTGTAAATCATCATCTCAATTAAATGTATTCTTTTTTAAAGGTTACCTTGGTCATAATGTCATTTCATAACAATAAAATCCTAAAACATTAGTCTTACTGGTTTAAAAAATTTAAAACTGGATTAGAAAGAACAAATGCTGTCTTAAGCAAACAGAACTCAAGAGAGTGAAGGTGGTGATGGTCTTGTTCCTTGGGCCTAAGGCACAGATCATAATTAGATTTTTTTTCACAGGAAAAAAATATTTCTCAAGATTTATACAGAAAACAATTTTGAGCAGCAGCTTTTCAATTCTGGAAGCAAAGTACTTTTTATACCAGTACAGGACACTGGACTTGAAATCTGGAGTCAAGAGGTCACATTATGCACAGACTTCTGCTGCCCATGGCTCATGTAGTAGAATCTGGGCCTGACTCATTTATTAGCCACCTTCCAAATGAGAGCTAGTTCAGCTATGGGGTGGTAATTCAGGGTGAGACAGTGACATTTGGACCTGGGTTAATTGGGAAGGCTTCAAGCAGACTTTGAGGCCCAAGATATGGATAGTGGTGAGGCTGTGGTGGCTCAGGAGCATACTGAAGCTTGAGGGAGTTTTTGCCTTAAGGGAAAGGTAGATGTTGAAGCACATCACTCCAAAGATATTGCAGCAAGGGTGGTAGTGGGGCTGACAGAAACAGCACATGTGGTCTTAACTTGGGCTGTACTCTCTTCAAGAGGTTTTGTAGGGCCAAAACTTTCTGTCTTATTATCATCAGATGCCACAGAGAGGTCTGATATGGAATAAGTAGAGGTCCTGAAGAGGTTACCCATTTTGTAGAGGGAGACAGCAGACAAGTAGTCTAGTAGTTAAACAAACATGACAGACAATTCAAACAAAAGAGAGAGGTGGGGAGGAGGGAAGGAGGGAGGGAGGGAGGAAGGGAGGGAGGGAGGAAGGAAGGTAACCAGAACAGGTGCTGGGAAATTTTACAGATACAACAAAAAAGGACCCTGACACATGAGAGCTCAAAACCCATGCCTGTGGCCCCACATTTAGGAGCCAGACCTTGCTACTGTCCAGGATGCTAATGGCTCTCTCAAGGTAGGGGATGAGAGGGAGCAGTTTCAATGGCAAAGACACCTGGAGTCAGATGATCGGTGAACAGCAGATTGCTTTATTCTGCAATGAGCAGAGTTTTACATACTTTCCTCCCAATTGCATGGCAAGTGCCTTCTCTGTAGAGACATCTTCCCAGATTATCAGTGAGTCACTCTCTGGCTTGAAATTGTTCATACTGAAGGCATAAGTGACCATTTGTGTTAGAGAAATAAGTGAAGCTACAAACCTTAATATGTTTGCTTGCCCCCAACAGCCAATTAGACAATAAAATAAAGGTTATTTTACTCTATTTGGGGGGCAAAAGATAATTTTGGTAGCTATAATAAAGAAATAGAATCACTTCTGTTTTCATCACATGATGCTTTTCAGCTTTGTATATATCCTGGAAATAAGATCTGAGATAAATATACTGGTTATAGTGTTCCTGTCAACTGACTAAAATGCTTTTTTCTCTCTGGGTTCAGTGTCAGCAGTCTTAAAGCAAAGGCAAAGTATTAAATAATTCTCTAGAATATTCATCACAACTGATCATGATATTAGCTCAAAAGGGATCAGATATTAGAAAATTCACTCATGACAATCCTGGCAGAATCTCTTAAGAGAAAAGCCTGGTTGCTGTCATGGAAATAAAATTTACCCAGTTAGATTAATGTAAGCACACACCTTTAAAGCAACCCAGTTATCTCCATGGGCTAAAAGAAAAATTTTGATGGCTTTTTGTCCTTTAATATTTGTTTAAAATTTAATATTTTACCACCATTTTATCCAACTTTATCTTAATACTTTTTAAATCATCCTGATAGTCTCACCCCTCATCTCTGTTCCTCTACATGCCTCCTTCGAGATGGTTTGAATTGATTCAGAGCTATAGTGCAACTATAAAAATGAATCATCACTTATTTTCAAATTCTCATTATCTCAATTTCCATTATTATTATGTCTCTAATTTCTTTTTCTTAGTTCCTCATCTCAGCATTTGTTTAAAGACTTTGCAGATAATGATAAGCAATTTATTCATTTATTTTTATTTAACTGCTGATATTAAGCAATTTAATTCCTAGGTTTGAATGGGCATGAGAACCGGCCCAGGGCAATGATGCAGAGGTGGTGAAGCTTAACATCATTACCTTTTTTCTCTCTTGTAATTCTGCAAGAAGCCCTAATGAAAACAATATGGAATGAATGACAAACAGTGTACTGTCTTAGAGTCTTTTAATTCCTTACAGCAATGGCAGCTTACTATGACCTCTATTTAATCTCTTTTATCTAATATTTTCTCTTGTTTCAACCACAGAATGGACAGGTTCTTGACACTGTTGCCCATTTAGACTTGCTCTCATTTCCAACTCTTCTATGTGTTTAGACCTGTTCCAAACCTTCACTGCCCTAATCTCAGCTTCCACTCACACAGTCAGCACAACACACTCATTCAGAAAACGTGGAAGAGAGTTGGGGGTGCTCCCACAGTGCTCACTGGCTTAAGTGTTCGGTCCTCAATTTGATTAACAGAATCCATATAAATATTCATATATGTGAAACCACTCAGATGCCATATAGAAAGAGGGGGACTCTTTGAAACTTGCTGCCAGACAGCCTATTTGTTGAATTTCAAGCCAATGAGAGATCCTGTCGCAAAACCCAAAGTGATCTGTCATGATTCACAAAACTGAAGATTGCCACTTGGCCTCTAAATTCATAAGCACATATGGATACATGCACACATATACTTGTTTATACACATTATCTCTATAAATGTACCCCCCACATTCTCATACACAAATGGCCTGCACACATACACACACACACACACACACACACACACACACACACACACACACACACACACACACACAAGTATATAGAATTTTTACATCAATGTGTCAGGGTAGACGCTATTAGACATGATTAAATGAAACAGGGACAAAAATAGTACTGAATAATCACAACTATGTCTTAGCTTGACTCACAGTAAGCTATATTCTGTCCCATTTAAAGATACATTTGCACAGTCATACATGAGGCATTCAGATATCCTCACTGTGGCGGGACAAGCAAGATAATAGTGTGATTTCATGTAACCCCTTTGAATAAGAGCTCAGAAGTAAAATCTTGGACCTTGATGCTCTCTTCTTGCTCAGCTGCCAGTGTGGGGTATCTGGGATGAGGATCTCCTGAAGTGAAACTACCCTTTGCACTAAGGCTGCCCCTGTAGTGACAGAAAGCAGGGTGTTGCCCCAGAAGACTGATGCTCCTGAAGCTGGGAGTGAGGATCCATATAATGCATCTCTGGGTTGATTGTGCTGTATATATTTCACATTGGGATTTATTTATTTGTGTTTTTAATAAAAAAAAATCTAGTAAATATATCCAAATCTCCCCCTCCCCACTTCTCCTAGATTTTCCCCCAACCATTTTACTTCTCCCTCAGATGCACTTCCCTTCTGTTTCCTCTTCAGAAAGGAGCAGGCCTCTAAGAGATGATTGCCAAACAGAACAAAACTAGATACAAGACAAAACTGAAGCCTTCATATCAAGGCTGGACAAGGCTACCCAATAAGGCTATCTAATGGGAGAGAAAGAGTCTCAAGTGCAGGTAATATAGTCAGAGATATACCCACTCTCACTCTTAGGAGTCTCACCAAAATATCGGCTTACAGCTATAACATACACACAGAGGATCTGGTACAGAGCCAGGCAGGCCGTTTCATTCACTGTAAGCCCCATTTAGTTAGTTCAGGATATTGCTTTTGTACACTGTATTGATTTGTTGCTCATGTTGGGTTAAAATGCTGATTGGCCAATAGGAAGTATAGGTGTGGCTAGCAGACTAAGAGAATTCTGGGAAGTAAAAGAGCAGAGCAGAGACATTGGCCAAGCACAGAGGGAGAAAGATGAGAATGTTCCTCTGAGAAAAGGTACCAAGTGACGTGCACAAACTAAAATAAGAAATATGAGTTAACTTAAAGTATTAACAATTACATAATAACATGCCTGAGCCACAGTAAAACCAGCTTGTAGTTAATGTGAGCCTTTGTATGATTATTTGGGAGTAAACAGCTGCAGGAAAGTCCAAAACATCTGGCTGAGCCAGACCAGAAACTTCTGACTAGAGTTCAGTGGCTATATTCTTGTAGTGTCCTTTGTATCGTCTGTCTTCTATAGTCTTTCCTTCTCTTCTTCTGCTGAGTTCCCTGATCACTGAGGGAGAGGAGCTTATGGAAACTTCCATAGTAGCCTTTCTCTGCATAATATCTGGTTGGAGGTTTCTGCTATCATTCACATTTGGTGCTGGAAGTTTTTCTGATGACAACTGAACAAGGAAACAATCTTTGAGTATAGCAGAGTCATTAAGAATCATAACATTGATTTTTTTCCAGTTATGTTTAGTTCTGTTCTAGATCATACAGGCAGTGTATAGCATGGGCTCCCCCTTGTGGCATGTGCCTCAAGTTGAACTAAACAAAGGTTAGTCACTTCCACAGGGTTTGCATAATCATTGCCCCAGCACACCTTGCAGGCAGGAAAGGTCATAGATGAAGGATTTTATGACTGGGTTGGTGTTGAAGTTTCTTTCCATACCTTGAAGAGTATCTTCTCTCATCAAAGAGATAAAGGCTCAGAATAAAGGCTAGAAGATGACAACAGCAGCATTTCTCTACAATCAATGAGCCATGTGGAGGTTATCCTTGGCTATATGACTCAGCTGTAAGTTTTTACTCCTTTGTGCTAACATCAGCCTGGGTTGTTCAGGAATCTCAACTGGACTCTATCAGCCAAAAACTCAGCTAAATATAAGTCAGTCTCATCACTGTAAGGTTTTCCTGGCTACAATAGACAGCTAATTTAAACTTTGTGTTCTTTATTTATAGGAATTCTCTCTATGGCCACACTCATAGATTCCAGGATATTTCCACTTTATTAGATTTATACACTCCACTAAAACTTCCCCAATTTCAGTTGTGTCTCTTTGCACATACTACATATATCCTTGTTTGGCCCACTAGATCTTTCATTTCAGATTCCCAATCACTCCCAATCCATCCAAAAAAATCTAATCTGCTTCCTTTTCCTAGGGAGATCTATGCTTCCCCACCCTATAGCCCTTCTAACCTTTCTGGGTCTGTGGATTATAAATTTTTTGACATTTACATGACAGCCAATATCTGCTCATCAGTGAGTACAAACCATGTTTCCTTTCCTGGGTCTGAGTTATGCCATTCAGGATCATCTTTTCTACTGGCATTCATATTCCTGCAAATTTTATGATGTCATTTTTTAAGCTGAAGAATAATATTTCATTGTTTAAATGCCCCACCTTTTCTTGATCATCCTTCATTAAGTGGCATCTAGGTTGTTTTCTCTTTCTGACTATTATGAATAAATCCATAATATCAAGCATGGTAGGACTGAGGATCCTCTGCTTATATTCTCAAAACTGTTATGCCTGAGTCTTAAGGTGAGCTCAATTTTCTGTTTTCTGAGGAAATGGAATATTGCTTTCCACAGTGGCTCTAGAATTTTGTACTCCTATTGTTAATGAAGGAGTGTCCCCTTGTTCCACATTGTCACAGCATGAACTGCCATTTGTGCTTCTGATCTAAACCATTCTGACATGTATAAGATGGAATCTCAAAGGAATTTTGATTTCCATTTCCCTGATGGCTAAAACTGTTGAAAATTTCTTTAAGTATTTCTCAGCTATTGGAGTTTACTAAAAATATGTACCACACATTTTAATTGGATTTTTTGTTTTTTAATATCTAATTTCTTCAGTTCTGTATATATATTCAATATTTGGTGTCTATCAGATATGAATTTGGCAACATCTTTTCTTATTCCATAGGCTGCTTTTATGCCTTACTAAAGATTTTAAATTTCAAAAGGTCCATTTATTAATTGTTGATTGTCATGCTTGAGCTATTGATGTTATAGCCTGGAGGTTGTCTCTAGTGCTAACACATTCAAGGTTGTTTTCCCACTTTCTCTTCTGTCAGCATCAGTGTATCTGGTATTATGTTGATGTTTTTTATTTGGATGTATGTGTTGTGCACAGTGAGTGATATGGATTTATTTGCATTTTTCTAAGGAGTAGCACCTAGTTCAACTAGTACCATTTGTTAAACAGGCTTTCTTATTTTTTGTTGTTTATTTCTGGCATCTTAAACAAAATCTTGGTGATGATAGGTGTTTATATTTATTTCTGGTTCTTTGATTTAATTTCACTAACAAATATTTTTATGCCAATACCACATGGTTTTTAATTACTATAATTCCATAATAAATCTTAAAATCATGGATGATGATACCTCTGGACATTCTTTATAGAGGCTTTTTTTTTCTCTCTTCTTGTTAATTTTTAAAAAATTTTTCATATGGACTTAAGAATTTTTCTTTTGAAATATGTAAAGAATTGTGTTGAATTTTAATGAGGTTTGCAATGAATCTATGAATTTTTAGATGGTAATTTTTATCATTCAATCCTATGATCCATGAACATAAGTGATCCTTCCATCCTTAGACAGCTTCTTCAAGTTCTTTCTTCAAAGACATGAAGGTTCTTGCATACAAGTCTCTAACTTGCCTGCTTATACTCAACTCAAATTGCTTCACGTTATTGTGGATATTGTGAAGGGTTTTCCTTCTCTAATTTTTCCTCTGTCCCTTGGTCCTTTGAATATGGGAGGACTACATTTTTTGTCAATCTATCATCCAGCCATGTTACTAAAAATGTTTTTCAGTTATAGGAGTTCCATAGTAGAAATTGTAGATTCACTTATATAAACTATAAAAGCATCTGCAAATAACCATACTTTGACTTCTTCTCCGCTTTGTATCCTTTCGATTTCCTTCAGTTGTTTAGTTGTTTTTGCAAAAACTTCTAGTATTGTATCTAATAGATGTGAAGACATGAACAACCTAGTCTTCATCCTGGTTTCAGTAAAATTCTTTGCGATTTTCTCCATTTAAATTTAATGTTGGCTTCAGGCTTTCTATGAATTACCTTTATTCTGTTTGTGTATGGCCTTTCCATATCTAATCTCTCCAGAATTTTCACCATGAAGGGATTTTGGATTTTGTCATATTATTCACTATCAAACAAAGTGATCATTGCTTTATTTATTTAAGTTTATTTATATGATAGATTACATTTGTTGACTTTTTATATCTTGATTCATTTCTGTATCTCTGAGATGAAGCCTTCTTGTTCATGTTGGATGATCTTTGGTAGTGTTCTTGAATTCAGTATGCAAGTATGTTATTGAATATTTTTTGCACCATTGTTTATGAAGAAAATTGTTTGCAAATATATTTCTTTGTTGAATCTTTGTGAGGTATGGATATCAAAGTAACTCTTTTGTTTCTACTTTATGGAATAATTTAAGGAGTATTGGTATGAACGCTTCTTGGAAAGTTTCATAGAAATCTGTACTAAAACCATCAAGCCCTGGGTTTTATTGTTTGGGAGAATTTAAGTATCTGGTTCAAATAACTAGGATATATAGATCTAATTAAATTATTAATTTGATCATGATTTTACTTTTGTAAGTGGTATCTACTGAGAAGAAAATATTCATTTTTCTTAGATGTCTCATTTTTGTGAAGTACAGGTTTTTAAAGCATGAATTTTAATATACAGATTTATGCTTATGATCCCTTGGATTTTCTCAGTTTCTCATTTTATGTCTTTTTTGCTTCTGATTTTATTAATTTAGATATTTACTGTGTCTTTTTGTTAGTGTAGGAAGGACGTTGTTTTTGACTTCTTGATTTTCTCATAGAACAAACTTTTTTCATGGATTGTATTTTTCTTTGCTTTAATTTTATTGATTAAGGTCCTCAATTTAAGATTTCTTACCATCTATTCTTCTTGAGTATGGTTAATTCTTATTGAACTAGCGATTTTAGGTGTGCCATTAAGTTACTAGAATGAGTATATCAATTATTTTTATGTAAATTCTTAGTATTAAGAACTTTTCTCTTTGTACCACTTGAATTGTTTTCAACAAGTTTGGGTATGTTCTGTATTTATCTACATTGATTTATAGAAAGAATTTAATTTCTTTCTTTTTGTCTTGGCCTGGTAGTCATTCTATAGTGATTTGTTCCACTTCTATGTGTTTGTAGGCTTTTGTTTTTTGTTTTTTTCAGTTAATGTTTAACTTGAATCTATGGTAATATGATAGGAGGCAGGCAGTTTTTTTTAATGCCTTATATCTATTGAGATATAAAATGAAACATCTGCCTTCAACATAAATTTGTGATCAATTATGCATAAAGTTCCACAAGGTGCTGATAAAGTATATTATTTTGAGTTTTGATAAAATGTTCTTTAGATATATGTTAGTTTCATTTGAGTCATAATATTTGTTAGTTTTATTGTTTAGTTTCTGCCTGGACTTGTTTTTTTTTTTGTTGAAAGTAGAATATTAATCTCTCCAACTATCATTGTGTACCAATGTATGATTAAAGCTGTAGTATATTTCTTTTACAAATGCAGTTGCCCTTGGGTTTGGAGCATAGATAATAATAACTGAAATGTACTGTTTTAGGTTTTTTTTTTCTTTGATTGGAATCTATTTTCCTTCACATTCCTTTTGATTAATTTAGGTTTAAAGTTTACTTTGTTAAAATTACGATGGCTAAATTAGCTTGATTCATAAAATCATTTTCTTAAAATATTTCTCAAGCACTTTACTTTGAGGTAATTGTTCTTTATATGCACCAGAAGGGTGGGTCATTGTTTCATATTTATTCTTATAATTTGTGAATTAAGGTCATTGATATTAAGAGATAACAATGAACAGTGCTTGTTAATTACTGTCATTTTGTCAATGTTGTTGGTGGTGATGGTTATGATGGTGGTGATGCTGTGTGTTTATCTTCTTTTGGTTTTGCTGATTGCAAACTTTATTTTCTGTTTTCATTTGTGTAATAAACCTTCTTGGTTTTTCTTCTAGCACTTTCCGTAGGGGTGTATTTTGTAGATAGGTGTTTAAATTTGATGTTATTATTATGGAATATCTTATTTTTTCATCAACGTTGATTGAGCATTTTGCTGTGCATGGTAGGTAACTGGGCTAGCATTTGTGGTTCTCAGAATTGCAGCACATCTTTGTTTCAATCTACATTGACAAATCATGGGTAATTCTGATAGGTCTGCCTATATGTTACTTGCTCTTTTTTTCTTACAATTATTAAGATTCTTTGTTCTGTATGCCTAGTGTCATGATTATTATGTGGTGAGGAAACTTTTTTGTCCAATCTATTTATATAGTACTCTTTTTAAGTCATAAATATATTCTTTTATGATTTTGTTGAAAATATGTTCTGAGTCTCTGAGCTGAGACTCTTCTCCATCGATTCCTATTGTTTTTAAGTTTTGTGTTTTCCTGGTGTCAGATTTCCTAAATGATTTGTGTCAGAAGTTTTTTAGATTTAATTTTTTTTTTGACTGATGTAACTTTTTTTCAATCATGTCTTTATTGCTTGAAATTTACTATTCTACCTTTTGTATTCTTTTGGTGATGCTTGCTTCTGTAGTTCTTTCTCAATTAGCAAGATTTTTCATTTCCAGAATTTATTCAGCTTATGCTTTCTTTTTCGCTTCTATTTCAATTTTCAGGTCTTTGAGAGATTTAATTATTACCTTCAGCTGTTTTGTTGTTCATTTGTTATTTGTTTTCCATTGACTTTTTAAATGGATTATTTTTAACTCCAATTGTTTGTGCTGTGTTGGATTTATTTAAGGTATTTATTAATTTCCTCTTGAAGCATTTTTATCAGCTTTATATAGTTAATAGGATTTTGTTCTTGTTTTTCAGCTTTTTTTGGCATTCTAAGGATGTGGTGTGGTATGATAACTGGAATTTAATGATATATACATCATACAATATATATATATGTATGTATATATGTATATATATATATATGTTGCTAGCTATCTCTTATAACTTAATCAATTTCTATTAATCTGTCCTCCCACATGGTCCATAGCATACCTGAATTCCTTTACATCTTTCTCCTGGGCAGCAGCTTGCAGTGTTTCCCTTGACTCCATCTTTCTTTCCCTTTACCTATGCTTGAATTTCCTGCCTGCTTATAAGTTGGCTTCACATAGATCAAATGAGTTCCTTTATTATCCGATAGTATTTCATAGTATATAGAACATCCCCTTTTCTTTCTAATCAGAAAGGTGGGTTTCAATTTTAACATAGCAAAATTACATATATGTAATTACATGTGTAATTATAAAATTATATATATGTAATTACATAAATTACATAGCAAAATTTCAAGACAGATATCAAGCAAGAATTACAGTTACAATATCTAAGCTATTTGTATTTAGCAAAATTAAAAATATATTCTATCATCTACCTTATCCTTATGAGTCCAAAGTTTCATATCTAATTTACCATACATATATTCTTAGATGTTATTCATTTTATTCTTTTTAAAATTTTATTTTACTGAACATTTTATTCATTTGTTTTACATAAGGATCACAGTTTCCTCTTCTTCCTCTCCTCCTGTTTTCTTTATCCAGAATCCCATCTACTCCTTCTTTTCCACTTCTTCTCTGTCACCATTCAGAGAGCATCAGACCTCTTATGGTTTTGAACAAAGCATCAAAAGCATGGTGCATCAGGGTGAGGTAGGGCTAAGCTGCCACACTTCATCAATTCTTGGATAGGTTATCCAGCATGGAAAATAGGTTCTTGCAACCAGCTAATCACTGGGAACCTTATAAACAGACCAAGCTACACAATCACATGCATGCAGAGGGCCAAGGTTAATAAAATACATTCTCACTCACTGTCAGTCCAGAGTTCATGTGCTCCTAGGAGCTTAGGCTAGCTGTCTCTGTCATGTTCTTGATTTCCGTAACACATGTGATTCCTCCTCCCTTTCTTAGAGTGTTCCCTGAGCTCAGCTAAGTGCTTGGCTGTGGATCTCTGCATCTGTTTTCATCAGTTATTGTATAAAGGCTCTCAGATAACAATTAGAGTATTCATCATTCTGATTACAGCAGATGGAAAATTCCTGCACTGTTCCCACTATTGTGAGGAGTCTAGCTGAGGTTATTCTTGTTAATTCCTAGGACATTCCCTGGCAGGAGGTTTCTCTGTGATCTGAAAATTATCCTCCCTATCAAGATGTCTCTTTCAATACTCCCTCTCCTCCATCTTGGCCCAAGGTGTCTTCAGTGCCCAGCTCACTTTCTCAAGTTGACCCAGGGGATTTATGCTATTTTCATTTTCTTGGGGAAATCCATGGATTTCTCTTTAGGCTCTTTTTGTTATCTTTCCTCTCTGGGGCTGTGCATTTTAGGTTGGTTATCCTGTTCTTTACTCTTAATATCTAGTTATGAGTGAGTATATACCATATTTCTCTTTCTTGAACTGAGTAACTTTCTATTACTTCACTTAATGACTTTTTTTCTAGTTCCATTAATTTGTCTGTAAATTCATGAAGTCATTGTTTTTCTTTTCTTCTTTTTGCAATTGAATAGTATTCCACTGTGTAAATGTACAACATTTTCATTATCCATTCTTTAGTTGAGTGGCATATAGGTTGTTTCTAGGTACTGTCTATAAGAGATAATGCTGCTATGAACAACATTTATATAGTTGAACAAGTGTTCTTGTGCTATGATTTAGCATCTTTTGGATATATGCCCAAGACTGGTATAATTGGGTCTTAAAGTAGATTGATACTCATTTTTTGAGAAATTGAAGTATTAATTTAAAAATTGGCTGTATATGTTTGTACTTTAATCAATGGTGGAGGTGTTCTTCCCTTACTCCACATTCTTTCCAACATGAGCTATCATCAGTGTTTCTTACCTTAGCCATTTTGATAGGTATACGATTATGTTCTTATGCTCATAACTAGACACCTGGGTTTAGGATATTTATACTAGTCTAGATCCTGTTTTCTGGGTTTGTCTTAGTTTTTTTTTTTTTTTTTTTTTTTTTTTGGTTTCTGTTTTACCCGTGGCTTTTCATAGAGTATATTGGCTGAGTATTATCCTTTTTACTAGTCTATGTACACATGAGAATGTGTATGGGGGTTACATGCTGGTCTTCTGATAGGGTTGGCCTGTGGTTGAGTTGGTGATATCCATTTCATTTGGGAGGTAAAGCAAAGCAATATTGTAGGAATAACAGGGTGAGGGGATGACCATGGTATCCACACGAGTCTTGCACAGCAAAGGGGTAAAGCTGCACCTGGTATTCTGCTGCAGCTCTAGGGGTGTCCTTGAGAATTGGGTCTAGGGTATGAAATAACAGGGAATGCCTTGGCCAAGAGGATCTTCTTTCCAGTGTCTGCCTGACTTGGGGGCTGGGAAACAACAATGAGGCAGGAAGGGAAGGGTAGGGGATGTATGGTTTGTAGATCAACTGGAGGTATGGGCAGGGGAAGGAGAAGCTGCAGCAGGATTTCTTTTCAGCATGAGGGTTGATTCTGAGAATTAAATCCAGTGTAACAGAGTATAGAGAAAAATTTTGGGTAGCCTCTATATATTGTTTCTTGCATAATATCTTATTATGAATGTGTATACACACATATACATACACATGTGCACATGCATGTGAAGGCAGAAGGATGGTGCTGAATATCCTCAATTGCTCTCCACCTTATTTTGTTGACACAATAATTTTCAAATGAACCTGTAACTCATTAATTTGATTATATAGTCGAACCAGTAAACCCCCTTTTCTGCTTATCTGTGATTCCCCAGCACTGTGCTTATAGGTATAGGCTAAGGCACTCAACTTTTAATTTGTACTGGAAATTCAATTTAATTACTTAAGTTTATATGGCACATGCTTATCCCACTGATCCCTAGAGCAACCATTGTTTTATTTAGTGCAAATGCCACAGAACAAGAGAGTTACACATGTAAAGGATAAAGCAGAGTGGCAAATATTGCCAGACCACTGTTGTCAACACAGTACTAAATCAGTCATATCTCTAGGTCAGGTAAGGCAAGAAAAAATTTGAAACCAGATGAAAGTCAGCTAAATTGTAGAGGAAATAGGGCACATCATTCTCTATTAGTCTCTGGCTTATAATAAAAATGTGTAAGGGATGTTTATATAACTTGTTGCAAGAACCCTGAATTTCCAGAGCTTTCCTGAGAAGATAGAAAGCCATATATCTCACCCGATGCTCAATCCAAGGTTTGAACATGAGATGAGTCACCCCTTCCATTTTTTTCTTTTACCTTAGTTAACTTTTTCTTTCTTCTTGTGTATGTGGTAGTGGTAGAAGTTTATTTCAGCATACACTTTAAAGTCCTTTATCAAAGGGACTTCAAGACAAAAACTCCAGGAAGAAAATGAGAGACAGGAACTAAAGGATCCGACAATGGGATGCTGCCTAATGGCTTTCTTTTATGACCTGTCAAGTGCTGACAGCAGGTGGAAGCCTCCCACCACCTGCTGGAGAAAATATCTCAACTGAGGTTATTTACTCACAGGGAACTACAGTGGTGGTGTCATGTTGACAAAAGATAGCCAGAATAGAAATGAAAAAGAAAAACACAAACTACTTATTTTTTTGACTGTTTCTTTCACACCACAGACTGATGATTGAACAGATTTGGTCAGTTCTTCATTTAATATCTTTAGTCTATGCTCTTCTACTCCAGCACATCATTTCACGTTTCCTCTCCCGGGAGGATCATCCCTGATTTTATAAGTCTCTCAGTGACTTGGATGCTATTCAATTTAGTTTGTGTGCTGTTAGGTTTGCAGTTTATCATTGCGTTTTTCATACAATATATTTTAAAGATCATATTTTTTTCTCTTCTAATTCTGATCAGATCTCCCCCCCTCTGGAATAAATCAAAACAAAATTCAGAACAAATAAAAAGGCCAATAAGACAAAAATATGGAAATAAAACAAAAAGAACAGAAGGATGCATGGAGCACATTATGTTGGCCAACTATTCTTGAGAATGTGACCTGCCCTGAAATATGCGTAATATACTCTACAACATTCCATTGGAAAGAATCATTTTTTTCTTTCTCATAAAATATAAATTGCAAATATTTAGGAATTTGTGTCCAATTCCTTTCCTCAGCAGTAGATTTCTGTTTGATTTGAATGTTTGGATGCTGAACAATCTCCATGTGTTTCTGTGTTTACTAGATGTGTATATGGACGACACTGTTTTCTTGTAGTCATCTATCACTCCTGCTCTTGAAATATTTTTGTCTCCTTTTGTTCATATATCCTTGAGGTGGTTTTTGACAAATATCCCATTTTTAGTAAAGTACTCTGTTTTCTACTGCCTGTACACATTGTCCCATTGTGGGTTTCTGCAGCAGCATGAAGCTTCACTAATGATGGTTGATCAATGTAATAATCCTGCATCTGAATGTTATTGCTTTTAAAATAAGTACACTGTGGGGATATATCCCCACAGTACACAGTCTTTTTAACCTAATAACTTTAGGCTTACAATTGTCTTTGAAACTCCTTATGTCTAGCTATGTTGATTCCATGCCTCCCAGGTTATTACTATACCTATTGTTTTTACTCACATATTGCAGTTTAATCATTTATAATAATCTTGAAAGTTTATATGTTGCATCTATAAATTGCACTATAGCCTTGGTCCTGAACATATTATGTATTCGCTTTCACAGTGTATCCACTATACCATACATCAGAAAACAATGTTACTTGGAAAATCTTAGCTTAGGTTTGCATTTCCAAATGTTGTAAATGACAGAATATCAATGTATACACACAGATTTCTGCTTTATTCAACAATGATCAATATTTCTCTAAGAGCATCTGCATATCAAATCAGTATATCTTTTACTGCATTTGTGTTAAATGATAGGTTAAAAATTTCTATTGAGCCCAAATGCTTCATTGTCATGATGGGGCTTGTCAAGTTTTATAAATGGTCACTCAGAAAAAATGCCCCAATAGACCCCAAACTAAAACCAACCTTTATAGACTATTCTGCATGTACTGGCTTTAGAAGTAAGAACACAAGTTGAACAAACTTGGCAGAAGAATTGTTCATATGCCCTGTTTTCCAAAATACTGAGAACAAAACCCTCAACTTTCCTAGGTCTTGTATCTCAGTAGGCTTGTGATGGTAAATACTGTGCCCAATCACATTCTGCTTTAAAGAGTAAATACAGATAATATAAAAAGAAAAAAAATGTTGAAATTACAAGGTTGGATTTCATTTAAAAAATAATCAAATGAATTTTCCTTAATATTAGAATTGATTTTCTAACAATTTTTGTATTAGGCCTGAACATAGTTCTATAATATTAAGAATTATGAAATCAAAGTAGTCAATGATGAATGACTTTGAAGATGCTGTGCAGCCTGCCATATCAAAAATGCATATGAAATTGAGTTATTTATGCAGAGTAAGTGAGTATAACTTTGTCAATCTGCTTTTGTCTTTTATAAATGACAAAATTACATTTATGCTAGAATAAATTAATTTTCTGCAAAAAATAATTTTGCAAATAAATTAATGCATTGTGAGTAAAAGTTTGACTTGGGCATAAAAATACTGGCAAACTTTATTATATACCTCAGTGTGATAAATTTAACAAATGTCCATGGACAGAATGGAGGTCATAAATAGAAATATTTCATTTTAAAATTTAAGAAGGCTTGCCTCAGGCAACTAGTCCTTTTCACCTTTGCTTAAATTTTGGCACAGATATCTTCTGCTTAGAGAAACTTTATTGGCTGCTTCATATGAAGTGATGCCCCTCCTCTTCAGGCTATTTCTGAATTCCTAATTATTACTTTAATCATATGTTTGGAATTTTATTACACACAACTGCTTTATTTGCTTATTATCATCCATGACTGTTAAACACAAGTCAGAACTTTATTTTTCTCACATTTCCCATAAGGTAGAGATTATAGCACATTTTTGTAAACCCAAAGAAGATTACAAGGCATAAACAAGATTACAAGGCTTTTTGGCTAACCAGCCTAGATTAATTGGTAAATTCTATGTTCACAGATACCTTGTCTTAAATTTTGAGTTTCAGAGTGATTGAGGAGGTGAATCTGTTCTACATAGAGGTGAAAACATAACTCCACACATTTCCTCATTAAAGACATTATCCATACACATGTGTAAAAACACACACACAAAAGCACACATACAAGCACATATTTGCAGCTGTTCAATAATATGCATAATATGAATTAAAACAGACATCACTTTTTCACATATGTATGATTTCATTACTAAAGAAGGGGAATTTGTCACACTTTTTTTTCTATTATGACACACTCATGGAGCATGCTATCAAATTAAATGGAAGAGTTTTAGACACTCACAAAATGTGTGGCTTTCATTACTTCCCAGGAGAAATGTGTGAGAACTTTAGAAAATGATTTTTTTAGTTCTTCAACAATCTGTCCCTTCTCAGTAAACAACACAACAGAACAGAAAAATCACCCCTTTTGCCACTGGGCAATCAATCATAAAAGGTATATTCCTGGCAGCATAATGGCACAAATCATTTTCTCCAAACACCAGAAAAAAAATGGGCAATTGTGCTGTTTGTGGCAATGCCAGGTTTTGTTCTTTTATTTCCCCAAAGGTTGCCCTTTAATGATAAAAAGAGATGGCCAATAGTAGAATTAAAGCATACACATTAATATTAAGTAATATGTGGCCACCAAATTTTATACATATAATGTGCCAGACAGGGCTTCCAACTTCAAATTTTCTTATCAATATCTCATACTCTCTAAACCTCATCACTATAAATACATTTCCTCAGAAATTTGAAATACCTACTGCCTTAACACTCTAAATTAAATTAAAATTCTCATTTTATCTCCTCCCACATATTTTACTAACTCTTCTCATCTTTTTCCTTCATAATAAACAGCTTTGTGTGTTTACTCATAACTAGTAGTAGAATAAATATGATTGTTTTGAGGTGGGATGACTGAACATGGGTACTTCTGTTGTGGTTATTTTTACCTTTTTAAATTTTTTACATCTATATATATAAACAATATAATCTAAATTATTACCTGCTTGAAGTATGTATCTTATAACTATGTATTATGAAATGAAAACTATTGTAATAAACAGTTGATTATTATGTGCATGTATTTTTGACGTGAGAAATAAGAACTCATTCCTGTTGCCTTCATTATGTCATCGACATATTTTCTCCACTTTGGATCCACCATCATCTACAATATTTCATTATACCATTGAAAAAGATAGGCTTGAAGTGACAGGATCTCTGCCTAGTCCAGACTTGCATTCCTAAGGGCTCCACCAACTGAGTCCCTTTACTACACCTGTAAATTCTGTTTACAAATTAAAGCTTCTTTGACAAGTATTTCCTACCTTTGCAAACATATTTACTGAAGTGTAAATACTCATTATAACATCCCCACTTTTAAAGGATCAAACTCAATGGTTTCAGGACATTCATAAATTTGCCTTCTAATCTCTATCATAGAATTAGACAATATTTTCAATTATCTGTAAAATGGAGCATATAGCTATGATGTTTTCTACTTTATAATTGCTGTGAGTAAATTCCAAAAAATACAACTTAATGAGGAAGAGTGAGAGGGAGGGAAGAACAGAAAGAGAATGAGAGAGAAGGAGGGAAATATATTTTGGCTCATAGTTTAAGGGCACAGTCTATTATGACTAGAGGGATTTGCTAGTGAGGTCAGCTTTAGCTGCAGCATGAGTCTAGACTGTCTGGCTATGTTGTGTGCATAGGAATTTAGCTCACCTGTTTGTTTGCTTTTTCTTGAATAATGTGATATAGTACAACCTGTATTCAGAAGAAATCTTTTCTACTCAATTGGTCTTTTTTGGATACACCCTTATAGATACATCTTGATTTATGTTACTATTTTGATTATAATGCTATCAGGTTGACAATGAAGATTAAGAAACATTGCTTTATTTTTGTTAATGCAACAGAAAAACTCACGACTTTGAGGAATACAACTCTACTTCTAATCCATAAGTCTAACTTTTACCTTAGAATAAAAATCCATTTACCACATTTCTTAGAGTTTCTATAGTTTAATAGTCTTAGGACTGTTTGAATGTCCGAAGCCTAAAGTCTCTCCTGTGGTACAAAGTAATTTTTTAACTATGAGCACCTATAAGATGTTTTGTTTAATTTATGTATTATTCAATATGCAATGCCATAGGGTAGACATTTTCAATCCAAGTTGAAGGAGTGAGAACATATTGAGAAAGGAAGAAGAGAAAAAGATTGAAATCCAAGAATGCAAATACCAAATTGTACAGCAATCTTTCTGACATTTGGTGGGTATGATGGAATTACCTAGACTCTAGTGTTCTGGTTAGGCCCATGGCTTTAGCATTGTCACCTCAAGCACTACACATTAATTCTTGGTTCATTTTTATTACATGATTAAAGCTAATTTCATTGGATCCTGTGGTCTTGGTGTCTCCCATATCCCTTGGTCTCCATTTCAACGTACACTTTACCCGCTCTGTTTATGTAATAGCATTCCAAGGCATCTGTTTTTGCCATGTACTTTCTAGCCATAGTAACTGTCTGAAACTTTTTTGTCAGTGAAAATCTGGACTATCAGTGAGAGGAAACATACCACAGTCAAATCTCATCAAGCCAAACTGTTTTTCAGCTTCCTCAGCTTTGCTCTTTGTCACTTTTACAGAATTATGTCTTTCTATGCCTCCCTTAAATACATCCTTTGTCCATGTTTTTTTTTTTTTTTTTAACTTCTGTGTTTAACTCTAAAACACATTCTAGAGTTAAGATTAAAGCTGTGAGTTATTACTACTATTTGGTAGTTAGAGCTTGAACTCACAGAAACAGAGCATAATCTCCTTCCCCAAGAAACTTGTTTTGGGAGACTTCTATACCTATGACTCTACTTCTTTATTCTATTGTTTAGCATCCTCCCTCCACAGTAAAAGTTCCCCAGGCTATAAAGCGGCAGTAACCCTATCTAACTAGTCCTTAGAGGTGATCCATTTGCATTATGACCAAAAATTTAGCATTTGTTTTACAAATGGTGAGTGTATACCATATGTCTCAACTGCTTCCTTGACTCTTCTAATTCTAATGTTTGTACTGGAGCCCAACTAACTTCTGTACAAATTTTATCATTTTGTGATTTCTTTAAAATTACTGGATATATTAATGTTGGTTGTTTAATAACATTAGGCTGTCTTGTGTAATCTTAGAAAATATTGCTGAGATTGATTCCTTCTATTCCTCTGTTTGCATTTGAGTATTTTTGTATTCTCTCTTAACAGGCCTTTATAAGACTTTTTTCTTGGCTTTCACAATAATTGACATTTTAAATGATAAAACAGAAATTAAACAAAATATACATAATAAACAATATGATGAACATCATGAGGATAGTTCCATCTACTTTATTTTTTCTTTTTTCTTTACTGATTCCAATATCAAATCATCTAGAGTAAGATCACTGAAAGAAAAAAAAAACACCTTCCATTGCCTTAAATGAATTCCCTTTTGTAAAAAAAAAAAAAAAAAAAAAAAAATCCAATTTATTCATGAAACTTGTTGTTAGTGATGACTCAGATAGATGACTATGAAGTAGTGCAGCTACCTAGTGTGATAGCATCCCAAGGAGGGGTCTAAAAAGATTAAAAAAAAAAAAAAAAACCAAAACCAACAAGCAACCAGGAGAAAGAAGACACTCTGAAAAACTTACCCAGATGAAACTGAAAAGGAAATACATGTGGCCAGTCTGCCTAAGCCTGGAGGCAAACTCAGAACAGAAAGCATAGCTAGCTGGTAATTACCCTCTGGCCACATGTTGCTTTGGCTGGCAAGTGACTTTTTTGGGGAATTTGTTCCCTATGTTGGGTGCCAAGTGTAACACAAATTCCAGTTGTTCCTAACTGAAAACTCATAGCCACATATCAGGGAAAAACTGGAATATCAGAGAGAGGAAACAGACTACAGTCAAATCTTTCCCAGCCAACTTATCAAGGTAAAAGCTATATTTCAGCTTCCTTAGCCTGGCTCCTAATCACTTCTACAGAATAATTATGTCTTCCTATCCCTGCCTTAAATATCTTCTTCACTCAATTGTTTCACTTCTACGTCCAACTCTGCATCATATCAGAGTTAAAATTAAATGTATGAGCTAATACTATTTGGTATTTAGGCTATGAACTCACAGAAACACAGAAGGATCTCTGTGCCTTGGGTAATGGGATTAAAGACACAAGTCACCACTCCCAGTCTTTCCTGGGCTGGGATTATAGGCATGAGTTATCACTGTCTAACCCCCTTGGCTTGACTGTGGGTAGATCTGTTCTCTGATATTCCATACTGGTTTTATTAAATGCATAATATATCACCAGATATAGCCTCCTTACTTTTGCATTGTTCATGATGACAAAATAAATACATAGATAACATAGTTAATAATACTATGTTTGAGATTTAGCTTAGCCCTTTTAAATAACTGACACAGTAGCTCCCAGATGCCACCTAGACTTATTCTATAGAAGCTTTTTGCCTGAAAGCTAGTTAAGAAGAATCTCTTCAGTATCATTCTCAGCTGAGCTCTCTCCTTTCTTATTTGTTTGCCTTGTCACAAGCTACCATCTCCATTATTTCCACCTGAAAATTATTGTCTATTTAAGGTACTTGTATGACTTTCCCAATACAGAGCATGAGATTTTCCTTTTTTTGGTACCAATCACTCTATAGTTATAGTTGCTTCCTTTGAAGCAATATTATCTATATTTTATACATTTACATGTTCTCCTTACCAAACATCAACTTCACATTTTTTTTCATGAGGTGCTTTCTAATTATTGACTAAGGAAAGAGTAGTGAGCATTAACCATGACACAGTATCTCATGATACTGTGAGAAAAGGAGGCAGCCCCATAGAATGAGTGAACATATTTGACAATCATGTCTCAAACAAGTAACTGGCATCTAGAATATAAATGAACCATCCACTGAAATAATGAAAGAAATGATTTCACAAATTATTTCTGGTTCTAAGTCACAGAAATAGTATATATTCATGCAAAAAAAGATGAACAACAACTCTTCTACCATGAGAGACTGGCCAGAGTTTTCAGACACTTTTCTACTTAATAAGATTACAAGGTCAGGTGGTAATAAAAATGTTCAAGATGAAGTGGAAGCAGACAGCCAGAATTTCAGGAGGATGGGACTTCAAAAGGATAGTTTAAAAAACAATCAACGTGACATTAGAGAAAATTAATTAGAAACATTAAACAGAATGTGCTAATAAAGCTGAAATACTCAGATGAGATTATTTTACTTGTTTTAAATCTAACTTTCCTCCTTCGTCTCAGTGTATACACTGCCTTATTTAAAATGCCACATAGATATAATAAAGTCAAATCAGACTTTGAGATTCTTTTTAACAAATCAACAAAAAAAGAGAAAAATGTCTGTATGTCTATGCTCATAAATCTGAGACAATCATGGTGCATTCCTTATGGGTTTGCATGTACCCACATATGCATTGATTTGTACTATTGGTTACATTATTCACTGTCAAGCAGTAGTGAAATTATTCTAGAAATTTACCTTCATTTGGAAACTTTTGATTTGAATTTTTTGTTTTCACTCTTCATACTATTCTCTTTTATTTTACTTTGACTCAAATCTACTTTTAGAAAACCTGTTTGCTAGTCACCTGAATATAATATGTTTGAGTCAGTAACTCACTCATTTAGGGTCTGGAGATTCTACATACTTCTTACATCAATGTCAGAGACCCATCTCTTAGATGGGAAAAAGTTTAGAGCAGTGGTTCCCAATGTACAGGCAAATGACCTTTTGACAGCAGTCATATAAAACCATCAAACAACACTGATATTTGCATTTTGATTCATGACAGTAGAAAAATTACAGTTATGAAGAAACAATTAAAATAAATTTATGCCTGGGGATCTCCCAGGCATGAGGAACTGTATGAAAGGATTGACAACCACTGGTATACAGTTTCAATACATCCAGACTCTATCATAAACACATAGAGTTTATCTGCCAAATCATAATCACAGCTTTGCCCTTTATGCAATCTGAGTCTCAGCCTTGAAATAGCAAGAAGGCAACAAAAACATTCCATGAAGAACCACTGACATGCTCCACTTAGGTGTATCCTTATGCTTGATTTTCTGTAGGTATGAAACTTACCAAAAGTTAAAATTATGGTATAGGAAATTCAGTGTTCTTAAGCTTTGTCAAGCAGGGTTTGAAGATCTCTATTTGCTTTTCTATTTGGAGTATATATGTGTGTTTTAAGTGAATAATGGGTAAATTTCCTCAACTGTTGGAATCTCAATTCAATGCTGGGGTAAATTGATTACCAGCACTGACCAATTACAAAGTCCAAAAGATCAGAAATCACCACACAACATTTCCAGTTTGCTTGTTCTCTTATAATCCTACTGCAAACCCTTCTAAGAATTGTTCCTGGAGTGCAACTCAGGGAGAGTTTCATCCTTTGATGAATTGGACTGTGGCCCTAAAGTTTGAAAATGGACACATAACAAATTCCTTAACAAAATTATCTGCTTCCCATTTATTTTCATAGTCTGAACTGAGTACACTAAGGTTACTGAGTGACTATCAGGTCTGCATCACTGCCCACTGACAGAATAACACATAGACTTTCACCAATGATAAAACAGTATCTCAAACAAGCACTAAATCCAATACTGCATTTACAAAACAGGAATCACGTTCCTCGTGCTTGCCTGTTCTCTTTGTATAGCACTACTTGTGTCGTGTATCAATAAGGCCTAAACATTTTGGAAGAAAGAAAACAAAATAAAGGGCCAGGAGGCTTGCTGAAAAGGAAGGCTGACTTCATCAAAGAGTGCTAATCCACTTAAGAGACACAAATGATCAGTATTGATAGGGCATTCATTGCAGCAATTGATAAAGTTATTGAACACGGTGATAGTTACAGAGAATATAATAACAGCTAACATTGATTTGCAACCACTGGATTTAGTTCTTTAGTGGAAACTTTATTGTTTGAAACTTCAGTGTTATCACCACTATTTATCAGAGGCTTCCTGTGCACATGATTGTGACCTGATGGATGTCATATGCTCAGTGTGAGACCTCTACAATTAACCAACAACACAGCATGCAGATTTCATTTATTCTCTATCACTCTTTTGGTTATTTCCTCCCTACTGTGATAATCTACCTGCAAAGAAATTAATTAGGAAATAATATATTTTGGTTTACAGCTCCAGAGAAATACATTCTATTATGATCAGAAGATATAATAGCAGGCAAGGAGAGCATAGTGGTAGAGGCTGACTTGCTGTTTACACTGAATCAACACTCTGAAAGCAAAGAGTGATAAGGAAGTGAGTTCAGGATAGAAAACCTTCAAGAGTAACTCACACTGAGGTTCCCACTCATAAAGGTTCCAAACCTTTCAAAAACCACTGTCTTCTGGGAACTATGTGTTCAAACATGTGAACTTGTGGAGACAATTCATTCAAACCACAAAGGTTCAAATCCATGATATTCAATTGTATGATTCATACTTCATATGATAAAAATTCATAGTCACTACTACACTAGCCACTATTTAAAACATTATCAATATATGTGACACTATGTTAAATTCATATGCACACACATATAAGTGGGAATACCACCCATCTTTGCTTGTCTGGTACTGTGTTTACTTCATTTAAACTTCACAGTCAACTTGTGGACAATTTAGAGTACAGGGAACTGTGATTTAGTTAAGTGTCATTGTTCAATGTCATAATGGTAGAAAGTTTCAACACCTTGGATTCACAACTGGCTAATCTGTTACAGTAGCAGAAGAGAACATTTGAACAGGGTTTGTTCATCTGCTTGTGTGTGTGTGTGTGTGTGTGTGTGTGTGTGTGTGACTGTAGGAACTTAAAAACAGTCCACCTTGTAGGCTTTTCTGTAGAGCTGAAATTGAGGTTCTTGCAAAGAGCCTCATAAACTCATGCCTGACCTTTTAAGAATGAAATGAAATGGCACATAATTGAGAATCAAAGAGTACATTTTAAAAATGGAATTTCATTTATTCAAACTATGATTAAGGTTATAGAATTGATTTGAACGTTAAAAAGAATATTTTGTAAACCCTCCTTATTCAAGACAAAGGATATTCTTCTTAACTATTTCACTTATGAAAGATGAGAAGCAGAGTTCAGTAATGAAGAATAAATATACCAAAATAGAACACAAAACAGAATTTTTGCACAGCATGTCAAGTAAACATTACCCATTTGCAGAAATTTAAAATATAAAATGTAAAAAGATGACATAAAGTGTGGCTCCTCTGATGAAGTAGTTACTAACCTTCCACTTTCCTTACTTATGACAGCATGCCTTGATAATTGTACCACCTGTATTTAGTGCACTCATGAATACTTGTATAACAAAATTTTGTAGAGTATTAAAAGTAGTGTTTTACTCAAATGTTCTTAGAAATTGAATTACCATATAGGATGGACAACATGAATGTAGTCGCTCTCTAGATACAGATACACATTTCTTTTATTAGTATATCTTAATTTAATGATATTTTCATTATGATACTTTCATGTATGTATACAACATAAGAGAATGGAAACAGTGAAACAATGTTTGTTATTCTGTGTCTTCATGTGTGTTACATATCTGCCTAGAATCTCTCATGGAGAGGTAGTTATAGAATGCCATCTTCTAATACTTTTTATCTTTTCTTTTGATAGGATCTCTCATTGATTCTGGAGGTAACCTATTGACTAGACTAGCTGTCCAGTCAGCCTCATGGATCTATCTTTTTCCATCATCTGCTCATACCACTGCATATATATACATACATACATACATACCACCATTCCAGGCATTATAAATGGGTACTGGGGATCCAGCCTCACATCTCCACACTTGCATTGCAAACACGTTTTATGGGCCGTTCTATCTGGGAACCACTTAGGGGAGAGGGTGAGAAGGTACAGTGTCAACATAACAGACATTGGGAGTCGGGTGAGCGGCAAAGGACAGACTTGTTTAAAACAAATGGCAGACTCTTTTTATGCAGATATGGGACCAACCTACATATCCCCTCCTGATTTCCCATTGACTGCCAGCAAGTCCCCTAGCTGTGTTCTCTCTCTCTCTCTCTCTCTCTCTCTCTCTCTCTCTCTCTCTCTCTCTCTCTCTCTCTCTCTTTCTCTCTCTCTCTTTCTCTCTCTCATTGGCCACTAGCATCTATATGATCACCAATTGCCAGGTGCAATGGCAGATTCCAACCTAGCTCAGCAGAAGTGGCCAGAGAGCGTGCCCATGTGTACTAGAACAGGGCAACCATGGCTTCAACAGGCTAGCTGACTACATCCAAGTCATCTACCTAAGTATGGGTTGGTTGTTTGAAATAAAAATATGATTGCTCACTATTAACCAAACTAGTCAAAAGAAAGAGAAAAGAGAATAAAATAAGATTAGCATTAAAGGGGAATAGTGCATCAGCTATCACTAAATCAATAGGATCATTGGGGGCTACTTTGAAAACACATTTTGATATTTCAGAAATTCTGCATGTGTTTCTAGACACATATAAGTTATCATCAAAATCAAACAAAAGGTTATATAAATAACCTAACCAGATTTATAATGAACAGTGTGACTGAAAGAGTAATAAATGCTCTCTTAGGAAAGCAAAGCTTGGAAACAAATATTCTTCTGAGTATTTGTCAAGGCTCTATAAAAAAGAGAACTGATAAATTATTTGTATTTATTATTACATATAAATGCATATATACAATATAAAATTATTTTAAAAATCATGTTGTTGGAATAGGCAGTATAAAATTTTCAGTGTATTGAAATTTTTCAACCAACTTACTATCTAGCTCTAGGTGCTGGAAGTATCTGCAGAGAGTTATTGATTCTATATTAAAGACCAAAGGAGTTGGAGTCTGATGCCAGTGAACAACACTGGCAACAGAGATAATCACTCCAAATAGATGAAAACATGACTTGCTTTTAATAATTTTTCTTTATTATGGCAATTTGTTCAATTGATAACTCAACCATCCTTGGTCACTATCTCACACACTCATTCTGTATGAAAGGATCCTATAAACACAGAGGTGTTTTTAGCATCCTTAAACATTTCTTAATTTAGTCATTTTGACATCTCAGATTGACCATAAAACTGAAATGTTGTTTTAAAGAATGTATGTTTTGCTGCTTTGTAATGAATACAACTATGAATATTACCACCATCCACATCATTAGTAGTACAGTCATTGAAACTTTTCCTGTTCGTTCCAAATCATCAATTTCATACTTAGTTCTCACTGCATGTCTCATGATTGCCTTTCAACAGTTCTTGACTGTTGGTCCTATTCTAATCAATGTCCTGTATGAGTCTTATTCCATGACTGTTATCATTGCTATTCTGGAATATATATTTAGTCTTTTGCAGAAATAAGACTTTATTATTTTTTTGTCAATCCTACTCAATTTTTAAAAGTTCTATCTTCTATTATAGGGTTGAGTTCATGATATATACTAATAGATAAGCAGTAAACATTTATGAAAGCCTTCTTATAAAATTTCCTTACACTAGTTTCATTTATTCTGAAGCTTACCGATTTTCCAAAGATATTCAAACATCTTTCATTAGCTGAAATCTTCAGAGAAACCAACGGCAAAGTTTTTGAAACATCTCAGCCCAGCTAGTCTACTTTTTTTCCTAATACTTATGATCTCACAATTTTAATTGTTAAAACAGACAAATTTTTAGAAAAATGGCTAGACAGTTGTGTGCTGTACATCTATCCTATAAAATTTAGTATTTCTCTTTGTGATGGTTTTGATTATTTTAATAAGGGTGAGCCTGTGTGACTAAGTGTTTAAAGATGGCCTACAGTTGGTGAAATTATTTGGGAAAGATTCATTAGGGAAAGATTTGCAGATATGATCCTGTTGATGGTACGTATTACAGTGGGTATTGACTTTAACATTTCCAAATCTTCTCCCCCCCTTCTCTATCTTTCTATCCTCCTTCTCTCTGCCATGTTTATTCATTTGATATAACCTTTCAGCTAGTACTACATTGTTATATCTGAGTCCAGTTTTCATGCTTCCTGCCTTGGAGGTCATGGACTCAATCTCTAAAACTGTAAGCAAGCCCTCAATTAAATCATTTTTTCTCTGTTTCCATAGCCACGATCTCTCCTTATAGCAAGAGGACAGTAATTAAGACAATAATTGAGGTTTCTTGTCAACTTAACAGAATCTAGAGCTATGGAAGATGGATGTTTTGGTGGATTATTTCTAAATTTAATTAATTGAAGTGAAAGAATCCACTATAAATGTTGGTGTCATCATTTTCTAGAATGGGGTCTTAGACTGTGCATAAAAGAGATCTTAATTTAGTCCCAACATTTATTTATTTCTGCTTCATAGCATCTGTTGCCATGTGACCAGCCCTGATATATTTCTGTCCCCATGTCTTTTCTGATGGAATAGACTATATTCTGGGATTATAAAAAAGAGAAACATTTTTTCTTACATTATGTCATCACAGGTATATGTTCAAAACAACTAGAAGAGTAACTATTATACCTCTATCAAAATACATCATATTGAAACCAAGGATAAGCAGAGTAATTAGTTAAATGTAGACATAAAAATTCTCATTATCCATATCATTAAGGAGGCAGAGGAAATGATTATTTAATTATATATATTTAATTATATATATTATTTAAATATATATTATTCAAATATATATATATATATATCTGTCATAGCTACTTTCTGATTGCTATTATTCCCTGAAAAAATAAGCTTTTTAAAGAAATTATTTATTCTGCTTTGTAGTTCTGGAATTATACAGTCTTTCTTGCCAGGAACATATGTTAACTGGCCAGAACTGGCCAAAACATTTCAGTTACAGGAGCATGGTGCATGGTGCCTGAGCACACTGTGTCAACACTAAGGAAGGAGAGCATGTACAGAAAATGTGTTCATGCTTTGAAGCCTCAAGGCTCACTCTCAGAATTGCAGTTCTTCAAATGAGGATTTATCTGATAGAATTTCCAAACCTTCCTTCAAACCACCATCCGTCAAGGACTAAGTGGTCACACACATGAACATATGGAAGACATTTTACATTTAAAATACAACCATGTCTATGCTGGTCAATTATCATCATCATTTCAATGTTGACCCTTAAATTAGGTACTAAAGTTTTCTACATTTTTTACAGGAGAATTTACAGATTAGAAAAAATTATACCTTATAAAGTCAAAGATGACAGATTCAGTGCTGGGTCATTTCATTACACATTGCTCAGAAAAACCTACAGGAAAATATGGTGTTAAGAAAGGTTAATTTTATTCATACTTATAATCTGTAGTTTCCTTGTCTTTAATAAATCTACCACTTTATTAGTATTTACTCAGCTGATGACATAAAAATAAGATTTAAAAAACCCTACTGTAACAGATAAGAATCCTGTAACAGAATTGATATCATTGTTTACCTAGTACCAAGAACTGTGTACTGAAAAAATTACAGTTCTGTCTAAATATTATTAAGCTCAAAATCATTGCTCATGTTCTTTCAATAAGCCCAAAGATCCAAGAGGAGTAATCAGAAATTATGCTATGCAGAGAAACAGCACTACCTAATTCTCTTTTTTCAAGGTCTTAGGAGTTTCTAAAGATTCATCCTTAGCTTTGATCCAAGTATAATTTCAAAGGTCAGTTTCAGAGGCTGGCAGTATATCATAACATATTTGACCCTCATTTGAAAAAGGACAGATTAATTTTAAATATATCAATGTAAATTGGAGTAGAAAAGGCAGAGAAAGGCCAAGAAGGTCATGACCACACCCTAGAGAGCAGGTACAAAGGATTTGGAAAAATATAAAAATAATGCTTGTTTTAGGCTTGGATAAAGACTTATGTTCCCATGGTTGCTATCATAAAATATTTAGCCTATGATGTTACTGTGACATTGTTTGTTGTGGGATTCAGGTGTCAGCTGATAAGGTCCAAAGAAGCTTATCCAGGGTCCCGGGCTCCTGGAGGGGGTGTGGCCAACCCCTTTGATAAGGGGCTGCTGGGACGTTGGGGGGCTCTCTTCCTGGTTCCTGGCTGCTGGAGGAAGGACCCCTTCGTCCGTCCGTCTGCAGACTTCGGTCCCTACTGTACTTGGTTACCTGTACCGTGAGTTCTGGATTATATTCTAATAAATATTTTTCTAGTATTGGTGTTCTTGTGGGTAAACTCCGCCTACATCTGGCGCCCAACGTGTCCCGGACCCACGGGCGGGCCCACGGGACGGGTTTAATTCACACTCAGGTCAGGTTTTGAGTGTGGGCAGGGCTTATCCAGCCCCGTGCGGATTTGGTTTTGAGCGGTGACCTCCAAACGGCTTACGCCATCAGTTTCCGAGGCTCCCGGTCTGTTTCAGCCGGCGCCAGCGGGGGCTCCAGGCCTCTCAGCCAGCCTCACGGCCTCGGCCCCGCTGCCACCTGCGGTCGGTAGACCCCCCCCACCCAGCACACGACCCGCGGCTAGCTGAGACCCGGGCCGGTTGCAGCTGCCGCGCGCGGTCTGTAGCCCCGCCCCTCGACCAGTCGCGCGGCTGCGGCTCCGCTGTAAGCGGTCGGTCTGTCTAACCGCTGCACGCGCGCGCGCGGTCGGTATCTCTGCCTTTCAACCAGTCGCGCGGCTGTGGCTCTCTGCCTAGCTAAACGGCTGAGACCCGGGCTGTCTGCCTGCTGCGCACGCCCCTCCCCCAGCGCGCGGCTCTCTGCCTAGCTAAACGGCTGAGACCCGGGCTGTCTGCCTGCTGCGCACGCCCCTCCCCCAGCGCGCGGCTCTCTGCCTAGCTAAACGGCTGAGACCCGGGCTGCTTGCTTCCGCCCCTAGCTGTACCGCTGCTCAGTTCATTTTAATTGAGTTTGAACTGCGGCTGCAGGAGCGCCCTTCCCCCAACCTGGCTGGCTGAGTTTGACCCAAAAACTGCAGATTCAAGCAGCAGCTCCACCCCTAACCCCTGTAACCTGGGACAATTGTGAATTACTCCTGTAGGTGAACAAAGATAACTAAAACCATTCTATCTTGTAATTAACATCCTGTCTTGACTTGTGAGAATTTGTTTTTTCCCAAAGATTCTATTTTGTCTGCTGAGACCCTCTAACACCTAGGATCTGTGAATAACGTGCTGAGTGTCTCTACAGCGGCCATACAGCAGGGCACTAAACGTTATTGTGACACCTTCTGACCACACAGCGTCATTGCACCTGGATTGAGGTAATGGCTGACAACTATTCTTTTGAGGAATTTGGTATATATTTTTCCACGATGGTTGACAAGTTTTTAAATGAGTATCTTGAGGTATTCAGTACCCCAGTTTTACTATTTCTTGGTCTGTTTCTGTATGTTGTGTTCCACAATAGAAGGGTGATGACTGAGGTCACGAATCTGAACTTTCAATTACCATCCAAACTTGGTATTATAGAATCATCAAACGCTACACTGTCAGATGACGTTAAGCAGATGCAGACCTTCAATCAGCAGCTGTTGTCCAGGATATGTGAATTAGACTCTGCTATGTCTAAAACGATGGATATGCTACAAACTGGTTACAACAAGCTTTCACATAATGATAACACTGTACTAGAACAATATAAACTCTACGTAACTGATGAAAACAAGAAACTTATTGACCACATTAATAAACTGGATGAAAAATTCATTAATTATGTTAATGATGTAGATCTGAAAATTGCTAACTCGGCGAGGTCTTTAGACCTAGAACAATATAAACTCTACGTAACTGATGAGAACAAGAAACTTGTTGACCACATTAACAAAGTGGACGAGAAAATCATTAATTATGCTAATGATGTAGATCTCAAAATTGCTAACTCGGTGAAGTCTTTACAAGGATCACTTCATCAAGAAAGTCAAACTTTGAGACAGATGGTATCCGAAATACAAGAATTTGTACCTGCACTGTCCAAATTCCAAGAATGGGAATCCGTAGTGTCCAAAATCCAAAAATGGGAACCCATTATATCTAAAATGGAACAATGTGGGGACCATATTGCAACACTACAAAAGGGCAATGATACATCTGATGCTCAGAACAGTTCAGGTCAACCCCCAATGGGGTGTTATGGTACTGGAAATACTTTACATAAAGTTGTAAACATCACGGGGATACCTCCTTCACCACCACTATTATTCCCAGCTACTATTCAGACCAAGATGGCACCAGGGGGTTCCTCAGAATATGTAGAGTATAGTTATGAGCCACTACATATGAAAGACATCAAAGATTTTAAAGAGGCAATATCCATGTATGGTATTCACTCTACTTATGTAAAGCAGCTCCTGAATTCATGGTCTGCAAAAAACCGAATCCTCCCCCTCGATTGGATGCAGCTAACGGCTGCTGTCTTGGACCAGAGTCAAAATTTGCAGTGGAGAAGCTGGTTTAGAGAAGAAGCCAGGACCTTAGAACACCAAGGAAGAATTAGGGGTTTCTTTGCTTCTCAGGACCAAATCCTTGGTGAAGGAATGTTTGCTGACGTGAAGACTCAGACTACTTATGACGAACATACTTTATTGCTATGCCGTACGGCCGCACTTAATGCATGGGAAAAGATTTTAGACTCAGGTCAAAAAGTTGAGCATTATGCTAAGGTCAAACAAGGTTTAAAAGAGCCTTATACTGACTTTCTACAAAGGCTTACCACGGCTGTAAATAGAGCAATATCAGATCCAGAAGCTAGAAAGCAAATAATACTTTCTCTGGCCTTTGATCATGCTAATCCAGAATGTAGAAGAATGCTTCTGCCTTTAAAAATCAGAGCCGCACCTCTAGAAGAATGGATTCAATATACAATCAATGCTGAACCTCTCCATAGTAATGAAGACAATTGGGTAGTCCAAACCATTGATAAGGTAAGGAAGAGGAACCAAGGAATCACTTGTTTCAACTGTGGTAGACAAGGCCATGTAAGACGAAACTGTACACAAAGTACTCTTGGAAACGAGGCCCGATCTAGGTTTAATTCGAACAGAAGGCCATTGCCTTCTGGATTATGCAGAAGATGTGGCAAGGGACGACATTGGACCAATGAATGTAGATCTACCAGAGATAAAGAAGGCAACCCTCTGCCATCGGGAAACGCCTTTCGGGGCTTCCCCCGGGAAGCCCCCCAAAATCAGACTCCAAATTCGAGGATGGTGAGATCATATCCGGTCGTAGTAGAAGACCAGCATCCTCAAGACGAATAGAACACCCAATACCTGATCTTGAAAAACATACGATATCAGATGATAACATAAATTCAAAAGAAGATTCAAAAACTCCAAAGAAAATTACGAAACGGATATTTTGGCAGACTTCGATAAATGAACAAAGACCAAAATTGGGTGTACTGATAGACAATATTTATATCCAGGGTTTAGTCGACACGGGGGCTGATGTTTCGATCATAACCCCACGGTCCTGGCATCCGAGATGGCCTTTACAGACAGTAGATATCCAATTTCTGGGTATTGGAACAATATCCCAGGTGAAACAGAGTGTGAGGTGGCTTGAATGCATAGGACCAGAAGGTCAGAAAGGACGGTTAAAGCCATATATGGCTGATATAGCAGTGAATCTGTGGGGTCGCGACCTCCTAATGCAATGGAATACCCAGATTAAAATCCCTCCTGGTTATGATGTCAGCCAAAGGATCAACTATGTTTCCAAAAATGACAAAAATTCACCAGCCATTCAAGTTGTACAAAAGAATCGCCCTCTTAATAAGACACTCACAGCACTGCCTTTGAAATGGTTAACGGAAAAGCCTATTTGGGTTCAACAATGGCCTTTGACAAAGGAAAAACTTCAGGCGTTAGAACAGTTGGTACAGGAGCAGTTACAGGCTCAGCATATTGAAGAATCAACCAGTCCCTGGAATTCTCCTGTTTTTGTTGTCAAGAAGAAATCTGGAAAATGGAGGATGGTGACAGATTTAAGAGCAATTAATAAGGTGATTCAACCTATGGGCTCCTTACAATCTGGTATTCCCCTGCCTTCTCTACTACCTAAAGGATGGCCTATTACAGTTATTGACTTGAAAGATTGCTTTTTTACCATACCTTTACAGGAACAGGACAAAGAGAAATTTGCTTTTACAGTGCCTACTCTTAATAATTCAGGGCCAGCTAAGAGGTACCAATGGAGAGTCCTGCCCCAAGGAATGTTAAATAGTCCCACTTTATGCCAATATTTTGTACAACAACCACTAGAAATACTACGCAAGCGCTTCCCACAATCTATCATTTACCATTATATGGACGATATTTTGTTGGCAGACCCAAACCCACAGACATTAGAAACATTGTTTGAAGAACTACAGAAAGTATTGCCTAATTGGGGACTGCAAATTGCTCCAGAAAAAGTACAGAGGGGAGATTCTATCAATTATTTAGGATATAAGATAGGTTTACAAAAAATTAGACCACAAAAGGTAAAATTAAATAGAGATAAATTGAAGACTCTTAACGATTTTCAAAAGCTACTAGGAGATATTGCTCATATACGGCCCATGATTGGTATAAAAAACTATGAACTAGTTAATTTATTCAAGACTTTAGAAGGTGACATGGGTTTAAATAGTCCAAGAAAACTATCTGATGAAGCTGAGAAAGAATTAGAGTTGGTAGAAAGAAAACTTCAGGAAACACATGTGGATCGTGTGGATCCAGACTTGGAATGCATACTTGTTATTTTACCCTCAAGACAATCTCCAACAGGAATCTTAATGCAAAGAGAAAGCATCATATTAGAATGGATATTTCTGCCACATAGGCCAAGCAAAAAGATGAAGACATATATCGAAAAAATTACTGATCTGATTTTTAAAGGTAAATTGAGACTCCGCCAATTGACTGGAAAGGACCCTGCAGAAATTGTTGTGCCTCTGACTAATGAAGAAATTGAACGATTATGGGCAGACAGTGAACCTTGGCAAAAGGCTTGCAGTGACTTTTTAGGAGAAATTAATAATAAATATCCCCAAAACAAGAGAATTCAATTTATAAAGGAAACTAATTGGATCTTTCCTCGTGTAGTACAAGATGAACCAATTTCTGGAGCCCCTATATTTTATACAGATGCAAACAATTTAGGGAAGGCTGGCTACAAGTCTGAAAACCTAACTAAAGTGGCTCAGAGCCCTTACAACTCTGTTCAAAAGTCAGAACTATACGCGATCATTATGGTGTTGTTGGATTTCACAGAGCCTCTTAACTTAATTACTGACTCTCAATATGCAGAAAGAGTTGTTTCACATATTGAAACTGCTGACTTCATTCCTGATGATACGGACTTGACCTTACTATTCATACAACTACAAGATATCATCAGAGGTAGGATACATCCTATGTACATAACACATATCAGGGCACACACGGGCCTCCCAGGCCCTCTAGCGCAGGGTAATGAGGAAATAGATCGGTTGCTAATAGGAAGCGTGCTAAAGGCCACAGAATTTCATGAAAAGCATCATGTTAACAGCAAAGGGCTGAAGAAGAGTTTTCCCATCACTTGGATTGAAGCAAAGGAAATACTAAAAAAATGTGACACTTGCTCTTTCTATAACCAACCATCTTTACCTGCAGGAACTAATCCTAAGGGTACACACGGAAATGAGATATGGCAAATGGATGTGTTTCACTTTCCAGAATTCGGAAAGATGAAATATGTACATCATACTATTGACACCTATTCTGGAATGCAATGGGCGACTGCCCTGAGTTCAGAAAATGCTGATGCTGTACTTACTCACCTTTTGGAAGCCATGGCCGTATTGGGAATTCCCACTCAGATTAAGACTGACAATGCTCCAGCTTATGTCTCCCGAAAAATGAAGATAATTTTTGCATACTATGATATAAAGCATATTACAGGGATACCACACAATCCTACAGGACAGGCAGTCGTGGAGAGATCTCACCGCACATTAAAAGAGATGCTTTATAAACAAAAGAAAGAAATGAAAAAGCCCAGAGAGAGGTTGCATAGTGCCTTATTGACTTTAAATTTTCTTAATGCTGATGAAAAGGGAACTTCAGCTGCTGAGAGACATTGGGTAGTAGAAAAATCTTCTGAGTTAAATCAACCCATTTACTTCAAAGATGTGTTGACTTCCGAATGGAAGCCAGGGTATGCGCTTCGGTGGGGTAGGGGTTTTGCTCTTGTTTCAACAGGGACAGAAAAGATATGGGTACCAACAAAACTAATAAAAGCCCGCTTCGAAAAGGAGTCTCTTCCTGAACAAGAAAAGTAACTGCTCATCCCTGACATGACAAACGGATGCGTGGTAAGGAAAACACACTTAACAAACCTGGGGCAGGGTCTCTCAGTTTTGTCTTTACAGGAAAATGGATACAACTATTTTTACGGCATTGTCTAAACATTGAATAATTACTCACCTGCAATAGAAGACAGACTGATGATTAAAGACTGTACAAGACGGACTACGAGACCAACTGATACACATGTGCACTACTGGGTAATTTCTCAATTTTTACTGCTTTACATCTTACATCTACATCTCAAAAAAAAAAAAAAAAAAAAAAAAAAAAAAAAAAAAAAAAAAAAAGGTCCTGATTTGACTATTAATAAGGCTGGATTTGGATTGGGAACTAGTGGCTTTCTCCCTCTCTAAACCCAAGCATATTGGTAAAGAAATATGAAAAATTCTGTCTCACATCATAAAAGCCACCTGGTGTGAGACAGAAGGCATAATATTTAGGGACCAATATTACTGTGACTTCATCTTAAACCTTGTTCCTCCCTGTTTCTGTACCTCTCAAACATCTCATTCTGTCTGCTTCCAGTCTCCTAAAGTCATGAAAGATATAAATATCTTTTGAATATCGACAATGCTTAAGTTTTCCACTGTAAATAACATTTCCTCCTATCAGCTATCTACAAAGAATCTGGAACCGAGATGGGGCCTCCACCGGAACAACTCCCGCTAGTAAAACAAAAATAGAAGAAAGAATATGAGAGAGAGAGAATAAGAGACAGATAGACAGACAGCAGAGACAAAAATAGAAAAATCAGGAACCTGGTGCGCACCAATCAATAATTGCTTTCAAGAAATAGATTATTCAAAAACAGCTGCAAGATAGCTCCTTATGATTATCCTTCAGATCACACTGCTAATTAAGTTTCCAGATGGAGTTAACCACTATCCTAAAATTGGTTATAGATGTATGTGGTCAGTCCATTAGGAACTAACCATTGTTTTAGCTTTTACAGGACCCCAAAGAGATGCCATCGCCCTTAAGTCAGCAGGAAGCAACCTTATAAACGACTACGCCCCCTTTCCCAATAAGTTTTATGATCCAAAGGTTGTGGGTAAAACTGGGTAAAAGACAAAGCTATAATATAGCATCAGAGATCTTTTTTTTAGAAGAGAGGGGGAATAGATAGGATAGATAAAGATAGACTGTTCTACCTACCTATACTTCATTTTAGCTAAATGTATGGGCTAAGCTAAAGACAATTTGCACTGTCATAGATATCTGTATATTGATACTAATGCAAAATCATTTTATATGTTTAATTGTGATAATTTGTACATTGGTACAAAGTTTAATCTGAGATTGTTTTATGTAACCAAAGCAACTTGTACTTCGATATAAATCTGAATCTGTAACTATTATGTAAAGCTGAATTTGAAATTGCTATATTTTATGTATGCTTCTACCTTTGTTTAAAATATTTGCACATCATTGTCATGTATACTATGCAATTACTACCTTCATTTAACTATACTAGATATAATGTATGATTGCACTAGTTATGATATATGCACAAGATGTTTTATATACCTCTGTTTAGATGATATATATGTATTTACATGTATAAAATGCTGTGGACACTTTACCTGGTAAGATACCCCTGGCTAATGCTCGATAGTTCTACTAAGGGTCATTGTTCAGAGATTGTACATCCCTTATATAAGTATTCTAATTTTTAGTACAGGGTTTATTCCTTAAGACGATAAGATCTGCCGTCAACACTATTTAAGGTATCATATCCCAGTCATTTCAGATACAGGTTAGAATATCATAGATGGACAAGAATCTTCAACCGTTTCATAGACCCAGAGAATATGGCATTTAACATTTAAAATTTGGCCACGAGAGACACGACGACTCCTGGTGTCACTGCTCCCTTCACGAGATGGTGTTGAGCATCAAGGATACTCCATTGGAGTTGGTCCTTTTGGCAAAAAATGGCCGGTTGAGTAAGGAACTGTCCTTACCTTGATTGCTGACAGTACACACATGATATCAAGCTGGATGAACAAATTGAGATGGAGACTGACGAAACCTGCCTAGACAGGATAAGACAGTCCCTTCAAAACTGTTCTGCTTGTAAAAAGATCTGTCAGATGCCATAGGCCTATAGCCAATCCGATAGATGCTCTAACGGTGCACAAATCCAGAGGTGATTGTCCAGGTAGCTGTGTTGCTGTCCTCTCCCAAATTTTGGAAGTAGCTGCTTCCATGTACTTCTGTCTTTCAGACAAATTTACCTTCCTTCTCAGGTCTTGAAGAGGTTGAAGAATAGATGTTTAAGGTTTCCACCCTAGTATCCCTTAGATAAGAACACTCAGGTGTTAGATTCTCACTTTCCCAGATTAACCCTTTAAAATAATCTATACACCCTACTATCTACCAATATTCTAAAACTATTAGATATACCTTATATAAGTTAGGCTTTGATTAGCAATTGTACTTTAACCTCTCCTAGATACTACCTCATAATGATTCCTACTGTACATAGTCTTAGTTTAGAACCTTCTTAGTTAGAAAAAGGGGGGAGATGTTGTGGGATTCAGGTGTCAGCTGATAAGGTCCAAAGAAGCTTATCCAGGGTCCCGGGCTCCTGGAGGGGGTGTGGCCAACCCCTTTGATAAGGGGCTGCTGGGACGCTGGGGGGCTCTCTTCCTGGTTCCTGGCTGCTGGAGGAAGGACCCCTTCGTCCGTCCGTCTGCAGACTTCGGTCCCTACTGTACTTGGTTACCTGTACCGTGAGTTCTGGATTATATTCTAATAAATATTTTTCTAGTATTGGTGTTCTTGTGGGTAAACTCCGCCTACAATTGTTGACCTTTTTTTCCATTCTCTCATCCATCAAAGAAAGAATAAACACTGGTAAGGGGAACTTTTTAAGATTTAGATTTAAATTTAATAGAATAAATAATTTCCCAATTACTCTAGTTGTCTTGAAATGGAAAAGACTGCCTAGTGAGTCAGTGAATTTCCAGTCACTGAAAATAAAAAGTAAAATGTTACAAGAATATTAACTTGAAATTTATGTATCTAGTTGAAAATCTGAGACAGATAAACTACTCTTTATTCTGATAGCCCATGATTTGACATTCTGGCTGCATTTATTCTGAGAATAATTTAGTTAAATTACTACAAATGAATACAGTGAAATTTTGTGGATTTATGACCAACTTCTAAACTTCTATATATTTATAGACATTTATTTGTTATGCACCTTTTAAAGTACTATTATGTTGATTGTTGGGTCTTGTGCCAGCTCTATTCCCTCTTCTCATAAAGTGAAATACAGCAGCATCACATCCTAATACGTATTAAGGAAAGACATTATTTCCATTTCTGAAGGTTTTTTTAATTGATTTTTTAACATAGCTCCATTGAGTTAATTACCTCTTAACTATTCCTGGTGATATTATGAATAGCATTCTATCACTGTATAGACAATAGTATTAAAAGTTAAGTAAGAACACACAGAAGAAAATTTTTAAATAGGTCTATTGAAATGTAATTGTGTGGTTTGTTGGTACATCCCATTTACATATATGTGTGTGTGTGTGTGTGTGTGTGTGTGTGTGTGTGTATTTAGTCAACATAAAAATAACTAAGGTTGAGGAGAAAACCTAATCAGCATATTGCTTACCACACAAGCATGAGAATTTGATTTCAAGTCCCAGAATCCAAGTCAAAAGCAGAAGAGGAGTGAAGTACATTTGTAATTTTAGTTTTGAGAAGTCCAAGACAGGTGGATCTCTGGGACTCACTGGTTAAACAGACTCACATATTCTGACAAATTCTGAGTCCTAATACATGATTAAAAATAAAGTCATTTGAGAATTACAGACAATATTATCCTGTGGTCTCCATGAGCACATATACATACACGTGTGCTCTCCCCCACATGCCATACATGCAAACTCACTCTTGTACACATGAAGAAATATTTAAAAGACATAAATAAGGCACACATCTTAGACTTATATTTTCTTAGCCAATAAAACAATTCTAAAAACCGACCTTTTTGCTAAGATAGTATATTGACTTTATTTCATATTATGTTTATGAAAAAATCACACTATTTTTTTATTTGTATCTGTTTGTGTATTTGTGTTTATCTTTAAGTAATCATTTATGGTAGTCCTTGACATTTAAATCTGACAATTCCAGAGGAAAGTGGAGATGGAAGACATCACTGTTCCTGGATTACTCAAATTCTCATGTACAATATGTAAATGAAGCCACAGGGGTCTAACGTTAACCTTACATTTTCTATGATCTTTAAAATTTTACTGATTTGTGTGCATTCTGTTGTTTTCTGAATTAAACTATGCTTTGTCTTTTTATGGTTACATTTTAGACTTCTAACTTTCTAATTTTCTGTCCTTGTATTGCCCTGGTATACAGCACATTTAGATCTTCTACCATGCCCCTATTTTTTTTTTTTGTTCCTTTTCTATGTCATTAATAATAATGATGTAAATATAACCCATCTCTCTTCTGGCTTATAAGCTTTTTTATTATATGATTTTAGATTCAACCTGTTGATTATTTCCCTGCCCCTGGCTATTCTCCAAGCTTCCATTTATCAAATAGAACTTCAGTTATTTGGATCTTTATTATGTTGCTGATGTTGACCATAAACTGGCAAACAAAAGGCCAGGTGTTACTCTTTGGTAAGTTGTGTCCAATATGAAGAAACTTGTAGGACATATGTCTGTCAAGTTCTGGTTTCCAAACAAACTAACTAACTAACTAACTAACTAACTAACTAACTAACTAAATAAATAAATAAATAAATAAATAAATAAATAAATAAAGTCGGAGATAAGATAGTTTTACAATGACTTTCAATTCTATATAAATTCAGATGTGCATGTATATGTGTGTGTGTGTGAACATAAATAGGATGGTAAATGTGGTAATCTGAATCTCCCATAGTATCAGAGGGAGTGTGTATAGCTTTATGGAAGGAAGTGTGGGAGTCAGCTTTGAGGATTTTTTATTCTTGCAATACCACCCAGTGTTTCAGTTTACTTCCTTTTTCTGGCAAGATGTAGGACTCACAGATACGATTTTAGCACTATATCCATCATCATGCTCTTCATCATAACAATAATAGATTGAATCTCTAAAATAGAAAGTGAGCCATCCCAATTAATTTTCTTTTTGTATTAGTTAATATGGCAATGATGTCTCTTCTCATCAATGGACACCCTAACTAAGGCAGTACATGTGTGGAGGCCATAGTTCTCTACTGTCTGCCTTTGTGATAAAAGTAAATGCATTAATAATAAACTCAGAGTTACTAATAATGTGCCAATGCCACATTAAGGAAAGAAGTCAAAACACTTCTTCTTGATGTCATTTAACTGAGTGACCTAGTTTGAGTTCTCTGCTTTACATTCTTTGTACTGTCCATCCTTTGTCTATTGCATGAGTCTGAGTCATGGCTACCTAAACCATTTAGTGTGAATCCATTTCTGTCTTAGTATATGTTCTTGGTAATGGACTTTCTACTCTTTTAAAGAACTTCACATAAATTATCAAATAAGAAAAAAATGAGAGATAATTTATAGAAATGTAATATGAAATTTCTGGCTTGCACTTCTGATAGTCCAGACTCACAGACCTAAAGTCTCAGACTGCCTAGACCCACAGTCTGGACTGACTACCTAGCCTCCCAACAATGACTTAGACACTTATATTAATTACATTCTGCTTGGTCTAAGACTCAGGCATATTTCTAGCGAGCTCTTGCATCTTAACCCATTTCCATTAATCTGTCTTGTGATGTGGCCCATAGCTTCCCTGTGTTACTTTTACATGTTGCTTCCTGAGTGGTTGGATGGTATTTCTTGACTGCCCTCTTTCCCCTGTCTATGCTTTGATTTCCTTGCTACTACTAAGATGACTTCCATAGGCAAAACAATTTTTCTATTAATGATATTCACAGCATACAGAAAGATATCTTACATCACTTCCTCTTTTCTGTCTTATCAAAAAGGAAGGTTTCAATTTTAACATAGTACAATTATATATAACAACTATTAATCAAAAATTATAGTTACAATATCTAGTCCATTTGTATTTAGCAAAACTAAAGAACATATTTTATCATCTACCTTATCCTTATGACTCTAAAGTTCCATTTCTAATATACCTTTTATAAAAACTAAAGAAAACTATACTTATAGCTATCTAATCTTCAATTACATCAAAGACCACAGAAAGATATAATATTACCAAAATAAAAAGGAAGTGCAAGCAACTTCCAAAATCTAGAAATGACAGAGACGGCGTCTAACCACCTGGACAGTCACCCAAATTTCCTTTGTCACAGGGGGCATCCATCTTCAGCCTATAAGCCTAGAGTCTCTAATGTACCTCTTAGTGAAGCAGGAAATTTGAAGAACTGATCAATCTATTCTGGCATAGCTCATCAGTTATTTCTCCTTGTGTCCTGAAGAATGTCTGACAGTTTTCTCTGCAACACAGGAACCTGACTGACAATATCAGCTTGTTCTGCTTAAGTTCAGAACATTAACCAATTATAATGAAAACAAACACATAAACAATTTGAGAATTTTGGCATAGCTTTTCATTACTGCTTCCTGTTGATTGAGAGGCACTGGCAATCTTATGAGGGTACTGAGGCTGGATAATTTTAGCTGGTAACCTTGAAGCTGATGTGGCTATCTCTTTCCATCAGAGATTTTTTCCATGTGTTTTTCCTTGATGATATCATATTAGCCTGGAAGCAATCTGTAGGTTCTAATCTTCTGTGCAAACAAAAGCAGAACCTCTTTTCCAAAGCAGTATATCATTACACCCAAATTTTAAAGTCAAGATACTTTTAAAATATATATGTTCATTTAAATTAGCCACCATTATCATCAAATGTCTTTCTTCAATTAGCTCAGTAACAGTTAAAAATTAAAATCAAACACAATAATAACCATAATTCAGACTCCGTGTATTTTCCATCTTTATGTAGCTTATTATATTTTTATCTTATTTCTATTTTTAAGAGAACTTTGTATGTATTCTTTCTTTTCTTTCCCAGGCTACATGTATTCTTTTTTAAACACAATGTAACCCATTTAGAGGTTTTCTCCACCTGAATATGTTTTATTGGATATCTTTAATCTTTTTCTATCCAGAAGAGATTTTAAAATGCTAGACTATAAAACACTGCTTCGACTGCTAACACTATACCCTCTAGATAGCTCTCAACATGGTGGAGGTACCAGAGTCACTCTTATCTTCCCAGTTCTTAGAATAGTATTAAATATTGTGGAATTTTTTTTTTTTTTTTTTACCACCCCTACTCTGGAATTTTAGGTTTAACACTGCCACCAAGTAGAGCACTGCCCCCCACTGCTCACTCCACTTAAGTGTTGGTAGCAGGGTCTCTTAATGATCCATACAGTTTTTTTCCAATAAAGCTGAGTCAGGAAACTTCTCTTAAAGGAGCTGCCAGCAAACAGAGCAGTCCCAGAAAATGCTGCTACCAAGAAACCATCTTTGACTCTGTTCCTTTTTGTTTCAATATAAACAGAAACCTTAAATCCATCATATGCAGCTTGTTGCTTCTACTGAGTCTTATGTGAGACTTCAGGAACATGCCTTGTTGCAGCTTAAGCTGCCTTCCATGGACCTGCAATTTTGTAATTCAAGCCTGAATATCACCGTGTATCTGTACTATGACCCCATCAAAGACACTACTAGGAATGTGATTTTGGCTTCCTGTTTCTGTGCTCCAAAATCCTTTTTAAGCTTTTCTAGCTTTATGTGGGTGTATGAGATCCACGTTTGTGCTCCATTTGTAATACAAAGTTTCTGGTCTATCTGGTTGGTGGTCCAGACCAACAGACCTACAGTCCCAGCTCACCTAGGCCTATGGCCTGGACCTAATGCTTAGCACCCCAATGACTCAGACACTTATATTAATTATATTCTGCTTGGCCTAAGTTTCAGGCATACTGCAAGCTAGCTCTTGCACCTTAACCCACCTTTATTAATCTGTCTTGCTATGTGGCCTGTGGTTTACCTGTGTTACTTTTACAAGTTAATTCTTGGGTGACTGGATGGTGTCTCTTTTGAAACTGCCTTCCTTCCCCTATTTATGCTTCAATTTTCCTACCTACATCTAAGATCCTTTCCATGGGGCTAAACATTTATTAATAATATTCATAGCATACAGAAAGATATCCCACATAAAAGAAATGCTCAGCAAAGTGTTATAAAGGATTAAGTCACTGATCTGAACTGAACCTTACTGACCCATATAATAAACAACATTTCTAAGCAGTATCTATGTTGCTTTGAACATTTATAATGGACAATCATATTATCAAGACATTTTCAGCCTATTTTCTATTTCTAGAAAATGATTATCATAATAGGACATGTGAACACATGTGTGTTACTCTTGGGTTTGAACATTGAAATGTTCATTATTTAAAATTAAAGCTATGCATCAAGTTAATTTGTAAAAGCCTATTTCATAGAAATTCAAAGCAAATATGATCACTTGTTACATTGTTCTCTTAAAGGCAGGTCAAGCGTACAGACTGGATACAAAGCAGGAAAGCAGTTTAAAATCGTCTCAATATGTAATATTAACTCTGGCTATTAAGCTTAGTAAATGCTTCAGTCTACTAACATGAAGGAAATTATTTTTAAATCACATTTCATTACCATTTTTCTTATTTATTTTTTTTTAAATCAAGCTCTATTTTCCACCTGGTACTCACTAACTAGATAACACAGGTTGGGCAGCTAGCCCAAGAATCTTCCTATCTCTGCATGTCCAGATAGATATTACCATGCCCTGATTTTATATGTAGATACAGGGAATCTGAACTCTAGTACTCTGTTTGCACAGAAGGTGTTTACCAATAGAACCATTTCCTAGTCTCTGATTTGCATTTTCTTCTCCATAAATAAATTATAATCTTAGGCCAGATATATGTATATTGTAGATTTCTGTTAATACGTCTACATATAATGTACAATAAACAAGCAATAGATAATAAACAGTTATAAAATGATTATGAACAGTCTCTGGAAAGCCATAAAATAATCTTTGTCTGTGGCCTCCAAACCAAGGCTTTCCTACAACAGTTGCTAAGGCTTTCTGAGAGTGAGCAGAAATATCACAGTGGAATCTCTTATGATCTTATTTTTATTGTATAATCTGCAGAAAAGACAAAAATTACAGTAGCTTGGAAGGTTCAGTGGTCAAAGCTATTTGTGATACCTAGTGACCACTGTCTTACCTAGTTCTCTAGGAGTCTCTATCTCTTTCCCTTTTCCCAACCTTTTATCATCTTTCCTTAAGACAAAATCACATTGTGTGTCCCAGGATAGCTTTGAATTAACAATCTTCTTGCCTCAGTGAATACTGGGTTGTGGATGTGCAGTAACACAGGTAGCTCTTAGGGAACTCTTATTCACAGTTTCTCAATACATTTTTATAGTTTTACATATTTATCTAGTGCAAGTACTTACCTGACAGATTTTCCTCTAAAAGGTGACTACTGAGGTGTCTCCCTCAAGGAGTACTTATTTTCTCTTTTTTAGTAAACAAAACGTTAGCTTTCCATGACTTTTTTTCATTTTCTAAAAATATTACTAGTGCCAATGAGAAAGCTCAATGAACAGAAGCTTCCTGGTATCTATCCACAGGACCCACTTTGGGGAGAATAGAATTACCTCCACAAAGTTGTTCTTTAATCTTTTATGACATATATGTGCATACATATAAACAACATTAATAATAATACATGATTTTAAACCGATAAGTAACCCTCTAACTATACATGTACTGTAGCGTACTCTTCAAAGAAAATGAAAATAACTACAATTTTGAAAAATAATTTAAGTTTTAAAACTTTATTGATTATCTGTTACAACTAATTTTCAGTACAAATTTTCCATGCATTAGTTATATAAAACCCATAATTGACCTGGGGTATCATCCTGCTTATTTTCTTACTCTTTCTATAGTCTCAATAAATAGAACATTCATTTAACATGCTGATAATTATTAATACTTCTGAATGTCTATAGAAAATTAAAAAAAAACCACTAATAAAGTCAATGTGTTTCCTCAACAATTCATGCCTTAAATTTGGTAATAAAAAGAAAATTTAAATCATGAAAAAGTGAAATTATCATATGAGTTAAGAAAAGATATAGCAACTAAGAAAACTGAATTAGTGTCATACACTTGATGAGGTCGTGATCTCTATGGATGTTTGATGGTGCTGTGATTTTGTCATCTAATTTTATCAATTTGTATATAATTTGTCATTTTATTACAATAATGTATTTTTTTACATTGTACCATTGGCTGAAAATTTATCTCATTTTCAAGAAGAATATCAATGAATTCAGTCTGAAAAAGCTCAATATAATATCTGCTTTTCAGATATCTTCAGTGTGAGGCTATAGAACACAGCTGAGCCTTGCAAGATCAGATCACCCAAAGCATCATGATAAAGTACACAAAAAATTTTCACACAGCACTTGACCTTAGAAGTCTATTAGGACATGTGTACAACTACAACAAAGGCTCTACTAACCTTAAGAATTATGAAGATTCTCTGGATATACTTATGCTCATATGTCTGTGGTGTGTTACCACAAGAACTCTGCTAGCACAACAAAAATGTGTTTGTGTACATTTCTTCTATTAAAGCACTATTTAAGGCTAGGTGGTAGAACTTTAGTGCTGGTGCTCAAGAGTCAAAGGCAAGTGGATCTGTGTGAGTGTGAGGTCAGCCTGACTACTTAGTGCATTCTAGGACACCCAAGACTACATGGGAAGACAATGACCCAAAACTAACAAATAGAAATAAAGAAAAAAAAACATTATTCAAGTAATGATTAATAATCTTTAATCAGTGAATAAATAAATCACTATATTCCATTCCCAAAACAAAATCAGTAAAAAGGGCAGATTAAGAATAACAAAATGTCCCAGCAGATAGAAGCACTTTCTTCCATTCTGCAAACCTCAGTAATATCTTGGAACAAACATGGCATAAAAAGAAGAAAATTTCAAAAGTTGTAATCTGACCTCTAATTGCCTCTTGACAATATACAAGTAAAACAATAATTTTAAAAAATAAAAACCAGTGGACTTCTTTTTGTTCATTTTTCACAAGTTTCTTTAAATATTAATTTATTGAGCCATAGAGGATACAGAACAAATATAACTAATAGTTATCTTAAAATGCATCTGATTTGCAATTTAAATACTGTAGATGATTCTTTTATACAGAAGTATTAAAGTGAACAGAACACAGTGAGGTCGGCTTTGTAAGATATGGTGTAAATGCTGCTTTTTAGCAGCTCAGAGACAAAGATCTTTCTTAGATGTGCTGTTTGGAGCAGTTCATTGGGGTGAAGATTGGGGAGGTGCAAAGACCACTGAGAATTGCGGGAAATCCACTGGGCCTACTATTAATGTTCATACAATCAGGATTTCAACAACTACTGCAGGGAAAAATTCTACGTGAACAGATAAGAAAAACAGAGCTATTGGCATAATCAAATTACCAAAACAACTTTCTTGAAATTGTGGTTCCAACACCTCTATTAGCCCTGCATAGCATGAATCAAAGTGATTCATGGAGTCAATCAATTGTCTTGCCTCATTCACACAAAAGCAATAGGAGCAAAACAGTCATAAGATAGCATGGAAGCATGTGGTGGGATTAAGGTGTTAGCCCATAAGGTCAGAAGACACTTCTGGGACCCCGGAGGGGGTGTGGCCAACCTGGAGGGGGTGTGGCCAACCCCATTGATAAGTGGCTGCTGGGACACAAGGAGCTCGCTTCCTGGTTTCTGGCTGCTGGCTGCTGGAGAGACAGTATCGGAATCCATCTTCCTTCCATGTGTATCCATCGCTCGTCCATTGCTTGGATACGCCAGTCCTTGTTCAGGTGCCACTATAAGCTATTACTAATATTGTGAGTGTTAGTTTATATTATAATAAATATTAATTTTGGGCTGGCACCTTGAAAGTAAAACTCTGTCTACAGAAGCAGATATGAGGAATGAAAGAATTTGATACTGAATTCCTTATTTTTCTGGAACTGCTGAAAGTTTTTTTTTTTTTCATTGCATTTCATATTCTTAAATCTGATGCATCTACAATATAATTTTCATATATCTCAGAACACAAAACCAAGGCATTTATGGTTAAAATAACTACACCTTGTAATAGAGGCTCCTTTAAATGTAGATAAATATTGCCCTTGGCTTTTATCACAGGATTCTGTGTACAGAGCTAAATGTTTGGCAAGAAAACTCTCTAGATACAAAATGATGTTGAGGTTCAGAGTAAGGAAGAAAAGCACCTGTGATACATACTCCAGTGGAAGGTTCACTGGCTGGTAAATGGTTGCTGGGGGGACATTCCCTTCAATGGTGTCACTGCTGGTTAAGTTGCTCACATCCCTGAAAGTAACCGTAGTTAAATTCAGTGGGCCCTGTAATAACATGAGAGTAGAAATGGAAGCTGTGTGCATATGTGTCGGTGGTGGTTGTCTCTGAGGTTATGGGAGTTAAAAAAATGATTAAAATACATACATACATGCATGAAATGTCATAATGAAACTAATTACTATTTTCAATTAACATATGCCAATGAAGACATAAGGACATATATAGAATAGATAGGGTCAACCCCTCCTCCATCTTTATTCCTTAGAAAACTTGCTCATGGCCTCATAGCTCTGTAACTGACACAGATTCTCAATGGTAGTTTGTGTGGTCCTACTCTTGAATCTTAAAAATGGCTCCATGTGGCCTTGAAAGATTGAGGTCAAAGGACATGGCAGAGGAAAACGACTCACATGTGAGAGCACCCATGTGGAAAGCATTATTTTTTAATTTAACTTTTGTGTCAGTGTTTCTATTTTATTTGGTCTGGTCAGTGTAAAATGAAATCTCATTGTGATTAATCTGTGTTTCTCTGATGCCTTATATTTTGAGTATCTTTTCATGAAAGTGTGTAGTTTGCCTTCAGTTTTATACTATTCAATGTTTCATTATGATTTATATAAATTTGTAAATATATTTTTAGCCTTTCTAGTTTGTAATATAGTTTTTAATTTTTTAATGTTATTTTTTGATAAGTAGACTATTTTTCATTTTAGACAAATATTTTGTTGTTTATTGGAGAAAGATAACATCAGATTGTGTATTAAAATTTGATTATATTTCTTTGTTTTTAAAATTGAAAATAGATTATTTTCTTTTTCCTCTTCTTTTTAATTTAAAAAGTTATTGTTCTTTTGCCTACCATCCACTGTTCCCCCTCCTTCCCCTTCTCTTACTCCCTCTTCCTCCAGCCCTCATCCACTCCTCAAAGGGGTAAGGTTTTCCTTGGGTAGTCAACACAAGTAGTCATATAAAGTTGAGGCAAGACCACCCCCTCCTCCCCATCTTAAGTCTGAACAAGGCATCTCCCCTGAAGGGAGTGTTCTCCAAAAAGCCAGTTCATGTATCGAGGATAATTTCTGTTCCTATAGCCAGGGGATCCTATAACAGATCAATCTATGCTTCTGTCGAACTCATCCAGATGGCCTCATTTGGCCCTATGCAGGATATATGAAGATTTTATATTAAGGGAAGGAAAAGAGAGAAAAAGAAGAAGAGAAGAGGGAGGAAAAGAGGTGCAGTTGTACCCCTGAACACATGGGAAGAAAGAGAGAAATAGGGATTGGCTCACCTTTAATGAGGAGATTTATTGTCTGTACATGAACTGCATATGACTACATAACTCTGGGTTGTCTAGGTGTTTGCCTGAGCACAGGCAATACATGTGTGGCCGTAGGACCCCGGACTGACTAATACAGTGCCTGAGTATTGACAGCACGTGTGTGGCCTGTAGGACCCTGCATTTGCAAGAGATTCTGGCAATGCTAACATTCCTCTCTGTTTTGCTTATTACAAAAAAGTGAGAAATTGGAGCAAGGAAATCCTCAAACTGCTTCTTGCTGCTTTTGGGGTGATGAGTATCTCTGGTGGAAGTTGGGAGTAGAGATCATGCAAAATAGGAGGTGTGAATGAAGAAGCCTTCAGTTAGCTGTCATGCTGATGGCTTCAGGCATCTGTTTCTTGAGTGAGTTGAGAAGGCAGTAAAGTGATTATCTTTGATTATCTTATCAGGGTTATACAACTAAATAAATACACCACATGCAACAGAGTTAGTGCAAGAGGTTTGAGGGAGGGAGGGCTATAGCAAAAGAGTGAAAGACTTTATAGGAGTAAGGATTTTTGGAGGAGGAGACAGACAAGAGAGAAGAATATCATGTGACCATCTCTGTGATGATTCATCCTCTGGGCCTTCTCTGACATGATGGACAGTATCCTGGAACTGTGAAAAAAAAATATTATCCATTCTCTACACTGCTTCTGTCAGGTATTTTATCAGATCAATGAGAAAATAATTAATAGATAGTGCTTGCAGAAACCATGCTCAAGATTATATCTTTGTCTACTCTCTTAAGTGATGTGACATATTTTCTTTTTTCAGCATTTACTTTTATTAAATATTTATATCTATACATGTTTATATTTCTATCATGTGCATCATATTTTTTGAAGTATGTGTGCATTATGGAATGGTTACTTTACTTAATATATTTGTTTTTTCAAAGCTGTTAAATTACCTTTCTCTGTTCTCTGAAGTCATAAAATTTAGGATTTTTACCCCATTGCTAACAGTAGTTTGATCATTAGAGATAATCTATAAATTCTTTCAACTGTGGGAATGTGCCTCATTCTTAAATATTTATTGACTTTTTATTTGTGTATACACGTGCCTGCCTCTATTTACGCGTGCAACATTTACAGAGGTGCCCTTGGAGGACAAAAGATTTTTTTGAGATATCCTAGAATTAGTTACATGGGGATGTGAGCTGTCTGCCATAGGTGCAAGAAAATATACTTCGGTCTTCTGCAGAAGCATCAAGAACTTTTGACTGCTGATTCGTCTCTATAGACCCGCGGGCCTCATTCTTCAGCTCCGCAGAAGAAGGAATAAAATGTTTGCTGAGTAAATGGATACATGAGTGACAATATTTTCTATCTTATTAGACTTTTTCCATGACAGACAGCGTCTAAAGTTTTGTGTGGTACAACTTTTCTTTCTGTGAGTGTGGGGTAAATGATATTGATAGTTTTCTCTAGAATTAGTCAGTTCTACCTTTAATGCTTCCAAACAGGATTATTCAGTTGTAAACTCAATTATCTCACTCTTTATGTAGTTTCCATCCTCCATCTCTGTTTATCTTTATTCTTTTATTCATCAAAGGACGACTGTATCATTTTCTATTTTCACTTAAATAGTTTTCTTAACATTTTCTCCACTTTTCTATCTTCTAAACACTCTACTGGATTTCTGATTATTTTTTTGTTGTTTGCCTTAGTAACACTTCAAATACAAAAGGTCTCCAATAATGATTTTGAGTCCCAAATTTTTCTATTTTGAGATGAAGAATGCAAATGTTGGATCAGAGGAAGGTAAAATGAGCCATGGAAAGGTAGCCTCATCCTTTATCCGTTGTGCTCAGAGTTTGAACTTCTTGATATTATACTGTTTTCTCCTCTTATTTTTACTGCTCATAAACCTTCCCTTGAACACAGAACTGGCCTTAGAATCTAGAATTGAGGTACTGCCTAGTAGGTACATTTCTGCTTTCTAGAAATTTCAAGGTCCTGGGGTACATATTTGTTCTTCAACCTTAATTTGAAAGTTACACATGCAACTGAAATCAGTTCCCAAAGTTTCCTTTGCAGAAGCAGGAGCTTCATTAGCATTGATGACATAGCCATTTCTGGGGTTCCTGATGATGAGGACGCAAGCTAATGAGTTCTGTATCCTCCTACCAGTATTAGTTCCCTGACTACAGTATTCACGTGATTTGCTTCTTATCGTAAATTCCTTTTTACTCCCTTCAGAATTTTCTTAGTGCCTACTGATACATTTATTTTTAATGTAGGCAGATATTATATGAAATTCCTGAGAACTTTACTCACCCCAATTAGGTGTTTAATACTTATGGAGACACCAAATTATATTCTACTTGCTAGCTTCCCTGAATTCTATTGCCCCTTGTAAGTTCCATTAATGTGCACTGTCTATCTTATCTCTCTTACTGAAAATTGTAACCCCACTCTTAAGCAGTCCCTGATTCACAGCAGGTACCTTGTAATTATTTATTAGTTAATAAGTAAATGTGTTCTTAACTCTATAAACTATTCTCCACAAGGCCAACTTCACTTGCAGATATTTGTTTTAATTATGAGTGTTTTCATGTTTTTGTTTTGGTTCATATTAAGTTTGTAATGGGATTCAGTAGGCCCAGTTCCATGGGTCAAAATTTATTATAATCTTCTTAAAGCCTATCACAAAGTTTCTGAATATGAGGCTAACCTCTGTTTATGTATCTTTAAAGATTCATTTTTATTTCAAAGACATGTGTATACGTACATTTGTGTGCATATGACAATGCAGGTGCCCATGGAGGGCAGAGATGGCATTGAATTCTCTGGAATTACAGATGAACATAGGCCACCTCAAGTGGATCCTGTCTGCTGAAATTGGGCTCTCTGCAAGTGCAGTAAGTGATTTCTAATAGGAAGGCAAACAAACGCCTTTGAATCCAAAGACATTCCTTGCTATTTTAGCAAACACTGAATTCAACCTCAGGAAAATATTTTATCACATATCATAAAGACATGTTCTGAGCCATGAATTATATTTAGGAGGGGTGGTTTTATAACTTGGATGCACTTGTTTTCTAGGTGTTGGTATGAAGAAATATAAATACCCCAGGAACTAGTGTCTGAAACACAAGCTATAAAATTAATGATCTCTGCCAAACATTCTCTTATTTTTCATTACGATACACAAATTGGACATAAAACAGCCTGACTGGATGGACCTTTGAAGGTGGAGGAGTGGAGAGCAGAAGGACGAGGAAGCAGGCTTTGATATCATCATTATTTTTCAACAGGAAGGGAAGAAAAATAAACAAGACTCTTTAATTATGCTGACCTAAAATTGCAAGGTATGTGTCAGGATTCTGAAAGGTAGAAGCAAAGAGAAAATCAAACTCAAGTTCCTAGAAGGATTAGTAAAGGTCAGCAAAGCTCTTCATTTTGTGATTAAAAGGGTGCCAAGTATGAAGAAGTGGGCTGTGGTGGGCATGCTGGCATGCAACCAATGGCTGACTTGTTTCAATTTGTCTTATGTGTTTAAATAAGCTCATACATTTGTATAAAAGTACACTTACTCTTTCATATGGAATAAATAACTACATTTGACTTGTATAGTATTATAGACTTGAAAATAATTTTTCAAAATACTACTATCTTATATTTACTTAGATATTATTTCAATTTTATTTTTATGTGTGTTTTTTTGTTTGTGTGTGTGTTTGGATGTTTGTGGTTTGTGAATATTCTCATGTATGTGGATATGAATTATGGAAACCCAAAGTTGATACCCTGTATTCTCCCAGTCACAGTCTGTTTATTCATTGGTCTCTGACTGAACATAGAACTCAACAACTGGGATTTTCCAGATGACAAGCCTGCTGTATGAATCCTCTGCCTCTTCCTTTCAAGTTCTGGAGTTACAGAAAAACATTATGCCTGATTAACATTTATGTGTTGAAAGTTGAAGTCCAATTCTCTTGCATAAACAGGTCATATTTTTCTCACTGAGCCATCTCCCCAGCTGTATTTCAAATTTCCCTTAGTAATCTCTTATAATTTTTAGTGTGTAAATTCTGTATCTCATGACTACATTTATTTTAATAAATGTTTTGTTCTTTGTAGAATCTATTGTGCTCTTTCTGTTTGATTTTAGTTTCATATCATTATCAGATCCTATATGGAAATATAACCTATTCAACTCTTTTATATATTGATCATGGATCTTGAAACAATAATTAACTTCAATTATTTTAGCATTTTCCTCCATTGAGATGTATTTCTTAGTATTTTCTAGGATCAACATTGAATTATAATCAAACCATGTTGCTTCCCATTTTCAGTATCTCTAACTGAATTCTTTTCACTCTTTCCATTCTTCTTTTTCTGTCTTATTTTGCTTTCCTTGCTTTTCAAGTCTCTCCTTTTATTAATCTCTTCTTCCCTTCCCTTTTTATCTTTCTTTGTTTTTGTCCATCCCCCTCTGCTTTTCCCCTTTCCTTCTTCCCTCTTATTCTTTCTAAATCCTTTTGCCCCTCTTACCTTCTCTCCCCTTCCTCTTTCCTATCCCTATTCCTTCTCTTTTCACCATTCCTTTTTATATTCCTCTTTGTTGTGGAATATTAATTTAAGATGCATTACATTCATTTATTCTGTTAAACATTTGGTTAATGATGCCTTCCTTTGTGTTGCATTTGTTTAACTGTGGTTCTGCATAGCTTTGCCATCTAAAACACTTGAGTGGACTAATAAGATGCTCAACAGCCAATAGTAAAACAGGAAAAATAATAGTCAGGGCTGTCAAACAGAGAAAATGAATAGGAGAATTCTCAGGTAAGGGATATCTAGATGAAAAGTGGCAAGTTAAAAAGAAGAGTGTGTACTAGGGCCCAGCAAGCCAGTTACACAACTAGACACAGAGTTAGAAGTAAAAAAATTTATACAGAATAAATAAAGAAAAAAACCCCAAAAGACACAAGATATAAGGGCTAATTTAAGTTAAAAAAAGTTATCTAAAAATAAGCCAAGGCCAGCCCTTTATATGAAAAAAAAGCCCCCATATGTGATTTATTTGAGAGCTGGGTGGTAGATTCCTAAAGAGTAAAGAGCAAAAATTAAGAAAAATAAATAAATAAATAAAAAACATTTTGGCATACCAATGTGAATCTCTCAAATTTCTCAGCAAGGGCTGAGAAAACAGGAAATAAAAGAGGATATGTCTCTTCTAAGAGTTTTGGACTGCTGCTAAGCCCTTGAACAACCAATGAGTTAAGTAGTAGTAAAAAATGACAAAATAAATAAATAAATAAATGCCTGCCACGGCTCAAGTAGCTCAAGTATTGGCACTGTAGAGCTTTACAAAGATTGAATGCAGTTCTTGATCTCCTACTTCTGATTGTGCTTGGCTTTCATGATTGGAAATATGAAGTCAGCCTCAAACCCCTGTAGAGTTTCTAACCTACCACTTAGCAGTTTTGGGCATATACAGACAAAAGACTGGAGATAAGCAGTAAATGAATGCTAGACCCCAAAATTTCTAAAAAGTTCCAGTGTGTTTTACAACATGTGTAGGCTTAATAAAGAGAGTATCAATGTAGACAGTCAATGAAAGAAATAAATAGTTAAAAAAATAAAGTTTTTAAAGAAAGAGTAAAAGTAATATAAAAGAAAAATATGTCACATAAGTTTGGAAACATATCCTGATTCTGAATGCTATATAAAATTGTGTTCATTTTGATTTTGGCATTTTTAATGTTGCTAAGCGAACATTTGCTATAAGCCATGGACTAAAAGAGGAACTGAAGAGTAAAACAGCTTTGACCCTTTAAGAATGCCATAACTTTAAAATTAAAATCAAAAAGTGTTTATGTAAAATGGAACTTATAAGATGATCTGCTTTGGAGAAGTAGTTTTTCTTTTTTTTTCCCACAGGAAACAAGAGGTTGTGGACTTGTTCCAGGTTAATATAAATCAGGTTTGATTAAGGGAGTCCTCCTAAAACTTGACAGGTGATATCTATCAACTAAGATAATAACTTTTCCCCTAAGATTTGGTCACTATCTCAGATTTTCTCAGGGATCTCTAAAGATTCCTTTACCCACAAAGAATAGGAAGCAATCTATAGAAAATGACATCCACATTCCAAAGAATTGTTAGTAGTAGGAGGTTTTTGGTTATTTTTCTGGTTATCAGTGTTTGTTATTGTTTAGGTGAATATAAAAGTTTTGGATAAAAAGTCAACTATTACTCTCAAATATTTTGCAGTTTCACATATTTTTGGCATATAAAGTTAATTTTGTTACATCATACTGTATTTATGTTTCTACTCTCATTTAAAGGACTTTTGTATATTGAAAGAAACTTAAGGTATTTTTTGTTATATTTTATATATGTTTTTACTTTTCTTTAGGGTATTTTTACCTATTCAGTTCATATAAAATATAAGGTAAAGTTTTAGTTTTTGAAAGTTATTTTTATAAGTTATTAGGATAAATAAGAAACACAGGTTAGTAGTTATTTTTAACGACCAAATTTGTAGATATTTTACATGTATTTTCAAGATCATATAGCTTAGAAAAATAAATGGTTTTTAAAGACTTCAGAAAGCTGTAGAAGATGACATTTAATATGTTTTATTAACAGGGTGTTTCATGACAATGAGACACATCCTCTCCAAGCAGCACCAATTTAGTTCTGAGATGATGAACATGGAAGAAACTCCTTGTGGAGTTTACTTTCATTGTGGCTTTCATGTGGCTATACCACATTTGAGCAATAAACTGCTTTTTCCTGGACTACCTGATAGTATGCTGTATAAATGAGGCATGCAAAGGAGAAAAAAAATGTTAAACTTTCCCTAAACAAGGTAACTCACTCTTTTGAGGTTTCTGCTTTACAGAAGAGTCTGCTGGATATTCTGTAGGACACAGAGGTAAGTGACTGACATATTTGCCAATATAAATCCTTCAAATTCCCTGTGTCATAGAAGAGTCTGTCAGGTAGTCTAGCCATGAAAGGGGGAAGATAATGTCCTAATGTTACAGAAGAACTTTTGGTGACTGTCCAACCTGGCTGTATTAGTCATTTCTAGAGTTTTGAAATTTGCTTGTTGACTCAGTTAATATCATATTATTTGGGGGTCTTTGATGAAGTTGAAGACTATATAGTTATAGTTGCAGTTTTTCTTAGCTATGATAGGAAGTAAGTTAGGTATAAACCTTTGAGTTCACTAAAAATAAGTTAGACAGTGCTGTATTTTCTTTAAATTAGGCAGACACAAAGGGACTGAACACTGTGAATGTAATCCTTACTTGATTATTTTTCTTATTTTAATTATATTTAAGCAAAAACCCATTTTTATTTAGGCAAAAATGGTAAAGTGTTTTACAATATTAAATTTAGATGTGTCACATTTGCTTATGCTATTAAATATTTGTTTAATAATATAAAGATATGCTGATTTTTTTAGGTTACATTTGTCTAACTCTGTGAAGCTATATTACTTTGTAGGTCTAAGACATCTTATTGGTCTAATAAAGAGATCAATGGCTAACGCCAAGTTAGGAAAAAGAATAGACATGGATGGAAGACAGAAAGAATAAATATGAGAAGAAATATTGGGAGAAGGAGAACTAGAAGAAAAAAAAATCAAGAAAAGTAGAGAGAATGATAGGGCCGTGCTACACAGCCACAGATTAAGTAGTAAAGAAAGGTACACAGAACAGAGAAAGGTAAAAGCCCAGAGGCAAAAGATTGATGGGTTAATTTAAATTAAGAAAAGTTGGTTAGAAATAGGCTAAGCTAAGGTCAGACTTTTATTTAAAAAAAAAAAAAAAGTCTCCATGTGTAATTTACTTGGGAACTGGTTGGTAGGTCCCAAAGACTAGAGAGGAAAGTGTAAGAAAAAACCAGCTTCACCTCCTGCCTCCATCTTTCTTTCCATCTTCCCATATCATTCTTCTTTTGGTCTTTTCCTTCTTATCTCACCCCTTACTCTCTTTCTTTCATGAACTTTTTAATATTGATGTCAAATTTATATGTAGACTTGAATGAACAAGCATCATAGCTGGCCACGATAGATATGGTAGACATTACTCTAGTGTCATCAAAGCACCACCAAAGTCAGCACAGAAATGGTTGAATACAGCTAGAACACAATATACCTTTAAAAATGAAGTCTATATACCATGTCCATAGGTAAGCACCTAAGGCACCACAGGTAGTCAGTTGTTCCTTAAGCCAATGATAAGAGAAATAACTTCTTTTGGTAGAAGAAAACCTGTTCCACAAGTTCCAGAGGAATGCGATCTTTATTTTATCATCAGATATCTTCCTATGACCCACACAGAGCCCTTTTATAGATAGTTTAAGTGCCTCTTAGAATTTGGAGAAATAGTTACCTTTGGAGGGTGGCGCCTCACCAGCCTTCTCAGCTAGCACTGGTAGACTCAACTTGTGCAGGTCTTGTGCTGTTAAACAGAATACTGACACAATCTTGGAGTAGGAACCACTTATCTGGGATCCCATACTTGTCTAGTATATTTTCTGAATACAGTGAGCATAATGTCTATAACATCTTGTTGTCCATGCAGGTCTTCTTGAAAATATACCAGCGGGCAGGTGTCCTACACTAAGATGATAGGAAAGCAAAAAAGAAAGAGAGAACGAGTGTAGAACTGCACATCAAGAGAGAGAAGGGAAATCCCCACACTCCTGGAGAAAAAAATGTTCAATATAGCAAGCAAATTGGAGGCAAGCCAATACAAAGCATATTAAATGTCAATTGTGTAAATCAGTGTGTGGCCTAAGTCAGGTTTAGTAAACTTTCTCTACTAATTGAGAGAAAATAGTTCAGATTTCATTTCACAGAAAACAAGTATTGGAAATAATTGCAAATGTCAATGGCTGGTTGTAGACAGAAATTATCCAAGAACAGATACCTAATAGAGTATATTCAATTCTGTAATACTGACAAGGTACAGTTCTGCAACCATAGAATGTTAACACTTGATTTCCATTTAATTGTGACTAAGCTCTGATTGTGGGATGATTTGGAAATGTAGACTCACATGGTTGAAGATGTTCTAAGATGGTGGCACTGTTTGGAAAGGTTGTGGAATCTTTAGGAGGGAAACAAGTGGACCACTGTGAGTGAGCTTTGGGATTTTATATCCTTGCCCCATTTATGGATGTCTCTCTGTTTCCTGAGTGATAATAGGATGAGATTGGTCAGCTTACGCTTGCTACCTGCATGCCCTCCTGGTCTGATGTCATTGTTCCCTGAAGTGATAGATGGAGTCCTTCCAGAGCTGTAAACCAGCATAACCCATTTTGTCCCTTAAGTTCTTTTATTAAATATTTTGTCACAGGAAGAAAAAAAAAAACTACTATATCACCACCAGCAAATAGGCAGGATGAAAGCTGGGATAAACAGAAGAAGAGGACTGAATGTCTGAGACACAAATCCACACAACTCTAGATGACACACTAGGAGAATATTTTAAATGAAAATTAAGAACAATAAACATCAACATGCTGCTTAGAAACAAATCCCCAAAGAGTCAACTAAAACAATAGCAAGATTAGTGTCTTGCTCGTGGAAACAGAACTAATTCTTTAATTTATATGTGTGCAAAGCTAATAAAAGTGAAGTAAATTATATAAATAAATGCATGAGAATAAAACTTTCCAATATGAAAAAAGAAAGAGGTTTTAGAAGGAAGTAGATTAGAAAATCCAACCGATTGGAGTGTTTACCCATGAGCCTGAACTAGAATCCAAACAGATCTACCACACCTTATCATGTGTTACTACCTGGAACAAAATTAATCTTCTCATGATCAGTGACAGATAGATGAATCCAACATGCCAGCTTGTTATCCAGACATCAGCAAGGGAAACAGGGCCTGTCTCAGTCCTATCATTTTTTTAATTATTATTCCAAGGAAAGAAATCTGAAATAAGGTGCCTCTGAAATGCATGATATTTTTATTGTCTCCAAATGGTCCTAAGGTCTCTTCCTGTGCGATTGTTCTGAGGTCATCATCTGTGGAAGGGAGATAGATCAGAATAAAACCTGGATTTTCTCTGTATATGGATTATTCTGGAATTCTTTGTCTCATATTCTCTATCAGGATCAGAAGCCATTATCACCATCATCATCACAACTACCACCACCACTTTAATTATTATTATTAATATTATTATTAATGAAATATGAGCTCACTACATATTCCTGGCTAGCCTGAAATTTGCTATGTAGATATGACTGGACTTGAACTTCTAGAGATTTGTCTGCTTATGCCTCTCCATACAGGAATTAAAAATGGAACAATAACAAATCAAGTTTTAAAATTAACACAGTAGGTAATAGTATTTACAATGTCATTTTAAAATTTGTGTGTACCAGCATTTGTTTTTGTGTGTCTGAGTCTCTCTCTATGCCTGTGATGTAGATGTCTGCCTGTATATCTTTGTTTTTGTGTGCTGTATTTGTGTGTTTATGCATCACTGCAGTGGCCAGAGACTGACATCACATCTTTCACCTTATAGATTCAGCTAGACCAGCTGACCAACAAGCCCCACAGAATCTTCTTGTCTCTGCTTCCCCAGGGCTCAGGTTAAAAATGGTGCTGCCTCTGCCAGCTTTAACATCAGGATCTGGAGATCCAAATTCAGATCCTCAGGATTGCCCACAACACTCTGCTCCATGAGAACCTCATTAGCTTTTCCTGATGGTATTGAAATACATATATGTTATTCTTCTCTCTCCTTTCCCACCTGCCCTCTATTGATCTCTTCAACCCTTCTTTCTGAGAAGTCCTTCCCTCCCAATTCCGTGCCCCTTGTGCTTTAATGTCATTGTATCCAAGCCTTCTCTTTCCATTTCCCTTTCTTGGTCCCCTGCTCTTCTCAGGTCTCTCTCTCTCTCTCTCTCTCTCTCTCTCTCTCTCACACACACACACACACACACACACACACACACACACACACACATGTAGTATGAGGTTGCCCAGACTTTCGGGCCTAACCTTAAAGTTTAGGTCCGCAGACCCGCAGACCCGCAGTCCCACAGTCCTACAGAGACACACAGACCCTTTCATTAGTTTTTGGCGGATCAGCCTCAGGCCCAGGCATATCACTTGTTAGCTCTCTACCCTTCATCTAACCCATGACTCTTGTTCAGCCATGAGGCTCGGTACCTTATCTTAGAGCAGCATAGTTGTCCTTGGCTTCTTTCGGCTCCTCTCTGGTGCTCTATCTGGCATTCTGCTCTCAGAGATTTTCTTAGTCTGGTAGCCCCGCCCACATTTCCTGCCTGCCTTTGGCAAATCAGCTCTTTTTATTAAACCAGTGGGTGGGACAATTATTTACATGAGACAACACAAAACCCCTACACACACACACACTAACAGTCAGCAATGTGTGTGTGTGTGTGTGTGTGTGTGTGTGTGTGTGTGTGTGTGTGTGTGTGAAGGGAGAGGACAACCTTGGTCCTGCCTCAGGGTACCCTTTCATTTGTCACAAAGTTTCTCATTGGCTGGAACTCAGCAAGAGCACTGTTAAAACTTGTGGCAAGGAGAGAGATCGGAGAAAGAGACTTGGGTCATCCTAAAAGACTGATGAAGGGACAAAGAAGATCAAAATAAATGACATTACTACATACTCCTTCCCTTCCTCAGATGAACAAAATAAATGTTTATTAAATATGTTTCTGAAACAAGAACATCTCTTTTGTCAACCATTAGAAAACAGGAAGCATTTTTTAGACTTATTATTAGTATGTATGTATATCACTGCATATGAAGTGAGCTGGTGAGTTCAGGCATGAACATGTCATTCACAAAATGAAAGTACTTATAGTATGTCTCTTTTTAGTTCTGTTAATAAGAGTTACTCCTTTGTTTCTAATTAATGTAACTCAATGACACAAACCCTTTTTGTGAGTATATTTGTATTGTGGGCACGTGTGCAAATAATTATGTGTGCAGATGCACATTTGCACAGTGGTGTTTTCTCATGTGTGTACAGGCATGTTCAGGCCAGAGAAAATCCTTGGGTGTTGTTTCTCAGGCACTGTTCACCCTGGTTTTTAAGGGGATCTTTTCGTGAAATTCAACCTACTGAGGAGGCTCAGCTGACTGAATAGGGAGTCTCAGAGATTCACCTGCCCTTTTCAGCACTTGGCTCTTTTACATACATGGCTCCTAGGAATTAACTCAAATCCTCAAGTTTATACAACGGTCACTTTACCTATTGTACTTTTCCAAAGTCAGCTGATGCATATTTCAAATTTATACTTGAAACATATTTTTATCTCCTCTTAGCCTCTGTCAGTTATGTCCAACCTGTGACTGGTTGTCCACACATATCCTAGAATAGATACGGAATACAAGCACTCTTTATACTTTCCTGTTGATCTTCAGCTACCTGGGTTTCTTAAGCATTGTTTTACCTTCCATAAAATTTCTCCATTTTTTTTCTCAACATAACTCTTTCTTTACCATCTTGATAGTATCTCTTTTTTCTCTTTGCTTCCTAACAGACCTATGAAGTGGATATATCATTAAATCTTATTGTATTATTAAATCTATTAATAAAAACTGAGAGGTGCTATCATCACAAAGTAGGTAAATGACTATACTAAAAATAAAGGTTAGGACTATTAGAATCTAAAATATCACCTTTCCAACACTTCAGGTTGTATCACTAAACAGTGTCTTATTAGCTATGTAGTGCTATCTTTCCCTCCCCCAACACATCCACATATACGCATGCACACACATACACACTGACCTGTTTCATTCATTTGTTGTGATTTTGACTTTCTGAACATATGCAGGAATCCATATGTGCACACACATTTATATACAATACATTTTTATCAAGAATTTAGAAAAACTATTGTTAATGGCTGCATTTGCCAGTTTCTATCTTTTTTCTACCTATGTATGTGTTTCTCTTCCTTCCTTTCTCACTCTTACACTGGCTTTCTCCTTCCTGCTTATACCTGCATACTCATATATACACAGGGGTGCCCACACATATTTCTAGATAAAAAAAAGATTGGACTATGTATTTGCCACTCTATTGCCTTTTATTTGCCTTAGCTGATCTCCTGCATCTATGCTTTCACCCTTGAATAATACATATAGACCTTATTCTTTGAGACATGAAGCCTGAGCACTATAACATTGTGACACTGTAACATGGTGGCATGGGTTGTGAACTGGTTGTAGAATCTATCCTGCCTAACATTTTAGTCACAAATCCTTCAAACAGGCATGTAAGAAGCTAGAGTTCAACATTTGTGCAGTAGAGGAAACATGTTTTTGTCTCTTTCATACCCTACCATAGCTGTCTCAACCCACTCCAACAGCCGTGGAAGTCAGTAAATGACCATGTTAGACATGAAGCCTGTGTGAATTAAAACTATGATGTTTCCAGATATCCATGTTGCTTCTACAAAGTGTCTTAATGGTGGTGAAATTCTGAAACCATCAGCCAACTATAATATTCCTAATTTTTTTCTACCAGGCATTTTCTCACAGTAATAAGAAATCTGACTAGCAAATTTTATTTACCCATCAAACTATACACATGTGATGCTTTTCTTGGTTGTCAATTTGAATATATCTGGCATGAACTATAATCTAGAGATAGATGGCACACTCGTGAAAGATTTTTCACTTGGTTTGAAGTGGATGGATCTACTTGTAGTAAAGATCTTTGAGGTAGGATGAAACACACCTTTGATTTAGATCTTGAGGAAGGAAGACACATTTATGTAATTTGGAATTTGAGGTGAATAAAATGAACCTTTAAAACAGGTCATATCTTCTGCTGGAAGCCTATAAAAAGAAACAGGATAAGGTAGGTTTCATGCTTTGCGGGCCTGCCCTAGCCTTCCTAGCACATCCCCTCCTTCACTGGAACTACAAACTACATTTTTGGATTCTAGTATCTACCAAATGAGTCATCTAGTCTTGTGGACTGAGCAACTACTGGATTCTTGTACTTTCCCTTCACAGCCAGCCATTTTTGGATTAGCTGGAGTGCTACCTAAGTCACTACAATAAATCCCCTTACATATAGAAAGAGTAATTCATTCTATAAGTTCTGTTACTCTAGAGAACTCTAATAGGAGACATTTTCTTTTGTCTTTGTATGGGTATATTTAAGTATTCATGGATATACACAAATATCTGTGCACCTATTCATATGTGGAGGTTAGAGGTTGATATTAGGTATCTTTTATAATTGATTTTTTCCATTATCATCATCACTACTTGATTATAAGAGATGGCATCTCTTATGGAAGGGGAGCCTAGCTGATTCAGCTAGATCCTTTTATTTCTGTCTCCTAGGGCAAGGATTATGGGCAGATATCACCTTCGGTATGGCTTTGGGTAAAAATTTAGGAACTCAAACTTGTACAGCAGTTTATACAGCTGGAAGTAGTATTGACTGTTCCATCCCACAAGTCCACATTTTTTTCTAGAGATCCTCTGAAAATTTGGTCTATTTGTTATATACCCCCTGAACATCACTTCCTTTAGTTGCCACTTCCTCTCTAGTGCTCAGTATTTTTTCTACCACTCTTCTTACCACCTGACTCAAAGGTACAAAGATTAACTTTGTTAGCATTCTGACCCACTTCTGAGTCCTGGCCAATAATCAATAAGCTGGCCCACACAGTGTATTCTGACATCAAGGGTTTTTGTTGTTGTTGTTTGTTTTTTAAGAAAAGTCTCCTCCCCTTCACTTTCTATTCTCTTTGTTCTCTAGGTAGTGAGCAACACCGTTTTCTCTCTTGCCTTTCTGTCTTTTCCCCCTTTCTCTTCTCCTTTCTCTCTTCTCTCACTCCCTCCCTCTAACAAAATAAAACTTTTTCAGGCAAACTGCCTACTTTTGTGCTTTCTTGAGGCTCTCAGCTGCCTTCATATGGGTACGTGGGTACTGGCTGCATCTCGTCTAAAGCCCTCTTTCGTGTTTTCAAAAATATTTTCCTGCCACAGGTGTCTCTCTCTTCCTGTTTCTAAAATATAACAAAGGCAACCTCCATCTCAGTGTAATAGCTGGTTAGAGCAGAGCCATGGTTACACCCAAGGAAAAGTGATTGAAGGTGAAGGCATATGATATGCAGTAAAGGTTCAAGCCTTGATCCTGGTACTATACTTTCTATCCATTTCTGACACACTCATGTCATGATTGCTTTTATGTCATTGCTTTGGGAAAATAGGGTTATATTCACATAATATACTTGTATTTTTGCCATTTGTGTATGTATACCTGTGAAAGGCCAGAAAATAATTTTGAATGTCATTCCTCAAGAGCCAACCATCTTTATTATTAAACAAAGTCTCATACCTAGATTGGCTCTTGCTCAGCAGGCTAGACTGGCTGGGCCAGGAGCCCAGGGGTTCACCTGTCTCAATTTCCTCAACACTGGAGATGTAAATACTGCTGCTAATACCCAGCATTTGTATTGGGTACTGGGGATCAAACTGTTTCTTATGCTCCCATTGAAAGCACTTTCAACTGTGCTCTCATCCTAGTACATGTTATATTTTACATTTGATAACTATTGAATCTACTTCAAATTTTAATATTTTGCATCATTTATAATAGTTATGGTTAAAATACATGCTGAATTTACAGATTATAAAATATATTTTAATTTTGCAATCATTTAAAAAATTTGTTTTAACTTGATGGCTAGTAGACATTGAAAAGAAGTGCAAAATGGTTGAGATTATATGTTAATATTTAGATAATAAATTAATGAATGGGTTATAATCCTTTGGTCTAGTTAATAGCTTCAACTTTAATTCTATTGTGTCTGATGTTAATAGTCATAAGTCAACTGTGTTTTAGTTATTTCTATTTTATATTTCCACACTTACATTTTTATTTTATTTTGTTATAATCTGAGTTATTTATTTACATGTGATTTTTTGTGTGCATGAACCGTCTGAATTCTTATATACATTCTGCCCTATTTAATTTACTTTTATTTTAATGTACATATTGCTGAAAATGACATGCATGCCTTCTAGTCATCCATATGAATACTGAAAATGTTCAACTTTTCCCCCTAAGCAACAATATACATTTTTTTTTCCTTTTGGAAGAAGCCTTTAAATTCTTTATTTTAATTCTTTCAAAATTTCACTTTGATAAGTATAGCCATCCATCTTTTCAACTTATCATGATGCTGTTCTATCAAGTAATAACTGCCATAATCTGACAACTAACCTTTCTTTGTCAAGCAATATTATTATAGGTTTACTATTACTATTTGCTATTATATTATAGGTTTATTATTGTTCATTGTAACCTTATCTCTTTCATTTTCTCTCATACATCACATCTTTGACCCTTTTTGCAATGTTTAAGGAAAATATGAAGATCAGTGGCTTTGATTCTTCATTTTATGCACCTGTTTAAAATGCAGGCTCCATAAGTGTATGTTTGTTTTCTGATCTTGGGTTGTATGTTCTGGGGCATCACCTGAGCATTGAGGGTCATGTCTGAGTCTTACTCCATTCTGTGTCTATGTATACTCTCTATGGCATCCAATACCATCAAAGGCCATACTGATGCCAGGGGGCTAGGTCACCACCTGGGGCAATATTGGTGTCCAAGGACCAAACTGTCACTGGGGCCATGCCAATCAGAGTTGCCTGTGCTGCCACCTGGGGTCATGGTGTCATCTGAGCCTGGACTGCTGCTGAGGCCCATGTCTGGGTCAATGGCCCTGTAGCAGTCAGTGGCTGAAGTGATGTCTGTGGCCCCTATTACTATTGAGCCTGAGACCATGTTGATATCTGAGGGTCATACTACCGCTGGAGTCATATTGTTCTGGGTGGTCTGTGTTACCACCAGTGCCTATCTGGTATTGAAATGCTGCTGAGGGCCATGCATGTTTGGCTCTGTGGTTCTACTGAAGCTGGGGTTTATGTTGATATCTACGGTTCAAGTTAGCACAGAATGTCATAGGAACTGTACATGTTGATGTCTGAGGGCATTGCTTAGCTAGTCCCACCTCTCACTGGCCCTGAGATATCTACCCATGCCCCTCATTGGATATTTTAGCAGGAGAGCTGGTCTGGGCACTCTGGTGAGATGCCCCTTCCACCCTTCACAGCATAAGGTATCTGGCCCAGAGTGCACAGGCATAGGAGAATGGGCTCCATCCCTCACCTAAAAGTTCAGACCCAATGCTCTTAGTGACAAGCTCAACTACCTCCTAAGCCTACATCCTGGACTTGGGTAGGCTCACCCTAAGTAAGATCTACCTGAACTACTACCTGCTGAAGCATGTGAAGGGACTGGCCCTGTGGAATCATAGCTTCAAAATATCCATGACTCGGAGCAACTGGATATCAGAAAGAAATGTTGGTAAGGGTACAATGATGATGGTAGATGCCAGAGGCCTAGAAACAGACTAATGACTTATTGCAATGAAGATTTGCAGGTGGGACTGATTAGACAAAAGAGTACACTGTGTGACACAGCAGCTCTAACACTAGGATCAATAAAGGGGTGTTGGAGAGTTGGACAAAAATGGAGGAGGTAGATGGTTTTGTTGTTCTTTTGTTTTTAGTTAATTTGGGGTCTTCTTTTGGTGGGGGATGATGCAGGAATGAGAGGTAGATATACAAGGACAAGAAGGTCAGTGGGAATGGGCTGAATTATGTGATATTTCCAAAGAATCAATAAAGAATTATGCTATAATAATCATAAAATAATCACAAGACTGTTCATGTTCTTCCTCTAAATAATTATTAAATCAACTAATATAGCAGAAAATAATTCTTGCTTTAATTATTTCTTCTTTACCACTCTTCTTTATGCAAATCTGGATCAATGAAATTTTTCACTGGCTTCACTCTGAATAATTTAAATTTATATTTTACTAAGGGTAGCTAATTAATTTTCAAAAAACGTCTTATCTGAAGGATGAAATTATGTTTTACTTACATACATAACTAAATGATAATATAAATCCATGATAATTCTTACATAGTATTTACACACATATATGTGTAAATATACATGACAAATGATGCTGTGTGTTATTCTCTATCTTCTCACTGACATTGTACAAGAGCTTCATGCTCTGTATTCTCAGATCAATGTTATCATTTAGAGCTTTGATAAACATGACAATTTGTATGAAAAACTTGAGAGTTTTTCTAAATATTATTCTTTTCATTCTCTGTCCATAGCAATAATAGAATCTTTGTGATTTTTTAGATTACAATTTATCAGATTTTCACAAGTGTGAGACAACTCACCAAAACTCCAGGTGCAGGAGTACTGTGCTTCCACATTGCCTCTGGAAATTCATAAATATCACCAAATGATGTCAGTGTCCTGTGGCTCTACAGCTGCATCATGATACTTTGGGAAAACAGACCTTGTTGTGTGTCTTCTGATTCAATTGCCTATTCAGAATTTGAGATTGCTTCTTTCTGTGAATACAATTTTCCTAGGGATTCAAACATTTACTTTTTTAAATGTTTCATTTTGTAAGAATGAGAGAGATAACTATTATGATTTTCCTGGTTAGTTTAACTGTTATTCCAGTTAAGGGTTAAGCCTTAACTGAAAATTGCATAGTAAAATTGGCCTTTGGACAGTTGCCTTGATTGTTAACTAAAGTGGAAGGGAACACTTTGGGAAACACTACATCTCAGGTAAGGAGTCCTGAGCTATATAAAACAGGAGACAATTTAAAATTAGCAAATCAGGGAAAGCAAACAAGGACCTGTACATTTGGTTTTGTCTGCTCTTGACTGTGGAAGTGATGTGAGTAGCTGCTGAGTTCATGCCTTGATTACTTCTCAATGCTGGGCTGCTGGAATTACTGTTGAAATGAATCCTTTCTTTGGTTAGGATGCTTTATCATACCAAGAGCAATGGGAATAGAACAATTATCTTTACATGAAAGTGCTGAAATTCAACATCTTCAATAATGGTGTTTTTAAAACTCATTAAAGTATGCTCTTATCTTTTAAACAGCCTTTGTAAAGACTAATTTTGGGAAAAGAGAAAAAGAATGACTAAAGATCAGATAGTATTCGAATATGTAAATATGAAAAAGTTAAAAGCTATAGATAAGAGGTATGTTAAATTAATATATGTATTCTAAGGAGGATTTGAAAGCATTTATAAATGGATGAGTTGAGGAGTAAATGCATTTGCATTCCTCAAAATACTTATAAGAAAAATAACTCAGTAAATGCGAACAATTCTGCTTATAAAAGGAGTATTGTCTTGTAATGGTTGTATAGTAGCTGACTATCAGAACTTCAACAATAAGTTAGCTCATTCTCTTGACCCATGAATTCTTCCAAATGCAATGGGAATCACCTGAATTTAGTTTTTACATCTACTTTATTGACCTATAAATGTAGGCACACACATTAAAACCAAAAACTAAGCTCATTTACAAAAGATTTTTAATTTTAATTAAATTCTTAAAAGTTACAATCAATAATCAATGAGAGCTTGGAGGTCTTAGTCAATGAAATAAAGAAAATTTCTATGTACAAATGCTACCAGGGAATATAAAATCACCATCATAATAGCAGAAAATAGTTAGTAGGTGGTAATATTATTCTCATATTTGCCACTGAAGAATTTCAGCACAAATATTAATAGAGGACACTAGAGGTATGGAGTGGCAGTTCACCCAGAGGAACTGAGCTTGACTCCCAACATTCATTTTAGGCAGCTCCAACTGCCTGTAACTTCAATTTCAGGGAGTATAAACCCTCTACTGGTCTTTGATGGCATTATTTTGTACACGCATGTATCCACATATGCACATAAATAAAAATAAAATAAAAATTATGAGAAGAAAAATGATATTCTGCATCATAATGTGTGGGAATACATTTGTGCGTACTGTATCTTTAAATAAAGGAGCTGGTTTGGGTCATGGCAGGCGCCATAAAAAAGGTGGGAGGAGAGTCAGTTCAGGTAAGAGAAGCAGGGTGGAGTTAGAGGCAGACCGCGCGGAAGCCGCCCAAGGGACGACATGTAAGGAACACTGGTGAGCTACGGGCTGGGCCCACGTGGCCCGCGGATTAATAGAAATGGGTTGATTTAAAATGTAAGAGCTAGTTAACAATGTGCCTGAGCCATAGGCCAAACAGCATGAACTTAATATAAGCCTCTGAGTTATTTTTGGGGACCTGGCGGCTGGGCAGCTAAGGGGTCTGGCACGGCAGGTCTGTGTGTCTCGGATCTCTGGCTAACCGGGACCCAGAGAAACTAAATACAACAGATGGCGCCCAACGTGGGGCGATTATCCACTTAGAGCCTGATAAAGATTAAAAAGAGTTCTAGATCGCAGAAATTGAGCCAGGGCAGCTTCCAAATTGTGTGTGTGGAGCGGGTCTTTGTACAAACAAAGCATGGTCCGGGTCACACTCAAAATGGCGCCAGCGGCGGGCTGGCGACAGGCAGTGTGAGCTACAATCAGGCGGGTTCCTGAAAACTAACAAAAGACTCAGTAATGTGATTGATAAAAGATTTCTGCTTATTTTGAACAAAAGAGAAACAAATTTTCTTCATGGCAGCAATTTCTTAGGTGTGCTTTGTTTACGGTCCGTTTAAGAAAACTTAGTGATTCAGCCTAATTTACAAAAACTGTGCTTCTTTTTAGAGAATGTATTTTAAAAGCTCTTAAGGTTAGAAGATGAATAAGGATTCACAATAAAACAGATTCAGATAAAAAGAAAACCTATAAACGGGTTACAATGTTTGTAAAAGGTACATAGGCTTCACAGAAAAAAGAAAGAGGTTAAGAAAAGTTTTTAAAGCGAGAAATAAAATAATAAAAAGATAATAAGCCACGTAAAGATGGCAAATAGACACAAAATCTGGATTTTGGTTGTTATTGTGTTTTCTTTTAATTTTTTAACTGTTAATGAGCTAACTGCAAAAAGACAATGGATTACAAAGGCTACTAAGTTAAACAAGAATATATATTTTAAAGGTATTTTGATTTTGAAATTTGTGTCTAAGGATTTATTGCTTTGGAAGAGTTCTGTTTCTGTTTCCACAGATGAGAACCTGTGGATTGCTTCCAGGCAAATATGGTTTCATCAACCAAGACCCCCTGAAAAAACCTCTGATGAGAAGAGGTGGCCTTATCAGCTTCAGAGCTGCAGACTGATTCATCTTCAACAACTGTGAGATTTTCAACGCCCCTTAATCAGCAGGAAGTAGTAATAGATAACTTCGCCCAAATTCCCCAAATATTGTTTCTAAATGTTTGTTTTCATTATAAATGGTTAATGGTCATAGTCAATCTCTTTATGGTATGTGAATGATGTTTTAAAAAATTAGATTATTAAATTTACAGGTAATCAGCTGTTAATCTCAAACTGCTTTACATTGGTATAGATTTTGGTTTATTGATGTGAATGCTGTTTTAAAAAATTAGATTATTAAATTTACAGGTAATCAGCTGTTAATCTCAAACTGCTTTACATTGGTATAGATTTTGGTTTATTGATACAAATTTAAAGTCAATTTTATTATGCTGTATATGTTTTTCTATTCTTGTTTAAGGTATGATATTCATGTAACTGTTTTAAAATTGTAGTGTATAATTAAGAAATAAAGGTTAATAGTCACTTTTGATAATCAAACTTATAGTTAGGTTAGTTAGGATTTTTAAGTATACAAAGATATATTTCAATTAAATAGATAATCTTCAAATACTTCTAAGACCTACAGAATATGGCATTTAAAATGTTTTAAGAGCTTAGACTTTTCTGGACAGTGAGACAGGTCTATACCTGGCAGCACTAATTTACTTCAACAAAAAAATGGGCATTGAAGAAACTCCATATAGAGTCTCATCTATTTGTGGTAATGGTAAGCCACTGGAGAAGAAACTGTTTTTATATTGACTGCTTGACAGTATGCTGTTTAAACTGGACATGCAGGTTCCATAAGAAGATGACCTCTGAACTTTGGCAGAACAAGCCTAAATGGTCATTCAGGTTCCTGCTTTACAGAGAAAACTGTCAGACATTCTTCAGGACTCAAGGAGAAGCAACAGATGAACTGTGCCAGAATGGACAGAGCGGATTTCCTGCTTCACTGAAATGAAAAGAGACTCAAGGCCTATAGGCTGAAGACAGATGCCCCAACTTTATAAAGGAACTTTGGGTGACTGTCCAGGCAGATAGGTGTCATCTCTGTCCTTTCTAGATTTTAGAAGTCGTTTGCACTTCTGGTTTACTTGGATAAATATTATATCCTTCTGTGGTCTTTGATGTAGTTGAAGATTAGATAGTTATATGTACAGTTTTTCTTAGTCATTTAAAAGATATATTAGATATAAAACTTTAGATTCATAAAGATAAGATAGATGATAGAATATTTTCTTTAATTTTACTAAATACAAATAGACTAGATATTATAACTGTAATTCTTGCCTGATAGCTATTTTGTTATATGTAATTTTGCTATGTTAAAATTGAAACCTTCCTTTTTGATTAGAGAAAAAGGGGGAAATGTGGGAATACATTTGTGCGTACTGTATCTTTAAATAAAGGAGCTGGTTTGGGTCATGGCAGGCGCCATAAAAAAGGTGGGAGGAGAGTCAGTTCAGGTAAGAGAAGCAGGGTGGAGTTAGAGGCAGACCGCGCGGAAGCCGCCCAAGGGACGACATGTAAGGAACACTGGTGAGCTACGGGCTGGGCCCACGTGGCCCGCGGATTAATAGAAATGGGTTGATTTAAAATGTAAGAGCTAGTTAACAATGTGCCTGAGCCATAGGCCAAACAGCATGAACTTAATATAAGCCTCTGAGTTATTTTTGGGGACCTGGCGGCTGGGCAGCTAAGGGGTCTGGCACGGCAGGTCTGTGTGTCTCGGATCTCTGGCTAACCGGGACCCAGAGAAACTAAATACAACAATAATGTACTAAAGAAAATACCTGTTAATAACAAGAAGCTAATACAATCTACATGAAGTGAAAAAAATAAGCACAAAACTTAGTAATAGATTCCAAAGTTGTCATCCCTTTATTCTGTGCTATTTGTTAGCAGTTTTAAACATGATGTGGAGTGAGCTTAAATGACTAATAGAATAATACACAGTGCACACTCTACAATCTAATTACTCAGCCCTGCTGCTTACTCCCGGTCTATCTTATTCTGTTAATGTCAGTTCTTTTGGTCCTTAAAGACAATAGTAGTTGTTAAAATTATTTCATTAGATGGTACAATTTTATAGTTATTTTACAGTATATTACTTGCAGAAAATACTTTATATTTGAACAATAATTTATTCTCTAATTATTTCATAAAGTTAACCACAAAGAATTGACTTCTAAGTGTAATAGCCCTAAAACAATCCCTGTCAATACCTAAATGAACAGTTTTTTTAAAGTTGATCCTATTCATATAGAAGACAAAGTATGTATGCGAGTTATGATCATTTCATACCTCGTCATATGGTAGAAATTTCATTACCAAATGGCACCATTGGAATAAGTTAAAAAAAAAAAAAACTGAAACCTATGTATTAGTGTGGCATGACCAAGAACTGTCTTCCCAATAATAACTCTACCAATTGATTAGAGTGTAGTGCTGACTGAACATTCTTCTCCACATTGATCATTGGGGATTACACATAAATGGCGAAAGTATTTATTATAGGAAGATTTAGAGTTGGAATTCTTATGTTAATCTGTAATCTTAAGAAACCAAGAACAAGCATATGAAGAAAATTTATGAGACTATCTTGTAAGCCTGAGACCAAGATACTTTATCCTAAAATTTAAAGAAACTACAAACAACTAAAATCGTTAGTCTTGAGAGAAATATAGGAAAGAGTTCAGAAACTTAAGGAGTTCTCCTAAAGTGGAAGTGACAGGAATTAATTACAGAAAATATGGCAAGAATTTGAAAGGCAATTTATCAAAAACATACTATGAAGACTTTATAAGTAAAAAATGTCAAACATTGACACGTGATAATATCAATTTAAGTAATACAAAATATGGTTAATTTACTGTATATTTACATATACCTGTGAAAAATATTTTTGCTTTTTATTGTTTCACTAATAGAAAGTTTGTGAAAATTGAAACATTTTTCTTTTTCTTTTAATTTTAAAGTAAAAATCCCAGGCTTGTACTAATCTAATTATTTTATTTCTCCACCTCCAAAGTGTTAGGGTTATAATTACCTGGGTACACTTCTGACAAAAGTTATAACATTTATAATCTAAGAAAGTACTTTATGGCTGAAGCGATGGATCAAAGTTTAAGGGCATGCACTGTTCTGCAGAAGACTGGGTTTGGTTTTCAACACCCGTGTTAGGAGACTCACTACTACTCACAGCTCCCACTCCAGGGTACCTGATGGCCTTCTCTCCCAGACACAAACCCACACAGGCATACACAGAGACACACCGACACACCACACACACAAATAACGGACACATACACATATTTAAATATAGAGCCGAACTTAAAAGCATTATAAAAAAGAAAATTCTCACATAGAACCTTGGCTAAAATGTTGATTTGCTTCCTTTCTTCTACATGTCCTGAACATTTCTCATCCTCTATATTACTAACATCCCTATTTCTAAATGAAGGCAGTGAGGCTCGCTCTTCAGTTTTCTCTTCACTTGTGCAGGACAATGCGATTTGAATATCAAGCATTTAAAAACTGCTTTTATTCTTATTAGCTGTGTCTTCAGGCATAGTCGGCACTTCTCCATCACTGTCTTTTTCCAGTTTACATATTCAGTGTTTCAATGACAGACAAAGGTCAGAGGCCTGTTAACCTTTGAAATCTCCTGCAGATCATGTCAACATGAACACAGGATAAATAAAAGACAAATACAGCAAAGTTCAAGGAGCTTTTAACGTTACATGGCTGCCATCTCTTTGCAGGGAAAGAGTCCTAGGCTTTGGCCTCCTGATTGATTTTGTGTATTTGATTAAGAATATCAGTTTAATTTTTAACTGATAGGAAAAAAGTACAATCTCCACTTTTCTCTCCTTTCAAGTGCATGTGTGTGTATGTGAGAGAGAGTATATATACATATGTATGTTAAATTATGCTTTAAAATATGAAGAACAAATTAAAATGTCCACTATTTGACTAATACAAATTGGAATGGAAAGCTTCTGGAAATTATGATTATTTGTGTGTTTCTCTGTGTGTGTTTATATGTGCATGCAGGAGGCCAGACTTAGAGTTGGGTGTCATTGATTATTGCTCTCCACCTTATGACCTGAGACAGACAGAGTCTCTGTCATTAAGCCTTGAGTTCTCCATTTAAGCTAGGCTTGAGAGCCTATGAGTCCCCATGACCATCCTGTCTTTATACCAACTCCAAAACTTGGGTTACATACATTAGTTACCATGTCTATTTAGTGGGATCTGGAAATCCAAACTCAATTTTCCAATGCTGTGTAACAAACATTTTGCCCACTAAGCCATATCCTTAACCCTGGCAATTATTTGTAAGCATATAATCACAGAAAATACATATTTATGGATGATATTTCTATGTTGTGTCCTCTCACTGGGAGAATGCCACATACATGTGAATATTTTATGTGGATTCAGTAGTTGTGGTAGGCTATTTTTAAAATTGTTTTTACATGGTATTTTTGTCATCATGCATGTTTGTTCACACCTCTTGAAGATTTGAGAGAAGGCTGTCAGATTCCCCTCAATCTGGAGTTACAGATAGTCAAAAATACCTTAGGAGTGCTAGAAATCAAACTCATTTCTTCTGAAAGAGTATCCAGTACTTTCAAAATTTGAGGAATCTTTCTAGCCCTTCGTGGCTTCTTTTTATTTCATGTAAATTGAAGCCAAATGTGAATTTAATGTGTGCTTAAAGGAATAAAATAAATTCCGTGACTTATCTTGGCACTCTGATGTACATGGTGATATGCTGTGGTGTTTCTCATTTATGTTGATACATAGTGTTTTCTCATTTGTGTATTGGTGTATATTAGTATTTCAAATGCAATTAGTGTCTGGTGGTGTCTTATATAGAGGTTGGTGTGTTTGATATCTCAAATGCATGTTTGTGTGTGATGGTGTCTCATTAGTTATTTAAAAGCTTTGTTTACTTTTCTCATTGTTTTTATTACTCTTCTCCATATTTAAAAAAGATTTGTTTTTCTTCTCTTCAGATTTACCAACATTTTCTTCTTCCTGTACAGATATGATCCCGAACAATAAGTTCTTCCTCTACATTTGTTACATGTGGGCTTTCCAGAATTGTTTGCCTCTCTAAATTTTTTCATCTTTAATGGCATTTTAATTTTATTTCAGTATTCTTTTCTTTTGCATTATTTGACTTTTAAATATAACTCCTACTTGTGATTTTAGAGGTTTTTTTTTTTTTTTAGTAAGTCTTAACTCAGCTTTCTAAATGATATGTTGTATCTGTCTCCCCCCTTTGAAAATTTCAGAATCTGATATTAAAGTGTGACACATTTGAAAATCAGATTCTTTCTCATTTACAAAGTTTGGTGATTGATTATTGTTGAATAATATAGCGTTTCTTCTTATGTCAATCCTTTCCAAAACAAAACTCTCCAGCATAAGTGGCATTTGAGTATAGGGTGCTTTGTATGTATTCAAAGCTGCATGAGCCATGAAGTCTTCATAAGATGGAAATCAATGAATACACACAAGCTAGCATGGTAGAAAGTTTGGTTTATAATAATACCTCTTCCTTGCTTATTGAAAAATTTATAGAACAATTACCAAAAATATAAATCTATATTACTGTACATACAATGCTTAAAGAGAAAATGTTGTCTTTACTAGCATATCAAAATGGAAGCTATGTGTTCAAATTTTGTATATATTTAAGTGTAATTTAAATGGTCTGATTTTATTGAATTATCATTATTCATAAATATGATCCTTATTCTATGCACAAAATAATCTTTGGAAATAGGATAATGACTTAAAACATTGTAATACCTAATGTCAACAAAACAAAGAAGAAAATACTGGTAGGGACATAAGTAACAAAAAGATTAAAATATCAAAAACAGATTTCAAGGCTATAAAAGTTAAATTTTCTTTACATATAAATTAGTTTAAATAATCACTTAGCAAAAGTCCAAAATATATATTGAAAAAAAAAACCCTGAGAGTCAGGTCCAACTAGACTAAATAGATGAGTAAAAAGTAGTGGGCACAGAGCCAAGTTTTTTATTTCTCCACAGAAAATAATATCCTAAACTATAGAACATTTGTTCAACTTTTATATGTTTTTTTTTTTGTTTTGATTTGTTTTGTTTTATTTCCCACCCTATTCTCCTCCAAGTTCCTCGCCCCTCTCACCCCTCTCCACTTCTTGTTCTCCATTTCTCTTCATAAAAGGGCAGGCCTCCATGAACAGCAGCCAGCCATGATACATTATTTTGCACTGAGACTAGGCAACTCCTCTTTCTCAACAATGGATTTATCCAGTTTTTAAAACAAATGACTCTAACCTATGGATATTCTAACATCACAATAATATAAAATTAAAAATTAGTGAAATCAGAAGTAAAACACATAGATAAATTCTCACATATGTGATACTTAAGGCCCTAAAATGTCAGGAAAAGAAGAAATGATAATCTAATAAAAATTACAGTGTGCATACAATATATGTATACATACTGAATATAACACAAGTGTGGTAAATGAGAGGTTTATAGCAGTGGATACATATGTAGTGGATTTATGATGTCACATTGTAAATAATTGTCCCACCTATGAGTTTAATAAAAAGTGCTGATTGGCCAAAGGCAGACAGGAATTATGGATGGGGCTACCAGAGTAAGAAAACTCTAGAACAGGAAGAACAGAGCGGAAATGCCACAGAGACTCCAAAGTTGCCAGACAAACCAAAAGATGCAGAGGGCAACTATACTGCTCTGAGAAAAGGTACTGAGCCCCATGGCTGACCAGGATAAGAATCATAGGTTAGTTTAAGGTTAAAGATTTAGCAAGTTATATGCCTAGGCCTTAGGCCGATCTGCCTAAAATTAATGAAAGCATATGTGTGTCTCTGTGGGTCTGTGGGTCTGAAGTTCTAAACCTTGAGGCTCGCCCTTAGAGTCCGGGCCAGAAACTTCTTACTATACACATACATAATCAAGAGAAAACAAAGTGATGATTTCATGTCTTAAGAACATACAAAATAAGGAGCAGGATAAACTTAAAGCTGTCAAATAGAATAATAAAGATTTCATTTCTAGTAGACATATGAAGAATAGAAAAAACTATGTAAAAATCAGAAGTTGTTATCTTTAAAAATTCAAACCTCTACTCCTGATGAATCTTTGTAAAAAGACTCTTGAAGGAATAGATGGCTCAGCAGTTGACTGCGCTTACAGAGAATGTGAATTCAGTCCCTAACAGCCATATCAGGCTGATTACAGCCTCAAATAACTCTAGCTTCAGAGTTTCCAATGCCCTCTCTTGGTCACTGTGGGTACCTAAACACAAATGACATACATACATATGTACAGACATAAAGCATACAAACACAAATGCTCGCATGCAAGCATACACAAATAAATAATATAATAAAGTACTATTTGAACTTTACAAAAAGAAAAACTGCAATTCAAAAATGAAGAAACAAATCAAGTAACTAAATTTTTATAGAAGATAACCAAGTTATACAATGGCCTATAATTAGTTCTGTGTGAGCAAAAAAGGATATTCTAGATTAAATGGACAAATTCTTCTGAGAATTTATATAAACTGACTCAAAAAGAAATAAGATATCAAATTACAGCTTTACTACTAATGAAAGAAAATCTGAGAACCAGATAACATGTGAAATCTACCATCATTTTACTCTAGCTCATTATAAATGACTAAAGTTAAAGGCGGAGTTCCCTAACTTACCTAATGAGATCATCATTGCAGAAATACCCCGGCCAGAAGAGGACTCAAAAGCAAAAACATAAAATTATACCATATGAGAATGAATGTCATAATTCCCAACTAAATATCAGCAAATTTACCACTAGAATGCAAGTGTAACACAGTGAAACCTAACTGAATTTTATTTCTAGAATGCAAATATGATGTAATATTATATTTAGGCAAGGTATCATGCACTATTGGTAGCATAAATGATGGAAGTTAGTGAATATAAATGTACTAGATTGGAAAGTTTTTACGAGTATTTTTATAATCTTCAAACCCTTCCCAGTAAACTCCCTTTTTCCTAATCAATTCCCTCTATCTACCCACCCAACTTTATGTCTTCCATATTTTTAATTTATCAAGTAAGTTGTTCTACTTAAATATTTTTGGATGTGTGAACTTCCATTAGAGACTTGTTTACTTGATAGAGCCTACTATTAACTCTCCCTGTCTCAAAAGCTAAAAATTATCTGCAGCACTATGACTAGGGATAAAATTACATGCTCAACTTTTATCTCTATGCTGGGATTTGATTTACCTAAGGCTTGCACAGACATTGTGTAGTCACAACTACTGTGAGTTTGTATGAATAGCTGTCCTCCTGTGTAACACTTTTTTTTTTTTTATTTACTGGCTTCTTCTGGTTTTTAAACTCTTTCCACTTCTCTTTATGCAAGTACCCCTGAGCTTTTGCCAGGCAATAAGTCTATATGTACTATTTATAGCTGAGAATTCCCAGTCTCCTATTCCCTGAACCTTGGTCAGTTGTGGATTTCTGTGTTAATAACAATCTACTGCAAATAGAAACTTTTAAAAGGAAGATTGACACAAGCATTAATCTATTACTATAATGGTAAGTCATTGGGAGTCATTTTAGTAGCATTTCCATTTAGCTAATAATAGTAACAGGTTCTTCCCTAGGGTCTTTCTTGTCTAGCTTTAGATTCTTACCTTGGTAATGGTACCAAGTATTGGTCATTCATTTTTGGTATGGGACTTAAGTTGAATAAAAAGTCAGTCATAACTCCCATGATATTAATGCCATTATTGTACCATTACATATGTCATGCCAGGCTAGTCATTTTTGTAGTTCATAGTTAAAGAAATCACTTACTTAAAATATAGAACACTGAATAATCAAGGTGTTGTAAAAATTTTGTAAAAACAAGTGTTTGTGAATTGAAGATTGTTTTATAGCATAGAAATAATCAATTCACGAGGAACAGAAGGATAAAATTTTGACAGTATAAGCATTCTGTATTTCTTCCAAGGTACTGGCAACTTCATATTCACTGATGAGAAAGTAAGGTAGAAGATTCTTGTCAATATCAAAACGTAAAAAATAAAGTTTTCAGATTTTATCATTAAAGGATTATTTTTATTTTATGTGCATGTTTGTGACCTGAAGGAGATCATGCTGTTACATTGTAAATAATTGTCCTACCCACTGGTTTAATAAAAAGTTCTGATTGGCCAAAGGCAGGCAGAAAGTTTGGGCAGGGCTACCAGACTAAGAAAACTCTGAGAAAAGGAAGCACAGAGCAGAATGCCAGAGAGAAGCTGGAAGAAGAGGACAACTATGCTGTTCTGAGAAAAGGTACCAAGCTGCATGGCTGAACAGGATAAGAGTGATGGGTTAGATTAAGGATAAAGAGTTAGCAAGTTGTATGCCTGTGCCTTAGGTCAATTAACCTAAAATTATAGTAAGCATTTGTGAGTCTCTGTGTATCTGTGGGTCTGTGGGCATAAACCTTGTGGCGATAAGCCTGAAAGTCCGAGCCAGAAACCTTGTACTACAAATGGCAGCCCAATGTGGGGCATATACATGATATATATACCGACATAAATTCATAGAAAGCTTAAAAACGGTCTTGAGCCCAAAGCAGCCTCTGAATTGTGTCTCTCATGTGAGCCGTGGTACAGAGACACCCTGGTGAAGCATGTGGGCTTGAGAGCTACAATGGCGGGCTTTGGGAGTGCAGCTTATGGTGTAAAAGTTGTTGGTTCCTGAAGTCTCACAGGACCCTCAATATAAGCAAAAAGCTGTAAATGATTTATTTAAGGTTTCTGTTCATAAGGACAAAAAGGGAACCAAATCAAATATGGCTTTCTAGTGGAGGTGTTTTCTTGAATCAGCTCTGTCTTGTGAGTCTTTTAAAAGTCCCTGCTGCCAAATACTTAAATGGAGTTAGTGAGCAACAGATGGCAAAGCTTTACTTGATGATTATACGGACCCTAAATTTCCCCAGAGTAACTGGACTAAAAATCTAAATTCTATGAAATTAGACTAGGAGCTGGGTGGAACCATCCATCCAACCTACTAACCTGGGATCCTGGCAGATTAAAGGTGTAGTCAGAAACAGAAAAAAAAAAAGAAGAATCTGGGTGGAGTCAATCACCCTACGCAAGCAAAGGTGTGGTCAGAGACAGAAAAAGTTAAGAAATAAATATACAGTGAAGACAGTTTTTTGTAAAAATTCTAAGTGGTTTAGAGTGTGTTGAAAATATATGTAGATAGGCTTAGAGAAAGAAAAGAAAAGGTAGAGAAAGCCCTTAAAAAAGAAATAGAGTAAAATAAACAAATAAATAAATAAATAAATAAATAAATAAATAAATAAATAAATAAATAAATAAGCCACATAAAGATGGAAAATACAAAGAGTGTCTGGATACTGTATGTTATTGTCTTATCTTTAAACTTCTTGACTGAAAATGTAATAGTAAAAGTTATAAATGCTGTTTGTTTAATTCAACCTATATAATTTGTAAATGAGTTGACTCTTAAACTGATATCCAAAGACATGCTACTTTGGAGAAGAGGTTATCTTTTTATTTCCACAGAAAATGAGAGGCTATGGATAAAGAACGTAAAGTTTGATAGAGGAAGAACTCCTGAAAAATCTCTAATGGAAATGGATGGACCACATGATTCAGCATTTTAGAACACTTCTGTGAAGTTTCCTGAGCTCTGTATCCAGAAGGATTTCAAGGAGACTGGCTGAGATGACCTAGACTTACAGACTACACCACTAAAGACTTGTGCATAATTGTACATTTTTCTTTGGATTACCATGACATTGCCAATGCCCCCATTCAGCAGGAAGTAGACTAGAGAATGATGCCCACATTCCCAAAACATGGATTATGGGTGTTTGTGTATATTTACAGTGTTGTTTATAAGTTGTTATAGATAAGGAGGGAAAGAATATTAGATTTTGAGTTCTTTTTGTTTTAAAAGAGAAAAAGGGATGTGTGGAAGATTATGCTATTACATTGTAAATAATTGTCCCACCCACTGGTTTAATAAAAAGTGCTGATTGGCCAAAGGCAGGCAGGAAGTGTGGGCAGGGCTACCAGACTAAGAAAACTCTGAGAACAGGAAGCACAGATGAGAACACCAGAGAGAAGTCAGAAGAAGCAGAGGACAACTATGCTGCTCTGAGAAAAGGTACCAAGCCACATGGCTGAACAGGATAAGAGAGATGGGTTAGATTAAGGATAAAGAGTTAGCAAGTTGTATGCCTGTGCCTTAGGCTGATCAACCTAAAATTATAGTAAGCATCTGTGTGTCTCTGTGTATCTATGGGTCTGTGGGCATATACCTTGTGGTGATAAGCCCAAAAGTCCGGGCCAGAAACCTCGTACTACAGTGACACACATTCATATAGGTGCCAGAAGGAACCCCCCCTCCCAAAAAAAGCAGAAAACAATTTTAGTTGCCGGGATTTGTAAGATAACATGTGAGTACTGGGAACCAAACCTGGGTCTTCTGGAAGAGCCCCAAGAACTCTAAATAGTGAGAAGTATCTCTAGATTCACTTTTGCATTTTTAATACTGTAAAATTTGTGTCTATGTGTATGATACATGCATGCAGGTGCTCACGGAGGCTAGAGAAGGTGCCACAAATTCTGGAGCTAAAGTTACTGATGGTTGTGAGCCTCCCAACATGGGTTATTTAAACCAAACACTATTACTCTGGAAGAGCTTCAATCAATATTAATTACTTTCTAGTTTTCCCAACACATCTTTTAAAAAGATATTTAAAAGTGCAATACAGAATACAGAATGATTTTCAAAGTTAATAGAAGACCTTATAAAGCAAAAGACTTGGTATAACTGTTTACCTTACCAGGCATAATGTCTCAATTTGTCGTCATATATTGAACTGGTGAGATACTGAACTGATTCAGTAAGGCTTCAGGCACATATTCTACATCCTCAACTCTGGTGTATTTCACAACAAAAGTGAAGTCTCAAAATTAGGTTGAGAAAAGTGGTTATAATGCTAATATTAAAAAAGTCAAAGATGTAGGAATGTGTTTAATCAGAATACTAAAAGAGATACCTGAAAAGACAGAGCAAAATTATTGAAAAGCATTCAAGAAGAGAAATACAAACATACCTCATCTTTACATACAGGGAAAACTACATACTTCCATAATGGTAGCACATAGAAAATTGAAAATATGATGCATAAATATCATTAGAAATCAACATAGAACATTATGATAAGTATAGATATAATATAACCCCAAACATATCTTTATAAAATTTACAAATATAAAGGTTATAAATGACTTGTTTAGACACTATGCCTATATTTTCTTTCTTTGAAATGTGCTGACTTTTGTCCAATGTCTCAGCGAACCTCTTGAATTCCACCTCCAAAGTGTTAATGTCTGCCTCATCAGGGCTCACCTGAATTTGCTTTTTATGTTCCCTAGACTTCTTGAGACAAATTCTGATCATTGGTCCAGTGAATTCTGTGCTTCTTTTTGAAGGTTCAACATGTACAGAAAATCTCTGTCCTTTAGAAGATTCCTACAAGGGAAAATCACATGCTCTTACATAAACCGCACTGTTGCTTTTTCATAGACTGTAAGGTATCATTGGGTGGAATGCTATGCACATACAGTTCTACCCTCAAATGTCATGCATATAGATCTAAGTAGCCACTCACAAGAATGTCATATCACCTTCTCCTCTCTTAATGAATGTGTATTATATTTTGTATTTTGTGGCCATGAAGATGTGTGGCGGGATTAAGGTGTCAGCTGATAAGGTCATAAAACACTTCCGGGACCCTGGAGGGGGTGTGGCCAACCTGGAGGGGGTGTGGCCAACCCCATTGATAAGTGGCTGCTGGGACACAAGGATCTCTCTTCCTGGTTCCTGGCTGCTGGCTGCTGGACAGACAGAATCGGAATCCATCGTGCTTCCATCGCTCGTCCATTGCTTGGATACGCCAGTCCTTGTTCAGGTGCCACCATACACTGTTACTAATATTGTGAGTGTTAATTTATATTCTAATAAATATTAATTTTGGACTGGTGCCTTGAAAGTAAAACTCCATCTACAAAGATGTCTCATATATAAAAGAACTAACTTCCAAGCAAAGTTGACTTCAAGGAGCTACATGGTGAGAAACAATTCTCAAAATTATCTGATGGCCACAACACACAGCTTCTAGATTAATTTAGTTATTTTTGCTTTGTCAGCTGGTGTGCACACGTGTATTCAAGCATATATGTGTGTATGCTTTGTGAATACGGACTTGTGTCTATATGTCCCTAAATGTACATAATGCACATATATTTTTATACAGATATGTGAAGCCCAGTTGTCTTTCTTAATTATTCTCCATGCTGTTTTTTGTCACCAAGTTTCTCATCAAGCCTGAACCAAAACATTGCCTATGATAGCTGGCAGGGTCCCATTCCTTTCTGCCTCTTCAGAATGGAAATAATAGACATTTGCAGCATTTGCAGCATTTTATATAGTAAGCACCCCAACTCAGAGTTTCATGCTTGCATGACAAATATTTTATTAATCAAGTCATTCCCCCAGCTCCATTATATGGTTTAATTTGCCTTACAAAGTTTTGTTTTGAAATGAAGGATAAAGTGAAGTCATCATGCATCTGAGGCAAATGTTCTGTAGCTCCAGCCTATGTTTTTGTTTTTTTTAAAAAAATTCCATACCAGTCAGAAACTGTGAGTGATCTACCTGCTAGGGGAACTGACCCTCCCTAGATCCTGGTCTTAAAAAGCCTTTCCACAGACTGTTTCCTTAAAGAAATCAAGAAAAAGAAAATAAAAAAAAAATAATTGAGGAAATAAACAAATTCCTTGAAGAATGGTAAGGAAATCATGAAAAAAAAATCTGAACAAGTATGTGAAAGAAACTATCAATAGCATGAATATTAAAATAGAAGCAATAAAGAAAATACAAACTGAGTGGATTCAGGAAATGAATAATCATGGTAAGCAAACAGAAACTACAGACACAAACAACACCAACAGAATACAAGAGATAAAAGATAGACTCTTAACTAAAGTGTTATATTTCAATATTTCTAATATAAGTAATCTGGGACACCATAAAGAAATAAAAACATAAGAATAAGAGTAATAGAATAGTGCAATATGAAGCTTTTGGCTTGGACTAGCCCTGACATCCTGACCTGCCTGCAGCCCTGCTGATAGCTAGTCCCCTCAAAGAGAGTCAGATGCTTATATTAATTATTGGCTGCTGCAAATCCAATATTTTGTAACACAAGCCCTCATGCCACTCCATCTCTGTTCCATGGCCCACATCAGAGACACAACTTGAAAGCTGGTTTTGGCTCTGTTTCTGTGATCCAGACCCCATTTTAAGCTTTTTCAGGCTTTATGTTGGTGTATATGACACATGCTGGTGTGCCATTTGTAATAAGTTGTTTCTGGCTTAGACTTTCCAGCCTATGCCTGAGGTTCAGACCCACTTGCAATGCTGCTTTGGCCTAGCCCTGAATAATCACACAAAGACATATTAATTTAATGCTTATTGACCTATGGCTCAGTCATTTTGCTAGTGCTTTCCTCCTAACTCATCCTATTTTCACTCATCTGTTCAGCCATATGGTTTGTTACCTTCTTTTTTTTTTTATCAGAGCAGCATGGTTGTTTTCTTTCTTCTATGTCTGCTTGTGTCTCCACTGTTATCACTCTGGTGTATCTGCTAGTGTCTTTCTGGCATCTCTCCCTTGTGCTTTCTGTTGCCAGAGTTTTCTTAGTCTGGTAGGCCCTCTCACATTTACTGTCTGCCTTCTGGCCAATCAGTTCTCTATTAAACCATGAGGAGGGACAAATATTTACAATGTAACAGAACATTATCCCATTACAAAATAAGAGGAGGAATCTCAGGCAAAATTTTGAAAACATTTCTCAATCTCAACTTCTAGTCTATACCCTGCATACCTATTTTACAGATGTGTCTAATTTCAAGGTACAAACAGAATCTAAATGCTGTGTTCTATCAGATCATGCCATTCTCCTTTCTTGTGTTTTTTTCAGAAGACCCAATAGTAAAATCAGTCAGTACATTCCATTTATACACTTGACTAAGGTGAAATATATCTTCTAAAGAGTAAAACTTGTTTCATTTCTCATTTTGGGTTACTCCTTTACTTCTTTATCATTTCTTTGAAATTTTTAGAAAAAGACATCCTATTTATTATCATATCATAAGAAATTCATTGAATAAATATATCCAAAGAAATCTCCTTTTTATAGGTAGATATTCATAGCAAGAATGCTCAATAATTCATTTCATGCAAGAACTGTTTAATATGTATGTGGGCCCAATTGCATGTATACATGTGTGAACCAGCATGAAAAGATCAGAAGTCAACCTTGGATATATTTCCAAATTCTATCATTTTTTTAGGCAGGGTTTCTTACTATCCTGGTTGCCTCAGTATACTATTCTGACTGGACAGAAAGCCCCAAGAAATTTACTTGTTCTACTCTCAGATTTGGAAGAATGCCACTATGCCCAGTTTTTTTTTTTTCTACTAAACGTGGGTACTAAGGATCAAACTCATATCTTCGTGTTAACTTTTCTGAGCCATCTTCCACAATTATTTTTGATTCTTTGTCAATATATGATGACACTATCATTTGCTCACTCATGAGTTGTTGCTTACATCCTTTGTCATCTTTTGCATTAAGTCTAAGCTAACCTTCCACTCCTACTCTAGAAGAATAAACAGTTGAAGACATAGTAGTATACTTTATTTTATCTGCATTTTATCATCAGACTCACTCATAAAACACTGATTGTTCATCATGTATGACAAACCACAGACAAAAAAAATGTAACTGTGCATATCAAATATAAAAACAGGTTAACAAGCACTACTATGTAGTGTTCCATACCCCTCTGGCTGCCACAACAGGTATGAGAGAAACTTGAATGATCCAGCTCCTAGCTGTAAACTACTGCTTTGATTCAGTTTATCTCATTATCTACTTTCCATTAGAACAAGTTGTTCTCAACATTTAAAATACTGCAGTCCTTCAATACTGTTCTTCATTTGTAGTGACCTACAATGCAAAAATTATTTCCATTCCTTCTTTATAAGTGAAATATTGCTACTGCTATAATTATAATGTAAAATATGATACATAGGATATCTGATATGTAGGATTCTGATATACAACTCCATATAAAAGTATTTTTGACCCCCAAAAGGGAGTCATGACCTATAAGATGAGAACCATTTTAGAGTTTTACTCAAATAAATGATCCATTAAATCATGAACTAGGATGATTCTTATAATTGGATATTTACAGGTTGTTTAGATTTTTTTGGTAGAAATTTTTTAATAGTTATTTGGAACAATGCCTATACTCTAAACATCAACATCAGATGTTAAAGCTTTAAGAAATTTCCTGGCCCCCTTTATTTAGGCAATTAGTAATTACTTAGATTTAAAGCTATGACTTGTCTTCAATTCTTTGTGTCAAGTCCCCCTTTTCTTCATCTGAAGAGATTATCTGTTTGAAATTGTATGCATTACATAGAACATAGTGGATATCATGGCTAATATAATTAATGTTGTAGAAACTACTTAATTTGACTATTTTTTTGCAATAGCCATATGGCATTATTGTCAAAAGAAAGTGGAAGTGTAAATTTACATGGAGAAGGCACTGGAAGAAGCTATGCAAAAAGGGGAGTACTCACTGGCTCTGTGGTGGCAAGATAAAAAGCATATGCCCATACTCAGTGCTCCACTCTATGAATAAAGTGATAGATGCCTATCTTCACACTATTACATTCTGTAAAGGAATAATGTTGCTCATAAAGAACTTCTTCAAGGATAAAGTTTTTTAGTTTCTAAGACCAAAAAAGTATTTCTTTTTCTATTGTATTCTTTTCTCTGAGACACTGTAGGTCACCACTAAAACTCACTTTAAAGAATTTGTCTCACAAAGATAAAACAGGATGAGAGTAAGTGCTATTTTTCAGTAAGAAAACCCATGCAATTGAACCACATAGATTTTCTGACTACATATACTTTTGTACAATAAATCTACTATTAGGGCTTAAGTCAGATACATTATTACTCACCTACAATAAAGACTAGCATATTTAAATTAAGAATAGGCTTTTAGAGTATTACATAGAGCCATTTAATAAATAACCAACAAGAATTATATATAGTTTCATCCCATGGCATAGAAAATGTTTTAGATTCATAGACACTGGATACAATGCTTAGCTCATGATATCATAATAAGGACAACACAATTGAAGCAAAGAGACACTGAGAAAGCTAAGGTCACAAGGTTTATTTTTGTCAAAGAGCAGGCCATGCCACTATTATAGCAGTGGAAAAGTTTTGCCAGACTAGTCACTACTGCAGCTCACAGTGTTCAGGGCTGAGTGAGAATGATTACTTTTTTCCTCTATTAGGTTATGCAGCAACTTCTAGCACTATGAAACCTGAACAGTACCTTGAAGCTTGATGTCTCTGTGTTTGTAATATCAAGGAAGTGCTATATACAGCAATGTGGTTTTTTCACCAACTTCTGGTAAATCAAGAGCAATAGTAATAGCCTGTAATGTTTGTGAGTTATTTTAAACTCACTGGCCAGCAACTTATAAAGAGGTGACTCATTCATGATCCAGGGATTTTTTTATTTACTGGCATGGGGTATTTAATTATGCCATTATACTTACTTTTTATGGTAACACAATTTGTAAATTAGATATAAATCTTTAGTCTTTCAAAGATAAGATAGATGATAAAAATATTTTTTGATTTTGATAAACACAAATAGACTATATAAATTATAACTACAATTGTTACTTAACTTTTTGGTTATATCTAATTTTACTATGTTAAAATTAAAAACATTTTGATTAGACAAAAAGTAGAAGTGATATGGGATATCTTTCTGTATGCTGAGACCATGCTCATTACCATTGGTTAATAAAGAAACAGTTTTGACCTATGGCTAGGCAGCTTAGAGACAGTCAAAAATCCATATAGAAATACAGGAGAATAAAGACAGTGTTTAGGAGATATGATCCAGCCACCCAAGAAACAAGAAGTAAAAGTACTGGTAAGCCACTAGCCAATTGGCAAGACATAGACTAATAGAACTGGATTGAATTAAGTTATAAGAGCTAGTTGATAATGAGCCTGAGCCATTATAGCAACCTATATTACATTGTTAGATGAACTGAATAAGTATACTACTTTGAACAAGCATAAAGATATTTGTACAGTAACACAATTAATCCCAATATACACAAGTTGTATACAATATACAAAAATCCAATCCAATGTAAAATATTTAAAGCTAGTAAATACTTTTAAAAGAAGATTCAATAATCTATCCTTATATCCTATATATCTGCATCCCCTTTCTCTTTCTATTTTTTAACACAAATCCTGAATCTAATTGTTCTTGTTGAACTTTAATCTAACCATAACAATTAACAATTTTGAACCGATTAACCTAAACAATGACAATCACCCATAACACATTTAACAACAAAAACAACCCACCCCATCTCTGGTGAATGTGGGCATCATGTTCTTAAATTTACTTCTTGCTGCCTGGAGGTGATGACATCTTTTGGGGATCCTGAAAAGAAAAGTTTTGTTAAATGTCAAGTCCTGAAATAAGTATCTGTTTCATTTGTTGTCCAGTTTTTGCAGAACAGGACAGTGTACAGCTTGTATCAAGTCCTGGTTATAGTAGACTTGGAAGCTGGTTCATCTCAATGAGCTGCCTCAAAATTGTCTTGAGCTGTTTGTAGTCCAAATATGATCTTTGGTTGGTATTTGTCAGCCTAGTGGCTTTGTCAGAGCTCATGTGAAATCATAGTTGTGGGCCCCCAAGTTCAGTTTGGATATTTCAAGTTCACAGTTAGGCATTGTCATGGATCACTGCAAAAAAACTAATAAGAGACTAAAACTCAAACAATGTAAAAGAAACTAAATATATAACTATTTATTCAGCATAGGATTAATAACAATAAAATAGTCCCTTGTTTTTTTGTTCTTCTGTCCCATATCAGGTGGCTCTTCTGATATGATACAGAGATGTTATATTTTCCTTTAACAAGTATGCTTAAGTTTAGAGAAAGACAGTGCCACACTCCAACCTAAAAGCCACCTTTAAATTATAATTAAGCTGGGACTTCCAGTTTTTTTTTTTTTTTTTTTTTTTTTTTTTTTTTTTTTTTTTTTTTTTTTTTACAGAAAACTGGGTATTTCCAGTTTTCTGTAAAGACAAAAACAGAAACCTGCCACCACCTTTTGTTTCTATCACACAACTTAAATAATTGTAATATGGGTGGATGAGCAATCAATTCTTAGTTTCATGAAGTTTCTCTGGTTCAAATTGAGTCTTTACTAATTTTCATGGTATCCATAACTTTTCTTCACCTGTGGAAACAAAAACAAAACCCCTTCCTCAACATAGCACATACCCTGGCTTCCATTCAGAGGTTATTACATTTTTGAAGTAAACAGGCTGATTCAGTTCAGCTGTTTTTTCTACAGTCCAATGCCTTTCAGCAGCTGTTGTTCCTTTCTCATTAGCATTGAGAAAATTTCAAATTAATAAAGCATCTTTGATATATTCCTTTCTGTTTATTTAGCATATTGTTTAGTGTTCGATTTGATCTCTCAATGACTGCTTACCATGTAGGATTGTATGATATTCCTGTAATATACTTTATGTTATAATAAACAAAAATGTTTCATTTTAATAGAGACATATGCCAGAGCATTGTCATTCTTAATTTGTATAGGTATTCCAATGATGGCCATAACTTCTAGCAAATGTATGATTACAGAATCAGTCTTCAGAACTCAAAGCAGTTGCTCATTGAAGTCCTGGAAACATATCTATTGTATGATGGACATATCTTAATTTACCCAATTCTGTAAAATGAAATGCATCCATCTGCATAGCTTCATTTCTACATATACCTTTAGGATTACTTCCTCCTGGCAATGGAGTTTGATTATAAAAAGAACAGGTGGGTAACCTTTTTACAATTTCTTTGGTTTGTTTCCAAGTGATAGAGAAATCTTTTTTGTTAATCCTTTGCTATTGATATGATGTCTTTTATGAAATTTTGAGGCCTCTAGTACATTTCCTATTAATAATTTATCAACTTCAACATATCTAGTGCTAAAGGTCCTGGTAGACCAATATGGGATTGAATGTGTGTTGTATAAAAGGGATGATTTAGTTCTAATTTTTCTTGTAACTGAATAAATAATGAAGTTAATTTTGATTTATCATTAATAAAATCAGCTGTTTCAATGGATAGGGCAACCTTTTATGCATACTAAAAGTCAGTGACTATGTTAAGAGGTTCTATAAAGTCCATTAATACCATTATGATAGCATGTGATTCTGACTTGAACAGAATTATAAGGGCTTTGAGATACTTTACTTATATGTTCTGATTTGTAACCTGCCTTTCCTGATTTGTTTGCATTGGTATAAAATGTAGGGGCTCCAGAAATTGGTTGGTCTTGTACAATACAAAGGAGAATTCAATTAGTTTTCTTTAGAAATTCAATTCTTTTGCTTTGAGAATATTTGTTTTTAATATCTCCAAAAAATTACTGCAGGCTCTATATCAGGGTTCACTTTCTACCAATAATTGTTCAATTTTTTCATTAGTTAAAGGTACAACATTTTCTGCTGGGTCCATTCCTGTCAATTGACAAAGTCTTAATTTTCAATTAAAAATAAATTCAGAAATCTTTTCCATGTATGTTTTTAACTTCTTACTCGGTTTATGTGTAAGAAATATTCAATCCAATATAATATTTTCCCTTTACATTAAGATTCCTGTAGGAGAATGCTTAGAGGTCAAGATAACTAGAATGCAATTAAGGTCTGGATCCATATGATCTACATGTGCCTCCTCTAATTTCTTTTACACCAAAGCCAACTATTTCTCAGCTTCAGTTAACAATTCTCTCGGACTATTTAGGTCCTTGTCACCATTTAAGGTTTTGAACAAATTATTTAGTTGATAATTTTTAATTCCAATAGTGGGTCATAAGTTGGTAATGTCTCCTAGTAGTCTTTGAAAAGTGTCTTCAATCTATCTCTCCTGATTTGTAACTTTTGGGGCCTAATTTTTGTTGGCCCATTTTATAGCCTAAATAATTAATGTAATCCCCTATTTGTATTTTTTTCTGGGGCAATTTGTAATCCCAAAGGAGGCAAAATTCTTTTCATTTCTTCAAAAATTTTTTCTAAGGTATTTGAATCAGTCAACAAGATGTTGTCTATGTATAGATAAAGTATAGATTGTAGGAAATTGTTATGTATTTGTTCTATCAGCTTTTGTACAAAATACTGGCACAGAGTAGAGCTATTCAGCATTCCTTGAGGGAGGACTCAATGGTATCTCTTTACAGGCTGAGAATTATTATAAGTGGGCACTGTAAAGGTGAATTTTTCTTTGTCTTGTTCTTGTAAAGTATTGTAAAGAAATAGTCTTTTAAATAAATAACCATAATAGACCATTCTTTAGGTAACAGAAAAGGCAAAAGAATCCCAGACTGTAGAGATCCCATTGGCTGTATCACCTTGTTTCTTGCCCTTAGGTCTGTTACCAATTTCTACTTCTCAGATTTCTTTTTAATAACAAATATAGGAGAATTCCAAGGGCTGGTTAATTTTTCTATATACTAAGCATTTAACTGCTCCTGTACCAGCTACTGTATGGCTTTCAATTTCTCTTTTGTTAGAGGCCATTGATGAATGCATATAGGCTTCTCTGTTAGCCATTTTAGAATTAATGCTGTGGGTGTTTTTGAAAGATTGGCACTTCTTTTGCCTTGCTTCTCTATAACCTGAATGGTCTATGACTTTCTCATAATACCTTCTAATGTTTTTTCCATAAAAATGTGCTAGTTTATGGCTTATTTCTGTGTTTGGAGGAAGATTAATCTGTGTGTTCCACTGTTGCAGTAAATCCCTTCCCCATAAATATAGCAATGTCAGCCACATATGGCTTCCGTATTGCCCTCTGTCCTTCTGATTCTAACACTCAAGCCATCTTGCACTCTGTTTTACCTGGGATATCGATCCAATATCCAGAAACTGAACATTTAAATCCTGAAGGGGCCAACTTGAATGCCATGACTCTGGTGAGATGATTGATACATCTGTGCCTGTGTCCAATAAGCTTTCAATAATGACATCATTTATTTGTACCTTTTGTTTTGGCCTTTGTTCATTGATAGAAACTTGCCAAAGTATTTGATTTTTAATTTTTCCTGAATATTTTTCTTTTTCTGTAAATTTTTTATCATCATGTAGTATATCTTTTTATAATAGGTATTAATTTTTATAGTTGTTCTGGGAATATGTTTCCTTCACAATGGCAGGGTAAGATTGGATTGGATTTAATATGGGGGCTTTCAAAAGGGTGTTGCCTTGTCTGTCCCTTATTCATCTGTACTCATTTGTCCAATGTCTTCCTTTCCCACATCTTCTGCATTCTCCAGAAGGGAGGGGTGTTCTCTTGGGATTATTCCTATCAAAAGCACTATTTCTGGGAATGTCTTGTTTGCAGTCTCTTTTTATGTGACCTTTCCTTCCACAATTGTAACATTTAATATTTTTACATTTTCTTATACATCTTGAAATAAACTCACCTACCCAATTATCATCACTGTCATAAAACTCTAGATTAATTGTCTCACAAATCCAATCCTCCAAAGGCACTGACCTTGCTTTTAAAGGTCTAAGTACTTTTCTACATTGTGCATTAGCATTCTCAAAAGCCAGTGATTCAATGATTATTTGCTTGGTTTTTGAGTCCAGTACCATTATGCTTGCTGCTGCAGTTAATCTGTTCAAAAGGTCTGTAAAAGTTTCTTTTGGGCTTTGAATTATTTTTGTAGATGATTTAGTTTTATTTCCTATTTCTTAAATCTATTACTAGGCATTTAAAGTTGCCATGTGACATAAATTCAGAGTATGTTCATTGTATAAAGACTGACTTTCAATATCAGCATAATCTCCCTCCCAAAGAAGTTGGTCTTGGGAGACTTCTATGCTTCTGGCCCTGCTTCTTTGTTTTATTGTTTTAGCCTCCTCCCTCCACCATGATTTCCATCACATAAGTGACCCTGCCTTTAGCACTGCTATAACCATATCTAACAAATTTTTAGGGGTGACCTGGTTACAGCATGACCAGGAGTTCAACACTTGTAAAACAAATGTTGAATGCACCCCATATGTTACAATTGCTTCTTTTATTCTTCATAATTTTAACATTTGTACTGGATCTCAGCTAGCTTCTGTATCATCTCTATCATTCTTCATTTTTAAAAGGTTATTGGGTATATTAATGTTGCCTGTTTTTGTCTAATTTTAGATGACCTTGCTGAAATTGGTTTTCCATATTCCTCTGTTTGAATTTGAGCATCTTTGTGTTCTCTCTTGACAGGGTTTTTAAAGACCCTTTTCTTTGGATTTATATTAATCAACTTTTTAAGTGATAACATAGAAATCAAACACAAAATATTCATAGTAAACAGTATGATAAACATTATGATAGTTCCATATACCTTATTTTTGTTTTCCTTCACTGGTTTTAATACCAAATTGTCTAGCAAATGATCACAGTATGACCAAGCACCCTCCGCTGCCTTAAACAAATTTCCTCATTTAAAAAAAATTGACTTACTCACCAATTGTTGTCTGTTGATGATTCATTGATTGTGAAGTGGGGAAGCTACCTAGTGTGATAGCATCCCATGGAGGGGTCCAAAGAAAAAAAAAGAAACAACCCAACAAGGGAAAGAGACCACTGTCTGAAAAACTTACCAAGATGATAATCAAATGGAAACACATATGGCCAGTAGGCATAAGACTGGAGCTTAATTCAGAACTGAAATTCTAGCCAGCCAGTAATTATTCCTCTGGTCATGTGTTTCTCTTTCTGGCAAGCACTATTTTTTGTGTAGGGAGGGGAGGAATTCATGCCCCACATTGGGCATCAAGTGTTGCATGAATAATGGAAACTCAGGACCAGATCTCTGGGAAAGTCGGAGATATTAGAGCGAGTAAACATCACAATCAGATCTTACCCAGCTGTCCTCCAGCTTCCTAAGCCTGTCTCCTCCTGGCTTCTTCTGCCTGCCTTAAATCCTCTGTTTGCTCAGTTAAGATGTGGCCCCACCACTGCAGCCTGGAAGCCCGGAACTCCTTCTGTAAACTAAATGACATGGAACTCAGTTTGAATCAAGGGCATAGGTGACCACTGTCAGGATACTCCCTGTGCTGGGATTAAAAGTCTGAATCACCACTCTCTGATCCTCTTTGACTGACTGTGGTTAGATCCCTCTGATATCTCCAAATATTTTATTATATGCCCAAAGAGACAACTTTGTACTGGCTTAAAAACAGACTCGTGCATCAATGGGATCTAATTGAAGACACTGATGTTAATCCACACTCTTTTACACCAGATTTTTGACAAAATGTACAAAAGTATACAATGTAAATAAGATAGCATCTTCAACAAATGGTGCTAGAACAGCTGGATTGTGTTATATAGAAGAATCTAAACAGATCAATATATATTATTCTGCCTAAAACTCATTCCAAATGGATCAAATACCTCATCATCAACCCAGTTACACTGAACTTAATAGAAAATGAAATGGAAAATATCTTTGAACAAATTGACAAGAGTCTACCTCCTAAATATAACACCAGTAGCACAGATACTGAAAGTAATAATTAATAAATCTAACCTCCTGAAACTGATAAACTTCTGCAAGGCAAAGAACATTATCAATAAGATAGCATAAAGAGTGCAAAATGATCTTCACCAACCCTACATCTGAAAGAGAAATGCAAATTAAAACAACTCTACTTTAAGATACCATCTTACACCTGTCAGATTGGCTAAGATTAGTAACACAGATGACATTCTATGCTGGAAGAGATAAGGAGCAAGGAGAACACTCCTCCATTTCTGGTGAGAATGTAAGCTTGTATAGCTACTTTAGAAATAAATATGGTGGTTCCACAGAATACGATATCAACCTACCACTCACTGTTTGGCATATACCCAAAGATGCACATTCTTACCCCAAGGACAACTATGTTCATAGTAACATTATTAATAATAGCCAGAATGACCTAGATGCCCCTCAACTGAAGGATGGAATTTAAAAATGTGATACGTTTACACAATGGAGTACTGTCCATCATGAAAAAAAATGACATCCTGAAATCTGCAGGCAAGTGAATGGATCTGGAGAGTGTCATTCTGAGTAAGATAACACAGACGCAGTATGATAAATATAGAATGTACTTATTCATAAGTGGGTTTTAAACCCAAATCAAAGAGTAACCAGGCTACAATTCATGACCACAGAGCAGGTAGGTAATAGAAAGAATTTAAGAGAGACATCCATTCATCTACCTGAGAAGGGAAAATAGAGAAAATCTCCTAAGTAAATCGAGATCATATGGGGGAGAGGGAGCAAGAGAAGTGGCAAGAGAACATGAGAGAACGCAATGATTAAATGGGGCACTGCAACAGAGGGAGAACAAAGAAATAGATATCTTGATAGAGAGAACCATTGTAGGGTTAGAAACCTGGTACTAAGGAACATCCAAGAACTCACAAGATGACCCATGCTAAGAATCCAAACAATAATGGAGAGGATACCTATACTGCTATTCCACTATAATCAAATGAATGAATATCCACCCTATTTGTCCTGACAGAACCTTCATCCAGCAACTGATAGAAGTAGATACAGAGATCTATAACTAAACACTAGGTTGAGCTCTTAGTCCCACTGAAGAGAGGGAGAAGAGATTATATGAGCAAAGGGATTAAGATTATAATGAGGAAACCACAGAGACAGCCGACTCAAGCTTTTTCCTAACTAACTCTGAATTGACTATTGATGTAGATGTACCTTTATGGAAAGGAACTAAACCCTTTGAATGTAGATAACTGTTAAACAGTGTGGACACTTTGTGTAGCCTCTTACAGTATGACCAGAACTTATTTTTGGTGCATGAACAGACATCTCTGAGCCCATTTTCAATAGAGGAACATATAACTTTAACTGGATACTGGAAAGGGACTTATTCCTACCGCAATTAGGTATGCCAGACTGAACTGACTTACTCTATTAATCCTTATCATCTCTGAGGAATGGATAGTGAAATAGGGTGGGGGAGAGTTGGGAATAGGTGAGGGAGGGGGAGCAGTGGTTGGTATGGGAAAATATTTTAATAAAAACCCCACATATGCACACATGCATATCATATAAAACATAAACATACATGCACACTTTCATATACCATACACACATACATGTAAATATACACAATGAATTCTCACACTAAACACACACATGTATGAACATTCACAGGAATGTGGTAGGATTCAGGTGTCAGCTGATAAGATCCAAGGATGCTTATCCAGGGTCCCGGGCTCCTGAGGGGGAGTGGCCAACCCCATTGATAAAAGGCTGCTGGGATGTTGGGAAGGCGTGTTCTTTCTCTCTCTTTTTTAAATGTTATTTATTTATTTATTTGTTTGTTTGTTTGTTTGTTTGTTTTTTGTGTTCCCTGGCCAGGAATCAAACCTGGTGATGGTGAGAGCACAGAACCTTAACCATTAGACTAAGGCCACTCCCCCTTCAGGAGCCCAGGACCCTGGATAATCATCCTCTGATCTTATCAGTTGACACCTGAATCCCATCACACAGGAACGCACCCACACCCACACAGAGACACATGCACAACAACACACATTTATAGTCTTCTTATATAAAAATGACAAATATAATCAAAGTCAAGAAAGCACGTCTATTTACAGTAGCCTAAAAAATTCTTGGAAGATTTAGTAACTACAAGATTTGAATAATAAAAGGTTAAAGACATCATAGAATGAAACTAAAGGCCACAGACACAAGAATATTGAAAGACTTTGCATATCCATTGATTAGAAGGAATAATATTGTGGAAATTATCACTCCACTAATATAGCATAATTTCAATTCAATTTTCCATCAAAATAGCTGTGTAATTCACAAAATTTCAAAAATATCTTAAATTTTATATGGAAACACAAAAACTAAACCCAGGAAAACCAAATAAACCTGGAAAATGTAAGAGGATAGACATATCAAACAATTCCAATAATTCAGCTTATACTATAGGGCTGTACAATAAAAGAAAAAGTACAGGTATAAAAGTGGACTCATTAATCTTTGAATAAGTTGAGTACTCCATTTTTGTTCATACTCCTGAAATTACCTAATTTTAAAAATGGGACCCAAAGTACACACTGAAAAATAAAAATTTAAAAAAAAAATCTTCAACAAGTGGTTCTATTCAAATTAAAAAGCATCATCTATAAGAGTAAAACTGTAAGCTTATTTTTCATCCTGAACAAAACTCAACTCCAGATGTCCAAGACAGTATGAATCTGGTAGATAATACAGAAAAGAATGGGCTTCAATATATAGTTACTAGGAAGAATTTATTTGAAAAGAACCTTTGTCCTGTAGGCATTAAGACTAACAATTGGCAGATGTGATCACTGGGAACCAAAATGCTTGTGTGGAGCACAAAATACCATCACTTGAGTGAAGAGGCAGCCTACAGAAGAAAAAAAATATTTTATCCAGATATATCTCTGACAGAGGCTAAATACCCCAAATATTCAAAGAACTTACAAAATAAATATTGTAAAAACAAATAACTCAGGTAAACCATAGGGCAAGCAGAATTTAAATGATGAACTTTAAAACAGAAACATAAGTGTCTAGAAACAAGAAAATGTTCAACATCCTTAGGCATCAAGAAATATACATTAAAACTATGTTGTAATTTCATCTAACCACAGTCAGAAAGGTCAAGACAAGCTTTAGACAATAGAAGCTAGGAGAATTAATTTTATTTCCATGGTTCTACCCCACATGTTTTTTAAGATACACAGTAATTTGGGGTTTTACCTTCTTGTTAACTTGACCCAAGACAGACCATTCCTGTTAATGCCTGATGATATCTGCTTTTGTTGAATATTTTATTATCACAAGTATTGGTAGGGACAACTACATTCAACAGTCTCATATCTTGTAGTATAAGCCATAATCAAGAGAATAAATCCATTGGTACAGAATATCATTGACAAATCCATTGAGAACAAAAGTGCAACGGTGACAGAGCTTCTTCTGAATCTGTTCAGTGTAGGCTGGTGCTAGATGTATACAGTAGGTACCAGAACAGTGATAAATACAGGATATGCATGCATGACCAATTACAATATCTGTACTTTAAATATATCATGTATTTCCCTTTTATTTCATGGTATTGTTCATAAGCCTCAGTGGTGAAGGCCATGGTGGTGCATGCCTTTAAATCCAGCAAGGAAGAGGCAGAGACAGGTGAATTTCTTTGAGTCCAAGGTCAACCTTAAAGTAAATTGCAGGAAACTGGTATTATATGGTGAGACCTTGTCTCAATTTTTTTTAATCCCCTTAGTGTTCTGTGAGATAGTATAAAAATGTAGATTATATATTCAAATCAGAATTTTACATTTAAGATTTTAGAACTGGTAAACCACACCAGTGGTTTTGTGAAACTTCATTTGTGCAATTTTCCTAAAAAAAATTCACAATATAATTTGGTCTTTTGGCTGTAGCCAAGATTTGTATTTAATTAGTGATGAGTAAAATATTAAGATTTCAGTATTATATAAGATTATTTTCAATGTTTCAAATAAAATAATCACCAGATAGCTAAAAGCAAACACAAGCTAGAACCAAATCAGATCCAGAAATAGTAATTGTCTATGTAATTAGATCTACCAGTATGCTGACTAGTTGAAATATTATTATTAAGTTTGGCAAGATGGATCAGAGGGAACAACCACTGGCTGTCTAGTTTGGTAGCTGTTGGTGTTTGATCCCCAGGACATGGTGGAAGGAGAGAACTGATTCTCACAATGCTCCACATATCTCCTTAGACATGTTGTGGCAAACATGCTTACACACACACACACACACACACACACACACACACACACACACACACACAAACCCCACAAATACAAATACAAATAAGTAAAAATAATAAAAATAAAGAGTTATCTTTATAAAACAATAATCCAGTCAAAGAAATAAATTCAAGGTTGGAATTTGGAGAGGGAATGAGAATATACAAAATATTATATTTATTTAAATATACATATCAGATTTTTATCTGAACCCTATTATAGGACTTGAGAAAAGCAAACTGAAAATAGTGAAGAAACTGGACAAACTTCTGTTATTGGAGTGAATGTTGCAATGGGGGAGTAAGACGACACTTTCAGGAGAGAGGGCTTGAGAACTGAGAACTATGCAGAAGCCACTGAGCTTCTAGAGAAAAAAGAAAAAGGACATCAAAATGGACCATTTAAATGGGACAAACAAAAGATGAATATTAGAGAACTGACAAAGGTATTTACAGAGTCAAGTTACCATTTTCAACCTAAAGTTTTTGTTTTTAAAGATTTATTTTAATGTAATAAAAATTTAAATAAAATTCATGAAAACCTGGATTTCATAGTAAAACCAAGGGAAAAAAAAGAATGAGGAGGGCAATGGAAAAGAAGAAATGGGAAAAAGAAAATAAATTAAAAGGAAAGAAAGTAATAAAGAAAGAAAGAAGTGAGTCCTTTTCCCCTTTCACAAATACAAAGGATGATTTGAAGTAAAGGAAGAGTTTATACCTGACTTCTCATACACACAGAATCTACCTTCTAAACTAGGAAATCAGCTCAGATGAAAGGGGAAACCCTCCAAGAACATAAGTAAAGTATTTGTTTAGCAACTGCAGTTGTATGCCCTTGCTTCTGGAAGAATACAAGCAAAATTGCCCTAGTGTCTGTGAAAATTGAGAGGAAACCCAGCATGAACTGGGAGAAGGCCAATTTGTGAAGAATGTGCCTTGCTGCACCTAAGTGAATCCTGACTGTATAATGACAGTATAATGTTGGCTTTAAAATTTCATTGAAACAGAATCAAATTATACCACAACAATAAATCATGAAGAGCAGATGAAATTGGAGCAATGTAAAACCCTGCATTTTTATGATGCTTGACATATCCACCTACATTAAACTTCCTTATCTTGAAACCATGTTCTGAAATTTCTAATATATATGCTAAAATAATAAGAGAGAAAGTCATGATGAGATAAATCCAAACATGACAGGAAATAAGACAGCCCCCTCCCCAAAGGAAAATAATGGACCTGAGCCATATCAGCAATTAAATAAAGTAAAAATGAACTAATGTTTATTATTATAGAAAAAAAGGGTGGCTGACAGTGAGCATTACGCCGTGGAATGTGTTTTATAAAACACTAGTACACAGCCAGTAAGAGGGCTCAGTGGGGATCTTAATTAAATGCCTGGAACCTATATCATTGGAGGGGAGAAAACAATTCCAAGTTTTCCTTTGATCCCCATATTCCTGATCCACACACTCCACACACAATGAATAAATGCATAAATATAGTTTAATTTTTAAACAAGATTTGTTTTTATTTTATGTGCATTTGTGTTTTAATTGCATGCTTGCCTGTGTATTAGGTGCCTGCAGTTCCCATATGGCCAGAAGAGGGCACCAGATTGCCTGGAACTAGCCATGGATGGTAGTTAGCCACCAAGTGGGAACTTAGAACAGAAAGCTCCCTCTGAAATTTCATATATATTTATATGACATGGTCTCAAAAATATGATAAAATATTGATCTTCTAAGGTACACTATTAATAGATACTTACATATGTTTTCAAGCAATCAGTACCATTCTCAATAATACTGGGGGATTAACATTATTATAACATTAACATAGTTATCCATTATTATAATCATAGGATTTAGACAAATCAAATAATAGATTTAAGTGATATTATTTCTCTGGAAACAAAGCAAGAAACTAGAAATTAGGGGAAATACTGATAGTTAAGCCATATCAGGTTTATATGTTATGATTATAGGTGAAACACAGCACAAACAAAAATCTTGTGGTCTTAAAATCATTTCACTAATAATGAAAACATAGATATCATCTTGATTAAATATACAAGAAAGAGCAGGTGTGGTGGCCTGTGCCTTTAATTTTGGTATTCACAAAGCAGAGACAGTGTATATATCTGTGAATTCTAGGCCAGACAGGGTTACTTAGTAAGACTCTGTCTTAACAAGTAAAACCCAAACAGAAAAGCAAAACAGAACAATACTAGGGGAAATATTAAGGTTAAAATATGTATATTGACAAATTATAAGAAACATATATTACAAGCATATTACATGTATTATAACATATTATGTAATAAAAATTATAATCTGTTATATATGTAAATTGCTATTACAAAAAGCTGTCTTTGCATAGAGCCTGCACAAAGTAATTTTTTTCTCAAGAGATTTACAAAGAGGGTGAATCTAAAATGAGATCAAAACAACAATGAGTAGAGAATGATTGGCACACGAGGGGAGGGAAGAGAGAGGGAAGAAAACACATATAATGAATCAATGTCAAGTATGACAGTGCAGGAATGCTCCACCTTCTACAGAATGAAAATCATAACATAATTGTATTATATTAACAAGATGGATGAAGTATTAGAATAACATTTAAGTACGCTGACACAAAAAAGAAAACCAAACAATGCCTTATAGTAGTGTTATTTATCATTTTCATATTCTAATTTTTAAGCTCACAAGGAAAAATTACTAGATTAGAGTCATTCTGGGTTACCTTTTGAGACCTCCTCAACAACAAAATGTCTAAGAAAAAGGATAACTGGCCAATTATAAAAACAGACAAAAATACGGTAAAAGAATTTCACCTTGATTGTCCCTTAGCATTAACTGTAAATTTGACACAATCTAATCACCTAGAAAGGAGTCTTGGCTGAGGGAGACCCAATAAGCCTTTGGGCATGACTGTGGGTGACTGTCTCAATTGCTAACTGGTGTAGGAAGGTTTAGCTATTGTAGGTGTTACCATCCTTAGGCAGGTGGTCCAGCCTGTGTTAAAAAGCCAAAAAAAGCATTCCTGCAAAGTTTCTGCTTCAGTTACTGTTGGAGTTCTTGACCTGACCTTCCTCAGTTGGACTATGTGATCTGAAAGCTAAACTAAATCCTTCCCTCTCCAACACTGCTCTTTGTCAGGGTAAATCACTCTAGCACAGATGTGATTCCCCACAAGGCTTCCAGGAAAAGGCCTTTAGCTTAGACTTAAGTCTCCTCAAAGATTATTCACAAGACTGAGTTCAATTCCCAGCATTAGACTTTATGGGTAATCACCCCAGCCCATGGGTAAAGTCAACGGAGTCCCTGGAGGAGGAGAGTGAGAATGAGAGAACAAGAGACATGAGAAGAAGAGAGATAGGACAAGAAATCTGATCAAATCTTCATTTATTGAAGGAATGAACTGAGTATATATATAGGGAAAGGGGGATTGGTTATCAATCTTGCTGCTAACCTTGAAAAGAAAGTTGCAGCTGCAGAAGGGGGAAGGTAGATGAGATTATGAGAGGAGTAGTGTGGGAAAGCAAGAATACTCAGAGAAAAAAAACAATCTACTCCCAGCAAGAAGTTGTAAATAAGATACCAGCCTCATCCTGTTAATTGCCAGTGAGTCATGAGACCTTGGGTCAGAGCCAGGCAGAACTTTGCTCTCCACAGGTAATGGAATCTTTTAAATGTTTTAGAAGATCTCACACTTACAAGAAGACACCACTCCCTTAGAGTAGGGTATTTTATAAGGCCAATATTTAGTTTTTGAGACAAGGTTTCATGCAGCCCAGGCTTGCTTTGAACTTCTGATTCTCCTGCTTTCACCTGCACAAACTGGAAGTATAAGTTTGGTGCCAGGACTGAGCCAGAATCTCCTGTATGGGAGGCAAGCATGGTGCTAGCTTGCTCATCCCCAACCTTTACTTGCTTTACTTTTATCTTGTTTGACATTGTAGCCATGATCACAGCCAATGTAATAGTGAAATAAAGAACTAAATTGATAATTGGAAGCCAAAACACAAAATATATCAACTGGTGATTTGGCAGGTTTTCTACATAATAATCAATGCTGAAAGGTGACACTACTGTCCTAGTTAGGGTTACCATTCTGTGATGGAATACAGTGAGAGAAATACCTTGGGGTGGTGAGAGTGTAGGTGGCTTACACTTCCATACAGCAGAGTTCACCACTGTTGGAAGTCAGGACAGAAACTCAAGCAGGTCAAGAAACTGGAGGCAGAAGCTGATGCAGAGACAATGGAGGGGTTTTGCTTAGTGGCTTACTCAGACTGTTTCCTTATAGAGACAACGAGAAGCTGTGCCTCATCCATCACTAATTTTAAAAACACCAAAATACCCTATAGGCTTGCCTGTAGATCCATCTGAAAAATATATTTTCTCTATTGATTCTCTCTCCTCTTTGATGACTCCAGCTTGTGTCAAGTTGGCCTAAAACCAACAGCACAATCACTGTAACACCCAAATATTGTAAAACTATAGTACTTGAAAAAACAAAACACACTTGAAATTTATCTCTCACAAGTTGATTTATAGATTAAAATGTAATCCTAATAAAACTACAGATTGCATGCCAGAAAAAAGTTGCTCCTTGCAACAGCATGACTATGTGATTGGTGACTTAGTGGTAACTTGTTTGTTTTTATTGTCATAGGTAATCTATACAGCATGGTGCCACTATGTTTGAGGAAAAACCATGAATCTTGTCTGCCAATACATTTACTTAAATGAATGGGATTTTCAAGCATTCAGCAGTGTTGTTTTAGACATTTAATGCTGGCCTAGGTAGCCTTTAAATGTATAAATCAGTAAAAAAATAAAGACTTTTGAAATTTTAATAATTATTAGCTGCTGCTATTAAATAAAAGCATATGTTAAAGATAAGTTGTGCTACAGAGATGTCCCAATAGATAAGGTTACTTTCTATGAAAGCATGAAGATGTAAACTCCAATCCTGCTTTGGCTTGTATTGTCAACTTGACACAAGCTAGAATCAACAAAGGTGTGGGAGATTCAATTGTAAAAAATGTCTCCATAAGATCCAGCTGTAGGCAAGCTTATAGAGCATTTCCTTAATTAGTAATTAATGCTGGAAGGCCCTGCTTACTGTGGGAGGTATCATCCCTGGACCAACACTCTTGCAGACTGCAGGAAAACTGTATGAGCAAGTAATAAGAAACATAACAGTAAGCAGTTCCAGGCTGTAGTTCATTGTCTTCACTGCCTTTGATAAACTAAGGAAGGGTGTTATATAATATATGAAAAGTTAAATGAAATAAATTCTTTTCTCCCCAACCTATGTTTGTTTACCATGTTTCTTAATGAATTAGTAATCCTAAGACAAATTGGTACCAAGACTGGAGAATTTCTCTGACAGACCAGACATGTTGTTCTTGGGGGGATTGTAGAAAGAGTTTAGAACCTAGGGCTGAAAAAGTCACTGAGGGTTGAAAGCTCAATTAGCTGTTGCATAGGAGCTTGGGTAATATGTATTATGAGAGCAGTGTAGATAACAGAAGCCTAGCTTCTGAAGTTTCAGAGGGAGGCAAGACTGTACCAGGCCATTTGTATAAAGAATACATGGTATGACCTAGAGCTGAGAATTCACATGTAATTAACAATGGACAATAACCACTACATTTTCTTTGTTGGGACAATGAATACTGGTTACCTGGAGCTGAACAAACAATTGTGATTAAGAAAGAATAGCCAGAACTGGAGAGATCACCTAGAGTTTAAGAGCACTGGCTGCTCTTCAGAAGACATGGGTTCAATTCCCAGCAACTATGAGGCAGCTCACAACAGTCAGTAATTCCAGTTCTGGGGCGTTTGACACCTTCACAGACACACACATGTAGGCCCACCAATGCACAAAACCCACAAATAAATAAATCAATAAATCATAAAAATAAACACATCATTGAGGTGAAATGTTCTAAGAAGTATTTCCTCAGAATCAGCACACAGAGGCTGTATTCCAGAGACACCTGAGATTACATTTTGTGCCAACAACTGATCTTGGTAGTGTAAGAGTCACTTAGGTGCTGCTGGCTTTTAAGACATATAGGGAACATGGAGAGCAGCTGAGATGTGTCATAAGGCTGGATTTCCTGAAGAGAGCCATGAAGCGGCTATTAGTGAAACTGCAGCCCAGCTGCAATAAGAGACACCAACATTTTAGAAAAGCCAGTGCCATAAAACGACACCCAAGAACAAGATCCCTGGTAGGGTGGAGGAAGCTGGAGTCTGAAAGACAGGCTCTGTGCTTTAGAGGGCAGAGCAAGAGAAATGGCCAAGGCTTTGGAGAATGCCTAAGACTGTCAGTGAATCTCAGATACTGGACACTGTGTTATATGTATTGCTTGACTCTCTTTTTACTTAGTTACGATTGTGATTTTTGTCCTGGTTATTCTCTCTTATAGGAAGAAAGAATTCAACTTCATTTCAACATTTTTGTTTTTTGAACTGATTTCTCTGTAGATTTGGAGGCTTTCTTTGGAATTTACTCTGTACTCCGTGCTGGCCTTGAAGTCACATAAATTTTTCTCTTTCTGCTTCCCCAGTGCTGAGATTAAAGGTGTGAACCACCACTACCCAGCTATTTTCAACTTTTAAAGGATCCCACAGCTAAAACACTTTGAACTTGTATAAGAGATTTGGAATTTTTGTAGGAACTGGATATTTTAAAGATGCTAAACTTTTAATGAGCTTGTATTTGTAAATACTGAGGGAATTTTAAAATTAGTTAAATTTTATTATTAGTATGCCATCTAGGGAATAAATGAGAAAAGAATGATTGTAATTAAAGCAATATTTTTGTATAAAATTGTAAGGGGGCAGTTGTGCTGGCTAGTTTTATGTCAACTTTAAACAAGATAGCATGTTTCATCAAAATATTAGAAACCATAACTAAGACAAATTCTAAGCACCCATGTAAAAACTCAAGCGCAGCTCCAAGCCTATACCTTCTACCATCCCACTAATGTGGAAGAGAACACAATAATATTGCTGGGACTTGCTGGATGTCAGCCTGGCTCTGAGACCAATGATAAACCCTGTTTTAAGGAGATATGGTTGAATATAGTAGGTGCGATACTTCCTCCTCTAGACTTTGGACTTAAGTGCAGGGGCACATCACCTTCACATATTAGTGCATAAGCCACTCTCATGCCTCCCCCACACAAATATGTGCATGAGCAGGGAGGGGAAAGGAGAGAGGTTTTACTCTACAGTTTCTTAAATCACATGCTATACTTTGGAGAATGAGGGTGGAGATTACTTAGACAAATGGTGGTTCAACAGGAAGAATCTGAGCTACTTCCATGAAAAGTGTGTTTCCTTTGGTATGTAGCTACCCAGTTTTGCCTACTTTTGCTCTTCTCAATAAATTGTGTGTGACAATATGGCATATAGAAATTTGTTCATAATATGAATCTGCTTCTCTTCTGTGCAAACAATGAAAGAAATTCTACATACTGGTTGAACAGTTCAAACCAGTACAAATAGAAACTTTACCAAAGTCCAGTAGAAATGGTGGAAGAACAGGGGTTGGTGCTGTAAACAGCTCTGGGCCAGAATGCAGAAGCTCATGAGTAAATAGGAAAGATATTGCTGCTCAAATACCTGCAGAGGGATGATAGAAGCTTTGCAGTAGAACATGCTGAAGACAGGACCACATGTAGTCAAGAGGACTCAGACAATGTTAAAAGAAGTAAATGAATGGTTGAAAATCAGTATTACAATTGCATATCTTACAAACTTTTGCTCTGGTCTTATTATTGGATTTAGCATTATAAGTATAGTTAAGAGAGTTAATGTGGTTCTGAAGATTTTATGCATGTTATTATACTTTTGACCTTTGATGCTTTAGAATTGCATCCTCAAAATACCAATGCCATGTCACAGATCTACACTCCCCTTTTTATTGGCTTATTACAAACTTTAGCTCAGAACAGTGTTCCTGTAAGTTTTCACCAACTGAGGAATGCATCAAGAAAAATGTGATACACATTTAAAATACCATGCAGATAGATAACCCCCTGGAATCTGTGAAGGGGTGTGACTCAGTCACAGTACAATTTTCTTTGCATGAGAATTTTGAATCATGTGTGTTTGGATTATACACATTAGTAATTAACTCCAAGTTACCAATAAAACATTGGTGTTGATTAAGGAAATAAATAAAAACATCTCCTCATTTGAGTCATTTAACCAAGGGTGAGTCTAGATTTAAGTTCTCTACTTCATATCCATGTGTCTTCTGTCCTCTGTCAGTCTGTTATATGAATCTGAATCTGTGCCTGCTTGAAGGCTGTTTTGTGAAACTGTTTTTGTATCTCTGTTGTCTCTTCCTTTGTATGTCCCTGTGTTATAAGAGCTATATATTTTTTTGTGTGTGTGACTGCTGTGGAACTATTATTTTTCTGTCCTTAACAAAGGTCTTCTCTATATTTGTTGAATAGCATATGAAAGCATCATATGAGGAAGGAATGGGATACTTCACAGAAATCTTGAATAGCGTTTTACAAAAGATTAAGATGCTGGCTCCAACTGTTATTCACTGACTCACTTAAAGAATATAGATAATATTCTTTGTTGGAGGCCACTGGCTCCAGCTCCGCTAGGTGGCGCCATTATCTGGCGCTGGCCAACCCGCCTGAGTCAGAGTACGCATGCGCTTGGTATTCTCGCGAGACTGGTCTGGTTTCTCCGCCTTTCCCGTGGCGTCATATGAGATTCTGAACTGCGACCAATAGGGAGATGTTTCGTCTAAAGCAAGAGCCGTTGGTCGACTTAAAACCGGGTGCTTCCTGCCTCGTGCTCTCTCTCCCTTCTCCTCCTCTCTCTCTCCCCGCCCCGCCGTGCGCACGGACGCCGGCCCAGCTTCTGGGACGCGGGCTCAAGGCCACGTGGCAGATGGCCCGGCCCAGACCACGCTGGGGCCTAGCCTAGCTCTCTGGCTTCCCCTTTCCCCGCTGGGGGCCCGCCGCCGCTGGCTCTTGCGCAGCGGCTCCTGCCTCTCTGCCGGTCTCTCTGCCGGCTCTCTCACTCTCTCCTCCCTCTCCATTTTCCGTAAGCTAAATGCTCTCCCCAAAGATACATTAAAGTTATACTGCAGAAGGATCCTGTTGTACTGCGTCTTGTTTGCGGGCAAAGAAGGCGCGGGGCAATTCTTTATCAACCAATAATCATAAATTATTATTTTCAATCTTTATTATAGATTTTAGACAACTTTTACAACTTTTATTTTTTCTGCTTTTGACTAGTGATACACATGCATTGTCTGAGTCAGAGCCATGGAAGAGTATATAACTTTAAACTACAAATATGCATTAAGCTGGATTGTAAAATTGATCACTTGGGAAATCCAAGGAAAGTAAGGTTGATTGTTGAATTGTTCTCTTAGAGGCAGGTTAAATAACAAGCTGAATACACACTGGGAGGGCAGTCTTAGTGGCCTTAGAATGTGTTATTAATTTTGTCTATGGATCCAGCAAACATCCCAGTCTCTTAGGATATAAAATATATTTTTCTATTTCTCTAAAGTTGATATTTTTAAAAAGTCACTCATACTGTCTCATGCTTTTAATCCCTCTGTTGAAAGTGAGAGACAGAAGTTTCTCTGGGGCTTTACTTCAGACAGTCTAGCCCGCTTCATTAATTACAAGGCAGTGAGAGACCATTTCTAGCACGAAGACAATGTACACTGCTGCTGAGAATGACAGCTGAGACTATCCTAGCCTTCACATACAAGAACAGATATACTTAAGGGCACTGCCACAAATGTGTACTTTCACATATGTTAACTCACATATACACAAACACTAGTACTCTATCATTTATACCAATATAGAAAAGTCTGGAGATTGTTAAATGAAGTAACACAAGAAAGTGTAAGATGTTAATAACCTCATGATTATTTTCTATGAGCAATATCTAAGATGCTCATGTCAATATCTCAAAGTGTTTGAGAGTGAAACAGTGGTGGTCAGAGACCAGAGAGGGTAAAGAGGAAGGCGATATGAAATAAGTTGCTCCTTGGGTATTAGTGACAGGGGTAACCAAGGCCTCTCATGTGTTACTTCACAGTAGGATACTACAGAAAACAGCCTTGAACCATGTATTTCAGGGAACTAGAAGAACTCAGACAAATTTCACCATAAAGATAAATATTGGGAGAAGGGGTATATATAATCGTTTTAAAATCACACAGGTGTCTTGGATTGAAATGTTTTTTTTGAGTTCAACTACTATATGTAATGGGAAACTTTTATGTTTTTATATATTGGATAAAATGAGTTTAAATGTAAAAGTATCATATTTTGAGTATTCAAATTTTATACATTAATTAAAACCAAGCTTGAAATATTGTTGACATTTTCAATATGATAAAATTTAATGCATAGCAGAAAATGTGTATTCATACATCCAGTTGATAAACTCAAAATGAAGAAAAACATGCTCGGAAGAGTTGGGGAGCATGTCCACATGGCCATGACAATGACTTTTCAAGTGATCCTGGTTATTTTCTATCTCCATTTATGATAATGGGGCCACTGGCCCTGGCTTTCTTTAACCCAGAGCTATTAAAAAGAATAATTAAGTAGTGTCTATAAAACTCCTTTATCTCTTTGGAGAGTTTCTATACAAATCTCAGGCAGCATTATTCAAATAAAGTCACAACTCAATGTGGATTTAAGTAATTTTACAAAAACCCTGCAAGTATCTTTGCTATCTAAATCATCAATAATAAAAAAAAAACAACCTAAAAGTAGTTTTTGCTTATTTTTTCTCAAATCACATCCAAATTACATAACACTGTGAGAAACACAAGACAGCCTTACCGCTGAGCATTCAATTCTGTAACCAGCTTGAATTCTAACACTTGCCTAGAAATCAAAGATCTGGGAAATTAAAGAGTCAAATTAATTGAGATTGGTTAATATCAGAATCTTTCCCTGACCTTCTTCCCTCCTACTGTCTCTGAGACTATCTAGTGCCCCTAATCTCCCCATGGAAGTCTTTGTATCTACCTTGGGCATCTCTACCTTTGTTTTCTCCTTTGAGCACATTCCACAGTGGGTGAGTTCTCTCTTTCTCCAAGAAAAAAATTTTTTTTTGCTCAAGAGAAAGAATATAGCCTGATATCAAAGATGCAAACTACTTGTCCTCCTTTTCTTGAGTGTAAGGCACATCTTTGAACACTGTATACTCCCACTGCAGTCACAGAATGAAAGTTAGTATGCCAGGGAAGCCTGTATCCTGTAACTCCAGAACTCAGTACTAGTGGACAGAGATAAAGCATGCTTGGGACTCACTGATTAGTCAGTTCATCTAAACGGGGTATGCCATTTATATCTCAGCATTGCAAACATATGACAGTGTAAGCGAAGCTTACTTAGAAGGCACCAGTGCAGGATAGATATTTATTAAAATATAAACCAACACTCACGGTATAGGTAACAGTTTATAGCAGAGCCTGAACAGGGACTGGAGACTGGAACGGTGGACAAGCGATGGACGGATGATGGATTCCGATCCTGTCTCTCCAACAGCCAGGAACCAGGAATTGCCTCCTCTTGTCCCAGAAGCCCCTTATCAATGGGGATGGACACACACCCTCCAGGTTGGCCACATCCCCTCCAGGAGCTCGGGACCCTGGATAAGCGTCTTAGGACCTTATCAGCTGACACCTGAATCCCACTACATCTCCCCCTTTTGTCTAACTAAGAAGGTTCTAAACTAGGACTATGTACAATAGGAATTATTATGAGGTAGTAACCTTAAATACCTATTTTTTAACCCCTTTAAGACCTGAGAAGGAAGATGTATCACTTGAAAGTCAGAAGTACCTGGAGGTAGTGGCTTCTAAAGTTTGGGAGAGGACAGCAACACAGCTACCTGGACAATCACCTCTGGTTTTGTGCGCCATTGGAGCATCTATCATATTGGCTATAGGCCTATGATATCTGACAGATCTTTCCACAAGCAGGGCAATTTTGGAGGGACTGTCTTTTCCTGTCCAGGCAGGTTTCATCAGTCTCCATCCATCAATTTGTTCGTCCAGCTTGACACCATATGTGTACTGTCAGCAATCAAGGTAAGGACAGTTCCTTACTCAACTGGCCATTCTCTGCCAAAAGGACAAACTTCAAAGAAGTATCCTTGATGCTGAACACCATCTCATGAAGGGAGCAGTGACACCAGGAGTCGTTGTGTCTCTCGTGGCTGAATTTCAAATGGTAAATGCCATACTCTCTGGGTCTATGAAATGGTTGAAGATTCCTGTCTATCTATGATATTCTAACCTGTATCTGATATGACTGGGATATGATACCTTAAGTGATGTTGATTGCATTTATTATCGTTTTAAGGAATAAACCCTGTACTAAAAATTAGAACACCTATATAAGGGGTGTACAATCCCTGAACAATGACCTTTAGTAAGACTATCAAACATTACCATGTAAAGTGGTCACAGCATTTTAGACATGTAAATACATATATATCATCTAAACAGAGGTATATAAAACATCTTGTGCATATATCATAACTAGTGCAATCATACATTATATCTATAATAGTTAAATGAAGGTAATAATTGCATAGGATACATAACAATGATGTGCAAATATTTTAAACAGAGGTAGAAGCATACATAAAATAAAGCAATTTCAGATTCAGTTTTACATAATAGTTACAGATTCAAATTTATGTTGAAGTACATATTGCTTTGGTTATATAAAGCAATTTCATTTTAAACTTTGTACCAATATACAAATTATCACAATTAAACATATAAAATGATTTCACATTTGTATCAATATACAAATATCTATGCCAGTACAAATTGTCTTTAACTTAGCCCATACATTCAGCTAGAATGGTGTATAAGTAGGTAGAACAGTCTACCTTTATCTATCCTATCTATCCCCCCTCTCTTCTTCAAAAGAGATCTTTGATGCTATATTATAGTTCTGTCCTTCACCCAATTTTAACTTATGACTATTCTATAAGAATAATAATTACCCACAACCCTCAGAGCATAAAACTTATTGGGAAAGGGGGCGTAGTCTTTCATAAGGTTGCTTCCTGCGGACTTAAGGGTGATGGCATCTCTTTGGGATCTGTAAAAGCTAAAACAATGGTTAGTTCTTAATGGACTGACCATATACATCTATAACCATTCTTAGAAAAGTGGTTAACTCCATCTGGAAATCTAATTAGAAGTGTGATCTGAAGGATAATCATAAAGAGCTATCTTGCAGCTGTTTTTGAATAGTCTATTTCCTGAAAACAATTATTGATTGGTGCACACAAGGTTCTTGATTTTTATATTTTTGTCTTTGTCTGTCTGTCTACCTGTCTCTTATCCTCTCTCTCATACTCTCCCTTTTATTCTTGTTTCACTAGTAGGAGTTGTTGCAGTGGGGGCTTCATCTCGGTTCTAGCTTCTTTGTAGATAGCTGATAGGAGAAAATGTTATTTACAATGAAAAACTTAAGCATTGTTGATACTCAAAAGAGATATTCATATCTTTTATGACTTTAGGAGACTGTATGCAGACAGGATGATCCCACTACATGACAGTGTCTCACTGTGGCCATGCCTATCTTACCTGTCCTCTAATGACTGTTGGCAAATTGTCATTTTTACAGTTACAAATTGTCATCTTGCTTATAATTCTTACCATGGCTCACATGTATCTTTTCAAAGATCATACAGGATCTTGAATTCAATGGTCTTTGGAGTTGAGACTATTTTGAAGTAATTGGTATCGTGTGCCATAATGAGAATAGAGTCCTTAAAATGTGTTTAAAGCCTTTAAATGAAAAAAGAGACATCAGCTGCCCTATTGTCTGGTCATATGATATGCTCGATCAACTCCACCATGTAGATGGATGGATAAGGACTCAGCCCTATGTGGGTGGGGCCACACTGGGCTGGTGGTCCTGAGTTCTATAAGAAAAAAGCCTGAATAAGCCATGGTTAACAAGCCAGCATGCATCATTCTTACGTGGCCTCGGATTCAGCTCCTGCCTCCAGTATTCCGCCCTGTTTGAGTTTCTGTCCTGACTTCCTATAATAATGAACAGTAGTGTGGAAGTGTAAGCCATATAAATCTTCTCCTCTGTGGTCATGGTATCCTAGCACAGCAATTGTAACCCTAAGACCACTCATAAAATACATATTTTATAAATTGAGAAAGATATAATTAGGTAATTTATATATGAGGGTCTTGTGCAATCATTTGGAACAGAAAAATAAGTTATTAGTTTAAATGTGTACTAATATTCTACCAGAACTTGGGTTCTAGTACTTGTCAGACATATTACAACATTCTACAATTCTAGTTGTATGGCATCATACACTACAGTTAGACTACTTTTGACCTCTTAAAGCATCTGCATTGATGTGTACATACACATGGACACAGACACATATATATTCCATTTTAAACTATGTCAACCATTATTTTCTTTCTCTTTTCAATTTATTTCTCTTATTGAAAGTATTTCATACCATATATTCTGATTATGGTTTTCTCTCCTTTTAACTACTGCTAATTTCTTTCCATCTCTCTTCCCATACAGCTCATTCCCATTCTTTCTTTCATTAGAAAATAAACAGGTATCTAAGGATAATGATAAAATAAAATTTAATAAGATACAATAAAAATAAAATAAGGCCAATCAAATGAACAAAAAAAATTACAAGTAAAGTCAGAAGAAATAAATATAGATACACAGACATCCTTGTCCACATATTCAGGAATCTTGTAAAAAAAAACAAAAAACAAAAAAAAAATCAGAAGCCATAATATATATGCAAAACCTGTAAGGTAATTAATAATGTTAATAATAAAAACAAAAATGAAGCCCTAACATGACATTATAAGTCAAGAAACCTACAAAGATGCCAATTGAGTTCACTTTCTCTTGGTTATCTACTGCTGGGCATGCAGTTGTCCCTCAAGAGGAGTTTGCTTTTCATAAGGCTCTTAGTTCTTGAAGTCTTTCATAGTATTCCCTCCCCTATCCTACTCTTTCTTCTTGCTCTCCCTCACCATTTAAACCTTTTATTCCCATTACAGTCCTCCTGCCCCCATTCTTAACTACTATATTTAATAGATAATATTCTTATCTATCCTTTTTCACCTTCAAAGGGAGATCTGTTCCCCTTCCCAGGTCCTTTGCTCTATATATTACCTCTCTGTTTTATGGATTATAGCTTGCTTATCTTCGACTGAAGAGTTAATATTTACATATAAGTGAATTTATAATATACTTATCTTAGTAGGTCTGGGTTACATCACTCAGGATGAATATATTTTCTAGTCCCACTTGTCTACTGCGAATGTAATGAAAATTTATAAAACCTCTCTGGAAATTAGTGTGGCTATTTCTTAGGAAGGGAACCATCTACCTCAAGGTAAACCAATACCACTTTGGCATATATCCAACAGATGATTCATACTAGCACAAACACCTTTGTTCAACCATAGTCACTGCTGCCTACTGCTTTATCCATAGGAGCCTGAAACTCTAAACAACCTAGATGTCTATCAATGGATGTATGAATAAAGAAAATTTAGAGTTAGATAATGAAACATCACTATGCAATTAAAAACTTGAAATTAAACTTTAAAAAAAAATCCCTGTACTTAGATGTGAAGAATACTATTCTGTTTAATTAGCAATATTTATAACTTTCTCTCACACTCTTTCTTCCATTTATTTATGTATTGGCCCTTTCCAATGCCAGTCTGTGTTTCTGCATTAATGGAGTCATTGACATGGAAGCTGTTTTTGTTGTTGTTACTTTTTTAAACTTAAAATCCCAGTTTCTAATGTATCAGTAGATGTAACACGTGATTTGGAAATTGTTTTTATTGTGCAAAATGATCCTATTACTTATAGTTTGATAATAATTTTAAACTACATGTGAACTCAATCAAACATGTTTTCTAATTTAATATATTCAGAAATTTTGTGACTGTCCTTTAATTTAAAAAGCAAACTTTCTGGAATGCTTTGCAATGTTTGATACTTATTTTTCAGCTAAAGCTTGGCTTTGCTTAGGAGACTGCTTTGTGATGCTGATTCAATGATAACATGACTGTAATCAGGGTCTTGAGCTACTCATCAATTATATAGCATAGAACCTCTCCTTCAGAGTCCCAGCCATGCTTTTGCCTGTCTGTCTGTCTGTCTGTCTGTCTGTCTGTCTGTCTGTCTGTCTGTTTGTCTGTCTATATGTATGTCTGTGGCATTCCAAACTTTCCCAATAAAATTCAAACCCAGATGACATTCTGTTTCAGTGTCTTCTGGAATCCTAAACAGTTAAAAATGGAATGAAAGCCCAGAACTAAGATGGTTGAAATGAACACAGTGATGCTTGATAAACATATGGAAGGCACTTCCTCCACCCCCTTTACTTATCCTCCCTAGATGTTGGAGTATCATCACTTTCTGCTATTTGAAGTTCAATGGAAAGTTTGTGGTTATATTAGACATTTTAGAATCTTCAATACTTCTGAGTTTACTCATATTATTTCTTCAGAAGCAAGTTTTGGTAATAGGTATTTTCAGAAAATTATTTTTATGACAGATACGTTGGTATATTTTCTCTGCTTAAGAGAATCTCACTTTTTAAAATATTCAGTATAGTTAAAATTGTATATTCCATCCACATATACTATTGTATCTGTATATTGTTAATCTCTGTAACTTTATATCATTTTTTAAATGTACTATTTTAAGGTTTATTTTATTCATGTGTATATGTGTAAATATGCTGTACATGTATGTGGATGCTCATAGAGGGGGCAAAAGAGAGTGTCAGATTTTGGTTGGAATTTCAGGTAGTTGTGAGCTTCCTGATACAGGTGCTAAGAAGTAAACTTGGGTCCTCTGCAAAAGGAGCATATGTCTTAACTGCTGAGTCATCACCCTAACTCCCAACTTTAGCACAAATTTTAGTTTAAAAAAATCAAAAAATGATCTACCTATTAGTGATTAGGTTCCAAAGGACTATAAAATCACTTTTTCTTATTTTCAAACAAATTTTATTTTTGAGGAGTTGCATACCTGTTGGAGCCATGCAGAAGTCAAACTGGTTCTGTATTTCCTCTTTTATTTGTGTAACAGGGATTGAAATCAGTTTATCAGGCTTGCTAGGCAAATAATTGTGCCAACTGTGTTATCTCACTGCCCCTAAAAATTTGTATTCTTTCTTTTTATTTTCAAATTATTATTATTAATTTTTTAAAAGACACATACAATTGTTGATGATTGATGATAGGTTAAATGGAATTGGAGATGAGGCAAAGATAATAAATTTTAGCAAATTACATTATATACATATATGTATAAAATTCTCAAACAATAAAAGGAAAAGAAGTTCTTTGTTTAGTCTCTTGAAATTCTCATCTAATGGCAATAGTCAATCAAAAACAAGACTTCCTCCTCAAAAGTGTGTCAAACCAGAGGCACAAAAAGGAACTAATTTCTAAATATAGTGATTTCCATCCCAACCACTTCACATCTTTAGTCTCTTCATGGGTCTTGCATGCTGATTCCTATCCCCAGTTGAATCCCACAAGTTTCAAATAATGTCAGCAGAGAAAATGGTCATTGGCTTATTAAACTGATAGAACAAGTAAACTTCATTTTCAATTTCTGGCCACAAAAGTTATATGAAGCAATTAGAAGCTTGTGAGATGGCTCACAAGAGCTCTTGCTGGACAAGTATGAGAAACTGAGTTTATATGCCCAGAACTCACTAAAAAGGTGAGAAATATGCCTCTGGATATAGAACACTGGTATGGAAAAAGGAGTATATCTGGGCTTGCTAGATATCAGCCAGGTCCCAAGCCTGGTGAGACTTTTTCTCAAGGGTATAAGGTGAAGAGTCATTGAACAGGACACCCGACATTCTCCTCTGGCTTCAGTGTACACATATATGTTGTTATATATACACTGCACACACATATATACAAACACTAGATCTCCCTGAAAATCAGTATGAATTTATGTCTAAAGTGAGGTGGATTCTCCTGGTATTTGGTTCTAGGGTGATGACAAATCTTAATTTACTTTTAATATTACACCAAAGCACACTATAGACTATTGTCAAATCAGAGTATCACAATGAACAACAAAGATAATTTATTCTCCACAGTAGGAAGTAAAAATAAAGTTGACGTTCCATTCTAATAACTTTTCACTGATACATCTGATAAAAGTACAAATACATTATGAGCTTACTGAAGTTGGTGCCAATCTCCATTATTTTAGAGATGACAATAGAAAGAATGTGTTAAAGATTATAAAAGTATAGACAAAAATGATATTTAAATCTAAATGGATAAACCAATTTTAAGTGTAGGAAAGTGTAGTAAAGGGTTTATGGAGATGTTTTCATTGTTTAAATGTTTGCATTCAAGCATGAGGATCTGACTGGGTCCTAAACAGCTATGTCAAACTTGAGAAAGGTTTTAGACATATACAAAATCTGCTATGCAATGGGATGAAAGTGTGTGTAGTGTACTTTTAGAGATCTATGACAAGACTATTTGGACAATTTGGGCACTGAGTGTGGGGGAGGTCTTGTTCAAAAACAAAAAACAAAGATAAAGTTGGAATGCAATGGAAGAGGAATCCTTTCTAACATCAATCACAGGTCTATGTCTATACATGCACACACACACACACACACACACACACACAGAGAGAGAGAGAGAGAGAGAGAGAACACTTCTGTGAAGATTAAAGAAATATAACATCTGAAAGATTTTGAACTATCCAATTATATGAGATATTTTTGATACTAGCATGGTCCTATATCTGTCACCTTTAGCACCAACCCTGCTGTGACAAGCAATGACGATTACTTAGTACAGATCTCTATATAAAATTAATGCCAGCTGTCACTATGCCTGTATTATATTTTATATAGGTGACAAGCATAGTAAGTCCCCCAAAAAGTACCCAAATTTGTTTACTGTTAGCTTGAAGAAAAGTAAGATTGTAGATGGTGTTTAAATATCAGTGTATTTATAATTCCTATAAAAATTGATTATTTCTTATTTTGAAAGTAGTTTCACACTGGATTTTCAAAGCTGTACCACATTTAATTTATACTCAAACTGAGTGCAAGTTGAATTCAAATCCTGTGAAATTGATCCCACTGGCATTTTCCTACTTCTTCAACTTTACAACCTAAGACATTGCTATACATAATTAAATATGAAGAATTTCTACCTCAAAGAGAATACTCCATACCTATGTCTTTAATTATTTTAGCTCTTCTTATATCTATGAGTTCTTGAGTTTTTGATAGTCAATAATTTAAACACCCCAAAAATTATAAATCATCTACCTGTAACCACACAGAAAAAAATTGGAGAATTTATAAGCAAGACAGATCTTTGTTAATCCCATTATAATGGGAAGACCTGCACTGGATGGTCTAAGAGTTCACTCTCAGTGATGTCTACTTCGAAACAGAATCCTTTCACTGCTTTTTACAGATTATGCATTTATTGTGGGGCTAGGAAATTAATAAATGATATTAGAAAACAAAAAAGCAGAAACCATTCAATGCAGAATGCCTAGTTACAAATTAAACTATAAATAAAAGCAAAACAAAAAATACTGAAAAAGAAATTGAATTCAGTACATTATTCTAAAGTCTAGACTCATCAAGTTGTAGATGACCATGGTCTACGGGGTTCACTTGACTAACAGACAGACAGACACAGTCTAGGGAGCTATCTCAGATGTGCCAGAGGTTTATCTAGGGGTAAATTGTAGATATTGACTTCTTGAATTCTTTTCATGCCTGATACATGGCATGCATCACACTTTGCTAAACAAATGTGATCCATGCTCAGTGAAAGATCCAGTTTCACAAAATAGGTGGAGAATGATTGAGGGAGACACTCAGGACTAACCTTCAGTCTCCACCTTCATACATGTGCATCTTGAGCAAACTAATATGAAAACTATACATCACAAACAGTAAAATAAAACAAGTCGTATAATGCAAAAATAAAAGTGACAAATAATAGCAAATTATGCTTATATAATATAGGTACTTTTTTGGAAGGTGATGGAATCTAATGTGTTATTAAATTAAATTAATAACAAGTAATTAAAGAATAAGGGAAATGGCTGATTGAAGGCATAAACACAAACAAAAATCCCAATAAGCATACTTTATTAATTTGTACTTATATAAGAATATGCTGGTTTCTATATACTATTACTCTTCATCCACTGTTATTTCACTCCCATCGCTGTCATCCATACTTCTTACAAGTTTATTTCTCATATACATACCCTTTTGTTTTGTTTTGTTTAGTGGATCATTATTATCTTTTATTTTTTTGAGATTATAATATAATTTTATCACTTCCACTTCCTTCCTCCAAACCCTCCTATATACACCTCACCACTCTTTTTCTAATCAATGAATTCTTTTATTGGTTGATGTTGCATGTATATGTATATATATGAACATTTCAAAATACATAAATACAATCTGTTCAATCTGTATCTTACTCGTACATATGGTTATATGGTTTCAGATGCCCATTTGATACTAGATAATTAATAAATGTGCTCTTTCATGGAGGAAACCATATCTCTCACTTAGCATTTCTTAATTTTCAAAGTTCTCTGTAGGGTGGAGGTTCATAGACTGGCCCTTGTTCACTTTGGCATCTTTACTGTTGTTTTGTTAAGCCAATATTCAGACAGTCATATAGGTGAAACAATATGGAAGTTGCTTTTGAAATTCATAGGAGACAATTTTACTGAAAGTTTGCTATACTTTAGGCTTCTAAAATTTGTTTTTCCTTTTTTTCCATAATGTCCCCAGAGTCTTTTAGTGCAGGAACTATTTTACAGATATACTTATTTGGTCCAGGCTTTATAGCTCTAAATCTTGACTGGAAGCCTCTTTGTTGTAGGATGAGGACAACACCTATTGGGCTAGATTATGGAGTGTGTGGTAGAAAGACTGGCTGAATCACAATCTGGCTGTACACAATATCTATGTGGCCCAAACTAATTATTGGAGGTAGTTTAGTAGACACACTTCTGAGTAAACAATGAAAACAATGACTTCCCTCCTCTAGAATATAGTAATTTCTAATAGTTCTTTAGAGCATGGCTCCCATGATTCACTTCTAGATTTAGATTGGCCATGTTCATGCCCAGTGTAAGCAGTTACAACTATTTTGAGATCCTAATTACAATGATTATGTCAAGACCTGTTGATACCATTTCTCAACTCCTTTACTTATCTCATGGTCTTTTCATATTCTTTCTTTCACAAAGTTCTAAAATCTTAAAGTGGTGATACAAACATCCAGTTTAGGGCTAAGAACTCAACTATCGTTTATTGTAAATATATTTAGCAGCCAGCAGTCTCAGAATTCACTGTGAAGAAAAATTATCTGATTAAAGATAATAAAGTATAATTTGTCTTTGAGTATAAGCACAAATATTTAGACTGAAATTTGGTGCCATATCAATTTACCTAAATAGTATTGATGTATATACTAAGACCTATGACTTTTGTATTTATGTGCTTTAGGCCAGGTTTACAATACCAGGAATGTATTCTCAAGAATGCATTTCAGTTGGTATCAAATAAAATTGCTTGGTTATACCCATAACAATCATTTTTTAATATCAGAAAAATGTTTAGAAAATATTGTGGAACTGAGTCAGTTGGCAAAGTGATTGCTGTGCAAGTATGAGGGCCTGAGTTTCCAGTGCTCATGTAGAAACCTACACAGCTCCATCTATAATCCCAGCACTAAGAAGCTGATGACAGGTGGATAACTAGAACTCCTTCATCATCTGACACTGATGATCTGATGAACTTAATGCTCAGTGTGAGACTTTCAAATCTAAGGTAGAGAGTAAATGAGGGGATACTTAAAGACCACATCTGTCACACAGTCATTTGAACAAGTATATACACCACAAGCATAAACAACAAAATCAAATAGAGTTATCAAATAGAGTTATCACAAATTTAGGAGTATTTGGAAAAGAACACCAAAAATATTTTAATCACATTATTACTAATGTGAATAGAATAGAACAAACATTGTTTTACAGACACATAAATAGCATGAAAAATAATGCTGCTCTTCACATTGACAGATTTCTTATTTTTTTTTCTTTGATAAAAAATAATGCCCAGAATGGCTTGGGAGTTGTTATGTATTACCAAATTTCCTTGAACTTTCTTAGCCTCGCAAGTGCTAGCATTACAAGTTTTGTCATCTAACCTGCACCCTTATCACAACTTTGATTATCAATTAATAGATAAGGAAAAAAATGATTAAATTTATCAAAAACCTAACACTTGATTTTAGACTGTAGTGAATAAATAAATAAAGTCGGACTTAATAAAATTTGTGTCTCCAGTCCTTGTTGTGATTATCATGCTTAGTAAGTACATTCATATCCTGTAATGTTCCTTAGGTTATGGCTCCTACTTTGCTTGTTAAAAGAATGACAACAACAAAAAAAAATGGGAGAAAAAAATAAAATTGGAATGTTGAAGATATCAACACTGTCATGGTTATCTCTAATACTTATATGATGGTTTTAGGCAACCAATGGTAGTTTCCACAAAGAAACAAAATACAACCAATACAGAAGGGCAAAGCAGTGAAATTTATGAAAGATGCACACAGTGGGACATGCAGTGTAGTCACAGAGAAGTTGTTATGTTCCATCAATACCATCACAAGTTCATCTGACTAATCTGTAAATCAAATCAATAAATCAATTAAATTAGAGGACCACAAAATAGAAAGCATTGCTATGTCATGGTGGTGCTCCATCATCCTTGACTAAAATCTCAAATTAGAAAGATACCTAAATTTTATGTTGTTACTATACATAGGAAAACTAAGCTATTTAAAAACAGAAGACAGAAGAAATTTTATTTAATAATTTGAATCACAGTAATTTATTATGTAGTTTAATGCTTTTAGGTAAAAAATGCATCAAACTTCATTAGTATACTGTCTTAGGTACGACAATTGCTTCCCCAATAACAGACCAGCAAGCAAGACTTTTGAGCTCTTATTCCTCATTAACAACCCTATTTTTCAGACCTTGCAATCTACAAGACCCATTTCTTCCTCCAAACTCACCCACCCACTATTCTGAGATCTCAGCAACTCTCTGAGACATTGATTTGGCCAATTGCTTTGGGACTAAGAGTAGCTCCCAGAGACATAGAATCAGTCAGCTTTTATAAGACCAAGAGCAGTTCTATGAAACATATTATATGCCAAATCTAAGAAGAACAAGAGTTCAGATTGGACCAAGAGAGGCTCCATGAGATATAGACACATCCAGAGCAGACTGGACCAAGATCTGCTTCCCAAGACACAGACAAATCCTACACCAATTTGAGTAAGAAATGAGTAGACTCCTTTGCAAGAATACTTATAACAACAGTATGGTACTACAAGAATCTAGTGGTTATATAACAGCAAGACATGAACATTCCAAGGTAGAAGAAGCAGAAGGAAATTACCATACAAATAATAATGTAAATTATAGAAGACTTTAAAAAGGAAATAAAAAATTCCTTTAAAGAAACAGAAAAAATGAAAGAAATCAATAAATTCCTTAAGGAAACCCAAAAAAAGCAATCAAATAAGTGAAGAAAAGAGTTCAAGACCTAAAATTTAATTAGAAGCAATAAGGAAGACCAAAAGGGGGTGGTGCTGGAAATGGAAATTCTGAGAAAACAAACAGGAACTAAAGATGTAAGCTTTGCCAGCAGTATATAAAAGACAGAAGAAAGGATCTTTAACATGAATGATTCCATAGTGCAAATAGAAAAAAATGTATATAGTCTAAAAACCCCACTAAAGCCAAAAGTGTCATAACATAAAATATACCATTAAAAGACAAAATCTAAGAATAATAGAAATAGAAGAAGGAGAATATCAGCTCAAACATAAAAACAATATATTCAACAAAATCATAGAAGAAAACTTTCCCAATCTAAAGAAGAAAATGTCTATAAAGGTAAAAAAAGGCGTATATAACACTAAAAAGATTAAATATAAAATATATCTTCACAAGAATCTCCCCAAAGGCTGCTTGCCACATAATAATTAGGCAAATAAATATACAGAATAAATAAATGATATTAAGAGCTGCAAAAAAAGGCCCAGTAACTTATAAAGGTAGACCCATCACAATAACACCTGACGTCTCATTGGGAACTATGAAAGCCAGAAAGATCTGAACAGATGTTATACAAACACTAAAAGGCCACAGATGCCAGTTCAGACTACTATACCCAGGAAAACTCTTAATCACCATAGATGGACTAAACAAGATATATGACAAAAGGATATTTGTACACTATCTATCCACAGATCCAACCCCACAGAGCTCTGGTAGAAAAACTTTAACCTACAAAAGTTAGATAAACCAACAAAACCACAAGCAATACATAATTACACAGAAGGAAACCCTTCAAATGGTAAACACACACACACACACACACTACCACCAATATTAACAATAATTAACAGTTACTGATGATTAATATTCCTTAATATTAATGGACTCTACCTATAAAAAGACAAAGGCTAGTAGAATAGATACAAAAACCTTATTCATCCTACTGTTACACACAAGTAAAACATCTCAACATAAAAGACAGCAGAAGAATAAAGGGTTGGGGAAACACTTTCCCTTCAAAGGGACTTAAGAAGCAATCTGGTGTAGCCATCCTAATATCTAACAAAATTAACTTCAAGCTAAAATCAATAAAAAGAGACCAGGTCATCTCAGCATAAGTTCACCAAGATAAAGTCTCAATTCTTAGCATTTATACTCCCAACACAAGGGCACCCACAAATGTAAAAAAAAAAAAAATACTACCAAAGCCTAAATTGTAATCAAACCCTATATATTAATAATGGGACACTTTGACATCTCATTTTCACCAAAGAAAAGGTGTATAGACAGAAACCTTATAGAGAAATAAAAGATCTAACAGATCTTATAACTCAAATGGATTTAACATATATATATACAGAACTTTCCACCCAAACACAAAGGAATATAACTTCCTTTCAGCAACCTATGGAAACTTCTCTAAAGTGAACCACATTCTCAGACATTAAGAAAATATAGATAGATACAATAAAAATAATATATATTTAATAGTGTATAATAATACCTTGTTTGGATTAGTTATAAGTTAGAGTTCAACAACAACACAAACTATAGAAAGCCTATAAACTCATAAAATGAAGATCTCTCAATTGAACCACTCCCTGGTAGGAAGATGTAAAGAAAAAAATCAATAAAAATGAATCTACAACATATCCAAACTTATGGGACACAAACTTATGGAAACAGTGCTAAGAGGAAAGTTTGTAGTAATAGATAACTACGTAAAGAATTTGGAAAAAAATACAGCACACCTGAAAGCTTTAGGAAAAATAAAAGCAAGTCACCAAAGAGGAGTAGAGGGTAGGAAATAATCAAACTCATGTCAGGATTAATAAAATTGAAACAAAGAGAACAATAAAAGAATCAATGAAACACAAAGTTGATTCTTCAAGAGAGTGAACAAAATAAACAAACCCTTAATCAAACTAACCAAAAGGCAGAGAGAGAATACCAAAATAAAATCATAAATGGAAAGGGGGACATAGCAACTCAGGCCCTATGCAGGATTGGTATGAAATATTGATTTTTCAAATTGAATCAGACTTGAGTGAGATATTCATTATCTGTCATTTTTTCAATTTATAAGTTTTATTCTTTAAAATTTTATATACCAACAAGTTTCCCCTCCTCCTGAACACTGCAATTCCTATTTACTGCTTAGAGCTGATAAAGCCTCCCATAGGAAGTAAAAGAAGTTGGCATATCAAGGTGAAGCAAGACAAAGCTCCTTCTTCCTGTATCAAGGCTGAACACAGTATCCCTCCTCTCCCCCCAGAAAGAATGGTCTCCAAAAGTCAGTTCATGCACTAGGAATAAATTCTTATCTCACTGCCAGAGGCCTCAAAAATGATGCAACCCAAAAACTGTCATCCACATTACGAGGGCCTATTCGGTTCTATGAATGCTGCCCAGCTGTCACTCCAGGGTCAGCGAGTTCCCAATAGGCCAGGGCAGCTGTCTTTGTAGGTTTTCCTGTCACTATCTTGACCTGTTTGCTCATATAGTTCCTCCTATTTCTCTTAAGTTGGACTTGGAGCTCAGCCCAGTGCTTAGCTGTGAATTTCTATAACTGTATCAGTTGCTGAATGAAGGTCCTATGATGACAATTAGAGTGGTCATCAATTTGATTACAGGGGAAAGCCAATTTAGGCAGCTTGTTTACTATTGCTTGGAGTCTTAGCTGGGTCATTCTAGTTGATTCCTGGGAATTTCTCTAGAACCAGGTTTCTCTCTAACCCCCATTCGCATTTTGTGTGGATTGTGTTCAGAGTGACTGTAGACTCATAAAATAAGTGTGGCAATGTTTGCTCAGTTTCTTTTCCGTAAAAAAAATTTAAGAAGTATTGGTATTAAACTTCTGGTAGAATTCTATGATGATGCCATATGGCCCTTGACTTTTTTTTTAAGACTTAACAATTATTGCTTATCTTTCCTTATGCGTTATAATTCTATTTAAATAGTTTGTCTGGTTTTTATTTCATTTTTGTAAGTTGTACCTAACCCTCCAAAAATGTCTATTGCTTTTAGGTGTATCAATATTGCAGAGTATAAGTTTTAGAAGTATTTTCTAATAATTCTCTGGATTTCTTTGATATCTGTTTTTATGTCCTCTTTCTATTTCTGATTGTGTTATTTTGGATATCTCTCTGCCTTTGGTTAATTTGGATAAGTGTTTGTTTATCTTGTTGATTTTCTAAAAGAACCAACTTTTTGTTTGTCTAATTATTTTTATTGCTCTGTTTCAATTTTATTTATTTCTCTCCTAATTTTGGTTATTTTCTGCCCTCTACTCCTGGGTGAGGTTGGCCTATTTTGTTCTAGAGCTTTCAGGTATGCTACCAAGTCACTTGTGTGAGATTTCTCCAAATTCTTTATGCAAACATCTAGTGCTATGAATGTTCATGTTTTTCATTGGTTAGGTATTTTGTGGATTATATTGTGTGCTGAGAAGAAGATATATTATTTTTTATTTGGATGGGATGTTCTCTATATATCTATTATGTTCTTTTGAGTCAAAATACATACTAAATTCCTTATTTCCCAGTTTCTGTCTGGCAGATCTATCCATTGGTAAGTGTGAGGTATTGATGTTTCCCTCTCATAGTACATTTTGTTTGATTTGTGATTTAAACTTTAGTAATTTTACATGTATGTGTGTGTGCCTTTATATTGGAGACATAAATGTTCAGGACTAATACTTCATCTAGATGGATTTTTTATGAGATGAATGTCATGCTCATCCTGATCTCTTTTGGTTGATTTTTATTTAAGTCTCTTTTGTTAATTATTAGAATAGCTACACCAGCTTGCTTCTTAAGTCTATTTGATAGGAAAGTATTTTCCCAATGCTTTACTCTGAAATAATGTCTGTCTTTAATGTTGAGGTGTGTTTCACAAGAAATATGCAGCAGAAGATTGTATGCTGCTTTTATATTATATATATGATATATATTATATATGATAATATATATATGTATATATATATATATATATAAATCCATATTATGTTAGCCTGTGTCTTCTTATAGGGGAATTTAGTTAATTTATATTAAAGAATATTAATGATCAGTGATTGTTATTTTCTCTTATTTTTTTGGTGGTAGTGTGTTTGTGTTTCCCTTCTTTGGGATCTTCTGCTGGGAGAATATTTGTTGCTCATGTTTTCTTGGGTGCATCCTTAGGTTGGAGTTTTTCTTCTAGTGATTATTGTAGGGCTTGATTTGTGGATATGTGTCGCTTAAATCTCATTCTGTCATAGAATATTTTCTATAGATGTTTACTTGATCTGTAGTAATTGAGAGTTTTGCTGGATATAGTAATCTGGGCTGGCATCCTTCGTCTCTTAGTGTCTGTGTTGGATTTCTTCATTTTGTAGTTTCCATTAGGAATTCAGGGGTTATTTTGATAGACCTGTTTTTATAATTTACTTGGCAGTTTTCCTTTTCAGTATTTATTACTATTTCTTTGTTTTGTATGTTTAGTGGTTTGATTTTTACATGTTGAGGTTACTTTTGGGGTTTTCTAGTCCATTTGGTGTTCTGTAAGCTTATTGTCTTTTCATACGCCTTTCCTTCTTTAATTTGGGAAGGTTTTCTTCTGTGCCTTTGATCTAATATTTTTATCCTTCTATTCTTATTATTTTTATGTTTGGTCTTCTCATGGTGTATGGTGCACCAGTTTTCCTGCACCTTTTGTTTTGTGTCCTTTTTCTCTTTCGTGTTTTCTATGACTGGTCAGTCTATTACCACATTAAGAGATTTATTCATTTATTCTATTTTTGTCTTCCTTTGATTTTAAGGGTATTTTTTTAATTTTAAAGGTCTCTATTATCTTTATAAAGTTATTTTTATAATTATTTTCTTAAGCTTCATCTACATTATGATAACCAGGTCTTGCTGTTTTAGAACCACTAGTTTCTAGTGGTGACATATTGCTCGTTATGTTTTCATGTGTTACTGCACTGATTTTTACCCATTTCTTCTTCCTCCAATTGTTACAAGCAGCATCTGTGTCTCAGGGAGCTGTTTTGTACCAATATGCTCTGGTTGTGTCTGTGTCTTAGGGAGCCTTTCTTGGTCCAATCTGGGTTCTTGGTCTATTTGGTGTTGTTGAATTCTGTGTCTCAATAAGATCTGTTACTCCAAAAGGAGTTGGCAGATTCTGTGTCTTAGAGAGCCTTTGAGATCACAGAGTGATAGGTGAGTTTGAGGGAGTGGGCTGCAATTTGTAGATTGCAGTATCTGTTAGTGAAGATGCTTGCCTGCAGGTGTCTTTCTTTCTGGCTTGAAATGGGGTTAGTAAAGGGTGGGGTTGTGTGTACAGGTTGTGCCCATGGACCTGGATACTAGATTCTGATCTCTCCAGCTAGGTTTAAAAAGGTGCCACTCACTTGTTGATTCAATGAGAACTGGTAGATTTTGTGTCTCAGAGAGCCTATGAGGTTACAGAGTGAACAATAGGCTTGGGGGAGAGAGTGGTTACATATTGTATATTTAATAAAAGTTGCATGAAAATTATGAGACAGAGCTAAAGGGCATATAAATAGGTTATTTATCAGTGATCCACACTTTTAATCTCATAATTTGAGAGTCAGAGATTCTCTGGATCTCTGGGAGTTCTTGGCCAAACAGAGTCTGGCAGTGATGGCACATACCTTTAACCCTTTTACTAGGAGAGTTGAGCCAAGAAGTAAGATAACTTGACAGAGGAGGCAGCAGGCATTTTGTCTACTGCCTGTGACCTGTTCCTTTTTAGTTTAAGGTAAGAGGCAGATATATGAGGAGTGGCTAGGTGAGAAGTGGCGGTCCCTTGTTTCTTTGATTCTCTGATCTTTGGGCCTTCCTCAAATATCTGGCTTCAGATTTTTATTATAACATCAAACAGAGTTTGTGCAATATCTAGGGTCCAACTTTTGGGTTACTAATTCACAAAAAAGTTGTTTGTCTTTGGATTTACAGCCATTAGCACAGGCTGAAATTATATGTGGTTGGAGTCACTACTCTGCAGGTTAAGGAGTTGGACAATATTGGACAATTTTTCAGGGTTCTTGATATAGATTGCTGGCTTTGGCCTGTTTGCTGTCCTCGTGGGTTGTAGAGTTTCCTGGAATCCCTCCTCAGGTTGCTGCCACACTAGGCAACTACCTCACTTCAAAGTCATCTAATTTATCATTGATATCAAATTAGTTTAGTAAATTGGGATTTCTTAAAAAGGACAAGTAAGTAAAAACACATAGAGGTTTGTTTTCTTTTGTTTGTTTACTTTTTCCACATTGAAAAATATAAAATATTCAAATGGAAGGAATTTGGTTTCTGGTAATACACTAATTAGTATAAAATGGAAAAATTAAGTGAGAAAATAATTAATGTAGATGGAATTTTCATGATATCTCTTATACATAGTTTTTATTTGATCATTCTTGTTTATCCCTAAAATATTTGATTTATATAAGTGCCAAGTTTGTTGATATAAATGCTAAGATATGAGTATTAGAAAACTTTGTCAAAACATATCATAGAGGCCCTAAGACCCAGACAAAGGAATTTAAAGGAGAACCAATCTCAACATTGCATTTTAAGGTTACAGAGAAACATCTTAGCCTTTCAAACAGCTAACCTTAATATGTCCAGTAACCTCACAGGATTAACAAGTAATAGAAATTTTTCAGACTGTGTCAGAGTTGAATGGACTCCTGTGCAAATGTTAAACTTGAGGAGAGTAAAGTTGGCAGATGTTAACTCATAATTGTTTTGTAGTAAAATTATCCCTAAAGAATGGGCAGATATGGTAATAGCAGTTTTAGAGGATGGGCCCCAGTTAAAATAGAGGGCCTGGTGGAAAGTTTAAATTAAAACTACTGAACAACTAGCTATGGCTAGAAGTATTGAAATCTCCCAAGATGAACTTCTGGTGATGCTAATGTAGAAAGGAAATATTTATAAAATGTTCACACTCTGGATTTATGCCACATGACAGCTTTGAATGTTTGAGATAGAATTGAAGAAATTGGGAAAAAATAAGTTGTTTTACAAAAGTGATTTAGGGCCAACCTTAAATCCTTCAGTGATTTCTGAAAAAAACTGACATTGGCAGTAATAGAATAGTACTAAATTCAGAAGTTAGGTATATAATAATTGAATATTTGGCTTTTAAAAATGCTAATTCATAATACAATTGAATAGTTATGCTTTTAAAGTCAATATCAGCACCCTTCAAGACTGGATTTAAGATGAAATAAATATAGAATCTTATAACTATAATGATGCTTGGATAGGAGAAATTATTACTAGAGGATTGAGGAAAAATCAAAACATCAAATGTTACAACTGTGGAAAACACATATACCTAAAAAAGAACTGTAAACAAGGCACTCCTGGGAGCAATATTTTTGCTAAGAATAACCCAAACAGAATGCCTGCTTCTCCATTCTGGATAATGAAGAAGGTGTGGCAAAGTCAATCACTGAGAAAATGAATGTAGCTCAACAAGTGACAGGCAACATAACCTTATGCCTTTCTAAAATGCCCAAAGAGGTCTTGGACTCTTGCAGGTCTTCATATAAAATTTAGTTCCGTGCTATTCTCTGTTTTTGGAGGAAACAATGTATCATAGCAACTAAGGAATCTAATGCCTATTGTACAGAGAAGGTAACAATAATAGCAAAAATCAGGAGAAATCATAAATCAAATTTAAAAAGGAAACTTAAGCAAAGTTTGGGTTGAGGAAAGGTTTTACTTTTGCTTCCTCTGGTGAAGAAAATCTATGAATACCATCAAAATTAATTAATACTTGATTTAAACAGGACAAACTTTCTGATAAGGAGAAATGATGGCTCATTCTCTGACGTGACAATTCTTTAACTTTTAAGGAATTCTTACCAAGCAAGTGCCAGGGCAGGATTTTGTTTTTTACTTTACAGAAAAACAAAAGTACCCATATTCAAGAAGTCAAAAGATTTTAGACATCCACATGTCTGCAGTAAAAGGAAAGGCTATCCAAAACATTTACAGGCAAAGAAAAATAGTGACTGTTGGTGTCAATATACTCTATTCAGTAAAAACCTCATGGCCTAACATATATATCACTTTACATCTAAAAAAAAAGTTAAGATCCATTCTCAATTATAATTTAAAGGTGGACTTAAGTTGGAATGTGGCTCCTTTTCTAAACTCAAGCAGGCTTGCTATAGAAATGTGGAAAATTTTCTATATTATATTAAAAGAAACACCTGATATGATACAGGAGAAAACATAGTTAAGGGACTGTTATATGCTACTGATCTCATTATCTTTTAGTACACATTTTTATAAAATATATATATATTACACCTTATACATAATATTAATTGTCATATAAAGTTCAAATTCTAGATAATAGGCTTTATTTAGTTTTGTATTCATTGTTTTGAGTTTGTGTTTATATCAGTTTTCTTCAGTGAACTATGATGGTGCCTTCGAAATGTGATCTTTGAAGTCTCCATGAGTAATATGGGGCCCCACAATAATGATTTCACATGGACTATGAAAATGACACTAAGCTTATAAACCACAAGCAAAGATCAGTTTTGAGATAAAAACTGCTCAGAATGCTTTTGAGGTGACTAGCTGAGATGATCTGGCTTCACAGACAATTTTAGCCAGGACTTGAGAAAAGTCCTGCATTTCTTCATTGTGCAAAGACTGGACAATGATGTGGGGATGTCATTCTGTATGCAGTGAATATCAATCTTTAAATAAAGGAGCTGCTTTGGCCCCTGACAGGCACCATAGAAAAAGTAGGTGGGGAATCAGAATAGGTAGGGAAGAAAGAGGAAGAGTCAGAGACAGACTGAGCCAGCCCAAGAAGAAGCATATAAGGAACACAGGTGAGCCATGGGCCACATGGCAGGATAGATTAATGAAAATGGGTTGAGTTAGTATAAGAGCTAGCTAGAAATGTGCCTGAGCCATAAGCCAAACAGCATGAAGTTAATATAAGCATCTGAATTATTTTGGGGGGCCTAAGCAGTGGCAGGCAGCTAAGTGGTTTGGGGCTGCAGATCTGTGGGACTGGACCTCTGGCCACTCTCTTCCCATCAGAGAGTTTTTTTCAGGAGGTCTTGGTTGATGAAATCATATTTGCCTGGAAGCAATTCACAGGTTCAAATCTTCTGTGGAAACAAAAGCAGAACTCTTCCATAGCAATAAATCCTTAGACACAAATTTCAAAATCAAAATACCTTTAAATTCTTATTTAACATAGCAGCCTTGGCAATCCATTATCTTTCTATAGTCAGCTCATTAATAGTTAAAAAATTAAAAGAAAACACAATAACAACCAAAATCTAGATTTTGTGTTTATTTTCCATCTTTAAATGGCTTATTATATTTTTATTACTCTATTTCTCTTTTTAAAGACTTTATCATTCTTTACTCTCTGAAGCCTATGTACTTTTTATACGCATTGTAACCTGTTTATTTTTTTTTCTGAATCTGTTTAATTGTGAATCCTTAATCATCTTCCAACCAGAAGAGCTTTTACAATACTTGCACTCTGTAAGAGAGCCACATGGGTTTTGCAGAGAAAGCTGAATCAGTAAGTTCGCTTAAAGGGACCACGTCCCTGCTCACTGCCAGCAAACAGAGCAGACCCAAGAAAATGCTGCTACTAAGAAACTGTCTTTGTTTCCTTTTTATTCAAAGTAAACAGAAGCCTTAAATTAATCACATGCTACCAAGTCCTCTATGCGACTTCAAGAACCAGCCTGGTTGCAGCTTACACTGCCTGCTGCCAGTCGGTGGGTGCCAGTTTGAATGTTGCCCAGATGCCGAACTTCTCTGTACAATGACCCACTTCAGATACACAATTTGGAAGCTGCTTAGGCTCAGTTTCTGTGTTAAAACCTTTTTTTAAACTTTCTCAGGTTTTAAGTGGCTATTTGGCCCATGTTGTTATGCCATCTGTTGTAAATAGACTTCTTGGTCATAGGCAGCCAGAGGTCCAGACCCACAGACCTGCAGTCCCAGACCCCTTAGCCACCCATAGCTGATTAGGTTCCGAAAATGACTCAGATGCTTATATTAAGTTCATGCTGTTTGGCCTATGACTCAGGTACATTGCTAACTAGTTTTCTCATCTTAACGCAACCCATTTTCACTAACCTATCTGCCACACGTCCCATCCCGTTTCGCACCTGTGTTCCTTATATGTTGCTCCTTTGGGCTTCTGGCTCGGTCTCTCTGACTCTGCCCTGCTTCTTTTACCTATGTTGTGATTTCCCCTCTTTCTTTTTCTATGGTGCCTGTCATGGGCCAAAACAGCCCCATTATTTAAGGATTGATTTTTCACAGCATACAGAAAGACATTCCTACATTCCTCAACTAAGAATATAGATTTTTCTTTTCCTCCTTATATTAAAAAGTATTTTTTTCTCATAAAACATTATGATTATTTTTTTCTCTCCCTCTAGTTTTTTCTACATCTTCTCTACCTTCACTTTCATCTAAATCCACTTTTTTTGTCTCTTATTAAAAAGTATAGGATTCTAAGTGATAACAATCAAACATAACAAAATTGCATATAAGATAAAGTAAACTAAACAAAGACACAACAATCAGAGATCCACTCATTTATACTTTCAGGATTTCCATAAAAATACCAAACTAAATCTTTAATATATATGCAGAGGTACTAGTATAAACCCATGTAAGCCCTGTGATTCTTGCTATATTCTCTGTTAAATCCTATAAGTTTTCATCAGTTAATTTAGAGGGCCTTGTTCTCCTAGTACCCTCTATTGCTGTAAGCTCTTACACTCTGGGAATTCTCTGAGCTCTAAGGGAAATATTTTATGTAAAACATATTTATATTCAAATCTCACTCTCTATGTACTGTCTGGTTGTTAGATACTGTATCTTTTTCACTGACTATCTGGTGGCAGTATAAGGCATTGATGTAGGAGTATAGCTAAATATCCTTAGGAATCAATTCTCAACTTCACATCTGCTAAAGACTAATATCTCACATATGTAAAGAACTTAGGAAATTAGATACCATACAACCCCTAAATTATCTAATTACAAATTGGGTAGGTATAAACAGAAGTTTTATTAGAAAAACACAAGTGGCAAGAAGCACATAAAGACATGTTCAAAATGTTTAGTCATTCGAAGAAATACAAATCAAAACTATTTTAAGATGCCATTTTACATCTTTCAAAATGGCTAACATCAATAAAAAACTAATAGCTCATTCTGTCAAGTATGTAGAGTAAGGGGAACACTATTCCATTGATATTGCAATTACAAAATTATACAGTCACTATAGAAACCAAACTTTGCTTCCTCAGAAAGTTGAGAATCTAACTCAAGATTCAGATATACCACTCTTGAACATATACTCAAAAGATGTTTTAGCCCATCCAAGGACATTTCCTTAGCTACATTAACTTTATAATATACATATTTTTTCAATCTATGTCATAAAGCAATTCATGAAGGGTGTCATGTAAGATGAATTTCAATCGTTTATGAGAAAACTTCACAAAAACAAGATCAGAGTCCTGTGACTTAATTTTTTGAAATGAGATTGTTCTTGATATGTTTTCTGAGATCCTTCCAGATATAGCAAAAAAAGGAGTTTACTTCAGATTATTCATTAAAATTGGCAATTGTTCTTTTTTATATTTCTCTATGGAAAAATATGGGTTTTTTTTCATGTATAGGTTGGCCTTGCAATAGAATACTTTACTCAGGTAACTTTTCTTAACCTTCAGAGTTTAAATTGATGGTCTGAAGAAATTCAGTTATTATGTTAGTGTTTAGTCTGTCTTATTTATTGGCTCCAATCTCCAAGGTCTTACCACTTCTAGAGCAGGAAACAAACCTCAATATATAGATTAAAAAATATGAAACATTTACAAAATGGTGTATCACTCAGCTGATAAATGTAATGTATAATGATAATTTCACACAAATGAATTGAATTAGAAAAAAAAAATCCCAAGTGAGGTAGCTCAGACCTAGAAAGAAAAATATGGTATATATTCACTCATATGTATATGTTATTAAATAAATTAATCATATCCAATCTACAGTCTGTAGATCCTGAGTTGTTGGGTATATAGAAAGAGACTAGGAGCAGAAACATAAATCTCCTTGGGGAGGAAAATAGAATAGATTTTATGGGTAAACTAGAAGCATGGTAGGCAATGGAAGAATCTTTTAAAGAACGTTTGATGGAGGGGAAACAGGCTTAAGAATTATTGCAGTGAGAGACACTTAGAACTGAGGGGTATTTATGGGCTGATATGGAAACATAGTACAGTGGAAAAATTTTAAATAAGTGAAGTCTTTTTAATGATGTTTTTAAATAATGAAGAAGATGGAGGCCCAGCTGGCATTTCTTTTCACCTAATGAAGCTTCCAGTACTGGGACTATATCCTAATGAGTTATTGGCCAAAGGGATTTTATGTAAATCCCCAAACAATCAAGGCTATTGCCAAGATAATAGGTTGCTCTCTACAAATAGAAATCAAGGTTCCATTGCTGAAGTCAATGTCATAATAATGCATTAAACATGGAGAGTATAATCTGGTGTCAACATAAAACCTTCACCCTGACAGGCTTGTGTTTTGTGTATGGGAAGGTACACTTTAAATACTACAAGGGAAACATCAACACTAACCTGTGTCAAAATTGATCTACAATCTGCCCTGCCTATAAAATAGTCTAGGGCAGCACAAATTTGTGGAAGCAATCAACAAGTATCTGATTTGACTTAAGACTTACCCATGAGGTAAAAGTCATACACAATACTGCTTGGGTGACTAAGAATCAGAGACTAGATATCTTGGCAAAGATCTAGGGTAAAATAAAATATTCTAGTAAAATAAGAAAGTAATATAGTTTTAAAGCAGGAAGAGGTATATAAAAATAAAACATAAAGAACTGGATTGAGGTATTACAGAAAAGACTGTTGGAGAGAGTCTATTTTACTTTAATGAGAAATTGGTAGCTTGTTTCAATAGTTCATAATTAATAAGTAGTTATGAATGATTTGAATATCCATTTAGAATAAAAACATTAATATATTACAGCATATGTTACAATATATACCAAAATTAACTAAATAATAAGATTAGAGCAGACAGGGTAAGATAAATTTTCAAGGAGAAAATAACAAGTTATGAGATTATATAATCAACATTGGTGAGAAAACATAAAAGGTTACATACATTTGTAGAATTGAGAACAACATACAGGAGACTAATACATTATAGAAAAATGTTTTATTTATGGAAACGTAAAACTCATATAATTTTATCAATTAAGCTGGTACTATTTTGACAGAATAGTTCATTTTAAATTTATTTTTATCTTACATACACATTTCTTTTTTTCTGTGTGAGAGTGGTGGATTGTCTAGAACTGGAGTTAGCTACAGTTGTGAAGGCCATGTGGGTTCTAGGAATTGAACCAGAGTCTTCTGGAATAATAGCCAGTGCTGTTAAATGCTGAACCATCTCTTCAGTCCCTGAAATCTTCATTAGTATTGGTTATCTTTAATAGTACTAGTAGCTGATAGTCATAGGATAGAGAAAAGGAGACTTGACAGTATTATCCTGCTAGCCACAAAATTCCTGGCAAAATATGTCCCCTAGTGTAATTATGGTGTGAATTTCAGAGAAGTAACCAAAGACTTTCTGAGTAATTAAATAAGTTGAAATCCATATAGAGATCTGATATTGTGATGTGGTGATTTTAATAAGTGGGGTCTCCAGGAATTCATGTATTTAAATGCTTGTTTTGCGAGGAATGCCATTTTTAAAAAGTGTCGCCTTTATGGGGAGATGTAACCTGTGGTAGAATTCGGGTGTTAGCCGACAAGGCTTGGAGACCTGTCTCTGGAGTTCCTGGAGCCTGAGTGGGTATGGCTGTACCTGCTGAAAGATATGCGTGGACATTGAAATCCTTCTTGTTTTGTTCCTGTAGAGCTGAGCAGCAGCCCCAGCATGGGACCATTTCTATCTCTAAGAATTGTCTTAAGGTTCAATTTGTATCAGTGAGTGTTGATATTCCCCTTAATAAATACTATTCTTTGTATAGTATATTGCAATAGAGTATTACTGCAATAGCTGGGGACCACGTGGGTTCTGTGCTAGCTTGACCATTAACCATAGGCCGTGAGCTGTGGGCCTACTGGCCCATGCACCTTTGAGTGGGCCTGCCTGGAGCCCAAAGCATGGCTGACTAGCAGAGAACATCTGTGCTCTCAGCTTTGACTAAAAATCAGCAGGGTACTTTACTGCAGAAAGAAAATCTCCAGCTCCCTAGTCCCAGGTGGCTTTCAGGCCTTGTATCCAGAGTTGACAGTTTGAAGCTTCCACTCCAAGCCTCAGGGCCCCAGCCAAGCATACTTCACTGCTTGGGCACTTGCTCGCAGCCCGGCCTAGCGCCCTCTACATTATCTAAATGGCAGAATGCAGATTTTTGTCAGATTGTCCTGTACTGATCATGCGAGAAATTGCCATTTGTTAAGGTTATTCAGTCTTCCCACCTGCTGGGGCTTCTTTCTACCACACTGGACAAAATCTAACCAAGCTGGATAGTCGGGCTTGGGGCTGCACCCGGAGGTCTGACTGCTTCAGCCGTATTGTGGGAGCCCACCTGGCTAACTTGCTGCTGTGATGCATTGAGCATGACTGTGACACCTGCTGGCCAAATGTTGTCATTACATTTGGATTGAGGTAATTGATTCTCTCTTTTCTTTCCCTCAATGGCTGACAATTCCTGTCTTCATAACTTCAGGAAATACTTATCCATGGTGATTGAGAATTTCTTGCATGAGTATAGTTTCAAGGGCTTCAATCCCTCAGTCCTCCTACTTTTCATCTTAATTCTATATTTTATGTTTCAAAATAAATGACCTGATGCCCATTCTAAGTATGAGACGATGATAAGCATGGTGGAAGATTTGAAATCTAGAAATGAGCAATTGCTGTCTAAAATGCACGATATGGAAATTTTAAGCAGTAAATTGGCTGATAGAGATTTTTGGATTGGTTATGACAAAATTTCAGATAGAGCTTCCTCATCAGACATTAATATTCAGACTGTACAAGAGAAATGAAGACTTTACAGTAATGACGAGAATAAGACACTTGTTCATTTCATAAATGATGAGAACAAGAAACTTGTTAATTATGTTAATGATGAGTATAGGAAAATTGCTGGTCCTATGAGGTCATTAGAAGAACTGGCTTATCAAGAAAATCAGGCTCTAGAAAAATTAGAAGCTTCCAAGCTTCCGGAATGGCAGACCATGTTACAATACTGGAAAAGGATGTTAAGACATTTTCTGCCAAGAACATTTCAGGTCAAATCCCAATGAAATGTTGTGATAATGAAGACACTCTACCTGACATGGTAAACATGAAAAGGATACCCCCTTCCCTACCACTATTGTTTCCAGTTATAATTCAGACAATTATGTATGTGGAGTCACCAGAATTAGTGGAATATAATTATGAGCCAATACATATGAAACATATCAAGGATTTCAAGGAAGCCATATTTTTCCATGGGGTACACAAATGATAAATGCATGGTCAGCAAAAATTGGATAATTTCTAGTGATTGGATGCAACTGATAGCTGGCATATTGGAATATAGCCAACATTTGCAATAGAGAAATTGGCTTAAGGAGGAACCTAGGGCCATAGAGCTCCAGGGAAAGATTAAGGGCTTTTGAATTTCTCAGGACCACATTCTTGGTGAAGGTTTGTTTGTTGATGTGAAGGCTTAGGCTATTTATAACAAACATAGTCTGTTGTTGTACCATACTACTGTATTGAATACATGTGAAATGATTTTAGACCCAGGACAGAAAATTGAGTCATATACCAAGGTCAAGAAAGGTTTAAAAGAATCTTATTCTGACTTTATGCAGAGGCTTACCAAGGTTGTACATAGAGCAGTATCAGATCCAGAAGTTAGGAAGCAGCTAATACTGTCTTTGGCTTTTGAGTATGCTAATCTGGAATGTAAAGGAATAGTTATGCCTCTAAAGATCAGATCTTCACCCATAGAGGAAAGAATTCAGTATGCAATCAATGCTGAATTCCTCCATTACAATGAAGAGAATTTGGTAGGCCACCCATTGTCATTTCTAATGTGAGAAATCAAGGCATCACTTGCTTTAACTGTGGGAAACAAGGCTATATAAAAAGGAATTGAATGCAAGTTACTTCTGTAAATAATGTCCATCTTAGAAAATATTCAAACAGAAGAAGGCTGTTATCTTCTGTGTTATGCAGAAAATGTATCAAAAGCTAACATTAGACCAACAAATGCAGATTTACCAAGGACAGGGAAAAGAACCCTCTTCCATTGGGAAACATCCTTCAGGACTTCCTGAAATCAATTTTCAAAGCCAAAAAAGCCAATCAAATTTCACAGTGGTGAAACAGCCTTCTCAGAATGAGTAGGAAATCCAATACCTAAAAGAAAAGACAATATGGCATTGGAAGATAGAATAAATTTATGGGAGAAATTGACAGTAAAAAGAAAAAGCCATAACGTGAATATTCTCACAGACTTCTATAAATGAACCAAAACCAAATTTGAAAATACAGATAGCTAATATTCATATCCAATGTTTATTTAACATGTGGGCCAATGTTTCACTTATAACCCCACAATCATGCCTTCCAAGATGGCCTCTAAAGGAGGTGGATATTCAATTTCTGTGTATTGGAACAATATCTCAGGTGAAACTGAGTGTAAGGTAGCTTGAATGCATAGGACCAGAGTATCCAAAATGAAGTTTGAAGCCATATAAGGTTGACATAGCAATGAATCTATGGTGTCATGACTTTCTACAGCAATGGAATACCCATATTAAAATCCCTCCAGGCTCAGATATCAACCAAAGACTCAATCATTTTAAGCTGATATGCAAAACAATCTCCAGCCATTAATGTTGTGGAAAAGCATGGCTCACTAGCCGCTGAACCCATAAAGACACTCAAAATGCTACCTTTGGGATGGTTTATAGAAAAGCCTATTTGGGTACAGCAATGAGCCTTGATGAAGGAGAAACTACATGATCTAGAACAGCTTGTACAGGAGCTATTACAAGCTTAGCATATTGAAGAATGAACCAGTCTATGGAATTCTCCTGTACTCAGTGTCAAGAAGAAATCTTGAAAGTGGAGAATGGTGACAGATCTAAGAGCAATTAATAAAGTGATTCAACCCATGGGTTCTTTACAATCTGATATTCACCTGTCTTCCCTGTTACCTAAGGGATGACCTATTATAGTTAGTCATTGATTTGAAGGACTTTTTTTGTTCCCATACCTGTACAAGAACAGAACAAAGAAAATTTTCCTTTCACAGTACCCACTTTTAATAATTCACATATACTTCAGAGGTACCAATAAAGAGTCTTTCCACCAGAATGTTGAATAGTCCCACTTTCTTTCAATAGCTGTTAGAGGGGATATTCGAACAATTCCCACAATCTATCACTTACCATTATATGGATGATATCTTGTTGGCAGATGCAAATGTAGTTGCATTAGAAAGAATGATTTAAGAAATGAAGAAAATATTGCCTGATGAAAGACTACAAATTGCTCACAAAAAAAATACAAAGAGGAGATACAATCAATTATTTAGGATATAAAATAAGCTTACCAAAAATTAGACACCAAAAGGTGAAACTAAATATAGATAGATTAAAGACTCTTAACAATTTTCAAAAACTGCTAGGGAATATTGCTCATCTATGACCCATCATTGGTTAAAAAAAAATCATGAACTAGTTAATTTATTTAAAACTTTATATGGTTATATAAATTAAATATTCCCATAGAATTTTCTGATGAAGCTGAGAAAGAATTAGTTTGGTGGAAAAGAAATACACATGAATCATATGGATCCAAACCTTGATTGCATACTTGTTATTTTACCCTCTAAACATTCTCCTACAAGAGTCAACGCAAAGAGAAAATATATTATAATGAATATTTCTGCCACATAGGCCAAGGCAAAAGCTGAAACATATATAGAAAAGATTTCTGATCTGATTTTTAGAGGTAAATACAGAATTGGCCAATTGACTTGGAAGGACCCTGAAGAAATGAAGAAATTGATCGATTTTGGGTAGACAGTGAACCTTGGCAAAAAGCCTGTAGTAATTAATTGGGAGAGATTAGTAACAAATATCCCTGATGTAAAGGAATTTAATTTATAAGGGAAACTAACTGGATCTTCTCTCATGTGGTACAGTATAAACCCATTTCTGGAGCTCCTACATTTTATACTGATACAAACAAATTTGGAAAACCTGGTTATAAATCTGAAGACTTAATTAAGATGGCTCAAATCCTTTATAATTCTGCTCAGAAGTCAGCACAGTATGTGATTATTATGGTTTTGATGAATTTTGCAGGACTTCTTAACATAATAACTGACTCAGTATGCAGGAGTTGTTTTATATATTGAAACTGCTGATTTCATTCCTGTCGATACAGAATTAACCTCACTGTTTATACAACTACAGGATATCATTAGGAATAGAATTCATACCATGTACATAACATGTAATAGATCATACAGATATCTCCGTTGCCCTTTGGCACAAGGTAATGATGAAATTGACCACCTATTAATAGTAAACATGCTGAAGGCCACAGGATTTCATAAGAGACTTCATGTTAATAGTAAAGAACTAAAGAAGAGATTTTCCATCATTTGGCATCAGGCCAAATAAATTCTATGGAATTGTACTACTTTCTCCTTCTACAACAAACCACCCTTATCTGCTGGAAGTATTCCAAAAGGTAGATGGAGAAATGTGATCTGGCAGATGGTTGTGTTTCACTTTCCAGAATTTGGAAAGATGAAAGATGAAATATGTACATCATACCATTGAAACTCAGGAATGCAATGGGCTAATGCCCTGCGTTTGGAAAAAGCTGATGCTTTCCTTACTCACCTTTTAGAAATAATAGCCATAATGGGAATTGCCATTCATATTAAGACTGAAAATGCTCCAGCATACATTTCTCAAAAATTTTAGCTGATTTTTGAATATTATAAAGCGTATTACAGGGATACCACAGAATCCTACAGGTAGTTATCAATTTTGTTGATGTCCATATCTTTTCTTCTTCTGTGGAAACAAAAGCAAAACCCCACAAAAGCACATATCTCAGCTTCTATTCTGAAGTCAGCACATCCTTGAAGTAGATGGATTGGTTTATCTCAGAAGATTTTTCTATTATCCAATGTCTCTCAGCAGCTATTGTTCCTTTCTCATCAGCATTAAGAAAATCAAGGTCAGTAAAGCATTATGCAATCTCTCCCTATTTTTTTCATTTCTTCTTTCTGTTTATGAAGCATCACTTTCAATGTGCAGTGATATCTCTTCACAACTGCTTCACCTATAGGATTCTGTGGTATCCCTGTAATATTCTTTATATATGTATGTAGTCTTAGCTTAGAACTTTCTTAGTTATACAAAAGGGGGAGATGTGATGGAATTCAGGTGTTAGCTGACAAGCCTTGGAGACATGTCTCTGGAGTTCTGAGAGCCTGAACAGTGTGGCCAGACCCATTGAAGGAGACACTGGTGCATTGAATTCCTTCTTGTTTTGTTCCTATGGAGCAGAGCAGCGTCCCTGGTGTGGGATTGTTTATATCTCCAAGAATTGTCTTAAGGTTCAGTTTGTATCAGTGAGTGTTAATATACTCCTTATTAAATATTAATACTTTGCATGGTCTATTGCATGTGAATATTACTGCAATGGTAATTCCTTGTTGGAGGAAGTATGTCATTGAGGTGGCTGGCACTGAGGTCTTACATGCTGAAGCTACACCCATTGTGGGATGCAGTTCACTTCCTGTTGCCTGTGGATCAAGATTATGGCATGCTGCCATGTCTCACCATGATGATAATGGACTTAACCTCTGAAACTATAATACAGCAATAATTAAATGTTTTGTTTTTAAAAAGTAAGTTGTTGTGGTCATAGTGTCTTTTCTATGCAATAGAAACCCTAACTAAGATATGGGTCAAAATCTTATGGCTCAAGAGCTCATTGCTCCAACAGGAGAGCCTAGTACTCTTTATCTGCTAAATGAGCAAAGAGTTAAACACAACTCCATAATGATTTAAGTTACACCTATGGATTACTACCTTGCATAACCTTTAACAAAGAAGCCTCTGTTGCAATATATGGCAATTAACACAGAGGCCTAAAATTAATAAAGATTCAATTAATAAAGACTTTGCAATTCTCAGGTCTTAACATGATAACTATATCAGAATCCTTCCTCCCATGGTTCATAGATCCTTAAGAAAGAAGGAATAAAAAAAAGTAGAAATAATAAATTATTGTAAGGAATGTCCTTTTACTCTTATCTGCTGCAAGGAAACATTGGTTTTCAGGCACATAATGGGAGCTGCACATATGAACTAAAGCAGCTGTGAGAGCATACACAAATTTAGCCAAGCTCAAGACAGACAAATTCCCAAAAAGGAGAAAACACAATATCTTACTCTTTACTAAGGAGATATTTAAAATTTATAGATGTTAAAAAATGAAAATTCAGTTTTATTTAAGTGTGTTAACTCCTAAAGTTTGACCACACTACAGAGGAAGGCTGCACATCAAAAGGGTATATTGGTATCATCAAATAAATTTGAATTTGATATTGATTGATTTTTTTTAAAGAGGACACAAATTTGTGTGTAAAGAAAATGGACACTAGAGAAGTCAGTAGAAGGGTAAATGATATCAAAACATGCTGTGAAAATTCTCAAAGAATGAATAAAAATGAGAAAAAATAAAAATGTCATAAAAACCAAAAAAAACAAAACAAAAACTATTTGGACCAAAATATCTATTTAAATTCAATTTATTCTATTTATAAGGATTCCCTAGAGGATTAAAAAAAGTGAGAATATAATTGTGCATGTATTTCTGGGTATATAGCTATGTTTATGCATACAATTGTTTTTTTGGAAAATCAGTTCTAGCTATCTGCCTATATCATTAGCAGTAAGAAGCAAGACAGGTCATAAAGGTAGTGAGAGGCATCCCAGGCCACCAAGCAGCAGGCTGATCTTCTTTGTGCCATGTCATTTTTCTCTTATCTGCAGGAAGGTGCTGACCACAGTCAGGTTGAGTCTTCTTATATTATTCAGGTGATCAGAATGCTTAAGATTAGATTGTCAACTCAAGTAACTCTAGTTTGTGACAAGTTGACATTAAAAGCAACCATAATTAAAAGTGTGCATGCATGTGTGTATGTGTGTGTGGTAAATTACAAATGCTGGTCCTAAAATTTATGAGCAAAAGGTAAAGGACATATATGAAAACAGGCAGAGTTAAAATTTATGAGCAAAAAGTAAAGTGCATATATGAAAGCAAAGCAGAACAGTCTGTATAAGGATGAGAAGATTCAAGCTACTAACCCAGCTATTGTGGTAACAGAGGTAGACAAATTCCTACAGATATATATCACATGCAGGTGGATAAATTCTTGCACTTACTTATATATCATATATAGGTAAAGGAATGCCTACATTCACATACCACATTTAGTGTACAGGTTGTTATCTATACTATTTAATAAAAGGATCTGTCAGAAACTGTTAAAATTTAGAATATAACTAAGTAACTTTCATCCATAACCCCCCTTGTGAGAATATCTTTTTAAAGAGATGACAAGTGAAAATATTGATCAGTTCTATGTAAAAGAAAGTTTAATGAAGAATATTTTTATAATGTGTAATAAAAAAGAAAAAGAGCAAAAACTGTTTTGATTCTATACTAGCTTTATAAGTAAAAGTACAAGGTGAGTAAATGCAATGATTTAAGATGAAGTGTTCCCCACAGACTTCTGTGGCTTAACTATTGGTTCTGACTGGTGGTGCTATTTTGAGACATTACTTAGCACCATCCCAGCTATGCTGAGAGATTTGTTTCCACGGTAATTAAAAATCCCATTAAATGGACAACTAAAATTAACTATCCCAATGGAAAGAGATAGCAGGAGACTCAATACATTATTAAAAATCTAAATTCTGCTTTTGGGGAACCAATTTTTAAAAGAAATATGTAGGACTTGACCTTTGGTTCTGAAAATATTTAAAGTTAATGAAAAACATTTATACATGTAATAGATTATTTTTTATAGGATAAGATATGATGGCATGCAAGAAAAATTCTGGCTAGAAGAATAGTTCAAACAGTATTTGAGAAATGAACAAGCACACTCCAATGATGTTATTACCCAGTGATACTAAGAAGGCATGAAATTTAACAAAGTAAAGAGTTTGAAGTAGTAGAGAAGAATCTATTTGTTAAATTGTAAAAGTTCCAAACCAAGCATTATACATTATATAATTATTTTTATTCTATAATTAAAACAAAAATAAATCACTCTCTTTTGAGGAACATCTACTATAACCAAGTAAACTTATAAAAAAAATGTGACTTTGTCTTAGAGATCTAAGAAGTACAGAGTACTCATGATAGGGAGGCATAGCCTCAAGCTAAACTCCTGAATTTCAAGCAGAAAGCAGAGCAAACAAACTGAAGTCATTTGAGGTATTCACTCTCATAGACTGACTTTACCGTTTCTACTTCCTCTATCAAAGCTATAGGTCTGAAATCTCCACAAAAGGCCTCACCAACTACTGGACAATCATTCAACTATAGTTCCCTAATACTAAAGAAAACATTACTCATGAGTAAACAACTTCTAAGTTGTTTTTGGTTTGTGTAGTCCATTACAGCAACAGGAAGTATACTGGATCAGTCAATAATTGAGAGGATATATGAAGAATAAATATGCATGTCTTTAGAAAAATAGATAAATAGGGAAGTTGGTGCTCATTAATCATTTCATAGATGAATATATATCTTGATTGAAATAAGTGCTGTTGAATAAGTATTAAAAATCTACAAACCTTGAAAATAACAACACTGTTTAGAGGGATGTTATAACCTGAAAATATCAAAAAACTTGGTTACAGTTTGGAAGGGAATGAGAAGAAAGTGCTTCAATGAGTATATTCCAGATACTCAATAATCCCAGACACTGTTATGACATGAATATATTTAGAATTAACTAAGTCCCAAGTATGTTGGCACATTTTCTACACAGATAATTTGGTGTAGCAAGACCCACCCTAACTCTGGACCACAACTGCTGGTAACAGCTCACGTAAAAGGATATGAAACAAGAAAGCTCATTGCCTTTTACCTGCTTTTCTTCATTCTAACTGTGAATAAATCTGTTTTTCTGTGGAGGCACCCCTTGATATTAGAATTCACTTTTCTGGATTTCAACCTAGAATAAAGACCAGCTGAGATATGCAGTCTCTTGATCTGAAAAATTAAAAGATTCTTGGCTTTTTCATTAGGAGAAAGCCTTTGTTAAACTAGCAATAATACAATTTGTAATCCAATCTAATAATGAGTTGTGGTCTTGTAGTTAACCGTTAACCGGTATAGACACACAGAGAATATGATATTAACAATAACACAACTCAGTACCAAACAAACTTTGAAAGGTGAATATTGTTGGATTAAGAGACAAGGAATATTGTAATAGACCTCTTTCTGGAGATATTATTTATGGAGTTTTCTAACAGTCTCAAAAGTGAGCTAGAGTAATAATAAAGAGTATTTGGCTATGTCAAGTTTAGTCATGTAGTCTTTTAGAATCTTATACAAATATTCTGCTGCAACATTGCTGTGGTTCATTTTATCTTTTGGAAACTTCAATAATAAATTATTTTAAAAAATATTGCATGGGTCCAACCTAAGCTCCCTACATTTGTGTGACAGCTGTGTAGTTTAATCAGCTTGCGGTACTCCTAGCAATTGGAGCAGGGGCTCCCTATAACACTTTGGCTGGCTTTTGGGAGCCTATTCCTCATATTAGGTTTTCTTGCCTAGCCTTAAGACAAGAGGAGGAACTCAGTCTTATCTCAGCTTAATAGGCCAGGTTTTAATGATACACATGGGAGGCCTGACCCTTTTTTAACAAAGCATAGTAGGAGTGATTTGGGGGCAGGGGATGGACAACAGAGAAGGGAAGGGAATGTCAGGAGAGGAGGGAGAAGAAACTATGGTTGGAATAAAATAAGTGAATACATTTAATTAATAGAAATATATAAATGGGCATGTTAGTATACAACATGCTCTTCAAATAGTAAAGAGGCAACAAGAAAGACATAAAAAATAAGAAAAATATAAATATGTATTGCTACTTCTATCCCAGATAGACTGGTTCGATGGTGAACCACTATCTTTACATATAAGGATAACTTAAAACTTTTAACTTTTCTGATTTGTTAACATTCAGAAATAAAAAAAAAAGACTTTCTGAAAAGTTTCTAAAATGTTAATAAAGAGAGTGAATATAAGATCAGCACACAAGCTTGAATTTATTGCATGGTAAAAAATGAGAGGGGGAGAGGGGAGAGGGGGAGAGAGAGAGAGAGAGAGAGAGAGAGAGAGAGAGAGAGAGAGAGAGAGAGAGAGAGAGAGAGAGAGAGAGAGACTTTACTATTGGAACATAGAGAGATATCAGACTTAGCCTTGAAAATTACAAGGAAATTTTGAACATGAACCAGTAATACCGTTCACCAAGTGAAGACCCTTGCAGCCAGGCTTGACAACCCAGGTTCAATTTTCAAGACCAACACAGTAGGGAAGAACAGGCTTCTGCTAGTTGTCTTCTAACCTCTACAAATGTGCAGAGGCACCATTGTTTTCTTGAATTTCTATAAAATAAACAAATGGGATTTAAAAGTAATAGAGCATGGACATAGGGCAGGCCAGTGAGAAAAGAAGTGTCCTTCAGTAGACACACTATTTAGTCAACAAAAAGTTAATTAAATGTTAATTGGATCATAATCTTATAGTATACACAAAATTAATTCTAATAGATTGAAACCTTCATTTAGATGTCATTCACCCACTTTTAAAAGACAACAGAATTAGCTGTTTCTTAGAGGGCAAGATCTGCAACAAACTAAAGAAGCTTGTGTCCTAAGTTCTGACATGGGGACTTGGGGTGTTGACTAGATAAAAACACCATAAGGCTTTTAACAGTCAGTGTTTCAATTAGCATAAGAGATGTGCATTAAAGTTAGGGTTTTCCTTCTAAATTTAAATAATGTTTCAAATAAAACAAGAACACATAATGATCTATTAAAAAACAAAGTGTGAACAGGCATTTTACAGAAAAAGAAATGTGAAGGATTCACGCTAAAGGAAAACATGCTTTTTCTGATTAATAGTCAGAAAAAGAAAAACATGTTATTATAACAAGATACATTTTAATAGCTCATGCTTCATTAGAATTCTAAAATCTGACAGTACTGAATATTGAAAAGGGTGCCTGGCAAAATGAAATAACATAAACCAGTGTAGGTTTTATGATCTGAGACCCATTATGCAAATGTGTTTTCTCTCTGTGTCCCTCTGTGCATTTTGGCTGTGTTGTTTATGTGTGTGTAGGAGCACGCATGTTTGTGTAGTGTGTTTATGCTTGTATAATGTGTGCCTCCCATGCACATGAGTGTGAGTATGCATATACCTCTGTGTGTTTTCTTTGCTTATCTTGAGAGAGGGTCTTTCATTGGGTTGATTTGAAACAGACTGATTTTTAGGCTTTTTGCCAGTGAGATCTCAGGGTTTGCCTGTTTATGTCCCTAATGCCAGGATGACAAGTACATTCAGGTTGTCATGTTTGAATTCCACTTACCCACTGAGCTATCTCTGTAGCCCAGGCATAGAATCTTATAATACTAAATTTTGTGAGTTAACATGAATTGGTAGAATACGTATCTGTATCGAATTAACATTTAACTCTTAACTACATGAGCTTGAGTAATCATGTGGAAATTAAGATCAGGTTTCTGCATATCTCCCCCTGCTCTTGTTCTCTATTTTGTTATTGAAAAAATGAAGGTTCCATTTTTGGATTCAAAATAAAATAATAATAATTCAAACTATGGATTTAGTAGGAAGCCCAAGGAGAATTTTGTTGGAGATTCATAAACCAAAAATCAAAAACAAAATAGGGCTGTCAGCCTCAAAAGCCTGGTAGCTGCAGGAAGATGGAAAGCAAAACAGATTTGTGTCTTTTAAGTAAGTTATTGAGGTAAGAGGATGCCCAGAGTGTTAGGAAGAGCATGCTGATACATAAGAAGCCATGGATTTTAGCTCAGAGATTATCTAAATCCAGGCTTTGTGTCTCAGGGTAAAGGAAGGATATAGTATCATGTGGGTTGTAGGATATTTTTGTTTATATTAAATTTGTTTAATGCTATTTTGGGTCTAAAACACCTGGTGGTCTAATATAAAGCTGAATGGGCAATAACAAGACAGGAGAAAGGATAAATGGAAATGGCAGGTAGAGAGGATACAAATAGAAGGTGAAACCTGGAAGGAGAAAGACAAGTAGCTAGAAATATAAGAGTACTCCAGGGGCCAGCTACATAGCTATACAACCAGCAGAAGAGTAAAAAAAAGAAAAAGAAAAAAAAGAAAGATATGTAGAAATATAAAAAGGTAAAAGCCTAGAGTCAAAAGATAGACTAGAAAACTTAGAGAAAAAAAAATGGACCTGCTTACAACCCTACGGCCATTTAGGCCCAATTAATCACACAAAGTTTTATATCACTTGCATGTTGCTTGGCCTATGGCTCATACATATTGCTATATTGCTAGCTCTTCCTCTTAACTCAACCCATTTTTCTTATCTTGTTTAGCCATGTAGTTTGGTATCTTTTTTTTCTGAGCAACATTATGTTATTCTTTCTTCTATGTCTGCTGTTCTACTATCCAGAGTTTTCTTAGTCTGATAGCCTCACCCACACCTTCAATCTGCCTTTTAATCAGTGTTTGATTCAACCAGTAGGAAGGACAAATATCTACAACATGCAAGAGTACAATCTCATAGGAAGAAACGAACCAAGCTAAGGCCATGCACTTACAATTAGGAATTTAAATTGTAACTCTATATTAGTCAGGGTTCTCTAAAGGAACAGAACTGATAATCTAATTTAAGTTTATTTAAATAAAAAGGGGAATTAAAAGTGCCAAATTGACTGAAGTCTGGGAAGCCCAAAAATGTCTGTGTTGTGACAGAAAGTACAAAAAGCAATAGCTTTTCATTCCACAAGTTTGAAAAAGTAGGCTCCAATAATAAGAAAGAAATGCTTCAGCATCAGGTTAGATGGAACTGCCAGGGAAAATCCTTCCTTCTTCTGTGTCCTTTATGCAGGCTGTGCCTTCTAACTTCAAATGACTCTAGTTAAATGTGGGTCTTCCCACCTCAAGCGATACAATTAATATTAGATCTCTAACATGTGTGCTCAGGTATTTGGGCTTTTAGTTGATTCCTACTGTAGTCTAATAACAACCAAGAATAATCATCACAATAATGTTCCTTATGCAAGATCTTAGTCTTATATATAAATGAAGTTAAATTAAGGCTTTAAGGGAAACTTGAAATAATTTTGTAAGAATTTGAGAAACCATACAAAAAAAGCAAATGCAAAATAACAATAAATAAACCAGGCAATCCATAGGGAAGGTTGAGGTTCTCTCTCTCTTTGTCTCTCTTTCACTTTCTCTGTCTCTCTCTGTCTCTCTCTCTCTGTGTGTGTGTGTGTGTGTGTGTGTGTGTGTGTGTGTGTGTGTGTGTGTGTGTGTGTCTCTCAGCCAAGTGGAGTGAATAAGAACAAGAACAAAAAGCATATTTTTTATTGGTAGAGTCAAGAAAGTGGTCAGATAAAAGTGATGGAAGTTTGCAAGTAGCCCTGTGTGGACAAGAGTAGATGGAAGGGCAGAGAAAGTGTGGAAATTTCCAAAGTATCATAATAAGCAAGTGTAAGATTTTGGTTATGATCTAATAAAAGAGAGTAGTAATAAAAGAAAAACTCATTTTTTTTATAAGTGGTAACACATAAAGCCAGGAGTGAGCTTGAGAGAAGTACTTTCAGGGTTGTACAATTACACATCTTAAGTGGATAATTTATCCTTCCCTGTTAAAGTATTTTCACCTATTTTATGTTTCTGGGAGTTTCTTTGTTTAAACAGCTCTAGGGAATCAGTTTTCAGCCTCATGTAACTAACTTCATTTTGATTAACTGTTAATAAAAAAAACTATAATTTATATATTTTTTCAGTCTTGCAAACTTTTGGTACTGTGAAATATCAAGTTCCTAGGAATGAGAGCTGAGAGATGGCTTAGTTGGTGGGATATCTGAATCAACCAAGAACCTGTGATTGATCCCAAAACTCATGTAGTAAAAGAAATAGGCCAAATTGTCAGTGTTTTTGTACTATATCTGCATGCTATAAAACATATGAAAATAAACAGAAAATTATTAAATGAAAATGAATATCATGTCTATAAACTGTGCTGTACATAAGAGTATTGCCAAAGTACCAAAGAATGTTTTCTGTACTGTTACTCAGTTTATGCATTTTTATATTGATGTAATCTAGTCACTTTAAAATTAAAAATAAATTCACCAAATTGAATATGAAACATTAAAAAGCTATTTGTTCTCAACTTGCAGATATTGTCCTTAGTAGCATCCAAGAAATTTTTTTTTAGTCTTCATTGATTCAATCACATGTTATATGAGTAAATGATGAAAACAGAAGGCAGAAAATGTTCAGGTGGAACAGAACCATAGCAGCAGTTCTGAGATTGTTCATGCTGGAGGAAGGAATGTGAATGAGGAAGAAGTGAGCTCTGATCCTGAACCTGTTTCTACATTATCTACTACATGAGCTATCTAAAAAAGATTTGTTCTACCTCTCCCTCCCTCTCTCTATCTCTATCTTTTTGTCTCCTCCCCCATAAACACACATTGCTTCTGAATGTGCACATACAGGTGTGTGAGTGTAATCACACATGTCACATAATACATCTCAAGGTACATCTTCAGTTGTAAGCCCTAGACTTTGATGTTTGTGACAGGGTCTTACTGCTGCTTTTCCTTGGCACACACACAACTAACTGGCTTAGGAATTTTTCCTTTCTCCCTCTCCCATCTCCACATAGGAATGCTGAAATGTAGGTGCTAACACTAAGGAACTTTCTTTGAATTGAGGTCTCATGATTCAATTCAAATCCTCACACTTCAGCTTTCACTCACTGAGCCATCACCAAGCCCAGGCTGACAGCTGTCAAATGCAGTGTACAAACCAGAACATCTTACACAATGGCAGGCCAGTTTCTTTTGCTGGGAGCTTTAACATTCTCCAAGTAAAAATCAACTCTATTGGTATCTATTCCCTTCTATAAAATATTCTCTTAGTCTCCCTTGTTATATTCAAAATGCTAAGTATACAAATAAAAATTAAAGTGGCACAATTCATATAATACACCAAACTAATTTCAACTCCAGGGTGAATTGAGTTGGAAAAAACTCATTTTCTTAAGAAAACTTTGTATCTAATAAAGCCTTTATGTGCTAGGGAGGAAAAGGCCTTTGCCCTAAGGAGTCACTTACATCTTATTCCTGGTAAGAAAGAAAAGAAAAATAAAAAAGGGAAAAGCCATTTTGATACCTTCCCCTACAAGACACAGAAGGATAGAAATGCAAATTTGCTGTTGTCTCATGATTGATCAGCCTTATTCTCCAGAAAGCCCTCACTCTCCGGGTTTATTCTAGCCTATTCCAATACCTCTCAACCCACCTTACTCAGCCAAGACCCTGCTTACTGACCTGATGCTTACTGCAGGGAAATACTAAGTTTCAGGGAAAGATTCCATAAAATGTTGATTTTTATGAAAGAAAAAAATCCAGAATCTCAGATTCTATAGGATGTAGTTCTTTGTAGCATAGGATATCACTTGCAGTAAGTAGTGATGTTTGGCTAAAGGTGAAAAATGTCATATTTTGTCCTAGACAGACCAGTCTTTTTCATTCCCATAAAAATTGACTTCTTTATGCATATATATGACAGCTCAAGATGCTTGTACAGCTGAGTTTTCTTCCCCTCAGTTGTTAAATATTCAAGATATTCATTATGCAGTCAGAATAATATGAGATCAGTGGAGACCTTTGTAGGAGCTTATATTATAATTATTAATATTAATCACATGAGGTACCATCATCTTCCTACTTTGCAAACTCAAATGTCAATAGAGAAAATTGCATATTTCCCCATGGATAAGAGGGGTAAACTTTGTTTATTATTATTTTTTTATTTTTTAAACAATAAAGGTCATCTAGAGTCATCTTCCCAAATTCTCCCACTACATAAAACAATTTAAAAGGTGTGAAAATTAAAGTTTGAAAAGTGGAGGCATCTTTTTTCCTATTTAAAACAGGCTGAAAATGGAATAAGAGCTGAGCTGAAGGACAAAGCTGAGCTTCTTCACAGGCTTGTGAAAGAGTGTGGATTCCTGGCATGAGATTTCTCTCTGGTCATAGCATAATCATGGAATAATTTATTTAAGTTGACTTTGGCTCTGTAGCCATAGAAAGGAATAAATAGCACAGCAGAATTGTTGGCTAGGTCTATAGAAAGGTAACTGAGAGGGCATGGAGTGAGGGTAACATTACTTTCATCTTTGGCCTAGCCATCACTCTACCTCCTACAACTATCCTGAAAGGCCCAAGAAATCTGGAAAGCATAGTATATACAGGAAAGGTGAGGCTGACAAAAGAAAAGAAATAAGTGGCTCTATTGCAGCAGTGTGGACTGTGAGAACTATTGGGAGAACAGGATCCTGCAGAAGAACCATCTCTAGTCCAAAAAAGCAGGAATCACTCTCTACCTACAGTCTGTGGTAATTATTGAAAAAGCCGAGGAAAGAGGAAGGTGATTTTAAAAATTCCCTATCTTTAAGAAGGGGAAGAAGGATGGCTCAACAGTAAAGAACTCATAGTGCTCTTGCAAATGACCAGAGTTTGAATTTAGGGAATCTGAAATGTATTCTAGTCTCCATAGGAAACTACTCTTGTGCCTTTAATTCTACACACACACACACACACACACACACACACACACACACACACACACACACACACACACACACATAATTATACAGAATTACTGAAAAATATTTTCTAAAAAGTTGTCTAATTAGGCCTGAGGTTGGATACTAGAATGTGTGATCAGGGAGTTTTGAAAAAAAAAAGAATAACAAGTGATCGATAGACATCTCTTATAGCTGCCATTGCTGTATGATTGATAAGGTGAGGAAAACAGAAATCACTATAAACAATTTGTTTCAGAGTCAGGAACCTTCTTTAACCCAAATGAAGAAGCTTTACAGAGTGAAGTGGCTCTGGATGACTGGAAGTGGGAAAAAAGTAAAACTGGTCATCTATGTACAATTTCCATGAGCTCATCTTTCAGAGTTGGCAGTCATAGGTTTCAGATGGTGGTACATTAGTCCATTATCAGCAATCAATAGACATTAGTGAAGATATCCCTGGGAAAAGAGATAAAATTGCCATCCTAGGCACCTCTATCCACCATGTACTGTTTCTAGAGGTTAGAATCAATGTCATTACTGGCTCAACTGATTAAACTACTAAGTTATGCAATATTGCTTAGCACTTCTAAATCTCTTCATGCTTAGTATCCAACCCAATTGAGAAGAGTATCCATGTCTCTTGTACTGAATAAGAGTGACCTTTCTAGTGTATGATTCAATTATCTATGTGCTCCCATGTATTTGAGCTCCAGCATAAACAGATAAAATAGTAGATGTGCTGACATGTTGTTTCATTCATTAAGATCATACCACCAATGGCAACAGCCACATTTCCTTGGTATGACAAAGACAATTCTGTCTTCTATGTGTTCCCTTTCTATATGACTTTATTATCATTTACTTTGAGTTCTGGCCTACAAGACTTTTTAGTAGATCATGTGAGTCCTTCATTAATCCCATTTTATTTCTAGGAATTGTCTCATCATGTTTCATAAAGAATTTTTCCCTTTGTCTCATTTTTACTTTATATTTTAGTTGCTCCAATAAAATACATCTGTCCATAGCCAGAGACTGAGGATCCAATATCAGATCCATGTGCATGTACAGTAAATAGAGAATAAATAAACCAGAACTGGTGTAATTGGTGGAAATACAGAAATGGAATAATAATAGATGATATTCTCTTGACCTGAAAAATTCTCCATTCATGTTAGCTATTGTGGATTTATTTATCATGCCTGCATCTTCAATGCTCACACTTTGCCATCTCACTGCACATACCAACATTGATAATTTCACTCATTCTGTGTGTCCTGATGATTAGCTATCATTCCCAACTCAATACAGTGTAGACTCTCTGAGAAGACAGGCTTAGTGTCTAGAACTGTCTAGATTGGTTTGGCTCAAGGGTACATCTAGAGGAGATTTTAAAAAATTAAGATTTATTTATTATTTTATTTTACGTAGATGAGTGTTTTTCATTCAAGCATGTCTGTGTATCACTTGTATGTCTGGTGCCTGTGGAAGTCAAAGAAGGCATTTGATACCATGGAATTGGAGTTATGAATGGTTGTCAGTCATTATAGAGGTTCTGGTATTGATTTCAGGCCCTTTGTAAAAGCAATAAGTTTTCTTAATGGCTAGGCCATTTTTCCAGATCCTGGGGGTTGCTCTGATTGTTTTAACTTGTGTGGAGCATCTCAGACTGGAATTGGGTCCTCATTTGTATATGAGTACTGAAAGCTTGCTAAGCACATGCATACATTCTCTCTCTTACCATGCCTCACTGGAAGTGCAGCTACTTCACATTCTTGCTATCTTGACTTCTCCACATTAATGGAGTCCAACCTGGAACTGTGAGCTAAAACAAGCCATTTTCCCCTCAAGTTGCTTTTGTTAACATATTTTATCAAAGCCACAGAAACAAAAAATTTCATGTGCTTCCAGTGATCTTCTCTGGGGTGCCAGATCCTTTTATGAAATTCATTTCTTTCTCTGAATGTCATGAAAAGAATTTCAAGCCATTCAGCATATTATTATCCAGAGGTTAAGGTTAGGATTAGAATAATCCAGAGTCTGTCTCTAGTCTTCTGGATAATACTCACAGATATTCCTATTAGAATACTGACAGAAAAGATTATCAAGAAATTAACCTACATATTGAAAAGATTGTGCTCTAATAAACTAAGTGCTGAGGTACATTTTGGGGTCAAGAAGTTAAAAATGCATTTTTCTGAAATATATTTTAATTAGCTCACAATTTCAATTAAATTGATGTAATAATTACAAATATTAATCTGTGATTGACACATTGTTGAGAATAAACTGATTTTAATTTTCATTGTGATAACTGAAATTATTATGTATTTTCCATAAATACTTCTTATATATTTTCTATTTCAGATTTCAGAATTTGTAGCTTTTCTATTTCCATTTTTAAAGAAATTATAATGTGTGTGTGTGTGTGTGTGTGTGTGTGTGTGTGTGTGTGTGTGTGTGTGTGTGTGTGTGTGTGTGTGTGTTGAATAAAGGTGCATGTATACTATGACACATATGTAGAAATCAGTTGGTTCTACTGGTAGTGAGGTAGGTCTTTCTGCATGCTGTGCATTCCAGGCTAGCTGGCTGGGAACTTCTTGGATTTCCTCTTATGTTAGGCTCCAAATTTGCAGGAGATGTATAGGATGCTTGCCTCTACATCTGTCTTTTTTGCAGTGAGTTCCAGGAATCACATGCATATCTTGGCATATGACCCACTAAGACATTTCATCTTCACATGTTCTATTTTTGTTTTATTTAACTTTTCTTGGTTAAACAGTTATTTAGTATACGCATGTGCTCACCCATGTGTATAGAGGATTGTGTAGGATGGTGCATTCCTATAGCTCAGAAGATATCTTTGGATAATGAGGTCTTTATTTTTATTATGTGTATCTTGGGGGGTGAAGCTCAGTCATTCGACTGGCACAGAAAGTGCCTGTGCCTATAGAGCCATTTCACTGTCCGCTTTCCTTTTCCCAAGTAATCATTCATAATCATCAGTGTTCCATGTCTCCAAAACTCTGATTCCATCTAGGTTTCTTTGAGGTTCTGATGGATTTTATAATAAGATAAATTACAACTATATATTGCCTGTGCTCTTATCTCTAATTTCCCTGGTTACTTTTCCCCTATCACAATACTCAATTTTTTTAGTTCAGATTACATTTAATTCACATTTTTAAACTTCTTCTAAACTAAATTTATAATTGCACATGCATACAAAAATTGGAAAATGGGATTGGAGAGATGCCTCAGAGTAAAAAGCACCTGCTTCTCTTGCAGAGTACCTGGATGTGATTGTTGGGTAGCTCGTGGTGGCCTGTATTCTAGATCCAGATAATGTGATACCTTTCTTACTCTAGGCCTTTGTAAATATGTGGTCCACATACATGTAGGCACATGCATATACATACAAATAAAAACAAACAAAAATTCAATATAATTTGGGAAAGATAAAATTGAGAAAATATATGTCTTCAAACTGCATCTCCAGGCTCACTTTTTAGAAGGTCAGATAAACAAATTCTGACTATTTTAAAAGGTTTTATTACACACACACACACACACACACACACACACACACACACATACACAGAGGCAGAAAGAGAAAGGAAGGAGAGAGAAAGGAGAGAGAGGAGAGAGAGAGAAGAGAGGAGAGAGAGAGAGAGAGAGAGAGAGAGAGAGAGAGAGAGAGAGAGAGAGAGAGAGAGAGAGAGAGAGAGAGATTTAAAAGATGATTCCACAGCCTTCACAAGTTATAAGGGTCTCCAACCAGAAGCTACAGGGTCTGAGCCAGAAATCACAAGCATACTTAAAACATTGTGAGCACTTTATGATCTACTTTGTGTTTGAGAGATTTTATTTGACGGTTTTGAGTATGAACTATGTCAATGACATTTTAAGCAGCAATGGAAAAAGAATATATACACCTGTAGAACTTCTGTTTAAATATATCAGTTTCATTCAAGTTCCTCTCTACCTTTACATATGCACGCAATTCTTTTCTTTTTGAATCTACATTTTTAACAAATGCACACTATGGGTAGTAGCTCTTTTATTTTTACAAATCCTTTTATTAAAATATACTTCATAAAATGTCTAGCAAAAGTAACTGATGCTTTTTTAAGTCTGTAAAGTGTTTGCAATGAAAGTCATGGGAATCTGAATTCAGTTGCCAGCTCTCACAGACAAAGCTGAACATGATGGTCCAACAAAATAAGACAGTATCAGTTTCAATAAGAAACTCTGTGTAAGAATATAAGGGAGATGTAACTGAAGACTCATGACCTTGACATGCAGCCTCCACATGCACTCATATGCATATAAACACACACACATTTACAGATCAGTAATTTTCTGAAAATGGAAATACATGTTCAAAGGACGTGATCAGCTAAATTGTATTTACAGTTTCGCACTGCAATCATTTCCTCAGTAGCATCCCATGAGACATTTATGTTCATATCATTTTGAAAATTAGTGTTTTATATTTTTATTAATTTTAAAGTGTGTATATATATACATATTATGTTAGCATATTTTTTTAAAATTTATGTCTTACAACTAATTGCAGTATTCTATTTGAATTCTAGGTAAATGACTTAATCTTGTTATGAATTATTTACCACACTACCTGGCAGTTTAAACCTGAGGGAGGGGGCCTAAAAATGAGACAGACTAAAATCTAATGCAATAACAAATTTTGTTGTAATCATCAGATGATTTATATGCTAAAGGTTAAGACTATCACAAAGTAAAATGTACTATCTCAAAGACATGCCACACATGGCAAAAGCATGTTTCTCCAAAGAGGCATATGAATAATAAGAGGTGACATAAACTCATCCCTTTCTGCTATACCTGGAAGAGAACAGAATCATATTCCATGAAAAAGTCTGCATTTTCAAAAACCTGAAGTTACAAGGCCCTTGTTTTCTTTCCTTGAAGTTTTCTCACAAGAACTCAATTTGTTGAATTGTTCTCACAATGAATGAGTTATTCATTTAATGAACTTTCTTAACTTTTCAATCAATAAATTAACTTTGTAAAACATAATTAATATTTAATTAAATTAATTAGGTCCACATGTGAGTGGGGATATCAAGGTAATGCCATACCCATGTACTCTGGGCTGCACATGGAGGCCCAAAAGATTAATATATCTTGGAGCTACAGTTATAGGCAGTTTTCAGCAGCCTAAGATGGATGCTGGGAACTAAATTTCAGTCTTCCATAAAAGCAGTTTGTGTTCAAATATGTCTATCATTCTTCCTTTATTCTTTTATTTCTTTGTGAAATCTTAAGGACATTTTTAATATTCCACAGAATACCAAAATAATTTTGATTAATTGTTTGAGCAGTTGGATAGCATTTAATTTTTCTAACTAATATTACACAAGTTCTTTCTCCTCTTTTTCCTCCTTCTCTTGCCCTTCCTCTTCCCCTCTTAGTCTTATTTTTTGGAATATTTTCTTTAGCTCATCATTTTTTTCTGATAGACATTCATTGATTGATCTTTCATGAAAGGCTTTCATATTTTTGAGATTAATCACATTTTAGTCTTCACTTTACACCCTCCAAATAATTCAAAGTATTCACTCTTTGCTCTCCCATTTTGCTTTTATTAGACATTAGTATAATTTTAGTACTGTTATTTTCAATCACAGTTGATATGTGATAATACATTTTATAACTAGAAGAATTTCAGTTTTAGAGATTTTAATAAGCCTTCACATAATTCTAGATTATATGCCTTTACCTTTTTTTTTTATTAACTTTCACTCTTTTCAAAGGATACAGGATAGATTTTAACAGCATCATTTTTCTAGAGCTAAGACAGTTTCTGTTTGGTAAAGGATGGTCAACTCTTTGTAGTCAAAATGGCTTTCAGACAATGATACAAACTAGAAGTAAAGTAAAATGATGAAGATATTACAAATCAACTAAAAATTTACTTTTACTTCCAGCAAGTAAACTCTTGACAAAGTGATATGGTTAAATTTTACACTTCCCCATCACAGTGAATACATATTTCCTCATCTCAGAGTTCTTCAGAGTTCTCTCTTTCTCTCTCTCTCTCTCTCTCTCTCTCTCTCTCTCTCTCTCTCTCTCTCTCTCTTTCTCTCTCTCTCCTCTTTCTTTTTATAGAGGGTGGAAGAGGAAGGTGAGAATGACACATGAAGTCCAGTTGGGTTGAGTTGAAAAAGAGAAAACATAATTAAAATATTTTCTTATTTAGTGTGAATTACACATCTTTTAAAAATTATCTATCTGGAGGATGGGAGAAATGGATCAATGCTTAAATGTGGATATCACTGCTTTGGTGGTCCTTAGTTTGAGTCCCACAACAATCGTCTATACCTCCAGCTTCAGGGGATCTAATGCCCATTCTGCTCCATTCTTTTGGTCCAAGCAGGCTCTCTCTCTCTCTCTCTCTCTCTCTCTCTCTCTCTCTCTCTCTCTCTCTCTCTCTCTCTCTCTCTCTCTCACACACACACACACACACACACACATACACACACAATTCTATTTGGAAAAGTCTTTAGAAAAAGTTCTCTTTTAAAACAAAATCATTGCCATGGATTTCCTTCCAGTACATCAAATGCTAGATAATCTCATTCTCTCCCTCATGTCCGTAATACTAAATTTCTGGATTTTTTTAAATCACATTGTCATTAATAATAAGAGGCAAGCTCTGTATTGAGAAAGTAGCCTCTATTTGAATACAAAAGGTGTTGTTTATAGAGAATTGATTTTCAGAGTGGCTCTCACTCCTGAAACAGAAAGAACTCTAGCCTTCTTCATTTCCCATGTTCTTTCCCCCATTCCACTTTTTCTGTTGCAGTTTTAGAAATTGTCCAAGTTTCTAATTTATTGCTTCTGTTAGCATCTTTTAATTAGAATTGCCAATACCTCATTTAGTATAATATGTAAATTTTTGATGGTTATTGCCCAATCAACACTCTGATTTAATAGAATCCTAATTTTTAATGAGTATCATCTTCATTTATTTTAATAAAGGATACAAGTTTGTTTTTTATGTCTAAATAAAGAGTCAGGTTTTTGCATTTTATTGCAAACTTTGAGTTAACAATCATTGTTTGCTTTCTCATTCCTTCCCTTTGGGTATATATTCTGTTTGTCAAGATAAAGCTAAGGTTTCATCAGCTCTAGAATCCTTCCACATGGTATTCTGCTTCCCCTTCGTCTTGCTGAATATGTTTGCATTAGAAAAAAGAGAATCATCACTGCATATTTGAACATCTTATGATCATACATTTATATTATCTTCATCTGAAAAAAACCTCATTTATCTTCTTATCACTGTTCTTTCAACTACCCACTAAAACTAAACCCTGCACTGAATTTTAAAAGTTCTTTTTTGAGTTATCAACATATACTTCATGAACTTGGAAAAGAAAATGCTTCAGTGGGAAGAGAAAATATGTAAACTTTAAAACTACATGAGGAAAAGTGAAGTTGATGAGATGGCTCCGCTGATAAAGATGTCCACCACCAAGTTTGGCAAACTGAATTCCTTCCCCTGTATCCAATATTGTAGTGAGAAAAACTAGACTTCAAATTGTTCTCTGGCATCCACAAATGTGTGGTAGCACATAAGTAATCACCATAAATAATGTATATTTTAAGTAAGAACATTTAAAAATGGCAAAAATTCATGAGAGTGAATTAAAATGTACTGTTTCAATATTGTCTCATTTAGTTTTTATATTGCTATGAAGAGATACCACACAGTGCCATTCTTATAAAGGAAAGCATTAAATTGTGTTGGCTTGCTTTGAGTTCAGAGTTTTAGTTCATTATCATTATGGCAGTAAACAAAGCACTGTGCCCCATACACAGTTCTAGAGAAGGAACTGAGAGTTTCTTCATTGACTCAGAGGCAACAAGATGTAATCTGAGAATCTGGGCATGGCTTGAGTATATATGAAACCTCAAGGCCTGCCTACACAATGATTCAAACAAAGCCACAGATGTTCCATTTCCTTCATGAGCCATTTTCTTTTAAAGTAAAACACTCAGCTCTCTGGTCCCAAAGGGTTTTAGCCATATCATAATGAAAAATTTTATTTAGTCAACCTTCAAAAATCCCCATAGTCTATGAAGTTCAAACTTCTATAAATCAAAGTTTCTTCTGAGATTCATGCAAGCTCTTAACTTTAATCCACTAAAAAAAAAAAAATCATAATGCTAGTCTCATACTTCCAAAATATAATGGAACAGGATAAACATCATTGTTCCAAAAAAATTAGGGAAGGAAGTATAATAAAGAAGTAGTGGAGCAAAGCAAGCCTAAAAGCCAGCTGGGCAAACTCCATATTCTGCATCTCCATGTGAGGTCAATGTTCTCTTCAGATTTCTAACTCCTTTTGGCCTCTAGTCAGGGACACCCCTGACACATACCTGTCCTCAGCAGCTTTCCTTAATCAAGAAGAAATATATTCCCTTTCTTTTGTCTTTGATTCTAAAGCCAAAATTACACTGTTGAAGCTGCCAAGTTCTGCTGCTTGTTTGAGTTGAAACATTTTAATAAAAATTTGCTCAATTTAAGCTTTAGAAGAGGATTGTTGGATGTCTTCTTGTACCTGGGACGAAGGATTCTTTGGTCTCATCAAAGCCCATTCATTCCTAGTTGAGTACTTTAAAACTATAATCCAGCACCTATAAACCTAAAACTATAATGCCTCGCACCTCCACACCTTTAACAGGGTTCTCATTCCTAGGCTAAACAATTAAATAAAAGACATGACACTGAAAGCCAGACTTACAATTTGGAGAGGCCCAATGTGTGGACTTCAGGGAGTCCAGAGGTTTTGAAATGAGGTAACTAAAACAGCCTTCAATCTGTTAAATTTATTTGGTCAGACTGGTGAAACCTCTGGGTGACAACAATTCTTGCTATAATCTTTGTTGTTTATACATCTGATCTTTCTTTGTGAATTAGGACTAAGAGTAGGTTATATGGAGACACAGATTCTACACTGAGCACTTCTGGTGCAGTTCTACCTCTTGCTTGCATACATGTGAAGAGCTCAAGACTAGAGCTGCAAAACATGCCAAAAAAGTTTGGATCTAAAAGCATGACACAGCTTTGGGAGTGTGGAATTCACAGAATGGAGGAATGGGAGGCCAATTGGTAGAATTCTCTTGTATAGAAGCCTGTGGCAATTACTGGTGCAATACCATTGTGCCTCCAAGAATTAAATTCATCAGCTTATAAAGTGCTGTACCCCTGAAATTCCAACACTAGAGGAGATAGAAAAAATTCTATATGTTTTGTAAGTATAAATAGATCTGTACCTATTAAGTTTTGTTGTAAGCAAAGACTCAAGAAAGATTGAAAGAATTTATAAATGTAATGCATGTGGCCAGTTGATGGTTGTTTATGATTGATCTTGAATGCATAACTTTACTATGTTCTGTGTTAGTGATAGTTCAGCTGCTACTGTTGCTTCTAGTTGGTGGGGCTCAGAATTCTGAATCTGATATAATAAAAAGAATTCATATGTCATTTGAGTATAAATACTATTGAAGTTGTTTTATTTAATTGGAATTGGTTATGATTCAGCCATTTTTAGACCTAAGCATGCTTTTAAAGTTTCTCCATCCAAGGTCAAAAAGGGCCTGGCAGTATAAAACAAAAGCAGAACACATAAGAGCTCATTGGCTTATAAATTATTGGGTGTGGTTAAACATCTGTAACAAAAAGTTAACTTACAATTCAGAACATGAGGATGAAACTATTCTAGAAAACACATATTTTTCTGCCTTACTAACCAAGGACAACCAGTTGGGTGGTGATAATTTTGATTAGGGTTGGAAAAGAGAGATGTCATGGATTCACCAACATCTTGATTGTTGGAAACCACATATTAGTCAACTAAGAAAACAACAGTGGTATAAAATATTATTTTAAGAATGTGCTACATTTCTTTGTGCTGTGAGACATTTGTTTAATGATGCAAAGATGTGTTGAACTCCCTTCTGTTGAATTTTTTAACTCTGCAAAGCTGTGTTATTTTGTGATTTGTTTAACAAAGATCTTAATGGTCAACAGCAAAACAAGAGAAAGTATAGGTAGAGCTTGCCTCCTGAGAGAATAGATAGAAGAAGCAAGAAAAGGAGGAGGGCATCAGGGGCCAGCAACCCTGCCATACAGCAAGCCATGGAGTAAGAAGCAAAGAAAGATATAGAAAGTAGAGAAAAATAAAAGCCCAGTTGCAAAAAACAAATGAGATAATTTGAGTTAAAAGTTGGCTATAAATAAGACAAGCTAAGTCTGGGCATTTATGAGTAAAATTAGTTCTTTCTGTGTATGTTTTTAGAAGCTAAGTGGCAGCCTCTTCCCCCAAAGAATAATAATAATAAAAAAAACCAAGTTCTCAAAAGATATTTTAAATTGAGATAATATTTTACATATTTTATGTGTTGTCTAAAAACTAAATTTTTAAAAGATTGGATTTAAAGTAATGCTCATTTAATTAGGTAGTAAAGATAGACCTCAATATGTTTATATACAAGAATAATTCTTGCTGTCAGTCAAACTTTACAAAATAAAAATAATATACTTGAAGTTGATTTTTAGAGACACTGGATTGCATATACTTCTAAAACTTGGTTTTACATTTGACAAATTATGGTGGCACTGAATGTATTCATTTTTGAAACAAAAAGATACTATATTTTAGATTATGCAGAAACACATAGTTAAATAGGTTTAAACTTCTTGAAAGAAAATTTTGGAATTTTACAAAAGTTTGAATAAAATTGATATGTTTTTATTCTATTATATTGTCATTAGTAATATATGATTTTGATAATTAGGTAAATATAATGCTAAAACTTAGGGCTATAGTTAAATACCAGAGTCAGAGGTATTCCTATGTTATCATGTAGTAAGACTGTGACCTAAGTTGCCTGACAAAAAACTTGTTACCAATGGCTTAAATAATCTTTCTTCTTACTTATTATCTATTCCCATTAACAGAGACTAATTTAAAGATATTTGTCTAACATCCTTGTTTTAGCTAGCATTGTTAAGCTGAAGGTATTTTGACAAACTAATCATGCCGGTAACTGTTATGTTCTATAATGGCACAGTAGTAATGATAGGAAAGTTGGAAAATTACTAGTCTCTTTATAGATTATCTTTATGTATCTAAACTTGATACTCAGAGAGCTCCAATGGAGAAATTGTTAATCTTATTACAAACTATTAACGATTGCCTTTAATCGTTTGCCTTATTACAAAATATTTAATGATAAGCCTTAGGATGTTTAAAACTATAATAAATAATGGCCATCAAATTGTAAGAGAAAAACAGAGAGTCCCAGATCCTAACAGTAACCCCCAACATCTTTAAGTGAGGGGACAATAGATAAAATGAAATGTTTTAATAAAATAATAATAATGATGATGATAAAGAAGATAATAGATCTGTTGACTACTGACTGCCTTAGACAACAGTAGTGCTAACCATTGGAAAAGATTGCCACAATGCCTTGCCTTTGGTCAAGAAAAACACTGGAGAGTTGGTTAACTCACTTTATTTATATAACGTAAGGTAAATACCTCCTATGTTTCTCCAATAAAATAGCTCTCATTTTCTGAGCCAAGCATCCAGAAATTGTTGCTCTCCTGGTACCTCTACACACAATAAATAGCCCACAGAAGCCTGGCATGACTGTCTAGGTAAAGGGCTAAGGATTAGTTTCTTTCACATTGATTAATTCTTCTCAATTTCAGATCATATTGATGACTAGGCTAAATGTATATTTGTCAGTAGGGCAAGAGCAGACAATAAGCTCCTTCCCTGAGGCTACAGCTACCTTGTCAGTTTATTTAATTAATTGTCACTATCAGGGTTTTTGTTAGGAAAAGTCAGACAATGTTACCTTGCTTATAGGTTTTATATTACAGAATAAATAGGTTTTATGTATAACTTTTCACTAAAGAAGCTTGATTTACAATGACTGTTCTCAATAAATAAATAAAACTACTCATGTCTATAGAAAATGGTTAGATTTTTTATTTAAAAGATTTTGTTTCATGAAACAAACACTGTTCTTTCTCTCTCATCTATTTCTAGTCACCCTCTTCCCAACTTCTCCCCACCACATCTAACAATCCACAACTAGGAGACAGTAATAACTAGCAGAGTGATTCAATTCAGTTCGGCATATCCACTTGAGGCATGATCAAACCCCTTCCCCCAGTACCAAGTCTGAGCAAGGTATCCTTACATTTTGAGGGAATAGGTCCTCAAAAGCCCTTTGTGGCACTAAGTGTAAATTCTGGTCCCACTGCCAGAGACCTCAAAAATGTCTCACACTGTATAACTTTTATCCATATTCACAGAGTCTAGCTCAGTCTTATGCAGGTTCCCCAGCTGTCAGTCCAAAGTCAATGAGCTCCCAATAACTTTGGTCAGCTGACTCTGAGATTCTGCATCATGATATTGACACTTTTGCTCATATAAACTCTTTTTCCTCACTTCAACTGAACTGGGAGCTCAATATAGTGCTTACCTGTGGATCTCTGAATCTGCTTCCATTAGTTTACTAGATGAAAGTTCAATGATGACAATTAGGGTTATTATAAATTTGATTATAGGGGAAGGCCAGTTTAGGCACCTTCTCCAATATTTATTGAAGAATTAGCTGTGGTCATCTTTGTGGGTTGTTGTTTATTTCTCTAACATCAAGTATCTCCCTAACCTGAAAATGGATCCCTCTATCAAGATATATATTTTATTGTTCATTCTCTCTGTCCCTCCTGCAACTCAACCATCCCATTCCCTCATGTTCCCATCCTGCCTGTCCTTACTTCCTCCTCTCCATTCTCTCAGTTTACTCAATATATGTAATCTATTTTCTCTGCCCTTGGGAATCCATGAATGTCTTTCTTAGGTTTCCCCTTATTACCTAGCTGCTCATGGGTTGGGAAGAGTAATATAGTTTTTCTTTGCTTTTCTCCTAAAATTCACTTATGGATGAATAGACACTGTGTTTGTCTTTCTGGGTTCCTGTTACCTCAGTAAAACTTTTTTTTTCTACTTCCATCAATTTGTTTACAAAGCTCAAGATGTCATTTATATTTTACTGCCAAATAATATTGCATTGTGTAAATGTATCATATTATTTTCTATCCCTTTTCCAGTTGAGGGGCATCTAGGTTTGTGGGAGATTATGTTGTTACATTGTAAATAATTGTCCCACCCACTGGTTTAATAAAAAGCTCTGATGGGCCAAAGTCAGGCTGGAAGTGTGGGCAGGGCCACCAGACTAAGAAAACTCTGAGAACAGGGATCACAGAGCACAATGCCAGAGAGAAGCCGGAAGAAGCAGAGGACAATTATGCTGCTTTAAGAAAAAGTACCCAGCCACATGGCTTAACAAGATAAGAGCCATAGGTTCGTTTAAGGGTAAAGAGCTAGGAAGTTACATGCCTGGGCCTTAGGTTGATCAGCCTAAAACTATAGTAAGCATCTGGGTGCTTCTGCTTGTCTGTGGGTCTGTGGGTACCACAGACAGGTAGGAAAATGGTGGAAAATACAAAGAATGTCTGGATACTGTATGTTATTGTCTTATCTTTAAGATTATTGACTAAAAATGACAGTAAAAGCTGATAAAAGTCAGTTGATTATAAATGGTCATGTATTAATTCAACCTGTATACTTTGTAAATGAGTTTACTTTAAAATTGAAATCCAAAGATATGCTACTTTGGAGAAGAGGTTTTCTTTTATTTTCACAGAAAATGAGAGGCTGTGGATTTATTCCTGGATAAGAAACATAAAATTTGATAGAGGAAGACCCCCTGAAAAATCTCCAATGGAAATGGATGAACCAGATGATTTAGCACTTCAGAGCACCTCTGTTGAAATTTCCGGAGTTCTGTATCTAGAACAATTTCAAGAAGATTGGCTGAGATGACCCAGCCTTACAGACTACTCCACTAAAGATTTGTGCATAATCCTACGTTTTTCTTTGGATTCCCATGAGATTGTCAGCACCCCCATCCAGCAGGAAGTAGCCTAGAGAATGATGCCCACATTCCCAAAACATGGATTATGGATGTTTGTGTTTAATTTACAGTGTTGATTATAAGTTGTTATAGATAAGGGGGGAAAAGAATGTTAGATGTGGAGTTCTTTTTGTTTTAAAAAGAGAAAAGGGGATATGTGGGAAATTATGTTGTTACATTGTAAATAATTGTCCCAACCACTGGTTTAATAAAAAGCACGGATTTGTCAAAGGCAGACAGGAAGTATGGGCAGGACTACCAGACTAGGAAAACTCTGAGAACAGGAAGCACAGAGCAGAATGCCAGAGCGAAGCCGGAAGACACAGAGGACAACTATATTGCTCTAAGAAAAGGTACTGAGCCTCATGGCTGAACAAGATAAGAGACATGGGTTAGTTTAAGGGCAAAGAGCTAGCAAGTTACATGCCTGGGCCTTGGGCCGATCAGCCTAAAACTATAGTAAGCATCTGTGTGTCTCTGCAGGTCTGTGGGTCTGTGGGCCAAAACCTAGCAGCTAGGCCTGAAAGTGCAGGCCAGAAACCTCCTGCTATACAGTTGAGGGGCATCTAGGTTATTTCCAGGTTCTGACTATTATAAACAATGCTGCCATGTACATACATGAGCAAATTTCTTTGAACTGGAAAGATAGTTCAACAGTTAAAGGCTAGGGTCACAACTAAATGTTCTGAGGTATATGAAGGTTTGAACATGTGAATATTGATAAGTTCTAGGCATCTCAAAAAGTAATTTAAGATACATACTACAAAATTTAAAGGAATATTGTACACTAAGACTTCAAGGGTTCAAAGTTTTCATATTGATAAATACATTTCTGATAAAATTGTAAAGTACTGACCACCTATTACCCAGTCATAAGCTCAACATTTTAAATTTCCTTTGTTTGACTTCTAAATTTATACTTAAAGGTACTTTTATCAAGGTAAAATCACCTCTTTCAAATCCATATGTCTGGATCTCTGAACAGAGAAAATTAAATATTTACATTTCTAAGCCAGTGCTATAGCTTTTGCTATGACACCAAGCTGTAAATTTTTTCCCGATATTTCACCCACTAACTGTGTTTTCTTCAATGTGAATTTCAATACAGTAGTAATGATTATATATCTAGAACATTTATCTCCTTTGGGTAGGTAAAATTTATGTAAGCTTCAGGAAATCTTAAAAGGTCATAAGGCTTAGATCTGCAAGTCACAAATCAAACAAAAAAGTTCTAAATGTAAAGTTTTCCTTTAATATTCTAACTTTTATTTTATGTTTTTAATCTATATTTGTCTTAGCATATTTCTTGTTGACAAACATCCAAACTTCCAATGAGCATCAGAAAACTTTAAGCTGCTCTGCTCTGAACTTCCTGAAAGCTGTGAACTAGTCCAAGTTATGTAATTGCTTCCTGTCTAGTTACCTGGATTAGCTAGATATCAAATGCTTCTGATAAATGCCCCATTCTCTACCCTTTGCCTATCTTTTTAGACTTCATAGGCCCTGAATACTGACATTTCATTTTCAGTTGAAAGTAGTTACAGAAGACAGTATGTTGTATCTTGTGCCCTTCCCCCTCCCCTTAACAGACTGAAAATGCAAGTCAAAAAGAAATTCCCTGACAGAGAACAAAATAGCTACCTGTAGTGTCAATTTCAATACCATAAAAAGGGGCTCTGGTTTATTAACCAAGAGATTCATTAGTTCTAATAGAGTTCTATACTATGCTAGGGTAGTTAGACTGCTTTATGTAGAACACAGAGATATCCATCATAAGTCCTTTGGATCTTGTGCTAGTTATTAATTACTGTTGTCTCTTACATCACTACTATAATATAATTGAGTGATAATTCCTACCTGGGTACCATTAAACTAACTTGTATTTGATCTAAATAAAATCAGTGCCCATCACAGAGGCAGGGATTTGATTAAGGATAAACCTTAAAGGGGTATATTAGACTCTAAATTAATCTGTAAGCCCTACCTACTCAAAGAGCAGTTTCTGGAATTCTGAAAGTTTAAGTTCTTTAAAATAACAAGCCCATGGGAAAGTAGGATAGTCTATGGGTGTTCAGGTGATATTCTTGGCAAAATTTTATGTTAGTATTTAGCATTTTAATAAAACTTGCTTAATGTGTGTAAAATGATTGAACAGGTTTTACTCCAATGAGTTTTAGCATAAAAGTTGGCCAGTTTCTTAATTTTAATTATAAATCTTCATTAGAGTTAACACTAATAAGAACACAATATAATCTATACTAGGCTACTTTGAAAGTTTCTCTGCCTAAAAAGTAATCGAAAACTTTTTAATTTGGATGCAGGTAGAATTTATTGACAAGAAGAAAAGCAACCACATTCTTCAACAAAGCATTACAAGAACTATCTCTAGGCATCATACTAAAATTCTCCTCTAAACCCCCTTGAACCCAGAAACACAGTTCAAATCATCCTCAGCACTACTGGCTTTCATGCTTCTACTAGTAAGTCCATTTTTTTTCAAACTAAACATGGTCAAGCCCATCATAGCAATACTTCAATCCCTTATATCTACTTCATTCTTAGGGTATCTATTGCTTTGAAGAGATACTGACCACAGCAACTCTTATGACAAACAAACAAACAAACAAACAAACAAACAAAACATCCAATTGTGGTTTATTGATTAAAGTTTAAAGGTTTAGTCCATGATCATCATGACAAGAAGCACAGCAGCATGCCAGTAGACGTGGTGCTGGAGAAGGAGCTGAGAATTCTTACATATTGACTCACAGGCAACAAAATGTAGCCTGAGAAACTGGGCATGGCCTGAGAATATATATATATATATATGAGACATTAAATCCCATCTGCACAGTGACACATTTCTTCCAAGGTCATACCCACTCCAACAAAGCCATACCTTCTAATGTTATCACTTTCTTTGGGGGCCATTTTCTTTCAAACTACCACAGTACTTTAATCCAGGCAATATGTTGAATATTTTCTTTTTCAGCAGGATCTCATGTATTTCAGACCCAATTTGAACTCACTACATGGCTAAGGATGATGTTAAACTTTTTATCACTTTGCTTCTACCCCCTAACTTTCTAGGCTAAAAGGGATGTGCTGTCATGCTAGAAAATACAGTCATGTGGTGTGTGTGTGTGTGTGTGTGTGTGTGTGTGTGTGTGTGTGTGTGTGTTTACTGCCCCACATCCACTCACAAATAACTATTCAGAAGCATAATATTAATTACAAAGTCTGGGTCGAGGGCTCAGGCTTATTATTAATTAGTTTTTACAACTGAACCCATTTCTATTAATCTTTTTGCTGTCCCAAGGATCATGGCTTTTACCTCTATCCCATTTTGTATGTCAGATTCATTCTTTGACTAGATGGCTACTCCTCTGACTACCATTCCCAGTTTGAATTTCCCCGATGACTTCATTCTGGTCAGCAATTGGACAGTCAACTTGTTTATTAAATCAATCATAGCAACACAATTTTACAAGGTATACAAAAAAATTATTCCACAGTGTGTGTATGTGGGGGGGGGGGGTAGGTTTAGCATCTAATGATGGAAATCTCTGATTTAAGAGGCAGTGGAAGAAAGGCCAGGAACCAGAGGACAAAAGAGCCACATTTAAAATACACAATTCTGGGAAGAAATAAATAGCATTCTCTGAAATTCAAATAATAAATTCAAATAAATAGAATTATCTGAAATACAAATAATAATGAAAGCCTTAATTTGTAGACTTTTGTCATAAAAATGTCATATAAGTTTCCAGGGAACAACAGAAATTAAATATTTCTTTATTAATTGTCTCATTATTTATTTATTAATCTAATTATTAAAATGTGCAGATTCCATTTTTTCTGGAAATTTTTAAAAGGAAACTATTTTCTCCACATTAATTAACATAGAACACACACACATGCACACACACACACACACACACACACACACACACACACACACACACGTATATATGTGCATGTTGGTCTGACAGTACATACCAGTATTTCAAGCACATGAGAGTTTGAGGCAGAAGGATCAGGAGCTCATGGCTACTCTTGTCTACATATCCCAGGATGCTTTAGGTCTTGTGTGAGAAAAATATAAAAACATATTGTTATTCTTCTGATTGACTGCATCCAGTTTGGTTTACTCTTTGGAATGAAAAACTAAAGCAGAAAATGTTAAATAGGTTAAAGTTAGAAAACTTTCATTCTTTTGCTTGTTTATAATTGCTAATTTCTCAATACCCTGATTATCAAATAATCTACTTGATTTTCAAAAATAGATTTCTTCTCTTCCCCTTAAGTTAACTAAGGGCTTAGACAGTAATATATTTAATTGATATCAAACAGTACTTTAAGAATTGAGAAAACCTTGTTTCTACTTCTAATACCATGCTAAACATAATTTTTATTTTTTGGAAATTCTCTGAATCAAAATGCCTAAAATGAAAACTAACAATGCACTCACTATGTATATATAATATCAATTTATTGTATAGGCAAAAGTGTAGTTGGGCACCACAATTTGAAGAAGCTACTAAAATATACCGAACATGAGAGCATGATACTTCAAATGTAGGTCAATTGTAGTGCAGTTATTAGAGTGCTTATCTATCATGCATAAGACCCTGATTTCAGGCTGCAGCCCTATGAATGTGGAAGTGGTTATAAGTTCTAACGTGATTTATGAATGGAAGAGGATAAGATGTTCAAAGCCATCTCCCAGTTTGAGGTCAACATGAGATATATATGTCCTGTCTCAAACATTCAAATTAGCACAGAATATGAAATCAAATAATTCATACTGTACATTATCAATGCATGTACAGCCTTGTTCTCTCATCTAGGCAAACAAGGTGGAAACAGCAAACTGGGTGCCAGGATTAGCACACCACCCTATTACCAACCCAGTCCCCTAAAATCAACTATTTTAAGAATGGATTTAACTTTTACTTACAAAATAAATGCCAAAAATTACCCACAAGAAAAAAATATGCAAATCATTTAACAACTATGTCACCCACTTTGCCAGCGTATTTTCTTTTCATAGGCAAAGTGTTTACGGGTTAAGTAATATTAAGACACTGGGTAAAGAAGATCTCAATAAAGCAGTCACTGACATGTCTGACATAGTGAACAGCACATTTTTATGTTCAAATTTGCCAAAAAAATCTATATGCAAAAGTCAATTTGCTGCCAAATATTTTCCACACATATCCTCACACAACTTCACAATGGAGAATAATTTTGTATTTAAGAAAAACTTTAATTTTCAATTTCTAAGCCAACAAAGATGAACTGCTAATGGATTTGTGGGACATGAAAACCACATACTAATTGACCATTCATACTTTGATGTTAAAGATCTATATATTTGAGTCCCCAGTCTAGAAACTATTAACCAGAAAATTTCAGACAAGTTTCTGGATGCCCCCAAGCATCACTGTTCTTTCTTTTGAAAAGGGGAAAATAACCATGCTGCCTCCTAATCTACATACAGGAATCCTTCATACTCCTTCTCTTCCTTCTTTTCTGTTTAAAATCTTTATATCCCCTCACATCTTCTTTCACGTTTCTCCTTCTCTATATTTTATGCTATTGTATAGTGTGATAAAAACTTTTTAGATAAATTGTTGATTAAACTAAATGAGTTTCAGCATGTATAACATTTATCTGGATATCTAATGTGTACCTGATAAGTGTTAATGTATATTACATTCTGATTATAAAATCTATAATGTTACTAAAAACTCAGATATTAAGAAGTGTGTTATTATCAAGTAATTTAGAATAAAAATGATATTTAGAGAGGCTAGGGTTGTAGAACTAAGACCAGAATACAATCCCAGGACTCTGCCTAGCACAATTGTATTTCTTTCAGAAAAGCACGTGCTGAATGTTCTGCCACTATATTTAGACTCTGTCCTCTACCAGCGCACATGACATGAAGAGAGAGGGAAGAAAGTATTCTGGTCTCATTCCTATGAGTTCAGAAAACATGGCAACAACATCATCATAAAACAATTTAGAGGATGAAAGTTTTATTTGAACTCACAATTCCAGGCCACAGCTCACCATTGTAGGGACACGAAGCCAGTAGAACTTGAGACACCTATTCCCATACACAATAAATGGCAAAGAGACAGGAATCCTTGCAAGTTCATCTGGCTCTATCTACTCATTTGTATTCTTAGTCTCAGAAACAAGGTTCAGTGCCTCCTGCATTTAGAATCTCTTCACATTCAATAAACATAAAACAAATGATTTTCTATCGAGGTGCCTACAGATATCTTGATCTAGACAATCCTTTATAGAGAATTGCTTTTCAGGTGATGTTTATGTTGTATAAAATTGATAATTGAAACTATTACAGAATCATTTGGACCTTTGTGAATATTGCATATATAGCAATATTTAATAACCAGTGTTTCATAGAGGTGTTTTCCTTTGCTAATAACCTGGTATTTTCGAGCACACTTTCCCTGATTCTAAAATTCAAAGTTTCAACTCAAAAAATAAAACAAAAAATATTTGTTCTATATATAGGATGTATGAATATATTTTTTGTTTGTTTTTATTTCTTCCCATTTTCTTGTACTAAAACCAGGTTTTTAAATACAATATATTTTTGTTTATTGTTTCCTCTTCTCCAACTCCTTAAACTCCTCCAGGATCTTTCTCACGAGTATGAAAACTTGTCATTTAGAAACAAGATAAAATTAAGCTCAGATATTTTGTGGTAATTATCACTTAAATTCTGAAATTAGGTAAAAATTATGTATGTGTGTGTTTTTGAACTTTCAAGTATATGTGTTTATTAATGTATGTGTACATGTATATGTGTGTGCACACAAGTGCATGCAGACCCATTTTTCTTCTTGGCTTTGGGAATGTAAACTTAAGTGATACAGAGTAGATAAGACCACCTCTCATCCATCATTCTGAACAGTATTGTCAATCTCCATGTGTGTAAATTCTATTGAAACTGAAGGCTATTCTCCCTCCTTGGCTTCACGATAAGTGCTTTTACTGAACTGAAGCTTTTGTTTTATATGTTAAGTTACAGTAAGCTTCTTTACTTATTCCTTTAGTTTTTAGGTGTAAAGCCTTCAATTCAGTAATACCATTCTATTGTTTCAAACTGTCTTCATTACTATCTTGTTGCTATTATAAAAAATACCTTGACAATAGCAACTTAAAGGAGAAAGATTGTATTTGGTTTCACAGCTCTAGGGAGACAGAGCCCATAATGGTTGAGAATACACAGCATTAAAGGCAAAGGGATAGTGGAAGAAGCAGAGGCTGGCTGGAAGTAACAGTATGTCTGCACTCCAGAAATAGGATGTAAGTAGGAGGTTGTGTCAGACTATAAAACTTCCAGGCCCCCAGTGACTTACATTCATCTTAAACATTGTCACAAGCTCTGAAACAAATGTTAAAACACATGAGCCTATAGGGAATATTTTTCATTCAAACCACAACACTAGTGGGAAACGAGGAGAATTAATAGTAGTTTTTGATTTTTGGCTCTCTGTTATCATTTTATCAAAATAGGAAGCATTGCAATTCACAGACACATGTGCAAACCTATCTATGCACACACATGTACAGACATCCACTCAAACATGAATATACACATATATATGTACACACACCCATTCACACACACAAACACACACATTGCACATACACATGGAAATGTACACACATATACATACATGCATAAGCACATACACGCATGTGCAAATTCACAGGACAATGAACATTAAACTCCTCAGCAGTATTGTTTATAGAACATGTAGCTTTTGAAAATGTTCTATTTCTTCTTTATTGAAAAGATAACTTTTGAATAATGTATCTTTTAGTTCATAGAAATAGTAATATAAAACTGATTAGAAACAACAAATTCTTTAGACTAATTCAGTTTACAATCAGACTTGTATGTGTTGCCCCTCACACTTTTAGTCCTAGTACTCAGTACTCAGGGAGGGGATTACCACAAATTAGAGACTAGCCTGGTTCACCTAATGAATTCCAGTTAGTAGGGACACAAAGTAAGATCCTGTTTCAAATGAATGAATAGAAAATAAATGCAAAACTAGGAAACAACAAATTCAAGCAGCTTTGAAAACATAATCCAGCCTTTTACTCAATTGTAGTTTGGCTGTTTTTATGCTTCAAATTGAGAGGAAATGAGAATATGGTACTTACTGTTTGCCAAGAATTCTGGTCAGTGTAGTAAAAGTCACGATATTTTCTAAAGAGTAGCTATACAGTGCAAGGAAACTTGAAGCATAGCGTTAATAACTTTTACAAATGCTTGCCCATCTCCTTATAGAAGTTAAATCTTGTACAGTTCATGGGGTCTATACAAAGAGCTAGCTTGGGTTTGTAGTTCAGCTTTAGTGGGTCTGAGCCTGAATTAACAATGCCTCCAGATTTACTCTGAGTTTTCATGATAATGCCATGTTAACTGATATGTGCCTAGAGAAACTACTCATATATTTGACTTTTGATGAAATTCCATACTACTGAATGGGGCATGTTATCTGCTGGAGTAATTGGTTTTTAAGCAAGAATCCAATATATTATTGTATATTTTATCACAGAATATGCTCAAACTAATCCTTTTTGAACCTTGCTCATGATCACATGATCATAAATTTTAATAAATAATTAAAATAAAATGACCCAGGAGAATGAGAGTATTTGTGTATTTATACAAAACATATAAAGCCTTGAAAGAGTGTGATTCATTAAATAAAAGAAGTCCATTTGTCTCAACTTTCTGGTCTTCTCAAAATCTCTAGGGATAGAATTCTGTTTCAGGTTTCCTAGACTTTCTCTAGTCTACAGCTGCAAACTCTTATTTTTTCTGCAAACATTTCAAAATTCTACAAACCACATATTTAATGCCCAATTTTCTATATTAATTACTTTTTGTTGCAATAAAATGCTCAAGAAGAAATATCTTAAGAAAGAAAATTTTACTTTGTCTCACAATTTATATGTTCAGTTCATCATGACTATGAAGCTTGGGACAGATGGTCACATATCTTTCAAAGTCTTTATGCAGATAAATGAATGCTTATTTTCAGCTTACTTTTTCCTTCTTATTTTGGTCAAGACTCACAACAAAGAATGGTATCATTCACACTTAAGATAACCCTCCCCATTCAGTTAAACCAAACTAGAAAAGTCCTATGAAAATATCCAAGGGCTTATCAGATAGGTGATTCTAGATCCTATGAAGCTGAAAATCAGTGCTGACTATTTTTATCCATTTGAATGGTGTGCAATTATTATGGCAGATCTTAGGTAAGACAATTCTCATGCCGTCCGATGAATAAATGAGATTCAGGGTTAGATTTCTGAAGAAGTTGGAGATACTACAGGGAATAAACACCACAGTCAAATCTTACCCAGCTGTTTTATAGCTTCCTCAGCCTAGATTCCCTTGGAATGGCCTTATCTGTGTTTGAATCCCGTCTTAAGTATTCTTTAGGCAATTAAAGCATGGCCCCACCACACCTGCTTGAGAGCCTGGAATTCCTTCTATAATCTGAAGTGACCTTGACTCAGTTGGGATTAAGGGTGTAGGTCACCACTCCCAGGATACTCCCTGTGCTGGGATTAAAGGTTTGAATCACCACTCTCTGATTTTCCTAGACTGACTGTGGTTAGAGCTCTGGAACTTCTGGAGCTTTTACTAACCCCCCACATAGACTGTGGGTAGCTTCCCTCTGATATCTCCAAAACTTCTGAAACTTTATTAAATCCCTAAAGATGCCTCCACTCTCATCACAGGTTTAATCTGATGACATTTTCTATAGATCTTTACTTGCCTTGAAACCTTTAAAAGACTAATCAACTAGTCAAATGATATATAACTACTTGGATACATGTTCAAGACAATATAGAATGTCATTTTTAGCAAGTTGGTAATTACACTGTGTGTTCAGACCTGAGTGATATCCCAAGATTTTCTCAGGCTGAGACTTTTAAGCACAAAAATTACATCCTTGGTTAACACAACTTTAGAAAGAACGGTTAGTCAGAAGTTGAACTATAAAAGTCAAAAAGCAATGTTAGTACATTTAGGGAATTTCTATGATAGATTAGGTCTTTGTTTTCATTTTGGCAGATGTTGCTATCTACAATTTAGGTTTTAAGTCTTGACTTGTACTTTTAACATGGCATCAGTAGTGCTAAGGTCTGGAAACTTACTTCTATCTGGGGACCTCTTACAGTAAACCACTTTCAAGTACATAAAACATCATTTGAAACAAACCTCAGAAGAAAAATTTGAATTTCTTCTTGGTTATAAACATTAAATTACTTACTTTAACTCAAAATTAATATTTTATTATAAGAACTCACTTCATGTAACTATATTTTGTTGAGTGTAGTCTTCTTCAAGGCATCAGGCAAAACATTTCCTCAGGACCATCTAGAATTTTAGAATGTAATTTTCTTTCACCAGCAGATATAATTACACCCTCTTTCAAGATGATACCATGTATGGTTAGGATGGCTGCCAAAATCAATGATTACATGCTTTAGAAACAAACTTGTATCTTAGTTTAAAGAATATTTCTCTGAGAATGTATTTTGTTCCTGATGCAGTAAAGTGGGTCCTGTATGGCTTATCAGAATTATGTAGAACTTAGGAACAAAGATAAAGTATTTTGTTGTTGGACTAGAAAACAAGAATAAGAATATTTCTATAGCCACCATGATGTTTCCCTTTGTGCTATGGAAGACAAGAAAGAGAATGATCAAGACATTGAAGAACATCAGTGTTCTATATTTCAGGATCTTGGATCAATTAAATGTGTCAGATAGATTCCTGGACATAGAGGCTTTTGTGTAACTTTCAAGTGTCAAGGATCAGATGTACCTCAGGGTGAAATGGAAGGCAATGACTGAGCCTCTGATGCATACAGTTGTGATGTGGCCATGTATAGTGTGAACATTTTAAATCAATAAAATGTTTTCCCAACCATTTCCACAGAGAACAAACTGGAACAAATAAATATTGACACTTGGTATCATCAATCACCTAATTTTTCCAGAAGTAATGTCTTGAAGGCCATAACTACTGTATGAGCTTCGGCCAATATAGTGAAAACAATCACAATAAATAGAATTTCAAATGTGCTTTTTTGGAGGAGAAAAATCACTGTGTCAGAATCACCAATTAAGAGCAAGAAACAAAAAAGATGGGAAGTGGGAGTGATGAAGAGGTTGTCATCAAGAATGTGGTTATTGGCCTTAATGATAAAGAGTATCTCGGTGCTTCACAAAGACTCCAATACACAGCAGTGGTGACTACTGAAGATACAATATCCTTGTGAGTGTTACCTCTAAGGATGCTTTCATAGTCCAGACAGGCCGTAACAGTTTAGAGACAGTGTGGTTTTCTTCTATGTGTTTTATAATTACTTTCACTGTTCCATAATGTAGTCAGAAGGGTTTTCATAAATACAGGTCAAGGGTTTTTTTTTTAAATTATTTTAACCGCTTTTCATAACAGTTATTTGGAATATAATTTAAACTATTATTTATTGTTTTGGCCAAATTAATATGCACTTTATACTAGAATCTTATAGTTACAGTTTATAGAAATGTAGTACTCACCTTGTATGTTGTTATCCACAAAGACCATTAGAAAACACAGATATTTACATTATAATTTTAACACAAGCAATAATTATAATATGAATTAGCAATGAAAATAGTTGTATGATGGGTAGGCCACTATAACATGATGAATTGTATTAAAGGATGGAAACATGAGGACAGTTGAAAACCATTGCTGTAGGAGTTGTAGACCCATGCTCTCCGTGCTTAGGGAGAAGGCTTATTGCTCTCAGCTTTGTGCCAGGGAAAAGAACTTGGCAGGTAATGTAATCCTCAATGCTCAGCAGTAGCTACTTGCAACAATAGTCCTCAGGTATTAAAAATTCATGGTTTCTAAGAGAACCAGTCTAACTATTCTAAGGTCTGAAATGGTGAAAACTTTAGCCTTAAATGTACTATTTTTTAACAGCTTTTGAGCCCTGAGTTTCAAGACTCTTGTCCCCATGTTAGAAACTTCCCAGAACTATACCTGTGAAGAGAACTTTCAATCCTTCAACTTCAGTTCTTCACAGCCTTTACTGTCTGTGCTGCTGGTTTTCTTGAGCTCTTCAGAAGTCATAGTTTTATTGTCACCATGACCACTGATTCCCTTGCTGTGGCTGGAGCCATGGCCCCTTCTTGTTTTCGCCTCAATTCACTCTGGTAACAAAGGAAAGACAAGCAGCCAACAGTAACAGATCACTCAGGAGAATATTTTGCCCTAATGTTGCAATACCAGGGGCAAGATAGAAGGATGTTTCATGGTTGATTTAAATTGTTTCATGAATAGCAACAGTTTGTATAAAATGAGCATTCTGTTTGTACCTGATGCCTGAATTTAAGATCCAAAAATTGAACAAGCAGGAAATATTCTAAGAGTAAAGTCTTCCAGGATAATAAATAATGCTCTGAAAGCAGGACCACAAATGAAGAGGTGGAGACAGGGACTAGAAATGAGGTTTCCAAGCTGATCCAGGAAGACAGGGTAATGATTATATTCAAATCATAATTGCTGATGGAGTACACCATTCTACTTTTTCAACTTGTTTGAAAATAGTAATTCTTTCATTTACTTACTTATGTATGTATGTAAGTATGTATGTTTGTATGTATGTATGTTTGTATGTATGTATGTTCGTATGTATGTATGTATGTATGTATGTATGTATGTATGTATGTATGTATGTTTGTATGTATGTATGTTTGTATGTATGTATGTATGTATGTATGTATGTATGTTTGTATGTATGTATGTATGTTTGTATGTATGTATGTATGTATGTATGTATGTATTTATATTTGGAAGTCTCCACATAGATTTGAAGGTACATAAACTAGAAAGAGTTAAAAATAGCAGTTTAGAAACAAAATTCTCTCCAATTTTTTAAGTACACAATTAAAGAAAAGAAAACATTTTCAAGCTTACACTTCTCAGTTCTTTCTATATTTTATTTAGATGTTGCATGTTGAGATTTCTCTATTTGGTTAATATTAAAGGTGGCATTTAATCTAGAGTTGATATTGCCATAGGTTAAGATGTGAGGTAGGTGGATGAACTCTTTTGTCTGTGAGAAAGATGTAAATCTAGGAGAAGGATGGATTAATCTGACTGCAATTAAATATTGACCAATCTTGCAAACACACATACATATGCACAATTCATGCCTGCTGAGAAATTTAGAATATGAGCTAACTTTGAAACTGAATCTTCATAGAGGGGATTAAGAAAAGATCAGGAAGTGAGCACATTGAACGTAGGCCACAATTCAAAGGAAGTGGCCTTGTTAGTGACAAAAAAAATACATAGAGAACGTGCAGTGCTGGAGCCAGAAAAGAGTAATGCCTCTATCAGTAGAAACACGAAAAGGACTGTTAACAACATGAAAAGCTCAACATCCATAATTTATTTCTTTTCTGAGCTGTAAGAAAAAAAAAATCTTTCAGACACCTCAAGTGAAAACTGCTGATCACCAGATCTGAGAAGTAATTAGACTTATACTGCTTTTTGCCACCATAGCACCATAGTTCTTACTTGTTATCTTGGCATTCCAAACTAACAAATAACTAGAAGAAAATAGAAAAAAAATATATCAAGGATTAATTCATATACTGTGAAATTATTCACATTGAGATCAACATTATGTAATCTTAGAGAAAATATGTTTAAAATGTAATTATCAATTCAAAGGAAAAATTAGAAATTTGATATATTAAGCTAATGTTTGCTTATTAAGCTATGCATTAGCCAGTGTTTGTGTAATTAGAGGAGTTTAAATTATGTTTAACTATCAGGTGTTTATTTCTACTTTGGTTATAAATCTCCCAAGCAAGTGTTTCTAGTTGAAAATATCTGAGGGATAAAGACTAATGGTAGAATGAGTGCAATGAGACAGCTCAGTGGATAAAGTCACATACTGCCAGTTTGGTGACTTGAGTTTAATCTCTAGTCCCCCACATGGTAGAATAAGATAAATGATTCCCAAAAGTAACTTTTTGCCCTCCACACAGGTGTGGTGACACATGTATGCTTATGTGTAAAAGCATACTTACCAATACATGTCAATACAAAAGTAAATTAAAATAAAATACTTGATACTTCAAATTGCATGTGAATAAAAACTCTTGGTCAAATTACAGCCATCATTAATCCAAATGCACTAATAAAAGTTATTATTAACAAATAATCAAAAAATTGAATAATACTGCAATCTCTCCCCAAAACTTCTTATCTATAGACTTCAATTTCATAGTTAGTGATGATGTAAACATACTTATTTGTTATAGAAGGTGCTGAACTCCTGGACATGAGCAGAAATATCAGAAATGTGACAATTTTATACAAATTATAAAACTATTGTTGCCATGCAAAACTGAGCTTTGCTGGAAGAATGTTTGGCTAGCTTGATAAGGCTCTGTGTTCAATCTTTAGTACCAGAGGTACAACAGTCCCCATCCCCAAATTAAAATTATTTCTATGAACTTATACTTATTTTCCAAGAAGTTAATGCCTCTGGCATCAGGTTGGATTACACTAAAGGCCTTGGAAATTTGAATAAACCTCAATTAGCTGTATTATAATATGTCCAATTCAAAAGAACTTACACATTTTACTTGAATATGTTTTCAGCACTGAATTCTTAAACTGTGATATAATCATTTCCAAAAGTCCATTTTATATTATTTGCTTTTACACAACTGTAAAGAAAATAAACTTGAGAAAACAACTTAAAGGAAAGAAAAATTAATTTTATTTCTATCTTTGAGGGCTCAATTTGTAATTCCTTGACTTTATTTTTCATGGTCTACAGTGAAGAAAAACATCCAGGTAGTGTTGGTATCCATCAGCCACTGTTCATAGCATGGCTTTCAGTAATCACAGAAAAAGGGGTTAAGGGGATGAAATATATCCAGTCTTTTCCCTTCGAATCCACTTTCTTCAGCACAGCCCTAATGATTACATTTCCAAGAAACTTCAAGAATACTATCACCAGCTAGAGACCATGTACCCATCACATGTGAGTTTGAGACATTTCATATTCAAATGATTATGTTTATTTTTCTGACATTTTCATATAAAATAAATATAACATAACAAACATATTGAATTGAGATTTCATATTTCCAGTGATTAGGACTTAAATTAGAAGATTTGTACCGACACAGAAATAATACAAAGAATATCAAAACATATTTATCCAAGAAGAGATTTTTTTAAATGGCACAAAATTTTACACTTTTAGCAGGAATTTTGATTATTGGACCATTTTATATTAAAGATAAAGTTATGGATATAGACTGTAAACTAACATAGGTAGATAAATTATATATAAATTTATATAATTATATAATTTATAAATAAATGTAATATATATGGTCTGTGGCATCTGCATTTGTTTCAGACTAATTTTAATATTATCTCAAAGAATATTGTTATATTTTTGTAAAGTTGATTATATCTTATGATGTGTCTACTTTTATTACAAAAACATAATAATGATCCTAATTATAGGACAGCATCTGCACTGATTCTCTGAGTTCTGAATGTTAGCGGCAACTTTCAAAATTTATAATAATTTATTTATCCTTTAAGAATTTTATGCAAAGTATTTTTATCATATTTACTCCACAGTCTAAATAATTTCCACAGACCAACGTCCTAGCTCTCATCACTGCAAAATCTTCCAATTTCCTGTTCTTTCACTTAAAATAAATAAATAAATATAAAGCAAACAAAACTTACCAAGTCCAATTTGTGTTGAGGCCCATAGGTTATAAGATAATCCACTACAATGTAGTTGACTAACCAAGGGCCAATCCTTAATGAACACAGACTCTTTCTCCCCCAGAAGCGAACAATTTTCAATAGCTCCACAGCTAGGTATGGCATCTTGTGCAAGCCTACTTCCTCATGCTGAATTATTGGCTGCCATGATTCCTTACAGGTTGGATAGGGAACCACAACTGATGAATATATATAAGCAGTGGTCATATCATGGTCCAAGAACTTCATACCTAAGGACAAAACTGAAAATATACAGTTGTATGATAAGATGATGTGAATATGCACAATTAAAAAATATTTATAGGAAATACACAATGAGGCTGATAACATTCCTGGTAATTTTGTAGTCCGCAAAAGTTGGGCTTGGGGAAATAAATGCTGCGAAGCAAAATCACTAGTTAAGTTGAATTTCCCCAAATGTTCTGGAGTGAACACTGACTGGATTAAAAAGTACATTTTTAAAGTAAAGTGTAAGAAGGCAGAGCATGCTTTCAGAGAATCCCTTTGAAGTTACCTTTAATTACCACAACACACAGAGTTCTTATTTATACAGCAGACAGATATAAGGCTCACACTCTAATGAAGTAGGCATAAAGGCTTAGAAACTCCCAGAGCACTGAGAAATTATCAAAAGGAAGGGAGAGTTGTATAGGCTTCACTCATCTAGGTCATATTCCAGGTCTGTACATAAAATAGTCAGATACAAAAAAGAGAGAGAGAGAGAGAGAGAATTTGTGGTTAAAAATGCATACATAAAAGCTACATGCCTACTAAATGATTTACTTCAACTAATGGCAAATTAATAACAATGGGTTTATGTTTGTTATACTAACAATGCTATTTAGAAAATTTCTTTGACCAAAATTTCAAATTTCTTTCTAAATTTAATATTATTTCTTTCTGTTGGTTTTTTTACCTTCCATTCCTCCTTCCTTCCTTTCCTCTCTCCTATCTTTCCTCTTCCTTTTCTTTCTATTTCTTTATTTCATGTGTATGTCTATGAGCATGTCATGTGGGCTCATGGATGGTAGAGGACAAGTGTTATGAGTGAGTTCTAGCTTCCACCTTGCTGAGGTGGGTTCTTTCTTGTCTCTACTGTAACACTGAATGTCCCAATACATGCCAGGTTATCTAACCTGTAAACTTCCTGGTGATTCTCTGGTCTCTACCACCTATCAAAACATAGGAGTGCTGAGATTATAAATGCATGTCATCATATCAAGCCTTTCAGATGGATTCTGAAGATAAAATTTAAGTTATTAGAGTTGAACAATTAGGAACTTCCCTTGATTCCAACACCCATTTTTGTTTGATTCATAAATAGTTAAGATTGTGCTATTGACAGTTTTGTTTAATTTAAATAGTATCATAACACTTCAGCAATAGATTCAAAATTTTCTTATAAATTTGCAATGAAGTAGGCCACAGACCTCAAAGAGTTTTTTGAGGAAAATATATGCCCACAGCCCTGGCTAAGCTCATGAATAGAAATCAGTAGCAGATGGCCCTTTTTTCATATCTGTGTACTGTTTTCAGGTAGCCCTATCTCCTGCCAAAGCCCTTACAGCTGATGCCATATAGGTGGAGCATGCTTCCTCCATGAATTCTGCTCAATTTGTAACCTTGATGGAATAAGAACTATTAGTTGTTATTTTAAAAATAGGTACAAATAACTTCCATCATCAGAAACCTTACAAAAAGTCATATATCATAGCATGTGCTAGGAATCTCAGCACTTTTGAGACAGGAAAGTTCCCTGGGGCTATCTGGGAAACCATTTCATTCTGCAGGATGTAGTCCAATTGGAGACCTAGTGCCATAGAATCCAGTGGATGGGTTCCTGAAGAAGATTGTCAAAGGATTAAGAATTATCTCCACCTTCTGTATACACTTATGTACATGCATACATACTCATACACATGCAAGGAATCATTTCCTACCTTGTTCTCATCTGATCATATTTTATTTTTATTATTTCTAACATGCAACACTGATATTTTTGGAAGATAATATTTTACATGTGCTAGTCAAGTTTACATAGTTAAGTTGTTATATTAACACATATAGTTAGTAAGTGATTAATAAATATAAAACACACATAGAAACAGCATCAGTTCAAAACTAGTCAAGATTTGAACTCTGCATGAGTGTAATATAAAGTTAAATAAATAAGTTCTTTACATAACTGGGTAAAATTAATATCCATCTGAAGCATTTTCATCACACCAACATGAGAAATAAGTGGAGACATTTTAGAGCTCCATGTAACTCATCAATACTATATGATGCCTGTAGACAAAAGCCTGGGTGAAAGTATTTGTATTTCTTGTGATTCTTTGGGGTTGATTGTCTAAAATGTATGAATAGTTCATAAGTATCAGAAAAAACAATTTAATTGAAAATCTGTCAATAATTTTCAGCAGGAAATTCAGAAATAGAAAAGCCAAATAATCAAGAACCACATGCAAAGCTGTCAAACTTCAGAAGTAATGAGGTGAATATCTTATAAAATGATAATATGTGCCTCCACATTGTATCAGCAATGATTATCATGCATGTCCTTTATAACAAGATAGTAGAGCAGCGTGCACTCTTGTGGGAACACAAATTTATGCAACCACTTTGTAAAGCAATTTGGCAATATGGAGTAAAATTGAACATATCCATCTTCTTTGAAGTAGGTTATTTTTCTTTACTTGTGAGTTTTACCCTTAATGACTGAGCCATGTCACCAGTTCACAAATATTTCTTCTTTACACAAAACTATAAATACTTTCTCACTCAGGCTCACATATTAAGAATATTCAAATTTTTATTCATAAGTAAATTTATGTGGGGGAGATTACAACATCAACAAAGGGAATAGAAAGACAAATATTAGAATATGGGGAAGGACTAAATACAGGTAATGATATGTGTTATGAAAGAAGATATAAATATAAATGCTTTTTAGTTTTAATTCTGTTATGAACACTTTAGGTTTGGTAAGGACAGAAAGTATATACAGCACGGAAAGTTTAAATTTTATGAGATGCTGCAAATCTTTTACTCTAAAACCTATTCTAAGTATATGGAAGTTTGTTGATATGTATAGACATTACGTCCATTTAATTTCGGTATGTAATATTTCTATTTATTTTAATTCCTTAAAATAATGAAGTATATGGAATGAGAAATGAATAATATTCCCATGAGAAATGAATAATATTCCCATAAATTAAATGGCAAACATACAGTTTAAAAATATTAAAAAATCTCAATCAAGTTCAGTCCTTTTGGACCAAAAGTGAGTAACACTTCACCCAGCAGAGGCAGAGAGGTTAGATGAAGTATCACTCACCTCTTTGTCCAATATGTGATGAGGATCTGTGAGTCTCAAGTAGCCAATAAAGTTGTAGGGTGATGGGTGTGTTGGGAATTGGGGTAAGATTTTTAGTTGGAAGTATCTAGAAATTGAATTATACTAGAGGTTCTGGCCTGCAGTGGTTTTCCCTGCTGGCCTGGATTTAGAGGAGTGATGTGTGGGAGTGGGCTTCCCAAAGGCCTGGGCCCTGAAACACAACATTTGGAACTCCACCCCCAATTAAAAATCTTCCAAATTTTGTCCCAACCCCCAACCCATCCCATCATCTGGAAACCTAAGCAAATACTTGAGACCAACAGTTTCCTAGCACCTATTGGATCTATAGTAGATATCAGAGTCCCATGATTTCTCAGCACATATTGCATCAAGAGGGGTACCTGAGATGCACAATTTGTCAGCATTTATTGTATGAAGAGCCGCTATAGAATCAAGAGCTTTATCTGGATCAAAAGTTCATGTTTTACTAAGATTGAATCCCTGAGACACGAATCAGCTTTTATTACAACATGGACAGCTCAGTGTGGTAAAGAATATGTTACCAACTGGACCAAGATTGGACCAAAAGAAGCTTCCAGAGACAGAGATACACCTAGAAGATACTGAACAAAAATCAGTTCCCTGAGATACAAACAAATCCTGCACTGATCTGAGGAAGCAATGAGAAGATGCCAGTGCAAGAGTACATATAACAACAAAAATGAAATATAGTAACAGTAGAATCTGGTGGTTATACAATATCAACCTAATCATAACAATGCAGAAGAAACAGAAGGAAATAACCTTAAAAGCAACTTTATGAAGATAATGGAAACTATAAAAGAAGGAATATAATACTTACTTAAAGAAATAGAGGAAGAGACAAAAAGTTGGAAGACATCAACAATTTCCTGAAAGAAAATACAGATATCCAAGAAGCCAAGAAGACCAAGAAAAAACAATCAAATAGGTAAAGAAAAATTTCAAAATTTAAAAATTAAAAGAGAAGCAACAAAAAAAACAAGGCAATGATGGAAATAGAAAATTTGAAGAAAGAAACTGGAACTGTGGATTCAAGCATAACCAACAGAAAGCAAAAGATAGAGGAAAGAATCTCTATTGTGTAAGATTTAATAGTGGAAATAAATATGTCAGTCAAAGAAAACTCTAAAACCCAAAATATCATAACACAAAACATCTAGGAAATATGGGACACCATGAAAATAACCAAACCTAAAAATTATACAAACTGAAGGAGAAAAAATCAGCTCAAAGGCACAGAAAAGATATTCAACAATAAAATAGAAGAAAACTTTTCCAACTTAAAGAAGGGAGTGCCTAGAAAGTTTGAAGAAGCTTACAGAATACCAAATAGATTAGATACCCCAAAATGTCTGCTTGCAACATTATATTCAAGCCACTAAACCTACAGAATAAAGAAACAATATTAAGAGCTGCCAGGAAAAAAAAAAAAAAGGTTCATTAACTTATAAAGGCAGACCCATGAGAATAACACTAAATTCATTGATAGAAATAATGAAAACCACAAAGTCCTAGTGAGATGTTATACAAGTACAAAAAGATCATGGTTGTCATCCAAGTAGACTATGCCCAGCAAAAATATTAATCACCAAGATGAAGGAAACAAGGTATTTTATGACAAAACTAAGCTTAAACAATACCTACCCACAAATTCAGCACTACAGAAAGCACTAGAGGAAAAACTTCAACCTAAAGAAGCTAGATACACTTACAAAATCACAAGCAACAGATAATCTTACAGAAGTAAATCCCAAAAAGGGGAAACACACACACACTACAACCAAAAATAACAGGAAGTAACAATCACTTGTCATTAATATCCTATAATATCAATGGATTAAATTCACCTATACAAAGACACAGGCTAAGACAATGGATAATAAGATATGATACATTCTTCTGCTGCATACAAAAGTCACACCATAATTTAAAAGACAGACATTGGCTCAGAGTAAATGGTTAGAAAAGAACTTCTGATAAAATGAACTTAAGAAAAAAGCTGGTGTAAATATATATTTAAAAAAATAACTTCTAATTAAAATCAATAAAAAATATCAGGATGGATAATACTTATTGATCTCAGGAAAGATCTACCAAGATGAAGTCTCAATCCAGAAAATGTATTCCCCCAACACAAAGGCACTCACATATGTAAAAGAAACATTTCTAAATCTTAGACCTCACATCAAACCACACATATTAATAGAGGGAAACTTTATTACCACACTCTCACCAATATATAGGTCTACCAGACAGAAATTTAATAAAGAAATAAGGAATGTAACAGATATTATGACTCAAAAGGACTTAATAGACATATACAGAAATTTCTACCCAAACACAAAGGAATTTACCTTTTTCCCACTACCCCATGTGACTTTCTCTAAAACTGACCATATGCTTGATCATAAAGCAAATTTAAAAAGATTAAAAAAATGAGAATAATTTTTTGTATCCTAACAGACCACCATGAACTAATGTTAGAGTCTAACAACAACACAAATCACACAAAGCCTACACAAATTCATGAAAATTAAGTATCTCTCAGTGAAACTACACCTATGTCAAAGAAGTAGTAAAAAAATAAATGAAAGACTTTCTAGAATTAAAGAAAAATGAATCCACAACATACCCACACTGATAGAGACAATGAATATAGTGCTAAGAGAAAATTTTATAGTACTAGGTGCCTACATAAAAGCCTTGGAGAAATCTCACACAAGAGAATAAATACCTCAGCTGAAAGATCTAGAACAATTAAAAGCAAACTCACCTTGAAGGACTAGATAGTAGGAAATAAAACTCTGGGCAGAAATCAATAAAATTGAAACAAAGAGAACAATACAAAAAAATAATGAGTCAAATGTTACAATGTGGTTTCTTAGTCCCAGATGACCAGAGGCCCAGACTCACAACCCCACAGCCCCAGACCCCTTAGCCGCCTGCCGCTGCTCATGCCCACAGAAATGATTCAGATGCTTATATTAAGTTCATGCTATTTGACCTATGGCTCAGGCACATTGCTAGCTAGGTCTTACATCTTAAATCAACCCATTTCTATTAATCTGTCTGCCACATGGCCCATAGCTCACCTGTGTTCCTTAAATGTTGCTTCTTTGGGCTTCTGGTAGGTCTTTCTCTGACTCTGCCCTTCCTTTCCTACCTATTCTGATTCCTCTGCCTACTTTTTCAACAGTGCCTGTCAAGGGCCAAAACACCTCCTTTATTTAAAGATTGAGATTCACAGCATACAGAAAGGTATTCCCTCATCAGTCAAAGAATTGGTTCTTTGAGAAATCTAACAAGATAGGAAACCCTTATCTGCACCAACCAAAAGGCAGAAAGAGACTATCCAAATTAACAAAATCAGAAATGAAAAGGAGAACATAACAATGGACACAGAGGAAATACAGAGAATTATTAGATCGTACTTGAAAACCTGGACTCAACTAAATCACAAAACCTTGAAGAAATGGACACCTATCTAGACAGGTGCCAATTAACAAATATAAATCAACACTCAACTTCAGATGGAAAAAAAAAAACCAAAAAACAAAAACCCTAGATTGCCAAAAACAAAACAATCTTGTTAAATTAAAAAAAAAAATGCTTCTAGTGGCTTCACCATCCCTTATTTCAAGCATTATCATAGAACTGAAGTAATAAGACCACCTTGGTATTGTCATAAAACAGATATGTGGATCAACATTAATCCACACATTTATGAAGACCTGATTTTTGACAAAGAAGCCAAAAATATACATTGGAAAAAAGAAAACATCTTAAACAAATGTGCTGGAATAACTGGATGTTGAAATGTAGAGAAGCACAATTAGCTCTATGTCTATCACCCTGAAAAAACTCAAGACTAAATAATTCAAATACCTCAAATTGAAACAGTTACACTGACCCTAATAGAAAAAGAAGTGGGAAATAGCCTTGAACACACTGGCACAAGAGACAATTTCTTAAATATAACACCAGTAGCACAGACACTGAAGGAAAAAATTAACAGATGGAACCTTCTGAAACTGAGAAGCTTCCATAAAGGAAAGTACACTGTCACTAAGAGAAAATGACAACCTAAAAAAGATAGGACAAGTTCTTCACTCACCCTACATCTGAGGGCTGATCTTTCTAATATGAAAACAACCAAAGAAACTAGAGATAAAATATAAATAATTGAATTAAACATGGGTTACAATGCTGAATGGAAAATTCTCAACAGAAGAATTTAAAATTACTGAAAGTCACTTAAAGAATTGCTCAACATATTTAGCCATTAGGAAAATGCATGCAGAAATAACTCTGAGATAACTTCTTACACCTGTCAGAATGGCTAAGACCAAAAATTCTGATGACCCTTATGCTGGAGAAGATGTGGAGTAAGGGGGACACTCCTTCATTAATTCACTTCTTGTCATATACCCAAGTATACACATTCTTACCTCAAGTTCACTTGTTTAACTATGTTCATAGCAGCATGTGGTCATTTTATTGGGTCATCATAATAATGTTATCATGTGTTTCTATCCTCCAGTTTTTGTTTGTTGTTCTATTGTTTACTTTTTTTCTATTAGCCACAATAGGTTCTCTAAAATTGACAAGTAGGTAACTTGAAAATAAAATTAATATTCACATATAGTGAGAACTATTATGAGAAGGTGAAAATTAGTGAGTTTTGAGATGTTATATTTAAACTATCAGATATTTTAATATATCACTTTGTAAAAAATAAATGCATTTGTATATCTATTAATAAAACATTTATCTACTAAAATATATATCTTAGGTTAATCTGGCAACATTTATAATAACATGTCATTCAGTAGCTCTTGATACTTCCTTTTCAGTATAAAAATTCAAAAAAAAAACATACAATATTCAGACTCTATGTATACTTCATCTTTATGTGGCTTTTTATTTTTTATTATATTCCTTTTAAAGAACTTTCCTTACCTTTTTCTTTCATTTCTCAAGTCCATGTATATTTTTAAACACACTGTAAATTATTTAGAAGGTTTTTTTAAATCTATCTTTACAGTATATCTCTATATTTTTCTGACACATTTTTAATCTGATAAGGTATGTCGATTAAATCTAGGCTATGGAGGCTGGCTCTATCAACACTTTGGTATGTCAGAGCTTAGCTTTATAGCATAGGTACTTGTAGAAACCATGTTTACCCCTCCACCTTTGGAAAATTTTAGTGTCCATACTACCACCAAGTAGAGCACACTTTTTAAGTGTTTGGCAGCAGAACCTCTTTTGAGGGTTTTTTTTTCCCAAGTAACACTAAATCAGGAAGCCCATCTTAAAGGAGCTGTGAAGAAAATATTGCTACCAAGAAGCCATGCTTAATTCTGCATTTTTATTTATTTATTTATTTATTTATTTATTTATTTATTTATTTATTTATTTATTTATTTATTTGGTCTCTAAGAACAGAAACCTCATGCTTGTACATAGGCTTCTATGAGACTGTGGGAATTTGCCATAAAACAGCTCAATCCACATGACACAAACCATTCATGTTGCAGCTCAAGCAACCCAAACTTTGTACCAAAGCCCACTTTAGAGATAAAACTAGGAGCTGTTTTTGGCTCACTTTCTGTTTTCTAGACCCTTTTTAGAAGGCTTAATGTGAATGTATGTGCACTGTGTTGTAACACACTTTGTGGTCTAAAGTATTTTTTTTTTTCCATCTGGCTAAACTTGCAGCCACTTAATCCTAAAAAAATGCCCATTTTTTACTAATTATGAATTGTTTGGCATATGGCTCAGGCTTATTACTTGCTGACTTGTAGTAGTGGGTTTCTTGGTCCCTGGAGGCCAGAGGCCCAGACCAACAAACCTATAGTCCCAGACCCCATAGCCGCCTGCCGCTGCTCTGGACCCCAGAAATGACTCAGAAGCTTATATGCTGTTTGGCCTATGGCTCAGGCACATTGCTATCTTGCTTTTACATCTTAAATTAACCCATTTCTATTAATCTTTCCTGCCACATGGCCTGTGGCTTACCTGTGTTCCTTACATGCTACTTCTTGGGCAGCTTGCTCAGTCTGTCTGACTCCACCCTGCTTCTCCTACCTATGCTCAGATTTCTCCTCCCACTTTTTCTATGATGCCTGTCATGGACCAAAACAGCTCCTGTATTTAAACATTGATATTCACAGCATACAGAAAGGCATTCTCAAATCACCTTCCCCTTTCTGTCAATTCAAAAAGGAAGGTTTTAATTTTAATATAGCAAAATTACATATAACAAACTAGTTATCAAGCAAAAATTACAGTTACAATGTTTAGTCTATTTGTATTTAACAAAACTAAAGAAAATATTCTCTCATCTACCTTATCATTGTGGATCTAAAATTTCATATTCAGTATACCTTTCAAATGACTAAGAAAAACTATATCTCTAACTATCTGATCTTCAACTACATCAAAGACCATAGAAGGATATATTTACCCAAGTAAACCGGAAGTGCAAGCACCTTCCAAAATCTAGAAAGGACAGAGATGATACTTATCTGCCTGAACAGTCACCCAAAGTTCCTTTATAAAGTTTGGGCATCCATCTTCAGCCTACAGGCCCAGAGTCTCTTTCATTTCAGTGAAGCAGGAAATCTGCTCTGCCCATTCATCAGTTGCTTCTCCTGGAGTCCTGAAGAATGTCTGACAGTTTTCTCTGCAAAGCAGGAACCTGAATGACCATCTCAGCTTGTTCTGCCAAAGTTCAGAGGTCACCATCCTATGGAACTTGCATGTCCAGTTTAAACAGCATACTGTCAAGCAGTCAATATAAGAACATGTTCGTGTCCAGTGGCTAACAGATGCCACAAAGAAACTAACCTCCATATGGAGTTTCTTCGATGCCCATTTTTCTCTTGAAGTAAATTGGTGCTGCCAGGAGCATATCTGTCTCACTGTCCAGAATAAACATCATTTTCTGTAGGTCTTAGAAGTGTTTGAAGGTTACCTATATAATTGAATTAGATCTTTGTATACCTAAAAATCTAACATGCATTTCTTAATTATACATTACAATTTTAAATCAGTTGCATAAACATTATATCTTAAACAGGAGTAGAAAATACCTACAACATAACAAAAATTGAGCTTAAATTTGTATCAATAAATCAAGTCCACACAAATGCATAACATTTTGAGATTAACAACTAGTTTTTTGGATTAAAGTAAATTCAATAATATAATTTAATAAAAATCTTTCATATACCATATCCTCTTTTTCTTCTTATAAAGAGATTAACTGTGACCACTAATCATTTATAATAAGGACAAACATTTATAAACAATATTCTGGGAATTTGAGTGTAGTTTTCCATTACTACTTCCTGCTCATTATGGGGCATTGGATATCTCACAGGTTCTTGAGACTGGATCGTAGTCTGTAGCCTGAAGCTGATATGGCCATCTCTGCCCATCAGAGATTTTTTCCAGGGGATCTTGGTTAATGAAACCATATTCGTTTGAAAGCAATCCACAGGTTTTCATCTTCTGTGGAAACAAAAACAGAACTCTTCTAAAGCAATAAATCCTTATACACAAATTTCAAAATCAAAATAATTTTAAAGTATATATTCTTGTTTAACTTAGTAGCCTTTGCATTTGCAATCCATTGTCTTTCTGCAGTTAGCTCATTACCAGTTAAAAAATTAAAAGAAAAAACAGTAACAACCAAAATCCATATTTTGTGTCTATTTTCCATCTTTATGTGGCTTCTCATATTCTTATTATTCTATCCTCTTTTTAAAGACTTTATCCTCTTTCTTTTCTCTCTGATGCCTACGTACCTTTTACATACATTGTAAACCATTTACAGGTTTTTTTCCATCTGAATCTGTTTTATTGTGAATCCTTAATCATTTTCCAAACAGAAGAGCTTTTAAAATACTCTCTCACTCTCTTAAAGAGCCACATAGTTTTTGCTGGTAAAGCTGAATCAGTAAGTTCTCTTAAAGGGACTGTGTTTCTGTTTGTGGCCAGCAAACAGAAATGTTGCTACTAAGAAACCATCTTTGTTTTTGTTTTGTTCAAAATAAACAGAAACCTTAAATCAATCACATGCTACTGAGTCTTCTGTAAGATTTCAGGAACTTGTCTGATTGTAGCTTACACTGCCTGCCGCCAGTCCTCCAGCACCATTTTGAATGTAGCCTGGAAGCTGCGCTTTCTCTGTACAATGACCCACTTCAGATACACAATTTGGAAGCTGCTTTGGCTCAGCTTCTGATCTAAAACATTTTTAATACTTTCTCAGGTATTAAGTGGATATTTGGCCCATATTGGGAAGCCATCTGTTACAGTGAGTTTTCTTGGTCTCGGGCAGCCTGAGGCCCGGACCCAAAACCTATAGCCCCAGACCCCTTTGCTTGGTCTGTCTCTGACTCTGTCCTCCTGTTAAAATTGAAACCTTCCTTTTTTATTAGACAGAAAGGGGGAGGTGATGTGGGAATGTCTTTTTGTATGCTGTGAATAGCAATCTTTAAATAAAGGAGCTGATTTGGCCTGTGATAGGCACCATAGAAAAAGTTGGAGGAGAAATAAAAGCATAGATAGGAGAAGCAGGGCAGAATCAGCCAGACTCAACCAGAAGACCAAAGGAAGAAACATGTGAGGAACACAGGTGAGCCACGGGTCACATGGCAGACATATTAATGAGAATGGGTTGAGTTAAGATAAAATAGCTAGCTAGCAATGTGCCTGAGCCATAGACCAAACAGCATGAAGTTAATATAAGTCTCTGAGTCATTTTGGGGGCCTGAGCAGTGGCGGGCGACCAAGGTGTCTGGTTCATCAGTTCTGTGGGTAGGGACTTTTCTGACAGGGACCAAGAAATCTCATTACAACACTGACTCTTTTAATTAAATAAAGCCATATTTCTTATCCATGTTTAATCATGTGGCTTGGAAACTGCTCTGCCTATCATTCTAGTCTTTTTTTCCTTTGAGTTTGTTGGCAACTCTGCTTTTAAACCTCCCAAGAATCTTCTGTTCTGATCACCCTTTCCATACTTTCTTTTTTTCCTAGCTTCTTGCCAGTTAGTGTTTCATTAAACCAATATTTTAGTGACAAATATTTACAGTGTATAAGAGCATAGTACTGCAGCAATAAATACCATTGCTTTTAAAATGGAATTGCTACCCTTGAGTGAAACACCATTAGGAACATGTCAGTCAGATGGAGGATTGAATCTTATGAAAAGCATCCCACATGATTTACCACCCATTCATAAAAAAAAAAAAAATAGGTGCATGAATGTTATTTCTGCAACAATGAATACATATTTGCTGTAAGACAGCAGAGTATCAGACACTATAACAGGAACTGAAGCTCATGTCACCACTTATGTAAGCTATAGGAGTCTGTTATACAGTAACTCTTTTCTATATTTTTCTTTTTTCATTTGACATCTATAGCTTCAAGAACTTGTCAATATAATACCAAGTTTTAGGATCTAGCTTCTGGAGAAACCAGATAGAAAAATAGTTGGATTTGACAACACAGGCCCTTCTGATTTCAGGCTCCCTAAAATCTATATTCTTACTCAGGCCTTCAACCCCTCCCTGTCCATTAGGGCATGTGAAATGATGTCCTTGAATAGAACTTTGCAAATTAGTACTCATCATCTTTAGAATATACAATTGCTTCTCAACATTAAATACTACCAATTGCAATTAGTTTGAAGAAGCATGAGTCTATAAGGCATCCAGAGTTATTAATAAAACAGAAACAATCATAAAAGCAATAGCTATAAGGTTCTGTAGAGCACTGCTCTAGTGGTCCAACAATCCCTGTTGAAAAATGCATGCTACCTATGAGAGACAGAGAGTAAAGCTATCAGGAGAGAAATGAACTGTCAAGGTAGAGAAGATTGGATTTGCCATTGACCTTTAATTTAGAAAAAAAAAACACTTTGAATATAGTTACTAACAATAGTTAAGGATATAACTTCCAGCTTATTTTTTCCTCTCTCTTCTTTTCTTAAAGCCAACTTGGAAAAATGGAGAGCAATGCTAGAATGAGTACTGTGATGTCATATTTTGTAGACAATGACAAAGATGGAATTCTCCTTAGACCTGTTCTTTATGAGCCTTGAGTCAGCTTTATGCTTTGGTTTCCCCAGGAATGAGATCATCTATTAAAGAAGAAAAAAATTCCCAAATGTTTTCTGAAAAAAAAATGTTTAAACAAAAAAATATGAAAAATTATTTTTACCAAGTGAATTTTAAATGAAAAAGAGGAAAAATTTAAATAGGATGTAGCAGAAAATATACCTCCAAGACACACTTTTACATATGCAATTATAAGAACATAACCCAAAATATTTTAAAAGTGATTTTTCTTATTTAAGGGTATATGCATATATCTATGTGTGTGTATATGTAAACATTCATGATGTAAAAATATCTTTCTATATACTATAAATATGTATCTTTAAATTAAAAAAAAAAGTTTTAGCCCCTAATAGACACTATAAAAAATAAATAATCAAAAATATGTAGGAAAACAAGGGCAGAGTCAAGACATATTGAGTCACCCCCCCCAAAAAAACATATAAAAAAAACACAAACAAGCCACAAGCCACATAACAAAATAACAAAACAAATTAATAAAAATAAATTAAAATAAAAAAATAACAATGCCTTAGCCATAGACCAAACAATTTAAAAGTAATATAAATATTTAAATCATGTCTAAAAACCTAAACAACATCAAACTACCAAACAATCTAAAACAACAAGTCTATAAGTCTAAACCTCTGGCTTCCCAAGGCCAAAAAATCTCACTATAACAGGTGGTGCCCATGTCTAAGTGATTTTTTAAAAAGCCTAAACAACAACAAACAACTAAATATGCTGGGACAATAGGTCTGTGAATCTAAACCTCTAAGAGCCCAAAGCCAAAATACCTCATTTATTGCACATGCATATATATTCCCCTTAAGATAAGACATTTTAGATCCTCTAGAGCAGAATTAGAATGGTTTGTGAATCATTCACTGTGGATACTAAAAATAAAATTATGTTGGAAGTAGCCACAAAGGCTCTTAACTTCTGAGATACCTCTCCTACACAGGGTCTAAAACCTATTTTCATTTCAATACTTTCATTTTAAAATAGAATTTATCAGTAATATCACATTTAAGTCAAAATTTAAAATTTAGTTCATAAAGTATGCTAATTTAAAATTATTAGAGGAAGTTCTTCAACTATATCAAAAGCAAAGTCATTGTTGACTCCCTGCAATCCTTTTACCTTCTTCAAAGAAATAGCATTAGTTTGGCATACACAATTTTTGTTTAAAAAAAGGATACAATTTTAAAAATTATTTTAAATACAGTTGCTTAATTTAGTGATGAAAATGTTATTATTATCTTCAAAGCACACATTTCTATGAATTATTTTATTCTGGTTATTATGAAATCACAATATTTTCTCATAGTCTTAATCTTTTACTATATAGTCTAAATTTTCTTTGATAGGTGGTAAGTAAAAAATCTTGAAAAAAGAATGACCTACCTCATTTTTAGTTGAATCCCAATGGAATGGACAATACTCTTAGTACCCATCTAGAGTCATAAAGATGAATAAACCAAGTTAGTACTCACAAGGAGATTTAAGTTGTGACAGCCACTCTATGAAAAAATAAATTAATCTTACACAGCTGTACATGCTTCTGGTTTAATAGTTTGGCAAAATGGTTATGGGAGTAGTCAACCACTTTGCAATTGTTACTAATCCCTGTTCTAAGAGATGGAACCTATTTATGGTACTTTTCAGAACATATGGTTATGGAAGATATAGGCCCTAGAGAAGAAAGTAATATTTATTCTTATTATTCTGCTAATAAATTTAGTATTTAGCATTAAAATTTTATCCACTGACTTATTTCTACATCCATGAAACAGTACATATCTTATTCCTGATTACAGAAGTTTTTTTTGTTTTTGTTTTTTTTACAATAGAAGGCAACCAAAAAGACACCGTCAACTAGTCAATACCTAGATAGTAAGAGATAGTGGAAAATTTAGTATTCAAGGAGGACATATTACACTATGCTCCTTAAGGCACAGGGATCTTCATGAAAAAGAGAGCAGAATGAAAGAGCCAGAAGTGTAAGATGATGTCAAAAAACACTGCCTTACAGACATGGTAGGGATTTGTTTATATGATCTCACAGAAATTATGACAGCATGCACAAGAGCTATTAAAATTAAAGTTTGAATATATTTCAGCATGAAAGTGTGTGGGGTTGATATTTAAAATGAATTGAATAGATATTGGCATTTGATAGCTTCTGAAATAAAGAGAAAATAAGCTTTAATCAATTAAACGATCTTGGGTTGGATAACCATATTCTAGATCAGATAACACTAAGTGATAATGATTTAAAAATACAATTAGCATAGCTCAAAGAAGAAAAAAAATTACACAATTTGATGGATAGGGAGTTGAGGGTAGAGGTAGTATATGGGAGAAATTTGTTATGTGTAAATATGGTAAACTGCTTTTTATGAAAGTTCTCATACAATATTGGATTGACTATCATTTTAGACCAAAGATATTTTTAGGTCACAAATCCCTGCTTCCCCTTTACCCAAACATTTAATCAATGTACATAAATCTTGAAAGCTTCTATGTCCTACTTATTAAAGATTTAATAGAAGATGGTTTCCATCAGGATTCAGGTTTCTAGAATTCATAACAATGTGAGAAATAAGATAATAGAAATAAAAATAGGAAAATTATATGAGTGAAAGATTTGGGGGGGGGGGGGGAATTGGCATATTTTTTAACTAGTCAAACCAAACAACCAGGTTTGTCATGAAAAGTATATTATGATCACCTTAAAAACAAATTATTGTTTGGGTTTTCCATTTATATGTAATTATTTAGCTCTGTCTCCTATCAAATTTGTATCAAGAGTATCTACAGTACATGAACATTAAATTGCTACTCAACCAGTCGTTACAATTATCTTAGTGAATTCTGAGAAAATTAATTAGCTAGCTTAACTTTTAGAAGCAAAATTTAAAAACTAAAACTCAGAAAAATCCTGTTAATTGTGAAAGCTAAATTCATTTCATCATAATAATGAGTTATCTGATATTTGAAGAAAAGGCCTTAAAGTGCATGGAAGTATTCATAAGATAAGGAGGGGTTTTTTTGGGGGGAGGGACTATATGCATTTGTTTGTCATTGACTTATTTCCCAATAATTACTGTTCTGGGTAGAAAATTTCAACAAATATTCACTCCATCCATATCTTTGGTGAAAATAAGTGCCGATAAAGTAAAAGAAAACTTGGTTAAATTGATGTTGTCAACAGGTGATAGTTTAAAATTCTGGAGTGTGATGCCAAATGTTTTATATATTACATTCTTAAAAACAACAAACCTTGGCCACAAAAGTTTTCTCATGTCACTTATTACAACACAATTTAGGTGCAGCTACATTAAAACCCCCTTATAAAACACAGCCATTTACCAAAGCAACCTGTGTTATGAAACAATTTTCCTATTATTTTAAAAAGCCTTTTTTCTTTTAGAAAATGCAAACCTCAAAACTCAATGCTCATATTACTGTTTGAACCCAACCTCACCATTTCTCTAAACAGAAACTGGTTTCTTCTCCATTCACAAACCAGATGTTTTAGACAACTGTATCCTAATTGTAAAACTAGCTGATGATACTGACTTTCAAACCTCTAACCAGGTTCTGTAATCATTTATGGACAAACTATGTGCTTAGCCATGTATCTAAACTGTTGAATTTTATAAATAGCAAGCACTAACTCTTTTTAAATATTTTACAAATAACTAATTTTTTAGTTATTATTGAGTTTTGATCATACTCAAGCACAATAATCAGTCCGTAATCATTTTATTTATTAAGCAATCCCATTCAAATGTTGCACCCAATATTAAAAACATATTTACAAGAAATGTGTGTTTAGGTCACTGAAAATTTATAGACATGATCAAGTTCAAAAAATTCTACTTTTATGACTTATGGAATATTTGTACTAACCAGGAATGTTTATCGCCCCTTGAATAACACAAACAAGCACACACAAGACTCACTGAAATTTGATTCCTTGTTATTATACATATACGGTTAGTCTCCATGTAGATGTAGAGGGCAGAGATACATCACAATCTGTGACTTGTGAATTTAATTTGAAGTATATGTTATGGTATGCAAATGAGAAGAATTCATAATGCTGAGGTGAACTAGACCTCTGTGCTCTTTTAATTCAAGACTTATTTAATGAAGGTAATGGTCCATACAGCAGCAAATTATCTTGTCTCAATCCACATGGGTTTATATGGACAGAGTGAAGATTACAATTTAGTCATCATGTCTTCAAGCCAACAGTCATATCTATAATTCATCCAGATACACATCATACTCTATATCAGTAATTTTCTTTGTTAATTAATGTCAAATAACATTTCAGGTCAATAAAAATTCCCAAACTGAAGATGCAGCACAGTTAAGCCCATTTGCCTTTCAGTTATGTCTTTTCTGTCATTACCCGTGAGAAATAAGAGAAAATAAAAACTCTCAAGCCCTGTGTTTGGGTATTCTTCTGAATCAGCACACTCTTCTGACTTACTGCTGTGTGGCTGTTATATTCAGTTCTCTACTGAATATGTAATTTCAAATAAAACTAGCCTTAAGGGAACATGATTCTGGTTTAAATCATATGCTGTCATCTACAAAATTTTACTTTAATCACTTCCAGTTGACATAGTAGTGCTATATGCCATTTAAACTAGAAAAACTTCAAGAGGTCAAGTTATTTATAGAAGATTAGTTAGTAGTTAGTGTTGAGGAAAGTATCAAATCTAACACTGAACTCAACTGCCATCCTAACTCCTGTTTGGACAGCCTTTCAATATTGTAAATACAAGCCTAGGGAGATGTTTCAGTCTTTGATATTCTCACCTTACAAACATGAGATCCTGAATACCCTGCTCAGAACTAATATGAAAATGTTTTATATGTGGAGCCTCAAGGGGTGGGATAAGACTGTGTTTCTGTGAATGGGCTGTCACCATAGAGCCCATAGAGCTGACCCACCTCTAGATAGCTTGCCCTTTTGGGGGAGGGAATGGGGAATAAGGAGAAATTGTGAGGAGGAAAGGGAGGGAGAGCAGTGGGATATACAGATTTTTTTTAAAAAAAGACATTTTTAATTTAAAATAATAAAATTCACATGCAAAAAGGAGTCAAAACAAAGCAAAATGAAACAAAAACAACAAAAAAATAATTCTCTCATTATATTGGAAAGAGTTTGCTCTTTCCAACATATAATCTTGACCACGCATGGGCATGCCCAGAGACAAATTTCCTAAGAAACTGTATGCCCTATAAAATTTTCAATTACTATAAACCACCATATCAATTGAAGAATAACATCTGGGTTTGATCTCTAGATTCTACATGTATATAATTATCACTTCTACCTCGCCTGCAAAGAAGACAGGACACTAGGCTCTTCTTTCAGCGATTTATTCAGGACCTTATGCATGGATCTTTTCTCTCTTTCTCTGTTTCTCTCTTTCTCTGGGGGAAGCCCCGCCCAGCTATATGCCTTCAGGATAACCAATCACCAAGCACCACATGGGCCTTGCCAATAGGTCCACATATGAGGAAGCAAATCAAGCACTCGGCCTTAGCCAAATAAGGAGTTGTTTACCCCAGAGAGTGCTCACCATTGGGATGGTGGGAGGCAGAAGCCAGCACCATCTTTAAGGTGCAGCTCTGCAGCTCTTTACATAAAATCATATTGGTACTTGTACACACACACACCCCCACACACACACACACACACACACACACACACACACACACACACACACACACACATGCACTCACTCATTAGAACATGTATAAACTAAAACAAATGGATGTTACTCTGGATCTTGTGTTAAGTCCTGACAAGGGTTTCTCCAAACCATTGTTTTACTGTTTGTAGTAATATAGACCTAAATAATCAAAAGCAATTAATACATCTCCCACATCTTCAAAAAACAACCAATTGATAGCTCTGACTATTCAATATGATAATCTAAATTAATTTATTTATACTTATTAATTATTTCAACTAATCAGAGAATTAGAAAGATAATATGTATAATTGGCCTGAAAACTATTCAGTTCTAGAATACAGAGTATGATTTGGTTTGCAAAAATATTTAGGCTCTTTATACTCTAAAATAAATTGATTTACTTTGATTAATTTCTACTCACACCAGTTTGGTTGGCATGTACCAGCTTAATGCAAAGATTAGGGAAATGAAATCCAATATATAACTTCTACACAGTTAGGCAGTATGCTAAAGCAAAGAAAACCAAAACATCAAACATGTTACTGTACTTTCCAAATGTGAGTGATTTTTTTTCAGTATTCTATGTGATTAGGACTTTAAACATTGACATAGTAGACATTGTGATAATCTATTGATATGAGGTAGAATTATACAAAGCAATTCGTTTCTCTAATTGCCACATAATACTTATTTTTCTTTCAACATGTATTTAAGGGCTAAAATTGAAAAGATAGCTTGGTAAAGTAAGTTTGTTGCACAAATTTGAGGACCTGAATGCACCCATGTCTAAGTCATGTTTGATAGTATTTAATCGAACTAGAGTGGTGGGTATCCTTTGCACTGTGGTCAGTTAGTCTAACCAAAATGGCAAGGTCCAGGTACAATGGAAGAGAGTCTCAAAAGTAAAAATGGGGGTATAGAAGTCATATGACACCATTTTTTTCTTGTGATTTAGCAACACAATTGAATAAATTGCTTTCTATACACACACACACACACACACACACACACACACACACACAAACACACACACACCTATAAATGTGCATATGTGCTTGTATTCAGTATTCACTGGCTACAAAAAAGGTATAAAATTTTTATTAAGCATTTTGATCATGGACACCCCTATCTTGAAATACCTTCTATTTATATTTTCTTATTTATGTAACAAAGTTGATTATACTAGCTCAGGGATTTTGTGGTGATCAAACATGCAGATTAAAGATTTTTTCAAAATATAGTAATTGAGATATGAACTTACATTCTTATCTAAAATTCAAAAGTATAGATGTGTGTTTCTGTGTCTACATGTTTGTGTGTTCAGAATGGTGTGCTTTTGTATGTGTTTGTATGAGAGAGATTCAAGACAATTGATATATTAACAAAGAGGACTGGTGTTGGATAAATGAAACCCCTCTCAGTGACACAATTTAGTACTGTCTGATGAGAGTTGCCAGGTCATTCTGAGCTGAGATGGAGCTCAGACTTCGGGAGTTAAGGGATGTGTGATTTCTAGGGTAGGGTAGTATAAAATATAGAGTACATTTATAAAGATAGACACAGGCCTTCAGCATCATCTGTGAGCAGATATTCAGCTGAGTCACTGGTGCATATTAGTCTGTGGAACAGAGTGGAGCTTATTTATTTAGGTGAAAATCACCCACAACTTTTGCATATGAAAAGCCCAAAACAATGCCTAATCTCTCTAGGAATCCTCATGACTCATGCTAGTGGATAGAACAAGAGGAGAATTCTTGACTCAGGAGAAAAAAACAATTAACCCAGCTAAATATTCCTCTGTTACTAACACCTAAATGCTACCCAAGAAGCAGAATGTTAAAATTGAGATCTGAAATGATCTATTAATTTTCTAGTAACTTAAACACAAAATAGAAAATATGATGAAAATGTACATAGGAAAAAAAATAGAATTTTACTTCTTTTTAAGAGGTGTACAAAATCTGGGAAATATAGCTTTTAATATGAGCAATCAATCCATTGAATTTGACCAATGTATAGAAAGTTATAATTCCTTTCCAAATTTTCATATGCACAAATACTTCCAGAATAGCAAGTAAAAGTATAATTACCCTAAGGCTGAGAGGAAGAGAAATCTAAATGTTATCATGAAGATTAAACAGGGCCAAAAATAAAAATAAAAAAAAACAGTGATTTTGAAGATAAGTCAGTAGGAGCTACTCAACAGGAAGCAACAAGAAAGTTCCAGAGACAAGTAGTGCATCTGTGAAGAGGTGTAAGCTAACCATGTCAAGATGTGAGAAGGAGAGTATGATACAAACAGATGACACTAGAAAAGTTACTTTCACAGTTGACACATATCCATGAAATTTAATGAAACCTGGGTTGGATATCATTAACAAAATATCATCAGCCAGAGGGAGAGTTTTGGAAAGGACAACAAAGCTAAAAATCACAGTAGTTCAGTGTAACTAACAATACAAAAATTAATAATGAGGAAGATGGAGTTAATAGAAACTGGAATTTGCCCTATAAACAAATAAAACAGTAGATGAGTGAATACCCAGAAAGCTGGCTGAAAAACAAACAGCTCTACAGACATCGTCCATACTGCCAAGCCTGAGGATCCCCAGAATGCATATGTTAGCATGAGAGAAATGATTTCTATGAGCATCCATTTACTTCAACACACACACACACACACACACACACACACACACACACACACACACACACGCATGCATGCACACACACCATATATCTAACAATACCTCAATAATGAAATGGCCATTTTTTAAAGGATGAGCAAGCAGGTAGTCATTTACTGGCAGTGACATACCTCCTTTGCAATGAGATCTCTAATTTTCTGATGCTCAGGCTGAGTTGTTAAGCTGCTATTGAGGGGACAATATCTTAAAAGAATTAGATGATAGGATCAATTAATCCTAGGCCATCAGGGAAAACCTTTGTAGGGAGAACTCCCCATTAAAACTCCAGTTGGTAGAATACCTCCTTATACAAATCCTGCTCCAAAATACTAACCATCCCATCACCAAAAATCCTCAGGGACTCTGTAATATTCACAGTTCACCAGCACCTATTGGATCAAGGTAAATCTTAGTGGCTCCCTAACATCCATGACTTCTAGCCCCTATTGATCAAGAGCAACTCACTGAGACCTGGAAGTCATCAACTCCTATTGTTTCAAAAGCCTTTATTAGATCAAGGTGTGCTGTAAAATCAAGACTTCATACTGCATCAGCAGCTGACATTGGACCAAGATTGAATCTCTGAGACATAGAAACAGCTAGTTCCTATCGCACCAAGTACAGCTTACATAGACTCAGAATACATTACCTCTAAATGGTCCAAGAGCTCAGATTGAACCTAGAGAGGCTTCCTGAGACACAGACAAATCTTGCATACATCTGAGAAAGCAACTGTCAGATACCAATGTAAAAATACATATAACAACATAAACACCAATATGACACAACAAGCATGTGGTAGTTCTACAATGACAACATGATCATGACAATGCAAAAGAAGTAGAAGAGAACAACCTCAAAAACAACTCTATGAAGATAATAGAAGCCTTACAAGAGGAAATAAAAAATTTCTTAAAGAAATAGAGAATAAGACAGACAAAAATTGGAAGAGATCAACAAAATCCTTAAAGAAAATTAAAAAAAAAAAACAAGAAAAAGCAATCAAACAGGTGAAGAAAACATTTCAAGATTTAAAAATTAAAATAGAAGAAATAAGGAAGATACAAACTGAGGGAAAGCTAGGAATAGAAAGTCTGAGTAAATGAATGGGAGCTACAGATGCAAGCATAACAAACAGAATGCAAGAGGTAGAAGAGATAATCTCTTGCAAGGAAGCTTCAATAGTGGAAATAGATATGTCAGTCAAAAAATAAAACACCGATAAAGCAAAGTCATACAGAAAATGTCTAGAAAATCTGAGACACTATGAAAAGTCCAAATCTAAGAATGATAAAAAAAATAGGAGAATACCATCTTAAATACATAGAAAATATATTCAAAAATATCACAGAAGAAAACTTTTCCACTCTCAAGAAAAAAATGCTTATAAAGTTACAAGAAGCTTATAAAACACCAAATAGACTAGATTCCCCCCAAAGTCTGTTCCACACATAATAATTAAGCTACTATACCCATAGAATAAAGAAAGAATATTAAGAGTTGCAGAGAGAAAAGGCCATGTAACTTATAAAGGCAGACACATCAGAAAAATATTTAGATACTCGATGGAAACAATGAAAGACAGAAAGTACAAATCAGAAGTGATACATACACAAAGAGACATTGATTGCTAGTCCCGTCTACTATGCCCATTGATTTCTAGTCCAGACTGCTATGCCTAGCAAAACAATCAATCAACATAGTTTAATTAGACAAGATATCTCATGACATAATGAGATTTAAACAATACCTACCCACAAAAATATTCCGACAGAAAACTATAGAAGAAAATCCCAAGGTAAGAAAACTAAATACCCCCAGAAAACTAGGAATCAATCTACTCAATGATTCAGTAATGCCACTATTAGGCATATACCCAAAGGGTGCACATACTGACCCCAAGTGCATCAAGTTCAACTATCTTCACAGCAGTATAGTTCAGTAAGGCCAGAACCAAGAAACAGATGTTCCTCAGTTTTGAATGGATTAACATTTTTGGTACATATACACAATGATTACTCTCTCAGCAGTTTAAAAAATTGCATCCCCAAATTTACAGGTAAATGGATTGATTTGGAGAGTATGATCCTGAGTGAGATAACATAGAATAAGAATGGTATGTGCTCACTCATAAGTATACTTTAGACATAAAGCAAATAATAACTCCTTTAGCAGATAGGTAAGAGGAAGAAGTTATGATAGATATTCATAAATCCCTCTTGGAAGGGAAATAGAGATCTTCTGAGTAAATTAGAATAACACAGGAAAAGGGAACAAGGGGAGGTGAAAAAAGAACACTAGAGAATGGGATGGTTGAGTCGGAAGAGCAATAAAAGTGAGAGCTAGCACAGAAGTAGATATTTTGATAGAGGAAGCCATTGTGGGGTTGGACACTGTGAGTCTGGCACTAGGGAAACACTTATGAGCCCACAAGACAAGACCAGCTAGGACCAAGCAATAGTGGAGAGGGTACCTAAACTGACATTGCAATAATTCTCACTTGCAATGTAACATACAAAGGATTTGTATTTATTAAAGTGTATCTTAACACTCACTGATACTAACTGAACCTTAAGACAATTCTTGAAGGTAGGAACAATCCCACAATGGGGTTGTTGCTCTGTTCTCCAAGAAGGTAGGAACAAAACTGAGCAGCCTTTCAATAGGGCTGGCTATACCCCATCCAATCTCTCAGAACTTCAGAGACATGACTCCCAGCCTGTCAGTTAAGACCAGAATTCTACCACATCTCCCCCCTTTATCTAATAAACTTCTAATCTAAGACAATGTACAGTAGGAATTATTATAAGGTAGTGTCTGGGGGAAGAAAATGCAAAACACAAGCAGGGTCAAACTACAACTAAAAGCCAAGAAATGTAATGTACATGCTACATTTCAAGAATATTGTTAAATAGTAAGGTGTTGCATGAATAAATGAGACTCAGGGATAGATCTCTGAGGAAGTTGGAGATATTAGAGATAATAAAAACCAGTCAGATCTTACCCAGCTGTCTTCCAGCTTCCTCAGCCTGACTTCCCTTGGCTTCTTCTTCCTCTATGCCTGCCTTAAGCCTTAAATACTCTTTTGATAAGTTAAGGAATGGCCCCACAACTGCCTGCTTGGGAGCCTGGAATTCCTTCTGTAATCTAAAATAACCTCCACTCAGTTGGGATTAAGAGCGTAGTTCACCACTCCCAGAATCCCTGCGCTGTGACTAAAGGTGTGAATCACCACTCTCTGATTCTCCTAGATTGACTGTGGTTAGAGCTCCAGAACTTTTGGAGCTTTTATTAACTCCCCACATAGACTGTGGGTAGCTTCTATCTGATATCTCTGAAACTTCTGAAGCTTTTATTGAATTCCCACAGTAAGGTATATAAATTACTTCAAAAGTCTTTATTTGGAATAGTAAAAACCCAGCACCTGAATGTCACTTGCTAAGAGATGAGAAGATAGTAACATTAACTACCCAGACTTTTACCCCATCAAGACTTGGGAAGGAAGATATATTACCTGAAAGTTGGAAGCACAAGAGAGTAACTTCCAAGATTTGGGAGAAGACAGTGACATTCAGTTACATGGACAATTATATATGGTTTTTCTCCACCATTGGAGCATCCATCATTTTGGATACAGTTCTAGGATATCTGACAGATCTTTTCAGAAGCAGGGAATTTTTGGAGTGACCAACTTATCCTGTCCAGGCAGGTTTTGTTAGTTTCCATCCATCATCCTGTTCATTCAGATTTGACAAAGTGTGTACTGTCAGCAATTGAGGCAAGGGCAGTCCTTTGACCAACTGGTAATTCTATGCCAAGAGGTTAGACTTCATAAGGAATGTCATTAATGGTCAGTACAATCTCAGGAAAGGAATAGTGATGCCAGGATTCATCATGTCTATCATGGCTAAATTCTGAATAACAAAACCTTAAATGCCATATTCTCTGTATCTATGAAATGATTGAAGACGTCTGTATATCTGATATATTCTAGCATGTATCTAGGAAGCCTAGGCAACATGACTATTTTTTGGCAAACCTAAGTAATATTAACCTGCAGTTCTTATTATCCTAAAGACTGAAGCTTACATTGTAAAATAAGATTATCTAAAAATGGGTATAAAATCTGTGAATGATGATTTCCAGTATGACCATCGTACAAGCATTAGCTAGAGGTACATGTATGGTGGAAAACAATAATAGTATTATATATGCATATATACATATATATATATATACATATACAAATTATCTTAACAGAGGTATACAAAACATATTGTGTATATATTATGACTAGCATAATTAAGTATTATGTCTAGTATAGTTAAATAGAGATAGCAATTGCATAGTCTAAATGACATTAATGTGCAAATATTTTAAACAGAGGTAGAAGCATGTATAAAATATGGCAATTATAGATTCAATTTTGTATCAATATACAAATTACTTTGGACATATAAAACAATTTCAGATTTAAATTTGTATCAATATAAAAATTATAACAATCAAGCATATAAAATGATTTCACATTTGTTTCAATATACAAATATCTATACTAGTGCAAATTGTCTTTGACTCATCTCATATATTTGACTAATAATTATTTACAGGTAGACAGAACAACCTACCTATATCTACCCTATCTATTCCCCTTTCTCTTCTTTAAAGGGGAATCCTGAAATTATTGTTCTACCCTAAGCCCAATTTTAACTTATAACTATCATATCAATTTTAATTTATAACTATCAAAATGATAGTTAACCATAACCCTCAGAGGAAGTTACTTATTGGGAGAGGGATATAGTTATTCATAAGGTTGCTTTCTGCTGATTTGTTGGTGGTGGCATCTCTTTGGGATCCTGTAAAAGATAAGGCAGTGGTTAGATCCTAATGCACTGACTATAAACATCTATAATCATTCTCAGAGTACTGGGTGAGCCCATGTTACAGTGGGGTTTCTTGGTCCTGGGTTGCCAGAGGTCCAGACCCACATACCTGCAGTCCCTGACCGCTTAGCCACCCACTGCTGCTTAGGTCCCAAAAATGATTCAGATGCTTTGTGCTATTTGGCCTATGGCTTAGGCACATTGCTGGCTAGTTCTTACATCTTAACTCAACCCATTCTCATTAATCTGTCAGCCACATGGCCCATGGCTCACATGTGTTCCTTACATGCTTCTTCTTGGGGTGCCTGGCTAGGCCTGTCTGACTGCCCTGCTTCTTCTATCTATGTTGTGATTTCCCTGCCTACTTTTTCTGTGGTGCCTGTCATGGGCCAAAACATCTCCTTTATTTAAAGATTGATTTTCACAGCACATTCCCATATCATCGATCTGGAATTCCTGTTAGAGATGTGACATGAAGGATAATCATACAGAGCTATCTTGAAACCATTTTGAATAGTCTATATTCTAAAAGCAATCACTGAGTGGTGTACATCAGGTCCTTTATGTCTCTATTTCTGTCTGTCTCTCCCACTCTCTTTTTTACATCAGATGGAATCATTGCAGTGGAGGCCCTATCTTCATTCCAGATGCTTTTTAGATTGCTGGTGGAAAAGAATTATTGTTTACAAAGGAAAACTTAAGCATTTGTGATACCAAATGAAGATTTTTACATCCTTTATATCTGCAGGGAAACATATGCTGGAGTACTAGGAGTCTTTGTATAAATATAACTATGACTTCCAAAAGGTGAATAAGTACAACATCAGCTTTTTCAGAACTCAGGACAGTTGACCATTGTATTCCTGAGCAAGTGTCAATGGAATGATGTATATATTTTATCTTTCCAAATTTTGGAAATTGAAACACATCCATCTGCTAGATCTCATTTCTCTGTGTACCTTTAGAATTATTCCAGTTGGTAAAGACAGATGTTTATAGAAAGAGCAAGTTGGACAACTCCATAAAATTTTTTGGCCTGATGTCAAGTGATAAGAATACTCTTCTTTAGTCCTTTACTATTAATATGATGTCTCTTATGAAATTCTGTGCTCTCCAGTATGTTTCCTATTAATAAAGAGTCAATTTCATCATTACCTTGAGCCAAGGGCCTGGGAGACCTGTGTGTGACCTGATATATGTTATTTACATGGGATAAATTCTATTTCTAAAGATATCCTATAGTTGTATAGCCAGTGAGGTTAATTCTATATTGTCAGCAATGAAATCATCTGTTTCAATATGTAAAACAACTCCTTCTGCATACTGACTGTCAGTTATTACAATAAAAGCGTCTGTAAAATCCATCAATAGCATAATAACTGTATATGGTTCTGATTTCTGAACAGAGTTATAAGGGCTTTGAGATACTTAATAAGTTTTCTGATTTCTAACCAGATTTTCCTATATTTTTTCATCAGTCTAAAATGGCAGAACTCGAAAAATGGGTTTATCTTGTGCCATGTGAGGAAAGATCCAATTAGTTCCCTTTATAAATTGAATTTTCTTACTTAGGACATTTGTTATTATTAATCTCTCCTAAAATTTTACTACAGGCTTTTTGTCAAGGTTCACTATCTGCCCATAATTGATCAATTTCTTCATTAGTCAAAGCTAAAACAATATCTGAAGGGTCCTTTCCAGTCAATTGATGAAGTCTAAATTTACCTTTAAAAATCATATCAGAAATTAAAGAGGCCCTACTGCCAAACATTTAAATGGGGTTTATAAGCAGCAGGCAGTGATGTTTTATTTGGTAACAGTGTGAACTCTAAAATTCCTCAGGTAGTAAATATGGTTCATGTCAGTATCTCTACCAAACCAGCAGAGCCAAGCCTTTAATCCTATCTTCCCCTTAGCACATTAAATGTGTGGTCAGAAATTAATAAAGATAAGATATATACAGTAAAGACAGATAAAAAACTAAATATTTTACAGTGTGTTTAAAAAGAGGCACAGGCTCATGAGAGAAAAGAAAAAGGAGAAGGGATATAGAAAGTTCTTAAAATAAGAAATATATATATGTTACATAATATATATATAATTACATATATATATAAGTTACATAAAGATGGAAAGTACACAAAGGGTCTGGATAATTCATGTTTTCTGTCATTAAGTTGTTTTTGTTTTTTTTTTGCTGAAAAAGGAAAAAGAGCTGCTAAAAACACTTGATTTTGAGCTGCTGGACTAATCTAACATATCTGTTTTGTGAATAGGTTGACTTCAAAATTGAAATCAAAAGGTATATTATTTTATAGGAGAGTATTTGTTTTTATCTCTAGAGCAAATGAGAGGCTGTGTATCCATTCCTGGTTAAAAAATCAGGTTTGAGCAAGGAAGAAACCCTGAAAAAAAATCTCTGATGGATAAAAATGACCACAGAAGTTTCAAAGGTGCGGACTAATATGATCCAGCCTCAAGACCCACATAAGTTTGTCAGTGCCCCAATCAGAAAAAAGTAGTATTGGAAAACAATACCCAAATTTCCAGCATACTGATTATAAATGTTTGTTTTCATTATAAAATTTTAATAGTCATAGTCAATCTCTCTCTAGGTAAAAAGGAAGATATTATATTAAAATGATTAAAAATAGATTATTAAATCTACTTTGATCCAATAAAAGCCTGTTAGCTCAAAAATACTTTATATTGGTATGGATTTTATTTTTATTGATGTAAATTTAAGGTTAATTTTGTTATACTGTATGTATATTTCTACTCCTGTTAAAGATACAATGTGTAATATGAAGTTTTTAGTCTGTACTAGCTCAAAGATCTAGACTAGCATTCCCACAGAAACAAATAGAAGCTTACATTAACTTCATGCTTATCAGACTATAGTTCAGTCATATAACTTGCTAATTCTTAACTCTTGGTTTTAATATCTTTTCTCAGAGCAGCATCCTGACCTTCTTTCCTCTGTGTCTGCTGACATATCTTTCTGACCTTTCCTGTTCCCAGAATTGTTTTAGTCTGGTGGCCCTGCCCACACTTCTGGTATGTCTTATGGCCAATCAACATCTTATTAAACCAGTAGGAGGGACAAATATTTACAATGTATTCGAATATATTTTAAAACAATTATTTCAAATCTAATTTTCTTTGTATAGTTTCCCCCCATTATCTATAAGAACTTGTAAACAAAACTGTAAACAGAGACAAACATCCATAATAAATTTTCGTGGACTTAGTTCTCTAGGCTACTTCCTGCTGATTGCAGGTGATAGCAATTTTGTGGGAACCCAAAGAAAAATTAGAATTATGGACAAGTCTTCAGTGAAGTAGGCTATAAGGCTGGATCATCTCAGTTTCCTTGAAGCTATTTTAATCGCAGAACTCAGATGTAATTGCAACAGAGATTCTCTGAAATGCTGGATCATCTGGCCTGTCCATTTCCTCTGGAGAATTTCAGGCTGTTTTCTCTGATTAAATTTATTTTCTTTAACCAGGAGAAAAATATATAGTCTCTTATTTTCTATGGAAATAAAAAGAAAAACTCTTCTCCAAAGTAGAATATCTTTTGATTTCAATTTTAAAGTCAAATATATAGGTGTTATCAATTCAGCAGCACTTATCAAATGTCTTTTAGTAGGTTTTACTATTTATTACCACTCAAAATCTTAAAAACAGGACAATAACATACAATATATAACATTATTTATAATTTCCATTCTTATGTGACTTATTATTATTTTTTACTCTATTTCTTTTTAAGTACTTTATCCCTTTTTCATTTTTTCTCTAGACTATATATATTTTTAAATACACTATAAAACATTTAGAGTTTTTAAAAATTTGCCTTTATAAATCTAAACATCTTATCTTTTTTGTTTCTAGCCAAATCTTTAATCTCTTAGTGTGACTACTATTAGAAGCTTGGTTAGGGTTTTTGACTGGCTTCACCAAACTCTTAGTCTAGCTTCATAGAGAATTTAACTATTTAGCAGAGTATTGGTAAGGGTCACAATTACCCCTCTTGGGGAAATTTTAGGGTCCATATAACCACCAAGTAGAGAACCGCCATCTGCTGTTCATGAACTATTCAAGTATTTGGTAATTGTACCTCTTAAAAGATTTATAAGTGTTTTGTCACTAACATTGGGTCAGGAGGCCTCTCTTAAAAAAGCATTGCCTCTTCTTGCCTCCAGCAAAGAGAAGTCACTCAAAAAATATTTTTATTAAAAATCCATCTTTGACTCTGTTCCCATTTGCCTGTAAGAACAGAAAACTTAAATTTATGATATGCAGTTTTTGCTTGCAATAAGTCTTTGGTGAGACTTCAGTCTTACTGAACTTAATTTGCGTGCAAGAGCCCTAACACTTTGTAGCTCAAGCCCACACGATGCCAGATCATGTCTGTACCATGTCCCACCTGAGAGACTTAATTGAGAAACTATTCTTGGCTCTTTTTATGTGTTATAAATCCCTTTTAAAGTTCTTCAAGGTTTATGTGAGTTTATGTGACCCTTGTTGAAGTGCCATTTATAGTAAGAGTTTCTGGCCTCATCTTTCCAACCTAGTATAAAGGTTCAGACCCTTTCACAGACCAACTGCCACTTATCTTAAAATAATCACACAAAAGCTTACATTAATTTTATGCTGATTAACAAGTCTTTCTCTGACTCTGCATCTTCCCAAAGTTTTATTATTCTAGTAGCCACACCCAAATTCCTGTCTGCTTTTTTTCTAATCAGCACTTTATTAAACTAGTAGGAGGAACAAATATTTACAATGTAGCAGAGCATAATCCCACTACAATTATTTTTATGCAATTTCTTTAAAACTATAATATATAATTAAAAATAGATATTAAATGTCAGCTATGATAATCATACTTATAGTTATATTAGTTAGTTTTTTTAGATATACAAAGATATATTTCAATGACATAGATAAAAGTTAAACACTTCAAAGACCTACAGAATATGGCATTTTAAATACCTTAAGAATGTAGACTTTTCGGAGCTATGAGCCCTGTCTTCTCTCGGCAGCACCAGTCCCAATCTACTGCATAGAGGTGATGAGCATTGGAAGAAACTACATGTGAAATTTACTTCCCTTTTGGTAAAAGTTAGCAATTGGAGAAGAAACTATTCTTGCTTAGACTGCTTTACAGTATGTTCTATAAACTGAACATGCAGAAACCATAAAAACAACCTCTGAACATTGGACAGAACAAGCCAACATGGTCATTCATATTCCTGTTTCACAGAAACATTCCACACACTATGCAGAATACAGAGTGAAGGGATTGACAAACTATGCCAGAATGGGAAGAGCAGTCCTTCATATTTTATGCTTTACTGACAGGTATACCAGAGACTCTGTAGGCTAAAGATGAATGCCTCAAAGTTACAAAGGAACTTTGGGTGATTGTCTAGGCAGCCAGATGTTGTCTATGTCATTTCCAGCATTTAGAGATTGCTTGCAATGTATTTTCAAGTTACTCAGTTAATATATTTTTCTGTGGTCTTTGATGAAGTTATCAGTGAGTTATAAATATAACTTTCCTTATTTATAATAAAAGGTAAATTATTTATGAAACTTTGAACTCAAAAGGATAAGATATATGATAGAATATTTTCTTTAATAGTAGAATATATATTTTAACTATAATTCATGCTTGATAGCAGCTTTGTTATATGTAATTTTTCTATGTTGAAATAGAATCCTTTTTTATTGGTTAGACAGAAATTAGAAGGTGATGTGGAAAGTCTTTCTGCATGCTGTGAATACTATTGGTTAACAAATGGAATATTTTGGCCTTTTGCAAGCCATCCTATAAGCAGGCAGGAAATCCAAGCATAGATAAAGAGGAAGGCAGATAACTTCTCCTTACATAATCAGGAAATAACTTCAGTGAATCAGCTCGACTTCTCAAATTTATTTCAAAGTATATAGATTTTATAGGTTGGGAACCATGGAGACAAACCCTAACTTGCATTATGTGACATGTTTTTATCATAAGGCTTTGTATATGGCAGCTGGGTCTTATAGAAAAGCTCCTAGTACAAATATTAGTTACCATATGTGCTGGATGGGGGAGGCTCCTGGCAGGAAATTGTGTCAAAAGTAATGTTAGAAATAAGAGAGGTGTCCAGTCTAGAGTCATTATCCAAATAAGAACAGGTAAAGTGCAGGAAATTCTCTCTGAGTGAGTTATGAGCAAAAGAGTTTACATATATAAAACTGCCAGGCTATGGTAGACTGCAAACTTAGACAAGCAGGTCTTTCCAACAGTTATACATAGGGATGCAATAATTCACAAGAATCAAAATTTCCATTAATGAATGTTTTCCAAAATATAATCTCTCCATCATCTTCACAGTTTATAAATTCTACTAAAGTAATAAATATTATTTTAATTATATTCATAAATACTCCTTTGTGGGTGGCTGCAATTAGTTAATGATAATTCTGTGACATATCTTCTTAGGTCTGAAATGGGATCATTGTTTTGTTCTGTAAAATTACACCCCATTTGTTTACAAGCCTCACTGCTTCTTTTGGTTTATCATCAGTATCATCAAGCTTTGGTTTCTATTTCAATCATGAAATATGACTCATAAAACACACACACACACACACACACACACACACACACACACACATTCACACAAAGAAAAAAAAAACAAAGATAAAAATGTAATTTTTAAAAGTTTATTTCAGTGGCATTACAAAATAATCCTGATAGTAAAAATAGCAACATCAGTACTCTTCCATTCAAAAATGTTCTTTTTCATCACTACCTGTGTAGGGTATAGCTTAGTTGGATATAGAATTTGTAGCAAATTGGTAATATTTTACGTTTTATTGTCATTCAAATTATTAGCATTTATCTTTAAACATCTATTTTATTAGTATGTGAGAATTTCATACATGAGAAGAATGCTTATAACTGCTCTACCAAGGCAACATATTCAAAAACTATAGACATTCAAATGTTTTCTATCCATTACTAATTGCTTCTCTGATATTTTTGAATGTCATTTAGCTCTAAATTTGTTTTCTGTTATTTCTATCATTCTTGTCATATTGACCAGTCTAAGTGTATTTTACTTTACATTACTTTAGTTTATTAAATATGTAGATCTGTCGGTTTTTCAGGGGTATTTCTTAGAATATCTCAAATCTACTTCTTTTTTTTTCTTTCTGAGATTGATAGAATAAACATTGGATTTTTATCTTTCCCAAAAGTCTCTAGTCTATTCATTTTTTTAATTAATATTCTCTCTTGGCTTTTCAGATCAATTAAATTATTCTACTACTTTAATATATGCATATATTATATAATTTATATATATGAATACATATTATTATATGCATGTTTATATATACAAACTTATTGACACATAAACATGTATAATGAATAAAAAATATATAAATACATTTCTACTCAACTACTGAACAGGTTTTTCTTTTAAAATATTTTTAAATAATTAATATTTGTGTATGGGGCAGGTTTGCTACTACACATGTTTAAGGCTTAGAAGATAATTTTTTCACCATTACTGAGTTCTATGGCTTGATCTCACATAATTAATCTTGCCCTTCAATGCCCATTTCTAGATAAGTGATTGAGCAGGTTTGTAATATTCATTAAATGTTTTTATTTCACAGCTTTTATTTGTTTGTATGGATTTAATTTGTTTCAAAATAATTTCCCATCATTTTATGAGAATTTATTTAATGACTGATTTAAAATGAGACATTTATAACATACAGTTTTGTCATTCAAAGTTAATGCATTTTTGTTATTTGGAAGTTTCATGCATGCGTATAGTTTATTTTCATCAAAACCATCTCCATTCTACTACTCTTCAATCTATTCATTATCTTCAAATACTCTTTCTTCACAAATGAGATGATACCTTTACAACCTACTAAGTCCATTTAGTAAGCATGGGCATAGGAAAATTTACTGGGACATAGCCTCTCAGGCCCAACATACCAAAAGAAAACTAATTTCCTTAATAACCAGTGAGCAGTTGCCAATACCTTCTAATATAGAGTATAACTTCATAAGCCTTTCTATAATTCATGCTGGGGTTTTGGCTGGGTGTTTTGTTTTTTGTTTTTCCATGTCTTGTGCACACAAGCAGACTGTGGTGAGTGTGAGTGATGTACACATGCTTCTTTGCCATAAATATCTATTACCTTTTTTATTCCCATACTCACTCTTCCAAAATACTACCAGAGATATGATGATAAATGTTGTGACACAACTGTCCCATTTAGAGCTAGAGCTAAGCACTTTAATATATATTGGAGTTGGTATAATAGTGTCATCAATGTTGTATAGGCAATAAAATACATTTTGATAGGATTTAGAGCCCATGCTCAGCAGAACAAACTCATCACTGTTATTAAGAATTAAAACCTAAGGTTGGGTAGGTGCTTGTTCCTAAATGAGATTCTAATAGTATAGTATTAAATAAGCACAGTATTAAACAGTTCTTTACTACCCAATGTAGTAATGTATCATTCAAGTTTCATTAGAGAAGCTTCTTTTTACAGTAAATGGTGATTAATACAGAGATTCATCACTTGTCAGCATGCAGAACTTGGTGTATTTACATATTTGGCTTCTAGTTGTATTGGTTCTTAACACAAAATATTTTAATCAAAATAATTTTATTTATCCATTATTATTTATTTTATGTCTGTTATACATGTTTATGTGTAGATGTACATGCCTGTATGTACTTACTTGAGTTGTGGAGTACAGGGTTTAACATCAAGTGATATCATTAGTCATTTTTTGTTTTATTCTTTTAAGGAGTCTTTCTGGTAACCCATAGAATGGTCCTACACAGTTAGGGTACATTTTTCCAACTTCCTTAGTGCAATCAAGGAAATATCTTGAGGACATATTCAGAGGCCATGTCTTCTAGAAAATTCTAGTCACACTGACAATAAATCCATTTCAGATTTCAGACATCATCAAAATATAGATAAAGCCCAAGAGAAAATTTTGTTTAGAAATAAAATGGCATTCTATTGTCAATGTACCTGTGACTTTGTTTTCCTTTTCATCAAGTATAATCTACCATAGAATAAAAATTATCACACATTCCTAACAATGGGATTATGAGAGATTTTACAACAATTGAGAACAATTGCTCCTTCTTTAGCATACCCTGATTGAGGTTCTTTGCAACTATATAGCATGCAACAAATATTTTCAACTCTAGTTCTATAAGGTCCTGTAGCCTCTTTTGCTCTCCATAGGCATGGCACCTATGAGGTATACATATATTCATGCAGGCAAATAGTCATACATATAAAAATAAATATTTAAAAGAAAATAAGTGCCTAATAATCCTAAGAAAATATTTCTATATGCATGACTATTTTTTTATGTGTGAGTATAGCACATTTTTTTCTACTCACATTGCTCTGAAATTGATATGCTATCTGTGCAAAAAACAATACAATCTAATGAAAATTAGTTATTTTTTCTGGTCTTTACTGTTCACATTTCTAAAATAAAGAATCTTTTATTCAATAGTTTCATAATTTAAGTAATTAAAAATTTTTATACAGTATTTAAAGATCATTTATTGAACCCATGACAGATTTTATTATTTAAATATTCTAAAGAATGTATGAGCTAAGGATCATTCTTATTCTGTAAGTTGGTAACTTTTATGAAACATTTATTATCATTTCACTTCAGGAGAGAATGGGCACTTGATTCTCAAAACAAAACATATATAAAATGCAATGTAATCTAAATGTGAGCATGTGGTAGGATTCAGGTGTCAGCTGATAAGGTCCGAAGATGCCTAACCGGGGTCCTGGGCTCCTAAAGAGGGAGTGGCCAACCCTATTCATAAGGGGCTGCTGGGATCTTGGAAGGCCTGTTTCCTGGTTCCAGACTGCTGGAGAGACCAGTTCGGCATCCATAGGCATCCATTGTCCACCACATGGATAATCCAATCTATCAGGCTTCTACCTAAGCTGTAACCTGTATCGTGAGTGTTGGCATAAATTTTAATAAATATCAAGTTTGGATTGGTGTATTTAAGAAAATTTCCACCGACATTTGGCTTACCAACATGGGTCAAATATCCACTTAAAGCCTGCAAAAGATTAGAAAGGGTTCTAGATCAGAAGCTGAGCCAAATCAGCTTCCAAATTGTGTATCTGAAGGTATCATTGTACAGAGAAAGTGTGGTATTCAGGCCACATTCAAAATGGTGCTGGTGGACTGATGGCAGGCCGTATAACATGCAACTAGGCCGGTTCCTGAAATCTCACAGAAGACTCAGTAGCATGTGATTTATTTAAGGTTTCTACTTATTGGGAACAAAAAGGAAACAAAGACTATTTCTTAGTAGCAGCATTTTCTTGGGTCTGCTCTGTTTGCTGGCCATGAACAGAGATGCGGTCCCTTTAAGAAAACTTACTGATTCAATTTTATCTGCAAAAACTATGTGGCAAGAGAGTTCGAATATTTTAAAAAGCTCTTCTAGTTAGAAAATGATTAAGAATTCAAAATAAAACAGATTCAGATTTTTTTTAAAAAAAAACTTTAAACGGGTTACAACGATTGTAAAAGGTACATAGGATTCAGGGAGAAAAGAAAGAGGATAGAGGAAGTCATTAAAAAGAGAAATAGAGTAATAAAAATACAATAAGCCAGTGGTCAGGGGATGCACCAGAGAGTCCTCAGGCAAGTTGAGGACCCACGACAAAAGCGGGGAAGAGTCCTCAGGTGGGTTGAGGATTCATGACAAAAGTGGGATAAGACTCACTGATGAGCGAGTTCAAAAGTGAAAGAGAAAAGGATTTTGTTATGGGTGTCTTAGTAGCAGCATTTTCTTGGGCGTGCTCTGTTTGCTGGCCAGGAACAGAGACATGGTCCCTCTAAGAGAACTTAGTGATTCAGCCTAATTTGCAAAAACTATGCTTCTTTTTAAAGAGTGTATTTTGAAAGCTCTTACGGTTAGAAGATGATTAAGGATTCACAATAAAACAGATTCAAATGAAAAGAAAAACCTGTAAACAGGTTACAATGCATGTAAAAGGTACATAGGCTTCAGAGAGAAAAGAAAGAGGTTAGAAAAGTCTTTAAAAAGAGAAATAGAGTAATAAAAATATAATAAGCCATGTAAAGATGGAAAATAGACACAAAATCTGGATTTTGGTTGTTATTGTGTTTTCTTCTAATTTTTTAACTGTTAATGAGCTAACTGCAGAAAGACAATGGATTGCAAATGCAAAGGCTACTAAGCTAAACAAGAATATATATTTTAAAGGTATTTTGATTTTGAAATTTGCATCTAAGAATTTATTGCTTTGGAAGAATTCTGCTTTTGTTTCCACAGATGATGAGAACATGTGGATTGCTTCTAGGCTCTTATGGTTTCATCAACCAAGACATCCTGAAAAAAGTTGCTGATGGGAAGAGATTGTCGGATCAGCTTCAGGGCTGTAGATTATGATCCAGTCTCAAGAACCCATGAGATTTTCAATGCCCCTTAATCAACAGGAAGTAGTAATGGAAAACTGCACCTAAATTCCCAAAATATCGCTTATAAATATTTGTTTTAATTGTAAATGGTTAATGGTCATAGTTAATCTCTTTCTAAGAAGAAAAGGGGGATATGGTATATAAGTGATTTTTTAAAAATTAGACTATTGAATTTACTTAGATCAGAAAGTCAGCTGTTAATCTCAAAATGTTTTACATCAGTATGGATTTTGGTTTATTGATACAAATTTAAGATCAATTTTCTTATGCTGTATGTATTTTTCTACTCTTGTTTAAGACATGATGTTTATGTAACTAATTTAAAATTGTAATGTATAATTAAGAAATGCTTGTTAGTTAGATTTTTGGGTATACAACGATATAAGTTAATTAGGTAGGTAATCTTCAAATACTTCTAAAACCTACAGAATATGGCATTTAAATGTTCTAAGAACTTAGACTTTTCTAGACAGTGAGACAGATCTGCTCCTGGCAGCACTAATTTACTTCAAGAGAAAAATGGGCATAGAAGAATCTCCATATGGAGATTAGTTTCTTTGTGGCAATGGTTAGCCACTGGACATGAATCTGTTCTTATATTGACTGTTTGACAGTATGCTATTTAAACTAAACATGCAAGTTCCCTATGACAGTGACATCTGAACATTGACAGAACAAGCCGAGAGGGTCCTTCAGGTTCCTGTTTTGCAGAGAAAATTGTCAGATATTCTTCAGGACTCAAGGAGATGTGACTGATGAACGGACAGAGCAGATTTCCTGCTTCACCAAAATCAAAAGAGACTCTGGGCCTGTAGGATGAAGATGAATGCCCCAACTTTATAAAAGAACTTTGGGTAATTGTCCGGGCAGATAGGTGTCATCTCTGTCACTTCTAGATTTTGGAAGTTGCTTGCACTTCTGGTTTACTTGGGTAAATGTATCCTTCTGTGGTCTTTGATGTAATTGAAGATTAGATAATTATAGGTATAGTTTTTCTTAGTCATTTGAAAGGTATATTAAATATTAAACTTTACATTCAGAAGGATAAGATAGATGATAGAGTATTTTCTTTAGTTTTGCTAAATATAAATAGACTAGATATTATAAATGTAATTCTTGCTTGATGGCTATTTTGTTATATATAATTTTGCTATGTTAAAATTGAAACCTTCCTTATTGATTAGACAGGAAGGGGGAGGTTATGTGGAAATGTCTTTTTGTATGCTGGGAATATCAATCTTTAAATAAAGGAGCTGTTTTGGCCCATGACAGGCACCATAGAAAAGGTAGGAGGAGAAATTAGAGCATAAGTTGGAGAAGCAGGGCGGAGTAAGGGAGACCAAACCCGAAGCCCAAAGGAGCAACATGTAAAGAACACAGATGAGTCATGGACCAAGTGGCAGACAGATTAATAGAAATGGGTTGAATTGAGATGTAAGAGCAAGCTAGCAATGTGCCTGAGCCATAGGCCAAGCAGCATGAAGTTAATATAAGCGTATGAGTCATTCTGGGGACCTGAGCAGCAGCAGTGGGTGGCTAAGGGGTCTGGCGTGGCAAGGTCTGGGCCTCTGGCTGCATGGGACCAAGAAACCACACTAAAACATGAACATCACTAAACTCAATAGAAAAAAATAATAACCAGAAGGCTGCCTTAGCTGTGCTTCTTACAATATGTCAGGCAAGGGAGGGTGCATCCAACATTCTACCTAACATCTATGTTTTTAATTTTGTTCTACACTTTCCAAAGTATAAATACTTTCTGTAAAAGAAAATTTGTATATTTTAGAAAATGTTTCTTTAAAAAATCTCTGTAAATTGTCATTAAATGTAATATTCCATAGTCATACTAGGGATGCTAAGGTTAGAGTAAGTGTACCTGATTGCCTAAAAAAAAATTAAAGTTGAAATTAAAAAATTAAAGAAAAACAACAAATTACTAGACAAGACTTGTGGGTAGATTTTAGTTTCTCCAATAAAGTATTGACAGCTTCTTGATGTTTAAATGGTGATACATGTGAGTATTCAGAAAGCAGAGTATCCTTTTATTCCATTGAATATGAATCCAGTAAAATGACAATGTGCAAATTTCCAGAGCAAATTTACAATATTAATAGCTAATTGTTTTTATTAGATCATTTCCTCCTCAAATAGATCTCCATATCTGTGTGTTACAGGAATGTAATCTTAGAAATTTCTTTTTATGAATACCATATTACTAATATTTTTATTTAATTTACTCATGAATTTAATTTTATGATTTCTTCTTTTACATTGTTTTAAAATCTGTTGAAGTTTTTTTAATTTTATGTATGTATTTATTTTTTGTGCATATGCATGTTCAAGCATGTGTGTTCAAGTGTACTACACTGAACAAAAGTGGATATCAGAGTATAACTTATAAACATTTGTTTTCCTTTTACTGTGTTTGTCCAGGGAAATCAAATTCTGGTCATCAGATGTTCAGACAAACATCTTTATTTACTTGCCCACCTTGAAAATGTATCCATGTTTGAATGTGTTTCAGAGTCTTTATATGTCTCTGAATATTTTTGCATGTGTAGGGCAGGTGTATGAACACAAAAGGAAAGAGCATGGGATTTCCTCCCCTATAACTCTTTGCATGTTTTTCTTTGTGAAACAGATAGCATCCTGAATACAGAACTCAGATCTTCTTCTCTAGACTAAAATTCAGCAATACCTAGAAAGACTCTGTCCCTTTTACCCTGGGAGATTGGACAAGAGGCATGTGTGGGACATCTGGCTTGTTAAGGTACTAATTATTGTACAGTAAATGTTCTTAGGTACTGCCATCTTCTTAATCCTAAAAATCGTATCTTTTTCCATCCACATGAACTCCTATAAATATTAAAGATAATATTAGTCATTGATAGAACTGAAAAGCTCAGCATTAGGGTAAGGATGAGTGTATGTTAAATTTAATTTAACTTTTAAGCATTTTGTATATGTGTGCTGTATTAATACCACCTTTCCCTTTTCTTTTCTTTAACCACTTCCTATGACCTTACAGTACTAAGCTCTTTCTCAAATTCAATAAATTTCTTTTTTGGTTAATTATTATGCACATATGTGTGTATGTATGAATAAATGTATAAAAATACAAAATAAAACTCTCAGAGTCCACATATTTTAATCTAGATTATATGTCCAATTTTTATGTGTTTAAGTTTTTCTGTTTGGTTTTGAACATCTTCCTTGGAAAACCTCACAAAAGTGTGTAACAAGCTTTACTTAAGGCCTTTAGAACTTAAGGTGATTCTATATGTAAGAATATGTTGGGGGAATGAAAATGTGGGTCTTTGTCATCACTGAGCTTATACACTCATCAGAAAACCAGGAACAAATTGTGAATCCAATACAGGTGGACATATAAAAGATGAAAATAACAGAGGGGTAAAAGGACTAATGCAAGTCCAAAATGTGTGAGTGTGTGGTTGTATTTTTCATGAAAGGCAAACCTATAATATTGAGGAATTCACTTTCTAGGAGAAGAGCAGGTACATCTCACACAAAAAAATAAATAGCTTGTCTGGCTTCAATATCCTTTCTGAATCCTAATTTCCCTGGCTTAGCATAGTATCAGTATTAGAGACTTTGATCTCTAATTATCTCAGTACACCAAGGAATGCTGCTTTGTTCCCTCATCTATTTTAAATAATTTTCTTAATAGCGTGTGTGTGTGTGTGTGTGTGTGTGTGTGTGTGTGTGTGTGTGTGTGTGTGTATGTATGTTTGTGTGTGTAATATATCCAAATTACTTCAAAATGAGTGAAAATTTGAAACATTTTGTCTTAGGCATTCAGATAAATAGAACATTTCCTAATGTTCTAAATTTGAAAGTTTCTTTTTAACAGTGTTAGGAAATTTAAATTTTAAAAAAGACAGTATTATAAAAGGAGCTTATATTAAATACTGAACAATGAGCAAGAAACCAGCTCATCTACAGCTTGTCTAAGGTGTTGTTAAAGAATCCAAGGTGAACAGCAGATTGAACACAGTATAGCACTTTTTCACAAACATGAATGGGTAGGTGGCTAAAAAGGTTTTTTTGTAAACAGAGACACTTAATTGTCAAGGGATATCTAAGAATTGTAGTTCCTATAATATAGGAGCTGGATCAGTGTTTAAGAGTACTTACTGCTTTTATATCTGAGTTCTGTTCCTAACATGTGTCAGACAACTCATAACTTCTTTTAATACCAGTTCTATGAACTTGATGACAGTTTTTATTCTTTTCAGATTCCAGAAACATTTGTGTCCACACAGTATACACATACATAAAAACAACATAAGTATTAAAAACAAAATAAATGAGCTTAAGATATTGTTTAATAAAAAAGAAGATTTTTGCTTAAAAATATGTTACATCTTTAAAAAGAAAGTATATTAAGTCCAATTGGTGCCTCTTAGATGTAAGGCTATACATTGATGACCTACCAGTGATGTGGGAATGTCTTTCTGTATGCTGTGAATATCAATCTTTAAATAAAGGAGCTGTTTTGGCCTATGACAGGCAACAGAAAAAGTAGGAGGATAAATCAGAGCATAGGTAGGAGAAGCAGGGCAGAATCAGACAGACTTAGCAAGCCACCCAAGAAGAAGCATGTAAGGAACACAGGTGATTCAAGAGCCACGTGACAGGATAGATTAATAGAAATGGGTTGATTTAAGATGTAAGAGCTAGCTAGCAATGTGCTTGAGCCATAGGCCAAACAGCATGAAGTTAATATAAGCATCTGAGTCATTTTTGGGGCCTGAGCAGCAGGTGGCTAAGGGGTCTGGGGCTGACTGCAGGTCTGTGGATCTGGACCTCTGGCTGCCCAGGACCAAGAAACCTCACTGTAACATACCAGAGACCACATACTTAAAACAAACTGACATCCTCTCATAGAACAAAATAGTAGAAAAATGGGGATTATCTGAGAAAAGCTGAGGGGAAGATTGAATGAATATCATACAAATATATTGTGTACAAGTTCATACTCCCAGGAACAATAGAGAAGTGTTCCCCTTGCTCTACATTTCCTCCAGCATAGGGATCATTAGTGTTTTTGATCTTTCCATACTTACAAATATAAGATTGTATCACAGGGTTGTTTTCATTTACATTTTCCTGATGGCTAAGAATGTTGAACAATTGTTTAAGGGTCTTTCAGCAATTTGATATTCACCCTTTGGGAATTCTCTGTTTAGAAATGTACTTTATTTTTTTAAGTTGGATTATTTGGTATTTCAATGTCTAGTTTCTTGATTTCTTTATCTGCTTTAGAGATCAGACCTCTGTCAGATGTAGGGCAGGATAAGATTATTTCCTATTCTGTAGGCTACTCTTTTGTCTTATTGACATTTTCCTTTGTCTTACAGAAACTTCTCAGTTTCAGGAGATCTCATTTATAATTGTTGTTCTCAGTATCTGCACTACTGGTGTTGTATTCAGGAAGTGGTCTCCTGTGTAAATTATTTGAGGCTATTTCTCACTTTCTAATCTATCAGGTTCAGTGTAAAGAGATTTATGTTGAGTTCCTTAATCTAATTGGACTTGGGTTTTTTCAGAGTAATAGATATGGATCTATTCTTATCCTACATGTTACCTTCCAGTTATACAAACACCAATTATCAAAAATGTTTTTTATCTATAGTTTGTTTTTTGCTTCTTTGTCAAAATACAAGTGTTTATTGGTGTGTGAAATAATGTCAAGATGTTAGAAGTCAGGATGGTGGTTTCTTAATAAATAGGGAATCAATCTGTCTCATGATTCAGCAATATCATTCTTGGAAAAATACCCAAAGGATGCACATTTATACCACAAATACATCTGTTAATCTCAACTATGTTCATAGAAGCATTATTTGTAATAGCCAGAACCTAGAAACAACCAAAGTCCTTTCAACTGAATAATGGATAAAAAATAATGTGGTAATTTACACAATGCAATATTATGCAATAGTTTAAAAAAAGACATCATCATAAATGGAACTAAAAAATTATCCTGAGTGAGGTAACCCAGGTGCAGAAAAACAAACATGATATACTTATTCATAAATGGATATTAGAAATAAATCAAAGGATAACCAGGCTATAATCCACAACTCCAGAGTATCTAGGTAAGAAGAAGGGTTGTAAAAGAGACATCCATTGAACTTCCTAAGAACAGAAAACAGAGAAGATCTTCTGAGTAAATTGGAAGTGTAGGGAATTAAGGTGAGTGTGATAAGCACATGAAGACACAGGATGGTAGAGGTGGGAGAGAGACAAGGGAGAAGAACAAGGAAATAGATATCTTGAGAGAGGAAGTAATTTTGATGTTGGGAAAAAACCTGGTGCTAAGGAAACCCCTAGGAATTCACAAGGATGATTCCAGATAAAACCCCAAGCAATAGATGGGAGGATAATAGGACTGAACTTCCCATTATCTAAACTGATGACCACACTAATTGTTATCATAGAACTTTCATCTAGAAACTAATTAAAGCAGATGCAGAGATCCACAGCTAAGAAATAGGCCAAGCTCCCAGTCCAGTCAAATAGAGGAGTGACATATATGAGCAAAGGGGTCAAGGTAATGGTGGAGAAACTCACAGACACAACTGGCCTGAGCTATTAGGAGCTCAAGGACTCTGGGCTGACTGCTGGAAAAACTGCATGAGATAAAAGCAGACCCTTTCAATTTGGATGACAGTTTTCTGCCTTGAGCAGTTTTGGGGCCCCTGGAAGTGGGACCATGATTTATTTCTAGTGTATTAACTGGCTTTTTGGATCCCATTTTCAATGGAGAGATACTTTGCTCAGCCTTGATATTATGGAGGAACTTAGTCCTTCCTAAAGTGAATATTTGAGAGTTTGTTGACTCCAAATGGGTGACCTTTGAGGACTAGATGAGAAGTAGGGTGTGAGGAAAACTGTGGAGTAAGTGGAAGAAGGGAAGAAAAGTGGTACTGTGGTTGGTATGTAAAAAATATTTTTAAATTAAAAAATCAAGAATGTATAAAATTCGTAAACAATAAAATAGTGTAAATGCTTTCATTTACTCTATTCATCTTACAAGTAGATAGACATTTTGCTTGACTACCTATCAGACATATGTCTGTGTTTTACATAAACAGAAGATTATACTATCTTATTTAACAAGGCAAGAAGGACTCTATACTTTTTATCAATATGGCTTATAGCTTGACCTGTGTAGAGCCATTGTGTTCCTAGGAATAAATTAGACAAAGAACAATGTACTGTGCATAATCCTACATTTGTAATGAAAGCACAGAACTCACAGAAACTAAGTACAACGATAGTTATCAGAGGCTTAGAGGATGGAAGAGAAAGGAATGGGAAAATCATCCAATAAGAATAAGCAAATAGGTTCAATGTGAAACCAACACAAATGGGGTGCTATATGTGAGGAACCATAGCTACCCTTAGCAATAAGATCAGCAGTATAAATAGCTACAAAAATGGTTCTTTTATGTTCTCATTACCAAGAAATTATAGTGTTAACAATCCTAAATATGCTTATTACCCTGACTTGATCATTTAAACATTATTTGTGAATTAAAACATTACCTTTTAATTCATAAGCTTTGTGTCAAATGACTTAAAAATAAAACAAAAACAAAAAAATGCCAGTACTTAGGGAGCTTTATTTTTATTATACTGCAGTCATTATGGTTTGCTATCAGTTTGCCTTAAATAACCAAGAAAATTTTTAGTTTTTTTTTTTCTTTCCGGTTTTTATATTTTCCTGGAATAAGCTGCCAGAGCCCCTTGAGCTGGAGTTACAGATGGTTGTTTACCACCATCTATACGCATTAAACTCATGTCCTCTGGAGAGAAGTTAGTGCTCTTAACTACACCATCTCTCCAGCCCTAGATTCTATTTCTGTTCTCATCACACACACACATACACACACACACACACACACGACATATGTATATATAATTAAACTAAAATTATTATTTTTAAATGTTTTAAAGCATTAGAGATGTTACTCAGCTTTAAATGTTAATCAACCTTTAAAAAGCTATATATAGATTTCTCCTGGGTGTAGGAATACAATTAATTTAACGGAAGATAGAAACACTTTCAGAAACAGAAGCAAAGTTCCACTGGCCACCAGATCCAGTATACACTGAAAGTGAAGCTGGAAAGTTAGATAGTACAGCACACTGACAATTAAGATTATAAAAGGGTCAACATTCCAATCATTGTTCTGTGATGAGACATTGTCAGCATTAATTAGCAATATCAGAAAAGGTCTATCTTATTTTCATGTTTAACACTAAAATGGCTGAATATGAACACCTGAAAATGTCCTGGGGGCTCAATACTGAACTTCATCAAAAAAGCCTGGTGCAGTCAGATATTAGTCCACTACTTGCTGATCATGCTGATTACAACATAGGGAAAAACCAGACAATCTTCACCTCTCCACCACTGCCTGCTCAAGTCCCTGAGGGCCTGCATAGTAGAGTGTCTTTGTTTACCATACTAATCTTGGAACCAAATGAGTATATTTTTTTCCACAAATAAAAATAAGTTTTCATTGCAACTGAAAGTGCTCATTCACAGCAAACTATTGGAGAAACTTGCTACAGTTAATATGGCTGGAAATGTTTTTCCAAGCTATTATTTTTCTGTGTTAATAAAAATCTTGGGTGGGCTCCTGTAATGTAGGAAATACTGCTTAATTAAAGGAATATATGTGAAGGAAACTTTTTTAAACACTGGGAGAGAATAAGTGGGTTACTCTATTTTCATATATAATTTTAATAACTGAATTTTAAGAACTTGGAGATTTTTACTCTTATAAGAGCAGCAAGTTAGTTAAGATATAGTCTATCACAAAGGAAATTAAAGTTGTTATTAAAAGACTCCCAAGTTAAAATAAGATCCCAGGATCAGACATTGAGTGCAGTATTCTACCAGACATTTAAGGAAGAACTAATACCAATACTTTTCAAACTGTTCCATAAAGTAGAAACTGAAAGATAATTACCAAACTCTTTTTATGAGGCACAATCACCCTGATTCCCAAGACACTCAAAGATGCAACAAAGAAAGAGAATTACAGACCAATCTCCCTCATGAACTTTGATGTAAAAATACTCAATAACGTTTTGACAAACCTAAGCCAACAACATATCAAAAAAATCATCTACCACAATAAAGTAGGCTTCACCCTAGAGATGCAGGTATGGTTCAACATATGAAAAACTGTGAATGTGATCCATCATATAAACAAACTGAAAAAAAAAAAAAAACACCTACATGGTCATCTCATCAAATGCTGAGAAATCCTTTAACAAAATCCAACACTCCTTCATGATAAAAGTCCTAGTGATATCAGGAATACAGGGAAAATATCTAAATATAATTAAGGTGCTATACAGCAACCTGACAGCCACATCTATTTAAATGAATAAACACTCAAAGATAAATCAGTAAAAAGACAAGGTTGTCCTCTCCATCCTTATCTATTCAATATAGTTTTTGAAGTTTTAGCTAAAGCAATAAGAGAAAAAAAGGAAGACTAAGAGGATAAAAATTGGAAAAGAAAAAGTTGAACTATATTTGCAGATAATGAGATCAGAAAAATGAAAATCAGAACAACTTTGAGATACCACCTTACACCTCTCAGAAATGCTAAGGTCAAAAGCACAGGGGACGGCCTATGCTGGAGAACATGCAGAGCAAGGAGAACATTCTGCCATTGTTGGTGAAAGTGTAAACATGTACTGCCACTCTAGAATGCAGTATGGCTGTTCCTCAGAAATCTGAGAATCAATCTCCCTAAGGATGCACATTCATATCCCAAAGGCATTATTTAAACTATGTTAATAGCAGCATTATACATAATAGCAAGAACCTACCTGGAAAAAACAAACAAACAAAAAACAAACCAAGATGCCCCGCAAGTGAAGAATGGATTAACAAACTATGATACATCTATACAATGGAGTGCTACTCAGCAGTAACAAAAAAAAAAAAAAAACAAAAAAACCCTAACATCCTAAAATGGATGGATTTGGAGAATATCCTCCTGAGTGAGAGATCACAAGCCCAGAAAGATAGGCATGGGATGTACTCACTCATAAAATTATTTAGACAAAAAGCAAAGAATACCCATGCTGGAAACCACAAACCTTTACCAGCTTAAGTACAATGTAATGTAAGAGAGACACTCAGAGATTCCCCTAGGAAGAGAAAATAAAGATCACCTTAGGAAATTGCGATCATAATGGTTTGAAACCAAGAGGAGGTGAGAACAAGGAAATGTTTGAGTGAGAAGAGCAACAGAGACAGAGAAAAAAAGAAATGGATATCTCAATAGAGAAAGCCAATGTGCAGTTTGAAAAAGATAGGTGTAGGGGGATTATGTTGTTCCATTGTAAATAATTGTCCTACATACTAGTTCAATAAAAAGTGCTGATTGGCAAAAAGCAGACAGGAAGTGTGGGCAGGTTTACCAGACTAGGAAAACTCTAAGAACAGGAAGAACAGAGCAGAATGCCAGAGAGAAGCCAGAAGAAACAGAGGAAAACTATGCTGCTCTGAGAAAAGGTACTGAGCCTCATGGCTGAACAAGATAAGAGTCATGGGTTACATAAAGAGTAAAGTTAGCAAGTTATAAGCCTGATCAGCCTAAAACTATTGTAAGCATCTGTGTGTCTCTGCGGGTCTGTGGGTCTGTGGGCCTAAACCTTGAGGGTAGGCCCGAAAGTCTGGGCCAGAAACCTCTTACTACAAATGGCACCCAACATGGGGCATATACATGATATACACTCACATAAACCTGGAGACAGCTTAAAAAATGGTCTAGAGCACAGAAACTGAAGCCTAAGGCAGCTTCTGAGTTGTATCTCTCATGTGAGCCATGGTACAGAGAGGTCCTGGTGAGGCATGTTGGCTTGAGCTACAATGGTGGGCTTTTGGAGTACAGCTTAAGGTGTAAAATGGCTTGTTCCTGAAGTCTCACAGGACCCTCAATATAAGCAAAAGGTTATAAATGATGTATTTAAGGTTTCTGTTCATAAGGACAAAAAGGGAACAGGATCAAAGATGGCTTCTAATCATAGTATTTTCTTGGATCAGCTCTATTTGCCAGAGGCAAATTGAGGCTTAGCCTTTTTAAAGAGAAACTCCCTGATTCAGCCTTAGAGGCAAAACACTTGTGAGTCTTTTAAGAGACCCTGCTGCCTAATACTTAAATGGAGTTAATGAGCAGCAGACCCTAAAATTTCCCAGAGTACTTGGGTTAAAAAGATAAATTCTATAAAATTAGAATAGGAGCTGGGTGGAGCAATCCATTCATCCTACCAACCTTTAATCTTTGGCAGAATAAAGGTGTGTTCAGAAACAGAAAGAAATAGAAGAATCTGGGTGGAGTCAATCACCCTAGGTAAGCAAACATGTGGTCAGAGACAAAAAATGTTAAGAAATAAATATATAGTAAAGACAGATTTTTTTAAAAGTCTAAGTGGTTTAGAATGTGAATATATACACATAGTCTTAGAGAAAGGAAAGAAAAGGTAGAGAAAGCCCTTAAAAAAGAAATAGAGTAAAATAAAATAAATAAAAAATAAGCCACATAAAGATGAAAAATACAAAGAATGTTTGGGTACTGTATGTTATTGTCTTATCTTTAAGCTTCTTGACTAAAAATGACTTAGTAAAAGCTGCTAAAAGACCGTTGATTATAAATGCTGTTGGATTAATTCAACCAATATGTTTTGTAAATGAGTTTACTTAAAATTGAAATCCAAAGATATGCTACTTTGGAGAAGAGGTTTTCTTTTTATTTCCACAGAAAATGAGAGGCTGTAAATTTATTTCTGGATAAAGAACATAAAGTTTGATAGAGGAAGACCCCCTGAAAAATCTCCTATGGAAATGGATGAACCAGATAATTTAGCATTTCAGAGCACCTCTGTTAAAATTTCCCAAGATCTGTATCCAGAACAATTTCAAGGAGATTGGCTGAGATGATCCAGCCTTACAGACTACTCCACTAAAGACTTGTGCACAACCCTATATATATTTTTTTTGTTTCCTATGGAATTGCCAATGCCCCCATTCAGCAGGAAGTAGTCTAGAGAATGACGCCCACATTCCCAAAACATGGATTGTGGATATTTGTGTTTATTTATAGTGTTGTATATAAGTTGTTATAGATAAGGGGGGGAAAGAATATTAGATTTGGAGTTATTTTGTTTTAAAAGGAGAAAAGGGGATTTGCAGGGGGATTATGTTGTTCCATTGTAAATAATTGTCATACCCACTGGTTTAATAAAAAGCACGGATTTGTCAAAGGCAGGCAGGAAGTATGGGCAGGACTACCAGACTAGGAAAACTCTGAGAACAGGAAGAACAGAGCAGAATGCCAGAGAGAAGCTAGAACAAACAGAAGACAACTATGCTGCTCTGAGAACAGGTACTGAGCCGCATGGCTGAATAGGAAAAGAGTCATGGGTTAGATTACAGGTAAAGAGTTAGCAAGATATATGCCTGGGCCTTAGGCTGATCAGCCTAAAATTATTGTAAGCATCTGTGTGTCTCTTCAGGTCTGTGCGTCTGCAGTCCTAAACCTTGAGGGTAGGCCCAAAAGTCAAGGCCAGAAATCTCTTATTACAGACAGGAGCTAGGGAAACCCCAGGAACTCACAGGATGTTCTCCAACTAGTGAAGGAAGTACCTAAAGAAAATTTCTTCTATAATCAAATGAATAACCATCCTAAGTGTCATCACAGATTCTACATCAAGCAATGAATAAAGGTGGAGGCAGAGTTTTATGGTTGAGCACTGGGCATTGCTCCTGGTCCAGCTGAGAGCAGGAAGGAGAGTCTATATGAAGAAGGGGATATGGATTACAGAGAAAATTTACACAGCGATGGCTAGTTGGACCTCTGGGGAACTCACTGAATCAAGAACAGCTACTGGGGAATCATTGGGAAAAGAGCTAGGCCCTTTAAGTGTAGGCAACTATCAAATGGAATGGGAAGTATATAGATTCTTGAGGGGTGGGATCAGTCTGTGTTCCTGTGCATTGGCTGGCACCTTGAAGCCAATTTCCTTCTGAGGAACCCCTAACTCTGTCTAGATTTTGGGATGAGGAAATTGACCTACCTGGAATGTATGTGCCAGGCTGAGCTGACCCACCTTGAGACTTCTTGTCCTTTTTGGGGAAGAATAGCAGGGGATGGGGAAGGGTGAGCATGAGGGCTGGCTGGGAGGGATTGGAAGGGGGAAGGAAGGGGGAACAGGTTTATATATATATATATATATATATATATATATATATATATATATATATAGTATAAAAATAATAAAATGAACATAAGAAATAATTTTAGATATAAAATAACATTTTGAGCCAAATTAACAAATTCCTTTTAAACCACGTGGCTGGTAAATGGTGGAAATGGACTTAAGACAAAAAAAGAGGAATTGAGACAAGCCTTTGTAAATCACTGAATATTCATCCCTTTATTTCATCTATTGATCATACCAATCACTGAGGCTTAATCAGGATGAATGTGAAAAAGGATTAAAATTATCTTCTGGAAAAAGAAAGATATGGTCTTTCAAAGAAACCCACGAATCTGTAAATATGTCTCTGACTTTTTTGGCAGATATAATTCTTCCTCTAAATCACTGAGTATGGGAGTGGTCCTGCCTTTCAGACCACCACTGCTGACCTGGGAATCTGGAATTTTTTATGTAAAAAAGCTGGCCTCAAACTCAGATTTGCTGGGATTAAAGGTCACCATGCCAGGTCTGGGGTAGGTCACCACTCCTGGCCTTCTTCCCCATGCTGGAGAAAAGGTGTGAGTTACCACTCTCTGATGCTCCTTCAATGACTTCTGGTAGATCTATTCACTGATATTTCCAAATGGTTTTTATTAAATATGAAGCCTCTTACCACATTAGGTTCTATAAACTGCAAGGTTTGAGGTTTCAGAAAGCCCAAGTTTTGTTACTTGTTGCAGCTCTGTAAGATTACTCACATCTCAGCAATTTATATTTGGGATGAATTGATGTGGGAATGCCTTTCTGTATGCTGTGAATATCAATCTTTAAATAAAGGAGCTGTTTTGGTCCATGACAGGCACCATAGAAAAAGTAGGAGGAGAAATCAGAGCATAGGTAGGAGAAACAGGGCGTAGTCAGAGGAGCAACATGTAAGGGACACAGGTGAGCCACGGGCCACGTGGCAGACAGATTAATGGAAATGGGTTGAGTTAAGATGAAAGAGCAAGCTAGCAATGTGCCTCAGCCATAGGTCAAACAGCACGAAGTTAATATAAGTGTCGGAGTCATTTTTGGGGCCCTGAGCAGCAGCGGCAGGTGGCTAAGGGGGCTGGGGCTGCATGTCTGTGGGTCTGGACCTCTGGCCACCTGGGAACTAGAAACCTCATTGTAACAGATGGTTTCCCAACGTAGGTTGAATATCCACTTAAAGCATGAGAAAGGTTAGACAGGGTTCTAGATCACAGAAACTGAGTCAAGGCAGCTTCCAAATTGTGTATCTGAAGTGGGTCATTGTACAGAGAAAGTGAGGCATTCAGGCCACATTCAAAATGGCATGAGCGGTCAGGCAGCAAGCAGTGTAAGCTGCAACTAGGCCGGTTTCTAAAATCTCACAGAAGACTTGGTAGTGTGTGATTGATTTAAGGTTCATGTTTCCTTTGAATAAAGAGGAAACAGAGTCAAATGGTTTCTTAGTAGCAACATTTTCTTGAGTCTGCTGTTTGTTGGCCATGAACAGAGATATGGTCCCTTTAACAGAACTTACTGATTCAGCTTTATCTGCAAAAACTATGTGGCTCTTTAAGAGAGTTCGAGTATTTTAAAAGTTCTTCAGGTTGGAAGATAATTAAGAATTCACAATAAAATAAATCCAGATAAAAAAACCCCTGTAAATGGGTTACAATGTGTGTAAAAAGTACATAGGTTTCAGAGAGAAAAGAAAGAGGATAGAGAAAGTCTTACAAAAAAGAGAAATAGAGTGATAAAAATATAATAAGCCATGTAAAGATGGAAAATAGACAAAATATGGATTTTGGCTGTCATTGTGTTTTCTTTTACTGTTTTGACTTTTGAGCATACTGCAGAAAGACAATGGATTGCAAATGCAAAGGCTACTAAATTAAACAATATATATTTTAAAGGTATTTTGATTTTGAAATTTGTGTCTAAGGATTTATTGCTTTGGAAGAGTACTGCTTTAGTTTCAATAGAAGATGAGAACCTATGGATTGCTTCCAGGTTTCATCAACCAAGACCCCCTAAGAAACCTCTGATGATAAGAGATGGCTCTTTCAGCTTCAGGGCTGCAGACTATGATCTAGTCTCAAGAACCCATGAGATATTCAATGCCCCATAGTCAGCAAGAAGTAATAATGGAAAACTATGCCCACATTGCAAAAATATTGTTTTTAAATGTTTGTTTTCATTATAAGTGGTTAATTGTCATAATTAATCTCTTTGTAAGAAGAAAAGGGGGATATAGTATATGAATGATTTTTAAAAACTTAGATTATTGAATTTACTTAGATCAAAAAATCAGCTGTTAAACCAAAATGTTTTAGATTGGTATGGATTTTGGTATATTGATACAAATTTAAGGTCAATTCTCTTATGCTGCATGTATTTTTCTACTATTATTTAAAATACATTTATGTAACTGATATAAAATTATAATATATAATTAAGAAGTGCATGTTAGTTAGATTTTTAGCTATACAAAGATATAATTAAATTAGACAGGTAATCTTCAAACACTTCTAAGACCTACAGAATATGACATTTAAAATTTTTTAAGAATTTAAACTTAATCTGTATAGTGAGACAGGTCTGCTCCTGGCAGCACCAATTCACTTCAAGAGAAAAATAGGTATCGAAAAAAATCCATATGGAAATTAGTTTCTTTGTGGCATTGGTTAGCCACTGGACATGAACCTGTTCTTATATTGACTGCTTGACAGTATGCTGTTTTAACTGGGAATGCAATTTCCCTATAAAAGTGACCTCTGAACTTTGACAGAACAAGCCAATAGGGTCCTTCAGGTTCCTGCTTTGCAGAGAAAACTGTCAGACATTCTTCAGGACTCAAGGAGAAGCAACTGATGAATGGGCAGTGCAGATTTCCTGCTTCACCAAAATGAAAAGAAACTCTGGGCTTATAGGCTGAAGATGGATGCCCCAACTTTATGAAGGAACTTTGGGTGACTGTCCAGGTAGGCAGGTGTCATCTCTGTCATTTCTAGATTTTGGAAGTTGCTTGCACTTCTGGTTTACTTGGGTAAATATATCCTTCTGTGGTCTTTGATGTAGTTGAAGAATTGATAGTTATAGGTATAGTTTTTCTTAGTCATTTGAAATGTATATTGGACTGAAACTTTATATTCATAAGGATAAGGTAGATGATAGAGTATTTTCTTTAATTTTGCAAAATACAAATAGACTAGATATTGTAACTGCAATTCTTGCTTAATAGCTGTTTTGTTATATGTAATTTTGCTATGTTAAAATTGAAACCTTCCTTTTTGATTAGACAGGAAGAGGGAGGTGATGGAGAATGCCTTTCTCTATGCTGTGAATATCAATCTTTATATAAAGGAGCTGTTTTGGCCCATGACAGGCACCATAGAAAAAGTAGGAGGAGAAATCAGAGCATAGGTAGGAGAAGCAGCCTGGAGTCAGACAGACTGAGCCAGCCGCCCAAAGGAGCAACATGTAAGGGACACAGGTGAGCCACCAGCCATGTTACAGACAGATTAATGGAAATGGGTTAAGTTAGATGAAAGAGCAAGCTAGCAATGTGCCTCAGCCATAGGTCAAACAGCATGAAATTAATATAAACATCTGAGTCATTTTTGGGAGCCTGAGCAGCAGCGGCAGGCAGCTAAGTGGTCTGGGTCTATAGGTCTGTGGGTCTGGGACCTCTGGTCCCCTTTAACCTAGAAACCTCATTGTAACAATGAATCCTTGAAGTTATTCTCAAGGACAAGAAAAGTCTCATAAAAGCTAAAATTTAGAAATAGATCTTCATTCCACAGAACTGAGAAAGTCCAAGCCTTGATCAAAGATTTTCCAAACTAGAAAGGATCCCTGGTTTTATGTCAACAACCACTATTTCTAAAATTTTACTCTAAGAAAGTTAGCTTCTGCTTTTCTGTTTACTCAATTTTAAGTTGGGAGATTATCAATTTTATATGATTTATGTCTTCTTTCTCTTTGTCTATTCTTCTCACCCTACTCAACTGCATAGCTAAAATATATTGGCAGATTCATACAAGCAAGGAAGAGTACATTTCAGGCTTAAGATTGACAAATATGATAATATAAAGTAACTATCATAGAATTAAGTTAAAGACCAGAAGACCTTGGGATCACATTGACAGTATCAACACATTGAAACAAAACAAAAATGTGATGGGACTTTAATAACATCTTTTAAAGGAAGAGAAGACCTTTGTAAGTGCAGATGAGCCAAAAAAGCATGATGAACATTTGTTCTGTTTATATTACACAGGAATGGAATGCAAAAATGGAAGGACAGATGTGTGGGAATGTGCATGGCAGGTAGAAAAGTCAGGATCCTGAGTTTCTCTTTAGTTCCTCTCTGATTTGTTCTATGAGAAAGACCCCTCTCATTGGATGTGGAGCACGCATGTGGTTACACTGTTTGGTCAAGGAAGTTCCAAGAATCTACCTACTTCTTCCTTCTGAATACCAAGAACAGAAACACATTGAAGTTGTGAGCCTAGGCTGAACCATCTCTCAAGACCCACAGAGATTGCTGACTCAACCTACTGGGAGCTTACTGACTCAGAAACAATTGCTGAGGAACTATCAGAGAAAGAAACTAAACCCTCTAATGGTAGATGACTGTCAAATGTCATGGGCAGTTTGTAAATCCTCTTGCTGTGAGACCAGACTATTTTGCTGGAGCATGAACCAAAACCATGCAGCCCATTCCATACAGAGGAACACCTAATCCAGCCTTACTACTGGGATAAGGAATTTCAACCTACCTCAAATGGATATGCCAGGTTGAACTGACCCACATTGAGACTCCTTGCCAATCTTGGAGAATGGATGAGGGAATGAGATAAGGAGATGATGAGGGATGCCTGAGAGGGACTAGGAAGATGGAAGGGAGGGGAAGTAGAGGTAGATATGCAAACACAATTTTTAAAATAAAAAATTAGCAAAAATAATTTAAAAATGTGTTTCCTAAATGTTTAAATGCTCAAATAAAAATAAAAGTTTAGAAAAATAACTTAATCATATTAAAATATGGTTTTGCTTTGATGTTAATGGCATTTAAATGTTGTCTTTAATAGTGTCTCATCTTGAATTCATTCTGTAAACTACTCTTCAACTGTCAATGACTTCTCATAAGTAATAAAAACCACTTTCTATCACACCAGGCTTTTATAATATAGCAAATATTTTATCAGCTGAACCTTTCCCCCGAGCTCTCAGTTTCTTCACTAAGAAAAATTTGGTATCCCACCTCATTTGCTGGTATTAAATATTCACATTCACTTTGTTTTGATTGATTTGGCTTTTTGTTTTGAGATAGGTTTTTTCTATATAGCTCTCTCTGTGTCCCAGAACTTGCTTTGTAAAGCAGGATAGACTGGAACTTATAGATATCCACATGATTCTGCCTCTGAGTACTGGGACTAAAGGAATGCATCATCACACCCACGAAGCATTATTTTTAAATAATTTATTTTTATTTTTTATGTGTTGGTGTTTTGCCTTCATGTATATTTGTGGGAGGATGTTAGATTCGCAGACAATTGTGAGCTATCATGTTCATATTGAGAATTGAATGTAGATTCTCTGCAAGAGTAGTCAGTACCTCCTGAACCTTCTTTCCAGCCCCTTGAACTTGTTCTTAATAAAATTCATGAATGCTGAGTTCTTCACATGATGCCATCGGTACCAAGTGGTATAGACACTAACAGAATAGCACCTCACAGGCATAGTCATGATTTTCACTAGTGTCTTTCAGTGTGGCTTTACATTTGTAGCACAGAGGAAAACCATTGTATTCCATTCTACAATATGTGTACACCTTTGGACATCATGGTTTGTTATATTAACATGTTGTAGTCAGAAGTTTCTGGCCTAACTTAGCCCTGAAGTTCTGAATCCACAGTCCCTTAATCTCAAGTAATCACACAAAGACATATTAATTACAAGGCATTTGGTCTATGACTCAGCCTTCTTCCTAACTCTTAAACTTTAAGTTTACCCATATTTCCATTTATGATTAGCCACATGACTTGGTACCTTTCTGCTTATTTCAGCATTTTCATCTTGCTTCCTCTGCATCTTGCTGTTGTCTACTGTTACCTTCTTAGACTCTAGAGGCTTCTAAAAGCCTGGAGGTTACTCTAGCCTCATCCAGTTTTAGCTGGATAAAATTGGTGCCTTAAAGACAAGTGCTCATAGCAGTTCCTCATTACCATGAGGGCCCCTTGAATGGAAACTTCCTCATAAGCCAACCTGGAGTCTTCCTGGATGCCTTGACAACATAGGTGGAGTCCTGATATGAGATTACTTGAACCATGTTACAATAAGGTTTCTGGCCCCAGGTGTCCAGAAGTCCAGACACCAGACCTGCCACCCCAGACCCTGCTCATAGCTGCTTACCCCCCCCCCAAAATGATTCAAATGCTTATATTAACTTGATGCTGTTTGATCTATGGCTTAGGCCCATTACTAGCTAATTCCTTCATCTTAACTCACCCCATTTCCTTTAATCTTTCTGACCATGTGATCTGTGGTTCACTTTTGCTCCTTACATGTTTCTTCTTTGGTTGTCTGGCTTGTTCTGTCTCTGACTCCACCCTTCTTTTTCTACCTATTCTGATTTCCCTACATACTTTTTCTATGGTACCTGTCATGGGTCAAAACAGCTCCTTTATTTAAAGATTGATATTCACAGCATACAGAAAGACATTCCCACATCAGGACAGGAAAAAGAAAAGATCATGTGACAGCAACAGTTTCCAGTAAAACAAAGCCTCTCTCTCTAGCTGGGAGGAGGGCATTTAAGGCTTTTTCTTTTCTAATATATTGGACTGATTTGTTTCAACTAGCCCCCACAGACTGAGTTCTTTTTCTCGGTTCCTTCTCAAACCCTCCCTCAAGGATCAACAGCAGGGCCCAAAGTATAGCCAACACAGGGCTAGGAGGTCTTAATACAGTATTCCCCCAGACAGTTATTTTTATTTATTTTATTTAAATAACATTTTTTTCTTTATTTTGTGGATGGATCACAGTTTTCCCTCCTTCCTCTGCATCACATCTATCCCACTACCCTTTAATACCCCCTCCATCTTTATTCAGAAAGGGGAAGGCCTCCAATAGGCTTGAGCAAGGCATGGCACATAAAGTCAAGGAAGGACCAAGTTCTTCATCAAGGCATGATTCCAAAAAGCCAGATAAGCACTATGGATAGGATCTAATCTAATTTCTAGAGCCTTATAAAAAGAAAAAGCTACACAATATTGCACACATGCAGAGGGCCTAGGTCATCTTGGTCCAGAGTCTATGAGCTCTTACAAACTCAGGTCAGCTGAAACTGTGGGTTACTTTATCATGACCTTTCTAGATTCTTCCTCATAACTTTATTAAGCAAAACTCCCTGTGCTCAACCAAGTGTTTGGCTTTGGATCTTTGTATCTGCTTCCATCAGTTACTGAATAGAATGTCTCTGATGACAAAGCAGGATAGCCACCAATCTGATTACAGTACATAGCCAATTCAGGTACCCTCACCAATATTGCTAGGAATCCTAATTAGGGTTATCCTTGTGGATTCCTGAGGGTTTCCCTGATGGCAGGTTTCTCTTTCATCCCAAAATATTGCCCTATCAAGATACCTCTATTTTTACTTTTGCCTTCCATCACTCCCTTCTTCTACATGACTGACACACACAGTCTACACAACTAAGTCCCCTAAGATTACATCCCTTTATACCCCTTTTAGTGCCTCCAATTTACTCAGATCTTCTGTATTTCCTGTCCTTGAAAAATCCATATAACCCTCTTTGGCTTCTCATTATCTAGCTTTTCTGGGGCTGTCAATCGTAGTTTGATTTTCTTATACTTTACTCCTAATATCCACTTGTAAAAGTCTATAACATGTTTGTCTTTTGGGGTCTGTGTTACCTCAATCAGAATGATTTTTTTTCTAGTTTTATGAATTTGCCTACAAATTTTATGAGGTCAGTGTTTTTTTTTTTTTTTTTTTTTTAAATAAAGCTGAGTATTATTCCATTATGTAAATGTATCTTATTTCCTTATCTATTCTTCAATAGAGAAGCATCTAGATTGTTTCCAAATGCTGGCTATTGTGAATAATGCTGATATGAACATAGTTGAGCAACTATCTTTTTGGTATGATTGAGAATTCTTTAAGTATATGCCCAAGATTGGTATAGCTGTTTCTTGGTATAGAATGGTTGGCAATTTTCATGGAAAGTATCATATTAATTTCCATAGTGGCTGTAGAAGTTTCCACTCAAACCAGCAGTGGAGGAGTGTTCCCCTTTCTCACCTTCCTCACCAAAATAAGCTGTCATCAGTACCATCAGTATTTTAATTCTTATTTATCTGACAGGTGTAAGATGGTATCTCAAAGTCATTTTTATTTTCAAAATGAAAAACTTTTATCCTGATAACTAAGGGTATTGAGCAATTCCTAAATCTTTTGGCCATTTGAAGATTCTTCTGCTAAGAATACCATTTTTAATTGATCTATTTGCTATTTTTGAAGTCTAGTTTCTTGTGTTTTTTTTGTTTTTTTTTTTGTTTTTTTTTTTTTTTGTTTTTTTTTTTGTTTTTTTTTTTTTTTTTTTTTCTATATTTTGGAGATCAGTCTTCTGTCCGATATGGGGTTGGTGAACATTTTTTTTCCATTCTGTAGGCTTCCCCCATTTCTTAATGTCAGTGTTCTTCGCCTAACAGAAGCTTTTCAGTTTCAGGATGTTACATTTTTTAATTGTTGGTTTTAGTGTATATGCCACAAGTGTTATATCCAGAAAGTTGTCTCCAGTGATAGTGTGTTTAAGGCTACTTCCCACTTTAATTTTTTGTCAGGGTCAATGTAACTGGATTTGTGTTGAGATCACTGATCCACTTGAACATGAGTTTTGTTCATGGCAATAGAAATTTATGAATTTGCATTTTTATATATATGAGCATACAGTTATGCCACCCTTGTATTTTAAAGATGCTTTCTTTCCGGCATTGTATGATCTTGGATTCTTTGTCATGGATCTATTTGGATTCTTCTACATGATAACATCCAGTTATGCCACCCTTATTTTTTGAAGGTGCTTTTTCCCCCCCATTACATAACTTTTGGCTTCCTTGTCAAAAATTAAGTGTTCATTGGTATGTTAATTTATGTCAATGTTTTCAATTCAATGCCATTGATGTGTTTAATTTCACACCATTACCAATCTGTTCTTATTACTGTAGCTCTATAATAGAGCTTGAAGTCAGGAATGTTGATGCCTCTGGAGGTTCCTTTAAAATATAGGATTGTTTTGTTTCTGCTGGGTTTTTGTTTTCCATAAAAGTTAAGCTTCATTCTTTTAAGGTTTGTGAAACATTGTATTGGAATTTTGAATGAGATTGTATTTTATCTGTAGATTACTTTGGGTAAGATTGCCATCTTTACTATGCTAATCTTACCTATTCATGAGCATGGGAGATATTTCAATTTTCTGATATCTTCTTCCATTTCTTCTTTTAAAAACTTAAAGTTCTTTTCATACATGTTCTCATGTATGAAAACATGTTTCTCAAAAAGTTTCTCACATGTTTAGTTCGAATAACCCCCAAAATATTTTATATTACTTCTGACTATAACAAACAGTGCTGGTTTTCTGAGTTTTGTATTCAGATTAATTATCATTTGTACATAGGAGGGACACTAATTATTTTTAAACTAATTTTGCATTCTTTAATATTACTGAAGAAGGACTTTCCTGCTAAAATTTTGGGGTCATTTATGTGTACTACTATATCATCTTCAAATAGAAAAGTTTAATTTTTTTCTTGCTAATTTATATCCACTTGATATCTTTTAAATTTCTTATTGTTCTAAATAGGAGTTTAAATACTATGTTAAATAGGTATATAGGAAGTGTAGAGCTTTGTCTTGTTCCTGATTTTAGAAGAATGGCTTTTAGTTTCTCTGCATTTAGTTTGATGCTAGCTGTTGACTTGCTGTAAACTGACTTTATTATATTTAGGTATGTTTCTTGCATTAGTGATTTCTCCAAACCCTTTATATGAAGGGGTGTTGGATTTTTTTCAAAGAGCTTGTCAGCATCTAATGAGATAATCACATGATTTTTTTTCTTTCAGTTTGTTTATATGGTAAATGCATAATATAGTAATGAAAACCTCATGATATTGTTGTAAAAACAATAGTTGATCAGTGAAATTGAATATAAGACTCAGATGTATATTAATACACCTGTAGACACCTGGTTTTTTTAATATAAAGTCACTAAAATTATATAATGGATAAAGAAAATGTTTTCAAGAAATAGTCTTGGACTTACTGGATGTCATCATACAGAAGAATACAGATACATTTCTGTCACCATGCATAAAACTCAAGTCCAAGAGTATTAAAGATTTCAACATAAAATCAAATACCCTGAATTAGAGAAAGAAAAGAAATTGGTGAATAGCCTTGAACAAAGTGGTAGAGGAATCAACTTCCTAAATAGAAAACTGATAGTGCAGATACTCAGGTCTGAGATTAACATATGGACCATTATAAAACCAAAAAGTGTTTGTTAATTAAAGGACAGTGTCAAAATGATAAAATGGAAGCCTACAGAATGGGAAAAGGTTTTCAACAACTCCACAATTAACAGGTGGCTAACTTCCAAAATATAGAAAAACTCAAAAAGTTAGTAATCAATAAACTAAATAATTTAATTAAAAATGAGAAACAGATCTAAACAGAGAATTCTCAACAAAGGAATCCAAATTGGCCAAGAAATATATAAAGAAATGTTCAAAATCATTACTTATCAAAAAAAAAAAAAGGAGATCACATCAGAGTGGCTAAAATCAAAATACAAGTTACTGCTCATGCTGGAAAAAACTGTAGAGCAAGGGAGGCTGACTTCTCTTGCTGCTGGAAGTGTAAACTTGTCCTGCTTTTTGGAAATAAATATGTTAGTTTCTCAAATATTTGGAAATCAATCTACCCCAAGACCCAGTGATACCACTCTTGGTCATATACCCAAAGGATGATCAATCATACCCAAGGACACTTGCTCAAATATGTTCATATCAACTTTGTTTGTAATATCAATATCTGAAAATAATGTATTTTTCCCCTCAACCAAAGAATGGAAAAGAAAAATATGGTTCATATTTATAATGGAGTATTATCAGGTATTAAAACTAATATTAGAAAGTTTGCAAGCAAATTTTTAGAACTAGATAAATATAATTTTGAGTGAAGTAACATAGATCCAGAAAGACAAACATGTTGTATACTCACTTATAAATGGTTATTAGCTGTAAAGTGAGGGATAATCATAATACAATCCACAGTCCCAGTGAGAGTAAGTAATAAGTAGGGCTCAAGCAGAAACACATAAATCTCCCTAGAATAAACATAGTAAATATAATGGGGTGGTTAGGTATGCAAACAGAATGAATAGGGTGGAGGAAAGATGAAGAGGAGAGAGTACTTAGAGAGGCAATAGGAATTGGCAGGCACTTCAGAAAAATGTTGGAAACCTGTACAATGTTATCTCTCAGGAATAAAGTGGGTAACACTAGCTGTGACTTTTATTCAGGGAGGATATAGAACCTTAATTGACCATCTCCTCTAACTCTGTAAGGCTTCTAGTGGAGAGACTTGGATACCAACCAACTCAAAAAACTTTACACCTACCATATGTCCTCCTTGAAAGATGTGTTGTAATAAAGGTGGCAAAGAAATTGCAGAAGTGGCTAGTCAATGTCATATACAGCTTGAGACCCATATGATGAGAGGGATTTCCACCTCCTACCCCTGCTTATAAGAATAGAAATCAGAGGTTGGGTAAATAGTCTCATAGGATAGAACTGCAAGCAATTAGCAAAAAAGAAAAGTCAATAATATCACTTCTGATGACATTCTACTATACTTACACTTGTAGACGGAGCCTACTACAATCATCATCAGAGAGCCTTTATTCAGCAACTGATAGTAATTTGGAGAAACCCATAGTCAAACATTAGGTGGAGTTTACAGCATTCTGTGGAAGAGGGAGAAGCAAAATTTTAGGACCCATAGGGAATAAGAACAGAAAAAAACCCACAGAATCAACTAAGCAGGGCCCAGAAGAGCTCATAAAGAGTGAACAGATTAACAGGAACCCAGCATAGATGTGACCTAGGACCCATGCATATATTTTATAGTTATACAGCTTGTCTTCTGGTTGAAACCCTAACCCTAGAAGCAAGTGTCTATCTATAACTCTCTTTACTGTTTTGGCAAATTAGTTTCTTTTAATATGTCCTAGACTTAGTATGTATGAAGTTGCCTAGTTTTATTGCAACATAATATGCAGTACTTTACTGATATCCTTTGTAGGATAGTCCTTATCTGAAGGAAAGTTGAGCGGGAGTATATATATGGTAGGAGGGCCTAGACTGAGAACAGTGGGGAACTGTTTAAAGAATAAATAAATAAATAATATGTAAATAAATGCTGTAGAAGGTTTCTAAACCTTAATATCTGTCTGTGACTGAATCAGTTAATCCAAACTGACATTTGTAAATAAACATTAGGACCTTGAAAGCTAGTAGTTAATAAGAGCCTTACTCATCACACTTCAGTCTTCTCAGGATCATTCTTGTCATATTCAATTTGTAAAATATATAGAATTAAAAATGAAAATACTGTGTCTCAGCAGATGACAAATTGGTTAAAGCTCTTTCTGCTGCAAACCAAATAACCTTAGTTCAATCCTTGGATCTCATGAAAGGTGAGAACCTGCTTCTGAAAGTTGTCTACAAGTGCCCTACTATAGCTCCTTCTACTTTAAAAAACATAAGATTAATTGTATTCTGACTCTATGTTCATTTTTCAGATTGATTATATCAGTGTTAGAATACTTTCAGCATGAGAAGCTGTTGCTTCTGCCAGTTACTAATTTAAGAATGTGTCTCATTTTCATGTTATATTGTAATTTAATTCATGCAAATGCATTTGGAATTCATAAAGTAATTACTTTTTTGAAAGAACACAATAGGATTTTTTTTATAAAAGCTTCTTCAATTTGAAATTATAGCATATACTAATTGTTCAAAATAAAGAAATTTGTTGTGGCACTTTATTTATGTACATAATATTTATATATGTTTCAATTTTCTGCATGATTACATCAAAATCATTATCAATGTGCCTCAGTCTCACCAGTATATCATACCTGAATGCACCCTAGCTTTCAGTGTGTGAACTAGACAGATACTAGCATCATTTTGGAAGAAAATATTGATTGATTTTATGCCACCACTAGTCTGATGGACATTTTTTTTGGTATATTTTCTTGAGTGATAATTAATATGGGAGAGCCCACCATCTATGTATTTAGTGCAAACACTGGGCTGTTATTCCTGGGTAATATAAGAAATCAGGATGAGCAATAAATGAGAAACAAGATATAAGAAATAAACCACAAGAAGCATTACTACCTGGCTTCTTCATCAATTTCTGCCTCTAGGTTCCTGCCTTGCTTAAGTTCCTGATGACCTTTCTGGATGAGGGACTACAAGATGTATGATGAAATAAAGTCTTTTCTCACCAAGATGTTTTTGGTCATGCTGCTTTATTGCATCAAAAGAAATCTTTACTGAGACAAAAATTGCTACCATTTCATATGGTACAAACATGACAATATATATTTGAGATGATTGGGAAAGAACTTTGGAACTTTGGGCTAGAAAAGCCATTGAGCATTTGGAGTTTTATGGGATGTCCTGTAAGAGTTTGGGAGGGTAAGAATGTTGAAAGCAGTGCACATGATGAACATAAGGCTTGTGAAGTTTTAGGGGAACTTTGAGAGTTTCTTCAAAGATTTCTTAAGGCTCTTTGAAAGACTGATTAAAATCCTTGAAAATTGAAAATTTTACTTTGATGTGATAATGGATATTGTTCATCTAGGGTTAAATAATAAGCTGTAATTAAGAAGATACTATCATGTCTAAGGTAAATTCTTCTGCAATTATTTTTTTAGAGCAAATATACAGTAGCTGTGTTCAAAAGATTACCAAAGTCATACCTCATCCTGGAAGACAATATTGGTAAAGTGGAAAAGTCATCCAGGTGGTACCAATTCTAAAGAGGTTCTAAATAGGAGCTGAAACTTGGCACTGTGTAGCAAGTCTGAAAGTCCTTGAAAAGAGGTTATATGAAGTCATACATAAAGACTCAGCATCACTTGCAATTAAAGCCCAGGAACTGAAGGATTATGGAGAGAAAGTGAGGGTAAGTATCATGAAGAAAGCCCAAGAAAGACTATTAGTCTTTCAAACTAGATGCTGTTGTGTCCTAAGCATTTGGATGGTGTCAGCACTTTAAGACAACCACCCAGAACAGAAGAACATATGGAGAGGAGTTGGCTTGTGCCTAAGAAAAAAAGCTTTGTGTGTCATTTGTGGCTTTCCTTGTCTTTGGAGGAGATAAGATTATAGTGAGTAAGTCTCAGAAGTAAGACAATGAAATGTGTACTGTAAGGATGTGCCATTACTTTGATTTGTTACTTAACTATAGTTCTTCTGTCTTAAAATAAGGAATTAATTCACTTATTTGATAGTTGAAAGACTTTTTAATTTTACAGGCTTTGGATATTTTAACGAACTTTTAAAAGTAGAAAGGTAATGTGATAAACAAAGAAAGAAAGAATTGCATAAGTTATATGCTTGTGTGCTTACCTGACAAGCTGACTAGTTTTATGTAAACTTCATTAAAGCTAAAGTCATGTTTGAAAGAGGGAACTTTAAATGAGAAAGTACCCACAACAGATTAGCCTGTAGTACATTTATTTAATTGATTGTTGTGGGAGGGCAAGCTTCTGTGGACAGTGCCACTGCTGGACTGATTGTCCTTGGTTCTGTTAAAAAGAAAAAAGTCAGCTAAGCAAACTATAGAAAGCAAGCCAAGAACCAACATTCCTTATGGCCTCTGTATCAATTCATGCTTTCAGGTTATTGACTTTGAATTACTTTGCTGACTTCCTTGTATGAGAGACAACAACTGACAGGGAAAAAAAAAAAAAAAACTTTTGGTGATGCTGTTTTACCACCTCAAAAGAAACCCTAGGACAACTTCCATTGACTTAAAGTATGCTGTTCATCAAAGACCCCAAGTACTACATCTGACATATGCAACACACCATCTCTTCTTCTGCACTCCACAAGTCTTAACTTCCCTCAAATGTAGGCTATTAAACATATTCTTTGCAAAGTTCCTTTTAAGCATAGTAGTTTTTACAATAAACAAATAAAATTAGAGCATGATCTCCTTGTATCAGCCTCCTGAGTAGTGGAAGTGCAGCCATAGCATCACATCCAAGAAGTAATTTTTTTGTTGATTGAGCATAATTTTTACATCATGACATGCCTAATATTGTGGTTTGTATTTAAACTTTTTGTATAATAATGATAATTATTAGGTACTTCAATTTATTCACAATTGGATACATTTCTTCATTTCCTGTAGTGTGCTGAATTCTCTAAGCTAATTTTTCAGCTAAAGTTCAAATAATAGACCCTTATTTTCATGGAAATGAAATTCTACAGGACAATATAAAATAAAGTGTGGATATAATAAAAGATTCAAAAGTTTCAGAGATATCAGAGGGATCTACTCACAGTCAGTCTAGGAAAATCAGAGAGTGGTAATTCACACCTTTAATCCCAGCACAGGGAGTATCTCAGGAGTGGTGACCTTAATCCAAACTGAATTTGAGGTCATCTTAGTTTACTGACAGAGTTCCACACTCCCAGGCAGGCAGTGGTGGGGCCATGCCTTAACTGAGCAAAGAGTACTTAAGGCAGGCATAGAAAGACAGAAGGTCAGGAGAAGCCAGGCTGAGGAAGCTGGAAGGCAGCTGAATAAGATCTGATTGTGGTGTTTACTCTTTCTAGTATCTTCAACCTTCCCAGAGATCTGTCCCTGAGTTTCCTTTAATCATGCAACAACAAAATTAATAGCTAAGCTGTCAATGGCTTGTGTTATACGGTTGATAGATGCAGCTGATTGAAATGTATATAGGTTGTTAAGAATATATCAATTTACAGATCCTTTATAGAAATTATCTGAGAAAGCTTAGGAAGTATGTCATGATGTTATTTTGGATTAAATAAATGGAATACAGGGAAAAGAAAGGCAAAAAATCATGGTACAGAGGAGTGAGTAATTAAGTATATAAGAAAAGACGGGAAAATAAAAGAAGTCAATAGATGCTCTATCAAAACAAATCAAGTGATATGGTTGCATCTATTGGGATATTATACCTAAATTATGATAGTAAGTTTTAATCAAGGAAGGATAACAATAAACATAAAATTTGAATGTAAAATAATAAATACAGCTGGTCTGTGATTTTTATGATATGTCTTGATGCTGCATTTAAAAATGAACAAGTGATTGGTATAACTGTAATTGAGATAACAGAAAATACTATTCAATAAGATTGATGGTTGTTTGAATAAGAGAATGGAGGTGTATTCAGGTATTAAACATGCTTGTAATCTCTAATTCTCAACACTTAGGAGGCTTAGTCAGGGGTAATAAAACTTTGAATACAGCTTAGATCATATAACAAAATCCTATGATTAAAAAAAAACCCCTAAGTTGGTAATTTTGCCTTAAGAATAAATTTAATTTTAAGTTTAGTTGTATGTTGGAGTTTTATTAAGGGCAATCATGGAGGAGGTATAGTAGATCTTATGTTGATGTTTGCTTAGGGAACATACTGGGTAGAAATTTGGCTATGACACATGGAAGTGAGTAGAAAACTAAAATGTATATATAAATCTGGATTTGTGAACATGTGTATTGTTTTAAAAATTATAGAAATTATATTGTGGATAGAAGGCTGAAGAATTATAAGGAATAAGGTTGAAGTTTTAATATTTATGATGCAAGTAGAAGAAGAAATTATAACAAGTAGCCAATCATGTCAATATAGAGCAGTTAAAGACAGCTCAATTATGGAATTATGGAAGTTGTTAAGATGCTTTGATACATATGAACTCTAAACCAATAAGGCCATGAGAACAAAAGCATCACTTTTCTACCCACAAACCCTGAAAATTCTGAGTTTCCATTCAGCCTGACTTATGTCTTGGCTACAATCACACTTTCCAAACACTAATTACTTATTAACAGAGTCAGGATTTCCTCATTTCCTTCTCTCTCCTAAGGAAACTGACAAAGAGAAGAACAAAAACTGTTTTGATGGTTATGCATGCTCACTTCTCTTTTTGAAGACATGGTTTGAGCTTTCCTACTAATGATTATAGAAACACATGCCTTGTGTACTCTAGAACTGGTAAATATAATGCATTTTGAAGGTTAGGTATGTACCTTCATATATGAATATGTAAGTAAACATACATATATTAATACATACATATTAAAATAAATTATTAAAAGTTTATTTTTTGTTCACTCACCCCAACTAATTTTTGTATAGTAGAACTTTCCAAATTCACCTCACGTCCACACCCATAGAGATCTTTTTGTCTTCTTCCTCATCTCTAACACTTTCTATGGGTAGATTGACTACTCTTGTAACTGGAGACTTAAAGTATGATTAATCCAAAAGAGGTCTCATAACTAGTGAAAGCTAATTCTCTCTCTACTAACACAGCTATCAACTGCCAATAGTTACTAATATACTAGTGGATTTTTATTAGCGTCTTTTCATGTCTCTGCTGTAATTATATCTGGTTTCTGTTGAGATATAATGCTTTGTCCTCTGTAAAGTTTAGTCACTGGAATTGGTTTAATAAAATGTTCTTTGTCCAATAGCCAGCCAGAAGTATAGTTGTGGTGAACAGTCTAGAAAAATTCTAGAAGAGGAAAGGTAGAGTCAAAGGTACCAGCCAGCTACCAAGCAAACAAAATATAAAAATAAGGAAACAAGCCATGAGATATGTAGCAAAGCATAATAGAAACATAGGTTAATTTAACTGTAAAAGTTAGCTACAAACAAGCCTGAGCTAACAGTTGAGAATTTATAAGTAATATTAAGCACCTGAATCAATTATTTTGGAAGCAGCTGACAGATATTTTTAGATGTGAAAGATTTGCTTATATCAGAAGAGAAATGTAATTTTATATATGACACCTAAGGTACCAATGGTATATCTACACAAAGCCTGAGAAAGTTTTAAAAATGAGGTTCTAAAACACATAAGCAGAGCCAAAAACAACTTCATAGCTGTGTCTCTCAAGCAGACTGTGATACAGAGATGCCATGACATTGGGCTTGAGCTAGAGTGTGGTGGGTTCCTGGCATGTGGGCTTGAGCTATAGCGTGGTGAATGTCTGCCATGGTATACAGAGGCATCTTCAAGCTGTGCTCTATGATGAATTTAGCCTTTTTTCATACAGGCAAAAAGGATAAAAGATACACAGTAAAAATAAATCCATATTTTAAATAATCCTCTAAAATGTTCGATGTGTTTTACAATGTGCATAGGCTTAAGAAAATTAAAAAAGAAAAAAGGTCAAAAATGGTGCTGGCATAAGTTGGTGGTAGCATGTAGAATAATGAAAATAGATCCATGTCTATGACCTTCCATTAAGCCCAAGTCTAAGTGGATCAAAAACCTCAAGGTAAACCCAGTTTTATGAATCTTGATAGAATAGAAAGTGTGAAATAAACTTACACACATTGATACAGGAGACTACTTTCTAAACTTAACACTAGTAGAACAGGCATTGAAAGAAACAATTAATACATGGGACCTCCTGAAACTAAAAAGCTTGTGTAAAGCAAAGAACATGATCAATCAGACAAAAAGAGCCTACAGAGTGGCAAAAGATCTCCAAAAACTCTACATCTGACAGAGAAGCTAATGTCTAATATATAAAGAACTCAAGAAACTGAAGATCAAAAGACCAAATAATCTAATTTAAAAATAGGGTAGGGCAAGGCTGAAAACTGACTAGGAGGCCTTGGGAGGAGGAAAGCGAGGAGGAGAAGGGGGATGCATAGAAAAATGATACTTTTTAAATAAAATAATAATAAAATGAAAAACATTTGGTATAGAAATAAATGGAGAATTAACAACAGAAGAATCTCAAATACTGAAAGACACTTAACTTCTCAACATCCTTAGCCATCAGGGAAATGCAATTCAAGATGACTCTTAGATACTATCTTACACCTGTTAGAATGGCTAAGATCAAACACACTAATAACATTCTTTGCTGGAAGGGATGTGGAGTACAGGGAACAGTCCTCCATTGTGGGGAATATAAAATTGTATAATCACTTTGGAAATCAGTATGATATTCTTTTAGAAAACTGGGAATCAATCTATCCAATGATTCAGCAATACAACTCTTGGGAATATTACCAAAGAATGCACATTTCATCCTATGGACATTTGCTCAACTGTGTTCATAACAGCACTGTTTTTAATATCCAGAACCTGAAAACAACCTATATGTCCCTCAACTGAAGAATGAATTTTTAAAAAAATATAGTACATTTATAAAATGAAATACTATTTCACAGTCAAAATAAATGACACCCTTATATTTGCAGGCAAATGGATGGAAGTAGACAAAATTACCCTGAGTGATATAAAACAGATCAAAAAATACTAACATGGTATATACTCCCTCATAAGGGGATTCTTGGTCTAAAGTAAAAGATAGTTGGGCTACAAATTACAACCCCTGAGAAGCTAGGTAACCAGGAGAAACCTAAAAGTGACAGCCTTGGTCCCCCCATCCAAGGAAGGAGAAATATAGAAAATGTTCTGAATAAATTGGGAGCATAATGGAGGAAAGAAGAGGAGGGAGGGAAAGAGCATGAGGGACTAAGATGGTTGAGATGTGGGGGGTAGAGAAAGAAAGTACAATAATGACATACCTTGATAGAGGAAGCCATTGTGGGGTTAGAGAGAAACCTGGTGTTAGGTACATACCCAAGAACACAAACATGACCCCAGATAAGACTCCAAGTAAAGCTGAGAGGGTGCCTAATATGACCTTTCCCTATAATCAAATTGATGAACTCTAATTATCATTAGGAAAACTTCATCCTGAACCTTCTGGAAGCAGATTAAGCGATACATAACTACACAGTGGGTCAAGCTCCCAGTCCAGGCGGAAAGAGGAAGAGACACTATATAAACAATGAGTCAAGATCATGACGAAGACACCCAAAGAAACAAGTGACCGAAGCCACTGGGACCTCACTGACTTTGAACGGACAGCTGAAGGAACTCTATGAGATTGAACTATACCTTCTGAATGTGAATGACAGCTAAATGTTGTGGGAAGTTTCTGGGTCTTCTAATAGTGAGGGCAGAACTTATTATTTCTAGTGCACAAACTGTATTCTTGGAGCAGTCCTCACAAAGAAATATCTTAGCCTTGACACTGGAGGAATGGCTTGGTCCTGCCTTACCTAGATATATCAAACTGCATTAACTCACCCTGGAAGTCCCTACACTTCCTAAGGAAAAGACAGGTGTATGTGATTGGGAAAATGATTGGGAGGAAGAAAGGGAGCAGGTATGTTATTGAGTATGTTAAAAAAAAAAACTTTATAATAAGAAAGTATATAAAATGGTATGGTTATAGAAAAAAGGAGTTAAACATAAAAATCTTTAAAAAAATTAAAAAAAATATATGTCATATATAAATGAATATACACACAGAATTTGGATACTATATGTTATTGCTGTGATTTTTGTAATTTTTGATTTTTGAGAAGCAAAAGACAGCTGCTAAGAGACACAAGATTGTGAATTGGTCTACTAAATTAAACTAATTTAAATACATTAGAACTTTCTTAACCTTAAAAAATCAAAAATATATTTGTTCAATAAAGACAAAAAATGTTTTGTGTTTTGTTTCTACAGGAGATAGGAGGCTATATATTTCTTTAGCAATAATATAGACCAGGTTTGAACAAGGAATACCTGGTAAGTCTCAACAAGTATTATCTATCAACAAAGATTAGAAACTATCTTCCCAGGATTTGGTAATTATCTCAAATTTTCTCAGAGACCTTAAAAATATTTCATCCACAGAAAGCAGGAAGCAGTTTGGAGAACTGGATTTTCACATTTCTAAGAGTTTGAAAGTATGGGTGGTCTTTGGTTATTCTGTGATTCATTGATGTTTGTTATCATTTAGGAGATTATGGTATATTGATATGAACTTAAAGTTAATTTTGTTACAGTGTATATATGTTTCTACTCTTATTTAATGTATTGAGTTTAAACAGCTCAATTACAAATGTAATGTATAATTAAGAGATAAAAATTAATACTCTTCTCTAATAGTCAAATTTATATTGATATTAGTCAGGTTTTTAGGTACAAAAAGATATGTTTCAATTATACAGATAGTTAATTATCAAAGACTTAAAAGATCTAAAGAATATGACATTTAAAATGTTTTAGAAACTTAGATTTTTTTCAACAGAGAGACACATCTTCTCCTACAAGCACCAATTACTTCAAAGATGATGATGGAAATTGTAGATACTTCTAATAGAGTTTGCTTTCAAAGTGGCAAGGCTAGCCATTTGGTCAAAAAACTGCTCTTGCCTTAAATGTTAGACAATATGCTATATAAACTGGATACAAAAGACCACAAGAAAGTGACAATAAAACTTTGTCAAAACAAGGCAGAATTCAGGTTTTTGCTTTACAAAAGAAACTGCTAGACATTTGTGGAACACTATAAAAAGAACACTCAAAATTTGCCAAAACTGCAAGATAGTCATTGACACTTTTCACTTCACTAAAATGTCTGCCAGATACTCTAGGCCAATTGCCAAAAGATGTATGTCCCCAGAATACAGAAAAGCTTTGGGTGACTGTCCAGGCAGCCAGTTGTCTCTGTCATTTCTAGAGTTTTAAAGTTGTTTGTAATGTTCTTCTTGTTTACTCCAGAAATGTTATATCTTTATAGGACCTATGATGGAACTGAAGACATAATTATAGTTATAATTATAGTTTTATTTACTTATAGTAGAAAGTAAATGAGATAAAAACTCTAAATTCACAAAGACAAGATAACTAATTTAAAAATTCCACTAATTTTGTCAAATGCAAATGAATTGAATTTTGTGATTGCAATTCTTACCTAACAACTATTTTTGAGGTATATAGATTTATTATATTAAGCTTAAAACCTTCCCTTTTAAGTAGACAAAAAGAGGAAAATTCTGTGGATAATGCTCCAGTACATTGTAAAGATTTGTCACTCAAGTTGGCTTAATAAAATATTGTTTGTCCAGTATCCAGGTAGGAAGAGTAACCAAACTAGGCAAATTTTGGAATCAAAAAAGGCAGAATGAGAGGAGACACTTCCAGTCACCTAGCAAGGAGTACATCAATAAATGAGGTAGCAAGCCATGATCAATGTGGGGAAGCATAAATAGAAATATGATTTAATTTATGTGTAAGAGTTAGGTAGTAACAACTCTGACCTACCAGCCAACCATTTATAAGTAACATTAAGCCTTCACATCAATTATTTTGGAAGAAGCTAACTGATATTTGGAGATAGGTGGGAAGGAGGGAAATGGCTGCTTAAAGAGGAAAAAAGTGTCTCTACAGGTTTTAGTTTGTACATTCTTTATGTATATTTTCCACAAATAATATAAATTCATATGTGAAACTTACCTGATGTTTTTAGAAAACACTATTTGATTATTTCCACTTTTGGCTTTTATAATCTTTTTGTTCTACATTTGCAAATTTACTGAAGTTTAGGAAAAGAGATGTCAAGTCTCTTAATTATGGCTGAACACTCAACATGATTTTATTCACTGCACATTCATTGAGAGACAAACTGACCAAGGAGTATACTGGTATGTCATTAACTATCATTCTATTACTGTTGCTGCTTAGAGGGAAAATGGTATTAAGCTTTCTTCTTAGGCCTATGGTCTAGCCTCATGTCTTTGGCCCCATTAACAGCTTAAAAAATGGTTTCCCCTCATAGAATAGGCCTTGGATTTGGTTGGAACAAGCTTGTTTCTCTGATAATTCTGCTGGTATTGTACAAATAGGGAATATTTTGCAACACCAAATGTAATTGTAGCTTGTAAGGTTCGCAGCTGGATGAGACTGATAATTCATTTAATTCTTTTTGCATGAATATCAGTTTCTATTACTACTAATGCTATCCAATAGTGATAAAGTTTTCAGAAGAGTACCATCTTGGTTTCTATACATTCTCTGACTGAAGGATAATGAATCTGCATCAATAAAATCTTATTTTCATATTCTGTAGGAAAATCAAGAATCTTGACAATGACTTGGGGTCTCTTGGATCCTTTGGGCCAGTAACACAAGAATATGTAGCCCATTTTAAAACTTGATATTTTATTTTCTAGCACATAATGTTTACTTGGAATCTTTTCTATCATTTTTTATGAACCAAATTAAAACTATATGTGTGTATATGTATGTATATGCATATATATTTATAATACAAATAAATATTTCTGTGGTAGTCGGTTGTCCATATGACTTTGAAAAAAAAAGGTGGGAACTTTACATTCATTCATCTTTTTTCTAGACTACCTTCCAAAATCAGTCACAATTTATCCATTTCTATTTTATTATTCCTTTTTAATACTGCATACCTTGTTTATTCTCTCTCCTCTCTTGAAAGCATTGCTTGTCATATCACCTTACTAATGCCTTGATATCTATTAGTATACAAAATGCAAGACACATATTTAAGAATAAAGGGAATTATCTTAAAACACAAGTCATTTGTTTTTCTGGGTTTTTATTATCTTATTTGTCATGAGTAGTTATATTCAACCCATTTGCCTGAAAATTTTAATTTTTCTTATAAGCTAGATTATAATTCCACTGTGTAAATGTATTTTTTTTCTTAGCCATTCATAAGCTGATGAACATCTACATTGTTTTCATTTTTGGTTCTGGTAAATAGCATAGCAATGGTCATGGAAAAGCAAATATCTCTGCAATAGATTCAATGACTTTTAATTATAAGCCAGATTAAGAGTGACATGGCAGGATCATATGTGAGATTTATTTCTAAGTTTTGGAGAAAACTTAATACTAAAATTTATTGTGGGTATCTCAGGTTTTACTCTTACCAGTAACTTCCCCTTTTCCCATATCTATTTCAGAATTATTTAGTTTGTTTGTTTAATGTTAGACAGTGTAACTAGAAAATAATGAGAAATCAAAGTACATTTAATTTTTATTTGGTTGATGACTAAATAGTTTTAGGTTTAAAAATGTTTCTCTGCTTATATTTTATCTTTTATTTAATAATTTGTCTTTGGAGAAGTCTTCTCTTAAGTTGAATTTCTTATATGGATATTGAGTATTTTTATGTGTTGTCTATATTCTAATACTTTGACATATGTAAAGCTTGTAAAGATTTTTTCTAGTTTTTAGTCTACATCATAACTCAAATGACATTTGTAATTTGTATGAAAATTTTGGTTTTATGAGGTTCCATTTTTGAAAACTGTTAAGTGGCTTTGCATTTTCACTTATTTAAATTTTAAATGAGTACAGTCTTGTCTATTACTCTTCCCTACATATACTTCCTATTCAGTCTATGCTACTTGAGAAAGTTTAAGTTTATGCAAATTTTCTATTTTTACTTCTATCAGATTGAGGGTATTTGGTCTTCCTTATTAAAAATATAGTTTGTTCATTTATTCTGACTCCCTTGACCACTGTATTCCCTGTGTCCTATCTTTGAACTTTCCCCCTAACTCCAACTTCCTCAATTCATGCTCTCCCCCATTTCTGCTCAGAAAAGGGCATATCAAACTGAGCAGTAAGACTAAACACATCCCCATGTATTAAGACTGGGTGAGACAACAAAGCACATGGAATACTTTCCTAAGAACCAATCAAAATACCAGGAACAGCTCCTGACTCTATTATCAGGAGTTCCACAAAAAGACCAACCCATACAACTCTCACACAAATGTACAGGACCTAAGTTTACTTCATATGTGTATCATGGATGTTGGTTAAGACTGGGTTTTTCTGAGCCTGGTTAGTGGTCTTTTGTATGTGTTCCTGTGATGTTGACTTCTTTGGCTCTAACAATTCTTCCTCACTCTCTTCTGTAGGATTCCCTAACTAGGTACAATGCATGTTTGCAGATTTCCACGTTTTGTTTTGTTTTGTTTTTTATTACTTACAGAATTAAAGCTTTCTGATTAAAGTCATGGTAGTCACCAATTTGATCAAAGGAGATGACCAGTTCAGATCTATATCCATCATTGCTAGGAGTCTAAGCTGAATTCTCATTAGATTCCTCGGAGTTTTCCTTACATCAGATTTTTACCTACTCCAAAATGCCCTCCTTTCTAATAATCTGTACTTTGCCCTTCATTAACCCAGTCTATCAAGTTTCTCTCCCTCCTACCTTCAATCCACCCAGGACATCTCTTCTCTTCTCCCTGCCAATGAAGATCTTTGGGTCCCCCCGCCTTGGACCCTCCTTGTATTCTAATGTTTCTGGGTCTATGAATTGTAGTGTGATTATTATTTACTGTCTACCTAATATCCACTTGTGAGTAAGTACATAACATGCTTGTTTGTCTGGGTTACCACACTCGGGATGATATTTTTTTGATTCCATCTATTTGCCTTCAAATTTCACGGTGTCTTTTTTTTAATAGCTGCACAATACTCCATATTGTAAATGTACTACATTTTATTTATTCTTTAGTTGAGGGACATCTAGGTTTTTTAGGTTCTGCCTATTAAAAAGAAACCATATATGAACATATTTGAACAAGTGTCCTTGTGATATAATGGGGCATTATTTGGGAATATGAGTTATATAGATGGACCTCAAAGAAGATTTATTGCCAATGTTTTGACAAATTTCCAAAGAACCTTCAAAGTTTTCACTCCTAGAAGCAATGAAGGAGTGTTCCTCTTGCTCCACAAATTTCTTCACCATGAGCTTTCACTGTGTTTTTTTTTATTTCAAGAATTCTGACTGCTCTAAGATAGAATTTTAAAGTCATTTTGATTTTCAATTGCTTGGTTGATAAGTATTTTAATAATTTCTTTAATCATAGCCATTTGTGATTCTTATATTGAGAATTCTCTGTTTATGACTACCCCAACTATTATATGGGTTATTCAGTATTTTTTGATGTCTAGTTTGTTAAGTTCTTTATGTATTTTGGAGATCGACCCTTTGTTGGAAATGAGGTTGGTTATTATTTTTCCCATTCTGTAGGCTTCTGTTTTGCCCTATTGAGAATATTCTCTGCTGTAAAGATTTTCAGTTTTATAAAGTTTATTTATTAATTATCAGTATTAGCAGTTGCATTATTGGTTTTCTATTCAGAAAGTTGTCTCCTGTGTCAATGAGTTCAAAACTATTTCCCACTTTCTCTTCTATCAGATTCTGTGCAACTAGATTTATGTTGAGGTTTTTGGCCTGCTTGGACTTCAGTTTTGTGCAGGATGATAGATAGAGATATATTTTCATTCTTCCACACAACAACATCCAGATTGCTAGCATAAATTGTTGAAGTTATTTTTTATTTTCATTGTATAATTTTGATTTCATGTCGAAATCAGGTATCTGTATCTGAGCACATTTATGTATGGGTCCTTGATTCAATTTCATTGATTCATCTTTCTGTTTTTATGCCAATACTGTAAAGTTTTGTTATTTTATCTCTGTAGTTGAACTTGAGATCAGTGATAGTGATAGCTCTGGCAATTCTTTTACTGTACAGATTTGGTTTTAGATATTCTTGGTTTTTGTTTTTCCATATGAAGTTAAGCATTTTTTTTCAAGATAAAACAACACTCTTTACTGCTAGAATTTTGATGGAAAATTACATTTAATTAGGAGATTGCTTTGGGTAAGAAGTCCATTTTTACTTTGTTAATCCTATTAATCTTTAAATACGGTAGATATTTTCATTTTCAGATATCTTCTCCAACTTTTTTCTTCAACAACTTGAAGTTATTGTCTTACATGTTTTCACTTGCTTGATAACAGTTATTGTAAGATAATATTTTGTTTATGTATATTGTAAATGATTTCTTACTCAGCCCATTTTTTTATATAAAAGTTCTTCTGTGTATTTTTTGTTTTGTTTCATTTTGTTTTTGTAAATATATTATCCAGCAACTTAGCTGATGGTGTTTGTCAGCTACAGAAGTATCCAAGTAGAATTTTGGGGTTTATTTATGTATAGTCGTATGTCATTTTCAAATAGTGGTACTTTGACATCTTTTCCAATCTACATCTTATTTAATATTACACTGAAGTACTTCTTCAACTTGGCATTGAGTTTTATGTAATATGAGCTGTTAAACATATTTTTCGTCTTTATGTATATATCTAGACTTACTAGCAAAATTTGTTGTGAATAATGCCCTTTTACTGTGTATTCTTTATCTGTTTATAAAAAAATTTAAATTAGTAGGCTTATGTCTGAATTCTCAATTTTATGTGCCTGTTTATATGCCAGTGACACTCTATTTTCTTTACTCTGGTTCTGTAATATGTAAAATTGGGAAGGGATACATCCATCAGTGCTTCTAGTTTTTAGAGTTATTTTGATTATACATTTGTCTCTGTTTATACAAAACAATTAAAATTATCTTTTCAATTTCTATAATGAATTGTATTGTTATTTTGATTAAGATTGTAATGATTATATAAGTTGATTCTGATAAGATGGCCATTTTCACTGTATTTAATAAATAATACATGAGCTTAAAAGATCTTTCAATCTATGGAACCTTTTAAAATATCTTAATTTTTAAAAAAATAATTACTGTTTTACTTTTTTGGTTTTATCTATTTAAATATTTTTTGGAGGCTGCTTTGCAGTATTTGTTTCTTTGGTTTTTTGATATCTATCTTTGCCTTTGTATATTTGATTTTCTGTACTAACTTTATGTCCTGCTACTTTGCTAGATAAATTAGTCTACTGTAGAGGTTTCTGGTAGCATCATTAGGTCTTTATATGTTTCTGTCATCTTCAAATAACAAAATCTTGACTTCTTATTTTCCTATTTGTACTTCCTTTTCTCTTTCACCTGTCTCACTGTTATAATCTGGACTAAAGCACTGCCCTGGACAGTAAAAGACAGAGATATTTTCTGTATCTTGCTCCTGATTTTAGTAAGAATATCTAGCTTTTCTCTATTTCACATATACTTGGTAAGGTATGTGCTAGAGGCTTGTGGTATAATATCTTTGTTGTGCTGAAGTATGTCCCCTACATCTTATTTTTAATGAAGTGTTACTAGGTTTTGCTGAAGACTTATTCTTCATCTCTGACAGGAGTGTGGATTTCTGTACTTGACTGTGCTTATGTGGTTGATTACTGATTTTGATTTACACAGTTAAAAACATTACTTAGGTGAAGCTGACATGGACAAGATCTTTGTGATGTGTTCTTAAATTCAGTTTGTACATATTTTATTGAAACTTCAGATTTATATTAATTAGAAAGATTACCTCATATTTTTTAATTTATAAGTTTTTGGCTAGTTTTGAATCATGGTAGCATTAAATTCATAAAAAACAAATTTAAAATATTTATTTCATTTTTAAATAAAATTTGAAGAGTATTTGTTCAAAAACTCCTTGGAGATCTGAAAGAATTTTGCTAGACTGGGTATTTTTAGATTGGATGTACTAAATTATTATTTCTATCTAGCTGTTCAATATTGATCAATTAAGATTACTTTATCTTGATTTAGTTTCAGTAAATCATATATCAGAAATTAATCCATTTCTTCTGCATCTTTCTGTCAAATTGAGTTTATCTTTTATAAATTTTCTCATATTTCTCTAAATCTCCTCAGTATATGCTCTAATGCTTCCTTTTTAACTTCACCTCTTAATAATTTCATGGTTCTTTTTTAAAAAAAATTGCTAAAGGCTTACCAATCTCACTATACTTAACAAGTAATCAGCTTTTCATTTAATTATTTTTCATAAATTTTCCTTTCCATTTCATTTTATTTTGGCCCTGACTTATTATTTCTTTCCATGTACTTTTTTCTGGTGTTGCTTACTCATGTAAATTCAAAGCTTTTAAGTTATTGATATATAATTGATGTGGGAATGCCCACATCAGTGAGACAGGTCTGCTCCTGGCAGTACTAATTTACTTCAACAGGAAAATGGGCATCGAAGAAACTCCATATAGAGTCTACTCTATTTGTGGTAATGGTAAGCCACTAGAGAAGAACCTGTTTTTATATTGACTGCTTGACAGTATGCTGTTTAAACTGGACATGCAGGTTCCATAAAAAGATGACCTCTGAACTTTGGCAGAACAAGCCAAGATCATCATTCAGGTTCCTGCTTTACAGAGAAAACTGTCAGACATTCTTCAAGACTCAAGGAGAAGCAACGGATGAACTGTGCCAGAATGGGCAGAGCAGATTTCCTGCTTCACTGAAATGAAAAGAGACTCCAGGCCTATAGGCTAAAGATGGATGCCCCAACTTTATAAAGGAACTTTGGGTGACTGTCCAGGCAGATAGGTGTCATCTCTGTCCTTTCTAGATTTTAGAAGTCGTTTGCACTTCTGGTTTACTTGGGTAAATATTATATCCTTCTGTGATCTTTGATGTAGTTAAAGATTAGATAGTTATATGTACAGTTTTTCTTAGTCATTTGAAAAATATATTAGATATAAAACTTTAGATTCATAAAGATAAGATAGATGATAGAGTATTTTCTTTAATTTTGCTAAATACAAATAGACTAGATATTGTAACTGTAATTCTTGCTTGATAGCTATTTTGTTTGTTATATATAATTTTGCTATGTTAAAATTAAAACCTTCCTTTTTGATTAGAGAGAAAGGGGGAAGTGATGTGGGAATGCCCTTCTTTATGCTGTGAATCTCAATCTTTAAATAAAGGAGCTGTTTTGAGCCATGGCAGACACCATAGAGAAAGTGGGAGGAGAGTTCAGAGTTTAGGTAGGAGAAGCAGGGCGGAGTTAGAGGCAGACCAAGCTGAAGCCGCCAAAGGAACAGCATGTAAGGAACACGGGTGAGCCACACGGGCCACGTGGCCCGCGGATTAATAGAAATGGGTTGATTTAAGATATAAGAGCTAGCTAGCAATGTGCCTGAGCCATAGGCCAAACAGCATGAAGTTAATAAAAGCATCTGAGTCGTTTCTGGGGACCCGGGTGGCGGCCGCGGATAAGCAGTCCCCGGCGGCGGGTCTGTGGGTCCGGATCTCTGGCGCAAGGGACCCAGGAACCCACTACAACATATAATATCTTATTTTTTATAGACACAATAAAGTTTTCTCTTAGTAGAAACTGCCTTCTTTATGTCCTTTATATTTTAATAAGTTGCATTGGTTTTGCTTTTGTTTCAGTATAGAAATTTATTTTTTTAGTTTTTTATCCAAGTCAAATATCATTCAGTATCAAATTGTTTATCTTCCATAAATTTAATTTTATTGATTTTTACATTTTAATTTGTAACTCTTTTTATTAGTTGTATTAATTATTTTTATTTTCATGTCACTTTTTCTGTGTTGACATTCAGCTTTATGGCATAATGGTCAGAATTTCACTTTTATTTATGTGAGAATGTTTTAATTTCTCTAAATTTCTTGATACTTGCTTTGTGTACTAATATGTAGTATATTTTGCAGAAGGTATTAAAATATTTTGAGAAAATGTTTTGTGCCTATACAGACCATTTTATTAATATCTGTTAGATGCATTTTGTTTAATATGTTATTTAGCACCGATATTTCTCCATTTGATTTTTTATATGGGTGACCTGCCTATTAGTGAGTGGGGAATAATGCTTGGTTTTAGATATAATATTTATTAATTAGATATAATAATGTTTGGTTTTATATAAAAATTGACACTTGTGTTTGGTGAATGTATGCTTAGCATAGTAATATCCTCTTTGTGAATTTTTCCTAATCAGTATGAAGCACATTTTTCTTTATCTGATGATTGATTTTAGTTTGATTTTTTTTTTTAATTCAGAATGAAGATAAGTTCTTGTTTCTTGGTTCCCTTTGATGGAATTTTTTTTTTCTTTTCTATGTAGAATATGGTATCTGAAACTGATAATGACAAGTGTCTATTAGAGGCAAAAAAGAAAGATCATGTTTCCTAAAATTGTCTGTTGGTGTATCTTTTTTACTTGGATTTAACACCATGAATATCAAAAATTATTGGATAATTTTTATCAATCCACATTTTCTTTGGGTTTTGGTGATATTTTCTCAGATCTCTTTTTGTTAGCACTTATATAGTTATATATTCTTTGGGGATGTGTTTATTTTTTGCTTAGAACCATAAATACCTTCTCATATTCTCTGCAGCAATGGATTTAGGGATATAAATTTCCTTAAACCTGTTTATATGGTAGAGTTTTTCTTTTTACTGGGTGTAGTACTTTAATTGTCATCTATGATCTATTAGAACTTGAATGTCAGGAGCCATTCTCACAAGTTATTATGGGTTATGATGCAAAAATACCTTATAGCAATTGATGATTTAGGTCTCAGCTCACTAGACTAATGATTTTTGATGGAGGTTCAAGGCCTTCAGTACCATTGACCCTGAAAACTTACTAAGTTTTGCTAAAGCAGCTTGGTGTCTCCTTATACCTGCACTGTAGTGTGTAATCTCATGAAATGTGAATATGTAATCTCGTGATTATATTTTGATCATATGGGCACATACATCCTTGGGTTGTCAGGAAGATAACTTTCAATTTATATATATAAATTTGTTATATAGAAAATATATTATCTTATGATCCATAGCCAGATCTACCATCCCACAAGACCAGACACTTAAAATGTGCTTTGTTTCTTTTACTCAGATTAACACAAACTACACAAATTTTTTTATCTAAGAGAAAGTTTTAACAAGACTAAAAGCCTTTGTAAATAGATAATAAGTTTAGAATTTTACAGTTATACACAAAGTTACAATCAGAGGTGCTTTACTGAAATTACTAAACAAAAACATCCTAAGAAAATCATGCCAATTTATTCCTTGTCAGGTGTGTTGATGAAAGACCAATGTCTCAAAGTTTGTCACCCCTCCTCTTACTCCTGAAACTTTGAAAATGTGTATTGCCACGGTAAATGGCTTTGCCTTTATTGCTTACCCTACAAATGCACATTTGACTAATGAAAGGAAGCTCTTGATATTTTTTTTTTGTTGTCTCAAGCATCCTGAAACAGAAATGTTTTTAGACAAGATGAGTAGAAGTTAGGAAGAATTAGAATATGGACAGGTATCATCCACCAACAACTGAAGACCCAGAAGCCTACTTCTAGGTCCAAAGCTGACTAAGAGGCAAGTGCCAACCAGATCATTAGGCCAAGCAGAGACCATGTGTAGTATGAGGTTTCTGGCCCAGACTTTCGGGCCTAACCTCAAAGTTTAGGTCTGCAGTTCCACAGTCCCACAGTCCCACAGAGACAGGCAGAGGCTTACTATAGTTTTAGGCTGATCGGCCTCAGGCCCAGGCATATCACTTGCTAGCTCTGTACCCTTCACCTAACCCATGTCTCTTGTTCAGCCATGTGGCTAGGTACCTTTCTTTAGAGCAGCATGGTTGTCCTCGGCTTCCTGTGGCTTCTCTCTGGTGGTCTGATCTGGCATTCTGCTCTCAGAGATTTTCTTAGTCTGGTAGTCCCGCCTACACTTCCTGCCTGCCTTTGGCCAATCAGCTCTTTTTATTAAACCAGTGGTTGGGACAATTATTTAAAATGAAGCAACACAACCTCCCACAGCCATGCTTCCCAAACCCCAGCCTGGGGACACTGCCCCTAGTACACCACCAATCACACCAATCTCTGCCCTAAATGAAAGAAAGCTGGGAGAACCCTCCAGCCCAGACCACAACAAATCACAGTTTAGAGGGACAAAGATAATCTCTGGAGTGGAAGACCCAATATTGAAAATAGATATATCACTTAAATAAAAAAGTTAAAACTAAAAAAAAAAAAAAAAATCATAAAGATCAAATCTGCGAATAATTGGAATTGAAGGAGAAGAATACCAGCTCAAAGGCACAGAAAATATTTTTAACAAAATCATAGAAGAAAACTCTCACAATCTAAAGACAGAAACGCCTATAAAGATACAAGAAGTTTACAGAACACCAAATAGACTAGACTCTCACAAAATTCTGCTCACCACATAATAATCAAGCCACTAAAACTACAGAAAAAAGAAAAAAAATAAGAGCTACAAACTCTCTCTCTCACAAAATTCTGCTCACCACATAATAATCAAGCCACTAAAACTACAGAAAAAAGAAAAAAAATAAGAGCTACAAACAAAAAGGAAGAAATTACCAATAGAGGAAGAACCATCATAATTTGAAAAATCTATATCCCACAAAATAAAAACTTCCATAAAATGGATAACTTTCTCGACAGGTACCACTAATGAAAATTAAATCAAGATCAGTTTAAAGACCTAAACAGAATATAACCCCAAAGGAAATCGAAGCTGTTATTAAAAAAAAAAAAGCCCAAGACTAGACAGATTCAGTACAGAATTCAACCTGACATTCAAAAAATAACTAATTCTAATACTCCCAAAACTGTTCCATAAAGCAGAAACTGAAGAAATATTGCCAAACTCTTTTTATGAGGCCACAATCACTCCGATTCCCAAACCACTCAAAGATGCAACAAAAAAAGAGAATTATAGACCAATCTTCCACATGAACATTTTTGCAAAAATACTCAATAAAATACTACCAAATCAAATTCAATAAAATATTAAAAAATCATCCACCATGATCAAATAAATAGGCTTCATCCCAGAGATGCAGGGATGGCTCAACATATCAAAAAATGTGAGTGTCATCCATCATATATACAAACTGAAAAAAATTCACATGATAATCTTATTAGATGCTGATAAAGTCTTTAGAAATTCCACACTCCTTCATGATAAAAGTCCTGGAGATATCAGGAATACTAGGAAAATACCTCAATATAATAAAGGCAGTATACAGCAAACAAACAGGCAACATCAAATTATATGGAGAAACACTCAAAGAAATCCCACTAAAATCAGGAACAGGACAATGTGTACTCTCTCTCTTATCTATTCAATATAGTTATCAAAGTTTTAGAGAAAGCACTAAGAGAACAAAAGGAGATTAAGGAGCTACAAATTGTAAATGAAGATGTCAGATAATCTCTATTAGCAGATGATATGATCATATGCATGTGACCCCCAAAATTCTACCAGGGAACTCCTACAACTGAAAAACACTTTTAGCAATGTAGCAGGTAGATAATAATTAAAAAAACAAATATTTCATTCATACACTAAGAAAAAAAGAGCTGGAAAAATAAGGAAAACAACAACCTTTATAAAAGCTGCCAGTAACATTAAATATTGTGGCATAACTCTAACCAAAGAAACAGCAGACCTGTTTGACAAAATCTTTAAGTCACTGAAGAAAGAAATGAAAGAGGACATCAGAAAATTGAAAGATCTCTCATTCTCCTGATAGGTAGGATCAACACTGTGAAGATGGTATAGTGAAGCAGTCTACAGAATCAATGTAATCCTGATCAAAATCCCAACATATTTTTTTTTACAATCCTTGAAAGAATCATGTTCTACTTTATATGAAATAACAGTAAACCCAGGATTACCAAATCTCTCCTGCTGAATTAAAGAACTTCAGGAGGAATCATCATCCCTGAGTTCAAGCTATACTATAGAGCTACAGTAATAAAAGAAGCCTGATATTGGCATAAAAACAGACTTGTAGACCAATGGAATCAAATAAAAGACCTTGACATTAGCCCACACACCTATGAACATCTGATTTTTGTCAAAGAGGCCAAAAATATTCAATGGAAAAAGATAGGTCTTCAACAAATGTGTTGGCATAACTGGATAGTATGAAGAAAAATGCAAATAGATCCTAACCTATCACCCTGCACAAAACTCAAATCCAAGTGGATCAAAGACCTCAACATAAACCCAGATACACTGAACGTTATGGAACTGAAAGTGGGAAATACCCTCAAACTCATTGGCACAGATGAACATTTGCTAATTATAACATCAGTAGCACAGACACTGAGAACAACAATGAATAAATGGGACCTCCTGAGACTGAGAAGCTTCTGTAAGGCAAAGGACACAATCGATAGGACGATAAGACGAAATGACAGCCTACAGGATGGGAAAAGGTACTCACCAATCCTACATCTGACAGAGGACTTATCTTTAAAATATATAGAAAACTCAAGAAACTAGAGCCCCCAAACCTAAATAAACCAACTAAAAATGGGGTTCAGAGTTAAAAAGGGAATTCTGAACAGAATTATAAATTGCTGAAAGGCTCTTTAAAAAATTGCTCAACATCTTTAGATATCAGAGGAATGCAAACCAAAACAACTTAGAGATACCACCTTACACCTCTCAGAATGGTTAAGATCAAAAACACAGATGACAGCCTATGCTTGAGAGGATGCAGAGCAAGGGGAACACTCCACCATTGTTGGTGGGCATGTAAACATGTACAGCCACTCTGAAATGCAGTATGACATTTCCTCAGAAATCTGAGAATCAATCTCCTCAAGGATCCAGTAATTACCACTATTGGGCATATACCCACAGGATGCATATTCATACCCCAAAGGCATTAGCTCAACTATGTTTATAGGAGCATTATTCATAATAGCAAAAATCTGGAAACAATGGAGATGTCCCTGAACTAAAGAATGGAATAACAAACTGTGGTACATCTACACAATGGAGTACTACTCAGTAATAAAAAAAAAATACGACATCCTAAAATTTGCAGGCAAATGGATGGATTAGGAGAATATCTTCCTGATTGAGGTATCACAAGCTGAGAAAGATAAATATGGGATGTACTCACTCATGAGTAGATTTTAGACAAATACAAATATCCAAATATCCAAGTTGCAAATCATAACCCCTGAATAGCTTTGATCAGAAGGAAGAGAGACATTTAAAAATTCCACTAAGGAGAGAAAATAGAGAATATCGCCTTAGCAAATTGGGGTCATAATGGGTTATAATTAAGAAGTATTGGAGACAAATCTTGAAACAAGAAGATGGTTGAGTGAGAGGAACAAAGAAGGAGAAAGAAAGAGATGAATATCTTGGTAAAGGAAACCAATATGGGGTAGGAAAGAGACTGGGTGCTATGAAAAACTCCAAGAACTCACAAGATGTATCTGACTATGTCTCAAAACAATAATGGATGGGGTATCTAATGAGGATTTCCCCTATAATCAAATGAATAACCACCCTTAGTTTCATCACAGAACCTACATCCAAGAATAAATAGAAATGGAGGCAGAGATCCATGGCTGAGCACTGGGCATGGTTTCAGCTGAGAGCAGGGGAGCAAAGTCGGATGAGCAAAAGGACAGAGATTATGAGAAAAATTCCCACAGTGATGGCTAGCTGGAGCAATGGGAACCTCACTGAATCAAGAATAGCCACTGGAGATCCATCAGGAAAAGGAAATAGGTATTCCAATGGTAGGCAACTGTTCATCAACATGGGCAGTTAAGTGGAGCCTTGAGCAGTAGGATCAGACTGTGTTTCTGTTCATGGAATGGCACCTTCATGGAACACCTAGCCCAGTCTTAACTTTAGAATGAGGAAATCGGACTTGCCTGGAGTGGATGTGCCATGCTCAGCTGGTCTTCTCATCCTTTGGGGGAGGAAAGGGGCTGATGGAGAGAGGGGAGGCTGAAGGCTGACTGGGAAGGATTAGAGGAAAGATGTTATGGATATGAGGGGGATACATGGATAAAAAAGACATTTTTATAAAAAAATAAAATAGAAAGAATGTGAACAGATAATTAGAATTAAGAAATAATAGACAAGAGAATTATAATTAAGACAGTACAATAAAAAGCACATAGAATGAAGAACATTTGCCCATTTGTATGAAGTTATTATAGAAATATTTTATTTTTCCTTTTCTCCTAGAAGCATTTCTTGGACGACCCTGAGGCTGGTACCTCAACCCACACACCTGAAGAGCATTAATCCAGGCCATTCTGCTTTTCAAGGTTCCGATTGAGGAGCCAGGTGTTTTTCTGATTGTTTGCCTTTATTTGTGTCTTGTTCTTTTTGTTGTTTATCTTACAATTTTGTTGAAAATATTTGCTTTGCCTTTGATCTGTGCTTTTTTTTTCATATTTTGTACCTACAATTCCTAGAAATGTTTTCTTTATCTTGTCCCATATTTATATGTCCTTTACCTTATTTTTTATTCTTGCCTTTATCTTGTTTGTTTTTTGCTATCAACTTTGCTACATTGTCTTAAAGAACTAACATTACTTCATTTTTTGATAAACTTTGTTGATGAAACTCTGATCTTTTGTTTGACTGACAGACTTTTAACTTTTCAGTTTTATTTCATATTAGCTTTTTTCAAGAAATTTTCTGTGTTAAATTTCATTTTAAAAACTTAAATTAATAATTTGTTCAATTGATTTTTAGGTGTGCATTTTCATTCAGGAATTTCTTCATACCTTCTTTGAGTTTCTAGAACATATTTATATATACTATTTTGAAGTTCATTAGCTAAGTTGCGTTTTTCATGCCACAATAAAATAGAGTGATAGTTTCTAAAGAAAATATATTTTCTTAGTATTTATGTTGTTTTTATTTTTGCAATTGACCTAGTCATCTTGAATTTGGTCTTTGTAGCTTCATGCATCTTAGTGAGATATCTGTTCTCACCTCTTAAGAGTGGATCTTTTGATAATTGTTTGGATTTACAACAATTGTCAGGTGGTGAACAAGCTACATGCTGCATTTTGTTTTGTCTTGACTCTGCTATGTGTCCATGTAACAACAGAATGTCAGACATTTGTTCAGTTTGGATAGGAATATGTACAACTGATGAATCTAAGAAGTCATATTTTGTAGGCTTAGAAAATATTTTCTGTCAATATCCAAAGTCTGTAGAGAATTTATCTCATTCTGATTGTAGTTTTGGATAGCACAGGATTGAGTTTCCGGTCATACACCTAAAATACTGGTCTTAGAATTCTAGTCAGACTCCAAACAAGAAAGGTTCTCATTAGAAGAATTGTATGGAGTATGTAATAGGCAGGAGGTCTGCGTTAGGTCACTGAGACTTACATAGGATTCTGAGGAAGCCTTCATAGGACCCTGTGCCAGGTGCTAGATTTGGTAGTAGATAGGGTTACCATGAGGTAGACAGGCAAAGAATGGACCGTGATAACCCACTTAAAGGTCTGTGGAAGATTCCATGCTTTCTTTTTGCTGGATATACTATTTGAAGTGTAATAAAAATAAAATTATCTTTTAAAAATGCTACCTTATTTCATCTTTTGGTTAGAAACTCTCAAATCCATCAGTTCTGTTGTCTGGGTTAATAAGACCTTTTTCCCAGAAAAATAAGCCAAGTTTGATTCTTTATTTGTCTTGTCCCCATCTACCAAAAACTAACAGAAGTCTTACGGAGAAGGAGTTTCAATATGCAACAGAGTGAAGGGTCATGCCAAAGAGTGGATCATAGCAAATACTGCACCTAGATACAGATATTCCAATCATTATCAAAAGAAATTTAATTAGTTTCAAGATATGAAGGAGTGGAATTGATTTAATAGTGAATACACAAGCTAAGTGAAAGGGAGTTTTATAAACATGTCCTTGAAGCAACAGATAATCATAGTAGACAAGGACACAGAAACTCACACAGACAAACACACACACAGAGAGAAAATCACACACACACACACACACACACACACACAGAGAAAATCACACACACACACACACACACACACACACACACACAATGAGAGAGAGAAAGGAGAATGTCTGGTAGTTGGAAAGAGTGTGATGTGAACACAGAGTTATTTTTAAAAGACATGAGTAATAAAAGCATGTTTGTATGCTTATCAACATTGCTATTATTTTGATATAAGCAAAGTAAGATTCGATACCTGCTTAACCATTTTCAAGATTATTCCTGACAGTGAAAAATGGTGTCTGACCCCTCATTTTATTCTTCATTACATCAGATCATTTACATTTCGTTGCACCTCTTGAATTTCAGCTTCCCAAGATATATATTAGTGAAATTTTAATTAATAATTAAAATGTTGCATAATAAAAATATTTTTTAATGAAGAACAGGCCTTGAGATTCATTGAATCAGCTACTTGGATAGAAAAACCAAGCTCGTGCCTTCTCAAGTGTTATAATAAAATATTCTTCTTGAATAATCTGGTAGTAAAGATATTTTTTAAAGAATGGTGCACATATACTCTTATAAAATGGGACATGACTGGGAATAATGGAAAAATTAATGAAAAAAACTTAACATACGCATCAGCAGGAAAAGGATTTTAATGAGAGCTAGTGAATGATGTGATTATTCCTGGAATAAAGTTAAGAGATTCCATATTTTATACTCATTTGCAGTTTTGTAGGGTGAAGCCATCTACAGATAAACCTTAATGATGGCCAAGGAAGCAAGGCTTGCCTATTCTTATGTGGATGGAGACAAGCTGTTATCTAAACCTTGTTATACCTCTCATAGCAAGCTGTCAAAGCATCATGTCATTATTTGTTTGAAGAAAAAAAAAAAGAATGCGTTGTTAGATTACATTTTTTTTTTACTTTTACAATTTAAAGTATTTTATGTTATTCTTTGTATACCTGTGGGATGTATGTATACATGTGTCTGTGTGTGTGTATGTGTGTGTGCATGCACACATATATACATGTAGAATGCACGTTTGTGGAGTGTTTGATGTGTGTGTGTATGCACACTTACTTATATACGGCAGAGGTTAACGTGTGGAAATGTGTATATGTGTGTATGCACACACACTTGATTATACAGAGTAGGGGTAAATATAACATCAATATCTTTCTTACTCACCACTCTACTGCCTTCCTTTGTGAGGCAGGGTCCTTCAGAAACTAAGAGCTCACTGATACAGCTTCACTGAAAAGAAGTCCAAAGATTCTCCTATCTGCTTCTTTGGTGCTGAGATTACATGTGTATATCATGAAGTTTTTCATTTATGTGGGTGCTTGGGATCAAAATCAGATGCTTGTGCAGCAAGTATTTTACTGTCTGAGATACCTCCTGGAATCCTGTGATCTGCTCTATTCTATTTGCTTATGTGTAAGTCACATTTATTTACTTACTTATAAGTGGGAATGTGAGTAGAAGGTGCAGCAATCACAGATACGGCACACATAGAGATGTCGAGCGCAACATTTAGGAGTTTACGGTCTCATTCACCAAGTGGGGTGTAGGGATCAATATCAGGTTCTTAGGCTTGGTGGGGACCACTTTGTCCTTCTCAGCTGTCTTGCCACCCCTGGGTCCATTTGACAAAATAAGTTGAAAAACAAAAAAAAATCTCAATTTTTGAAAGTTATATTCTTACATTTGTCCAGGGGTTTATTTAAACTTAGATATGGACTGATCTCTAAAGAACATCCTCACCCTCATCATGAAGCCCCCAAGAAACCTCCTAGATGGTGCAGTAAAGCACAAGAGTAACATTTGGACTAGCAGACAGAAGAAGCCTCTGAGCTTCCTTGTCATGCCATAGATATTCTTTAAGCTTCCCTTGCTTGTTCAGAAACTCATTATGTCCTCTTTTCTTGATGATGATGGCGAGGTATAGTGGCATTGACTTCTGTTAATGGGAGTTCAGAAGCCTTGTTCACCAAACAGAAGAAGCACAACAACCTTCTTTATATTGCATAATGCATAATCGGATGCAAACACAGGGAAACATCACCTCAGAGACCTTTCTGCTCACTAATACTTAGTATAGCACTCAACTATTAATTTATATTATTCATCTTATATACATTTATATTTAAGTGTCACTTATTAGTGGGAACAAGTTCCATATATCAATATACACTAGTTCCTTGCTACTTTTAATTCCCCTCTTTATTTTTCATTATAAATTAATATATTCTAACTGGCATGCATTTTCGCTTTTACAGCTTTCTGGTGACAACCTTTCCACTTTTATCTCTAGTCCATCTCTCTTAAAGTTCTGGCTTATTCCTGGACCTGCACATACATATTATATATTTAATATGCTTATAATTCCAGAACAATAAGAGTTCATCAGTGTAGGAAGGCATGGTAATGGTAAGTGGCAGAAACGGTATCAGGAACAGGAAGCTGAGAGCTCACATCTTAACTGCAAACACACAGTATTGGTTGATAACTGTAAGTATGGAAAGGCTATGAACTCCCAAACCTGGTCCCCACCAATGTACTTTCTCTGGCAAGGATACTCCTGTCCATGAGCTTCTCAGACAACACATAAGTTTGGAATTAAGCATTCAAATACATGACCCTATAGAAGATATTTCTCATTAAATATATCTGCTTGTATGACAATTTTTCTTTTCCCCTTTGGATATAATTTTGATATACATTTGAGTATGTTATTTTTGCTATTGTTTCTGTAGAGTTTACATTAAATTTCTAATGGTTTTTTTTTTATTGAACCATCTAATTCTTACTAAATCTTAACACATCTACAGTAAAGAATCTATTACCATTTTATCCTGAATGTGCCAAATTCTGCATAGAGTGGAGAGTTTGATATTTTTTTAAATTTAAACCACTGACTAAATACTTCCTATTCACTAAACAGGAATGTTCCATTTGTTAAGAAATGAAATAAAAAGAAAAGTCAATCCATGTCTTGAATATAGATTACTGAAGAAGACCTTGACAGTTTCTTTGTCAATGAATCAGAATGTGTAGATTTCCTAGTAAAAATACCTTCATATCAATGTTAGGCTTCAGCAGCTGTATTTGTTGCTTTCCTACTACTATTATAACACACCATGATCAAAATCAAATTAAGGTAAAGAGTTTATTTTGACTTATAGTTCTAGAAAGATAGGAGTCCATCATTGAGGGAAGGTCATGATGGTAGGAGCAATAAACTGAAAGCTCATATTTTTAACTATAAGCACAGAGTAGACAATGATAACTGCCAGTGGAACAAGGTTATAAACTTCCCAAACCAGTCCACAGTAACGTACTTTCTCAAGCAAATTTGTACCTCTCTATTATCTCCTCTAGTGCTATAAACAACTGAGAAACAAGTGTTGAAATAAGTGAGCCTATGTAGAACATGTCTCATTCAAATTACCAAAAGAACCCTGTAAGTATTTCATTTTAATGAATAGATAGTAAAATAAAGATTGCTTCTAGTTACTAAGATAATTTTATGAATAAATGTAATATTTTTATACATTCACATGAACATAACTCCATAAAGTGTGTATAGGAGGCTGATAACCTTCCCCTAATGATTAACCTTTCCTCATCTCTCCTCTAAGAGGAGCAAGATGAAAATTGCACTATCTCACAATCCTAAGACTACTCTTTCCACTTCATTCTTGGTTAGCCTTTGTCCTTCGTGGAAGAACAATGACTATTTTCCATGTCAGTTAGGAATCTAACATGTGAAATTTCGTTTTCTGAAGTTCAAGTATATTGCTTGTCATATAAAAATACTGATATCAGTCAAGGGCTTATATTGTATGGTATTAAATCATTTTATAAAGTCTGGGGTCCAAGTGATGAATGTAAAATGGGAGTCAATCAATTATTCAGTTGTACAAATCTAAAAAGACGAAGCTCTAGGATTCATCAGACTTACATGTAATATATATATTTATATATATGGAATTTATATATAAAAACATTAGGTGCTTTAAAAATAATAGAAAATAATTTCAACTGTCCCTTTTTTAACTTCCTTTAAGAACAATCTAGGTATAACTTCATGTAAAAAATTTGATAAAGGCTGCTTAATAATTAAATTGAGTACCCAAATCAATTTTTGTTGTTTAAAAACTACTGCATGCGTGTCTCTATGTGTGTATGATGTGTGTGTGTTTCATGCACATATGCTTATTATGTATGAATATATTTAAGTGTGGGCACTCTTGTGCCACAGAGCCTCTCCTCCTACTTATTTGTAACACGATCTCTTGTTGTTTGCCTTTGTGTATATGAGGATAGCTATCTTGCAAGCTTCATCTATCTTTCTTACTTCAAGAGAGATTACTGCATTATAGACACAGCCGACCATACTCACTCTTATGTGTTACCTTACATAGAGTTTTTATTGTAATGTTAAAACACTATGACCAAAAATAACCTAGGAATAAAGAAGTTTATTTTATTTTATACTTCCAGGTCTATGACTCAAAAAAGTGAGGCTAAGAGTCCAGAATTTTAGGAATTTAGAAGCAGGAACTTATATAGAAGTCATACATGTGTGCTACTTATTGGTACCCCTTATGACTTGTTCGTTCTTTTTTTATACCACCTAGGATCACATACTAAGGGGTAGTACTACCTCTTATTGGATTAGCTCACCTATCTCAGTCAATAAAAATCTTCCACAGACTTGCCTACAGGCCAAATTGTTAGGAACATCAACGGAGATATCTTCTTCCAAAATGATCTAGCATTTTGTGTGTCAAATTAACATAAAAACTATCCATGACTTAGGGATTCGGCATATCTATTCTTGGGCTCTCATATTTACCCAGCATGCACTTTACCTATGGAGCCATGTTTTTCAGTTCTGGCTTTTACCACTTTTATAGGAATTTGTTTGTAGGAGGTAGGGCATTGAGAGAAGTATGAGATGTAGTACTTTATGATTATTCTATACATTTTTCCAATGAATAGATTTGTTTCTTATCTAGTCATCTAAAAGGCATTCTTTTACTCTGCTCAGATGGAAATCATAAGAAGGCAAGGGAAAGTTTTTCAGTGCTGGGCTGTTACACTTAGGTTTTTGGTCCTGGGTGGCAAAGATCCATATCCACATACCTGCTGTCCCAGACCACTTAATCACCCACCTCTGCTTAGGCCCCCAATACTGACTCAAATGCTTATATTAATTTCATGCTGTTTGGCCTATGACTTAGCCACATTGCTTTCTAGCTCCTTCATCTTAACTCAACCCATTTTCACCAATCTGTCTGCCATGTGGTCCATGGCTCATCTATGTTCCTTTCATGTTTCTTCTTGGGTAGCTGGTTCAGTCTGTCTCTGACTCTGTCCTTCTTTTCCTACCTATTCTGATTCCCCACCAAATTCTTTTATGGTGCTCACCAAGGGCCAAAACAGCTCCTTTATTTGAAGATTTATATTCACAGCATGCAGAAAGACATTCCCACATCACTGAGCAGTTTTAGATGTTGCTGCCCTTGTTATCTGTCAGCAATAATTGGTAGCAGCAAGCAGGCTGTTGTACTAGATGCAACATATATATAAATCTTTGGCATCAGATGATACAAAGTTTCTGATTGTATAAATTGGAATTTTTTAGTCATTAATTGTTGTTACTGTATAACTTATAAGATGGTGCAGCTTGTGGTATTTTTTTTTTTACTCCTCTGCAGCAGCCAATATCAGAAAGCTGGTATAGGAAAAGGAGTTTGGATACTTTGAACTTTAACCCACCTGGTGGTATAGTTCTTGGTCTGTGGCATTTGAAGCCCAGGGCATGACAAATATGACAATAATTTGAGACTAATTTGGGAATGAGAATCTCAAGTTTTTTTTTTTTCACCTTCATATCCTACATCAGATAGACCAGAAGTTGCTCAGGTTATATTCATCTTTAGCTCTGTACCATTCTGCCTTCTAGCCTACTCTATAATTTGCAAAAGGCACCTTGTAAGAAAGCAAAAGGCACCTTGGGAAAGACCTGGCTGTAAATCTTGCAATCTTCACTGCTTCAAGGCTCTCCACATAACCAGTCTCTCACCAATAGAAAAGCACTCTGTTGTGGTTCTTAATTCTTGTTGTATAATAGATATATCAACTACTTTTGTTCTTCTGCCCCACTTTCCACACACACACACACACATACACACACACACACACACACACACACACACACACACACACACTTAATGACATGTTAAAAAAGATTATATCTTTGTATGCCTTTGATCTTCCACCTCCCCAATTATTTCCCTTCTTCCAAATTTCCATGTTCCCACATTTATCAAATGTATAACACATATTATAAAGCCTTAAAAATGACATCCTCATTTTCTCATGGGCTCAACCTCTTTTAATTTCTCTCAAAAAAAGAGAGCTGCATCTTTTTCACATTACCAGTTTAACCTATGAAATTAATGGAACCAAAGAAAAGACCATTTAAGAAAAGTCCTTGATGAGATCTGATGTTTCAACATCAGTAGGGTACCAGAGGTGAGCGACTCCCAAAACAGGTACCAGAACAAGTGCTTGTAGTACCTAATCACTAAAATAAAGAGTGATTTAAGAGTATTTTAATGGTGTTTGTGACTTGTACACTGGCCCAGCAGAAATGAATCTTCTTCAGCTGACTTACACTCATCATATTATATTTCTCCTCCTTTTCCTCCACTTCTTCTTTCTCCTTCTTTCTTTTTCCATTTCCACACCTTCTTTCTTCCTCCTCAACTTCTTCCTCAATAAACATTCATTCTGTTTTCACTCTTTCAGCTATTCTTTTTTTTTTCAATACAGGATATAGCTATATGTCGTAAAGTAGCCTTGAGCTTGGAGTCCTACTTCACTTGCTGGAACTGTGCCCACCCACCCATCCTCTACTGAGGTAATCTCATCTTCCCATTTACTACTATAACGTAGTAGTGCAAATAGGACCATACATAAAGATAACGCAAATAAGTATTTTACCCCTCAGTCCTAAAATGTAATTTGTTCCTGTGTGTGTGTGTGTGTGTGTGTGTGTTTGTGTGCACTTATGTGTGTATTTTCTTGGTTTATGTGTGTTTGTTTTGTGTGTGTTTTTGATAGTATTTAAGTAATTGTGAGTGTATTTGAATATTTGTTGGGATGTTGGCTTGGTAATTTGGGGGAGGGGTGTGGTTTTGTATGTATAAACTAAAGACATTGTTTTCTTCAACTTGTTTAAAATTTTAAACCAGTTCTCTAGTTCTAATTTTCTAAGTCAGATTAAACAACAGTCTCAGATTATTGATGTGTTCTCTTCTAATATGTTGTATCACTGCTGTGTCCATTTGTTATTCTCAATTTCTTTTCTTAAATTATGCAATTAATTATTACTCTGCATGGGATATATGAAGGAGAGAAATAAACACTTTTGCTGATATTAGCAGCAACAGAATTCTCTTTTTCTACTCTTTTAAGTACTATTAATCTTGTTCTTTAATGTTTTAACCAAAAATACAAAAAAATAAACTGTGCTTATACTAAATATTTGCAACTAGATAAATTAGAATTTGTTTCCATGAAAGTAAGTACTGAGCTAGCCCATGTCCTCCCTCTTGTATATATATAAACAAAACACTTATGCTTGTAAGATATCTTCAGGATACAGGAGAAATGGTTACATATTTAATGCAGAAGAAAGTTTGTTTTGAAATAGCATTACTACTTCCCAATGCTTGGGAACATGTAGGATAAATAGGCTGCAAGTAGATATTATGAACTGCCATAATGTACAAGTCAGTAGTTTCACCACGCAAGGCCATTGTCTGTATTTTTGGACTAACTGTTCACAAGGAAATATAATTCACATAGGCAATCTCTGCAATCATGAAGAGCCCTCTTTATGGCAGGAAGCCAAAATTACATTTTCTAGATAATGTAGAAGCATTTTTCTCTCTGTTCAAATTTTAATGAAACAATTCAGAGAAAAAGTATCATCTTATATCAAAAATTGTTTTCACTAAAAACATAATAAATCCAAGCCTCCAGGCACAGTCCTGTCTTCTCTAGGTTTTTCTACTGACTAGAGTGAACCAATGGAATCTTCACTCTGTCATGGGCCAGGAGTCCAAGATTAGTTTAATGTTCACTAGGCACTGAGGAATACGCTGTTCGTGAAATCTTATAATAATATGATTTCATAATTATTGGTGCACATATTCTTTTCTTGAAAATTGTCCTATTCAGTTTTATTAAAACTTATGAAATTAAGGTAACACATATTCATATGATGTTAATGTTTTTTTCTAATCATTTGAATGCGTACTTTTGTTTCTGTAAAATTACCAACAATGTATGTGTGCTCTGGGGAATATGTATTTCATTGACTTACCATTATTTTCTAAACAGTTATTAATACATAATTTAACTATTAGTTGATGCATAAATTAATTTTCCAAGTCATTATAAATTTAGTTATAATTTAAAAAATTAAAGCCTTAACATAGCTTAGAACTGAAAAGGATATATATCACTGCACAGATGAGGGATATAAATTCCACAGAGCATTTTCAAGGAGGCTTTGGTGGCTACCAAGACGTGGTACATTTAGTACCATCTCAATACCTTTCTGATTTTTACTTTTTAGAGCAACTCTTCATTCACATTTTACTATTTTTACTTTAAATTTTACATTCTGAGTAAAGCTTTCCCTCTCACCCCCTTCTTTTATTCACCCTCCCTTAGACACACATCCTCCATCTCTGTTCAGAAAGGGGCAGGGTTCCCAGGGGTGCCAACAAAGTAAGTCATATCAAGTTGAGGTAGGTGATTTAATTTTTTGGTGTTGGTAGTGTTGGTGATGGTGGTGTATATGTTTGGATGTAGTATATGTACATATAGAAGACTAAGAAGGACAAATAAAAATGTCTGGTATCCTGTCTTGAAAGGTGTGGAGCCAGGCTGGTGTCCTTCAAGCCCATGGTATTGATTTTCCTCCCCAAATGGTGGATTTACAGGCAGGGATTGCCTCATTTGACCTTTTAACAGCTTCTAAGGATCTGATTTCAGATGCTCCCGGTTGTGTGTCAAGCACTCTCATCCATTGCACCATTACAACAAGTCTGATACTCCTTATGAATATAGCACAGCAAAGTAAATAACATAAAGCAAACCAACAAATGACTACTTGTGAAGTAATTTTGTTACAATTCAAGTACCCCATTTTAGATATATCATTTTTCCATATCAATGATTCTTATTTTCTTGATTAAAAGTACTTTTTTGTGAATAACTTAAAACCTTATATCCTAATTATTTATTATTTGTACATTTGCATATATTGTCTGTCATTATAATTACATTGTTACTTGATTTTAATATATTAAATTTAACAATGCTCATTAAGATCTCTACTGGCATCGTATTTCTTACCCCAGTGATAAATAGACTGGATATGACCATGTGCCAGTATCTTCTGAGGACTCTTACCAAATCTAGCCTTTACTTTAGAACTATTCATATCTGATCTATCAACTAAACTGAGTTAATTCTGAATTGCAATTTACTTGTAAAGTTATCTGGAGTGTGGGAGTATAAACAGTTATTTATTCAGTATGTTTCTTTAATTGATTTTGTTTGCTAAACTATCTTGTCAGTCCCACAAATATTTTTGTAAGTATATTTCTATCATGTACACAAAACAATTTATATTTAGTGTTGTTGCCTTTATATAGCAAGTAGATTTTAATTATGCTTTTATCAACAAGAATACTCAAATTTCACTGGTTTTCAAAAGTGTCATAAAACAATGACTTGATACCAATTGTGTGTGTCCTTGTCTGCCAATATCTGTCTATTAGTAGAATGCAATTCTATAATTCTATATTCAAGACCAATACTAGCTGTTTGAAAAGCTAAGCCCATGTATAAAGTGACAAGTATAGGTCACTTTGAATTTGCTAAAAAAGAAATCTGTAATTTTCCATTATTTTGAATGATCCTTCATCTTCTTCATGTAAATATTATATATATCTAATTTCAGAGTCACACTTAAGGTCTAATATATACACCCACACTTGTGTGTGTTTGTGTGTGTGTGTGTGTGTGTATAAATCTGTGAGAAATCTATGACCCTAAACCAAGCTAGTGGGAACTCATGAACTTTAGACTGACAGCTGTACAGCTTTCATGGGACCAGACTATACTCTCTGGGAGACAGTTGTGTAGCTTGGTTTGTTTAAATAGTCCCTAACAGTAGGCTTAGGATCTATTCCTGGCATATGAGCTGGCTTTGTAGGAGCCCATTACATATGGAGAGACAACATACACAGTCTTGATGCAAGATAGATGAGCTTGGGCCTGCCTAATCTGAATTTACCAGAATTTACCGAGTGACTGGGGAAGGCCTAACATTTTTGGAAGAGGCAATGAGGGGTGGGGAGCGAGGAAAGCCTGGGGAGGGCAGGAGAAAGAATGAAAGGGGGATCTGTGGTTGGTATGTAAAATGAACAAAAAACTCTTAAATGAAAATCATAAAAATATCTATAGCCAATATGTGTTAGAATTCATTAAGTATTTCTCTTTTGAGTTTGATATATTACACCCATTGTCATCTCTAGTTTTACTTATTTTTCCTGAAAATGACATAATTCTCTTACCCTTTGTGGAGAAATAAATCTTCATTGTGTGAATGTGATAAAATTTTTTCCCTTTCCATTACATCTATCAACGAATACTTAGACACTATAGACTAACACTGATTTCATAAACTGGGTGACTAAGTAGTAAGCAACTGTCGTTAGTTTCATCCAAGAGAGATAGATGCACACACTACCCATTGCCACACAAGAGTTTATTCAGGTGAGTCGCTGAGAGAGAGAAAGGGGAAGGGAGGGGAAGAGAGAAGAGGGGGAGGAGAAAGAGTTTCATGTGGCAGGAAGCTCCATTTAAGAGAGCAGGTGGGCACAGATTTACATAGCCAAGCCTAGGAGCCAGAGTCATGTTGGATCTACTGTGTGGGGACTATGTGCAAGAAATATTTATTTCCGCCTACACCATGTTGCATTTACCATGTGGCTGGTATGTGCCATGAATCCTTAAATTTCACCCTTTTTGATTATTATAAAAAAAGAAAGCCGAGTTTAGGTAAGGGGCACAGGGGAAAATGAAACAGCGTTGATGGATCACTTAAGGTTCCTTTAAGCTGCCTTATGGAAGAAGAACTTTATTTCTGGTGGTCGATCTTACAGTCCAGGTGAGTTTAAGGCGTGGGATGATGGACTATAATTTTCTGGAACTCAACGGGGAGGGGGGAACTGAGTTAGTAAGGCAACCTTGAGAAGTGACACAGAGAGAGAGAGAGTCCTCTGCTATTACATGATCTGAAGGTCAGATTAAGGGGATAGGGAAAAGAGGGAAGAGAAAGAAGGTTTGGAACTGAGGCATATAAATGCTGTAAATAAACCTTAGAGTAGCTGATTAGTGTTTCTTCCTTCTAGGGAAATCCAACTGCACAATAAAGTTTATGGATCTTTGCTAGGTCTGGGGATGGGAAGATCTTAAAAAGTCTCCTGTTTTTGTTGACCTGTTGCTGAGGTTAAACTGGCTTTTGGTTCCTTTCCTTTGGTCCTGGGGGTATGGGGAAAATGTCTGTTTTACCTGTATTGGATCTAAGAATTAAGAGTGAGCAAGTTATATGACAGCCATATGCCAATCAGCATAACATTAATATAAGTGACTGTGTGTTTCTGTGGGACTGCTGGACTGTAGGTCTGTGGGTCTGGACCACAGGTGAAATAGGCCAGAAATGTAGTACTGCAAATGGTGGCCCAACATGGTGCATATATACCCACATAAAGCTTTAGAAAGTATAAAAAAGGTTCTAAAGCACAAAAATGGAGCTAAAAGCAGCTTCTGATTGTGTCTCTCATGGGAACTTTGGTTCAGGGATGCCCTGCTGTGTTGTGTGGGTTTGAATTACAAAATGGCAGGCTTTCAGATTGCAGCCTTGGCTGAAATAGGGTCAGTTCCTGAAGTCTCACAGCAGCCTAGATGTAAGCAATAAGCTGAATAAAATTAATTTAAACTTTCTGTGTATATAGACAAAAAGAAAACATAGTCAAAGACTGCTTCTTAGAAGCAGTGTTTTTTTAGATCAGCTATGTTTTCTGGAGGCAAGCAGAGGCTTGAATTTTTTAAGAGAGGCTTTCTGACTCAGTGTCAGTGGCAAAACAGTTAAGAGTCTTTTAAGAGGCCCTTCTGCCAAATAATTAACTGGGGTTCATGAGCAGCAGATGACAGTTCTTTACTTAGTGATTATATGGCCCCTAAAATTCCCCAGAGTGGTAATTATGGGTCCTAGTAGTACCTCTGCTAAAAAAGCTAAATCCTATGAAGCTAGACTAGGAGCTGGGTGGAGACAGCCAGCCACCCTAGTGAAGCTTTAAATTCTTAGTCATACATTGCTAGATTAAAGGTGTGGTCAGAAACAGAAATAGAGGGAGCTGGGTAGAGTCAGCTACCCTAGCCAAGCAAAAGCATGATCAGATACAGAAAAAGGTAAGAAATAAGAGATATATCGTAAAGACCAATTTAAAAAAGCAAAAACAAAAACTTCTAAATGGTTTGGAGTGTGTTTAAAAATATATGTAGGCTTAAAAGAGGAAAGAATAAAATGATAAAGTCCTTAAATAAGAAATGCAAAGATGGAAATTACAAAGAATATCTGGATACTGTATATCATTGTCTCGTCTTTAAGTTTTTTTTTTTTTTTTAATAAAATGTAGTAGTTAAAGCTTCTTGAAGACATTTGATTATAAATGCTGCTGTATTAAACCAACCTATATATTTTGTAAATGAGTTCACATTAAAAGTGCAGTTAAAAGATATGATTCTTTGGAGAAGAGGTTTTATGTTTATTTCCACAGAAAATGAGAGGCTGTAGATTTATTCCTGGTTAAAGAAAATAAGGTTTGATCAAGGAAAACCCCCTGAAAAGCTTTCAATGAAAACAGATGGCCCAGATGATTCAGCATTTCAGAATACCTCTGCTGTAGATCCTCTTAGCTCTGCATTCAAAACAACTTCAAGGAGACTGGCTGAGATAACCGAGTTTTACAGACTACTCCACTAAAGACTTGTTCACAATCCTAAATTATTCTTTGGGTCCCCTTGGAGTTGCCAGTGCCCACATTCAGCGGGAAGTAGCTAGAGAACTATGCCTACATTCTCAAATCATGGATAATGGATGTTTGTGCTTGTTTAGAGAATTGGTTATAAGCTTTTGTAGATAATGAAAAAGAGATATTAGTTTTGGAATTCTTGTTTTAAAAAGGAAAAAGGGCATGTGTTTTGGGAATATTTCTGGTATGTTGTTAATATTTGTCCCTTCTGCTTGTTTAATAAAAGGCTGATTGGCCAGAGTCAGATATGAAGTGTGGGTTTGGCTACCAGTCTAGGAAAACTCTGGGAATAGGAAGAGCAGCAGAGGTACCATGGAAATACCAGATAAGACTTCTGGAGAAACAAAAGAAAGAATCTGAAATTCTCCTCTGATTAAAGGTACCAAGCTGCATGACTAAAGAAGATAAGGATCTTTGGTTAGTTTAATAATTAAGAGTTAGCAAGTTATATGACAACGATAGGCCAATAAGTATAAAATTAATATAAGTGTCTGTGTGTTTCTATGGAATGCAAGACTGTGGGTCTGTGTGTCTGGACCACAGGTCAGACAGTCCAGAAACTTAATGTTACAGAATATTGTTTAATAATGCAAAGACATATTGCACCTTTTATATTGAATTTGTTTAATTCTGTGAAGTTGTGTTACTTTACCTGTCTAAAACATCTGATTGGTCTCGTGAAAAGCTTAAGGATTAATGAAGAAATGGATGTAGGAGAAATTACAGGCAGGGCATGCATGAAGAATAAGTAGAAGGGGAAAGTATGAAAAAAGAAGGAAGGTCAATGAATGAAAAGAAAAGCATCAAGAGAAGAAGAAGAGGAGGAAGCTGGAGGCCAAGCAGCCAGACAGAAGGCCAGTCATAGAAAACAATGAAAATAAGATATACAGAAGAAAAGAAAAAATCTCAAAAGCAAAAGTGAGATAGGATAATTTAAGAAAAAGTAGCAAAAATTAGCCAATATAAGGCCAGGCATTCTTAAATAAGAATAAGACTCTGTGTATTTATTGGGGAGCTGGGTGGTGAGACCCTAAAAGAACAAAGAGTAAAGACAATAAAATGACAACAAAATAGCATAGTAAGATGTTTCCTATTAAACCCTAGTTCTGACATCGATAAAACGGGAAAGTCATACTGAAAACCAATTTAGCAGGATGCTAATTCCCATGCTGTCCTTGCAAGGGGGTAATTTTCTTTTCTGCTCAGGGAAATGTTTTAAAAGTTAATGGAAATTACATCCTAAACACACCCTTTTTATTTCCCTACTGAGTTAGAAAGCTATGAAGGAAGAAAATTAAAAATAAAAAAGAAAGAAAAGCAAATACTAATTGGCCTCCTAGTGCCAAAGATCATCAGTAGGTTTATTCATGAACAAATTAATAACATGTACACTGCTTGTATTGTCTGCTGTTATAACCAAGAAACTTACACATTCACATGTTAACATTTTTATTTAGGGTTCTAAGATAGAAAGAAATTTGATGTTTTCACATTTTAATTGATTTGTTTATATTTATTTATTTACTTACTTAAATGTGTACCAATTAATACTGTGCATTTGTGTGTGGACATTGTTACTTGAAACAACTTGTTTACAGTCTCTTTTTATGTGACCTTGCCTTCCACAGTTGTAATGTGTGATATTTTAATTTTTCTTTAAACCTCTAGAGATAACCCTCTACACCCAAATATCATCATAATTATATGACTCTGTATTAATTGCATCATGAATCCAATATTCCAAAGGTGCTGCACTTGCCTTTAATGGCCTACATATCCTTTAATGTTGTAATTTAGTGTGTTCAAAAGCCAAATATTCATTTATTATTTACCTAGCTTCTGAATCTGGTACCATTCTCTTTATCACTGCAGTTAATCTTAGTAAAAGTTTCTTTTGATCCTTTAATCACATTTTTAAAGGATTCAATTTCTGTTCTATTTTTCAATTCTATCTCATGCATTCAAGGTTTTTAGTTGGCATATATCTTATGTGTGAACATTATATAACAATTGCCTTCCTATTTTAGCATGATCTCCCTCCCCAATAAGTTAGTCTTGGGAGATTTCTATGGCTTTATCTCTGCTTTTTGTTCTATTGTTTTAGCCCCATCCTTCCACAATGTCTTTCACTGTAAATGCAGCTTGGCCTCCAAAACAGCCACAACCATATATGACCAGTCTTTGGATAATTTGGTGACAGGTTAACTAAAATTTTTCACTTGTTTTACAAATTGTGAGTGTATCATAAACAATTATTGCTTCCTTGAATCTCCTTAAATCTACCATTTGTACTGGAATCTAATCAGTTCCTTCATTGTTTCTGTTATTTTACAATTCCTTTATGGTTACTAGAAACACTAATGTTGGCTGTTTTCAAGTCTTAGGCTGGATTTTTTGTTGTTGATTTGTTTTTCTGTTTGGGATTTTTTTGTAATCTTATAAGACAATGAATGTTATTATTGGTTTGCAAATTACTCTGCCTGTGTTTGAATATCTATGTATTCTCTTTTACCAAGTTTTTCCAAGACTTTTATGTTGGCACTCATATTAACTGACTTTTTAAATGATAAACAAAATAATCAAACAAATAATATTTATAATGGTCATTATGATTGTCCAATTTATATTATTTATCTTCTTCAATGGTTTCAAATCATCTAGAGTAATATCAAGAAAAACAAATCACTTTCCATCATACTACTCTTTCCCATTTTTAAAGAGGGAAAAATAAAATCTCTCTGCTTTAAACATATTCCCTTTTTGACAAATCCCATTTACTCACCAAACATGTAGTCAGTGATAATTCAGATGGCTGTAAAGAAGGGCAGCTACCTAGTGTGATAGCAGCACAAGGAATGGGTCCAGAAAGAAAAATAAAGAACACCACGAGAGGGAAGACACTGTCTGAAACACTTACCTGAATGAATATGGAGAAGAAACACTATTATGGGTTCTACCCAAGGCTAAAGGCTAACTTTGAACAGAAAACCTAGCTATATGATAATGACTATGGATGTGTCCATTATCTTTACCAGAGCTGAGACTATAGGTGCACACTGCCATCATTTTATTTATTTATTTATTTTTGACAGAGACTCCAGGAATCAAGCCCAGGTCTTCCTGTTTGAGCAGAAAACATTTTCTAACTGACCCAACTCCTAAATCCAAACCCAAAATTGTTAGAAATTTACAAAATTCAGATGACTTAACCTCACATATGTTGGTACTCTGTGGACTCTCACTCAAACTGGTCTGAGGAAAGCAGCAGAAATGCACAAGTCAGCGTATTCACAGCATACATCTGCAGAAATGTTTGTATCAGCATAATGTTCTGAAGTAGCTTTAAACATATTTAATCTTGAGTCTTGTCAGAGTGAGAAGACTCCAAGCAGGGTTGGGACTCAGGAGGTGTAGTGTTAAGTCATATTTTGGGGATGTTAAAGCCTAGTTTCATTTTTTTAGTCTCTCTCATCATTCACGTCTTAAGATAGTGGCTCTCATCATGGCAGCCAACATGGATGTTCTTTTTCCAGTTTAACTTGCCCCGCCCAAGTGGTCTCTATTAATAATGAAAAGAATTCACTGTGGAATTTCCAATGTCAGGCTTTAGTCTAAAAATGCATTTTGAACTGTACTTGCAAATATGATTGTTACATTCTGATTTCACTATTCTATGACAAAACAATCACTATTTCTACTTGTTTTAAGGCTCCTGTGTTAGACTTCAGTTGCACCAAACATACATGTGATTACTGTACTTTATATTTGTCTATTTGCTGAGGTAACTCAATTAGTTGGGTGTCTTTACAGCTCCCTGTTGATTCATTTTTTTCTCTCTAGATGATTCCAGATATCAATTTAAAATTTTTCCATGTCCTAGGTTACATTTGCTTTAGTGCAGCTATGATGAATGTACGTCCCATTGTTTGTTACCTAAAGTGTAACTGTTCTGACAGGAATAAAGCTATTTGTAAGAAGAGATGTTTATACCTTCATTTGGTCATCAGACTATGGAAGTAATAGACCCCAAGAAACTAGAACTTGCTAAGAAATATCCTGCTGTATTAAGAAAAAATGATTTGGGCTCTGGTGCCAGTCAGAATGGAGCTTGTTCATGGAAAGGTGACTTCACACCATTATGACACATTGTCCTACTCTTGAAGAGGAGAATGGAGTCACATTTGATGAGAGTTATGAAGTTTTAAATGGGTTCTGCACATATGTAAACCTTATCCTCATTCTAAGACCTAAAAGAAATACAAGGTTATTGAGCTGTGTAAAGATGTAGCATTGGTCAATGTTCTCCAGGCAACCATAACAAGGGGAATGTGTGAAGCTACAAGTGCTATTTTCATGCAGAGAGCTGACTGATTTTCTCATTATTTTTTTGCAGAGTATTTTATGTGGATGAAAAAAAGGATGAAAAATAAATATAAATTCATTATATACAGAGTCAGTCAGAATTCACTGCTTCCAAACACAGTAGCTACCATTATTTTTATAGACAGCGTGACAAATGAAATAAATAACCATGATTTCCTATACCTGTGTGTGATATATATGAGTTATTAAAGAAATAAATATCCCTAAGATAGGCTTGCTTTCTTAGCTTGTGCATTTTTTCTTTTTTCCTATTATGTGTATGTATACATAGGTGGTGTGTGTGTGTGTTTGTGTATGTGTATAGTGTGTATATATGCACTATGCAGATGTACACAACTGTGAGCTTATTTAGAAGTTGAAAAATACATTATATGTTCTACTCTCTTACTCTCTATCGTTTGGCTATGAGATGAGCTCTTTCACAGAACCTGGATCCAGGTTGGCAGCCAAGAAGCCTGAGTAAGCCCCTTGTCTCCACTTCCTCATTTCTAAGGTCACAGGCTTGTGTACAGTTGCACTGACTTGTAATATGGGTTGGGTGCTTGGATTCAAAGAGTACAGAAAGTCCTCCTGCCCACTAAATCCTCTTCTTAATTTTATGTCTGTTCTTTCCTAGACATTTATCTTACCAATTCCCAATTGCCAAAGTCAAAAGGAAAGGAGAGATGAGAAGACAGAGGAAAATACTTCCGTAATGTCAATTACTCATAGAAATGAAGTATTAGCCTTAAATCTCCTTTGAACACCATCCAAGCATTATTATTTTTAATTCATAAATTTTTAAAATTATGTGTGTATATACTCACACAAGAAGACATTAGCATGTATTTGAACCTTTGAGTGAAGGTACAATATATATTGAGAGTCATTAGATTTCTCAACAGCTTTAGTAACAAGTGATTGTAAGCAAGCTCTGTAAGAGCAGTCAGTGCTCTTAATGTCGAAGCTATCTTTCAAACCATAAAACATTATTGAAGAGACATCAAAGTCTTAGAAGTATATATATAATATCTATATATATATATGGATGGAACACTCAGTGGGTCTCCTTTCTCTACTTTTCTGACAGACATCCTATAATTCATCTTTACATTGGTTAGGGTGTGAGGGGAAGAGGCAGAACACTACTCTCTGAAAGAATGAGACTCAGTATCCTAAGGGTAATTTTATCATTGTTTTTAAAGGCAAGGTTTGTATGAATTTGCCTTTGCTCAAGCTAGATTAACTGAAAATATAAAGCAAAGATTTACAAGATGTCTCAATCAGAATGATGCTACTATTGCTCAAAACCTACTTTTAATGTAATTCCAAGTCATTAGAATCAGAGCAATTGCAGGCAGGAGAGATGGTTCAGTTGGTGCCACAAGGAACTGAGTTTGATTTTCATCACTCACCTAAAATAGCTGGGTATTATCTTTTTATAACAGTATCAAAAAGGTAGAGACAGACAGAGCCCTGCCTGAGGATTGTTTGAAAGTTAATGTATCAGACTTGGAGAATTCTAGCCCATGAGACCCTGTTTCAAAAATCAAGGTGGATGACATCTTGTAGAACAACATTTACATTTTGCCCTTGGCTTTAAAAATCTATACATACCTACTCACACATACAAAGATAGGAACACATACATACTCACATACAAACAAATATCTGATATACTATAATTTAATTTAATTATATTATATTTAATTTAATTATATTATATACTCTATGAGGGAAGTACATGAGCCATGGAACATATTTGATCATCAAAGGACAAATTTGTGGAATATGCTTAATTTCTTCATTCTAAATTTACATGTGTAACCCCCTGAAGGGATTAAATGCAGATAATCAGGATTTCATAGCAAGTGTTTTTATATCCATCAAACAATTTCACAATCCAATTTGAGTTATTTCAAATGGACATGAGGCAATGCAAAAACAGGTATGGACCATGTTCTTCTAGAGAGCTATAGTAGTGTTCTTCTTTGAAACTTTTAAAATAATAAAATTGTAAAACTAGTTGTAGAGTCCTTGCCTGTCATCACCACTGTCAAAGTCATTCTAACACAGTCCTTCCTACTTAAACTTCAGCTCTGTTTTGGATTTTACATGTCAAGGAACTCTCCATGGCTCTATCTGAAGATCTCTGTGTTTTATTGCCTGTCCCACCAATAACATAGCTTATGAATCACTTGTCTTTTAGAAGATGTTTTCATTTACGGTGATAGAGCAGGGTGTCTGAGATTATATTTATATACAGAGCATCTGCTGCTTTAAAATAATCACCTGGAGATCCTTCTAGTGGATCTATCATATGTAACTCCATGTTTTAAAAGAAAATTGTTATTTATGCTGCTAGGTATTGAAGGTATTACGGGTATAAGGGGATTCAACAACTTAATCTGAAAACAAAACTCATATCCATCAGACTCCATACTTCATAAATTTGATAGTTATCTGTTGAATTTATACAATAAACACTACTTTAAAAGCAAACATTTATATATACACACATATATACATATATATGTGTATCATGTTTGAAAATATTCATTGAAAAAGTGAAACATTGGCTTAGAAAATGTTGTGGTTAAACCCTTATTTCAAATGGATAGAACACTTCTATCAAGCATCATGGGAAAATAACCATTCTGCATCCTTAAATTGAAGATTCAAAGTATACTAAAAAATTAATTCAAAATTATTTTTCCCAATATTGCTTGCTGTGTAAGGAATTTCTGTGACTGAGAATGATAATAAATTGAATCATGAGTCATCAAACATTACATGTGGGATTTGGACAGTTTTGCAAAAATCTGTGAAAAATATATTTGTTAACAATGTTCCCAGGTGTTTCAAGTTTTAGAGGATTCAACCATGGTTAAGAGTCTTACCAGTCTCCAATTGTTTCTATAAACTTCTATACAGACTTTATACTTTGGTAGTTCAGTTTAATCTAATTAGGATAGGCACTTCTTGCCTATAATCTCAGCCTTGGAAAGCTCAAGGCAACAACATCAAAATTTTAAAGCCAGTCTGGCATTACAAGCAACTTTAAGGTTAAGTTTACCTACATAGAAAGATCCTATCTCATAATAATTAAGGTTTATGAACATAGCTCAGTGGTGGAGGGCTTGTCTAAAACTTAAAAGACCCCACATTTTTGAGTACCATGCCCCTCAGGTATATAATGTTGGGGTATATAATGAAGCAGAGAAACTGCAGAGGCAGACTTATTGAGCACAGGACCACCCATAAGACTGTACTGAAAGAGAGCTCCTTTATTGGAGTAACTGTGCTGGCTATTATAGTTTGGATCAGTGGGAGAAAAGGATAAATAAACGAGGGAATGCACCTAATTGGGAATACACTTAATTTGCATATGGCAAAGGAATTGAGGTCTGGCCAATATTAATAACACCTCAATTCAATTACCAGAGCAGGGAGTGAGAATAATGATAGATAAATGAATAGATATATAGAAGTGAGATTTCACAAAGTAAACAGGTGGTAGATAAAAAAATTAATTTTATAACTCTTAGTTTTATTCTACTTTGGACAACCTCCATAAATATATAGAACTATTTTGTTAATATTATTTATTATAACATTAAATTTAAGAAACCTAAATAATATATGTATAGCAATTAAAACAATATATTTGAAGTATTGTCTTGGCATTGAGATATTTCCAAATTACTTTTAACAACATAAAGACATTTAGGTGCAGTGTGTAAGACAAATATAGAATAACATTTAATCATAGGTATACATAAGTGGGCGTGTATACCAAGAAGAGTATTTTAAAATTATGTATACATAAAATGCAATAAAAGGTAATTCATTCTTATGATTTTTAAATTGAAATATTTTTCTGTTTATTTTCAGTATCAAGTTTTATTAGATATTTATTTACTCTCTCCTCTACCTATCTGTATGTATGTGTGTGTGTGTGTGTGTGTGTGTGCGCGCGCGCGCATGCGTACATGCATGGGTACAATAGAGTGCATGCAGAAGTCAGAGGAAAACTGGCAGGAGACAGTACTGTCAGTCCTGAAGATCATCTCAGATCATCAAGATTGATAGCAGGGGCTTTTATTTTCTAAGCCTTAGTGACAGAAGTTTAGTATCTATTGTTTAAACTGAAATATGTTATTTGCAGAGTATGACAGAAAAATCTTATTTACTTCTACTTTCTCTAGTCTTCTGAACACAGCATTTTATTCATATATTCAAATTTCAATAACAGGAGAAATCATTTGTTAAAAAATTACATAGTAGGAAAATGGGAATAACAGAGGTAACAAGTCATGCTCTACAGTGCCTCGCATCTAATCCAAGGCTGTCTGCAAAATTCAAGGGCTCTTTTACAATAGAAACACACACACACACACACACACACACACACACACACACACACACTTTAAAATTAATGTTTCATGGGCTGTGAAACTTCCTTTCACAACGTGTAATTGCAATGTTGCTAGCACACCCATCTGAGAAAATTAATTTCGGAAGGTTATATACACATATTTAATGGGAAATGAGTAAAATAAGTAATATAACAACATTGCAAGGGTTTAATAAGTAAAGTAGTAGGTTTCCTCTCAGCTTCACTTAAAATGCAAAAGTAAACAGAATATACATTTTTGTTTCTCTTTTTCCCTCCCTCACTCCCTCATAATATAAAGTTTCTGGCCCAGCCTTTATAGTCTAGCCCTAAAGTTTAGACATGCTCATGGTTTCATTGCCACTTTACCACAAATAATCACATGAAGGCTTACATTAATTTTATGATGATTGGCCTATGGCTCAGTCATATAACTTGATAACTATTAACTCTTAAACTAACCCATGATTCTTATCTTGTTTAGCAATGCAGCTTGGTACCTTTCTCAGAGGAGTATTTTGACTTCTTTCTTCTGGAACTGCTGTTACCTCTCCCTGATGGTGTCTTGCCCTACTCTTCCTATTCCCAGAATTATCTTGGCATCCCCACCCACATTTCCTGTCTGCCTTCTGGCCAAACATAATTTTATGGAACCAGTAGAAGGGACAAATACTTACAATGCTTTCTCTCTCTCTCTCTCTCTCTCTCTCTCTCTCTCTCTCTCTCTCTCTGTGTGTGTGTGTATGTGTGTTTGTGTAATGTATGTGGTCATGATATTTGTGTTGGAGGAGGGTTGCTGGTTGGCAAGCCCTGGATCCACACAGATCCCCCTGCTTCCTGTTTCCTTCCAACTTTTGTTAATAAAATATGTGGCTCTATTTTATTGTTGTTTCTCAGGAAGAAAATCAGGCTCTTATGTACATTGCTAATTGAGCTATATCCCCAACTTTTGGACACATTTTTAAATGCTAATCCTCCAAATAAATGCTCAAGCAGACAATTAACATATAATATATAAATCAATTCCAGCTTCCTCCTACTACCTACAGTCTATAGCCTTCTTCTTGCAATGTTTCAGTTTTAGTGATTCATCAGTTAATCAGAAGATAAGAAATATTTTTATTATATTTTTCAGCAAACCCATGAGCTCATGATCACATTTCTAATAACTTCATAGTTTTGACATACATTTTATACAAATGTTTCCATTCTAAGCTGAAATTATCACTATTGTTTCTGTTAAGCAAATATTGGGTAGAAGCATAATTGATTGATTAAGTGCTAGTAATTTACTTTAGTAATTTAGTATTTTTTCAGATATAGTTGTTCTTAGATTAAGTTTAATATAATGAAATTGCCGATTGAACTATATTATTTATTTATGACAAATGAAAAGTTATTTTTATTTTAGATTTTTATCTTATTGTATAAGTTTTTTAGTTCATTTGATTATTTTTTTAAAAAAGAAAAAATGATGTTTTTATTTATGTATCCCCTTCTCTCCCTCCTATCCTTTCTCCTGGATCCCTCCCAGACAGCCTTCAGCGTACCTCCTCCCTATCCCACGTCACCTCCCCCAAAAGGGAAAGAAATCCCAAGGTGGGTCAGTTCAGCTTGGCACATAGATTTTTTTAAAAAAATATTTTGTTAGATATGATCTCAGAGAAAGTAGTAGTGCTCTAGTCCGTCATCCTTTGTATGTCTCCATACCCCTAACTTACTGCTCTCCACAAATTTCCAGATACAATGCATGACCTTCTGCTTGGGGCACATACAAACACACACACACACACACACACACACACACACACACACACACACACACACTTGCACAGGCTCACATATGTGCACATATACCAAATATAAGTAAAATCAGCTTCATATTTTCAAACACATTCTACTAAAAAAGGCAAAGAAGACTGATGTGGAAATGCCTTTCTATATGCTGTGAATAGCAATCTTTAAATAAAGGAGTTGTTTTGGCCTATGACAGGCACCATAGAAAAAGTAGGAAGAGAAATATGAGCATAGGTAGGAGAAGTAGGGCAGAGTCAGACAGACCAAGCTGAAGCCCAAAAGAGCAACATGTAAGGAACACAGGTGAGCCACGGACCATGTGGCAGACAGATTAATAGAAATGGGTTGATTTAAGATGTAAGAACTAGCTAACAATGTACCTGAGCCATTGGCCAAACAGCATAAACTTAATATAAGCATCTGAGTCATTTCTGGGGCCTGAGCAGTGGTGGGCAACTAATGGGTCTGGCGTGGCAGTTCTGTGGGTCTGGGCCTCTGGAAGCACAGGACCAAGCAACCACACTAATACAGAAGAATGCAGTAGAGTTCACAAAACATGTATACTTTAATATTACATCATTTATGTGATTCTGATATTTTTTTTTCCCAAACATGCCTTCAGTGGAAATGAAGCACCACAGACATCTTATCAAGGAATGAGATCACTTAAATGGTTTAAAAAAAAATGTCTTGCCACAAACTTGACTACCTATTTTTACTTCCTAGAATTCATGTATTTAGAGGGAAAGACAAGACTTCGTCTATAGGTAAAATAATTAGTGACCCCCTGAGTATTAAATTGGCAACTGTGAACTCCACTAACCATCTGATTCCAGGATATTTATAAAGGCTCAAATTTGTAGAGTAATTTCTCCAAATATTTGCCTGGCTTCTCACTAGATCTTAAAAATAAAGGTACACTGTGATAAAAACAGATTCTGCATCGTATGAGACATTCAGAAAGAATACATGTCAGCTGGAGGGATGACTTAGAGGTAAATGCTTTCTGCATGAGCATGATAATCACAGTTCAAGCCTCAGTAGTCTTTCTTTTTAAAGTCAATTATGGATTCAGTATGTGTAAGACCAACATTGTGGAGATAGAGACATATGCGTCTCTAGTGCCCACAGGGCAATCAGTTAGGTTCAGTAGATAGATAATAGTAGGTAAGTTCAGATAGATCTTGACACCCCTTCCTCCTCTCACATTCCAACCTAAAATTTTTGATGAAATGATCTCTGACTGATACTCAAGGAAATAATGTTTCACAACTGCACTTCTCTTTAGTAATCCTTGCATAGACAGAAAAAAGTCAGTTCTGTTGTTAGTGACTAGCAATTCTTAGAGATTTTTATGTACTTTTCTTTGGTAAGTGTATTTGTGAGTGTGTGCACATATGTGTGCTTGTGAGGCTGTCTGAATGCGTATGTGATGTGGTAATGTTTTTCTATATGCTATGAATAGCAATCTTTAAAGAAAATGGCTGTTTTAACATTTGGTGAGCACCATAGAAAATGTAATAATAAAACAGATTCAGATGGGAATAAAAATGTACATTGGTTACAATGTGTGTAAAATGTACATAGACTTAAGAGTGAAAAGGAAGAAGGTAGAGAAAGTCTTTATAAAAGAGAAATACCATAATAAAAATACAATAAGTCACATAGAGTTGAAAAACAGAAACAGAGTCTGGATTGTGCTTATTATTGCAATTTGTTTAAAGTTTTTAACTGTTAATGAGCTAACTGCAGAAAGAGAATGATTGCAGAGGCTGCTAAATTAAACAAAAATATATATTTTAAAAGAATCTTAATTTTAAAATTTATGTCTAAAGATATATTGCTTTGTAAGGGTTCTGCTTTGTTTCCACAGAAAATGAGAACCTGTGGGTTATTCCCAGGCAAATACAGTTTCATCAATCAAGACCACTGGAAAATTATCTGATGGGAAGAAATAGTCACATCAGCTTCAGGGCTTCAGACCAAGCTGATCTAATCTCAGGAATTTGTAAGATTTCCACCACCACTATATCAGCAGGAAATAATAATTGAAAATTATGCTCAAATACTCAGAATATTTTTCATAAATATTTGTCTTCATTAAAAAATGGTTAATGGTCATAGATAATCTCTTTCTAAGAAGAAAAGAGGGATATGATATATGGGTGATTTTAAAAGATTAGATTATTGAATTGACTTTATTCTAAAAATCAGATGTTAATTACAAAATAACTTACATTAGTATGAATTTTGATTTATTAATACAAACTTAAGGTCAATTATTATGTTGTATTTTTCTACTCATGTTTAAGGTATGATGTTTATGTAACTAATTTAAAATTGTAATGCATAATTTAAAAATGCAGATTAAGAGTCATCTATGATATCCAATCTTACAGTCATGTTAGATTTTTAAGTATACAAAGATATATTTTAATTAGATAGGTAATCTTCAAACACTTCTAAGACCTACAGAATATGGCATTTAAAATACTTTAAGAACTTAGACAGTTTTTGGATAGTGAGACAGATCTATTCCTGGCAGCACCAATCTACTTCAAGAAAATATGGTCATTGAAGAAACTTCACATGGAGTTTATTTTCTTTGTGGCAATAGTTATCCATGGGACAAGAACCTGTTCTTGTATTGACTTCTTGACAGTACTCTGTTTAAACTGGACATGCAGTTTCCACAAGAAAGTGACCTCTGAACATTGGCAGAACAATCTGAGATGGTCCTTTAGGTTCCTGCTTTGCAGAGAAAACTGTCAGAAATTTTTCAGGACACAAGGAGAAGTGACTGATGAACTATACCAAAATGGGCAGAGAATTTCTTTAAATTTCCTGCTTCACTGAAATGAAAAGAGACTCTGGGCCTGTAGGCTGAAGATGAATGCCCCAACTTTGTAAAGTAACATGGGGTGACTGTCTAGGCCCCATAGGTGTCATCTTTGTCATTTCTAGATTTTAGAAGTTGCTTTCACTTCCTGTTTACTTTAAATATTATGTTCTTCTGTGGTCTTTGATGTAGTTAAAGATTAGATAGTTATAGGTATTACAATGTGGTTTTTTTGGTCCCAAGCAGCCAGGGGCCCAGACCCACAGACCTGCAGTACCAGATCTCTTAGCTGCCCACCACTGTTCAGGCCCCCATAAATGACTCAGACACTTATATTAACTTCATGCTGTTTGGCCTATGGCTCAGGAACATTTCTAGCTTGCTCTTACATCATAAATCAACCCATTTCTATTAATCTGTCTGCCAAGTGGCCCGTGGCTTACCTGTGTTCTTTACATGTTGCTCCTTTGGGCTTCTGGCTCCTTCTGCCTCTGACTCCACCTTGATCCTCCTACCTATTCTGATTCCTCCTCCTACTTTTTCTATGGTGTCTGTCATGGGCCAAAACAACTCCTTTATTTAAAGATTGCTATTCACAGCATACAGAAAGGCATTTCCACATCACCTCCCCATTTCTGTATAATAAAAAAGGAAGGTTTAAATTTAACATAGCAACTTTTCATGTTACAAAATAGCTATCAAGCAAGAATTACAGTTATAATATCTAGTCTAATTGTATTCAGCAAACTTAAAGAAAATACTCTATCATCTATCGTATCATTGTTAATCTAAAGTTTCATATCCAATATAACTTTCAAATAGCTAAGAAAAACTACACCTATAACTTTATAATCTTCAACTACATCAAAGACCACAGAAGGATATATTTACCCAAGTAAACCGGAAGTACAAGCAACTTCTAAAATCTAGAAATGACAGAGATGACATCTATCTGCCTGGACAGTCACTCAAAGTTCCTTTATAAAGTTGGGGCATCCATCTTCAGCCTACAGGCCCAGAATCTCTTTTCATTTCAGTGAAGCAGGAAGTCTGCTCTGCCATTCTGGTATAGTTCATCATTCTCTTCTCCTCGAGTCCTGAAGAATGTCTGACAGTTTTCTCTGTAAAGCAGGAACCTGAATAACCATCTCGGCTTGTTCTGCCAAAGTTCAGAGATAATTTTCCTATGGAACCTGCATGTCCAGTTTAAATAGCATGCTGTAAAGCAGTCAATATAAGAACAGGTTCTTGTCCAGTGACTAACCGATGCCACAAAGAAACTAATCTCCTTATGGAGTTTCTTCGATGCCCATTTTCCTCTTGAAGTAAATTGGTGCTGCCAGGAGCAAATATGTCTCACTGTCCAGAAAAGTCTAAGCTCTTAAAACATTTTAATGCCATATTCTGTAGGTCTTATAAGTATTTGAAGATTACCTACCTAATTGAAATATATCTTTGTATACCTACAAATCTAACTAACATGCATTTCTTAATTATACATTCCAATTCTAAATCAGTTACATAAATATCATATCGTAAACAAGAGTAGAAAAATACATTCAGCATAAAGAAATTGACCTTAAATTTGTATCAGTAAACCAAAGTCCATGTCAAGGTAAAACATTTTGAGATTAACAGCTGTTTTCTTGATTTAAGTAAATTCAATAATAGAATTTTTAAAAAAATCATTTATATACCATATCCCCTTTTTCTTCTTACAAAGAGATTAATTATGACCATTAACCAGTTATAATGAAAACAAACATTTAGAAATAATATTTTGGGAATTTGGTCATAGTTTTCCATTACTACTTCCTGCTGATTAAGGGGCATTGAAAAATCTCATGGGTTGTTGAGACTGGATCATAGTCTGCATCCCTGAAGCTGATATGGCCATCTCTTCCTATCAGAGTTTTTTTTTTTTCTTTCTTTCTTTCTTTTTTTTTCTTTTTTCTTTCTTTTTTAACCAAAACAAAAAGTTTAATGTAGTGCTGTAATGTGTTTTCTGGCCACCCAGGACCAAGAAACTGCTACAATGTAACATATAGGTTTAGTTTTTCTTAGTTATTTTGAAAGGTATATTGGATATGAAATGTTAGACATACAAGAATAAGGTAGATGATAGAGTATTTTTTTTAAATTTTGCTAAATATAAATAGACAAGATACTGTAACTGTAATTTTTGCTTGATGACTATTTTGTTATATCTAATTTTGCTATGTTAAAATTGAAACCTTCCTTTTTGATAAGACAGAAATAGGGAGGTGATGTAGGGATGTCATTTTGTATGCTGTATATATCAATCTTCAAATAAAGGAGCTGTTTTGAACCTTGGTGAGCACTACAGAAGTATGTGGGAAATCAGATTAGGAAGGTAATGAAGGGCAGAGTTGAGACAGATCGAGCCAAATACCCAAAGAAGAAACACATAGGGAACATAGGTTAGCCATAGGCTATGTGGTCATACAAATTAATGAAAATGGATTGTTTTAAAATGAAATAGCTAGCTAGCAATGTGCTTAAGCTGTAGGCCAAACAGCATAAAGTTAATATAAGCATCTGAGTCATTGTGGGGGTGGGGGGGCTAAACAGTGGTGGGCAGCTAAGCAGTCTGGGACTGCAAGTCTGTGGGTCTGGACCTCTTGGTTGAGGCTGGAAACTTCATTGTAACACATCTGTATGTAAACAAACTCATGTGGAAGCTAGTGAATAACCTTAGTTGTTTTTTTTTTGTTTGTTTTTTTTTTTGTTTTTTTTTCCTTACAAGCTATCCATCTTGCATTTTGTGACAGTCTCCAATATCTAGCTTGATGATTTGGCTAGGACAGACAACACAGCCTCAGAAGTCCTCTTGCTTCTTGTATGAGTACAGAGAGACAAAGACAGCTCGTCATTCCTGGATGACAAGCAATTTATCATCTAAACTATCTCCCATATGTTTAATCCTTATTTTATGTTTATTAAATGAAGGTTAAAGCCTAATGCTATGAAAATAGTCACAGTTAAGATGAAATATACCCTGTTGAACACATAATTACTTTTCAGAGCAGGGAGCATACAGTAGAAGAAGACATTACAGCATAGGGAAGAGAGCCCTGACACACCTTGAGGTCATTGGGCACAGGTACTTCTCACTGGCTAAGTTTGCTTATGTGTAACAAAGAAAAACATACAACAAGTTTGTTGTTACTCTTTGGACTAGGAAAAATTTTCAGAATGGAGTGCTGGTGAATTATTTGTTAGTGTGTGTGTGTGTGTGTGTGTGTGTGTTTGTGTGTGTCACATACATATGCTCACAAATGTAAATAATGGGTGCACACATGTGTGCATGCCATGGCACATGGTATGTGCAGATCAAAGGACAGGTTCTTTCCTTTCATCTTTATAAGGATTGTGGAGATTAAACTAAGGTCCTCAAGCTCCAGTGGCAAGCAGCTTTATAGGTTGAGACATTCTTCTGGACAGATTACTCTATAAGATCCTATGAACTTGCAATCCCTTGAGTATTCTGAATATTTTCTGCTAAATATTATTATTATGAAGATGGAACCATACAATATCAAAATGGTGATGAACTTTTTAGGGACATTGTTAATTATTTCACGTGAATTGGCAAGCTGCTCTTCAAATGTAGATCTGTAGTTAACCTCATGCTGTGCTATTTCTTGTAAGAAGTTAAAACAATTCCAAAGAATGGCTAAGAGGGAACCTGCAACAATTTTGACATCTGCTTCTTTCTGTAGAAAAGGCATTGGAGACTTTTGTACACCTATTATACTGAGATTTGATGTGAAATTGAAAGCAAAGAATTCTTACCACTTAGCAAGTAGAAAACTTCTCTGCCAATTATCTTTCCTTGAATTATTTCTTCTGCTTTGTATTCATGTTTGCTCAAGTGTATGCATGGGTGAGTTTAGATGCTTAAGACACATTGTCTTTTTTATTTGCTTCTTTTTTAATTAATTTATTATTTAAAAATGTCGTTTCTATCTATGTATTCTCTTGCACCCCCACCCTTCCTTCCTCCCAATTTCTCCCAGTCAGCCTAAAGCCTTACCCCTCTCCATCCATCCATCTGCTCCCCCCAAAGGACGAGAAGTACCAAGGTAGGACAGATAAGCATGGCACATGCACTCCAGGCAATTCTGATCCACTCATCACAAAGTCAAGGCTGGGCTAGGTGTTCCTCTACAGGGTATTGCCTTGAAGGTGCCAAGGTGCCACCACACACACAGGAACAGTCTGATCCCACCCCTCAAGGCTCCACATACTGCTCATGCCAGTCAACAGTTGCCTATGTCTTCTCTTAAGAGTACCTTATAATATAGACGTCAATAAACTTAAATGAATATTAAAAATTAAAAAAAATTATTTCTAAGATTCTCGGGACACAGCTCAGTTGAAAAACTACTCACTATACAAACAGAGTGCCTTCCACATATTCGACTTGCATTTAAAAGTTAAGCATGATATTTTATATGTGCATACTTGTAATTCCATCAGTGTGGTACAGAAACTGGTGCATCCTGGGGACTTGATGATCAATCAGGATTACCTAATCAGTTAGTTTCAGGCTAAGGAGAGAGAGAACCAATCCCTAGAGAATAAAATGGACAATATATGAAAAATGTTGCTTGCATTTGACCTTTGGCTTCCAGATGTATGTAGAATTGTGCGTGTGGATGCCCTTTCATAGAAACAACATGTATCTCTGTGGAAGCTATGATTATATATTTATAATTTATTTTATTTTCATAGATCCTCAGTCAGATAGGCAGAAGAAAAAACATAAAACCTTCCCAGGAATGCAATAGATGAGAGAGTTCATTACTACTAAACACCCTCTCTATCATAGCAAAAGAGAATCTTTAAGTTGAAATAAAAATATAGTTGATGGGAGCTCAAAGGTATATAAAAATACAAAGACCTCTAGTCTGTTTTATTTTATGGACATCATGAAAGCATCTTTATTAAAATTAGGCTTTATAAATCCACTAACTTGGTTTTTGCTGGAATTAAAAGTAAATTTTAAGTGTAGTTATAATATTTGGAATGCATACATCAATAAAGGTATAATTTGTAACACTATGGCAAAAAGGAGAATGAAGCTCTGTGGCCCCAATGATTAGATATTATTTACAAAAGCATCAATGCAATTAAAATATTTATAACACTAGAGTACTAAAGCACATGTAGTGACCACACATACTATCAGAAAAATGGATTATGAGAACAGAGAATGCCAGAAACTCCAGAAATGTTATAAGATGTGGAGATATAGGTCTACCATATTACCACAGAATAACAAAGCAAGTAATCACAAAGAGACAAACAACTTTGTGAGCCCATTGGAACTGGACAAGCAGTTCCAGTAGCAATCAAATGTCTATGCAAAAAGAGACACACTCAAATGTCATTAAATTTGTACTGCTTTTTCACAGCCTTAGCTTCATTACCACAGAATGAAATGCTGCCAGGAAGGCAGACTAGTTTCTTTTCAGAGTGGAAGAAATTGCATTTTAGAATAGGGGCAAGACTGTAGGAGGCAGAGGTCAGAGAAGAGTGCTGTGAAGCAGTGTCTTTTCAATGCAACAGGGGAGTTGGACTCATGAGCTTATTAAACCTCTGGATCCCTGCATGTTACCTGCACAAGATCAAGCCAGGCAATTGCCCACCAGCTGAATAGTGGTCAAAGGAGCTTTCACACTTGAAGACAGTGGAGGAAAAGTCTGTTTTGAAAATGCTCGGTCAGGTTGCTCATGCTCCTCTCTATAGGTCTAGACCAGTGGTTCTCAATAGGGGCATTACAGCCATTTTAAGGGGGTCAAAGGATCCTTAGACCAACAGAATACATAGATCTTAACATTAAAATTTCTAACAATAGAAAGACTACATTATGTTGTAGTACCCAAAACAATTTTTGTTTGGTTGTAACAACAACATAAGAAACTGTATTGCCTGTATGAGCAAGGGAGTAGGGATTATAAGAAAATTTCCCACAGTGATGCCTGGATAGAGCTCTGGCGAGCTCACTGAATCAAGAACAGCCACTGGGGAACCATCAGGAAAAGGAGATAGACCCTCCAAGTGTAGGAAACTGTTGATTGGCATGGACAGTATATGGAGTCTCAAGGAGTGGGATGATGTGGGAATGTTTATTTTGTATGCTATGAATATCAATCTTTAAATAAAGGAGCTGCTTTGGCCCATGAGAGGCACCATATAAAAAGTAGGAGGAGAAATACGAGCATAGGTAAGAGAAACAGGGCAGAGTCAGACAGACTGAGACTGAAGCCCAAAGGAGCAACATGTAAGAAACACAGATGAGCCTCGGGCCACATAACAGACTGATTGATGAGGATGGGTTGAGTTAAGATGTAAGAGCAAGCTAGCAAGGTGCCTAAGCCATAGGCCAAACACCATGAACTTAATATAAGCATATGAATCATTTCTGGGGGCCTGAGAAGCAGCGGGCAGCTAAGGAGTCTGGAACTCCAGGTCTGTGTGTCTGGACCTTTGGCTGCCCAGGAACAAGAAACCTTATTACAACAGATGGCTTCCCAATGTAGGCCAAATATCCACTTAAAGCCTGATAAAGTTTAAAAAGGGTTTTACCACATAAACTGAGCCAAACCAGCTTCCAAATTGTGTATCTGAAACAAGTCATTGTACAGAGAGAGCATGGCATTCGGGCCACATTCAAAATGGCACTGGAGGACTGGCGTCAGGCAATGTAAGCTGTAACCAGGCTAGTCCTTGAAGTCTTACAGAAGACTTGGTAGCATGTGATTGATTTAAGGTTTCTTTTTACTTTGAACAAAAAGGAAACAAAGATTCTTTCTTAGTAGTAGCATTTTCTTGAGTCAGCTCTGTTTGCTGGCCAGGAACAGAGACATGGTCCCTTTAAGAGAACTTACAGATTCAGCATTATCTGCAAAACCTATGTGGCTCTTTATGAGAGTGCGCATATTTTAAAAGCTCTTCTGGTTGGAAGATGATTAAGTATTCACAATAAAACAGATTCAGATGAAAAAAATTTTAAAAGGGTTACAATGTATGTAAAAGGTACATAGGATTCAGAGAGAAAAGAAAGGATAGAGAAAGTCTTTATAAAAGAGAAATAGAGTAATAAAAATATAATAAGCCATGTAAAGATGGAAAATAGACAAAATCTGGATTTTGGCTGTCATTGTGTTTTATTTTCATTTTTTGACTGTTGATGAGCTAACTTCAGAAAGACAATGGATTGCAAATACAAAGGCTACTAAGTTAAACAAGAATATATATTTTAAAGGTATTTTGATTTTGAAATTAGCGTCTGAGGATTTATTGCTTTGGAAGAGTTCTGCTTTTGTTTCCACAGAAGATGAGAACCTGGATTGATTCCAGGAAAATATGGTTTCTTCAACCAAGACCCCCTGAAAAAAACCTCTGATGGGAAGAGATGGCCATATCAGCTTCAGGGCTGTAGACTACGATCCAGTCTCAAGAACATGTGAGATTTTCAATGCACTGTAATCAGCAGGAAGTAGTAATGAAAAACTGCACCAAAATTCCAAAAATATTGCTTATAAATGTTTGTTTTCATTATAAATGGTTAATGGTCATAGTTAATCTCTTTCTAAGAAGAAAAAGAGTATATAGTATATGAATGACTTTTAAAAAATTATTGAATTTGCTTAGATCAGGAAATTGACTGTTAATCTCAAAATGTTTTACATTGGTATGGATTTTGGTTTATTGATACAAATTTAAGGTCAATTTTCTTCTGTCGTATGTATTTTTCTACTCTTGTTTAAGATATGTTTATGTAACTGATTTAAAATTGTAATGTATAATTGAGAAATGCATTTTAGTTACATGTTTAGGTATACAAAGACATATTTCAGTTAGATAGGTAATCTTCAAATACTTCTAAGACCTTCAGCATATGGAATTTAAAATGTTTTAAGAACTTAGACTTTTCTGGACAGTGAGACAGGTCTGCTCCTGGCAGCACCAATTTACTTCAAGAGAAAAATGTTCTTCAAAGAAACTCCATATGGAGATTAGTTTTGTTGTGGTATTGGTTAGCCACTGGACATGAACCTGTTATTATATTGACTGCTTGACAGTATGCTGTTTAAACTTGACATGCAGATTCCATAGGTAGGTGACCTCTGAACTTTGGCAGAACAAACCGAGAGTAATTAAAGTAATTAAAACTAATCTATTTCTGTAAATTTGGCTGTGGCAAAGCTGCAGACTGTGGAAATACAGACAATACACTGCAATGGTAAAGGGCTCATGGCTGAGGGCTTTGGCTAGGGATTTGTCAACTTAAAAATAGGAAATATTAGCAATAACTTTCTCAAAATTGTTTCAAAATCATGAGGAGGAAGATACACCAAAATGCATGCTAGTTCAAGGAAAGATGATAGCTCAGTAGTTAAGAACATGAACTGCATTTGAAGAGAACCAGAATTTGGTTGCTAGCATTCATAGTAGATGCCTCAAATTCTCCTATAACTCCAAATATTGACACACACACAGATAGAGTGGGGGAGGGAGGAAGGACAGGAGAGAGGGAGAGGAGGAAGAAGAGAAAAAAAATTAAAAGTATTCACTAAGGGACGACATTAACCTCAGGCAGTACATTAAAGGATAAATATCTATTCTTGATGAATATTGATGTAAAATCTTCTACAGATCCTAGAAAACAAAATTTGAGGATTACACAGTATTTCAGGGTAGGATTTATTTCTGCAGTACTGAAATTGCATGATATAAGAAAATCAGTCCACATCAGCTACCGTGACAGCAAAACAAAAACAGCAATTCATGATCATCTCAACTGCTACTGTTAAAGCACTTGACAAAATCCAGCACTCATTTAAGACACATTTAATGACACAGAAATAATATCAAACTACTGTGGCAAAATAAAATCCACATACAGCAGCCTGCTGCTAATAAGTTGAGTGAAAAGATAAATGCTTGCCTCAGTCACCTGGAAAAAGCCACAAATACCTGTTCACCACCCTGTAGACACACTATGAAATATCACTTTCATAATGCACAGCATAAAGGAATAAAGTAATTATAAATGGAAAGGTAAAAATGAATGTTTTTTTTCTTTTAAATACAAGATTGTGAGTTGATAAGAAGACTTACCAACAAAGCTTAACAACCTAAGTTCAATTCCCAATGACACACAGAGGAAAAAGAAAAACAACTCCCACAAGTTTTTTTTTTTTTCTCAGTTCCAAGTATATGTTACAGTATGTATGTCTGTAAGTGTGTGTCTACATGTGCATAGGTATAAATAAGTAAATAAATGCAAAAGGAAAATTAGCAATATGTCTAGGAAAAATTGAGTTCCAATGCTAAATGTGAAAGTGCTTAAAGTAATGAATGTAAGTGTAGAAAACAGCAGATGAACACAAAAGTAGTTCCTTCTTTCTACATGTTAAAAATGGACCATCAATCATGGTTACAAAAAATATTTCCCAAATGATTTGAAAAATTAAAATATTTGAAGTAAACAACAGATGGTGGGCTGGAGAGTTGGTTTGGTGGTCAAGAATATATACTGCACTTTCATAAGACTGAACTCTGACCCTAGCACCCACATTAGGCAACTCATTAACCATTTATAACTTCATTTCCAGAGGGCCAAAGCCCTTCTTCTAGATTCTGTAAGCTCATGGGTCTATGTAAGTACACATATGTGCAGATACATATAAATAAAATCTTTAAAAGTTAAGAAAACTAAAGCTGTTAACCTATCTAAAACAATTAAAATTGACAAATTAAAGATATAAATGTTTAGCTATATGTTCTATGTATACTGATTGGAAAACTCATCATAATGGCAGATTAAAGAGAAAATGAATTCATGTGAGCATATGTATAGAATATGGCTACTTTGAAATAACCTAATCATGGTTTAAAAGGAAAATGAAATACTTGGAAATGATGCATTCAGTAATTTGAATGCTATTCAAACATGAGGTTCTGAGTTCAAATTACCAGTTCCTATTATTACTGTAAAAGATAATCATTGTGTCTTGCAGATATAACAAACTGGGGCAGAAGTAGGTAGATTGAAGATACTCACCGAGCAGCCTGTCTAGCAATGGGTTCTTTGTTCAGTCAAAAATTCTGTCTTAAGAAAGAAATCAACAAGAGAAATAGTTCTAAAGACACCAAAAAGTAAATTTCTGCCCTCACTATGCATGTTAGAGAAATTACATGTACATATAATTATATAAATACACACACATATACACACACACACACACACTCACAAAACCCCACACACAAAAGATTAGTAAATTGGAAGCTTTATAAGTTCTGATTCAAAAGTTGTTACTGTCTTAATTAGGATATCTAATGCTGTGAAGAGACACCAAGGCAACTCATATAAAGAAAAGCATTTAATTGGGGATGACTTACAGTTTCAGCGGTTTAGCCCATTATCATCATGTTGGAATATCACAGGGTGCAGGCAGACATGATGCTGGAGAAGAAGAAAGTTCTATACCTGGATCTGTAGGCAGCAAGAAGATAGAGATAATAGGCCTATCTTGATCATTTTAAAGTTCACTCTCAGTGACAAACTTCCCCTAACAAGGCCATGTCTACTCTAAGACAGTTATAACTTCTAATGTCACTCCATAATCATTTAAATTGAGTTTATGGGGGTTGTTTTTATTCAAAAACAATACATTTACCAAGCAAAATTGAAAGTATTGTAGAGATAAATATAGAATAGCAGAGGACAAAGGAGGGACCAAAATAAAACCCAAGCACACTAGACATTATAAGAAATAATCAAGATATTTTACTATTAAAAGTCAGGGAATTATCTTTTTGCTATTTTCTCTTACTGAAAATAACTTTGCTAAACATATTCTGATTATTATTTCCCCTGCCCTAACTTCTCAATAATCCCTATTACCTTCCTTCTCTTTTGCATATATACTTTTTCTATTTCTCACTATAAAACAAACAAACATCTACGAAATAATAATTAAATGAATTAAACAAACACGAAAAATAGAACCAAAGAAAGAGAAGAAAAGACCCAAAACAACAAAAATAGCATAAGAAATTACAAGTTCACACACAGAAACATTCAATAAAAGTGCAAAACCAGAAGCCATGTGTACACACAAAGAACCTTAAGGTAAATAGGAAAGGCGTAATAACAAAAGAGAAAAAAGGAAAACTCATGACATATTATAAGACAATAAAACCCAGAGATGCTTTGAGTTAGTCCCGTGTAAGTTATGGGAATGTAGATGGGGCTCTCCTAAGGAGTGGTTTGTATCCCTAGTGAGAATCTGGAGAAAATGCATTTTTCATTTGTGGGTGGTTAGAAAAGACAGGATTTATTTTCAATAAATGGTGCTAGGGAAAGTGAAAATCAATGCACAAAAGGATGAAGTTGGAGCTTAGTTTATCCTGTGTATCAAAGTTAATTCAAAATCAATTAGACACCTAAAGAGACCCCAAACTCAACAAATTCAAGTATCCCCATGACACTGAATTTGACCAGAGAATAAACCATGAAAACAGAAGAAAAAATGATTAAACTAAACACCAAAATAGAAAACTTTGTTCCTCAACACTACTACTATTAACATTAATGATAATAATATTAAAAATCCCAAGAAAACACTGGCATATATTTAGAACCTGTACAGGTTACTTTCTTACACTCCACCAGCCATTATTTCTGCAAAACAGAACAAACAGAAGGCTACTCCTAGGCCTGTGATTTAAAACAAAAAACCTAAACAAACAAAACATTGTTTTCGTTATTCAAGAAGTTAGGTAGTCATATATTATGATATTTTAAAGTAATTTTTTTCAAAATTTCGGATCAAAGGCACAGTTAAAAAATAACTCATAAAAAATGAATTAGCATGTGAAATGCTCATAATCACAATTTTGTTCAAGAAGAAAGTATTAAAAGTAAAATGACATGTGAGCCCACTACAGTGCTTATTAAAATAGATACAATGTGCAAAAAAATTAAAAAATATGATGTGGTAATGTCTTTCTATATGTTGTGAATATCAATCTTTAAATAAAGGAGCTGTTTTGACCCTTGGCAAACCCCAAATCCAGAGAGAGAAGAATAAGTATGAGGAGGGTGGAGTCAGATACATACCAAGTCAGATGCCCAAAAGGGCCAATAGGCAGATAGATTAATGAAAATGGGTTGAATTAAGATGAAGGAGCTAGCTAGCAATGTGCTTAAGCCATAGGATAAACAGCATGAAGTTAATATAAGTGTCTGTGTGTTTAATTGGAACTTTGGGATTGATGGACCAGATAAGCAGTGGTGGGTGGGTCCAAACCATGTAGCAAGCCAGGCCAGGAAAACTGATCATAACAAAATGTTTTTAATTTTTAAAAAATTCTTTTATTTTGAGATCATCATATAATTGTACTATTTCTCTCCTACTTTCCTTCCTCTAAACTCTCTTATGTACCATTCCTTTAACTTCTGAATTTTATAAATTTATGTACATATATATTTTACACACACACACGTATAATTACTGTTACATTGTTAAAAAGTGATACAATAACCAAGGCAATTCTTACTAAAGTAAAAATAGTTTTCCTTATAATTTTTTAGTTTTAGTTCACTATTATCAAGAAGGGATCATTTCCATGTGTGTGTCTGGAGTAGTAACTGAGAACTATATTCTGATCCATAGGCAGAGAGAGAAGGGGGGGTCTGCCATGGTATTTTTAAACCTCAACACCCATTCCAAGTGACACACTTTATTTTACAAAGCCATACATACTCTATCATGGCTATATTTCCTAATCCTTGTAATCTTTTCAAACAGTTTTATTTTCTATTGACTAATTATTTAAATATATGGTGGGCACTCTCACTCAAACTATCACTATATATATATACACGTATATACACACGTATATACATATATAGCCATAAAAATAAAACCTTCTTAGTCTGTATAATTTTACTTGTATGCATGGTTTGTGGCTGACTAGTTGTTATTGGATAACCAATGGTGTGTTCTTACCATGGAAGACTTTCTACAACTTTTATCATTTCCTAGTTGCTGATAGTTGTTTATAACTTTTTGGACAGTGTCATTTATCCATGTACCATATCTCCTCCATTACTCCATCCTACCTCTGCCACTCTTATGGATACCATTCTTCTTCCTAACTATACCTCCTTAACTTTAATGTCTTTTTATATACATACACTTGGTCTGTGTGTCTCTTTTAACTTTCCTGTTACCTAGCTACTTGGGTAGTATGAATTGCAGCCTGGTTAGCCTTTGTCTTACATCTAAATTCGACTTGTGAGTTAATACATACCATGTCTGTCTTTCTGAGTCTGGGTTAACTCACTCAGAATGATATTCTCCAGAGCTATCTATTTTCCTGCAAATTTCAGGATGTCATTTTGTTTTGTTTTTTGCTTTTTTTATAGTTAGATAGGACTCCACTGTGTAAATGTACCACAAATTTTTAATTCATTCTTCAGTTGAGGGGTATCTAAGTTGTTTCCAGGTTCTGATTATTATGAGTCATTCTTCACCTTGATACTTGGGTGAGAGACTAGGCCATACCTCAACTGAATATGCCAGACCAAATGACTCACCTTATGATTCTTCACCTTCTCTGTGGAGTCAATAAGGGAGGGTGGCTGAGGGAGGACTGGAGAATGGACAGGGACAGGAAGCAGAACCATACAGGTAATGGATATTTTTAAAAAATGATAAATATAATAATAAAGTTTGGTTCTCCTTTAAATTCTTCTGGTCTGTGTCTGAATATCTTTCTCACCTGTTTTAACAAGCTTTTCTAAGACTTTCATCTTGGCATTTATATTAGCTGATTTTTAAATGGTAAAAATAATCAAACAAGTAGTATTTATAATAGACATTGCAATAATTCCATTTGTATTAAGTATTTTCTCCTTTAATTGTTTCACTTTCAAACCATCTATAATATTAAACAACAACCATTTTTCCATGTTAATGTTTTCTGTTTTTTTAATGTGATAAAAAAAAAAAGCCTCTCTCTGTCTCAAGCTAATGCCATCACAACCTTTCCTTATATTCTTGATTCTGAAGTTTCAACAATGTGTCCAAAGCTGGGGCATGAGCTCTCATTTACATATATATATATATATATATATATATATACATATATATATATTCATATATATAAAACCAGATTTCTATTTTTATGCTTTCCTTCATTACCTAAGTTTAGCCATCCTGAAATTTACCCTATAGACCAATCTGGCCTCAAAGCCAGAGATCTACCAGCTCTCCTTCCTAACTGATGGTATTAGAGTGTTTCTTTAATTCTATTTGATAAATTGGAAACTTAGCTAGGTGAGGTCTTGACCTGAGGTTACCACTGCATTTATTTCATTTAAGATCAGAATTTTTTTAAAAATAAAATAAACTATGTTTTAATGGAAATCCCTTTCTTATTAAAATGTACATTTTTATATTTATTTGCTTTGCTTTTTTAAAATTATAGATCTGCATAAGCCTGGCCAGTAATAGACACACAAGACAGTCTATATGATGCTGTTTTGATTTTTTTCTGCTAATACTGTTCATCTAAAACATTTCAGTTTAACTTCATGCAGATTTTATGACAAGGGCAGGAAACAAGTTCTTTGTCAAAATATAACAGGAATGAATTTTAGGCCATTTATTCAAAGATACTCCATAGACTGGAAGAAAGATACTAGGCCTGCCTTAAGCATTTGAAAATTGAAAGTCCACCTCCCAGTGACACACTTCACTTCCTCCAATAAAGCACACCTATTCCAACAAGTGTATATCATGTAATACTGTAAAGTACTCAAATAAATGAGTCTATGGGGACCATTTCTGTCCAAACCTGCACAGTATGGGTAGGGAGAAAAGTATGTGAATACTTCAAAGTTCACAAGACAATGTTAGTAGTATCGTATTATTAAAACCCATAGGCTTCAATCAACAAAGTTTGAACTGAAATATCAGTCCAGCCGTGTCCATACTATAGATCTTTAATTTCTATATTCGGACTCCATTTAATGAAAGAAGATAATAGTAACATAAAAATATAGAGTGGTAAAAATATATTTTTTAGAATAACAAAGAAGGACTTGGAGGGAAAGCACTAGCTGTCAACAGAGGAAGAAGCATATGAATTGTGAACAGTAGAAGAGATTCTACAAAGGAAATGGAGTACATAAGAATATTTGAAATAATCCAATGTGAAATACTAAGGAATGTGTGCTGTAAAAATTACTTGTCAACATGAAGCTCATCCCCTGGGGGGGGGTGGATGCATAGTACATATGTATGTGTTTGTATATAAATATACACACAGGTATATAGATGCATGCATAAATATGCACACCATTCACACACATATATGTACTTATACATGTGATTAACATAATTTATTAGTATTATTTAATACAATCATTAATAGTAGGTAAGAACAATTTATGTTTGAATAGGAATGTTTGATTTAGCCTTGTTGAGTTTGAGGTCAGGACCAATAACAACTGCATTGATTAAGTCCATAACTCTAAGGAACTAATTCATTAATAAAGACCTCAATTTGAGACTACTATCATGTATATAAGACCGAAGGGCATGGACAATGGAGAGCAACAAAACAAATAAAACCTTCAGGGAAGTATTTTCAAGATACAATATGAAAGAGGATAGGATCTAAGTGAAACAATGTCCTAGAACAACAATTCTCAATCTGTACCTCATCACCATTTGGGATCATGTATTATATATTATGAATGTCAGATATTTACACTATGATTCATGAAAGTAGCAAAATTACAGTTATTACTTAGCAACAAAAATAACTTTAGTTGAAGGTGAAATGATGAATTGTATTAAAGGTCACAGCATTGGGAAGAAAAGAAAATCAATCATTTTTGTGAGGAAGGTGAACAAGGAAGCAGAGTGCGATGTCCAGATCACTGGTGTATAGTATCATCTGAAGTAAAGAAGGCACAGCCCATTCCATTGCCTGCTCCCCACAGCTCTGTATTCAAGGCTCATACTTGTTATCTATGCTATTCTTTTTCCTGCAATCTTCTCATGAAATGTCCAGGCCATAGGTATGTCATTTAATATTAAGTATCCTCTGAATTGGAATTTTTAAGCTTTTAAATTAAACCTTTATAAAATTAATTAGGGGTATGCTTCAGTGGGTAAGAACACTTGCTGGATAAGTTTAATGGGTAGAATTCATGTTCTTATAAATCATGTAAATACTCGGGAATGCTCATGTACCTACATGTAACCCTAACAGTATGGACTCAAGAAAGGGGTGATGCTGACACTTTTTGGCCACCAGTCTAACAGTAGACTCAGTGAAAGATACTGTCTTATCAGAATTAGGTGAATAGTGATAGGACAGGATATCCACAGAATAACTCTATGGCCTCTGTTTACATACAGGTTAGAACACACACACACACACACAATTTAATTTTAATTAGTAACATTTTTTTCCTAGGAAAAGCAACTATGTGTTCATATTCTTAAAATTGAGCCAAAAGCTGCAGCAGCTCATGAAGAGGCAGGATTCTTAGAGCCTAAGAGGAATTTGACAGTATTTCCCTTAATACTGCTTCTGAGCCAAATAAACACATAATGTTGTAACTTCCTAAGGAATTTATAACTTAATATTGGAGAAAACCATGCCCTTAATTTTAATCTTATCATTTTTCCTAATTCACAGCAAGACATTTCAGTAAAAGAGAAAATGTTATCTATTCAAGAATGTCATGTATTAGTCTTGAGCCTTTCACATCCTCCATTTCTGTCACCCTGGTTCATCAAGGACTGCATACTTCCAACTGCTGCAGGAGCTTGGAAGTGTATAATAGGGTATAAACAGTGCATAGAGCAAGAGAGCTTCTTCTCTTTCCCTAAAGCCTCATATGGGGGATTTTGTACACTTGCAAACTCTCTAAATACAACTTTGAGATGTTTTCACAGATGGACACTGCATAAGAGTCACATCTCCAAATCAAATTCTTACTCCACTTCTTCCAAAATATCTGGGAACCAACAAAGCTAACAATACAATAAGGTTGAGGGGGCAGTAGAGGAGGCTTTGTAAATATAGCTATATTCCAACAAATCATATATCCTACCAGACTGTTTGTGGATTTTGGAGTTGATACTGTGATTTGATAAGCAGAAATGGCTTCTTCCTCTGTCAGGACATAATAGAAGGCTGGAGGATGGCAACTTCTATAAAAATCATTCCCAGTAAAATGCTTTTATTTCTTTGAAACAGTAGCAATAAAGTATAAATTCTTCCAGGAATAAGATGTAAGTGTTAGAACTGTTTATTTTAAATATGAATTTATGCAATTGCCTTTGAATTAAAAAAAATATCTTTAAGGTACTTCAATATCTTCTATACATTTTCTCTAAGAGCGGAGTTCTGCTGAAAATATATTTTCCCAAATAAACAAAAAATGCTCAGGAGATGTATAGGTGAATATTATGATAGACCTATTTCTGCTTTTAAAAAATCTCCATGATGATTTTAATAGTGACTCTCAAAGTGTGTACTTTTCTTTCCTTAAAAAAATGTCTCTTTATTGGCATTTGCACTAGCATCAGATAGCTTTTTTCCCATTCAAAGAACTTTTTTTTTTTTTTTTTTTACTACAATTGTAGTACCAGGTTTCTGGCCCAGACTTTCCGGTCTAGCCTCAAAGTTTAGGTCCGCAGGCGCGCAGACCCGCAGTCCCACAGTCCTACAGAGACACACAGATGCTTTCATTAGTTTTTGGCTGATCAGCCTCAGGCCCAGGCATATCACTTGCTAGCTCTCTACCCTTCATCTAACCCATGTCTCTTGTTCAGCCATGTGGCTTGGTACCTTTCTTTAGAGCAGCATGGTTGTCCTCTGCTTCTTCCCGGCCTCTCCCTCGTGCTCTTTCTGGAATTCTGCTCTCAGAGATTTTTCCTAGTCTGGTAGCCCCGCCTACACTTCCTGCCTGCCTTCGGCCAATCAGCTCTTTTTATTAAACCAGTGGGTGGGACAATTATTTAAAATGAAACAACACAACCTCCCACATATCCCCTTTTCTCTTTTTAAAACAAAAAGAACTCCAATTCTAAAATTCTTTTCCCCCCTTATCTATAACAGCTTATAAGCAACACTGTAAATAAACACAAACATCCATAATCCATGTTTTGGGAATGTGGGCGTAGTTCTCTAGGCTACTTCCTGCTGAATGGGGACGCCCGACAATCTCAAGGGAATCCAGAGAAAAATGTAGGATTATGGACAAGTCTTTAGTGGAGTAGTCTCTAAGGCTGGGCCATCTCAGCCAGTCTCCTTGAAATTGTTTTGGATTCAGAGCTCTGGAACTTCAACAGAGGTGCTCTGAAATGCTGAATCATCTGTTCCATCCATTTCCATTGGAGACTTTTCAGGGGGTCTTCCTCTATCAAACTTTATGTTCTCTATCCAGGAAGAAATCCACAGTCTTTCATTTTCTGTGAAAATAAAAGGAAAACCTCTTCTCCAAAGTAGCATATCTTTGCATTTCAATTTTAATGTAAACTCATTTACAAAATATATAAAGTTGAATTACTCCAACAACATTTATAATCAACTGTCTTTTAGCAGCTTTTACTAAGTCATTTTCAGTCAAGAAGCTTAAAGATAAGACAATAATATACAGTATCCAGACACTCTTTCTATTTTCCATCTTTACATGGCTTATTTTTTATTTATTTATTTTACTTTAGTTCTTTTTTAAAGGATTTCTCTAACCTTTCTTTTCTTTCTCTAAGCCTATGTATATATATTTTCAACACACTCTAAACCACTTAGACTTTTTACAAAAAACTGTCTTTACTGTATATTTATTTCTTAACTTTTTCTGTTTCTGACCACACCTTTAATAGCCACTGTTTCTGACCATACCTTTGCTTGGCTAGGGAGATTAACTGTACTCAGATTCTTCTATTTCTTTCAGTTTCTGAACATACCTTTAATCTGCCTGGATTCAAGGTTTGTAGAATGGGTGGATGGCTCCACCCAGCTCCTAGTCTAACTTCATAGAATTTATCTTTCTAACCCAGGTACTCTGGGGAATTTTAGGGTCCAAATAATGACCAACTCAAACTGCCATCTGCTGCTCATTAACTCTATTTAAGTATTAGGCAACAGGGCCTTTTAAAAGACTCACAAGTATTTTGCCTTTAAGGCTGAATCAGGAAGCTTCTCTTAAAAAAGTCAAGGTTTAGTTTGCTTCAGGCAAAAAGAGCTGATCCATGAAAACATTGACCCTAAAAAACCATCTTTGATTCTGTTCCCTTTTTCTCCTTATGAAGGTAAACCTTAAATAAATCATTTATAACCTTTTGCTTATATTGAGGTGCCTGTGAGACTTGAGGAACCAGCCATTTTACACCTTAAGCTGCACTCCAAAAGCCCGCCATTGTAGTTCAAGTCTATGTGCTTCAGCAGGGCATCTCTGTACCATGGTTCACATGGGAGACACAATTCAGAAGCTATTTTGGGCTCTAGACCCTTTTTTAAGCTTTCTGTGGCTTATGTGGGTATTTTTGCCCAAGTTGGGCTGCCATTTTTCCTAGTCTGGTAGCCCCGCCTACACTTCCTGCCTGCCTTTGGCCAATCAGCTCTTTTTATTAAACCAGTGGGTGGGACAATTATTTAAAATGAAACAACACAACCTCCCACATACAATTGCTTTCTTATCTATATTAATTGGTGCCTTATTCTCACTATTGAAGATATAAAAAGATCCTAAATGTTTTTAAGCAATCAATTTAATAAATAAGATATGTATTTTAATAGAATATTATCTCATTGTTAAAAAAATTATAAAAATTAAAATTTATAGGTAAATAGATGTAATTTGAAATAATTATCCTGAGTCATATATCCCATTACCAGAGAAACAAACATCTCATATTTTCTCATTTTTTGCTTTTAATTTTTATTTCTAAATATGTTATTCGAATATTTACATGGATAAAGTAATTATTAAGTTTCTAGTGTGGGGAATATCTTGAAATGGAAGACAAATAGAAGTTAGTGTTAGAAAAAGGAAAACAGAAAGTTGAAATGGGAAAAAAGCACAGGAATGGCATGGGATGAGAGGATATAGCAGATGGGAGGAAATAACTAACACCAAAGATACGTTGGCAAATCAACACAGAAAATTATTGTTATGGATTTACTTTAAATATAGTCACCTATATTTGTTGCATAAACTCTAATTGCTCTTATAATAAAAACACAAAGCCAGATGCTGGGGAAAATCAGAAAAAAAGCCACAGCCTCCTCTCACAAAGCCAGCTCCTCAGGCAGAAATGGATAGAAATTGTCTTCATAATCCTCAAACTGAATTCCTCTGAGTCCTCAGACAAAAATAAAATAAAATATAATAAAATAAAATAAAATAAAATAAAATAAAGGGGCTGAACTCTGTGTTCTCTAACCTTATAATCCTTTCTATGCTGATTTATATCACTTTCCTATTCAAACTTCTTAGTACTAGGATTAAAGATGTCTGTGTTTTACAAGTATTCAGAGTAGAAGCATTTCCAATTGCTGCAATTGAAGGTGTTTGCCACTACCATCTGACGTGGTTTTTCTCCAGGACCAGATCAAGCTTATTTAGCACAGTGTAGCCTTGAACACATACATCCAGATGAACATGTGACTATGCTTCTCAAGTGCTAGGATTAAAGATGTGTGACACAACTACCTCACCTCTAAAACTAAGTCTGTAGCTGGCTCTGTTCTCTGATCTTCAGATAATTTTTATTTGATACAAAAATGTAACAGCAAATATATTTAGTGAAGCTTACTCTAACTAAATACCATGGACTACCAAATTAAACGCCAAGTATGAGGAATGGGTTACCCTTCTGTGCTGTTGGCCACTGGAATTGCATAGATACTCCCAACCAAGCAAAAGACTATTACTGGTACTATTGGTTTCCATGCAGAACTTATATTTATAACTTACTCATGATGAGACCACATATTTGAATCATGGGACATTGAGGAACCCTGCTTGATTATTGAGGTAATAAACTTGAGCAACATCTATACCTCTAATTTTAGTAATGCTAGAAGGTGAAATGTATTTTACCAGAGGAGAGAATGAACCATCATCAATCTCATCCAGCTGTAAACCCTTCAAGTTGCAATAATGATTTGCCTATTAAGATATGCCTTTTGATGCAATATTTGTATCACTGTTATAGGAGTAACTAACCACTTTTTAAAACTTTAGATTAAGGCTTGGCAATGCTGTCAATGTAGCCAAGAACTTAAGCCAAGATACATCCTAGGCCATAAATGAGAATCTAGGGCTGTTATTCTGTTAAACAAACACAGTGATAAGACAAACTTTGGAGAGCTACATCACAAAATGTGAATTGCTTCCCTTCCAGCTGGCCAGTCAGAGAATTCTCCAAGTCTGAGCAACAGGATTTAACCTTCACTCATAACCACATCACAGCTTCAGTTGTATATAAGCAAGCAGGATCTTTATGGAAAAACCTAACTGTCACTTCTGCTCATTGGCCCTTCTATCCTATGAGCCCCATTCCATTTCTCAAACTCACCCATCCCCTTAATCTGCATGGCTTCCAGAGACACAGACTCTAAAGAGCTCCATCCCAAGACATGAGCTACCCTCCTCCCACCGAGCCAGCCAGCCCAACCTAGGCAACAGGGAAATTTTTTTGCTCCCCAAAATTATTGCAGTCCCAGCAATAGACAAGCAAGCAGGGCCACTTGCTTGCAACCACTCCCACCACATATTGGTCTCTGTAGCCTAGAAGTTACACTCCATTCCCCAAATCCATGTATACCCTGGAGATCTCAACTGCTCCATGAGACATAGACTCCACTGTCTCCAATTTCACCAAAATTTTTAAAAGCAACAAGAGCACATTGTGGACTAATTTGGGGATATTTTGTAATATAATAAAAACATTCAGAGATATCAGTCAGTCTAGGAAAATCACACAGTGGTAACTCACAACTTTAATCCCAGCACAGAGAATATCCTGAGAGGGGTGACCTATGCCCTTAATCCAATCTGAGTTCAAGGTCATCTTAGTTTACAGAAGGAGTTCCAGACTCTCAGGCAGGCAGTGGTGAGGCCACGGTTTAACTGAGTGAAGAGAGTATTTAAGGCAGGCATAGAAAGACAGGCAGGAGAAAGAAGCCAGGAGGCTGAGAAAGCTGGAAGACAGCTTGGTGAGACTCGACTGTGGGATTTCTTCTCTAATATCGATTTTCCCAGAGATCCATCCCTGAGTTTAATGTATTCATGGAACAATTGGCATCCAACTTTGGGGCACTAATTCCTCCCCTCTCTACCCAAAAATCTGCACTTGCCAGCCAGAGTAATCATGGCTGGTGGAGTAATTACTGGTAGGCTAGGCTTTCTGATCTGAATTAGCCTCCAATCTTAGGCAGACTGGACACACATGTTTCCATTTCATTTTCATCTGGGTAAGTCTTTCAGACAGTAGCCTCTTTCTCCTGGTGGTTTGTTTCTTTTTTTCTTTTTGGATCCCTCCTTGGGCTGCTACCATACCAAGTAGCTGCTCCACTTCACAATCAATTGAATCATCAACAGACAACAATCTGTGAGTAAATCAATTTTTTTGAAAGAGAGAATTTGTTTAAAGCAATGGAGAGTACTTGGTCCTTCCATAATTTTTTGCTAGATTATTTAGTTTTAAAACCAGTGAAGGAAAACATAGATAAGGTAGATGGAACTATCATAATGAATATCATACTGTATATTATGAATATTTTTTGATTTTCATTTTATAATGAAAAAAGTCAATTAATCTAAATCCAAAGAAAAATGTCTTTTAAAAAAAAGCCTTTTGTGAGAGAACACAAAAATGCTCAATTCAAACAGAGGAATATGAAGAACCAGTTTCAGCAAGGTCATCTAAAATTACACAAAAACGGGCAACATTAATATACCCAGTAATCTTTAAAAAAAAATGAAGAATAATAAAAATGATACAGAAGCTAGCTGGGCTTCAGTACAAATGTTAGAACTGCAGAAAGTAAAAGAAGCAACTGTAACATATGAGATGCATTCAGATTTGTAAAACAAATGTTGAACTCCAGGTCATGCTGTAACTGAGTCACCCCTAAAAATCGGTTAGGTATGGTTAAAGCTGTGCTAGAGGGAGAACAGCTTACACAATGGAAATCATGGTGGAGGGAAGAGGCTAAAACAATAAAATAAAAAGCAGGGCCAGAGGCATAGAATTTTCCCAAGACCAACTTCTTGGGGAAAGAAATTATGCTGATATTGAAAGGCAGTCTTTATACAATGGACATACTCTGGATTTATGTCACATGGCAGCTTTAAATGCCTGGGACCAGACTGAAGAAATAGGAAAGAAAGCTGAATCATTCACAAAAGTAATTCAAAGCCCAAAAGATACTTTTACAGACTTTTTGCACAGATTAACTGCAGCAGTAAACAGAATGGTACAGGAATCAGAAGCCAGGCAAATAACAATTGAATCACTGGTTTTTGAGAATGTTAATGCACAATGTAGAAAAGTACTTAGACCTTTAAAAGCAAAGTCAGCACCATTGAAGGATTGGATTCATAAGACAATTAATCTAGAGTCTTATGACAGTGATGATAACTGGGTAGGAGAGCTTTTTTGAAGAAAAAGAAAAAGGTATGAGAAAAAGTCGAAATGTTAAATGTTACATTCATGGAAGGCAGGTCACATAAAAAGAGATTGTAAGCAAGGCATTCCCAGAAACAGTGCTTTTAATAGGTACAATCCCAAGAGAACACCCCTCCCTTCTGGAGTAAGCAGAAGGTGTAGATAAGAAAGACATTGTAGGAATGAGTGCAGATCAACAAGGGACAGACAAGGTAACTTTCTGCACTTGGTAAACACCCCAAGGGAGCTTTCAAAAGCCCTCATATTAAATCCAATACAGTCTTACCCTACCATTGTGGAGGAAACACCTTCTCAGAATGACTAAAAATTAAAATATGTTTTAAAAAGACATACTACACAGAATGATAGAAAATCTGCAGAAAAAGAAAAAAAATTCATGAAAAATTATAAAGAAAATATTTTGGCAAGCTTCTATCAATGAACAAAGGCCAAAACTAAAATTACAAATAAATGATGTCATTATTGAAGGCTTATTGGACACAGAGGTGGATGTTTCAATAATCTCAACAGAGTCATGGTATCCAGAGTTGGCCCCTTCAGGAGGTAAATGTTCAGTATTGAGTATTGTATCAATATCCCAGGTAAAACAGAATGCAAGATGGCTTGAGTGTATAGGATCAGAAGGAAAGAGAAAAATATTAAGCTATGTATGGCTGACATTGCTATAAATTTATGGAGAAGAGATTTACTACAAAAGTGGAACACACAGATTAATATTTCTCCAAACACAGAAATAAGCCATAAACTAGCACATGGGTCTGGAAAAAAATATTAGACGATATTATGAGAAACAGTCACTGACCATTCAGGTTATAGAGAAACAAGACAAAACAGCTTCTGATCTTTCAAAAAACCCACACAGCACTACCTCTAAAATGGCTAACAGAGAAACCTATATGGGTTCCTGAATGGCCTGTAACAAAAGAGAAATTGCAGGCGTTAGAGCAACTAGTACAGGAGTAGTTAAATGCTCAGCATATAGGAAAATCAACCAGTCCTTTGAATTCTCCTGTACTTGTTATTAAAAATAAATCTGGAAAGTGGAGAATGGTAACAGACCTAAGGGCAATAAACAAGGTGATCCAGCCAATGGGCTCTCTACAGTTTGGGATTCTTTTGCCTTTTCTGTTACCTAAAGAATGGCCTTTTATACTTATTGATTTAAAAGACTGTTTTTTTTTTTTTATAATATCTTTACAAGAACAAGACAAAGAAAAATTTGCCTTTACAGTGCCCACTTACAATAATCCTCAGCCTGTAAAGAGATGCCAGTATAGGGTCCTCCCTCAAGGAATACTGAATAGCCCCACTCTGTGTACAAAAGCCAGTAGAACAAATATGTAAGAAATTCTCACAATCTGTAATTTATCATCACATGGACAATATCTTGTTGGCCAATTATTGATATCTTAGAAAAAATATTTGAAGAAGTGAAAAGAATTTTGCCTGCTTGGGGATTACAGATTGCCCCAGAAAAAGTACAAAGAGGGGATTCTATTAATTATTTAGGCTAAAAAATAGGCCAACAAAAATTTTGAACTCAAAAGGTACAAATCAGGAGAGATAGATTGAAGACACTTAATGATTTTCAAAGACTACTAGGAGGCATTGCCAATTTATGACCCAATATTGGAATTAGAAATAATGAGATAGATAATTTGTTCAAAACCTTAAATGGTGACAAGGACTTAAATAGACAAAGATCATTGTCACCTGAAGCTGAGAAAAAACTGGCTTTGGTGGAAAAGAAATTACAGGGTGCACATGTGGATAGTGTTGATGCAGTCCTTAATTGATTTCTAGTTATCTTGCCCTCTAAGCATTCTCCTACAGGAATTTCAATGTAAAGGGAAAATATTATAGTGAAATGGATATTTCTTCCACCTAATAAGACTAAAAAATTAAAGATATATGTGGAAAAGATTTCTGAACTCATTTTTAACGAAGAATTATGACTTCGTCAATTGACAGGAATGGACCCAGCAGAAATTGCTGTACCTTTAACTAATGAAACAATTGAACAATTATGGATAGAAAGTGAACATTGGCAAAGAGCATGCAGTAATTTTTTGGAGATATTAACAACAACTATCCTCAAACCAAAAGAATTGAATTTCTAAAGAAAACTAATTGGATTCTCCCTCATATTGTACAAGATAAACCAATTTCTGGAGACCCTACATTTTATACTGATGCAAACAAATCAGGAAAGGCAGATTACACGTCAGAACATATAAGTGATGTGGGAATGCATTTGTGTACGCTGTGAATCTCAATCTTTAAATAAAGGAGCTGTTTTGGGTCAGGGCGGGCACCATGGAAGAAGTGGGAGGAGAGTTCAGAGTTTAGGTAGGAGAAGCAGGGCGGAGTCAGAGGGGAGACCGAGCCAGCCGCCCAAGGTGCAACATGTAAGGAGCACGGGTGAGCTACGGGCCGCCACGTGGCCAACAGATTAATAGAAATGGGTTGATTTAAGATGTAAGAGCTAGCTAGCAATGTGCCCGAGCCATAGGCCAAACAACATAAAGTTAATATAAGCGTCTGAGTCGTTTCTGGGGACCCGGGCGGCAGGGCGGCTAAGCGGTCCCGGGAGGCAGGTCTATGGGTCTCCGGACCTCTGGCGCCCCGGGACCCAAGAACCCACTACTACAGATGGCGCATCCGACGTGGGTCGATTATCCACTTAATGCCTGAGAAAGTTTAAAAAGGGTTTTAACAAAAACTGAGCAAAGGCAGCTTCCAAATTGTGTGGAAGTGGGTCTTTGTACAAAGAAAGCGTGGCATCCGGGTCACATTCAAAATGGCGCCGGCGGCGGGCTGGTGGCAGGCAGTGTAAGCTGCAATCAGGCAGGTTCCTGAAAACTCACAGAAGACTCAATAGCATGTGATTGATTTTAGATTTCTGCTTATTTTGAACAAAAAAGAAACAAATTTTCTTTGTAGCAGCATTTTCTTGGGTGTGCTCTGTTTACGGTCCGTTTAAGAAAACTTAATGATTCAGCCTAATTTGCAAAAACTGTGCTTCTTTTTAGAGAATATATTTTAAAAGCTCTTAAGGTTATAAGATGATTAAGGATTCACAATAAAACAGATTCAGATAAAAAGAAAAACCTATAAATGGGTTACAATGTTTGTAAAAGGTACATAGGCTTCAGAGAGAAAAGAAAGAGGTTAGAAAAAGTTTTTAAAGCGAGAAATAGAGTAATAAAAATATAATAAGCCACGTAAAGATGGAAAATAGACACAAAATCTGGATTTTGGTTGTTATTGTGTTTTCTTTTAATTTTTTAACTGTTAATGAGCTAACTGCAGAAAGACAATGGATTACAAATACCAAGGCTACTAAGTTAAACAAGAATGTATTTTTTAAAGGTATTTTGATTTCAAAATTTGTGTCTAAGGATTTATTGCTTCGGAAGAGTTCTGTTTTTGTTTCCACAGATGAGAACCTGTGGGTTCCTTCCAAACAAATATGGTTTCATCAACCAAGACCCCCTGAAAAAACCTGATGCGAAGAGATGGCTGTATCACCTTCAGAGCTACAGACTAATCCAGTCTCAACAACTGTGAGATTTTCAATGCCCCTTAATCAGCAGGAAATAGTAATAGATACCTATGCCCAAATTCCCCAAATATTGTTTCTAAATGTTTGTTTTCATTATAAATGGTTAATGGTCATAGTCAATCTCTTTCTAAAAAGAAAAGGGGGATATGGTATGTGAATGATTTTTTTAAAAAAAATTAGATTGTTGAATTTACTTAGATCAAGAAATCAGCTATTAATCTCAAAATGTTTTACATTGGTATAGATTTTGGTTTATTGATACAAATGCTGTATGTGTTTTTCTATTGTTTAAGGTATGATGTTCATGTAACTGTTTTAAAATTGTAGTGTATAATTAAGAAATGAAGGTTAATAGTTACTTTTGATAATCAAACTTATAGTTAGGTTAGTTAGGATTTTTAGGTATACAAAGATATATTTCAATTAGATAGATAATCTTCAAATACTTCTAAGACCTACAGAATATGGCATTTAAAATGTTTTAACAGCTTAGACTTTTCTGGACAGTGAGACAGGTCTGCTCCTGGCAGCACTAATTTACTTCAACAGGAAAATGGGCATCGAAGAAACTCCATATGGAGTCTACTCTATTTGTGGTAATGGTAAGCCACTAGAGAAGAACCTGTTTTTATATTGACTGCTTGACAGTATGCTGTTTAAACTGGACATGCAGGTTCCATAAGAAGATGACCTCTGAACTTTGTCAGAACAAGCCAAGATCATCATTCAGGTTCCTGCTTTACAGAGAAAACTGTCAGACATTCTTCAGGACTCAAGGAGAAGCAACGGATGAACTGTGCCAGAATGGGCAGAGCAGATTTCCTGCTTCACTGAAATAAAAAGAGACTCCAGGCCTATAGGCTAAAGATAGATGCCCCAACTTTATAAAGGAACTTTGGGTGACTGTCCAGGCAGATAGGTGTCATCTCTGTCCTTTCTAGATTTTAGAAGTCGTTTGCACTTCTGGTTTACTTGGGTAAATATTATATCCTTCTGTGGGCTTTGATGTAGTTAAAGATTAGATAGTTATATGTACAGTTTTTCTTAGTCATTTAAAAGATATATTAGATATAAAACTTTAGATTCATAAAGATAAAATAGATGATAGAGTATTTTCTTTAATTTTGCTAAATACAAATAGACTAGATATTGTAACTGTAATTCTTGCTTGATAGCTATTTTGTTATATGTAATTTTGCTATGTTAAAATTGAAACCTTCCTTTTTGATTAGACAGAAAGGGGGAAGTGATGTGGGAATGCATTTGTGTACGCTGTGAATCTCAATCTTTAAATAAAGGAGCTGTTTTGGGTCAGGGCGGGCACCATGGAAGAAGTGGGAGGAGAGTTCAGAGTTTAGGTAGGAGAAGCAGGGCGGAGTCAGAGGCAGACCGAGCCAGCCGCCCAAGGAGCAACATGTAAGGAGCACGGGTGAGCCACACGGGCCACGTGGCCCACAGATTAATAGAAATGGGTTGATTTAAGATGTAAGAGCTAGCTAGCAATGTGCCTGAGCCATAGGCCAAACAGCATGAAGTTAATAGAAGCGTCTGAGTCATTTCTGGGGGCCTGGGCGGTGGTGCGCGGATAAGCGGTCCTGGGCGGCAGGTCTGTGGGTCCCGGATCTCTGGTGCACGGGACCCGAAACCCACTACAACATATAAGCAAAGTGGCTCAAAGCCCTTATAATTCTGTAAAAAAGTCAGAATTAAATGCTATTGTAATGATATTAATGGACTTTACTGGACCTCTTAACATAGTGACTGACTCTCAGTTTGCAGAAAAAGTTGTCCTACACATTGAAATGGCTGATTTTATTGATGACAAGTCAGAATTAACTTCATTATTTATTCAGTTACAATAAATAATTTGAACTATAAATCATCCCTTCTGTGTAACACACATTTGATCCCATACAGTTCTTACAGGTCCTTTAGCAAAACATAATAATGAAATGGATAAATTATTAATAGGAAATGTATTAGAGGCCTCATAATTTCATAAGAAGCATCACATCAATAGCAAAAGATCAAAAAAAGATTTCTCTATCACTTGGCAACAAGTCAAAGAAATTGTAAAGGTGTCCCATCTGTTCTTTCTATAACCAAACTCCATTGCCAGCCGGAAGTAATCCTAAAGACATATGTAGAAATGAAATTTGGCTGATGGATGTATTTCATTTTCCAGAATTTGGAAAACTAAGATATGTCCATCATACAATAGATATACTTTCAGGATTTCAATGGGCAACTGCTTTGAATTCAGAAATGGCGTATTCTTTAATGACACATTTGCTAGAAGTTATGGCAATCATGGGAATACCTGTACAAATTAAGACTGACAATGCTCTGGCATATGTCTCTAGTAAAATGAAATAATTTTTTCATTTTATATTAATATAAAGCATATTACAGGAATACCACACAATCCTACAGGGCAAGCCGTCATAGTGAGATCAAATTGAACTCTGATGGATATACTAAATAAACAGAAAGGAATAACAAAGACTCTAGAGACAGACTACATAATGCTTTATTAACTTTGAATTTTCTCAATGCTAATGAGAAAGGAACAACAGCTGCTGAAAGGCATTGGACTGTGGATAAAACGGCTGAACTGAATCAGCCTATTTACTTCAAAGATGTACTAACCTCTGAATGGAAGCCAGTATGTATACTATATTGGGGAAGGGGTTTTGCTTTTGTTTCCACAGGTGAAAAAAGTTATGGATACTTTCAAAATTAATAAAGACTCGATTTAACTCAGATAAATTTCATGCAAATAAGAATTAATAGCTTACCCACCCATTTTACAATTCTTTAAGTTGTAAGAAAAATCAAAGGGTTGGGGCAGGTTTCTGTTTTTTTCTTTACAGAAAAATGGGAATACCCATCTTCAAGAAGTGAAAAGACCTTGGTTATCTAGACATCTAAAGCAAAAGGGAGGCTATCCAGAAAAATTTATAAGCAAAAGAATATGGTAACTATTGGTACCACTATACTTCATAGGGTAAAATCTCATTGTTTAACTGCATTGTTAAAATTTTTTTTGTAAGTTGAAGTCCCAGTTTAATTACAATTTAAAGCTGGCTTTAGGGTTGGAGTGTGGGTCACCCCTTCTCTAAACTCTAGCATTCTTGTTAAAGAAAAATACAAGATCTCTGTATCATATCAGAAGAGCCACCTGATACAGGACGGAAGAATAACAAAAAATAAGGGACTATTATATTGTTACTAATCTTATGCTGAATAAATCATTATATATTTAGTTTTCTGTACATTGTGATAGGTTTTAGTCTCTTATCAGTTTCCATGACAATGCCTAATTGTGAACTTGTATTATCAGAAAGGAAGGTGGAGACACATAAGGATGATTTCACATGGACTCTGACAAAGCCACTAGGTTGACAAATACCAACCAAAGATCAGATTTGGACTTCAAACTGCTCAGGACAATTTCAAGGCAGCTCGCTGAGATGAACCAGCATCACAGACTACTATAGCCAGGACTTGAGACAAGTACTTTCCTGTTATGTGTAGCCTGGACAACAAATGACACAGCTACTTATTTCAGGACTTGACATTTAACAAAACTTTTCTCTTCAGGATCCACAAAAGATGCCATTGCCCCCAGACAGCAGGAAGAAAATTTAAGAACATGGCACCGACATTACCAAGTGGTGGAGTGGGTTGTTTTTGGTCATTCAAATTGTTAACACTTATGGTTAGAAAAAAGTTAAACAAGAACTATTTGATTCAATATTTGTGTTTAAAAATATATAGAAAGGAAAAGGGGATACAGATATATAGAATATAGGGATATAGATTATTGAATCTTCTTTTAAAAAAGGTTTTACTCACTATAAATATTCTACATTGGATTGGATTTTTGTATATTGTGTATAAATTGTGGATACTGAGATTAATTGTATTACTGTACAAATATTTCTGTGCTTGTTCAAGGTATTATTCTTATTCAGTTCATCTAACAATGTAATACAAGTTGCTAGTTAATGAAAATTTTTGTTACCAATTTGAATATAAAGTAATGCAAGTTAGTAGTTAGACATTACATTCTAACATAGATATGATTTCAATATCAAACAAATATATTTTAGATGAACAGGTCTTCTTCAAACATTTTAGAGATTCATAGAATATGACATTTAAAATATTTTAAGAACTTAGACCCTAAATATGAGAGTCACCCATGTAAGGCACAAACTCATGAAAAAAAATGTATTTGAAATGAAATAGTCTATTCTAAAAGTGTCAAGGTATTTCCCTGATCCTGGGGAAAAAATACCTAGAAAGTTCTTTTCCATCCCCATACACATAGGTCACAACAACTGAGATCCATGCCATCTTGGTAGAAGAATTTGATATTATCAATAATATGGTACAGATTTCAGAGAGATCAAATGGAGAAGACTTAGGAAGTCTTGCAATCTAGCTTCATTATTTTGAAATGTTTCTGTGTCCAGATAATTTGTAGTTTAGAAAGCCTTTAGATGAAGCTTCATGGAGTTACTTAATTATTATTTAACTTCAATGGAGAACACAAATTGTTAGAGATGTTAGTGCCCGTGCCATGGGAAGTGTTCCAAAGAGACCTGACTGCAAACAGGTGGTGGATTTAGTCCAAGACGGGGATTATATTTTGCAGTCAGCAACATTGTAGGAGAGGTGCCTTCTCCTATTGAATCTCAGCTATTTCCATCATGTGTTCAGATGCTAGCCTCAGAGCTCCTGTTCTTGGTGTTTTTCTTTCTGAATTTGGTTTTGTTTGGATCCTGTCATATTTCTACTATGTCCAGATTTTTTCTTTTGAAAAAGAAATGTTTATTTTATAAATGCTAGTATGATAGAAACATATAAATTAGTTTTGATTTTGTAGAAACTCATATTTAATGTCTTGAAATTGTTAATGACTGTAGTGATTTTGATGGTCAACTTAATGCAATTAAAATTATAAAGTGATTATGAGCATATAGGCACAAAAAGTGTATTAAGGTCATGACTTAAATGTGGTGTGCATGAGTATTATATTGACAGGGAGTGAATTTGTAATCATTAGTATTGATTGTCAACTTGAAATAATCTAGTATCTCCTGGAAATAGCCACTGAAAAAATTCAGGACATAGTTATGAAGGGTTATCTATGTATAGGTCATTATCCAATACCCTCTGCAAGGGATTGTCTTGATTATATTAATTGATATTGTAGAACCTATATTAATAAGTATCATTCCTTAGGCATGGGATTTCAACCTACAAAAATAGGAAAGGTAAGCTGAACAGTAAATTTCACATATTCATTGTTCTCTATATTGTGACAATGAATACAGTGTGACCATATGCTTTAAGCTCCTGCAGCCTTGACTCTCCTCCATGTTATATTGTATTCTTGAACATGTATGATGAACCTTTTTCTTTACATAAGTTTCTACCATCAGAATATTTTGTCACATCAGTGAGTAAGTACCTAAGACAATATGTTGCTCTGTAATTATCCAATGCATGTTTAGCATTCATCTAAAATTCAGTTACCAAGACCAATTAACATTCATTTAGAATAGAAAGCAATGGCATTCTGTTTCAGGGGCATCTGAGCAGCCAAAAAACCCACAAGGTGTCCCTGGCTAATACTCCAAGCGTAAACAGGACTTCCCCTATAATAAAATGAATGACCACTATAATTGACATTATAAAACCTTTATCGATCAATGGATAAAAGCAGAAATCCATAGATAAGCACAAGTGTTGAATGAATAAATGAAACTTGGGGATAGATCTCTGAGAAAGTCAGAGATATTAGAGAATAAACACCACAGTCAGATCTTACCCAGCTGTCTTCCAGCTTCCTCAGTTTGGCTTCTCTTGGCCTCCTCTAACCTCTGTTTTTCTATGCCTGCCTTAACTACCTTCTTGGTAAATTAAGGCGTGGCCCCACCATTGCCTGCCTGGGAGCTTGGAATTCCTTCTGTAAACTAAAATGACCTCCAATGAACTCAGTTTAGATTAAGGTCATAGGTTACCACTCCCCTGTGGTGGGACACTCCCTGTGCTGGGATTAAAGGTGAATCACCACTCTCTGATCCTCCTAGACTGACTGTGGCTAATTCTCTCTAACATCTATGAAACTTTTGAAGCTTTTATTAAATCCCCACACACCAGGAAAAGCTCCTTATCCAACTGAAGAAAGAGGGAATAGAGAGTATATGAGCAAAGGGATCAGGATCATGATGGAGAGGCCACAAAAATGGCTGACCTGAGCTATTGGGAGCTCATTGACTCAGAAACAATCACTGAGGAACTTCCAGATCCATCCCTTTGCCTGCAAATTTCAGAATTTCATTTTATTTTTACTTCTGGGTTCTACTTGTTTGTGTAAATATACTACAATTTTTTAATCAATTCTTCAGTTGTTGGGCATTTAGGTTGCATCAAGGTTCTGGGTATACAAATAATGCTGCTATAAATAAAGCTGAGTATTGCCCTTAATATAAGAGTATGAAACCTTTGGGATATGCCCAGTGGTATTGCTAGATTATTGGGTAGATAGATTTTCAGTTTTCTAATGAACCAAAATACTGATTTACAAAGTGGCTGTACAAGTTTACATTCTCACCAGCAATGGCAAAGTGTTCCCCCTGGTTTACATCCCTCCAGCACAGACTGTCATCTGTGTTTTTTATCTTAGCCATTCTGACAGGTATAAGGCGGTATCTCAAAGTTGTTTTCATTTGCATTTCTAGGATGACTAAAAATGTTGAGCAATTTTTTAAGTGCCTTTCAATCATTTGTAATTTTATTTTTCCTTGAGAATTGCTTTTTAGCCAAGAACCTCATTTGTAATTGTATTATTTGCATTTTTTGGCCTCTAGTTTCTTGAATACTCTATATATTTTATAGATCTGTTCTCTTTAAGATGTAGGGTTGATGAAGTTTTTTCCCCATTCTGTAGGCTGTCATTCTGTCTTATTGACAACATCCTTTCCCTTACAGAAGCTTCTCAGTTTCAAGAGTTTCCAATTATTGATTGTTGTTCTTAGAGTCTGTGCTACTGATGTTATATTAAGGAAGTAGTCACCTGTGCTAATGCATTGGAAGGTATTTCCAACTTTCTTTCCTATTAAGTTCAGTACAGCTGGGTTTATGTTGAGGTCTTTGATCCACTTTGATTTGATGTTTGTGCAAGATGATAGATTTGGATCTATTTGCATTCTTAGACATACTAGCATCCAGTTTTGGCAGAACCATTTGTTGAAGATATCACTTTTTTCCATTGAATATTTTTGGCATCTTTGTCAAAAATCAGGTGTTCATAGGTGCTCATTGTCAGGCTCTTCAATTTAGTTCCATTGGTCCAGAAGTCTGTTTGTCTTATGACTAGTATGTCGTCAGTTTAAAATATTTTATGGGGTTCTGAGAAAAATATATATTCTTTGGCATTTGGGTGCAATATTCTGTATATATCTGTTAAGTCCATTTGGGTCATAATATCTATTCACTTTTTGTCTAAAAGGCCTATGCACTGGTGAGAATAGAGTATTAAAATCAACCAATATTAATTTGTGGGTTTGATGTAAGGTTTAAGCTTTAGTAATGTTTCTGTTACATATGTGGTGCCCTTTGATTGGGATCATAAATATTCAGAATTAAGATTCCTTCTTAGTGGATCTTTACTGAGATGAATAAGTAACATCCTTGCTGATCTCTTGATTCAATTTAGTTTGAAGTCATTTTTTTTTAATTTATTAGGATAGCTATAACCGATTATTTCTTTAATCCATTTGATAGAAGTGTGTTTTCCTAAACCTTTACTATGAGTCAGTGTTTGTCTTTTAAGTTAAGGTGTGTTTCTTGTATGCATCAAAAAGATGGATCCTGTTTTCATATTTATTGTGTTAGCCTGTGGCTTTTTATAGGTGACTTGAAACCATTGATACTGAGAGATATTAATTATCAATGATTATTCCTTTCTGTTATTTTGGTGGTAGTGTGTGTGATCCCTTCTTTGGAGTTTGCTTAGGTGAGATAATTTATTGCTTCTGGCTTTGTAGGTATGTCTTCCTTCCGTAGGTTGGGATTTCCCTTCTAGTGTCTTCTGTAGGGCTGAATTTGTATGTAGATACTGTTTAAATCTGGTTTTATCATATAATATCTTGTTTATTACATCTGTGATGATTGAGAGTTTGCTGGAATAGTAGTCTTGACTGGAATCCGTAGTTTATAAGTGATTTTATAACATCTGTCCAGGAACTTCTAGCTTTCATAATCTCCATTGAGAGGTTGGATGCTATTCTAATGGGTCTACCTTTATAGGTTAATTGGCATTTTTCTTTTTTCTTTGCAGCTCAACAAAATAGAGTCAGGCCTTTATTTTTGAAAAAATAAGCACTTTACAAACTGAGATAGTTCCCTAACCTCCAACATATTTTTTCTTATAAAATTCAGAATATTTACAAGTATTTCTGAGTTTCACCTAGCTTTGTCCATTTTATGTATACAACATTGTTTTGATGTTTAAATTTTTGAATTTATATATCTTACCCAAACTAATTCCCTTTATGAGAATTACATCTGAGACAGGCCTTTGTCTATGTGTGTTCCTTTTGCTATTAGTTCCTTCTCTGTTCTTGCTTTCTCAGATCAGTCTTCATGAGAAGTTTTCTCTAAATCATCAACAAGTTTTTTTCTTCCATTTCAGTTTCAGAGCTGCTCTGCTCTGTTGTCTCCTTCTTATTTCATTGATAACATCAATACCTATCCTTCTATCAAAATACTTCTTTCTGGTTAATTCTCCATGATTCCATAAGATTCCTTTTATCTGAAACATATAGAAAACAAATCATATGTCTTCCAAAGCAGATCCATAGGTCCTCAACAGGAAGGTGATCGTTTTTTACTATTCTTGCAATTTGGAGGTCGAATTTGATGTACATGTTATAGAACATGTGATATTCAGAGAATAGCTTCAAAGGTTTGGTTCTGTTCATTAATCATTTATGTTCTGAAGATTGAACTCAAGTCATCAGGATTTGCTGCAAGTACCTTTATTTATATATTAAAAAATCATTCACTCATAATTTGAAACTGACTGTGTATTCTGAAATAAAATGACTTTTTACAAATTTAAGTTGGCAAGATATAAATGAAAGTTATGGGTTCAATTTAAAAATGTCAAAACTAAATTTATGTCTGACTTCAACTACTAAACCTGTTCATAACTGTCTGATCTTGAATATGTTGCTTATCTTCTAAGACCTTCAAGTTCCTCCATAACAATCACAATAACAAAATTTCCTAATGATACTTTATAATAAGATGATGAAGCAAAGTATCTGTCTCAAACACAAAGTTAGTGCTATGAGCTGTTATATAGTGTTATCAGAAACAGAATAATGAGATACGATAGATATTTGAAAGTGGAACTGCATCATTTTTTGAGTATCTAGTAGAGTTTAAAACTGATGAACAAAGAATAGGTAGCAATGTTAGAGTAGAAAACCTGGTTCTGCATGCCAACCTAGGTGTCACTATTCAAGCTGAAACAGAAAGATAGAGTTGAAAGTTAGTCTGGACTACATAACATGAACATAAAACAAAAAAATTTATAATTAAAATGAAAACATAAGAAAGTAAAAATAGTGTAAAGTGTAATATGTCAAAGAATGCAAAATAATGATTTGTAATGATAATATTCAGTATCAATTCTGGAAGAATATGTAAAACTATGTAAGTTAAGATAATAAGTAATATTATCTTTTACTTCATGTTGTCAGATTATGTAGCTCTGTGTTGTATGATAATATTCATAAGGAATCAAGAACAAATGTCTACTCACCCCAGATACAGAATTGGCAATAAAGCAAGGTTAAGATAGTGCCAAAGTCCAACTACGGGATGTAGTGACTTATTGACTTTGCTTCTAGAAGTTAGAATGAGGATTGCTTACAGGAGCAGAATAGACTCAGAGGCAGCTGAAAACTTAACTATATCTGGGATACTAACTCATGAAGCTGGAAACCTGAGCCTCTACATGATTTGCAGGCAGCTACACAACTAACTCCTAGAGTGTCTTTCAGGAATCTTGCCTAGTCTCTTGCATCTTCCAGGCTTATTTTTCATCAAGCCAGTGGGTCTCTGTCTCCCTAGAAGTCCTTACTGCTTATAAGGGCTCAGGAGGAAAAGACAGGCCTTGTTCATATACTCAGAATTAGGGAAATTAAAGACTGTTTAACTGTTTACTTCCCAGGGCTTCCTGCAGAGCATTCTAAATCTTAAGCTTTGTCAAAAACTGCTACACAACATACTGTAGCTGTTTTTTCATCCTAGAAAAATTAGTCCCATTGACTGAAACTTTCCCACTTCTCTCCATGCATGTTTCCTTAGTGGAAGAAGGAACAAAGGGTTTTTACTTCACAAGGTTGGATGAATTGCTGACCAATAAGTTACAACTGACTTGTGTGTCTTTTTCACAGAGTATATAAAGGCCTGTTTTTTTTTTCTTTAACTGGTGAAATAATTTTGTTTACTTACTGAGCTTAGGATAAATACAGTGTTGATATTATTATTTACAAAAAGAACTACTAAAGAAAAAGAAGTAAGAAGTCAACATTGAATTACTGGATCCTGGAATGGAGAGCAAATAATATCAGTTGAATGAATTACACTGGACACTGGCTTCTACAGAATCTCAAAAATATGATAATTACTAATCATTTGAAAAAATTTTACTGCTTTCATCTCTTCATTGTTTTTTGGTTCTATTCCATCTCTCTGTTCTTTGACAAGTAAAATAGGCCTTTGAGATTTAATTGTGTGAACCACAGTGTTGTGGTTGTCCTGAAAGTGGTAACTTTGAAAAGTCTTCCACCTACTGCAGACAAAAAATACAACTCAGCTCTTTAACATTTAAAATTTTAGGTGTAACAGAAACACAGAAAGACATTAATCAAACAGGAAGTAAATGAAAGAACTTCTTTTGTAAGTGTTGATCTCTTTCTGTGACTATAAAATGTATAAAATATAAAAAAATATTATTTTTCTTTTATTTGTCAAGGTTATGAAGCACTGGAACAGGGACAGAGTCAAATCCACTCAACCAATTATGGTGAGTAGAGAGTTTGAAATTTTCATGTTTCACTTGACTTCATTAAAGATCAGACAGGTGACTTTAGGAGTTTTTTCTTCCTAAGAAATGGTTAGAATACATTCATTTTTTATTAAGAAATTAGAATATGAATCTAATATTGTTATTTAAAAAACTACACTTAATTGTTTATTGAATTTATTTTCTTTGTTGATGCATTTATGTGTGTATGAATGTACCTATGTATTCAGTTGTAAAGGGTCGAGAAACGCGGTACATAAAGGAAGACTCTTAAGAGACATCGCTCATGCAAAAATCAAAGGGAATTTAATATTTACTAAGTATACTTGGGGCTCAGCTCACTGAACACTCAGGAATAAAGAAAGCATGTCAAGCTGAAACTGAACAAAGCTTTTATAGGTCATTGGGGTTGCTAAGTGCAGGAATGCAGGTACAGGAATGCACTTGGCAAGTGACTTATCTCAGGAATGCAGGAGGATGATCCTGGAACTTTAAGCACATTCTTTGTTTATCAGGAGGGGGTAGTGAACAGCCATAAAGAGTTAAATAAATTTTCTTTTATACAGTGTGTATGTGTGTGTGTGTGTGTGTGTGTGTGTGTGTGTGTGTGTGTGTGTGTGTGCATGTACCTCATTTGGAGATCATAGGTATATTTGAGTCAGTTACCACCTTCAACCATGTGGATCCAGGAGATAGAATTTGGTTCATCAGACTTGCTGCAATATAAACACCTTTGCCAGCAAAATCATCTCTGTACTAGTTTTATTTCTTAAGTTAGCTGACAAAATAACAGGTTTCTTTTACTATGAGATTTTCAGGCACATGTCATTTTTCATGTCTATCCTCCATTTTCCACACCATTTTTTTCTGTAATCTTTGGGCTCAGTACCTGCCATTCCACTATGCTCTATTGTCTTTATGACCATTTTCTTTAATACACCTCTCTCTTTGTTAGTTTGTTTTTCTATGTGTCTGTTTCTGTCTCTACCCAGTAACACTGACCTCTTTTTTTTTTGTTTTGTTTTCTTTTCCTTACACACATTTACTAAGTTACACACCCATATTTAACAGAGACAAGTTAAGATATTTATGTGCGAATATGTAAGAAAATACACAGTTGCTTCCCTTACTATTATTCTTCTCTGTTTCATCCATTTCCATGCAAATTTCATAATTTCATTTTAATTTATATTTGAGCAAAATTCTTCTCTAGTACTAAATTTTATAAGATAGCTTGTAAAGGCACTGGAGCAACTTCAGCAGATTGAGAATAAAGGCTGTGTCCCTTTAAGAGAGTCCACTTCTTTTATATGTAAACCTACATATTCACTTTAATCTCTGATCAAAGGAATGGGGAGCAAACATTTCCGCAGCAAGATATATGAAAGCATCCAACATATAATCCCATATAGTGTTTTTAAATCTCCATCTATTAAATAATAACCATATACCTTTGTCATGTCCTTGTCAATCAATAATGTGCCTATATTTATTTGTAGGACATTTTTACAGTGGTGTGTAATGGGAATATTTAAATTTCTTTTAAATAGAAGCTTATTTTAATACAGTACTTATTTCTAGAGTTGTTGTCCGACAGGATTTGCAAATTTATTTTTACATCACAGTTCATTATCAAAGAAAATCAGGGCAGGAACCTGAAGGAAGGTACTCAAAGTTATAAAACATTAATCAGCATATTTCTTTCTCATGCTATGGTCGGTGTGTTCCTTGGGAGAATGAAAATCCTTCTGAACAACTGTCTACTTCTCACACATCCTGCTTCCCTGCAGGCTGCCTATTGTCACTCAGTAGCAAAGGTTTCCTTTCATGATTTTATAATGTATTTGAGTTGTTTATTAAGTAGTTGCTGGAATTAAGTGTTCAAAAACAAAATCCAACTTTTGCTTTTAACCCCTTGCACTCTGAATGAGGAAGAGAGAAAAATAAATTAGCAATCAGGCAATTCACAGGTATCTTAAAATTGAGAAATCAGAGAAGCTTTTTTAAATGTTTGTAAGTAAATTATCCCACACAGGCTTTAGTATTTGCTCCTAGGGATTTTTCTTATCCTCCAAGGTCTTTGCAATGGATAAAAGTCCTAATGGCAGGAAGACAAAGGCAAGTAATGAGAAGTGATTATTGGGGCCAGAACAGCTTGACCACACAGCAATGTGTGACTCAGAACAGCTTTCCTACACAGTTGCCATGACAGCTTAGCAAAAACCAGCTATACAGTAATAGACCCAAGTCTCTTAATAGGAGCACCTGGTAGTTCCAGAAGAAGCCCATAAGCAGACACCAACAATAGAAGGGTGCACATCTAAGGGGAAGTACCTTATTCTTTAAACATTCCAAATCATTAGATAGTCCTTGAACCCAGCACATACCTATTCCCCTAGATCTTGCCTAGACAAATGTCAGCCCTCACCCCAACCTCTAGTATGATTAGAAACCCTGCTCTGCACTGGTTGGGCACTCTCTACTCTCACTGTTGCATCAGACAGACAAAGAGATCAAACTTAATCTTGAATAAAAGATCTTTGCTTTTATTTATGGGATTTGATCTTTGTGCTGGTTTTGAGAGTCCCCTCCATCTATAAGAAGATTAACCAAGGAAGGATATCTCAACAGAACCAACAAAAAGCAAGGAGAGGAAAGGGCATGAACAGCAAGGCATTTTATATCAAACAAGATGAAAAGTAAGACTAAACCTTAATGTTCTCTGTGTTGATATATTATGTATTTTAAAAATAACCAGTCTGAAATACCAGAGAAGAGATATACCCACAGTCATTCCAGGAGGATCAGAGAGTGGTAACTCACACCTTTAATCCCATCATGGGGAAAGACCAGGAGTGTTGACTCATGCCTTTAATCTAAGCAGATCTGTGTTTGAGGCCAGTGGTTTACAGAGAGACTTCCAGGCTCCCAGGAAGGCAGTGGTGGTGGCCTTTAATCTCATAACTCCAGAGACAGAGATCTTTCTGTGTTCTGGTTAGTTCAAGGCTAACTACCAAATAGTAGTAGCCCATACCTTCAATCTTAACCTGGATATGAAATAACTAGGCAAAGAAGTTATTTAAGGTAAATGTAGAAAGACAGATTACGGCAGTAGAAGTGACCAGGAATGAGGCTGAGGCAGCTGGAAGATAGCTGGGTGAGATTTGACTGTGGTGTTTCCTCTCTTTGATATTTCAGCTTTTCCCTGATATCTGGCTCTGAGTTTCCTTTATTACAAGCAGAATTTATGAAACAGATCTCCTTTACTCTCCATATGCACACTGCAGTGTATGTATACCACAGTCACCCAGAGGAACAAAGATATACAAAGAAGTTTTTTTAAAAAGCAGAAAAACTGAGATGGAGGAAAGAGACAGAAGGGAGTAACAATATTACCAGCTGAGATTTTTGATTAAGTATAAATTTTTTTCTGCTAATTAAAAACTTAGAAGGCCAAGGAAAAAATCTTAGGCAGAGCAAACAGCAACAGGCAACAAAATTATTAAAGGTTAAGACATGTGAACTAGAAGCAGGAGACTGAAGAGAAATGTAGCGATAGGGAAGAGTAGAGACAAAATATATCTTCATAGAAAAGAGGCTTCAAATGGTTTCTAGTATGACATGTTTTGGGAGGCTTGGGAAGAGTCCTTTTTCATCTAAAACAAGGAAAGAATAGCTCACAAACTCACTGTTTCCAATAAATACATTTATGGTGATATAGGGCAGATCCTTTTTCTTCAGGTTTGCACTGGTCAACAAAGATAGGGGAGTTGATATGCCCAAAGCTTCAGACAAACATGTCCAGGCCTGGCCTAGAACATCTTTGTCCATCTTGAACTGATCAGCTAGAAAGGACACAGAGTTGGAGAGAGTCAAACCCTACCATTCCTTATTCTCAGGTCAGGTGACATCCCATGCAAGAAATAATTTTTGATATTTGTCATTTTTCCTATCAGTCCGTGAAGCATTTCTCTGTCTGGGATCTATGTCTAGCACCTCAACCCTCAATAGCTTATCAATTCCAGCAGAATACAGAACAGTATCTGAAGGCATGTGTGTCTTTTCATATATTCCTGTCACTTTGATATTGAACTACTCTGTCTGTTATACACTCTGAGATCTGAGTTACCTTTGTTTCATTAACAAATAATCCCATCTTTATCATTTTGTTCCAAAATTTCCCATGAGATAATATAATAATCTGACATGAAAACATTTACAATATAATCCCAATTTTTGAACTAACATTCTGAGTATTGGTTGTGACTTAATTACATATTACCTTGAAGATATGGTGATACATTAGATGTGAGTAAAGTACAGGTATTAAAGAGAAAACAGTGAAGGTTGTTAATGTAATCATTACAATCTCTGGTTCACTCTTTTATATCCTCCAAATGTTAATTAACAAAAGATAAAGATTGACTTATCCCAATGGAAAACATTCTATTTAAATTCAGCTACAAGTATATTGAATAGTTTAAGACTGGAAGGGTTTTTTTGGCATGAAACTATTTTAATATTAAAGTGAGAAGAAATAAAACATAAGTTATTACTCTGATTTGTAATAAATTTTTAAGAAACAACTTTACTATTAATTAATTGTATTAAGTATATTTTTCTAGGCAATATTATTGATATAACTTTTGAATACATAGCAAATTTTAATGTTACTAAACTAAGAATATTTACAGGAAATTTAGTATAAGGATGACCCTTCAATACTCATTTCAAAAGTTTTACCACTGGTCATGACAAAATGTCATTTTGGACTGTGCTTTGTGTTTACTGTAAGGAAGGCAGAACTGTTTAAGTTTGGATCAGGAAAAAAAAACTGTTAAACTCTTTTCTGACAATTTTCTAAATGATTGTATTTTTAGTATGTTTGAAAATCTTTTTAAATAGAATGTGGCAATGTGCCTTCTTATTTATAACAAGTGATGAAAAAAATTTTAGAGTAATTTATCTTTAAAAGACTCTCAAGGCACTGAGATGAATTTCTAAAGGCCAAAGATGAATTTCTGCTGTACATTTAGATACCAGAATTACTGAAAATTATCAGAAGGCATGATATGTACTTTCTCATTGTCCTCTAGTTACATTATTTATAAACTAATGCTTACTAAACTTTTGGGTGCAAGTCTATTTATAGCTAGTAACTATATTTATGGGTTTTTTTAATGACAAATGAATACTGAGATATTTTTTGTGAATGAAAGAGAAATGCTTATATTCAACTAAATAAAGCAATGTAATGATTAGTGTTAATTGTCAAGTTAAAAGAACCTAGAATATCCATGAGACAGACTTCAAGGAAAACACATGGACGATTATTTACATAAAGTCCAGTCTTCAAAGGTGTCTGTGACATGTCATATCTAATCAAATTCATTACTGTGGGAGTTCTCATATAATTTTAAACAATGCCATTCCCCAATAGAAGATGCTGAACTGTATAAACAAAAGAAACAAGTTGATCCCAAAAATTCATTCATTGTTCCCTGCACCCTGACAAAGCTTGCCTTGGAAGATCCAGTTCAAGATTCTGTTTCCTTGACTTCCTGACCATGATGGACTATTCCATGAACTGTGGTACAGAATAAACTCTTAATATTTCCCTTAAATTTCTTGTTCTTGGGTATTTTAACAAAGTAAGAGGAAAAGGACTAAGTAAGACCTGTAAAGTAAGCAAATTTTTGAGTATGTGAATCTGAGTCAACTGATTCCAGTATCCATGCAAAATTTCCTGACAGAATGATAATCCCAGACATGTGCTTATAATCCCAACATGAAAATGGACACAGTAGAATTGCTGAAGTTCAATGACTATCCAGTCTAGCCTATTGATGATTGCTAGATCAATGAAAAACCATGTTTCAAAGAAGGTAGACAGTCTTCCTGATGAAAACGCCTAAAGCTGTCCTTGAGCTTCCACAGAGTCATGCTTAGCCAACATGTGTACCTCTTCTATAAATACACGAACATGCACACAATACACACATTCACAAAAATAATAACTCACTGTTAAAAAATATTTACCTTAAAATGCATCTGTTGTAAAACCAACCAAAAATCTTTTAGCCTATATTTAATAAAACTTATAGGAAAAGAGTTTTTATCATGTAATATAACTCTTTTGGAATCTTGAAAAGAAATAAATTATATCTTAAAATGAGTTATGAAGTAGGATAATTTTATAAAAATGTATAAAATACTCAAAAATTAAATGGCTTAGCTTTCTCCGATTACAAAATTGTGAAAAGTTTTAAAGAAAAACCTGAGCAAATTCAGAAAGTAATTAACAAATATAAAGGTTTTAGTGACTATACTTTATGCTGACAACAATTATAAAGGTTCAAGTTTTAATGAAGAAATTAAATGCTGATAGCACTTATATGTCTAGTGTAAATATAAACCACAGCTGCAATGTATTGGAACATAACAAAAAGAAGGAGGGAGCAGGAGGAAGCTCACCAGAAAATACATGAACGCATTGATTAAGGTTTGTGCTGGTCTGGCTTTGCTCCAGAGGTTCTAGGGAACTTAAATATCATTGATTAAGTTCCCAGCTTATAAGTTGGAATAAAACAATTCATGAATCCAAAAGAGATCAATTAATGAATTAAGAAATAATGATATAAATGTAAGATGCTAAGAATAAATAACAGTAGAGATCAGCATTAAGTAAGACATTTTTAAAACCTTATATGAGGCCTATAGACATTGAGGTTTTGAGGACAGAGCTTCATGACAATGTCAATATAATCATTTACTCACAGTAGCTGTATTTATTGATAACTGAATTGCATGGGATTGAGTATTTCAACAGGAAGCCTTAGATGGGAGAGAGCCTCATAGAGTCTGACTTACTACTTCTTTGCTATGGAATACTGAGAGATTATGGGAGGGGAAAAAGAGAGTCAATATTTCTAGTTGTGTAGCTAGGGGTAGCCCCATCAGGCTACTAATGGAGCATACTAACCAAGGTCAGAGAACAGACATCTCTGGTTAAATCCATCAGATCACAAAATCCACCTCAAAGTCATGAATTATTGGGAAAAAATGTGTAGGGAAGAAGGGAACCTGACTGTGGGAGTAAAAAAAAAAAAGAGCAGAAAGAAGAGCAATAAAAGTATCTTTTGTCTGTTTACATAAGTCATAAAACAATATATATGTTAGTAAGAAGTTATTAACTAAAGTGTATGTCAGCGTTGCCAAAAATAGTCCATTGAGCTGAGAAAAATCAATGCATGGATCTTGTAAATTTCCGTAGGATAAAAACATGTGTTTGTATAAGATGAAGCGAGCAGAGAAAAAAAGTATAGAAATAAAAGAGATACAGAAAGGGAAATTTATTAGCAAAGAAAGTGAAAGAAAGAGCATTTTAGACCTCATGAACATTTAAAGGTTATAAGATACTGATAATTTGGTGGCTGGGAAATGGCTTAGTTAGTTAAGGAGCATATAGGACAAGCAAAAGGACCTGAGTTCAGAGCCCCATCTCCCACATAGAAGTCAAGCATAGTAGTGTTCAGGTTGGAAAATAAATGTACAGGGTTGTTACATTGTACTTTCTCCGTCCCAGGCAGCCAGTGGCCCAGACTCACAGACCTGCAGCCCCAGACCTCTTAGCCCCCCTTAGCTGCTCAGGCCCCCAGAAATTACTCAGACACTTACACTAACTTCATGCTGTTTGGCCTATGGTGCAGGCACATTGATAGCTATCTTTTACATCTTAACTCAACCCATTTCTATTAATCTTTCCTGCCACTTGGCCCGTGGCTCACCTGTGTTCCTTGCCTGACTTTGCCCTGCTCCTCTTACCTACTCTGATGCCTCCTCCTACTTTTCCTATGGTGCCTGTCATGGGCCAAAACAGCTCCTTTATTTAAAGATTGCTATTCACAGCATACAGAAAGACATTCCCATATCACCTGCTCCTTTCTATATAACAAAAAGGAAGGCTTCAATTTTAACAAGGCAAAATTACATATAACAAAACAGCTATCAAGCAAGAATTACAATTACAACATATAGTCTATTTGTATTTAGCAAGCTTAAAGAAAATACTCTTATCATCTACCTTATGCTTAATTCTAAAGTTTCATATCCAATACAGGGTTCCCTTGGTTTTGGTAGACTCTCAGCCAATATAAAATTATTAGTTCCAGGTTCACTTACAGACTCTGTCTCAAAAATAAAAGAAAATAATAAAATAAAATAAAATAAAATAAAATAAAATAAAATAAAATAAAATAAAATAAAAGATGGTGAGTGAAAGTGGAAGAGATCCAAAGATGAAGTATATATATGCATGTATGTATATAAACATACATGTACACACACAAACACACAATTTGACACTATTAAATGACATGCATTATTATTTAAAAGTGTAGTTGACACTATTAAATGACATGCATTATTATTTAAAAGTGTAATTCTCACAAACAAGGTTGTATATTAAATTATTTATCTAAGCTTCATCAGTAATTATAGCTATCAACAAGAAAACTCTACAACCAAAAGCTTCACTGGTGATTTCTGTCAAAGTCTGAAAAAAAAATAGTAGCACTAACTAACCACAATAATCTAATGATATAAATGTAATAGGAATTCATGTTGCATTAGTCAAGATAATGCTACTGTCAGAGCTTGGCAGGACATCAGCAAGAAAGAGACATGAATGGAAAAAAGTCCAATGTCAGCTCTATGAAATTTAAGTGCATAGCTTATTAAAAAATACAGCATATATAGAAAATCCCCAAACATACAAACTGATGAAAAGTATTAACAGACTAAACAAGAAAACAATCTATTTATTTGAAAAGGTACAGGAAACATATCTAGCTATTTAACAGATTTTTTTTGTCTAAAAATATGTCTTAGTCAAAGAAAATACAAAAAATATTGTGTTTGTTTGTTTTAGATAAATGAAAAAGTTGGAACTGGAGAGATGACTGTATGTAGTCACTATCATCATCATTGTCATCATCATTATTATTGTAAGTATGATACAAGTGAGAGCCATTTTGAAAGAGAAACTTCAATTAAGAAAATGGCCTGGTGGGTTTTTTTGATAGAAAATTGATGCAGAAATGCCCATCCACAATGAGTTTTGCAATCCTTGGGCTCATGGTCTTGGGTATAACAGGGCAGGCTGAGCAACTTAGGGAAAGCAATCCAGTAAGTAACATTCTTCCAGGGTTTCTTCTTCAATTCCCACCTCCAGAGCTCTTATTTTCATTACTGTCTTGGGTTACCTTCATAGTGGATTACAGCATGCAAAGAAAATAAACCCTTTATTCCACAAGTTGTTTTAGTTAATTATGTTGTCACAGAAATATTGAGCAAAAATTAATATTAAAAAAATAACAAAAAAGAAAAATCCAAAACTAAACAATTCAGCAGTAGTTTTGCTACAGAAGACCTGAATAATGTTCTTAGCAACCACATTCAACAGCACAAAATGGCCTATAATTCAAACTCCAAGAGATTCAACATCCTTTCTGATCACAGGGTATCTGTACTTACATGTGAGCACATTTCTTCCCACGATATGTGTGTGTGTATGTATGTATGTATATGTGTGTGTATTCCTTAAAAATAAAATACTTACAGCAAATGCTGTATTTAATGGTTAAAAAGATAACAAACAACAGTAGCAAAAAAACAACAAACAAACAAAATAAAACAAAAACAAAACACCACTGACTATTGTATAAGTAATTTGTTGATAGGAACTGTTGTATTCTTACTACTATTTCTTAATAAAAATTTGGAATTATGGCATTTCAGTCAGCTATGTTAAAAAAGAAAGACAAAAAATAAAAATTATATATGTATAGACAATATTATTATCACAAAATGGAACAAGCATCAATTTTGAAAGTTACACAATTATACTATTTGTTTATATTTTAGAAAATGATAATTAGAAATTAAAACTACAGAACACTGTATACATAATAAATAAATTTTAAAAAGAAATTAAAACTAAATATCATATTCAATAATATATAAAACCTAGTGTAGCTGTAATAAGGTAAGACAAAAAATATAGTGACAAATAAAATTACCTCACAATTAGAATGTTATTAAAGGAAAATTAAGCTATTATTGGTTTCTATATTATGATAGAATCACAAAGAAGAATATAAAAATGTCTACAGACATTTAACATATTCTAAATCTGCTGAGCATGTGTAAGACTGGATATGTTAAAATATTTTTAAATTATTTATAATATTTTAAACTTGATTTAAAAACTTACTGCAAATCTTACAACCTCCATTGCCACCACAACACAGAACCTAGTTAACAGATCACTGCAATAGAGAGAATCTAGGAACATGCTAATACAGACATTTTTTTTAATTATAGGATTCTCCAATTATTGTTTTTTATTATTGAAAATAAATCATTTCTCATAAAATATAGCATAATTACAGTTTCCATTCCTTTTTTTTTTTTTTGAGTCCCTGCCCTACTTACCATTCTTCTGAATCTACTCCTATTGTGTATCTCATTAGAAAAGAACAGGCTTCTAAGAGATAATAAGAATGCCAGAGTAAAATATAATATGCTCAAACAAACAAATAAGACCACCAACAACATAAAACCCATAAAGGCTGGACAATGTAACCAAACTGATGCAAAAATCTCCAAGAGCAGATACAAGAATCAGAGACTCATTTCTTCACATACTTGGAGTCTCAAAAAAAAAATAGTAAGCTAAAAGGTGTATGACATATATGTACAGTATTTAGTGTCTTAGTTATGTTTTATATTGCTATGACAAAACACCATGACCAAAAAACAAGTTCAGGAGAAGTGGGTTTATTTATCTTATACTTCTTTTTTACTGTTCATAGTTGAAATCAGGACAGGAAATCAAACATGGCAGGAACATGCAGTCAAGCCCTAATGATAGGGTACTGCCTACTGGCTTGATCTCCAATGCTTTCTTAGCTTATTTTCTTCCTGAACCGAAGAGAAGCAGCTTAAGGATGGCATTATCAATAATTCCCTCAACTAATTAAGAAAATGTCTTACAGTCAGATATTATAGAGACATTTTTCTCAACAGAGATTTTTTCCTTTCAGATAAATTTAGTTTGTGCACATAGTTGACACAAGACTAGTCTGATCATTTGATTTTATGCTAGGTCTCCAGACAATCTAGTCTCTGATTCTTGGTCATGCAAATACTAAGCATGAGTTCTGTTTCATGTGGTGGGTCTTTCATCAAATCAATAATGATTGGCTATTCCAACAAGTTCTGTACTGCCATTGCCTAGAATGTCTGGTAAGCAGGACATATTGTAGGTGAACATTTTGGGGGGGTAGTTTAGTGATTATGTGTTTGATTTAGTAGCCTGCAGAGTACCTTCCCACACTGAAGACACTAGATTGTAGGGATGAAGGCTTCATAGAATCTCAAGGCCAAATTCTCTGTGTTCAATAAGTTGTGCTGGTTTTGTTTTTTGTAATGGGTTACCCCAGTTACTTTGTGGAGAATGATCCATAGCCTTAGAGTTAGTTGGAAGATTTCCCTGGAACCCGTTGGCCATTGAATCTATTGAATGAAACCCAGTACTGATACTAAAAATACTGAAAAATTTATTTGGTAACAAGAGTGAGATAGATGGACTCCGTTGCCCCCATTATTAAAAGACTCCATTAGGATTGCCTTGATATATTTTGAGAATTTTCAACATCACCAGGTTTCCTTACTCTCTAGTGACTCTCAATTCTGGTTGTCACTTTTCACATTTCTCTCTCAATCCTATGTTTCTCCCCTCCCATTTGATACTCCAATTTGATCCCAACATAATCTAAATATTATCCATTTAATATATTCCATTCATCTTTCCCAGGAGATTCCTTAGTCTCCTCCTTTATACCTACTCTCACTGGGTCCACAGATTATAGGTTGGTTATCTTTTATTTAATAGCTAATATCTACATATAAGTGAACATATGCCATATTTTTCTTTCAGGCTTTAGGTTACTTCACTCAGGGCATTTTTTTAGTTGCATATATTTGATTGCAAATTTCATGATGCGTTGTTTTTAATAGCTAAGCAATAATTCATTATATGATATATGTAGATTAATTATTTTGTTGATGTGCATTTATATTGTTTCCAGTTCTTGCTATCGTAATTAATGCTGCAATGAACATGCTTGAGAAACTGTCCTTCTTGTAGGATAGAGTGACATTTGGATATATGCTCCAGAGTGGTGTATCTGGATCTTCAAGAAGATCAATTTGAAAGTTTCCAATAAACTTACATATTGATCTCCATATTGGTTCTACAAGTTTTCACTCCCACCAAAAAAAATGGAGCTTTCTTCTTACTGCACATCAGTTGCCAGCATAAGCTTTCAATTACGTTATTGATCTGACAGGTGTAAATTGGAATCTTAAAGTAAATTTGATTTAAATTTTCCTGATGTCTAAGGATGTTGAACATTTTTTCTAGTGTTTCTCAGCCATTAGAGATTCTTCTATTGAGGATTTTCTATTCAAATCTGTAAACCCACTTAATAATTTGATTATTTGGTTTATAAAAATCTAGTTTCTTGAGTTCTTTATATATTTTGGACAGTAGTCCACTGTCAGATGTGAAGTGAGTAAAATTCTTTTCCCATTTTGCTGGGTACCAATTTGTCTAAATGATTTTGTACTTTGCTTTATTGAAACTTCAGCTTCATGAGGCCCCATTTATTAATTGTTGATCTTGATGCCTATGCTATTGGTGTTCTGCTCAGGAAGTGTTCTTGATTACTGTGATTTGCTGGCTATTACTCACTTTATTTTCTCTCATGTTCAATGTATTTGGTTTTATGTTGAAGACTTTGATCCATTTAGACTTGAAGTTTACAGGGAATAATTAAATATGGCTCTGTTTCCATTCTTCTTCAAGAATACATCCAATTTGACTATCACCATTTGTCAATGATTCTGCCTCTTTTTCAATACATTTTCTTGGCTTATTTAAATCCAGAGGAGTGTGGAATTATGTCTGGGACTTAAACTTGATTCCAGTGAACAACATATCAGTTTTATGACAGTATCATATGGTTTTAATTACTATATCTCTGTAAACCAGCTTGAAATAAGATATGTTGATATTTCTAGAAATTCTCTAAATGTTTCAATTCTAGAATTGTTTTAGATATGCTGATTTTTCCATATGAAGTTGATTGTTACCCTTTTGAGGTCTGTAAAGAATTGTATTGAAATTTTGATGAGGATTATATTGAATCTGCAGGTTTTTCTGATAATACAGTTATTTTTAACATTAATTTTAAGGATTCATGAGCATGAGAGATCTTTCCATCCTATATATTCCTCAATTTCCTTCTTCAGAGACTTGAAGTTTTTTTTTTTTTTTTTAAACAAGTTTTCACTTACATTGTTAGAGTTATCCCAATTTATTTTTATTTTATTTAAGGCTGTTGTGAAAGGTGTAGTTTCCACGATTTTTTTTTCTCAGTGTGTTTGTTATTTGTATATAGAAGAGCTACTGACCTTTTTAAGTTTATCTTTTATCTAAAAACTTTGCTGAAAGTGTTTAAAAAGTATAGGAGTTTCCTGGTTGAATTTTTAGGATCACTTATGTGCACTATTATGTCTTCTGCAAACAATAATTTGCCTTCTTTTCAAATTTGTATACACTTGATCTCCTTCAGTTGTCTTATTGCTCTAAGACTTCAGATATTGTATTGAGAATGCATGGAGAAAATAGACACTTTTGTCTTGTTTCTGATTTTAGTGGAATTACTTTTAGTTTCTCCCAATTTAATTTGATGTTTGCTATAGGCTTGCAGAAAACTGACTTTATTATGTTTAGGTAAGTCCCTTATATCCCTCATATCTTCAATACATTTATTTCAAAGTGGTGTTTAATTTTTTTCAAAGTCCTCATCTGCATCTAATAAGCTGAACATAGATTGTTTTCTTCAGTTTATTTATATGGTGCATTAGATTTATTTATTTTCATATGTATAATTATCCCCCCATCACTGTTAGAAAGCCTAAGTAATTATGGCAGATGATTTTTCAGATGTGTTTTTGAAATTAAGTCTCGTATAATTCTGTGCTAAAATAAAATATTCCTGGGTTTTGAGGGGGCTGTATTGTGAGATTTTAATGATTTCTTCTACTTTACTAGGAAGTATAAGTTTATAACTGTTAAGTGATTTAATTTCGATAACTGATACCAACTGATAAAGATATACATTTTCCATTTTGTGGAGTATAGATTTTAAAGTTTGATCTTATAATATTTAGGATTTCCTCAGTGTTGGTTGTTATGTCCACTTTTCTCCACTTTTTTCTTACATTTTGTTAATTTGGATATTCTTTCTCTACATTTCTGTTAGGTTAGACACATATTTGTCTATCTTGTTAATTTCCTAAAAGAATGAATTCTTTGTCTCATTGATTTTTTTGTATTAGTCTCCTTGTCTCTGTCTTATTGATTTAACACCTGAATTTGTTTATTTCCTCGAGTCAATTCTCTCAGGTATGATTGCCTCATTTTTTGTGCTGGGGATTTCAGGTGTGCTGTTAAGTTGCTAATATGAATTTTATACAGTTTTTGTGTTATGAACTTACCCTTTAAAATGTATTGCACTGTGTCCCATATGTTTGGGTATGCTGTATATTCATTTTCATTGAATTCTCAAGTCTTTTATTGCTTTTTTAAAATTTCTCTCGATCCAATTTTTATTCAGTGGAGAATTACCAGTTTTCACGAATTTTTATGCCTCGTGTTGTTTTTGTTACTGTTGAAACCCAGCTTGAATCCTTGGTAGTCTTTAGGAAGTTAAGTCAAATTTTTTGTGTGTGTTGAAATTGCTTTGTTTCCAAGTATGTTGTCAAATTTAGAGAAAGTTCCACGTGGTACAGAGAAAAACATATATTCTTTTGAGTTTGTTGAATTGCTGTGTAAATGTTCATTAAGTTCATTTGTATTATATCATCTGGTAGGTCCAGCACTCTTTAATTTTTGTTTGTTTGCTGTTTATAAGCTTAGATAACCTGTCCATTAATGAGAGTTGGTTAATAAAGTCTTCTACTATGACTTTTTGAGGGTCAACATGTAATATAAGCTATAGTAGCAATTTTTATATAAACTGTATGCCTTTGTATTTGAAGAATACATGTTAAAAATTTAAAATGTAAGTGGCATGGAGGCTCATGCCTTTAATCTTAGCACTTTGCAAGCAGAGAATGGTGGATCTTTTTGAGTTTGAGGACTACCTATTCAAGTGAGTTCCAATATAGCTAAAACTGATACACAGAATTCTGCTGCCTTGCAAAAAAAAAAAATTGAAATATTTATCTTGACTGATTTTTTTTCTATGTTTTGATAAGTTCTGGGTTAAAGTCTGTTTGGTTAGAAAATGAAATGGCTATATTAGCTTGCTTCTTCAGTTCGTTTTCTTGGAATGTTTTGTTTTGTTGGAACACTTTACCTCCTGGCAATATCTAACCTTGAATTTTTTTGGTGTGTTTCTTGGATGTAGCAAAATAATGAATTCTGTTTAGGCATACATTTTGTTACTCTGTGTCATTTTGTTGGTGAATTAAGATATTTTTATATAGCTTTAACTCACTAATACAATCACAGACCAACAGAATGATATCTAAACAGAATTGAATACCATTGATCATTGATATCTTATTTTGGGGCTGGTATTGGTGATGAAAGTGTGTGTGTGTGTGTGTGTGTGTGTGTGTGTGTGTGTGTGTGTGTGTGTGTGTGTGTGTTGTGTGTGTGCATGTGCAAACTTTTCTTCTTTATTAGTGTAAAATAATTCATTCTTTGCATTTTTATTGCTATAGTTAAACTCAGTTTGGAATTTTCTTCCTAATATCTTTTGTAAGGCTGGATTTGGAGATAAATTGTTTATAATTCACTTTATCATGACATATCTTATTTTCTCTATCTATGGTGATTGAAAGTTTAGCTGGGGATGGTATTCTGGGCTTGTATCTGTGGTCTCCTAGAGTCAACCACACATCTGCTCAGCCACTTATGGCTTTTAGAGTCTTCACTGAAAAATCAAGTGTCATTCTAATAGGGTATTTGGTATTTTTCTTGTGTAGCATTTAATATCATTTCTTTGTTCTTTATATTTAAGTTTTTGAGTATTATGTGATGAGATCACTTTCTTTTTTCAGTACCGTCTATTTGCTATTCTGCATACTTCTTTTTCCCTTATAGCCATTTTCTTTCAAGGTCAAGGTTTTCTTTTTCTATGATTTTCTTGAAAACATTTTCTGGCCTTTAGGTTGGGTTTGTTCACCTTCCTCTGTTCTTAATAGTCTTAGGTTTGGTCTTTTCATAATGTTCTAGATTTCCTGGTTGTTTCATGTCACAAGGTTTTTGTTTTTTTTGTTGTTGTTTTTGTCTCTTTTTTTGGACTTAATTTTTTTCTATCATATCTTCAATGCCTGAGATGTTCTCTTTTGTTTCTTATATTCTGTTTTTGAAGCTTGCCTCTGTGATTCCTATTCTAATTACATAAAATTTTATTTTCAGAACACTTTCAATTTGCATCTCCTTTATTGATTCGATTTACACTTTCAGGACTTTAACAGTTTTATTTATTTTTATCCACTGTTTTCTTGTTTTTAAAAAGAGATTTATTAATATTATTTTTAAAGTCATCTATAATCTTCATAATGGTGGTGTGGTGTTCTGACGGAGAATAGCCCTATAGGCTTATAGGAATAGGCATTATCTGAAAGAATTAAGATTTGTGGCATGGTGGGAGTATGAGTGGCCTAACTGGAGGAAGTCTGGCACTGGGATGTGGGCTTGGAAGTTTCAAAAGCTGGAGGCAGGTCCAGCATTTCTCTTTATTCTTGTTGTCTGCTGACCCAGATATTGAATTCTTACCTCTTTCTGCAACATCATGTCCGCCTGTATGCCACCAGCCTTCCCACCATGACAACAGTGACATAACCTCTGAATCTGTAAGGTATCCCCATTTAAATAATTTCCTTTTTAGGAGTTGCCATTGTCATGATGTCTCTTTGAAATAATAAAATCTTTAGCTAAAGGTTTTTATTTTGTTTTGTTTGTTTGTTTTCGTGGTATGTGTTTCAGATATGTTAAAAATACTCAGGTCTGAAATGATGGGATAACTAAGCTCTGGTGGAGACATATTACTCTGGCTGTCATTGATTACTCTTTTCTGTTTGTCTGTGGGCCCCTAGGATTGGGTTGATGATTAACTTCTGAAGTTTTTGAAGGGGGAGAAGTGAGTATTTCATTCCTTGCTGTCAGTTTCCTCAATAGGTTTTCGGAGAGTATGAGCCTTTGTTTTGCTGGTTTTTTGGCCTTCCCTTTCCTAACTTGTATGTTCCTTGTGAATTCCTGTTGGTGTTTGAGGCTAGAAAACAAGGAGAAAATGGAGAGAGTGAGATGGGAGGATATCTTTGTGTTCAAGTTGGAGTCGTTCAGAAAGAAAAAGAAACCACACCAAGTTTTAAACTATAGAGCTGCAGATAAGACTGGGGAATTAGAGCTGGGGAAAGGAGAAAGGGTAGGTTTTCTGTAAGTCTATTTGTTCTGACTGAGTAGCCCTCTGGTTAGCAGGCAGTGTCTACTGGGATTGGAGTCTAGGAAAAAGCAAATAGTAAGGTAAAGGAGGTTAGATAGAAAAGGTTTGTGGGGTCCACAGGGGATGAGAGCAGAGGATGGGGCAGATAAAACTTCCACAGGTATTCTGCTGATGAGCTAGAGAGGAGTCTGGGGTATTCAATCCCAGGGACAAAGAGGAAAGAGTATTTTCAGACAGACTACTTGAATTTATTGATAAAATCAATTTTAAGTTAAAGTATTCATTACTTTCATCATGTGAGAATGTTGAATTTTGCAGAGAAATTTGCGTTGTACTATGATCGCGATTTTTTTAATGTAAATACTTCATTAAATTTCTTGATTTGTGTATATAAAGCAGTCCTGGCATTCCTTCAAATAAACAAATCTATTATACCATGCTACATGACATTCCATTTGGTTTTGAAGTCAGTGTACAAGAATTTTACTAAAGATTGTTGCAACCACTATCATCAATGATGTTGATATATTTGTTTTTATATGTATCATCAGATTTGGAGAACAGGGTAGTATTAGCCTAATAGCATGAAAGAGTTCTTTCTCTTTCTTACTAGTTTATGAAATACTTTAAAAAGCATTGGCAGTAGCTGTTTAGTATTTCAATAAAATTCAAGATATCAAAACAACTTTTAAAATACAGCTCTTGATGCTTTATTTACAAAAGCTAGAATCTGAGTTCAGATCACTAAAACCCCCACTACTCATGGCCTAGATTTTCTGGCCTAGCCTCGTGAGCTGTACCAGAAGATCCATAGTCCCACTGAAATACACGGATGCTTATATTAATTGTACACTGATTGACCTGGGGCTTAGGCATATAACTTTCTAACATTTTATTCCTAATCTAAACCATGATTCTTATTTTGTTCAGCCATGTGGCTTGGTACCTTTTCTCAGAGCAGCATAGGTGTCCTCTGCATCTGCTTCTCTGGTGTATCTGTGGCATCTCTGCCCTTTTCTTCCTCTTCCCAGAATTTTTTTAGTCTGGTAATTCACCCATACTTCTGTCTGCCTTCAGCTAATCAGAACTTTTATTAAATTAATAAGTGGGACAATTATTTATAATGTAACATCATTCCTAAAAAGATGCTGTCCACAGTGTACTGGTAATCTACATTCTTTGGTGGCAACATGAGAGGAAAAGACAGGAGAGTCCATGGTACTTTTAGCCAGACTAATTAAAGTGTGCAGTGGTCAAGAGGAGGAAAAGGTTTGCTTTTAGTATTTACTTGTATGCTGTGACAGATTTCTGAGTACATGTGCATGCATAGCTGCACATGTACATCATATAATGTCTGCACACAAAGATAAAAATCAATATTTCACAATGCTTCATACTAAGTACATTTGTTCACCAGCTTTGCTTGGTTATAGGATATTTTGCCTCTTTAATATCATCCATTAGGTATATATTTGAATTTTCCTACTCTATTAATTAAGTTTTGGAATCTCTCATGTTCAGAGGGAGAAAAGAACAGAAAAAGTACATGCTGTTATAATACTATGAATTCAAGTGATGCTGTAATTTCCTCTTTCCAGCTTAAACTTCTGACGTACAAACTGAAATTGATAACTATAGAATGCAATAGGCTCTACATGAATTGATGTACTTTGGTTCAGAAATTTTCTTGGTATAAAAATTTGCTTTCATATATTATTATAAACTTAAAGTGAAATCAAATGAAACCTCAATAATTTGTTAGAATTTATATAATTTTAACTTTTTGGTGTAAAATAAATTGTGATGCATTTGGCAGGATGTGTTAGCACAAACAGCTCTTCACTAAGAGGTCTTTCTAGAAAAAAAGGAGGGGCAACCTGTGGGCTCAGAGATTGTCTATTTTCATTTTTTTTCTGTTTGTGATGAATTATACTATTTGTTTCTTTATTTAGAGAAAATTTATTTTTGTGGTGAGTTTGGTAGCATAATAGAATTGATGAACTAGCTTATGAAAAAGATTTTACCAAAAGAGCACATTGATTATAACTTATGTTTCCAATGTCAATATACAAATAATCATATTTTATTTTATGTATATGTGCTTTTATACGTGGAGGTAAAATAATCAACCATGGGTGATGGTGACATTCATTAGGATACCACTTATTTTATTTATATTAGCAAGGGTCTCTTATGGCACCAGAAACTCACTGAATTTCAAAAGGTTGGCTAGTCAGTGAGCACCAGAGTCCCAACTGTTTTCATCTCTCCATCTAGGATTACAATTATTAGCTACCACACCAGACTTCTTTAAGTGCATTCTGAAGATTGAACTCAAAGGTTCATGCTTGCATAATAAGGACTTTATTGACTGAGCTATCATCCCCCAATATTGTCATTTTATTCTCAAAATATAAGATCTGATGTCACAAATTAGTTTACGGAAGACACTAGAAAAGAAAGGAAAGGTTCATTTTTCTAGTTCTTATAGTGTCTCATACCTAGATAATCATTCTGACTTTCCATGGAAGCATCATGATATCAAGGATATCAGGTTTATTTCCTCCAACCTGATTCTTTTTTTCTTGCTAAAAACTGAATAGCTATATATGAATGTTTGTTACAGAGGTGACAGAATGGATACTAAGAGTCAGGTTTCATGTGATAAAGACTTTAATTCTTACAGCTGTGTTGCCTTTGCTAGTTTCTATGTGACTTTGTTCCTCTTTGAAAAGAAAATAAAATGAAGTATTTTTAATAAAATTATTATGTGTTAAATAAACAATACAGAAATAGCAATGAGAAGTATATCTGGCATAAAGTATTTTGTTATTATTTGTCATTGTCACAAAATTATATTTTAATTTACCTTATGTGATATTTTGAAATTTTTGCCTTTAGTTTGTTCCATAGTTAACCTACATTTAAACTCTTAAAATAACTGCATCATTTTCTAAGTGATTTTATAAGTTTTAAAATTCAATTAGTCTTTCTCACAAATTTTAGAAAACAATAAACACAAAAATTTCTTTCTGTGACTTCTGAGTCTATAAAACTCATCAAAATACAGAATCTGATAACCTAAGAAAGAAAGTCAAGAAATGAGGTCAAGAATCTCAGAACACTAGAGAATTTAAAAACTCTTTAGATTAGTGTGAAAAATCAACAATCTTGCTGGATAATTCAAAATATGCCATAATTGAGATCTTAAAGGTCTCAGGAAGAAACTCTTTCTTTCTGTCATTTTCAAAATTTCTAATCATCCAATTAGCTGATTTTTGATATTTCTATTGAAGATGAGCCTGTATACTTACTTGTTAGTGTGCACACGTTTATGTGTGCACATGTGTAATCATACATGGGAAGGTGAAAATTAACATCAAGTAAAATTCCTTAGAGAATATTCAATTTCTTAAATTTATCTCTCTCTATTACTCTCCTTATTAATTACCTGTTTGTTTGAGGAAGGAGCCTTCTACTGGTTTCATCTCAGGGATTTGGCTAGACTGACTATACAACTCCCAACATTCTTCCTCACTTCACCATCCTAGAAATCAAATTACATGTGAGATACCACATCTGCCTTCCTGGGCATTTAACTTACATTCTTATGCTTACATGCAAATGTGTTTCTCACGGAGTCATACTCTAAGGCTCTCTTTACTAGTTATAAATCTATTCCTATATAATTGTGAGTTAAATTTAAGTGATTTCTATTTTCGCACAATTGACTACATAGTCTTAATTTCCCGTTTGTGGACACTGGCATCTTAGATATGGTTACTTCTATTGTTGGAGGTATATGTTCTAATTCATCATGGTTCTGGATTTCTTGGCAAGTTTTTAATATTTTATTGAAAGAAATATTATAGTATGAAGGAAATGAGAGCTTGTTTTTAATTTTAAAGTCATTTTTTAATAAGAGATTAATTGCTCAGAGACTAAACAAAGAACAGGGAAAAAGAAAATATTCTGCTCTTAGCTGTTGTGATAGGGAAGCTATCAGTCACTCATATAGACTTTACAAATAGACTTTTTGTTTAAGAAAGGTGCAGAGAACATGTTCCATAGTGAAAATATGGGAATCAGACTTTAGAAAACCATGCCTTATGATATGCCTTGGTGGCTCAGTACTGAGGTTTTCACTATTCTTTTTTTTTATTTAATCATATTTTCTTTGCATACCAACCAAAACTCTTCTCAGTCATCCTCCACCTTCCCCCCACCCCATCTACTTCTCAGTGAGTAAGGACTCCCAAGGGGAGTCAGTACGGTCTAGCATACCACACTGAGGCAGGACTACCCCTTACCCCAGCATCAAGGCTGAGGAAGGTATCCCTCTGCACTGAATAGAAAACAATTTAAAATTTGTAAGATGTAGCACACTGAGAAATATATACAAACTGGTCAGAATAGTCAACTGCTTTAAATAATTTTATCAAAATATTAAAAATGTGTAATACAATTTTAATGCATTTATTAATTATAAACAAATAGCCTTAAGTAAGAAGCTATAGTATAAAGTGGCACTGGGAAGGGCTACTCAGAAATGAGAGTGGTAGCTGTTATAATAAGGTTTTGGAGTTTCCTTTGCAATACTCACTTCAGGAAGCTCACAATCACATCTTACTATGTTTCATAGGATCCAACACCCTTTACTATACAAGTCTTCATATACACATGCTCCCACACAGACATGAGTGCATCCACATAGTTTCAAATAAAGCAACATAAATCCCTTTTTTTTAACATAGCAGAAGGGTGGAAAGATTGCTCAGTGGTTGAGAGCACTTGCAAAGAAACTAAATTTGGTACCCAGCATCCAGTTCAGGGGACAAAAACTACTTACAGCTCCAGTTCGAGGCTCATTGATGCTCTCTAGACATCTAGCTACCTTCATATACACAGGGCACATGAAAATCTCATGTAAACACCTATGCAAACAAAGTAGCTAAATAAAAATGCAGGACCCATCAAGGATTACAGATGAATAAATGATTCACTATTGATAAAGAAATTTCAATTAAAGCAGACCACTATTAAATATTTTATTTGATTTATGGTAGACATTTTGTGAGTTCTCATTTGCTCTCCTGACAGGCAACAACAACAATAACAAAAGGATCTATATTAAGTCAGATTTAACCATCTTTAACTCTGGCCGCAGGTCTACAAGGGGTCATGGAAATGAATGTGAGGGTCAATAAAAAATTCAGTAAATGGTTTGTGAATGGCCAATGATCAAAAATTAATACAAAATAACATTCATTTTAAACCCAAGGAATACTTATCAATGCTCTCTCCAGCTAGACAATTATTTGAGTCTTTGTTCTGAATGTACATGTGCACTTTGCACTGTGCATGGCATTATGACACACATAATGCTGCTTAGAATAATTTGACTCAGATTCCAGACAATCGTATATTATCAACCGTAGTGTTTTTACAGACATGCAAATTTTCTTTTTCAGAGCAAGAATAAAAGTTGATAACTAATATGTTTTTCAGATATTCTACTGTCATTTCTTTTCAGTTAAGAATTAGTACATTTGTGGATTATATTGTGTTCAACTGTTTAAACTGTTGACATCAGTTTCAAAACAACAAACAAAAAAAACTAAGTATGTTTTGGCTTCAATTAGTGCTGGCATTATTATTTTTACAAAGTTTGTTTGTGAAACAATGTTCCAGCATTGATGATTATAAAGGTAAACTTTCAAATCTAAGACAATTTGAACACATTCTGAGTTTTGTAGCATCAGGCACTCAATCAAGAATTCTATCTGCAAACACAAGAAAATCTATCACATTAGTACATAGATTTAACTCAAATTTGTCTTCAATAAATACTCAAATTCTATTTATGCCACAAAATTATATATCTTTTTATTATGTCTTATCAGTTAACATCAGATGTGGGTGCCTATTGTGTATAACTTCGTGCTTATTAACATGGATAGTAAATTTAATAGTATCTAGATCATTGAGGTTTGTTTTGGGGATGGAATGGAGCCACTTTAACATACAGAGACATGGAGGAAATATTTATTTTACAGTTTTTATGTGGATAGTTTTACTTTTATAGATTTTTAAATTATTACAGAAAATATTTAATCACAATATGTATGGATATTTCAATTGTGTATTGTGTTACTACCTTAATAACACTGTATTTGTCCATTTATAGTTCATTCTATTTTAAATTCTTTTCTTTCTTGATTTTGTTTACATTCTTTATTCAACTTAATTATAGATTATTAATTTTAGGAAGTAAAACTATGTTGTTAATTAGTTGTCTTGTGAGTTTTTATTTTTCTTAATTTATTCTTTAATTCCACAACTAGACCTTTAATTTCATTTTATACTAGTGATTCTAGACTACTAATTTTATTACTATAATTGTTTAATTTCTATGTTGAAAAACTGCTCCAGTAACATAACCTTTACACATTACTGCAGATTAACCTCATCATTCCTGGAAAAAATTCATAGTCTTCTATTTTCACAATAAGTTCATGTTTTAAGGAAATACTGATTAAGAATCAGACTTTATAGGCAACATTGTGGGAGAGGAAGCAGAAAGGATGTATGAACTAGAGTAAGGTGCAGAGTGCAGAGGCAGCAGCCAAAGCAATAGCAGAGTAGACACACCCACTGATTAGAAATAAAGGCAGGCAGGCCTCCTTTATCATTTGATACTCTGGTGTCACTCTGATTTCTATGTTAACCCACTTCAGATCTAATCCAGCTGCTAATCAAAATTAACCACCACCTCCCATAAAATATACATAAAATTCATTAGAATAAAAGCATTAATAACACAAGCAACTTAATAAGAGACAACAATATCAGTTCAAACTTTTCTAAGCTGCTAAGCAAAGGCCAAGGCTGAGGAGAGAGGTGCTTCTCAGTACAAACCCTCAGGCAAAACAAAGCCAAAGAACTTCCAAAAATCCCCCAACATTCATCCAAAAGAGGAATAGAATATCTTCCAAAGAATGAGGGAAATTAAATCACTCACATAGTTTGGAAGAATATAAATTAATTCCAACCATTAAAAAAGCACTGTAGATGTTCCTATTAAAATGGATGTTTTCATAACATATAATTCATCAATCTTGTTTCTGACAATAAACCCAAAAGAAATGGAACTGAAGGCAAGGGATTGAGATATTTTATATGAGTGTTCCTTGTAGTAGTATCTCTTCCAATCAAAGAAAATGTGAGTTTAAATGTTTTGAATTAATAAATAAAGACAAAATTATAGCATGTATAAAGTAAAAGAGTAGTATTAAATTAAAAAGGAGTAAATGTAATTTTTATATACAGTACAATATAGAAAAACCTAGAAATCATCACACAGATTCCACTTACAGACCAGCAGTACTTATCACAAATAAACTCACAAAGACAGATAGTAAGTAGGCCCTGGGGCTGTCTGGTTGAAATAAAATATACTCATTGTTTACAAGAATGATTTTTTTCTGGGACAATGATAATATGTTAAGCACAAAGAATTGTGAAGACTTCACAAAATGACACAAAATCGACAAATACAAATGTTCAGAGACAAATGTCATGCTAAATCTTCATGATGCATTAATAAAAATATCTTATTGGATTTTTATGAACAAGAATCTTATATGAAAGTATCAAGTACTGTACAGTACATAAAGATTCTCATACAACTTTCAGTAACAAATAAATAATTCAAGATAAAATATGATGCAGCCATATAGAGAATGTGGGGAAAAAAAAGTATTTGTAGTCAAGTTTGATGACCTCAATTAAATTCCAGCTACCCATACCACCAAGGAGATAACTGATTTTCACAAACTATACCCTCATGTCCATAAGATGTTTGCTCCTACACACACACACACATACACATACAATAAATGAATGAATAAATAAATGTTCAGAAAATCTAAAAATGTAATAGATTCGTGTAATTAACAAAAAGAATAAATATCAATAGCCAACAAATATATGAGTGCTAGACTGTCCCACGCCAACTTCTCGCCCGTAAGAAAAGGCACGAGACACGTAGGATCCTTCTGCAGCAAAGCTTTAATGCATCTTGAGGGAGAGCATCAGCTTACAGAAAATGGAGAGACTGAGGTAGGAAAAGCCCAATCCTTATATAGACCAAAGACCTCCGCCTTGGACGTGTCACCTCTCTATAGGCTGCAGCTCATCACCCCACATGACGCCACGGGAGAGGCGGAGAGACCAGTCTCGGAAAATTACCAAAGGCATGCGCCCTTGCCTTGATTACTGACTCAGGCGGGTTGGCCAGCACCGGATATCGGTGCGATCTTGAGGGGCTGGGGCCAGCGGCTCCCAACACTAGACCAATCTCACTTGTAATTAAGGTAATGAGAAAAATAATACTATATTAAAGAAAAACTTAAAGAATAAATTACTCTTTGCATGGATAAGAATATACGCAGAGGTAGATATATTGATATATATAGATATATTTATTGATATATAGATATATATGAAGGGCCCAAAAACATACACTTTGAACTAGTATATCTGGAAGTTTTCTGTCCCATGCAGGTCCCTCAGATAAGACAGCGCTCTCCCACCCACGAACTTCTGGCTGCTTATAAATAATTGTTTAGAGGCTAGTATTAATTATTAACAGTTTGACCTATGGCTCAAGCTCATTACCAACTATCTCTTGCAACTTAACTCAACCATTTTTTATTAATCTATGCATTGTCACCTGTCTCGGTGGCTCTACCTGTGTTCCATTACATATTGCTTTCTGGGCTGCAATGTACAATGTCTTTTTTTGACTCAGTCTTCCAACGTTATCTCTGCTTGGATTTCCTGTTGGCCTCTAAGCTGCCTTGCCATAGGCCAAAACAGCATTTTTATTAGCAAATTGTAATAAAGCCTATTCAAAATATAAACAAAAGTATCGTGCATCACTACTCCATTTCTGTCTAAACAAAACTAAAACCTTCAATTTTAACATAGTAAAATTACATATGACAAAACAGTTATCAAGCAAGAATTATAGTTACAATATCTAATCTATATGGGTTTATCAAAATAAAGAAAATATTTAACCATCTACCTTATTTTTATGATGCTAAAGTTTTATGACTAATTTATCTTTTAATATAACTAAGAAAAACTATAATTATTACTATATAGCCTTCAGACTTCATCAAAAATCATAAAAGGATATAATATTACCTGAGTAAGGAAGGACATTGTAGCAACTTCCAAAATTGTAGAAATGATAGAGACAGTCTAGTACTCAAAAAAGTAAGCAAGTGTATTCCAAAATATAAACAGAAAAACAAAAATAGAAATAATCAGACAATACTAGTGAACATCAGGTATCTAATTTATAAAAATGTATTCTTTGAAGCAAATATATAATTAAAATAAGTAAATCCATTATTGCATTTTCAACAAAGGAAAAAACATTAAGACCTGAAATTATATTTGAACAAAAAATATATATATTGATATTTTCTTTTTTTCCTGAGAGCTAAAGAGCAAAGCTGGGGTTTTGTGATTTTTCAGCGCATTCTCTAAAGTGAGTCCCAGTCCCATTCGTAATATTTTCATTAAAATACCTAGGGGTTTATTTCTTATATGATCCTGAAAATACCTACTGGCATTAAATTTAAATCACTAAATATAATTTGAGCACTGGAAATATGAATAAGGACCACCTTTTTATGCATCTATTAACTTACCCTGTGTAGCAGTGGGGGTTTCTTGGTCGCAGGCAGCCAGAGGCCCAGACCCACAGACCTGAGCGCCAGACTCATTACCTGCCCACTGTTGTTGCCCAGGCCCCCAGAAATAACTCAACGCTTATATTAATTTATGCTATTTGGCCTATGGATCAGGCACATTGCTAGCTAGTTCTTACATCTTAAATAAACCAATTTCTATTAATCTGTCTGCTCACCTTTGTTCCTTACATGTTGTTCCTTGGGTGGCTTGCTCGATCTGCCTGACTCCACCCTGCTTCTCTTACCTATGCTCTGATTTATCCTCCTAATTCTTCTATTGTGCCTGCCATGGCCCAAAACAGCTCCTTTATTTAAAGATTGAGATTCACAGCATACAGAAAGGCATCCCCACATCACTTCCCTCTTTCTGTCTAATCAAAAAGGAAGGTTTCAATTTTAACATAACAAAATTACATATAACAAAACAGCTATCAAGCAAGAATTACAATTACAATATCTAGTTTATTTGTATTTAGCAAAATTAAAGAAAATACTCTATCATCTAACTTATCCTTATGAATCTAAAGTTTCATATCTAATATACCTTTTAAATGACTAAGAAAAATTATACCTATAACTATCTAATCTTCAACTATATCTATGACCACAGAAAAATATATTTACCCAAGTAAACCAGAAGTGCAAGCAGTTTCTAAAATCTAGAAAAGACAGAGATGACACCTATCTGCCTGGACAGTCACCCAAGTTTCTTTATAAAGTTGGGGCATCCATTTTACACCTACAGGACAGCAGAACCCAGGTGAGAAGGCTTTCCAGGGCTCCTAGTTTCCAGGATCTGGAAACCACCATGTGTGTAAAAGGTACGTAGGCTTCAGAGAGAAAAGAGAGAAGGTAGAGAAAGTCTTTAAAAAGAGAAATAGAGTAATAAAAATATAATAAGCCACATAATAGACACAAAATATTGATTTTGGTCATTATTTTTTTTTTCTTTTAATTTTTTAACTGTTAATGAGCTAACTGTAGAAAGAAAATGGATTGCAAATGCAAAGGCTACTAAGTTAAACAAGAATGTACATTTTAAAGGGATTTTGATTTTGAAATTTATGTCTGAGGATTTATTGCTTTGGAAGAGTTCTGCTTTTGCTTCCACAAAAGATGAGAACCTGTGGAGTGCTTCCAGGCTCTTATGGTTTCATCAACCAAGACCCTCTGAAAAAAATCTCTGATAGGCAGAGATGGCCACATCAGCTTCAAGACTGCAGAGTATGATCCTGTCTAACTCATGAGATTTTCAACACCCCATACTCAGCAGGAAGTAGTAGTAGAAAACTACGCCTGAATTCCCAAGATATTGTTTATAAATGTTTTTTTTTTCATTATAACTGGTTACTGGTCATAATTAATCTCTTTCTAAGAAGAAAAAAGGGTTATGGTTTATCAATGATTTTTTTAAAAAGTTAGATTATTGAATTTACTTAGATCAGGAAATCAGCTGTTAATCTCAAAATGTTTTATATTGGTATAGATTTTGGTTTATTGATACAAATTTAAGGTCAATTCTCTTTTGCCATATGTATTTTTCTACTCTTGCACTTCTGGTTTACTTGGGTAAATATATCCTTCTGTGGTCATTGATGTAGTTGAAGATTAGATAGTTATAGGTACAGTTTTTTTTAATCATTTGAAAGGAATATTGGATATGAAACTTTAGATTCATAAAGATAAGGTAGATGATAAGAGTATTTTCTTTAATTTTGCTGAATACAAATAGACTAGATATTATAACTGTAATTCTTGCTTGATGGCTATTTTGTTATATTTAATTTAGCTATGTTAAAATTGAAACCTTCCTTTTTGATTAGAGAGAAAGCGGGAAGTGATGTGGGGATGCCTTTCTGTATGCTGTGAATCTTAATCTTTAAATAAAGGACCTGTTTTGGGCCATGACAAGCACCATAGAAGAAGTAAGAGGAGAAATCAGAGCATAGATAGGAGAAGCAGGTGTAGGGCGGAGTCAGGCAGATCAAACAAGCCACCAAACGAGCAACATGTAAGGTACACAGGTGAGCCATGCGCCACTTGGCATACAGATTAATAAAAATGGGTTGATTTAAGACATAAGAACTAGCTAGCAATGTGACTGAGCCATAGGCCAAATGGCATAAAGTTAATAAAAGCATCTGAGTCATTTCTGGGGGCCTGAGCGGTGGTAGTGGGTTGCTAACAGGTCTGGCATGGCAGAGTCTAGGCCTCTGGCTGCTGGGAACCAAGAAACTGCCCATTGCAACAACCCTGCTATATTTTTTATATGAAACTGTTTGTACAAGTGATGAATATCCGAATCCTCTGATTCATTTATTACATTTCCTTAGGATCATTAATTTATAAACTAAATCACCTATCACACTTTTTTTTACTCTTTTTTATAGTAATCTATTACCTTTAATATGTTTTCCTTATATGATAATACAAAGAAAATAATAAACTTCTTGTTGTTTTTTGGTGAAAACCTTTTTATGAAGCCCCGAAGCTCACTATGTTGATAAGGTTGGTATCAATCACAGAGATCCTCCTGCCTCTGTCTTCCAATTTGCTGGAATTAACGGCATGTGCCACCATGCATGGAGGAAATATTAAAATAAACTCTTACTAATACATATTGAGAAATATTTTAGGAGGCAAGTGAAATTTTCGATCTCAAACATACAAGTAAAAAGACTGCTGGCTCAAATCATCATCTTCAAATTAATTAAAACAAACAATTAGTAAGAGTAAGCTTTAAAAAAAAACAAAAACAAAAACAAACCAAAAAAACCCCAAAACAAAAACATATACACATGCTGTCTGCCTGTGTGATGCAGTTCAGCAAGTCAGCATTGAACATCATGGGGAAAATAAGGACTTTTATAGTTCAGGGTAGGGAATTTACAAATTGGTGGTTTGACAAAATGCAGGATATTAAAATCAGAACATGATAAAACAGTAATCAATAAGGTAGTCATAACAAAAATTTCTCATATTAACCTTATGAATATAAGAATATAAAGCATATAACTATATATATATATATATATAAAACCTTATGAAACAAAGGGAGGGTTCCAGGATAGTCATAAAAATTTCTTGAAAGGAGGTCATGATTGCCTTGTCCTGAATAGATAGGAAAAGTCATTTGTAGTTGAGGTTATAGGTGAGGCACAGCCCAGATCTTGAGAAATATAACTGAAATTACAAACCAGAATGAATATAGTTTGTCTTTACTATAAGCTGGCTTTCAAGCAGAAGATGAAAGCAGGCTAGTTCATCAAACTCTTGAATACTGTCTTATAGAAATGATATAAGTCTTACAAATGTGCAAATGTGTTAGAAAAATACACATTTATTTTTAAAACTCCTAAACAAAGTTATTTTCTAATTTCTCTTTCAAACTGCTGAGCTTAAAGAAATTTTAAAAGGCTCAATTATATTATGATACAAGATGATTAGTTACAAACTTGTTTTATAAAATCACTCATCTCCCAAGTTTTGTTCGCTCTATTGAGAATGGCATATATTTCTAGACACTCTCCTTATTCTCCTTCCTTTCTTCCTCCTTCCACCCTCCTTCCTTCCTCCCTCCTTCCTTTCTTCCTCCTTCCTTCTTCCTCCCTTCTTCCTTCCTTCTCTTCTTTCTCCTTCCTCCCTTCTTCCTTTCTCCTTCCTCCTTCTTTCCTTCCTTCTTCCTTGTTATTTCCTCCTTTCTTCCTTCCTCCTTCCATCTTCCTTCCCTCTTCTTTCCTTCTCTCCTTTCTCCTTCCTCCCTTCTTTCTTTCTTCCTTCTTCCTTCCTCCTTCCTCCCTTCCTCATTCCTTCCTTTTTCCTTCCTTCCTGGTTCCTTCCTCCTTCCTCCCTCCTTCCTTCTCTCCCTCTCTCCCTCCCTTCTTTCTTCCTTTCTTTTAATTTTTTCTTCTTTCTCCTCTTCTTCTCCCTCTGTATTTCTCTTTCCTTCACTCCCCCATCTTTTGAGGCTGATTTTTCCTCTGTAGCTTGGATTGCTCTAACACTCACTATGTACACCATGCTAACATCAAACTTACAGCCATTCCTTTGCTTCATTTCTCAAATTCTGGGCTTAGAGTATAAGACAACACTATGCTTAATGTCTAGTGTTTCTTTTACCAAGAGAAAACATTATTTACCTCTTCAAATTCCCTGTTGTGTTGATAAGTTTAAGACGATTTACAATCTAAGACAATGTTCTACCATGGAGGTAAATGCTCCCTGTGTAGTCCAGGCTGGCCTCAAATTTACAACCCTTCTGCGTCATCACCTTTAGCAACCAATTTAAATCTCCTTTAAATTCATAAAAAGAAATTTACATGGCTGAGTTTTTTTGAAAGTGTCTTTTGGGAGTTATATCTTGTCTAATTTGGAAGGTCAAATATTAAACAATGAGAATAAATTAAATGGAATACAGTAAAAATGGAAGATGAACTGTTTGAATAACTTTTAAATTGCATTTTTGGAAACACTTGGTTATAGGGAAATATGCTGATTATGTTTTACAAATTAAGAAATTTGGGGGGAAACTGGAGGAGTGCTCAGAAGTTAAGAGCACTCTATTATACTCCAAGGACCCATGGAAAGCTCTACAGAGCCATGTCAGAAAGCCCACAGCTACTAATCCTGGTACACCAAGACATCCAATTCTCTTTTTTTGACCTCATGTGTGCAAACTGTCATAGAGACAAACAGACACATATATGATCAAAAATAATTAATTTTAAAATGTGTTTTATAACAACATGGAAAATGGGCTTGCAAATGAATATGGCTCTTTAGGGAAAACCACTACTAGCTGGATCTGAAAATCATATTTTGGTGTTAATTATGCTTTTCAAATTTGTCTCTCTTGACTTTAGTAGTCACTTAATAACTTTTCACTCAGGAAATGAATATAAGAACAAATACACTAAACCCAATATTTTATTGCTATTAATACTGTTAGCTATTATTACCTAATTCAGCATCCAGAAGTGTGCATTATCCAAACCATTTTTGCCCTTTAATATATCCATTATCTAGTAAAATAATTGAAATGGAAGGGGACATGAGCATACTATGAATTGCCACCTCAGTGCAATATAGAGTCACTTAGATAACTCAACTCTGGACATGTCTGTTGGGCAGTTCCATAGATTTTATTAGTTGAAACAGGAAGATGCACCCTAAATGTGAGGAGCACAATTTTATGGGCTGTAATACTAGAATTAAAAAAAAAGGAGAAAACAAATTTAGCAGCAGCATTTATCTATCTCTGCTTCCTGGTTGGTTGATACAATAGACTGCTTTACATTTCTGCTATCACATGATCTTTGATAGCATAAGCTGTACCTTTGACATGTGAGCCAAGTAAACTTTCTGGCCTTCAGTGGCTTGTGTCAGGTTTTTGTCTTCCACAACAATTAGAATAGTGAGTAAGATAGTGCACATTCTCTGGACCAGGAAAAAATGTCTTTCCATCTCTCAAAAATTAACTGAGTATATCTCGAGTTATATCTTGCAAAGTACATGGAAAAACTTTAGTGAGGTAGGATAGCAGAGCTTGCAGAGTCTTCTTTCCCTAAAGACAACTTTCCAGACATATGTTTTTCTTTTGATGCTTCTTTAAAACTTCATCGGGATACAGACAGCCAAGGTTGAAACCCTTCAACAATTCTCCCAAGATGCTAATAAACATCTGAGCAGTTTTGTTCATAGAAAGCTCATTGCCTTCAGAAACTGGCTCATTATTTGAAAGCTGTTAAAGAAGAAATGAAATTCATTTCCTGGTAGATTTCTCATTTGTGGGAAAAGATAAAATCAACTTTCAATAATTAAAAAGAAATGTTCTGGAAACTATTAACCAACTGTTACACTAGGTGCTCTCCCCTGTTCAAAGTGAATGTCTTTTTCTCTGTATAAGAATACAGATAATTCCATATGTACATCCAAAACTACCGTCATCTTTGTCATTAGAGACAATCTTTATGTTCTGACTTTCTGAAAACATCTCAAACACTCAAGCACTACTCTTGTTCAATAAGTCAAATCACAACTTATTCCCAGAAAATCTTTTCTACATCCTTGCTATAAAAATTTCCACATTGATTTATAATTATTTCTAAATTATTCTAAAGTGAATTCCCAGAATGCAACATATATGTATGCCCACTCTCATATCAGTATGAATGCATTGTGGTAAATTTTTAATTCTGATATCAGATTGAATATAACCTTGAAATAAAAGTAAATCTTGCAAAAGAAAGCATGGATAAAATATAACCTCCTCACAAAACTAATGTTGAGGATAAAGACATTTGCCAGTAAAAAAATATGCCTTTTATGCAAACATTCTGGATTCTAGTCCTCAGGACTCAAGTAAAAGTCAGTATGATGAGATTATATTACCTCAGTACTAGGAGAGAGAAATATAACCAGCTGCTGATCATTTCTAGTCAGCAATTACAACAAAAATTCCAAGCTCCAGTTTTAACAGAAAATAAAGTTTGAAAAACAATGTAGATAAATACAAAGGAAGTCATTGGCATTATCTCTGGCCTCAGTATCATCACATGAGCACTCAAAGGTATACAGACCTACACACACATAAGCATACATTACATACACTAACATAAAATAATAGTACAACAATGTGGTCTTTTCCAGTAACTGTTTACTTCGAAAGATTACCTATTACCATTTCAAACTATGAGATTCTTTAATGGGTTTTACTGACCTTGAGAGTTAAAGGCTATAAAGAATTTATTAGTCTCTCTGTTTCCTACTACTGAAGAATGAGGTGAATCCTGTGACCTTAATTAACTTGACCACTCAAACCAAGTTTCTGGGATAAACCCTCAAAATTCCATGTCTTCCCACTCTTATAATATAAATGAAGCAGTAAAGAGAGTGTGGATTTTGTTGGCAGGATGGCTGAGGGATAAAAATGCTTGCCTTGTTAGTCTGACAACTAGAGATCTATCCCTAGAACACATATGAAAGGTAAGATGCTTCTGTTTGCAACTGTAGCCCAGAGGAGAGAGAAGTATTGCCTCAAAGCATTCTAGCTCATTAGACCTAACTACATTGTGCATAGGAAGAACAAGAAAGGACTGTTCTCAACCAGGAAGAAAGGGTAAAACTGGCTCTTAAAATTTATTCTTAAGTTGTGCACCTAGCATGCACAAAAACTTAAAACACATACAAACACAAACACACACACACACACACACACACACACACACACACTATTCAGTAGTATGGAGGAGCAGAGAGAGGGATAAAAAAGGAGGATGGAGGAAGGGAGGAAGAGAAGAGGAGGAAGAAGGAGAGAGAGAGAACAGAATTGTGAACTTATTTGTCTTACGACTTTTCTGCTGTGTCTTTTCAGCTACTGCCTTTTCAGTGACATATTTTAAAGAAAATACTTAAAATTGCTTTTCAGGAGACAGACTATCTTCACAGGCTTAGGAATAAATGGCATCTCATATTTGTAATTTAAAAGAACAGAAGTGATGCCAGTTACAGGTGTTGGTTTATATTCAAGGCTTAGAGTTGGTACTTGTTCCTATCCTTGGAGTTTTCAGGGACCTTTGATAGTGACTCTGTCTCAGTCATCATTATTTGGAAAGATACTAGAGAAAGATGCCACTGTGAGTCCTTGGCTGTTGGGGGATGCAGTAGATAATAGGTTGTTTAATCTGCACATATGATTTACTGATACTATTGAACCAAATGCTTTATTAATTCTGATGGTGTTACGAATTTAATTTATTTTATATCTTTTACAACTCAGACCAAATACTTTACTAATCAACATATGTGTTTCAATGATTAAGGTGTACATTAACATACCTGGCAGGCTCCACATTAATCTACAATTTGCAGCCCACTGTGCACTCTGTTGACAGAATCTCACATTTTATGGTCCTGGTTTTGAATTCTGATGATTTGGTTCAATATTGTTAGCATGGCACTTGACTTCTTGAAGAATATATTGCCCATAAAGAGTGACATGCTAGGGTGATCAGGATGTGTTGTGATTTAACAATGAAGTTTATAATTGCATACACTCTGCTAGCTCCAAGGCTTTCTCTGCTAACGGACTTTAGTACCTGGGTATTCATTTGCAATGAATTTGGATGAGTTTCTTCTCATCCACTAGCTAAATGGATGAAAGAGCACTTCAATAACCATGTGAGCAATATTTCTGAGTAGAATTTTTCTTTCTGTGAGCCAAAAAAAAGGTCTCTTAAGACTAGAAATCAGAGAAAAGAAGAGAGTGGATTAAAATCATAAAAAAGGGGGAAGAGGCTCAAGATACATTACCCCACTTCCCCTCACCCTTCTTTGTAACCCTTCCTCCTGTTTTTCCTCCATAATTTCCTCAACTCTTTTTGCTTTCCCTTTCTTAATCATTTTCTCCAACCCTTTGCCCCTTCCTGCTTCTAGTCCTTCCTTCATCCTTCTCTCTTTTTCCTCGTTGTTTCCTCCATCCCTTCTTTCACTCCATTCTCTCTTCCTCCCTTCATCCCTGTCTTTCCTCTCCTCTTCCTTTACCTTATCTCTTTCTTCATCTTTTATCTCACTCCTCCCCTCCCTTGCTTCCTTCATCCTTGCCTCACACTATCTCATTTTCTCTGTTACGATACACTCTGATATAAAAGCCCTTAAATAGCCTTGCTCAGGCTGGATTTGAAATTCTGTTGTAATCAACCTGACTTTTATTGAAATTGTAAGTTTGTAAACATACCAGACCTAGGCAATACATTTTAAAAAAAATCTCACTGTCTCAAATATATTTCCAGATATTCCTGAATTATATAGAGAAGAGAAAACCAAATTCTTCTTTGATTTTTTTTAATCGTTCATAATACCTATTGGATATAAAAATCCCTTTTTTCAGTTATCTTAAAATGGGATTCTCACAACCTTAGACACATCTATAGCTTAGAAAGAGCATTTGTGTAATGCTTAATAATGGATTTGATGAGTGTTTCTGGGAACAGTTTTTTCTGAGGTATCAATTCAAGGCCTTCAAAGCCATGGTTATATGGCACATATGAGAAGCTGAATCATTTAACTCTTCAATGGTCAGCATGAGAATTTTTTAGTTAATTTTTCAAATCATGTTGGAGAGGATTAGGTATTAACAGAAGGTCACTGAAAGGTCACATTCAGTTTTGCTATAGATTACTTATGACAACTTTTAGGGGTGAATCTGGAATAAGAATTGGGGACCAGTAGAAAATGTTAGCATTATTATGCCATCTTCTGTTCTATGCTGAACACAATGCCATCCCATCATTCCTTGCTTTCCCATACATCTTCTAATTCAAAATTTCTCGAACCACATTTCAATGATTTAATTCTGCCAACCATTTCTGAATATATTGTGTTAACAGTTCACTTCTTCCCTCGTAGATAATGATTTATTCTGTGGATGTGCTAAAATACTTTGATCAAAAGCAACTTAGAAGGGGAAAGTATTTATTTAATTTATTTATTAAATTTACTAATTTCTTTAATTCATCACTTTTTATTAGTGTGACAAAACATCCTGAATTGTGATGACCATTTATTTGAATTTAAAATTCCAAAGGAGATTCCCCATAATTGTATGGAATGCAATCAACAGGGGCAAAACAGAAATTTGAGAGATCACATCTCCATCCACCAATAGGATACAGTGAAGTGGAAATAAAGTAAGGCTATTAACACTTAAAGCCTACCACTAATGAGGTACTTCCTACAGAAAGCTGCATCCCATAAGAATTCCAAATTTTATACACAACACTGCCAACTAGGACAAAGTGACAGATACCACTTATGTAAGCCAGTACACACTTTCAGGTCAGAGTTGGGAGAACACATTACAGGATATCAAGAAGAAATTATGAAGAAAATAAGATCTATCTTATTTACAAGCTTAGCAGATTTAGCTAGCTTTCTTATGCAGTTCAAGACTACTTGCTCAGGGAATGGAATCGCCCACAGTGGGCTCAGCCTATTTACATCAAGGAACAGTCAACCTTGTCTCCCCACAGGCCAGTTTGAACTATAAATCCCTGAATCTGCTAGCCTTTCCAAGTGAATCTCAGCTGTGTTAAGTTTACTGTTAAAGATATATAGGACAGTTCACTTATAGACAGATATCACAGAGGTCATCATAAAAATCATGCTTTATTTGTGAGAATGATGGTCTTTAAATACTCTTTAGTCCATATAATAAAAATAAACTATTTTGTTACTTAAGCCCATCATCTCTTATTACAATTGAATAATTGAATGCCTTTCACCTCAAAAAAACATTTTAATATTCTATAGCAATGACTAGATCCAGATGAGAATTATTAGAAAGGTGGCACATTTTAAAGCCTCAATAATGTCTTTGATATTTTGATAGTCATATTTAATGTATTTTTTTAAAGTTAGGGCAGGATGAAGCTCAGGTTGCAGTGCTACCTGGCATTCACGCTTCCGTAGGTTAGGTCTCCAGCATACCTAAGGAATGGCATAGTTTTCCATAGCAATGATCCCCACACTTGTGATGTGGAAGCAGGAGGATCACACGTTTTCATCCTTATCTATGTAGTGAGTCCAAAGCCATGCTTGGCCACTTCAGATATTGCCCTAAAAAAGAGAGAAAATAAGTTTTCACACACTGAATTTGGCAGTGGGCTTAACAAATAAAAATTATTCAAGAGACTTTTTAAATTAGTAGCATGGTCCTGGACAGTAAATTACTCTTTCTTTCCTAAAGTGATACCATCATACTTATCAGAAACAACACATTGGAAAACACAAAAGAATAATGATGCTTGAAGACCACCATTAAATTATGAATTGGTGCCAGAAAGAATTTAATAATGGTAGATGAGTTTGGTTTTGTAGAGTGATAGTTTGAGTAACATAGCAGTTTTCCAAATTTGGAGCCTAATAAATATATATAAAAAAATTCAGAATGAAAATAAGTTTTGTATCCTTATCTTGATGGTGCATCCTTAGAAATTTCACTGCCATCCTTAAAGTAGGGCCTCTGAAAAAAGCTTATGCTCATTATTCTGGGCATCTTTACTCTCATAAATGAATATATAAAGTTAAATAAAATTTTGTTAATTATACAAATTGATTACTATCTCTTTGCAACCTCAAAACTTTATGGTTATTCTATTATTCTCTTCTGCTTCATATTGCACTATATAAGTTTTCTAGCAACATTTCTTCAATAAATTTGCATGACAACTTTGACTTAGCACAGAGATTTGCACATTTTAGAGACTAACGTGATTTCCTTCCCTCAGCTCCTATGTATTTTCTTAGATATCTTAAGAAGAGCTATGCTATTCTGAACTGTTCCAACCAGTACACAGATACAAATTATAGTTTAGACCACAGTAGAAATTCTCACTTTTCCCAAACTTTGTTTTTATAAAGACACTTCAGACATAAGTCATAAATTAATTGATCTGAAAATTAGTTTTACAAAAAAGAAATGCTGATCTTGCCACAAGATATTCTGTTATCACTGTTGCTATTTTTATTGATATATTAAGTCTTTAAAAATGTTAATGAGTGTTCTCAGAGCATGACCTCCTGTTTCAGTGAGATTTGCCTATGTAGAGTGCTATTTTGGGTCGTTTTCATGAGTTTTGAAGAGTTTTCTGTAAACTCATGTTCACTTATGAACATCTGTGTGGGTAGATATGTATCACAAGGTTTATATGTACATATGGAAATCAGAGGACAAGGTATAAAGTCAATGTTCTAGATCTACCATAGAGTGCCTAGCTATGAAACTCAGGATAGGCTTTAAAGAATCTAATTGCTGTGTTGTTTTCACTTATTATTAATGTTTGTTGCCTTAATCATATGTGTAAGTCTCAGCAAGTGATAAAGCTTTCACCCTGATCTCATCAGTTGCCCCTTCTACATTGTAATATTTGATTAAGTTCTCTCTCTCTTTCTCTCTCTCTCTCTCTCTCTCTCTCTCTCTCTCTCTCTCTCTCTCTCTGTATGTTTATATTATGGGGTGCTGTATGCATGCCACATATATATTTAAAACTCAGAGGATAAACTTCCTGAAATTGTTTTACTCCTCCTCCTGTGGTGGATCCATGAGATTGAATTCAGGACATCACATTTAGTGACAAGCTCCTTTATATACTGAGCCATCTTTCCACCCTGTCAACCTAGCATAATAAGTCTTGGCATTCATTCCTAAACCAGCAGAGTACACTCACAAATAATCAGTAATTATAAGATTTATCAGGAAGCCCCCAAAACCAAATATATTTACTTTTATGATGTTGGAAAACTCTTCCTTTATAGACTCTCTAAAAGAACTGACAATTTTCTTTGCCACTATATTACATTAACAATTAAAATTAACCCTCACACTCTCTTGTTTCAATAACGTCTTTACTCTGGAGACTACATAGAAGAGTTGTGCAGTTGGGTCCTCCACTCTTATTTTGTACATAACACCTCTCCTGTGGGTCATAGTGATGACGGGTACCAGTAATTCCTTTAAGAGACTTCAGCATCATGGTTTCAAAAGCTCTAACTTTACTTGAAACTGTACAGGCCTCAGATTGGTGGCTGCATATAAAATAGAACTCTTTTTATTTGTCTTCATCCTCTGTCTTTCTTTTTTTTCTGACTTACCTCTTGTGCCATATTTCTACACTTGGAGTGCCATCTTCCATCATCCTTCCCTATGCTCATTCCCAACAGCTGAAACTCATGCTGCATTCTTATGATATAAACCACAAAAATATTTCCAAACTAGAACATCTTGCCACCAAAGAAGATAATAAATTACACGAAGTTTGCTACTTGAAGCAGGACTTAAAATTTCAGACTTCCTAATTTGGGTATCTGAGGAACACTCTTTTCTCCATGTAATTCTGACCTGGCCCCCCAGTAACCATCCTTCATTTCACTAAGGCCATAAAATAGGTATTGAGACATTTAATCTGCCTCCTATCAGAGTTAACACTGTTACCAATAAAGTTTTCTTTCCACAACACTTATCTTACTTTCCTTTTAGAATTGAGTTGATTGAACTAAACAAAGTTTATACAGGTATATGCTAGTTGTCTGCTTTAAGTTCCTTTTTTATTTACTTAAAATTTTTAAATTCATCTTACATATCAAACAAAATTTCACCCTTAATCCATCCTCCTTCTCCCTCCCCAGCCTCACACTCTGATCCACCTCCAATACCCTTCTTCCATGGGGAGTCAACAAAGTCTGGTATATTCAGTTGAGGCAGGAACAAGCACACCCTTCCTACATTCAGAAAGGTAAAGGGCTAATGGGTTCCAAAAAGCTAGCTCATGAACCAAAGATAGATCTTGTTCCCACTTCCTGGTGCCCTTCAAAAAGATCAAGTTACACAACTCTTTCCTGGATGCAGCAGACCTAGTTTAGTCCTGTGCAGGCTCCGCAGCTGTCTGTCTAAAGTTCATGTGTTCCCATGAGTTTGGGTCAGCTATCTCTGTAGATTTTCCCCATCATGTTCTTGACATTCTTCATGTAATCACTGCTCCCTCACTTATACTGAACTCTCAGAGCTCAGACTGGTGCTTATCTGCTAATCTCTGCATCTGCTTCCATCAGTCACTTGATGAAGGCTCTATGATGATGGTAAAATGTTCTTCAATATGATAAGACACACACAGAGAGAGAGAAGAGAGAGAGAAGAATGGGAGGAAGGAGAAGGAGGGACAGAGACAGAGATAGAGATAGAGAGACAGAGAGACAGAGGGACAGATAAAATTACTGAGTTTGATCTGAGTTAGAGAATTTCTCTGTTGTTGGAAATTATATTATAGCATTGTAAATAATTGTCCCACTCACTGGTTTAATAAAAAGCGCTGATTGGCCAAAGGCAGGCAGGAAGTGTGGGTGGGGCTACCAGACTAAGAAAACTCTGAGAACAGGAAGCACAGAGCAGAATGTCAGAGAGAAGCCAGAAGAAGCAGAGGACAACTATGCTGCTCTAAAGAAAGATATCAAGCTGAGCTGCATGGCTGAACAGGAAGACTCATGGTTTAGACTAAGGATAGAGAGTTAACAAGTTTTATACCTAGAACTTAAACCAATCAGCCAAAAACTATTGTAAGCATCTGTGTGCCTCTGCAGGTCTGCGTGTTTGCAGGTCTGTGGGTCTGTGGGTCTGTGGACAAAAACATTGAGGTAAGGCTTGAACGTCCAGGCCAGAAACTTCATACTACACTCTGTGATACATACTCATAACTGGCAATATTCAACCATTTGAAGTTTCAACAGTTTTAATTCCATAAATAACAAATTCAAACATGGAGACAGGTGAACTGAGAGCCATGTTATTATATTCACAATTTAGTCCCTGAATGAGAGTGATTTGTCTTAGAAAACTCTGACTTTATGATGACATAGAGTTAATGTGAACTACCTTTTATCTTCCTCTGCATGTATCTGAAACTATAATTCTTCTATGTTGGGAATCTGGCATGAGATCTATCACACATGAAATCATGAGGCTTTCATACAAGTACGATTTTTGTGTTTGATAATTTTGTCTCACCAAAGTTTGATACAATGGCTCTAAGAACACTTAAGGCAGACTAGACTAAGTACTGATGGAAGCATTACATGTACATTCAGCACAATATATTAAAATTCCAATGAACTTATCAATAAGTGCCTTATGGTACAATAACAAAACATCATATGTGAGTACACATGTTCAACAGGTACATACATTTGGATGCTGCAATTAAGTGCTTTTACTTTGATAAAGTTTGGTGGTAAAAAGATTAATTGCCATGGATGACATTCAAGGTTTAATCTAGAGGACTGATGGTAAATAATGATCCAAGAATGATGATTTAGAATAATACATGTTTATTATCTTAAACTTCTTTTCCCAAGTTCTGTGCATGACTGAACTGGGTCCCTAATTCAAAATTTCTCCCAGGTATAACTCCACATATGTCAGTGGTTTCAGCTTCAGTGTATATAGAATTTCTGTGTGAACAGAAGCCATTGATCAATGGCAGTTTTTATTTAAGAAAAAAATTAATCAAAGCTATTAGGATCATTGATATGCAACTTAGAATTTTTAAATTTGGGAAACCAGTATCCCATGTTTGCCATCTCAATCAACAAAGGGAGACATGAGGAAAGAGGAGAGTTTAGTAGAGAAAAAAATGGTTTGAAAGCAATCCTCAATTCAAAGTCTTTACAAGGTTACTTTAATCTTTTGATGTAAAAAAGTCTTTCCACAATTGGTATTTCTTTTTATAAAGTTGTCCCTATTAGAATATAGCTAAATTAATCATATTCATCTACATAATTCTAAGATGCCAAAGCTAACTATAAAATGTTTGATCACAAAATAAATATCAATTATCTCTACCTCTACAAGGTATTTAAATATGGCTTGTTAGAGAGAACATGAAGGAATAGAAAACTATGTATGCATTTTCCCCTACATTTTTCCAAGGTCAAGTACAGTAGGCTCCATGCTTGCTAAGCACTCTTTTATATTTTTCTCATTTTCTATATATTATTCTCTTTATACTTATAAACAAAGTTATTGGCAAAATGGCATAACTGAAAAAAGATAACACAGCCTGTTTATAGATTGAAGCATAAAATTTTATCCAGCTGGATTTAAGTTTCATAAAACAGATTTCAAAGTCAATTGGGTCTTTGTAAAATAACATGGCAGATAAATGGTGTATCAGTGTTAGAAAGAAAATCTGCCATGGATCATCATTAGTGGAGACTTATTCAATGATAAAACCTGCAACTGTAGACAACCTGAAGATCTATTTAGCAATTTTAATGTTTCATCAAAATGATAATGGTAATGTATGCACTTTTGGTACATATTTGTGATAAATGAGAATGGAAAAGTTGTTTAATGGTAATGTTGAGATGTGTATCTGTGTCAAGTTGACCAGAGTTCATCTGTGCTGGAAAGATTTATGTCAACTTAACATAAGCTAAAGTCATCAGAGAATAAGAAACTTCAAGAAAAGCATTTTCTCAACTATGTTTGATTGGGGGAAGACCAATCCCATTGTGAGTTTGCCATTAATGGGCTATTCATTTGGGTTTCTTTTAGAAATTATGCAGAGCAAACCATCTGAAACAAACCAGTGAGCAAAATCCTTCCATGGCTTCTGTATCAGCTCCTACCTTCAGGTTACTGCTTTGTTTGAGTTTCTACCTTGACTTCCTTCACTGATTGACTGTTACCTTAAAATGTAAGTTGATATAAACGTTTGCTTATACTCAAATTGCTTTGGTCATGGTGTTCCATTGCAGCAATAAAAACTCTAACTAAGACAAGAGGCATTTTTAATTGAAAGTAACACTATGTTTTGGGCATACATATATATTTAAGAGTCATAAAACCAAGAAAGCCAGAGAAAAAGAAAAATCATAAGCTTGCAAGATTGTTCAGTGGTTAAGTACATGATATACAACTGTGAAGACCTGAGTTCAAATGTCTAGAACTCACATAGACCCAAGTATAAGAGCATATATATTTGTATTCCCAATGCTCCTCAATTAGATGAGAGACGGAGACAGGAGAATCCCCAAAAAGAACTGATTTACACAGAAGTTAACAAAAAGCTCTCAAACAAATCAGAAAGTAAGGATCAGGACCCAAGGCTAACCTTTGAAAATGAATATATGTACTTATATACATACATGTACTTATATATTGGCACATCACACAAACATATGCACATGCAAAATATGCACACTCACATGAACACAATGTGTACTCTTTCTTCTCTCTCTCTCTCTCTCTCTCTCTCTCTCTCTCTCTCTCTCTCTCTCTCTCTCTCTCTCTTATGTGTGCACAGTAAGGAAGAGTCCTCATATGAAATGTCTAATGAACATAATTAATATGATAAGATATATCAACTATTGTCAATTTTTCTTCTCTCCAGCATGATATATTTCCTTATCTATCTCCCAAGAGTACTTCCTAAGATAATTCACTGTCTCTACTGCTAAAATACTATAATAATAATTTAGCTTACCTCCAAAAGTAATAGAATTCTGAAACTCACTAATAGTGAATTTATTATAGGTATAATAGGAATAATACAATATGATCAGTTACATGTGAAGAAATCTACAACATTTTTATAAAATAAATCAAGGAAAAACTGAATAAATGAAATGTTGTAGTTTTCTTCATGTAATAACCACTATGAGTAAAGATAAATTTGGGAAATATGGTTTTTGAATATGGAGTGGCTTTATTAGGAATTATGGCCTTGTTGCAGTAGGTGTGGCTTTATCAGAGGAATTATGTCACTGGGGTGGGCTTTGAGGTTTAGAAGCTCAAGCAAGGCCCAGCGGTTCACTATATTTTTCTTGCTGCCTTCTGGTCAAGATGTAGGACTCTCAGCTACCACTCTAGCACTATGTCTGCCTGTATGCTGCTCTGCTTCTTGATATAATTATAATAGACTAAAACTCTGATATGTAAGCCACACTAATTATTTTTTTAAATTGCTTTAGTCATGGTGTCTCTTCACAAAAATAAAAACCTAAGTAAGACATGGAGGAAAAGTTTGTTTGAATTACAGATCCACATCACAGGTCATCAAGGTAAGACAAAGTAGAAAGTCAGGGCAGGTACCTGGAGGAGAAAATGAAACAGAGACATCAGAGGAATATGCTTACTGGATTTCTCCCTTGAATTTGTACTACTCAGGCCTATGGTTCTAGTACAGCCCACAGTGGCCTGCCTGAGTGTGTCCATCTCAATTAACAATCAAGAAAATGTCCCAATGACACACCCATAGACAATCTGGATGAGGACATTCCTCAGCAGGATTTCTTTTGTAGGGAATAGGTTTGTGTCAAATTAGCAAAAAAAAAAAAAAATGATTTTTCATCCTATTCTTTATCAGCTTTGACAAATATATATATCACTTTAAGTCATGCCTTTTCAATTCTAGTCTCAAAGATGTTCTGCTAATATTACAATATAAAGCACAGTCGAATTTCAAAAAGTCCTACAAACTTCAAATATTTCAACAATAGAGATCAAAATTTTCCTGAAAAGGTCACTTAAGTGTGGGTTCTTGTTAAATAAAAATAAATAAATAAATCAGTAAATAAATCAATAAATAATAGGAACAACAACCAAGTTTGAGTCAAGCGTTTATTTTTACAGTCCAAGAAGGAAGAACCAAGGCACCGTAACATCAGATCAAAGCAAAAGAAAACTCTAAAAATAGAGAAACCTCAGTGACTGATGTCTGGTCTTATTAAAGTTCCAATTAATCCTCTGGCTCTGCCAGCAGCTTCTGTCACAGTCTTAGTGGTGATTTCACTCCACTGTGTTTCTGTCCTTGAAGATTTTTTCCAGGTTCTGTCAACTTTAGCATCTCTGCTGTAATGGTAGCAGCACCTTCACCAATGGCCTCTTCTGGACACCTCAAGGACTCTAACCTTGACATATGGCATCAATTTTCATCTGTCCTCCTGCCAATTCCATCTTTGATTATCAAATGTACCCAAGGCTACAATTTTACCAAGTTCCACTCCAAGCCTTTTAAGCTCCCAAGCATCACCAACTCCCATGATCATTTCATGTCTTCAAATCCAGTAATACCTGGAAACTCTTAAATATTAACATGTCTGTATGTAAGTTTGAGATGTAGTCTTGCCTAACTCTCTTCAAACACACGCTGGACCGCAGCTCTGTGTGCTGAACCTAAGAAGATACTTCTCAGAAGATGCTACCTCAGTGGTACTGGTTTGTATTAATTACAAATGACTTTTCAAGCCCAGCTGCCCAGTTTTGACTGATCCACTAAAGTGAAGTTTGTACTTCAGAGGGGTACTCACTTATTAATCTCAGATGATTCTTCAGCCTCAGATCATCAGAAACCAAAAATTCATCAGTAAAAATATTACACTGAAAGCCCTGATACATTTTTGGAGTGTCTTTCAAACTTCCCATTGAAACTCCATGAGACAAACCTTTATATGTATTTCTTCTAGAATTCTTCCATTGTAAGCTCTTGAAAATATCTCATTAAGCTAAGTGTTCAATGTTTTTTCCAAAACAAAGTTCTTAATTTCTATCACAGTTTTTCACTATATATATAGTAGTGTATATCACAGCAATATTCATTCCACTGTCTACTACTGTTTTGTTGTGCCTCCTGTTCCTCTGATTAAAACAATATGTCCAAAGCAACTAAGAAGAACAAGTTTTATTTACTTTACATTATTAGTCTATCATGAAGGGAATTCAGGTCAGGAACTTAAGGCAGTAACAGGAGGCAGGAATTAATGCACTGACCACAGAAGAATGTTGCACACTGGTTTGCTTCCTGTAGATTGTTCAGCTGCTTTTCTCTAGCATTCAGGATTGACTGTCCAGAGATGACAACTCCAACCAAGAGCTGGTCCCTCATACATCAGTCATTAACCAGGTAAATGTAACACAATCTTGATGACAAGAAATTGAATAGAGGCATTATTATTTTACCAATTGAGATTTCTCTTGCCAGATAACTACCCTGGACCAAGTTGACAGAATACTAAGTAAAGATCTTATTATCTCTTATACATTCAACTTTATCATGAAAGATGCAAAAGCAAAAGATCATGGAAGGAACTGGGAGGCAGGACTGAAACAAAGATCATGTCTTTCAACCTGTCCAGTTTTATCTTTATTATCGCCCAGACCTATTTGCCTTAGGATGGCACTGCCCATAGTAGACTGAGAGCTTATATATCAATCAAAAATTAAGGGAGTAACACAAAGCTATGCATTAGCTAATATGATACATGCAATTTCTTAATTGAAATTCCAACTTCCATAGTATGTTCAGATTTTAGTCAAATTGATAATTGTTGCCCATTCATGAAGATCAGAGTTCATATGCTAAATACCTTTATAAATGTCAGATGTAGTTCTAAGCACATGGGTAATACCAGCTTAGCCTAAATAAATAGTACCTTTATGTTCAAGACAAGAATTTGTCTCAAAGGAAGATGCAGAGAGTGAAAGAGATGGCCCTCAAAGTTCACCTATGGCATCTGCATATACACAAGAAGTGCATTAGTACACATGTACAATTGTGTACATGTACCATATACACACAGATTGCAAACAAATATGAACACATGTACACACAAATAGAGACAAACTTATTTATGCAAAGTCACTGAGGAAAATAAATTCTGATGTCATGAGATCCTGAAATTGTGATATAGTGGCATAAAAATGAAAAACTTGATTTCAAACACCTATTAGAAGCTAATTTGATTAAAATAAATGTTTAACTGCTCAGGTACCTTGTGATATAAATTATTAGTATATTTAATATATGTACTGATAAAGTCTTATATTTCAAAAATTGAAAATTATTAATAAAGTAATTACAAAAATTTATCTTTAAGAATTTACTGTTATAACACCAAAATATTTAATAAATTACAAAATTTACAAAATAAGATATGAGAAATGTAAAATAAACACAAATACGTTTCAAAACTAAAGAGACAAAAAATCAATAGAGATCTTTAAAGTAATGTATATTTATTAAAAACTAAATTAAAATTGGAAACAGGCTAAATTATAAAATACTAAGTAAACCAAGTAGTCAGTGTTTTATATAAAGGCATACTCAACAGAGATTAGAAACGGTAAAATATCTACATGAAATTCCAAATACCTATGTGCTTTACACACATAAAATTGTTTTATATAAAATAAGTGAGCAATTAAAATCATAATGAAATGCTTATTTATTCAAATTGGTTAAGTTTTACAAATAAAAATAAATTTATGACCATGGTATATTCAAAAATATATTGAATATTTAGTTAGCATACATAGTTGTATAAAAAGCCTTTGGATGTAAGAAATAGAAAGTACTTGATCTAACAAAAACATATATACAAAAGTCTCAGCAAGCACCATGTGCATCTTCAGACACTTACCAAAATCATTTTCCAAAAAAATTAGGAGCAAGGACAAGATACGTTCATTCTCTTCCCCTCATAATTTTGTAGTAGTGAATGATGGTCCAACCACTAAGACATGACAACATATAACATGGAAATCAGAATGTAAAATAAACTAAAATAAATGTTAGAAATGTATTGTTACAATGTGATTTCTTCATCCTGGGCGGCCAGAGGCCCAGACTCTGCCCATGCCAAGCCCCTTAGCTTCTTGCCGCTGCTGCTTAGGCATATAATATAAGCTCAGATGCTTATATTAACTTCATGCTCTCTGGAATATGGCTCAGGCACATTGCTAGCTAGCTCTTACATCTTAAACCAACCCATTTCTTTTAATCTGTCTGCCACATGGCCCGTGGCTCACCTGTGTTCCTTACATGTATCTTCTTGGGCTGTTGGCTTGGTCTATCTGACTCCACCCTGTTTCTCCTACCTATGCTGTGATTTACCCTCCTACTTTTTCTATGGTGCCTATCATGGGCCAAAACAGCTCCTTTACTTAAAGATTGATATTCACAGCATACAGAAAGACATTCCCACATCACATTCTAATCAAAGAGGAAGGTTTCAATTTTAATATCACAAAATTACATATAACAAAATAGTTATCAAGCAAGACTTACAGTTACAATATCTAGTCTATTTGTATTTAGCAAAATTAAGGAAAATGCTTTATCATATACCTTATCATTGTGAATCTAAAGTTTTTATCCAATATACCTTAAAATAACCAAGAAAAACCATACCTATAACTATCCAATCTTCAACTACATCAAAGACCACAGAAGGATGAAGGATATATTTATCCAAGTAAAGTGGAAGTGCAAGCAACTTCCAAAATCTAGAAGTGACAAAGATGATACCTATCTGCCTGGACAGTTACCCAAAGTTCCTTTATAAAGCTGGGGCATCCATCTTCAGCCTACAGGCCCAGAATGTCTTTTCATTTCAGTGAAGCAGGAAATCTGCTCTGCCTATTCATCAGTTGCTTCTCCTCTAGTCCTGAAGAATGTCTGACAGCTTTCTCTGAAGGACCATCTTGGCTTGTTCTGCAAAAGTTCAGTGGTCATCTTCATATGGAAACTGCATGTCCAGTTGAAACAGCATACTGTCTAGCAGTCAATATAAGATCAGGTTCATATCCAGTGGCTAACTATTGCCACAAAGAAACTAATCTCTATATGGAGTTTCTTCGATGCCCATATTTCTCTGGAAGTGGATTGGTGCTGCCAGGAGCAGACCTGTCTCACTGTCCATAAAAGTCTAACTTCTTAAGATATTGTAAATGCCATATTCTGTAGGTCTTAGAAGTGTTTGAAGATTACCTATCTAATAGAATTATATCTTTGTATACCTAAAAATCTAACTAACATGCATTTCTTAATTATACATTACAATTTTAAGTCAGTTACATAAACATCATACCTTGAGCAAGAGTAGAAAAATAACACAACCTTAAATTTGTATAAATAAAACAAAATCCATAACAATGTAAAACATTTTGAAATTAACAGCTGATTTCCAGATGTAAGTAAATTCAATAATCTAATTTTTTAAAAAATTAATTCATATACCATATCCCCTTTTTCTTCTTAGAAAGAGATTAACTATGACCATTAGCCATTTATAATGAAAATAAACAATTATAAGAAATATTTTGGAAATTTGGACGTAATTTTCCATTACTACTTCCTGCTGATTAAGGGGCATTGAAAATCTCACCGGTTCTTGGGTCTGGATCATAATCTGCAGCCATGAAGCTGATCTGGCCATCACTTCCCATCAGAGGTTTTTTCAGGGGGTCTTGGTTGATGAAACCTATTTTCCTGGAAGCAATCCACAGGTTCTCATCTTCTGTGGAAACAAAAGCAGAACTCTTCCAAAGCAATGAATCCTTAGACACAAATTTCAAAATAACTTTAAAATATATATTCTTGTTTAACTTAGTGGCCTTTGCCACTAGTTTCCCAACCATAAAATTATTTTGTTACTACTTCGTAGCTACAATGTTGCCACTGTTGCAAATTGTAAGGTAACTATCTGTGTTTTCTGATAGTCTTAGACAATCCATTTGAAAGAGTCATTCAACCTTTCAAGAGACCATGACCCAAAGTTTGAGAAGCACTGCCATATTGTATTTGGTTGCCAGTGACCCACAGTCTTTAGCTGGGGCCCAACACTTAAAATTTGTATTCACCTACTATAGACCATTAAATTGAAATTCATAATCTATTATTCACTCATAATATTAGAATTCTTTTGATTCACTCACATACCCAATGCGCTTTCTAAAAACTCTACATGATGGAAAAAACCCTAGTCAATGAACTCTTGAGATTCATTCAGGCTTGTGCAATCTATAGCACATGGCTTCAGTTGGTAGAGAAAAGTCATGAATGTGGCCCTACAAAAAATTGCAAACTTACTTAAAACCTAGTGAAAGTTCTTGTAGAATCCAGACAAGACTGCTGTGTAGGCCATGCCCTTGCAGAGGCCTGTCAATCACAGCTGCAGTAGAACAAAGACATATTTTCTCCCAAGAGCCAGACTGTGAGAAAACAAACTTCACAGGCTTATGATTCCAGGAGAATGAAGCCCTGGAATAGCTTACCAGACTACTTCAGAGCTTCTGAGAGCTGACTGTGCAGGCACCTTATCCTTGCTCACAAAAACCCCTTCTCCTCATACCTTTCACAACCTCATAGTAACACATTCTTACCTAGAATTCCTCTCTCTTCACCAGCCAGAAATCAGAAGCACCTAAGTTGCAGGCTCCAGCTAGAATCTTTCCCTTTTTCTGTGCCCTATAACAAGATACCTGAGGTCTATAACTATTTAACTCTTCACTGGAAATCTATATTACTCAGTAATTTCCCAGAGGAGAATGATGGATAAAGAAAGAGAAGAAAATTTATGCTAGCAGACACATGTTGAGAAGGAAAGCTTTAAAAATACAATACAGAAACCTAAACTTTTTGGAGAAACCCAAAAATGCTAAGAAAAATATGTTTAGAAGCAAAGTAGGCAGACTTTCAGAGCTGAATAGCTATGGCTCTGGAAGCTACTGATTGGTTCTAGGAATTATATGAGTGAAATGTACAATATCTCATTAAAAAATGAATTATTCCACTTACATGTTTTTCATAGGTTACAATTAACTCTCTTTCCTGCCCAGGTGAAGCACAAGGCCTGACTGGAATGTTAGGTTTCCTCCTAAGCCAAAAATTCTACTTCCTTGAACACAGAATTTATTAAATGGGCCTTCTTTGCTGTTCTAACTTTTGTACCCTGTTTGAAAAATAAAACTGAACAAAACAAACAAGAAATGATCCAAATGACTGTAGTTAAATGATAAACTCAAGTAATATTTTTGACATACAAATGTTATTCTCCTGTATTATTTATTTAGGGATGAGCATTGTAGCCTTGAATGTGGACTTTTTCTGAATGGAATTCAGTTGTTTCTGGACCAACAAGTATGCTGTCTCTGTTTCAAACATGTTAGATGAAGATGGAGAACAACCATTGGCAACTACAATGCACAAACAACATGGTAGTAGAGTGTTAGCCTTACTATTTGTTCTTGACTGAGAGAGATACATAAAAATTTATTTAACAAGAAGCTTAGTACCTTGAAAACAGAACTAGGAATTGTGAGATGTTGAGAAGTCACACCCATTAGGGATTTGACAGAAAGTAGAAAGCTTGTCCCCCATTAAAAGCAATTCAACTGTTTCCTCAATGTGATAGTTTGAATGACAATGGCCCCTATAAGCTCATATACCTCCAGTAGCATACCTGTATTCTTCCCACACAGATCATGGATTAATCCTCTAAAAGGTTAAATAGGTCTTTACATAAATGCATCTTTTCTAAGGGTTGATTTGGTCATAGTGTGTCTTCACAGCAATAAAACAGTAACTAAGACACATAAAATTTCTAAAATTATTTATTTCTTTATATAACAAGTCTTTCTCTGTTCCACCAGACAATCCCTAAATAATGTCACAGAGACTTATTGATTATGAGAGCTCTGTTTTGACTTGTTCCTGAATAGCTCTTAAAACATAAATTAATACATTTTTGTTGTTCTACATTTTATCTTGTGGCTTTTTACCTTTCATTGTGTATGTCCCACTCCCTCCATATCTCATTGTGTCTCCTCATTCTTCCCAGAGCTCTCTCTGCCCTAAAACTTACCTATACTGCCTGCCCAACTCCTGGCTATTCAACTTTTTATCACACCAAAAACAGTGGTATACCTTCACACAGTGCACAAATGCTCCACACTATGTTTATATGTTTGTTCATTTATTATTTATTTATTTATTTATTTATTTATTTATTCATTCATTCATCCATTCATTCATTCATTTATTTATTTATTTACTTATTTATTTGTTAGTTAGTTAGTTAGTTAGTTAGTTAGTTAGTTAGTTAGTTAGTTATTTGTGGTCTGTCTGTGAATATTTATGCATTCATGCCATGATACTTGTGTGGAGACCAAGTTCTCTATTTTTGTAACAGACTTCATAAGAATTGTTCTCATGCCTTTAGGCTTGACAACAGGTACTTTTACCTGTTTAGCCATGTAACTGGTCCCCCAATTGCCTATGTTTTACATGAATATATTTTGCCTTCTCTACTATCTTTTATTATGCTGGTCTTAATTGAATATTTCTAGTTGTTTCAACTCTATTTTATTCTATTCTTCTTAATGAAAGATCAATTCCAACTTACAAATTATGGTATTTTGTCTTATTTTTATAAGACTATGATACTTGTGTTAAAGTTTAAAACCTTTAAGGATAATTAAAGGAACTACTACCAACCTTGTGAATTCAAAATTCAATTTAAAACCTTTAAGGATAATGAAAGGAACTACTACCACCTTGTGAATTCCAGCTATCATTGGGACTCATGGGCCAAAGTAATGTACATGTAATAATATATACAGTGATGTCAACAATATGTACACATATCCACAGAGAAGGTCTTTATGTAATCATTTCAATGCTTTCCTTAGATGCTAGAGAAATTGTCAAGGTTGTTATTCTGTGTTGAGAACAAGCATTTTCTTAAAATTGATTGCTAGTAATCTGTAACATAAATAAATTTTGTAACTCTAAGGAGGTATTTTGCAATCCTAGCTCTATCATTTGTTTCTGTTTTGTCTTGCCAAATAGAACAGCTAAAGTTCCCTTGCATAGTATTTTTATGTTATGAGCATACGTTGTAAAATGATTATGCAAATTTAATTATGTGAATGCAAAATCCTTAATAAATGCTTAAGAATGCGCTGTGAAGACAGAAATTAGCATCTTCCTAATATTAAAATTGTGGCAAACCTAAAGTCAAATTAACTGAATATTTTTCCTAACTATTGATTCATGAGACAGGGTGTCATATGGCCTAGGCTGGACTAAAAGTCACTATTTAGCAGATGATAGCACTGAAGACCTCATTCTACTTCCCTGCCTCCCAAATGCTGAGATAAAAACCTGATATATCATATTAAACCCAGGGCCTTATATATGACATAAAGGCACACTACCAATAAAACCATATCCTTGGCCCTTTTACAAATATCTTTGTAAGTTTGGGAACATTTCTAGTTCTTAGCCATGGCTCCATGAAGAAGAACAGACAAGATAGATTAGGTTTATGTTTGCAAGAACCAGTGTGCTAAAACCTTAGAAATCCTAGTAATAAAAATATAACATGTAGGTCATTCATAACTATAGAATTTTGTCTTTATAAGTCCTGGCCTTGACTGATATAATTTAATGTTTTTCAACCAGTTGTTATGTACATTATATTAGTAGATAGTAATGTCTTGCTTGAGTTTAATGGATGTCCATCTATAGAAGGAGGCTGTCCTTCCCTGACTTCTGAACCAGTTATCTTTAGGACAAATGTCCCCTAAAATGCCTTTTCTGGAGGTAAGCTGATATCACTATCTCTGTAACAGTGATGGAAGAAAACAAAAAAAAAAACAAAAAAAAAAACAAAAAAAAACAAAAAAAAAAAAACAAAAAAAAAAAAACTTCATGAGCTGGTATACTGAGCCCTGAGGTCAGCAAGAGAATGGGTCATTTATATCAGAAATTACTGTTGTTTATCTCATGACATATAAATACCAGCAAGGAAAAGATAAACAAGAAGCTTGGCTATTGGATACTTATTTTGCAAAGTTTAATGAGAATGGCCCCTGTAGGCTCGTATACATGAATGTTTGGTTGCCTACTGATAGACCTGTTTGCCAATGATTTGTAGCTGTGCCCTCATTAGAGTAGGTATGTCACTGGGGGTGAGCTTTAGAGTTCCAAAGCCCAAGCCATTTCAATTAGTTCTCTCTTTGCCTGCAATTTTAGGTAAGATGTAAGCTCTCAGCTATTGTCCTAGAACTATGCCTGCCTGCCTACCACCATGTTCCTTGTAATGATGGTAATATATGTACCAAAATAAAACTCTATACAAGTCTCCAATTAAATTTTTTCTTTCATAACTTTAATTGATCATGGAGTTTCTTCACAGCAATAGAAAATTGACTAAGTTACTAGTCATCCTAAGAAGAATGCTTAATTGAAAATGGCAGCTGGCTGTCTCAAATTCCACAGTCAGTTTCTACTAGATATTATAAGCACCTGATTTTATTATCATATTTTAATCTGTTGCTTTTAACTTACAAGCTTCATCCAAGAGGATACTCTTCTCTCTCCAGGACTTTCAATCAGAAACTCCACATGACTGCCTTCATAGTGCTTCTTCAGTTGATTAAGGCTATATAATTTTAACAAATAATGTAATGACCTGTCTATTGATTGATCGATCTATCTCTAGAACTATTTTCTATTCATTCATTTTTTGGTTTACTGTATATTTAAACTCATTCATTCAAAACAAAAATATATGAATTGTAGATCATTCTGTAAATTGTGTGCATCACCTGAAACTCTCATGCCTCGTTGTAACATAAAGATTAATGTTTGCCAGTGAGGTTCTCTGTCTGAGAAATAGTCAACTAAAGTATGACAAAAATCTACGGCCACCATGGTAATTCAACTATCTTTGGTCAGTTACTAATTTGAGAATTTATAAGTAAAAATCATCTATGAAAAAAATCCTAGAAATAGTATCTCAGCAACATGCACCCCTCATGTATGTATATGTGTGTAAAGACTATGCAATTTTGTCACCTTTATTGAAAAGTAATACTGATGAGAGGGATTACCACTTGATGATAAGTAGCCCTAATGTAGTGGCAAGCTGAAATGGTGAGGGCAGGTAAATGGGAAATATAATTGCTATATATAGTGGGCATTCATAATTACTTCTTGAGGTCATTTTCTGTCTTATGTCATAACCTAAATTTAGAAGTAATTCTGCTTCTGAAGCTTCTCTTTATCTACAGATTGAAAGAATGATAGATAATTATTTTCTCAAGCCTTATTTACTGTTTGAGCATAGGCCAAGACCTCTCATCTACCAACTAAATACCTTTACAAGGACCTTGACCTGAAATTGAATATACAGTAAAAAGAGAAAGTTCAGAACATACTCAATGACCTCAACAACTTAATCCACACACAGTGGCAACCACAGAACCATAGGGTTTCAAGGAATGTCATCTGAGACTGGCTACAAGTTGAAGTTTCCATGTAGTGGTCATTTGAACAGCTATAAAAACTGAGTTTTCCAGCATTTTTACTATAGCTTTAATGTGGCCCTCCTTGTAAATGTTAGCCTCACTTATTTTTATTATGTTTATCAGGTCCAGTAGGAGAGGATTAGTTCTAGTTATATAGAAAATAAGATCTAAATTGAAAATATTCAAAACTAATTTAGGATTATGTGGAACTCATTTAATATGATGTCCTCATAGGATCTCATAGTAATTATTAAGTGATATTCTAGTCAACTATTCATTAACATTGTAAAATACTTGAATCAGTTAATTTGATAAAGAATGATATATTTCAATCTGAGTTTTGGAATTTTAAAGGTCAAAGTGCATTGGTCCACCAGTGTGGCCCCTGGTGAAAGTCATTGGGCATAACTGCCATCACCCACTATAAGAAATAATTATCACAGCTGTGGGTGGTAGTTCATGCTTATCTATGCATATAAGAGATAGAGGCTGGCAGATCTCTATGGATTTAGGGCCAGACTGGTCTACAGAAGTAGTTCAAGTAATCCAGGACTACATAGATGGTTTCTGATTCAAAAGACTAGAGAAAAAATAAGAATAAATAAATATTCCTGCCTTAAAGGAAACAAAGACCAAAAAACTGGCATCCTATAGTCTCCTTAGAAGGCACACTCCCAACAACCTAAAGACATCCTCTAGGAGTCACCTTGTAAAAAAGCAGAGCACTTTCTCAGGAACCAATATTTAATCATAATAGATTTTTAGACAATATACCATATATTTAAACACCAGATGTGTGGTTCTTAAGTACACAATAAATGGAAATAGCCTTTGACAAAATTACATAGTTTAAAAGAAACTTGATTTCACCTCTCTATAATCCCATCCACCACTCTTGACCCTATGATTACAAGCATCATTCTTTACTTATGTAAAGACTATCACTACACTTTCTATACCAAAACCTTTTTTCACACAGAACATCTGACATTGATCTTTGAATTCATGTAATTTCTCTCCTTCTGCAGTACTGCCACTGAGACGGCTCAGTGGGTAAGACAATTTCCACCAAGCCAGATGACCCATGTTAGATGTGTGGGACTCACATTACAGAAAGAAAAAAAAAAAAAAAAAACAAAAAAAAACCAAAACCAAAACAAACAAACAAACAAACTCCTGCAAGCTGTTCTCCAACTCCCACACAAATAAATCAATAATTGTAATACAAAAATTTGATGTTCTGTTTTCATATAAATGCAGAAAAAAACTTTTTAAGTAAATTATAACCATTATAAGTGTAAAACTAGCGACTTTTAATTATGAGTATAAAATTAAACATAAGAGCAAACAATGTTGAGAAAAAGTGTACTTACCATATTTAATATATTTTAATGGGCTAATGTTAGTGAGCCTATTGAACTATGCTTTTGAATATCTGAATGACTATTTGATGAAACAAAAATTGTTGCTTATATATTTATACAAGATAAATGTGTAAATTCCATTAGTACCTGCAATTTTGTTTAAAAAATATGAGCAAAAATTGTACTGTTAAGAACTGTATTTGACTTCCATTAATGTAAAGTTACAAAAAACACCTCATGCTTTATTTAGAATCTCAGATTTAAACAGAAGATGAAATGCTTCTATATTAACTGTTCACTCCTGGGAAATCTCGGTTTTGAATGCAATGAATACACATATCCACCATCTCTATGAATCACTATGTTATTGTCTGACTCTCACAATGGCTTCATATATAGTATATAGAGGTCATCCTGATGAAATCGCCAAAGTTAAAGAGTTAGCGCTGAGAAAATGGCTTAGTAGAGAAAGCACTTATCAAGAAAATGTAAGTACTTGAGTTTATATTTCTAGAACTCATTGAAAACAGGCTGTATTGTGTGTCTATAATTCCAAATGCCTACCATGAGATGGAATATAGAGTCAAGAGGATCCTGGACATTGATTGGCCAGAAATCCCAGTAAAGACAATGGGAAACAAGATCATGTCTCAAAGAAAGTAGAAGGCGATGAACTCTAAAAAGGTTGTCTTCTGACTTTCAAATATGCACTGTGGCATGCAAATACTTGCACTCACAAACATACATGTCATACAAAGAAAGACAGAAATTAAAAATAAGATTCAGAGTTATATGATTTGTTTGAATATCAGAGAGGAATTTAATTCAATTTTGGGTAATTTCTCTGTGTATGTGTATGTGTGCATGTGTTTGTGTATATGTACATATATGTATGTGTAGGATCACATATCTGCAAATAGATACCAGAGAAACATATGTATTTGGTGATTTTTATTCTTATGTTTTGTGATAGAGTCTCATTGATGCTGGATTTCATAATTTGGTTGGACTATTTAGCTAAGGAACTACAGAAATCCATATATGTTTATGGTATTGGCCCTCAGCTTCCAAATCTGTGCCACCAAACCTGACTTAATGAGTGTTTGTGTTATTAACACTTTATCAATTTATCAGGATGAATTGGCTGTGAAACTTGTGTTTACTTTTTGTTGTTGTTTTAACATTTATTTATTTTGAGTACGTGTGTGTAGGCACTTATGTGCTACGTAGATATGTGAAGGGCAGAGAGAAACTTGGGAGATGTTTTCTTCTTCTTACCTGGGCATTGAACTCAGGTATCCAGGCTTGGGAGCAAATACCTACCAGCTGAGCCCTATCCATGCCCAAAATTTCTTATGTTTCCTTATGCTTCATAAAGTAACATATTGAAAACAAGTATCTCAAGGTGATGTTTTTCAAAACAAGAGAGATTTACTTATAAATTCATGAAACAGATCCCTGTTGAAAAGTTAAGCACATTCCTGTTGAACCTGGCTCGTAGGTGTAAACACCCTCTAGTCCTCTGAGTGGACTCCAGAAATGCCAAGAAGCTGTGCACACAGTAGTGCTCTGCTTCAATCCTGCCTTGGGTATGTGAATGACTAATGTCCCATAGAGCACAAATGTCCTACTGTGATGTATTCATTTGTTTCTCTACATAGAACACAGGCTCTGACACTCTCAGGCTGCTCAGTAAATATTTGTTCAGTTCCTTACAGACAAAGGCAGAGTCCCAAATTGGGAAGATAAAATACTGCAGAAGTGTCATACTGATGCCTTCCTGCCCTGTGTTTTGTACATCCAAAAGTCTCTGTGTCAACAGAAATCATTCATCTGTGGAATCCCAACATTATTCTACTTTCTGCAGCAGCTATCAGTGATACACAGGGCTTCTAAGTATAAACACTGATTAAATAAACTTGGGATATTAGCAGGTAAAGCATCCCATTTCCTCTACTTAAATCTGCAGATGATTCTGGAAGAAATAGCCAGTGCTTGAAAGCCCATCAAAGAGAGATATTAGAAAATTGTCGTACCTGAAATAGTGATGAACAATTAAGTCACATCCTCACTTTGAAACTGAAGGAACTGGCCAATTACTTTTAGCTTCCTTCTAAAGAGCATGCTTGAAGGCAACAATTTAGTGCGGGAAGTGTAGCAGTGGGGTTTCTTGGTCCCAGGAGGCCAGAGGCCCAGACCCACAGACCTGCCACACCAGACCCATAGCACCCGCCATGTGGCCCGTGGCTCACCTGTGTTCCTTACATGTTGCTCCTTTGGCTTCTGGCTCGGTCTGCCTCTGACTCTGCCCTGCTTCTCCTACCTATACTTTGATTTCTCCTCCTACTTCTTCTATGGTGCCTGTCATGGCCCAAAACAGCTCCTTTATTTAAAGGCATTCCCACATCAGGGAAGTAATTACATTTTATTCTTGGAGAAATCCTGCAGTCTGGAAGATCAATATATTCAAAGGAACATTATCCTTTGCAAACAATAAAGAAAATTTATTAAAGACAATAAAAAAGCCTTTATAAAATTTCTTTCCTTGTGATGTTAGTGAAGCCAACAAAATCTTTGTATATAGGTAAACTTGGGCAAAATATTTTTCCTGTAAGTTACAAACTAAGTAGTCTTTTCCAGAGATTTCACCTCTTGCATCTTATTTTTTCCTCTTATAAAGTTATGATAATGAAGTCTAACATACCCATGTGCCATGGAGATTAAATAAGTTTCTGTGTATATGTAATTATGATATAATTTTGTCACATATGCAATGTACAGCTTCTTCTACCTTGGCTGAGTAAAATAACATGATGTGTAGATGCTGCTTTGTGGGATCTGAGGACCAAAGTAAAATATTTACCAATGCAAGGTAAGTACTTCAGTGACTGAGAACCACCACACCGCTCCCCGGTATTGCTCTTAAATCAACCATATAAATAAATTCCACTGAATTCAATTTAAACAGAATTAGGCTATAAATGATCATCTTGACTAAAATAAATGTTCATCAAAAATGTGTTTTAGAAAACTAGTATACAGAATAATGTGGCTAACAATCTATACAAAAGTTAAAATAGACAGTATATTATAAACAAGGAAGATAAACACATTTTGTTTGTAAGTTTAAAACATGGACAATTTTTCTAAAGGGTATCTTGGTAGCTGTGCATTCATGGTGGATTTAATGTAATTAGTTCATGTAAGTTTATAGCCAATGGCACCATTGGGTGGTCTGACTTTTTCAGAGTAGGTATGGCCTTGTTGGGGGAAGTTTGCTACAGCAGAGGCAGATGTTGAGGTCTCATATATGCTTAAGTCCTGTCCAATGTATCAGTCAGCTTTCTGTTGCCTTCTCATCAATAACTAGGACTTCTCTCAGCTAAATCACTACATTTGCCTGCAAAACACAGTATACCATCATGAAAATAATGGACTTAACCTCTGAGACTATAAGCCATCTGATGAAATATTTTACATTATAAGATTTATCATAAAAATACTGTCACTCTATAGCAACAGAAACAGTAACTAAGACAGAAGTTGTTGCCAGTATTGCTGTGAAAGACTGAACCATTTTTTTAAAAAAGAGATATGATAATTTTTATAGTTTGCATTAAGTAGTGTATTTAAAGGCTGCTCAATGGGCCATATTATTTGGAACGTGAGAGACAGTTGCGTTAAGAGTTATTTAAACAGTGTGTGCGTGGCTCAAAAGGATTTGGAGAACGATATTAATATGTCATATAGACCTTTTTCTTGTGATATTTTGGTGAATAATATAGTTGCATTATGAATTTAAAAGTCTGCCTTAGTCTAAAATTAACAAATATGGATTGAATCCATTGGCATAGGAAATGTTAAAAACAACCTAATATTGACTCTGATGTGTGGATTTTACTGGTCACTCATAAAGATTTATAAAGAAAAGTGTCAAAATGAGCATGGAAAAATATAAAATGTACAATTTGAGAATAAATGAAGCTATAGAAAGTGGAATGGTGATAAATCCTATATTCAAAGAGTTAAAGACATTAATAAACTGAATAAATGGACTGACAACCTCAGGGAAGGTTTCCATTTGGCTAAGTTTTAACCTTTTGAAAAATAATTTTTAAAATGCTTAAAGAAGTGTGGGGTGGTGTGAAGCACAAATCTAATTTGTATGTAATTAAAACTCAGAGCCAGATACTTGAGGAAAAGCTGGAATATCAGAGAGAGGAAGCAGACCACAGTCAAATCTCACCCAACTAACTTCTTAGGGTAAAAGCTGTCTTCCAGCTTCCTAAGTCTGGCTCCTTGTCACTTTTACAAAATAAATCACAGTCTTCCTATGCCTGCCTTAAATACCTTCTTCACCCAGGTGTTTCACTTCCAGGTTTTACTCTGCATTACATTCTAGAGATAAGATTAAAGGTGTGAGCTATTAATATTAGGTATTTAGGCCTTGAACTTTCAGAAACACAGAAAGATCTCTGTCTCAAGAGTTATGTAATTAAATGTGTAGGTCATCACTCCTGTTTTTTGTTTGTTTGTTTGTTTGTTTTTTCTCTATGCTTGGATTAAAGGCATGAATTACCACTCTCTGACCCCCCCTGATTTGACTCTGGTTGAATCTGTTCTTTGATATTCCAGACTGGTTTTATTAAACATAAAATATATCACCACATACTTTTTTGTGTCAAAAATAAAAAAAGAATTTTATAAATATCATAAGAAAAACAATATATAATAGGTACAATAATTTTACATGATATATATACAAACAATAATAATATGAGTAATGTCCAGTCCATTAACAATTGATAAGTTCAAGCAAAATATTCCATTATTTATCCTATTTTGGTGATTCCATAGGATTGTACTTAATTCACTTTGTATCTAACTTGTGTTAATAACTAAAAACTATATTTTGATGTCTCTCAAACTTATACACTTTAACTTCTAAGTGAGTTACTTTTCTAAAACTGTCAATAGAAACTATTACTATAAGTATCTTATTTTCAACACCCACAAAGACCAACGAAGGAAATAATATTAACTAGGTAAACAGCACAGGCAAGCAAGCAACTTTCAAAAGTGTAAGAAATGAAACATCTGGCTGCCTGGACAGTCACACAAAATTCTAAGGTATCATTGAAGCATCCATTTTCAGCATACAGGCCTAACATATCTCACAAACTTCAGCTTGAAACAGCATATTTTTTTAAAAGATTTTCCTACTTTGTCTTGGTAAGTTTCAGTAATTCTTTTGTGTGTGCGTGTGTCTCCTGCTTGTCCATTTTGAACACCATACTGTCAGCAGTCAAGTCAAGAGTAAATTCTTGACCAATGGCTAACTTTAGTTACAAAATAAATTGAACTCAATATGGAGTTTCTTTGATGCCTATAATCTTCTCTGAAGTAGATTGATGCTGCCAGGAATAGATATCCCATTGTCATAAACATAATAAGAACCTATATTATTAAAATATATTAAACACCATATAGTATGGATCTCTGAAGTGTTTGAAGAAGATCTATACATTTAAAATATATCTGTTTGATCTTGAAAACATATCTAATATGACTATAAGTTTGACTGTAATGTCTAAATTCTAACTTGTATTTTTATGTCATAATTAGTTGGTAATAATAACTTCCATGCACTAGCAATATGTTTTTCATTGTTAGATGAATGGTCTATATATAATTCTATGAACAAGCATAGAGATATATGTATAATAACAAAAATAATTTCAACTTTATACCTATATACACAATTTGTATACAATATACAAAAATTCCTACTCAAAGTAAAAATAAAAGCTAGTAATTGCTTTTTAAAATCAAATTCAATAATCTGCTCTAATAGCCTATCATACTTGTATCCCATTTTTCTTTCTTACTTTTATTTTAAACAAGAACCTTGAATCTAATCTCTATTGTTTAGCTTTTTTTTTTAACCATAACCAATAACAATTTTAACCAATTGCACTAAACAAAGAAAACCATGACCCATTGAAATACCAGAAACCATCCATCCCACCTCTTAGGAATGTGGGTGTTGTGTTCTTAAATTTACTTCATATTGTATGAAGGAAACAGCATCTTTAGGAGATTCTGAAAGGAAAAGATATGTTAATTTTCAAGGCCTAAAATAAATAACTGTGTCATTTGTCTTCCAGTCTCTACATAACAAGAAAGTGCATGGTTTGTCTGAAGTACTGACAAAAGCAGTTTGTGAAACTGGTTCATCTCAGCTATCCAACTCAGAATTGTCCTGAATAATTTGTAGTCCTAATTTGATCTTTGGTTGGTGTTGTCAGCCTAGTGGCTGTGTCATTGTCAATATGAAATCTTTTTCAAGCCCAATCTTGCTTTTACATACTTCAAATTTGCAATTAGGCATTGTCATGGGTCACAGCAGAAAACTGATAAGACATTAATGTAGGGTATTGTGTTGTTTCATGGTAAATAGTTGTCCCACCAACTGGTTTAATAAAAAGCGCTGATTGGCCAAAGGCATGCAGGAAGTGCGGGCAGGGCTAACAGACTAAGAAAATTCTTGAGAACAGGAAGCACAGGCAGAATGCCAGAGAGAAGCCAGAAGAAGCAGAGGACAGCTATGCTGATCTAAATAAAAGGTACCGAGCCCCATGTCTGAACAGGAAGAATCATGGGTTAGATTAAGGGTACAGAGTTAGCAAGTGTTATGCTTGGGCCTGAGATCGATCAGCCTAAAACTTTTGAAAGCACCTGTGTGTCTCTGTGGGACTGCGGGACTGTGGGTCTAGACCTTGAGGTTAGGCCCAAAAGTCCTGGCCAGAAACCTTGTACTACACATTAAACCCAACAAAATGTATAGGAAGATAAATAAAGCCTTTTATCTATAATTAATATCTATATGAACATTTATACCATGGTAAAAAGTTTAAATATATAAATACTTAATCATATATATTTTAATATAAATGTTTGTTCAGCATAGGATTAGTAACGATACAATAGTACCTTATTTTTAGTTATTCTTATATCCCATATCAGGTGTCTATTCTGGTATAATATAGAGATATTTTGTATTTTCCTTTAACAAATATTCTTGGGTTTAAGAAAGGAGAGAGCCACAGCCCCAATCCAAAGCCAGCTTTAAATTAAAATTAAATGGGGACTTCAACCTCTCTTACAAATAATGACATATAGAGGTTAAACATTGAGATTTTACCCTATATAATATAATAGTACCAATAGACCTCATATTCTTTTGCTTGTAATTTTTTTTTGGATAGCCTCACTTCTGCTTTAGATATCTAGGTATTTAAAGTCTTTTAATTTCTTGAAGATGGGTATTTCTAGTTTTCTGTGAAGACAAAAACAAAAATCTGCCCCAACCCTTTGTTTTTCTTACAACATAAAAAAAAATTGTAATTGTAATATGTGGGGGTGAGACATCAATTCTTCTTTTCATGAAGTTTCTCAAGTTCAAGTTGAGTCTTTATTAATATTGATGATATCCGTAGCATTTCTTCACCTGTGGAAACAAAAGCAAAACCCAACCCCAACATAGCATATATCCTTGCTTCCATTCAGAGGTTAGTAGATCTTTGAAGTAGACAGGCTGATTTAGTTCACCTGTTTTTTGGGTTTTTTTTTTTTTCCTATAGTCCAATGCTTATCAGCAGTTGTTCCTTTCCCATTAACATTGAGAAAATTTAAAGTTAATAAAGCATTATGTAGTTTATCTCTAAGGGTCTTTGTTATTTCTAAGATGCTTGCCATGGGCCAAAACAATCTCCTTATTAAAGAATGATCCCACATCAAGTAGATCTGATTTTTGATATTTCAGACTGGTTTTATTAAGTATAGAATATATTACCATAATGGTGCCTACATTTGATACTGAGTCCCAGAAGGCAGAGGCTGGTGGACCTTTGTATTTGAGGCAAGACTGATAGAGCAATTTATTTTAAGAACAGACAAAATGAGGAAATAAAGTAAAACGCTAAAAATTGAAGGTTGGTAAAGATAAAATTGATCTAGAGAGCCCTGTTCCAACTACACTAAGCAGTAGAATTTGGCACCTTTGGCCATGTGGTTTTTCAAAAATAGAAGAAGAAGTTATGAAATTTGTCTTAATGATGAAAGAAAGCCACTGATAGAGAAATCCACATGTTTCAAGGTTGTCCCTGAATAGAGGTTAGAGAAGCTGTACAGGTGAAACCTGAATTGACTTGGAGAACTCCATATGTTGGAAAAGCCAGTGCTTTGGGATACCTGTAAAGAAAGCTGTTAACAGTGAGAGGAAACAGCCCAAGAGAGTAAAGTATTTTTAGTTAACAAAACTGAAAGTAGTTGGAGATCTGAAGAGTGTTTTAAAATCAGACATAGAGATGCTGAGTTTGGAGTTTGACCATCTCGTGTTCAATATTGTTTTGATCCATTATTTCCACACTATTCTATGTTTTATATTTATATATATATATATATATATATATATATATACACATATACATATACATATATATATCCATTATGTTGAAAATTAATGATTTGATTTTTATTTTGATTTGATTTTCAGGGGAGTATAATTAAATGATTTACTAAATTTCAGTAGAGATTTTTAACATTGAACTTTAGAACATGATTGAGACAGTGACAGACTTTGAGTACTTTTGAAGTTGGGATAAATGAATATTGAACTATGGTATTAGTATAAGCTTATGGGTCCACAGAGTAGAGCAGAGTAGTTTGAATCTAATTGCTCCTATATACTCATAGGGAATGATACTACTGGGAGGTATGGCTTTGTTGGAGTAGATATGGTCTATTTTGAGCAAGTCTGTCACCGTGGAGGAGGGCTTCGAGGTCTTGTATCTGTTTAAGCCATGCCAAGTTTCTCAGTTTACCCCCTGTTGGCTGCCAATATAGATGAAGAACATTCAACTTTAGCATAATGTCTTCTTATATGCTCCAATATATCACCATGGTGATAATGGACTAAAAATATGAAAGTATAAGCCACTATAAATTTTTCCAAGAGTTGCCATGTTTATGGTTTTCCTTCACAGCAACAGAAACCCTAGGATAGCATTCTACATAATAAAAGCAAGGCATGTCACAGTGAAACAAAAGTGAATTATTTTAACTATTTCTTTTATTTTTTTCCTAAGTATACTAGAATTTAATTGTATCTTCACATGTGAAAGAGAATGAGAAGTGTAGATACATTATGGAATCTTTACATATCACCTAAATGTGATGTGACAGTTAAAGACTTACTTACCTTTTGAAACCTCCTTTTTATAGCTATAATGTCAAAAGAATACTTTGTTTTAAAGTGGGTCAAATTTCTCAGTGCACAAAACAAGCAAATACATTTAAAATTTTTAATAGTTATTGGAATATAGTAACTGCCAAACTGATTTAATTGTTATTAGTATTATTGTGACTATAAACTTGTCATTATGAATAAAAAAAATCATGGGGGAAAAAACAAGAATAATAAGAGAAATCTCCAGCTTGTTTAGTCAGTTACTAAGTATATTATTCTTCATTTATGTAACAAAGTTATTGATATAAATAATTCATGCTATAAAAATAATTTGTTTGACAAAAACATTTATACATTTCTATCTATAATCCTTGGGTACATTTATTTTGGATATAATTTGTGATAGAATATTATACCTGTAGTAGAAGACAGTAACAAGGAAGATAGATAGATAGATAGATAGATAGATAGATAGATAGATAGATAGATAGATGATAGATAGATAGATAGATAGATAGATAGATAGATAGATAGATAGATAGATAGATATCAGGCATGATATTTGATGCTGGGGCCCCTGTAAGATACCATCTTTGAAAATTGCTACCACTAAACTAGTTAGGGTTCTCCATAGAAGCTGTACTTATGCCATATATGATATATATATATATATATATATGCATTAATTGTGAATAATGTATATTTATTAGAGTGGATAAAGGTTATGGTTCTTCTGGTTCAACAATGGATATCTACCAAGGGAAAATCCAAAATTAGAGTAATTATTCATTCAAACAGGCTGATGTTTCAAATTGTCTTCAATATAAGCCAGATTCTGAATAAATATGCCATAAAGAACTTGACAATGAACGTGATGGTAGACAATGAATGTGATGGCATGCAAGGTAAAAGAGCAAGCTTCCTTCTTTCATGACTTTAAATAAATTTCCAGTACAAGGTGTGACTCAAAGAACATCAATCCTCCTCAAAAGATATAGATTAAAGGTGGATCTTGCAACTTCAGAAGATTGAGATTTAATGCAGATCTTTCCCCTCAAAGTCTTCTTAAATATTGTGGTTATTTAAAATAAATGCCCCCAAAAGTTATGGCAGTATTAGGAGATGTGGTCTTGTTGAAGAAAGTGTGTGTTGCAGAGGCCTGCTTTGAGGTCATATCTTTGAGATCTTCCAGCCATATCCAGTTTCTCAGATAACTTTCTGATGTCTCTTATTAAAGATGTAAAAACTTTTAACTTGTCCAGCACCATATTTTCCTGCATGTTACTATGTTCCACTATGAAAATAATGGACTAAATTTATGAAACTGCAACTATTCACCCTATTCAATGTTTTCCTTTAACAAAAGTTTCTATGTTCATGATCTCTTTACAGAAATAGGAACTGCAACTAAGACCAAACTTGGTACCAGGAACTTGTGTATTTTTCTTAATGGTCTGAGCACAATTTTGTTGGGAGGATTTTGTTCATTGGAAGTTTGAATTAAGAAATCTTGAAAGATGGAGATGATTGAGTGAGAGGAGCAAAGAGGGAGATGGAGGGAGATTTATATCTCAATAGAGGAAGCCAGTGTGGGGTTAGAAAGAGACTGGGTGTTAGGGAAATGTCCAGGAACTTGAACGATGTCCTTACATAAGTCTCCAAACAATGGTGGAGGGGCTGCCTAAATGGGACTTCCCCTACAATCAAATGAGTAAAAACCTTAGGTGTCATCACAGAACCTACACCCAAGAGGGAATGGAGGTGGGGGTAGAGATCATGGCTGAGCACTTGGAAGAGCTCCTTATCCAGCTGAAAGCAAGGGAAGAAAGTCTGTATGAACAGGGGGATGGGGATTATGAGCTTTGGGGAGCTCACTGAATTGGGAATTGCCACTGGAGATCCATCAGGAGGGGATGCTGGTCCCTCCCGGGTAGGTGGCTTTCAACTGGCATGAGCAGGGTGTGAAGCCACAAGGGGTGTGATCATACTGTGTTCCTGTTTATGGGCTGACATCTTGGGCCCATTCCCTATAGAGGAAGACCCAACCTAGCATTGACTTTGGAATAAGTGAATCAGAGATGCCTGGAGATGATGTACCCAGTTGGGTTGGCCCACCATGGGACTTCTCACCCTTTTAGAGAGGGGGTAAGTAGATGGGGAGGTATGAGGCTGAGGGCTGTCCAGGAGGGATTGGAAGTGGGGGAAAAGGGGGGGGCCAGGGTTACATTTATGGAGATAGCATTTTTTAATGAAAATAAAATTGAAAAAAAAGAAACTAAAGAATATTTTTCTTTAAACATTTCTTGATGAACCAAACCAATAGGAGGATAAAAGACAGTGGTGTAAGAGTGATTAGAACTAGAGGGTGGAGTCAGCTCAAAATTTTTCATAGAAAAAGAATTATAGTATGACCTAGAAATAATTTTGTGCTATTTTGTTGAATAACTTGAATTATTTTTGATCTTGTCTGAAAAGTTTATATGAGGCTAGACTGAAGAGGTTTTCATTAATTTCTTTGGCAGAGAAAAATCTCAAAACAGTTTAATATAGACCATGTTGTATAGTAACTAGTATTAATTCTAGTGAAGACATATAATGAAAAGGAGCAAGTTAAGGAAGAAGAAGTGTTTGATGCAACAATAAACAACAAAATTAGAATGGAACTAACTCCTGTATTCAACAAGATAAACAGATTGAGAAATGGACAAAGTACTGACCTCAAGGCTAGATCCCATCTAACTGAGCACTCATCTTATTAAAGAAACTAAAAGAAATCTTAAAGAAGGTTATGGTGTTGTAGGCATTTTGTCTCAGCACTCAAGAGATAGATACTGGAAAATCTCTGAGTTTAAGGCAAGTCTTATCTACAGATTCAGTTTTATGTCAACCTAGCTTAGGCTGGAAGGAAATCATTGAAAACAGAAAATTAGTGAAAATGTAACTGAACTTGAGAGACATGTTCCAGCTCCAATAAGCAGAAGAAATTGGTAGCTTTGGTCATGTGGGTCTGGAGTAAAGTTAAGAAGAAAGAGGCTATGGAATTTGCCTCTTTTGCTAAGGAAATCTACTGGGACAAGACATTTGTCATGATTGTTCCTGAATGGAGGTCTAGAGAAGCTACTGTAGGAAGTTGTGAAACTGAAGCTTCAGTTGACTTGGAGGATCTAAAATATTGGAAATGCCAACACCCTAAGATACCTACCAAGAAGAAATAGAAATGTGAGTGAAACCAGCCAAGGTGAAAAACTTAAACAAGTTGGAGATTTGAAGAATAGTTTAACATCAGATATTTAGGTGCAGAGTTTGAAGTTTGCCAAGCTGGTTTTTTGTCTAGCTATCGTCCAGTATTTATTATTATTGTTGTTGTTATTATTATTATTACTATTATGTTATCTTCCCTATGATTTAGAGTGGTAATATCTATCCTGTATCATTATATGTTGAAATTATGGTTTTATTTTTAGTTTTATTTTGTAGGGAATTATGGTTTAAACATTTTTATGAATCTCAGAAGATACTTTGAACTTTAAACTTTTAAATAAGTTTGAGATAAATCATAGACTATGAATCTTTTAAAGTAGGACTGAGTAGATGTTTTTATTATGATAGTGGGAAACGGAGAAGAATATGGTGGTTTGAAATAAAATGCTCCCCAAAGGAAATGGCACTAATAAAAGGTGTGGTCTTAAGGAAGTAGGTGTGGGATTGTTGAAGAAAGTGTGTTTTATTGAAGAATGGTCCTTGTATTCTTATACATGCTCAGCCACACACAGTGTCTCAGACTACTTCTTGCTGCCTGTGATTCAAGATGTAAGAACTCTAAACTTCCTCTCTAACACCATGTCTTTCTGAACACCACTGTATTCCCAGGTGTCATGTACCACCATGATGATAATGGACTGTAGCAAGAGATTTCTGGTCTAGACTTTTGTCCCTACTCTCAAGGTTTAGACCTGCAGACCCACAGACCTGCAGACACACACAGATGCTTTCAATAGTTTTAGGCTGATCGGCCTAAGGCCCAGGCATATAACTTGCTAACTCTTTACCCTTAAAATAACCCATGACTCTTATCCTGTTCAGCCATGTGGCTTGGTACCTTTTCTCAGAGCAGTGTAGTTGTCCTCTGTTTCTTCTGGCTTCTCTCTGGCATTATGCTCTGTTCCACTTGTTCCTAGAGTCTTCTTAGTCTGGGAGCCCCGTCCACACTTTCTGTCTGCCTCTGGCCAATCAGTGCTTTTTATTAAACTCATAGGTGGGGACAATTATTTGCAATGGAACAATATAATCCCTCTACAATGGATCAAAACTATGAACTGTAAATGATCCATTATAATTAAATGTTTTCATCTATAAGAGTTACCATGGACATGGTGCCTCCTCACAGCAATAGACACCCTGACAAAGATAGGCATCTCCAAATAGACTCATCTTACCACATGGTAAGGGTCATCTTATCAAATGGACTCTTTCTCAACTATGTTCCCTGCTTCCTTATTCACAACAGAGATTATACAAATTAGATGTTCTTCAACAGAAAAATGGATAAAGAATATGTAGTTTATTTATACAAGGGAATATTACTTAGCTGTTAAAAGTGACATCAAGAAATTTACATGCAAATTGATGAAATTAGAAAACAATTTCTGAGTGAGGTAACCCAGACTCAAGAATATATGTATGATATTAATTCACTTATATGTGGGAATGAGCATTTACAAAAATGATGAATAGGCCATAATATGTAGTCACAGAGAAAATAGTTATGGAGAATCGAACTACAGGGAAAACGTGAATCACTCAGAGGGGAGAAAATAGAATAGATATCATGGATAGTCGGGGGATTGGGAGTATAAAAACTGGAAAATCAGGAAGAGAGGTTGGGTAGAAGGTATAGATGATGAAGAGAATGTGGGGGAGAAACAACTTCAATTTAGGGGCACTTGTGGAGTGATATGAATACTTAGTGAAATGGAACCTTCCTAAAATATGTGAATGTGATTTATTGAAGTTTCTATCAATTGAAAGAATTGGAGTTCCAACTGGCCATCTCTTGTCACCTAACAAATTTTCTAGTACCATTACTAGGTCACATCCAATTAAGTTTTGGGCAAATTGGTCCAATTGAAATCTCCCAAAACCCAGGCAGTTGCAAAGATATTAATTTGCTATTTGCAAATGGACAGCAAGTCCCCATTACTGACACCACCACCCACAGAACTCATTAAACATGGGGAGGTAGAGTTGGTGTATTCATAGAATGTTTACCTTTATATTTTAATGTATTTGGTATGGAAAAGTACTTTGTAGGCTATCAAAAGGGAAATTCAAACACCAACCCAGCTGGAAAATCTTTATTTTACATTCTTGTCCTGCCTTTTAAATATGCTAGAGAATAATAGACTAAAACCTGGGGAACTAATCAACCAACATCAAATTTAATATAAGGTCCACTTCATGAAATGAAACCTATAACTGACAAAGCATTGGTGACCAATAAGTCCAGAGACCTGGAGTAAAACCAGTGTTGGAAACAACAAGTATGAAGGGAATGTATCCATCAAATTTCTCCTGTCAGAGCTTAGGTAAACCCATAGAAAGGAAAGTACAGAAGTTTAAGAGCCAGGAAGGATAGAGAATACCAAAAGATCAGAGCCTTCTAAATCATCTCACAAAATTCTGATGAACTCAGAGAATAGAGCAGAAATGAAGGACCCATCATGAGTCTGCACCAGATCCTCTTCATATATACTATATTTCTAAGTTTAGAGAGACTTTTAAGTATGTAGATATCTGCTTCTAATACATTCTTTGGGGGCTCTTTTCCTTTTGGTTTGTGTTCTTCAACTTTAATGTGATTTTTTTGTTTTATATTTTATTTTATGTTTTGCTGCTATCTTTTATAAGCATGTTCTTTTCTGATGAGAGACAGGAGGGAAGTGGCTCTGGAGGGGAAAGGAAAAAGGAAGAACTTGAAGCAGTAATCTTTAGTTTGTATAAGCTGTATAAAATAATATGATTTGAATAAAAGGTGATTAGAAGAAAAAAATCCCTCACAGGCATATCAAGCTGTTAGATTTTAGTTAATTTTAAATGTAGTCAAGTTGACAGTCAAGCCTATATATCAAAATCACCTTCTAAAACATTAGTACTCATTGATTACTAAATCCACAACACAAAACACTTTGGGATATTTCATATTTAAGACATGATACCATTATGTAATATTAAGCCCAATAAAGCTCTATAAATATATACCAGTACATTAGTGTGTACGGTGCTAGTAACATTGTTCCAGCATGTAAAGTATCTTTTGTATAAGCATGGAGACTGATCTTCATCCTTATCATTCAAGTAAAAGCTGAGCAAAGTGATGTATATCCAAAAACATAACACTGAGGCAATGAGGCAAATGGCTCTCCAGAGCTCATTGCTAGCTAGCCTATAGAACTGATGAGTTCTAAGTTCATGTAAAAATTTTATTTCAAAATATATAATGGAGAAAAATTAAAGGACATATCATTTATCAACATCTAGCTACCATATGTACATATATTTATATGTAAATGTAGCTATAGACATAAATTCATGTGCATATGACACATCTACTTATACACACATACACACTTCTATTAAAGAAATAAGGACTATATCCTCACATTGAGAATGCTTGCTGATATGAGTAGACATTTCATTGGTGTCTTATTTATCCTTCTGTGATAATTATGAATGTCTATCCTAACAGATATTACTTCTGAGTTTCACCTACAGTCCCAGTTATTTGATTTTCCAAAAGAAAAGAAAAGATAAAGTCTTGAGTAAAATGTTCATAAGAAATGTGATGTGGCAGACTGCCAATATTTGATTTGGAACAGAGTCTAGCTATAAGGGTTAACAATGTGTTGAGAACTTTTTCATGACCACTTCTTTAAAAAAAAAAATACAAGCTTTTAATTTATAAATATAGGCATAGAAAGATCTAAGTGGAAAGACACATTGCAAGTCAACGTGGTAGGCTGCAAAAAAGCTATGTATGATCAGAAAATCTTCAAAGGCAAAGATTTCCATCTTTAAGACCTGGCCCTCAGTGAAATGATGACAGTTCCAGTCTGAGAGATAAGGTACTTCTGGGAGCACTTACTCTCAAGTGCTCAGAGAATGTTATTGCTAATTTTCATTTTCACAAAGGTGTCCAGGGAAGATGACATGTGATAGTTCCTTTGAGATTCCCCTGGGCACCACTATGTAGGAGGTTTGATGAAAAAGATTTGGTCTGTCATGTACTCCTGTGCACCAGAAAGAATCAGGTGTTATTCATCTGCACCCTGTCACCTTGTCACAGAGGTGGTAGTAGTGAGACACTAAAAGGCCACCTTGAAATAAAAGCAAATGACATTCACTGTGAACTATATGAAATAATTTAAGATGAAGAAATCCAAGTTTTAAAATGGATATTAGGAATCAAAGTTTGTGTTACAATTAAGCAAAAAAGAATATGACTTCCAATGGAAAACTGCTTGGGAGGGTCATTTTACACATCATATTATAAAAATAATTCTGAGTTGATCTCATGAAAGATTTAATATACTTTCCCCAAATATTTCTAAAGAAAGTGTGGTGTGGTAGCCAGTGAAAGGCAAGTACATTAGTTCTTGATTCATTGCTGTGAATATTATCCTTAAAAATCAAACTTAATGTAAAAAGAGATCTTAGTTCTATGGTAGAGTCTATCCTGGCAGAGATGGCTTAGCATCAGAAATGTAAAGAACTATTCACATGGTACACAGAGATAGAAAGCAGAGAGTGATAGAACCTAGTATCCAGGAAGCTTTCTATCCTTCTTCCCTTTGTTTTTGTTTGCTTGTTTGTATTGTTCTCTTTTTTTATGTTTTCTTTGAGACAAGATTTTATTAATTACTCTTTGATGACTTGAATTTATCTATGTTGTTCAGCTTGGACTAGAACTCACTAAAGGCTGCATCACTGAACTTCTAGAGTGTCAGAACTTCCATTTGACTCACCCTAGAATTCCAGGACAAGATATGTTATTGCTCAAATTAGGTCTAACAGCCATTCAGTCCCAAAATATTTACATAAAGGCTTATATTAATTAAAAAGTGTTTAGCCTGATGCTCAGGCTTATTATTTGCAAACTTGAATGGTTTAAGTTATCCCATTTAACTATACTTAACTTACTTTACTAAACTATACTTTTACTTTACATTAACTATACTTAGCCCTGTGGCTTTGCTACAGTTTAGTATTCTTGTCTTGCTTCCTCTGTGTCAGGCTGGCATCTCTTCTATGAGCTCTTTGGATTCCCAAAATTCTCCTAGTTGATTGTTCCACCTCTACTTTATGTCTAGTTTCTGGACAATCAGGGTTTTATTAAACCAGTATTTACAGTGTACAGGAGTATAATCCCACAGTATATCTATTTGTGGATTCACAATGCTATTGTTGACAATATATAATATGCATCATGAGTAGGATCACAGAAGTGTGGGTATTTTCAGAGAAACTATCACTAAATATGGAAAACATGCAGCCAGGGAAAGCAAGAACTCCAAATAATGCTGACAACTTCCAAGGACCAGCAGAGAAACAAAAGACATAGATGGGTCATAAAAGAAGTCATAGTCCAAAATGGAAAGCAGAGAATCTGTGACATGGTGAAACTAGAGTGTAACACTGGGTCAGGTTGGAACCCATCATATTCTCTGATGGCATTTTTCTCTATGGGGGGCACTGAAAATTTTTTTTTCACATGAGGCTGAAATATAGATTAAAGATATTTCAATTTGTCTTAATAAAGAGCCAGAAGTAAAATAACGTAACCAAGAATCCATTTTATTCACATCAATGAGCCTAGTATATGACAAAGGAGAGAATCAGAAAAGAGACTGCAGTTAGAGCACAGATGAATAGCAAACACTAGGAATTTTTTGATAGTAATAAAATAAAATAAGATGCAATAAAAACCAACATGTCAACATTAGACAAAACAAGCAGAATTAAGAGTTCAAATGAAGGCACAAGAAACAGAAACCCATTCAATTATATACTCAGAAATCCCATAAGAATACCAAACCATCATAATATATACACAAAAGATATTAGAGTGATAACATAGGAAAAAAGTATAAATAGATAAAATAAAAATAAAACATAGTAAGATAAAATTTTAAAAATAAAAAGAATAATCGTCCTAACATTACTTTATGAGACAGTCTCTATAAAGATGTTATTGAATTAATTTTTCTATTGGCCATCTACTGTTGGGCATGCTACCTATTGTTAAGAGCAGTTGATTTCTGTTATAAGATCAAATTGGAGGAAATTAAATTTTCACTTACTAGTGGATATCAAGTGGATTTTAATTCTGGGTCAGAGATGGGACATATATCCACTTCTTTCATGTCCACAACCCAATCTAGTGCAGACCCACATAGGCTCTGTGCATGCTGCCACAGACTTTGTAAATTCATGTGTATCAGTTTTATTGATTGAATGGGCTTTGTTTTTATAGGGCCCTCCATACCATCTGGATATTTCTTTCATTATGCATCCATTTCCACGATGTTCTATAAACCCTGACAGAATGATTTGATGGAGGTATTCCATTAGAGTTTAGTGTTCCAAGGTTTTTCATTCTCTACATAGTGTCTGACTATAGGCCTCTATATTTGTTTCCATCTGCCACAAGATGAATATTTCCTGATAATGGCTGATAAAGACACTGATAACCAACATGGCAGAATATCTTTAAGAGTCATTTTATTTTTTCTTTATTATTATTACTACTAGAACAATAGTATTTGGTTATATTTTAGATTCTTGCACTCTCTAGTCTCAGGTTCTTTGTCACACAAGCAGTGACCAATACAGCTTCCATTTTGTGGAGTGGGCCCAATGTCAAGCCAATCAGGTATTAGTTGGTTACTTCCAGAATCTTTGTGCCTGAAATTCACTTATGTATCTTGCAAGAAAGACACCATTGCAGATTGAAGAGTTTATGTTGTTTTACTTTTTTTTTTTTTTTTTCGCATTTGGTTGCATATAGAGACCCCCAAGGAGATAGTTTTAACTTACTCCCAAGCTCCATGTTTTAAAGCTGGAAAAGCTATTTCATATTTATTTTTTTGGCTGCTATGAGGTTCTAACAAAAAAGATGGGACAGACATATTCAATGATTTGATTGCGTAGATACAGAAGGCATTATGATTTTAAAAATGGTACTGAAAGGATTCCTGGCATATATCCCCCATGCGGTAAATCCAACATGGTGCTGGAAGAATACTACATATGAAGGGCATGCACCCAGGTATAGCTACATAGATCTGTGCCCACTCACCCTCTTAAAAGGATCTGCCATGAGAAAGCTGGGCCCTTTTTCTCTCTTCTGCTTCCCTCCCTTATATCCTGCTGGCAACTCCCCTGAATAAACTCTTGTGTGGCATCTGATGTATGTGTGTTCCTGATATCACCTGTGAAGCCAATATTTTTATGTTGTGGCTCAGTCAGGCTCTCTCCTGGGTCTAGGCATACATAGTCACTGGGAGACCCTGATTGGGGGCCTCCATCTGGCCACCTTCCATCTGCCCCACTGCACCTTATTCAAACAACATCAGCCACAATTGATGTTTTCCCCTTTTCAGTTGGAGTAAACGTGAACTATTGTCTCTGAAAAAGACTATTGATCATTTGGCTTTCCAACAGGACTCTAGCCTTGCAGAGGATTACCCAGGCCACATTCTTCACTGGTTACAAATGGTCCTTCTCACCCAAAAACATGTCTGGCCTTTTGTGCTATTAAATCCCAATTCAAATCTTTGGATTCTATTTCTGGACACTGCTCTCAGGGCTTTGCCCTAGTGCCTACTCTAGGTGCTGATTAGTTCCTATCAGTAGCTTGTGCTGGACACCCACCCTAGGTGCTGACAAGTGCCTATGGTAGCTAGCATGGTTTTATATGCCTGCTCCTGAGAACTACAGTTTTAGGTATGGCAAGTTTTGGTTTGGGCTCTGTCCTATGCCTATTATAGCTACTGATTATTGTTTAGTGATCACTAGTGTGGTTTGTACACCCACCCTCATGGTGGCTAGCATGGTTTTGGGCTGTGTCCTAGCATCTATGATTGAGAGCTGATTAGTTACATAGCAGTAGCTAGAGTTTTCCCTGTCCCCCTCTCCTGGGGCCACTTGTTGACTGGATAATGACCCAGGTTTAGCAGTGGAATTCCTCCCCTCTGGGCCTCAATAATGGGGAGGGAATAAGCCAGCAAAAGATATCTCTCCATCCTCACCTCTAGGATGTGTGCTTGAGACTCTCAAACCACTAAGTCTTATGCCTTTGTTAGACACCACCAAGCTTATCCATTATTTTACAAAGAAATGGTCTAAGTACCACTTAGATTATAACTTGAAATGGCTGCCTAATCACTCACTGGACCCCATATTTTATGGGAGCTTTCTAACTTTTGCCAGAGTATGAGCAGATGGAAAGAGTTTCCTGTTATACAAGCCTTTTCATATCTCAGCTCTAAACTTTCTCTTCTGGCTTACTTCTCCCCCACTCACCTGTTCCTAGCTACACAATCAGACCCTGAAGAGTTTCATACTCATTCTATAGATCCTACTAATGACTCCCCACCTTTCATATCTTGACACTCATCTGCAGCCCTTCCAAGCTCCTCCTTTCCAGAAACTCCTCCAAACCTGGTATCTATATTTACCCCACCAGTTACTCATTCTCATGCTTCTAAGGACACTGATTCAGTTATCCTTCTAAGGGAAGTGGCTGGTATAGATGGGATAGTGAATGTCTATACCCCATTTCTAGTCTCAGAAATTTCTTAGGTGGCTAAAATATTGGGCTCTTATAGTTTAATCTCTGCCATATTTATAAAGGATTCAAATATATCACTCAATCCTTTGATCTCACTTTTCATGATATATATATATAATATATATATATATTATATATATATATATATTATATATATATATATGCTTCTCTGACAAATAATCTCCTCCCCAAAGAGTAACTATAAGTTTGGGAGCAGGACAGAACTTATCCAGATGAGGTTTCTCAGACAAATATAGCACACTCCCTAGGAGTTGAGGCTGTTCCAGATGTAGATCCCCACTGGGATTGTAATATGCCAAAGGGGGACCTTAGACATACATAATTTTGTGACCTGCTTACTGGCAAGTGTGTGTAAAGCTGCTCTGAAGCCTGTCAATTTTGAAAAAATGAAAGATGTAGTAAAGCATAAACAGGAGAATCTGTCCCAGGTTTTAGAATGCCTCACAAAAGTGCTCTTACAATATACTAACTTAGATCCTGAGAGCACCAATGGGTAGCAACTCCCCATGACCCATTTTTTTACTCAGAGCTACCCCTACATTAGAGCCAAACTCAGATCTCTTGAGAGGGGACCATTGACTCCACAGGAAAAAGTCTTAGCACTGGTTTTTAAGGTATATCACAGGAGAGATGAGAAAATATGCCATGGAAATACCTCCTGCTGGCCAAAGCTATCTGACCAGTTCCTTTGCCTTCTCCCATGGTGAGCAGACTGGTATATGCTTTCAGTGTGGCCAATTCAGCCATTGGTCTAGCTCTTGCCTGATCTTGAGGAGACCATCCATGCCTTGCCCTAGATGCCATAAGAAATCTTGATCCAGTGAGTGTTCCAAAGCCCCAAGTGGCAGGAAGGTAGTACACCTGGACCACTCCTCAGCTGACCTTCTAGGTCTGGCTGCAGATGATTGATGCTTCCCAGGCTTTCCCTAACCCAACAACTGTTACAACAAAAAGGAAGCCTCAGGTAATCATAATGGTATCAGGGCAGTCCATATTCTTCCCGGTGAACACTGGTGCCATGTACTCAGTCCTGCGGGAGTTTGGGGGTTCTACCTCTCTTTCTAGCCTCTCCATTGTTGGGGTAGAAGGCAAACAATTTCAGCCTCATCAGATGCTGCCATGTAATTGTATTTTCAGAGATATTTCTGTCACCCACTCATTTTTGTCATGCCAACTTGCCCCTTAGCCCTAATCAGAAGGGATTTTTAGCTAAAGAAGGAGCTTTCATTTCTTTTAGTCACCACACTCATCTGAACCCAGACTCAACAGCTTCTCCAGCAGTTTCTTTGCTTCTCCTGCTATCTGGTCAACCTATCAGCCCTAGCCTCGCATACCCTCTTCAAGCCTCGCAGGAGAACCCCCAAATGTGGGGAACCCAGAATCCCTCTGTTGCTAGACACCATCCACCAATTGTGATCAAATTGCAGGATCCTACCAGGTATATTGTAAAAGTGCAGTACCCACTGTCCCTGAAAAGCCTTAGAGGACTCAAAGCTATTATCTCTGATCTCTTAAAGAAACAGCTACTATACCTTATTTCTTATCCTTTTAACACCCCCATTCTTGCAGTTAAAAACCCAATGGAGCCTATCACCTAGTCCAAGACCTCAGGCTCATTAACTCTTCTGTGGTCCCTATTCATCCTGTCATACCAAACCCTTATACTTTGCTATCTACCATTCCTCCAGGAATCAGGAATATCCCATTTCTTGGTCATAGAAGTTGGGGATTCCCACTTTTTTTCTCTACCTCTAGTGCTAAGTCTCAGGATATCTTTGCTTTTATCTGGACTGACCCTGACACTTACTTATCCACACAGTACATTTTGATTGTATTCCACAGGGATTTAGAGACAGCTCACATTTATTTGATCAGGCAGTAGCATCTGACCTATGTTGTCTGTCTCTCTCCAAATTTATATATATATATATATATATATATATATATATATATATATATATATATATATATATATATATATACAGTACGTGGATGATATCCTCATCTGCAGCCCAGCACTGCAGGATAGCCAAGCTAACACCTTTGTTTTCTTAAGCCTTGTATCTAGCAAGGGCTATAGGGTTTCACCCCCCAAATTCCATCTGTTCATCCCCCAGGTCACTTATTTAGGTCTTACTATTACTCCAACTCACAAGGCTATTCCCAGAGACAGGAAGCATCAAATTCAATCCCTGACAGCCCCCACCACAAAGGAGAAAATCAAAGATCTTGGATACCTTCCTTCCTTCTCCTTCCTTATATGGGGCAGTGCTAGGATCACCCCAGGAACCCCTCCTATACCCAGTTATAAAACCATTTTGAAGGTTCCAGCAGGCTTTTCTCCAGGCTTCAGCTCTTCATCTTCCAGATTTAACTCACCCCTTCTCCATTTATGGGACAGAAAAGGAAATCTTTGCTCTTGGTGACTTGGGTCACCAGATAGGACCCCCTTTTGCTCTGGTAGTATATCTATCAAAAAGAATAGACTTATCACTCGGGGATAACCACCATGCATATGTGCCCTAGCTGCTACTGAGTGTCTTATCTGATAGTCAAAGTAATTAACCATTTTGCCAATTATCACTGTCCCTTCCTGTTGTAGTGGTTGGGTTTCTCAGTCTCGGGCAGCCAGAGGCCCAGACCCACTGTGCCAGACGTCTTAGTCACCCGCTGCCCTCTGCTCAGGCCCCTAAATATAACTCAGATGCTTATATTAACTTCATGTTGCTTGGTCTATGGCTCAGGCACATTGCTAGGTTGCTCTTACATCTTAAGTCAACCCATTTCTATTAATCTGTCTGCCACGTGGTCCATGGCTCACCTATGTTTCTTACATGTTGCTCCTTTGGGCTTGAGGCTTAGTCTGCCCGACTCTGCCCTGCTTCTCCTACCTATGCTCTGATTTCTCCTCCTATTTCTTCTATGGTGCCTGTCATGGCCCAAAACAGCTCCTTTATTTAAAGATTGAGATTCACAGTATACAGAAAGGCATTCCCACATCACTTCCCCCTTTCTGTCTAATCAAAAAGGAAGGTTTCAATTTTAACATAGCAAAATTACATATAACAAAATAGCCATCAAGCAAGAATTACATTTATAATATCTAATCTATTTGTATTTAGAAAAATTAAAGAAAATACTCTTATCATCTACCTTATCTTTATGAATCTAAAGGTTCATATCCAATATACCTTTCAAATAACTAAGAAAAACTGTACCTATAACTATATAATCTTCAACTACATCAAAGACCAGAGAAGGATACATTTACCCAAGTAAACCAAAAGAGCAAGCAACTTTTAAAATCTAGAAATGACAGAGATGACACCTATATGCCTGGAAAAAAAACTGAAAGAATGTTCCTTTATAAAGTTGGCACATCCATCTTCAGCCTACAGGCCCACAGTCTCTTTTCATTTCAGTGAAGCAGGAAATCTGCTCTGCCCTTTCTGGCACAGTTCATCAGTTGCTTCTACTGTCCTGAAAAATGTCTGACAGTTTTCTCTTCAAAGCAGGAGCCTGAATGACCATCTTGGCTTATCTGCCAAAGTTCAGAGGTCACCTTCCTATGGAACCTGCACGTCCACTTCTAACAGCATACTGTCAAGCAGTTAATATAAGAACAGATTTATGTCCAGTGGCTAACCAATGCCACAAATAGACTCCATATGGAGTTTCTTCGATGCCCATTTTTCTCTTGAATTTCTCTTGGTGCTGCCAGGAGCAGATCTGTCTCATTGTCTAGAAAAATCTAAGTTCTTAAAACATTTTAAATGCCATATTCTGTAGGTCTTATAAGTATTTGAAGATTACCTACCTAATTGAAATATATTTTGTATACCTAAAAGTCCTAACTAACCTAACTATAAGTTTGATTATTGAAGGTGACTATTAACAACCTCACTACTATACTTTCCCATCTTAACCTGTCCCACCTTTTTACCTATAAGGGCTAACAAAACTTGCCCCCTTATTACATCATTTCTCTCCAAGTGGCATTAGTTGAAGACCCTACACTCCCGTTTCAGCCCTGTCTACCTCTGAATATCTTTAACCTTCTTCCATGCCCTAGAAAAGAACACACCCTCTCTCATTCATGCATTAAAACTTTAGAAGAATTATTGCCCCAACCCTTACACATACAAGGGGGTGCAGTGCTCCATGCCACTTATACCTGTTATACATATGGCAGTTGCAGGAGGGAGTCTGCAAGGCAGGCTATGCCATAGTATCAGACAGAGACAGTAGAGGCAGGAGCACCGACTTCACACATCACAAACCAACAGGCTGAATTGGTAGCTCTTACACAGGCATCATAGTTGCCAGAGGGATATTTTGTAAATGTTTATACAGACTCCAAATATACTTCTCATTCTATTGTCCCAATGTTGCAATCTGGAAGGAACATGGGCTCCTCACCAAAACAAAAAAGGAGGTTCAATTTTAAATTTCAGCCATATTATGGCCCCATTAGAGGCCTCCAACCTCCTTGAAGCCATATGAATTATTCACTGTCAGTCCCACCACCGAGTTCCACTGTCTCTAAGAGAGATAGCAGAGTTGATCAGGCAGCCAGAACAGTGGTCCTTCAGGGAGCTGTTACTGTCTTATCACTTTTACCTCAGAGAATCCATGCATTGAAACCCCACAGCCACCAAATACTAGAAAGATTCTGTCCTATCTGTGTCAGCTTTTCTATCCTAGCAGTTAGGCTTTGGGCAACTTTGTAAAGCTTACCTCCAATCTACCTCTGAAGATCTGCAATTCTTAAAATCTATCACTACCTCTTGTAAAATCTGCTGAAATTCAGATCCTAATTCTAAATACCACATCAACCACTTCCATTCCCACCAAGCCAAATGGTCCATTCCAGAGACAAACTGGCAGTTAGACTTCTCCCAAATGTCCACTGTCAGATGAGTTAAATATCTTCTAGTTCTTGTAAACACATTTTCTGTCTGGACATAGGCATATCCCACTGGTAATAAGAAGGCTCAGACAGTCTCAGACCTCCTCTGGGAGATAATTCCCCAGTTTGGGATTCATGCTTCTCTTCAATCTGATAATGGTCCTGAGTTTACCTCACAGATTTCTAAAACATTATCTTGGGCCCTCAATATTCCCTGGTATTTTCATATTCCCTACCACCCTCAGTCTTCAGGCAAGGTAGAATGAACCAACCATTCTTTAAAAGTATATTCTTGTTAAAATGTCACTGGAACTTCACCTATATTAGGTAAAGTTACTACTGTTAGCTCTTTTCAGGCTTAGAGCCCATCCAAAGAAACCTCTAGGTATCTCACCTTTTGAACTTCTATACAAAAGGCCATTTCTCCCTCTGGGAATAGCTCCTAAATCCCCACCTCTCTCTACCACCTTTGTTCTCTACTGTGGGATTCCACAGACTACTCACTGCCCAAGCCATGTCCTAACCCACCCCCAAATTAGCAGTGGAGATCAGGTCCTAGTCTCTCCTCCAGGCTAACACCCTTTCCCTCTCTCCAAAATGGATGGGACCTTATAAAGTAGTTCTAGCAACCCATACCCACAGCTGCCAAACTTGAAAGTTTCCCCCATTGGATCAATCTGTCTAATCTTCAACCCTTCCCTTGGGTGGTCCCAATATAACCACCCCTGCACACTCAGACCCAAGAGGAGACCAGTGCAGATGCCCCCTATTTCATAAGGGTAACACTTTTGTGTCTACCTTTCCTCAAAATTCTCTTTTTGGGTTTTCTATTCCAGCCTGCTTCTCAGAGCCAAGTCAAGAGGCTTGTCAAAAACAAAAAGCTCTGAGGTATTTTGTCTTGCCCTTCCCCTTCCCCACAGATTAAGCCTCAACCACTTCTAGAAAATGGAAAATTCCAGAAGCCATTCTACTATCAGAAAACAGTTGATTGTCATCCATTTAGGACTAGAGAAAAGGAACCCAGAGCTATTTTAGAGCTGATAACACATAAATCAAAGATCATCCCTCTACTAACCCCCAGGATCAAAGAAAGGTAGCCAAAAGAACCTCAGGTAAGCAAAAATGTGAGACATTTTAACTTCTTCCCATCCCCAGACATAGTAAATATTCACAAACTGTTGTGTGCAATCATTAGCCACTGGAGTCTCATAGAAGGAAAAAACACAAAACCACCTTAAAGTTTATTTAAAGTATAGACAAGGCCTAACATAATATTATATATCTCCCAATTTCAAATCTTCTTTCTCCCCCCTTTTTACTCTTCTCTCAATCTGACCTACAAACCCTGCTAGTATCAGAGTACTCTTACTATATCTGTTATTTCTCAAGGTTCTCTCACTAATTCATAGTTTTTTTCTGAGTTCCAGATACTCTGAATCCATCATCCCATGCCTTAAATGTACCCACACTGCAGGAAATGAGGATAACCACCAGGAGATACAGCTCTCATTTTCTGAAAAGACAAACTTCACCTTAAAAATAGCTAGAAGCAGTCTTAAGAGAGCCATTGACCCTACTCAGGCCCAATCCAGTTTTCCACCTTTCCCTTACATAAGCCCGACTTTCTTTTTATAATAAAAAAGGGATGATACTATAAAAATTCCTGGCATGTAGCTCCACCTTGTAAACACAAAAAGAAACTGACAGAACAAGGGCCTGCCCCTAAGCTTGGCCTACTCACTCTCTTAAAAGGAGCTGCCATGAGAAAGTAAGCCCCTTCTTCTCTCTTCTGCTTCCCTCCCCTATACCCTGCCAACAACTCCACTGAATTACTGTGGCATCCTTTGTATGTGTGTCAGATCTCACCTGCAAAGCCAACAGATCCTGAGTTATATTATGATAAATGTAAGGAAAAAGTTATTGGAATAGGCAGGCACCTCTAGTGCACCCCAAGACACCCCAAGACCACGGCTAATGACCACTGTTAACTTTAAAGAAAAAGAGAGTTTAATGAATATGAATACTGGTACACACATATGTGTGGGCTCCAGGCACTGTAGAAAAACCTAGAGCCCCGAATATTTTCAGGGTAAAATTCTTATACCATACTCTGGATAGGGGAGAAGTATGGGCAGACTCGGTGCCATAACAGGGTGGGGCCAAACGTCAGCTTAGGACAGAGTTTAGGAATGCAGGCAGTCAGGCAAGCATATTTCCTGTGAAACAATAGAGTCTTAGGCAAACAGGAGACCTGCGAGCAGGGTACCACCTGGGGATATTCATTTCCTGGAGCAATGGTCATGATGGGCACATTGTGCAAGCTTCAGAAAGTTCTTGCCTGCTTCAGTTAACAGTTCTCATGGTAGGGCTTTCCCAGGTGGCCCCACCCAGGTTGCCACATCAGGAATGAGGAAGGCAGTCTCACCAGGTTGCTAGGAATGCAGTCCCAGACAGGCAATGGGGGAAGTACATCCTGTGAAAAAAGCTTTTCCGAGAGAGAAACAGCAATCTCAACCTTGGCTAGTTTCAGGGACCTCAGGAAGGGGTCGAGGGGGAGAGAGTTACAGGATTTTTCTATTTTCACATTATATAAACAATAGGATATTAATTATGCAAATTTCCCACATTTTTCAGAGACTTAATTTGAAATATGACAACCCTTTAAAGAAAATATTAATACTAATCTTTAAGGACATGTGATAATGATGTGAGATGCCTGTCAATATGCTATAAATATTTTTTTAAATTTAAAAGTATACTTCTTGGCCTGTGTCAGGCATCTTACATGTAGTCAGGGAAATCAAAGTATAGATTAAAAAAAAAAAAGAATTACCATCTTGCCACCCCAAAATTAACATATAAAATAACACAAATAAGCCATATGCCATGTGGCAAAACAAAATAATAAAAATAAATTATACTAAAATACAAAAATCAAATAACAATATACCTAAGCCATAAGCCAAACAATGTAAAATTGATATAAATATCTAAGTCATTTGGGGGTCCTACACAACAATAGACAAGTCCAAACCTTAAGACTAAGCAAAGCCAAAAACCTATTACAAATAGGATAAGACATTGGGCAACCAGATATTGTAGAACTACTTATTTGTAATGTATAATTATTAATATTCATTGAGAAGTATATGTAAATTTATGATAGAAATTGAACCTTAAGATAATTTTTGAAGAAAGGAACTGCTTTATGTCAGATTATTGGCTTGTTTTTTGAGAATTTAGGAATAAAACAAGAAACTGAACATGATGCTTTTGGGTCTCAACCAATTTTAGCTATGCCCGTATGGATCTTGATTTTCAGGAGCTGCTAAGCTAATGCCTAAATATTTCTAGAAGACAATGTTTGACTATGGCTATAATTTTTACCATATTTTGTCTCAAGGATATTTTTTACACAATTACATTAAATAATAATGAAAATAAAATTTGCAAAATCAAACAAATATTCTGTGAGTGACAGAACAGCATGTTGCAATCATTAATTCACAGCAACTATTGCTTCCTGCATAAAATCTATACAACACTAGGCTCATCAACATTACATAATAAGTTATTCAATAAAAATTTATCAACTCACCTTAACAAAACTCTTAATTTTCTGCTCATCAACATAATTCATGAAAAACAAAACAAAACACAAAACAACAACAAAACAATACTCTTGCTGCTTTCTCTCTTCCTTTTAACCCGAACACCCCCACATCTCCACCTGCTTTGTGCTAAGGATTTGTGGGGAGGGGCATGTATCAATTCAAAGGATGACTCCTTTCCTAACATTTCACACAACAACAACAAAAAAGAGTTTGTAATGTACAGGGGTATGAATAAATAAAATTTAAAAAAGTGAGATCACAAGGCATAAAACAGACTTATGGATCAATGGAATCAAATCAAAGACCCTAACACTAACACACACACCTGATTTTAACAAAGAGGCAAAAAATATTCAATGGAAAAAAAGAGAGTATCTTCAACAAATCATGTTGGCATAACTGGATGTGATATGTAGAAGAATGCAAATAGATCCAAACCTATCACCCTGAATAAAACTCATCCAAGTGGATCAAAAACCTCAACATAAATCCAACTACACTGAACTTGATAGAAAAGAAAGTAGAAAATATGGTCCAATCGATTGGCACAAGTGACCACTTCCAAATATAACACCAGTAATATAGACAATAAGAAAAACCATCAATAAGTGGAACCTCCTGAAACTGAGAAGCTTCTGTAAGGCAAATGACATAGTCAATAAGACAAAACAATAGCCTAAAGAATGGGAAAAGATCTTCCCAAACCCTACATCTAACAGAGGACTGATCTCTAAATTATATATAGAACACAAGAGACTAGAGCCCCAAACCTAAATAATCCATTAAAATATGGGGTTCAGAGTTAAAAAGGGAATTCTCAATACAAGAATTACAAATGGCTGAAAGGCACTTTAAAAAATTGATCAACATCTTTAGTCATTATAAATGCGAACAACATTGAGATACCACCTTAAACCTGTCAGTATGGCTAAGATCAAAAATACAGATGACAGCCAATGCTGGAGAAGATTCAGAGCAAGGGGAACACTCCTCCATTGTTATTGGGAGTGTAAACTTGTACAGCCACTCTGGAATGCAGCATGGCAGTTGCTCAGAAATCTGGGAATCAGTCTCCCCAAGGATCCAGAAAGACCACTATTGGGCATATACCCAAAGGCATTAGCTCAACTATATTCACAGCAGCATTACACGTAATAACCCAGATACCTCTCAACTGATAAATTGATTAACAAACAAAGTGTGGTATATATCTGCACAATGGAGTATTACTCAGCAGAAAAAAAAAATGTCATTCTGAATTTTACTCATAATATCAAGAACCTGGAAACAACCTAAATGCTCTTCAACTGAAGAACAGATTAACAAATTGTGGCACATCTACACAATGGAATTTTAAAAACTCATCAGGTAAATGGGTGGATTTGGAGAATATCCTCCCGAGTGAGGTATCACAAGCCAAGAAAGATAAGCATAGGTTGTACTCTCACACATAAGTGAATTTTAGACAAAAAGCAAAAAAAAAAAAAAAAGAAAGAAAGAAAGAGAGAGAGAGAGAGAAAGAAAGAAAGAAAGAGAGAGAGAAAGAAAGAAAGAAAAAATTCCAAGCTGCAAACCACAACCCTTGAAGAGTTTGAGAACGAAAGGAACTTAAGAGAGACACCTAGAAATCCTCTAGGAAGAGAAATAGTGTGGTGGGATTCAGGTGTCAGCTGATAAGATCCGAGGATGCTTATAAAGGGTCAATCCCATTGGTAAGAGGCTGCTGGGACCCTGGGAAGGCCTGTTTCCTTGTTCCTGACTGCTGGAGAGACCGGTTTGGCATGCATCGTTCATTGTTCATTACTTGGATGGATACGCCAGTTCAGACACCACTATAAGCTGTTACCTGTATTGTGAGTGTTGGCTTATATTTTAATAAATATTAAACTTCGATTGGTGCATTTTAAGAGAAACTCTGCCTACAGAATACAGAAGATGTCTTTAGGATATTGGGATCATAATGGGTTGCAACCAAGAAGAGGTGGGAACAAATCATGAGATAAGTTGATGGTTGAGTGAGAGAAGCAAAAATGAGGGAGAAAAAAAGAGATGGATGTCTCAATAGAGGAAGCCAATGTGGTGTTGGAAAGAGACAGGGAGCTAGGGAAACTTCCAAGAACTCACAGGATGTCCCTGGCTAGATATCCAACCCATAGCGGAGGGGGTGCCTAAATGGGACTTCCCCTATAATCAAATGAGTAACCACCCTAAGTGTTATCACAGAACCTACATCCAACAATGAACAGAGGTAGACATCCATGGCTTAGCTCTGAGTAGAGTCCTGGTTCAACTGAGAGCAGGAGATGAGAGTCTGTATGAGCAAGGGGGTAGAGATTATGAGGAGAAGTTCCACAGTGATGGCTGGCTGGAGCTCTTGGGGATCTTGCTGAAGTAAGAGCAGCCACTGGGGAACCATTGGGTAAAGAAGCTAGGCCCTCCAAGGATAGGCAACTGTCCATTTGAATAGATACTTTGTGGAGCTTCACAGGGTGGCTCAGACTATGTTCCTGTGTGTGGGATGACAACTTGGAGCCCATTTCCTGCAGAGGAGCACATAACTCAATCTTGATATTGGGATGAGAAAATCGGACTTGCCTAGAATGGATGCTCTACACTGAGCTGTCCCACCTTTGGATTTCCTGTCATTTTTGAGGAATGAACCAAGGGGTGGGGATGGGGGAAGCTGAGTGTGACTGAGAGGGATTGGGAGGAGAGAAGGAAGGATGATCAGGAGGAATACATGGAAGAAAGATTTTTTAAATATATAATTTTTAAAAAAAACAAGGTAATGGTGTATTACTGGTACCATGATATATATAAAGAAATTGTTAATGTTATAGATTGAGACCCTGTAGAGATTACTGAATATTTTAGTCATGTTATTATATCCCCTTTAACCAAATTATGTTAAGGAAGTTGAATACTGTGTCTTTTAAAAAGTGGTTTATGACATTTATTTATTTATTTGTGAATATATGTGTACTTTTGTATGTGTTTCTATATGCATGCCTGAAAATTGTGAATAAACTTGTGGGAGTCAGCCAACTCCCATTTGTACTTAGAAGAGAATTAACTATGACTGAGTAACAAATTGTGCTTAAAATTTAGATTTTAAAACAGAGTTCTTTCCCCTAGCTTTTAAATACAAGCATAAGCTTAAAATATCTATTTTTTTCTCTCTTCCTAATTTGTTCACTTCCAGATGTTTTTCCAGTGAAAGTCAAAGAGCTACTGATAAGCAGGAGATGTCTGTGGTTGGCTGTTATCAGATAAATATATTAGTTACTGCATTTCTTATTTTACTTGTTTATGTAGCATGTTTACTCTGCTTCTGACAGTATTAATGCTGATGTGAAGAAATCTTTTCATGCAAGGCACCTTTTTTGCTGTCATATGTCTTTTTTTTCTGGTGTTCTTTCATTCCAGAAATAGATATTTCACTTGTCCATGTGCAAAAATAGTTTCCAGTCAGTTTCTGTACATATGCATAATTTTGTAAATATTAATTTTGTGAATTTAATATATTTTGGGTGTCATATCATGTTTGTTGAATAAATAATGATTTGATGACAAGTAAAGCACACACATCTCAAGGGAAAAAAGACAGAAAAACAATATTACCATTAACTTGTAGGTAAAAGTCATCTTTACAATAAATATTTAAATTAATAATGCACATGATTATATCTATGTTGTATGAGCTTGCTTGTGTGGAAACGTGTGCATGTATACGTGAGTGCATTTTCACATTGTATTTGTAGAATTCAAAGGTTAATGTCAGCTCTTTTCCTCAGTCATTCTCTACCTTGAATTTTGAGACTAGATCTCATTGACTCTGTATCACATTGATTTGACTCGGCTGACCAGCAAGGAACACCTAAGGCTCTGCTTATTATCCCCATCATCAAACCCAAAGCTGAGGTATGCAAAGCCAAGTCAGTGTTTCCCAATGACTAAACCTGGGTCTATGGACTTGCTTGGAAAACTGGTAGCACTTTACTGAGACATACTGGATCCTTGAATGAACAATCTTTTCCTATTCATGTTTTTTTTTTTTTAATGCAATATCTGATCATTTAAATTGTAGAGTTTAAACCTGAGCTTAGTAACTACATGTTTGGTTTCTGGTTAAACAAACCCTTCTGAAATCCATTCTTTCATCAGCTAAAGGTGTCTATGCTGAAATTAGACTGTTAGCTTTGAGGACCTAAAAGCCTCAGAGCAGGGTCCTGCCACTGGAAATTACATAGGAACTCTTGGGAATTCCATTACATATTTTAACTTTCAAAGTATGTCTTTTTATAGATAATTTGAGGGTAATTTAATGAAACATGTGCATGCTATTTATTAACGTGTAGCATGTGTAGTCTTAGTTTTATTTTTGTCAAGTTTTATTAGTGCTGATGCTACTTCTTACCTTTCTATTTTTATCACATCCCTCATTCAATTCTCAAGTATTTTTTTCATCTATCTTTTCATTTAACAATCACCAACTATGAACTTTCTGACAGATAGTCAGAAGGATATCAGTCATGTTGAAAAGAAAAGGTGTCTATTACCATGAGACTCCCTATGATTTTGAAATGACAGCTGAAAAAAAAAAAAACAAGAAAAAAGGAAAAAGAGAAAATAAAGAGGAACATAGTTATAAACAATTTCAGGAAAACTAATTAGCAAGAGTAAGGAAACAAATTCAGAATGTATCATAACCCCAAACAAGCCTATAATCATCATAACTACAAATGTTCGCACCACCCCAATTATAAGACAGAGCGTTGTGGCATTGATTACAAAGAAAAATGAGGTCGCATGGTACAATCTAACTATTTATAAAAATGGGTAAGTCAAAAAGAGAGACAGAATTGAAAACAGTATACTGAGTAAAACTGACCATTCAAAAATCAGAAAATAGTCACTCCATCTTTCTGAAATAACAGGAGAGTAAAGTGAGACAGTTGTCTCATGGCTGCCAGGAGCTAGGGTGTTGTCAGTGGAGAGATTAAGCCATTCCCAGGTAGAATTACAATTATTATTATACCTATATTGAAATTTTTAACATTAAATTTTCAAGTTTTGTGTTTATTTTTCCCACAGTAAAATTAAAAAGTGTGAGAATGAAAAATTACTATCATGTTAATACCAATTTTAAAAAGACTGGGTCTTTTGTGATAGCTTAATTAGTGAAAGTGATTGTTGCCAAGTTTCACAATGTGAGTTCTGTCCTTGGGTTCTACATAATGAAGGAGAGAATCCACACTTGGAAGTCATCTTCTGACACTAACATGCTACCTTTCAGTTGTGACACATGCACTCATTAATACACAATAAATAAATATTAGCAATTATAAATAAAATAAGACAAGAAGTAATAATATAATACATAATCAATATTTGGAAAAATATTTTGCTTTTGTGAATGACAAAAACAAAATTCTGATATGCACTGCATATCAGAATGTCAAACTCATGAGGCAAAAATGTCTAGATTTAGTAAGAGAAATAGTCTAATTCACAATAAAGATTCAAGAAACCAACATAACTCTCTACAGAAATGATTGGCAAAACCCACTTGAAATCAGTAAGCATATAGAGCTTCTCAGTTCTGTCAATAAAATAGCTATTATCTACATCTGTACATTTATTTACTCAATGCCAACAGAACACGTCTTCTCAGGGTCATGTGGAAAAACCTTCATTCTGGGTGTAAAATGCATCTCAACAAACATAAAATAACATAAGTAACTGGAAATATGCTCTCAGATCAAATTTCTCAGAACCAATTTAGAAATCAACAAAATAAAGCTAGAGAGAGGGTCATGGAATGTGTAGAATTTGAGAGACACAATTTTTCTTGTGCTGAAAATTTTTCAGAAGAAATTTAAGTAGCATTCTAAAATAAATTGAAATGTATTCCCTCTGATTTTCACATATATCTAGAATAGTGCTTACAGAGACACTTATAACACTCAATGTAGAAAGTAGAAAAGAGAAAGAACTAATATAAGAATCTAAATTACCAAATGAAATAAAAGAGGAGAAATAACATTAAGTCTGTTCCTGGAAAAACAAAAGAAATAAAAATATGGAAATTAAAAGAAAAATAATAGAAATAGAAAAATAACACATGGTGATTAATTAAAGTTATATTTGATAAAACCCTAATCAATCTACTTAGTAGAAGAAGAGGAAGGAAAGAAAAACAAAGATCCAACTAGAGAAAGTAAGAAAGAGAAAAGTAGATTAAAAGAGGCCAATAGAGAAGGGGAGAGTTGATGGGGGAATATATCAAGCAGATCCTTAATTGTGGGTAGACATAACCTTAAACTACATACACATAATACCCAGAGATTATGAACTGAGCACCCAACCTTACATTGCAGAGACAGAACTTGGCATAAGTTTTAAAGTAAGAATACTACTTATCAAGGGTCCTTTTAGGGATATCAACCTCTAACAACTGAATTCAAGATTGACATCTCAATGTGTTGTCGTCTTTGAAGAGGCCAAAAGGTCATCCATGTGTGACATGCTTTCAATGTCATTTAGTCATGGAATGAATAAACATATAATTCTAGAATGATTTGCCATGTAGACTAGAGGTTCTCAGTCAACACTGGGTTTACAGAGTTCTTGAGATCCATAGATAATAAAGCACACACACTATGGTTTCTGACAAGATCTAGTTTCACAGTAAAGGGCCTGCAGCATGCCCATAATTAGAGGCTCCAGAGTTGGAATGATTAGGTATTATGTAAAGGAGGTATGCTATAGATAAAATGTGATTTTGACAGTATTTTTCTAGCATGAACAAAGCCAAAACCATGGGGTTGAATCCCAAGCACTATAGAAAGCCAAGTGTGGAAATGCAAGTGTGCCTATAAATCAGCACAAGGTTGAAGTGTTAAGATATTATATATATAATGTGTTTGAGGTAATCCTGAGCTACAGAAGACTCTCAATATAAATTAAAAACAAGTGTATTAGAGTATTGGGATGGACTGTTGAAGATGCATCTGAAAAAGGGATACTCAAGGTAATGTTTAGTAATGAAGTGGTTTTGCCCAGGAGTGACTGACACACTAATTCAGAAGTTTCTCATGGCATGCTTTTCCAGAAGGAAAACTATGACTTTCAGCTTTCAGGTTATCTGATCCCCTAAAGCACCACTTTTCAGAACTTTCAGCAACATAAAGGTGTTCTGTCTTCCAGCCCTCTGGGCTCTACTGAGTTACCCATTATCCAAAAGGACTCAAGTGACATTTTGTTTGGGCTCTAACAAATAAAGCTTGTCTGGAGATCAGAGGGCAGAGATAGCCACTAGTTAATCATAGAGGCCAGACAATCTTGGCACATGCCTTTAATCTCAGCACTTTGGAGAAGGAAGGAAGATCAAGGTCACCCTGGGCTTCCTGCGATTGAATCATTCTAAAATAGAAACACCAAGTAGTCGTGGTGGTAATGATGATGGTGTGGTGATGATGATGGTGGTGGGGTGGGTAATTATGGTGGTTGTGGGGGGGTAATGATGATGGTGGTGGTGGTGATGATGGTGGTGGGGGGGTAATGATGGTGGTTGTGGTGGTAGTGGTGGTGGTCATTGTTGTAGTATCTCATACCATTAATCCCAGCACTAGGGAGGTGGAGATAGAAATATAAGGCAAATAGACAGGATATCAGCCCCTGCAATCTATGATCCCTAGAGACAGGGTCTTCCTCTTTTTAGACTAAAGAGTTGGTAAAGTGAGAGGTGGCTGTTTCTCAGTCTTTTGTCTCTCTTATTTTTCAGCATTTACCCTAATATCTGGCTTTGGGTTTTTATTACAACCAAGTAGAGTTCGTGTTACAGACTCATATCAAGACACATATGAGGGGCTTAAGTTCATACAATTTTGACATAAAACCTTCACTCCCAAGCATCAACCAAGAAGAGTCAAAATCTGCATAGGGGATTGATTCTGCTTACATGCAAGAAGTGTCTTTTGGGCAGAAAAGGTAAAAAGATGGTGTGTGGGACTCGGCCTACCTGTTTGCTTTTTCCTTACTTTTAATAAATCACGGTGGAGAGAACAGATTTCAGTAACATGGCCTAAGTATAAATAGTCTTCAGAGATTATAATTCCTCTAAATATATGTCCCATAATTAGGCAGGCAATCAAAGTTAGTAGATGAAGTATGTTTCGCATGTTGGAAAATTAGTGTATTGATGGCAGATAGAGTGACCTAATATAGAGTTAGAAATGTCATTTGTTCTACTAACCTATCTGTTTAAGTCTTTCACAGATATAAAAACCCAGGAAATATTGAGAAATCCACTCTCAGAACACATTGAGTTATTTATTGCCCACAGTTTAAAGCAGACAATGGTAGTCAAGGGGTCCTGGTTTATATCTGTCTCAAGAATTAATGGACCTGTTTCTGCTTCAAGGTTCTGTTTTAACCTTCACATTAAGGCCACGCTCATACTCAGCTCTTAAACAAAGTTAGTATGACCAGGTCTTTTTTGTTCTATGTAGAATCTTTTATTCCTTCCCCAAATAGTGTGTGTGTGTGTGTGTGTGTGTGTGTGTGTGTGTGTGTGTGTGTGTGTGTGTGTGTGTGTGTGTGCATGTGCCACAGTGAATTTATGGACATCAGAGGAAAGATTTGCTGGAGTTGGAGTTGGTTCTCTACTTCTACCAGGTTGGGTCCTGGCTTTTATAAGAATGTGATGCTATGATCCAGCTGTTCATGCCACAATCCTTGGAGAATCCTACACCCCTCACAGAATGTATGGGACCAATCAAGACACTATGTATAAGTCCCTAGCTGCCAAAATCTTTCTCATTTCCTTTCAAGAAATCAAACAGGGTAGATTCAGGCTTGTGCTAATCTCCTCCCATCTCTGATCCATGTGCTTTCTTCCTCTATTCAGAGACCATATAATCTGTTATTGACATGGGAGCTGTACTTTTTTAAAGAATCTCTGCCATGTGTTTGTATCTTTATCTGTTCATTGTATTTATAAGTTTTCTAATAAACTCCTTAGTCACCAGTGATCTATCTCAATGTACCTGTTGAACTGCATCCCTCTAAAAGCTTTAGGAGGCAAGCTTAGAGTATCCTTATCATCTAAGCCACCTCTTTGACCCTCATAGGCCTATAACTTTATATTGTTATAACCTGTGTTATTTACTCCAATATTGTTTTGTATGTCACTCCTATACAAAACTACCAAACACCAAATAAAACCTCTCACATATCAAAGCAAACTTCTTGATATTTGCTCATCAAAATTATGCATAAATATATTAGCATGTTTTTATGTCTTTTATTTATAAATTTAAGCTGATTTATTTAGTAAAGTACCATTTGAAAAGTAAAAGGCAGTAGCAAAGATTATATATGTGCATAAATATTCCATATCTTCATCCTGCCATTGAAGTTTATAAGAACTTTCTACATTCTACCTACAATCTGTTTGTTTTTACTTACCATATTTCTTGGCCCCTGGAAAGAAGACAATTGCCTTAGTCTCAAATTCAATAAAACATTTAAAAATGTGATGTCATTTAAGGTCCCATCATTTAAATGATCAGCAGTGCCTCAAGCAGAGTTTTCTTATTGACTAACATTTGTATATTAACCCTGTAATAAGAACAGAGATACTGATTCTTCAGGTATACATCAGGACCTTTTAAGAGCTGACTATTCAGAGCCATGAATTCAAATTGGAACATAGATAAACTTAACATGAACAACTGAGTACAGGGGAGTGAACAACTAGCCAATTCTGATCATGTCTTAGTTTAGGTTAACATTGAAAGTAAGCTGGTTAAGGGATTTGAAAACATTTGTTTTCTGAAGGTGAAATGACGTCTTCATATGTAAGAGTTGTTACCATACATGCACAAAGATCTGAGTTAAAATCCAGAGCACACAAGCACCCCCACAAAAATCCAGATATGCCTGCAACCCTCTTGGTATAAAGTTAGACAAAGAATGATGGCTTAGGCTTTCCTCAGCTTCAGAGGAAAGAAAAATCTGTTTCAAAGAAAAAGGCAGAAAGTTACAGAGCAAGCTACTCAAGGTCTTTCCTTGGTCACCATACATTCATGAATGTATATAGCAAACATACACGCACATGTATTTACACATATGAATTCAGACATTTGCACAGAATTTACACTTGAGAGTTATAAAAGAAAAAAAAAAACTAAGGTCACAGTATCTCTAGATGGCATTCCTGAAAAGGCTTCCTTCATTGTTCACAGAACAGTACTTCCAGGCTCTCACTTAGCTTGAAGAATAAGCAATTATCTCAATTATTTCTATTTTGTCTGCGCTTATAAGGACATTAATCACAGAGATGAGGTTTTCAGCATCAGAGTAATTACCTCCCAAAGGATCTACTTCCAACACTCTCAGTTTTCAGTGTGAATGTATATAGACAAATATTTTGCTGAATATATAAAGAATGTAATGCATAATATATAGGATATATGTAAATGTATTATGTAAATCTGTATTGTGAGAATGTATGTATGCATGTGTATGTGTTTGTGTGTATATGTATTTGTGTGTGTGAGAGAGAGAGAGAGACAGAGACAGAGACAGAGACTGAGTCAGAAACAGAGGCTGAGAAAGAGACAGAGTGAGAGTATATATTCTATGATTTTTCTTACTTATCTGTATTGGCCCCTAAAAAGAAGACAGTTGTCTTAAAAATTATATATATGATATTAAATATATCATAAAAATTATACATATATATGTATAGCTTAAAGTTTGTAGTCACCTTTTATGGTGTGTGTATGTGTGTGTGTGTGTGTGTGTGTGTGTATGAATAATGTGGATATGTTGGCATAGACTCATGGATTCACATGACTGATGATGATAGAGGCTCAGAGTTGTCATAATATTCTGCTAGCAAGCTAAAGAATGGGCAATGGTACTCTAGCAATTCAGTTTAAGCCAAAAGGCATGACAACAAATATGGCAGGTAGCACTCTGAATTTCAAAGTCTAGGACCAGGAGTTCTAACATCTGAGGGCAGGAAGTGAATTTATCAGCTAAAGACAGTAGATAATTTGTTGCCATTATGGGTTTTTTTTTCCCCCATGGGACTGATGTCTTTCACATGGTGAAAGCATATCTTTTCTTAAACTCTAGATTTACATTCTTCCTAGTACGCCCTCATGAACATACCAGGAAATGATAATTTGTATGCCATCTTAACATTCCACAGCCCATACAAATTGACATCAGAAACAGTTTCACCATAAAATTTCCAGTTTCATGTCAATTGTCCACTTCACAAATGTTTAAATCACTTTGGAAATGAACATTTATCTGAGAACATGCCTGGGAGATTATCTTTTTTTACATTAATTGATGTGGGAGAAGACATCTATGTCTGTTGGTCTTATTGCTAAAAAATGATTCTGAATGTATACATATGAAGGGGACTGAGCAGTAACAAGCAGAGAGCCATCCATTGCTCTAGTCTGAGCTCCTGCTACTGTGACTTTCCATAAAATTTTAGACTCTAACCTGATCTGTGAACTTAAATAAACACTTTCTCCTTTCAATTTGCTTTTAACACAGAAAGCAAAAAAAAAGAATAATATATCAATCAAATACATTTTCACTCAAACATCATGGCCATCACCAAAATGTTGACTTTTCTCAGATGACTGAGGAACCAGGGTGATGTACTGTGGCTCAAGGTCTCACCATGTAGTCTCATTAAGTTCTAAACTGTTTCAACAATTCCTGATTATCAGAAGTTACTAAAATTTAAGCTCACTGAAGATATTATATAAGGAAGACTCACTTAGAATGAAAAAAGTTAGTTTTAAAAATGACAGATTTAGATTTATGGCTTTTTACTGTACAATTGTCTTAAAACTACAAGGAGCTCTACTTATTTTATAACTTAGCACTGTGGATATGTTCTTATGCTTTTGTTGACTATACCTAGATTTTAGACACATTATTCTTGGCAAAAGCCAATTCCAACAGCCCTAATACAATATAAAATGGATGTAAAGACAATCTTAGGGAGAATTTTTTTTTACAAAAGTGTCTAAATGGCTGGCAAGATAGCTGAGCATATGAAAAGTATGTGTCCAGCAAGCCAGATGATACTCAGTGTATTCTACTTTTCATACACATGTTATTGTAGACTTTTCCATGCCATACATTTTTTTAAAATATAGCAAGTAATACCTTGCTTTTGAAAGTAATTTTATGAGATGTAAAGCAGTGCAGTGGGTTTTAGCAACCAAATTGATGACATGAGATAATAGAAATAAAGCATGTTCTTAATTTCCACACAGAGAAAAATTTTTAGTTCTTGGGGACAAGTGCCTTACTGGGAAGACCAACATTCATATTTGGGTGAAATGTACAAGTAAAGTTTCCAGTAACAGCAAATTTTCTGGTCCTTTGGCCAGAAACAAAACAATTAGTGAACTCACAAAGATTCTGTCAGTGATATGGAAGGCCATCTTAGTTCTGGAGCTCATGACAGTTGTTGGAATGGGAAGACAGCTCAGCCAGTAAAATAGTGGCTACTGCACAAGGACGCGTGTTTGATCCCCAGAACCTAAATGACACGTGAGGATAACGGAGTACATATTTAAATCTTACACTGGGCCAGTGGAAACAATAGGATCTTTGAAGCTTTCTGGGGCTCTATCATTCCTACATGGTGAATTTTATAATGGAAGAGACCATGTTTCAAAAATCTAGGAGCATGGCATTTGAAGAATGATGCCATGCCTGTCCTTTGGTCTCTATGTATATAAATATATATGCGGTGCACATTCAAGTATGCAAACATAAACACATGGAGAAGCAACATTTTTCTGATATTATAATTTTTATTGTTTATTTTTTTCTGTGTTTTGGAGGTATGGAGCTATCTGTAGCCAGGCTATCACCTTTACTGTCCTCTCATTTTCCAGAAGTCACAGGATTCCACTCTGTTCCTCTTCTGATAAGCAATTACTCAGATTCACTTGAGATGAAGACAAACATAATTAGGTCACAGATCAAAACTGATTAGACACAAAGACATAAGGTGATTTCTCAACCCCTTATATATCTTCATCTCATCACTAGTCCATATAGGACTAGGGAACTTCTAGGGCAGATGGTGAGATAAGAGCAACAAATTCCATCTGGACCCACCAGATGGACTAATGGATTAAATTTCTGCAAGTAGATTTATGAGCTTGAAAGCTCTTATTATTATTTTATTTTTTTAAATGACAGCAGACCCACATGTGCATGAGGATCCTTGTTTTTTAGTAGAAGAATACTGGCGTATACGTAAACTTGGTGGCTAATATATCAATTTTAGAGTTGACTAAAATAAAGTAGTTCTTTATTATTAAAGTCTAAAATAAATGATTAGATAACAGTATAGACATTTAAATTTAAGAATTATTACTGTGCAATTACAGAAGCATAACTAAGTTAAATATAAATACTTTATAATATTTTAAATTTTGATGAATGTTTTGCTAAATAATTTAGATTGTCTACTTGACACAATATGGATACATCCAGGAAGGGAGTCTCAATGAGGAATTGTCTAGGTGAGTTTTGCTTGTGGGTAGGTCTGTGGGGGAGACTAGCTTGCTTGTATTAATTGTGGTGGAGATGCCATCTGAGTAGAGCATTCTGTATTATGTAAGAGCAGAGGGAAACAGTTTAGCACAATGTGAATGTGTTAATTTGTTGTTCTCAACTCAAAACTGTACATGTGCGGGGACTCTTTCCCTTGGTGACTAACTGTAATCTGGAATGTAAGCTAAATAGAACCTTTCTCCAACAAGTTGCTTTCATAAGAGTATTTTATAACACAAAATAGAAATTGTTGTAATGCTAAAATTTGACAAATGATTATATAATATTTGGATTGTATAATTGGAGTATAACCTAATTAACTTACTATTTAAGTTAGTAGGTAAATATTAAGTTAGGGCTATAGGTAGTTATGAAAACTTAGCCACAATTATAGTTACATAAGTTAGCAATAAAAATTTTAAAGTGTATATGAGTGAGTGTGTATAAATAAGAGGTTCGGGACATATAATAAGACAGTGGGTATAGATGTGTCTTCATTAGAATATATTTCCTTAAGGTACTGTATAAACATGTATATATTTTCTGTTATATCCCTATCAATCAACTTAAAATTTCCAATACTGTCTGAGAATTTTTTTTATTTTTTATTTCTAATTTCCACACTGCAAGGTCTAGTGGCCTAGATAAACTTCCCTACTTGTGATTGGCCAGTGATACTTTCTTAAAAGTTAAGAAAGTTTATATATTTCAACTTAGATCTGATTCTGTGATAGAGTCCTGCTGTTAAGACCTTCAACTAGAATGATCTAGATTCAATTTGCATCTTACTTTTTATTCCTACACTTAATTTTATCAAGTATAAGGTGGCAATAATGTGTAATTGTATTGAGTTGGGAATGGTGGATGTCTCAAAAGCTCACATACACAAATATCCCAGCAAAAAGAAGAAAGAATTGGTTTTTATTGAGGAATGTGCATATTGAACAAGAAAGGTTGTGGCATCTTAGAACTGTATGTATTCCATCTTCACAACCTCTCCTCTCTCTCTCTCTCTCTCTCTCTCTCTCTCTCTCTCTCTCTCTCTCTCTCTCTCTCTCTCTCTCTCTCTCTTTCTCTTCCTCTTTCTCTCTCTCCCTCTCTTTCTCTCTGTCTTTGCTTCCTAAGTGATGAAATTAAAAATATACATTAACATTGTTCAGCTAAGATTTTTAAGAGGCCTCAGTTATGTCATTGAGAATTTCTTTGTCATATATATTTATTCTGTGAGATGGTCTTTCTTTGGGCAATGAATATGTGTTACTATCATTAGTTACTAAAGAAGCTGTTTTGGCCTATGGCAGCCAGACAAGAAATCCAAGCAGAGAAACAAGATAAGAAGGATAGAGTCTGAAGGACAGGAGTTAGCTAGCTACCAGAGAAACAAGATGTGAAAGTACCAATAAGCTACCAGCCATGTGGCAATATATAAAATAAAAGAAATGGGTTAATTTAAAATTTAAGAACTAGCTAGTCATAACTTGAACCATAGAATGAACAACCTATAATTAATAGTAAGTCTCAGAGTGATTACTGTATAAGTGACTATGGGACTGTCATGGGGATCAGAAAAGACAGAGAAACACTGTTGGTTGTATATATCCAGCCTAGTCTCGTAGACCAGACATCCTGATCTAGCCTCATTGCCAAGAACTGCAGACCTACAGTCCCATAGTCCCACGGAAACACACAGACACTTTTATTAATTGCACAATGATTGACCTGGGGCCCAGGCATATAACATGCTAGCTCTTGCTCTTAATCTAACCCATGACTTATCTTATTCAGCCATGCAGCTTAGTACCTTAGCATAACTTTTGATTTCCATTTTAAAGTTATATAATTTACAAAATATATAAATTGAATTAATCTAACATCATTTATAATCAAATGTCTTTTAGCAGCTTATACTACTTTATTTGTAGTCAAAAAACTTAAAGACAAGACAATAACATACATTCTTTGTATTTTCCATCTTTACATGGCTTAATTTTTACACTATTTCTTTTTTAAGGATTTTTTCTATACTTTTTCCTTCTTTTCTCTTTTAAGCCTATGTCTATTTTTAAACACATTCTAAACCATTTAGAGTTTTTTTAAAATCTGTCTTTCCTGTATATTTCTCATTTCTTATCTTTTTTAGTTTCTGACCACACCTTTGCTTGGTTAGGGTGACTGAGTACACCCAGCTTCCTAGGTTTCTTTCCATTTCTGTCCACACCTTTAACCTGGTGTGGCTAAAGATCAAAGGCTTGGCTAGGGTGGCTGACCTAACTCATTTCCATTCCTTTCTGCTTCTAACCACACCTTTAATCTGCCAAGGTAAGGCTAAGGATTTCAGGCTTCACTAGGATAGCTGACTGGCTCCACCCAGTTCCTAATATAGCATCATAGAATTTACCTTTTTAGCAGAAGTATTGGTATAACCCACAATTACTACTCTGGGGTATTTTAAGGTCCATATAATCACCAAGTAAATCACTGCCATCTGCTACTTATTAATACCATTTAAGTATCTGGCAGCAAGAATTCTTAAAAGACTTACAAGTGTTTTGCCTCTAAAGCTGAAACAGGAAGCTTCTTTTTACAAAAGATGAGCCTCTCCTTGCCTCCAGCAAGCAGAGATTACCCAAGAATACGCTGCTGCTATGAAGAAGACATCTTTGATTCTTATTCCTTTTTTGTCTTTATTAACAGAAACCTTAAATCCACCATATATAGCTCCATACTTTCATTGACTATATTCAGCTTAAGATACAAGCAGCAAACACACCATTTTGTAATTTAGTCCAATACACCACTCAGTCTCTTTTCCATGGGCCATTTGAAAGACACAACTTGGAAGCTGCTTTTGACTCTGTTTCTGTACTCTAAACTGTTTTTAAGCTTTATGACCTTATGTGTGTATATTTTACCCATGTTGGGCTGCCATTTGTTGTAAGAGGTTTCTGACCTGTACTTTCAGGCCTAGCCTTTTTGCTCAGACTTTCTGACCTAGCTTCATGGCCTAGACCTGAAGACCCACAGTCCCATAGTTTCAATGAAGCATACAGACACTTGTATTAATTGTATGCTGACTGCCCTGGGGCCCAGGCATATAAAGAGAGCCAAAGTTCCTCTGTTTTAGGTCAAATGGCATGTGAAACAAGCAAGTTACCAAAAGTTCAGAAAAACCCCCTCCAAGTTCCTGAAACTTGTTATCTGCAGAAACATCTGGACCCCTGACCTAACTACCTGATCACTGACAAATGCTAACTGCCTGACCATGGAGGAATGCTAGCTGCCTAACCACAGATTTTTTTTTTTCCTGTAGCCAGCTGATAAAGACTTAGATAACCCTCTCCTGACCCCAAGGTGAGTTAAGCAACTGCTTAGAAACAATCCCTAGACACAGCCTGATCAGCTGCAAGCATGTACCCCTAACCTCAAAATTACCCCAGGATTTTGACTTACCCTATAAAAACACCTATGAACTTTCCCCCAGGTGCTCCTCCTGGCCTCGTGATGAGTATGTGCAGACAGACTCCCTGCCTGGCTTGTATTGTGCACCTACAATAAACCTTGCTTTTGCAGTCTGGACAACTTGGTCTCTGGTGGTCTTTCTAGAGTCCTGAGTTTGGGAAGAATATTACTGTCCAGGATCTTCAGAGACCCCAGAGGGTCCAAAGGTTCATTGTTCTCTAATGGTAAGAGTGCCCTCCCTTCTCTTTTTGTCATTGTCTTGTTAGTTTTGTTTTGTGCCAATTGACCACATTCATATTTTGTAGGCTCCCACTGGGGCAGATGAGCCTGGACAGTGATCCTGGAAGGGCAGAGAGACATCTCAATTCCTAATTTGGACAAGGGACACTGGGTCCTGAACCACTTGAGGCCACTTCAGAAATGAACGTCTTGTTCTGATGATCTTCTTCAGGGGATGATCAGAAGCCTCTCCTGAACATCCAGGGACATTGTGGGGATCTGAACAGGGACCTTCCAGATGGTGCACAACAGCCCCAGCTACATGATAAATATCGACAGAGCATTGTAAAATCCCCAAGATGTTGACAGAGTTTCTGCCCCTTGTGATAAGATCTAAGTATCTGTATCTTCCAGAAAAGCTTTGTCTGCCAGATTATGTGGTTCCCATGGCTACCTCCACAGCTGCAGGTAGCCACATTCCTGACCCTCTGCCCCCATGATTCACTTCCTACCCTATAAAAGCTTCGCTCATTTGTAATTTGGGGCCCATTGTTTCTGATACAGCGTGTCCCATGAGCGTGGAATAAAGTTTATTTTTCCTTTGTAAGACTGAGACCTAAGACTCTGCCTTGGTTTGTCTTGCTCACTAGCTCCAACCCTAACAACATGCTTGGAGTGTCTTTGGGTATCTTCCTCTCCAATGTTGGAAATACCACCTCATACTACTTCCCAGGAAATTGTCAAAGTCTGTCTTTGTATTTTTGTTGGCCTGTGGATTGTGCTCCCACTTCTTTCTTGGCTTCTATCTTTACCTGCAACCTACTATGAGAAGTACTCTGTCTTCACCCCTAGACATCTCTTGCTCATTGGAAGCATGTTCAAGTCACCACCAGTAACAACAGTGTAATCATTGAGAAGCAGAGATGGATCATTTTTTGTTTGGCCAACTGGACAACATTGAATATTGGATGGAGAGCGGTTTGAACTTTGGATGCAGAGACCATCTGACAAGTGGAAGAGACTGTGTCCTGTCCCTGTTCTGGCTACCTTGACCAAGTTCCCTATATAGTTAACCTGAAGGGACTGATAGATGTAATAGAAGGGCACCTCCCTTGGGCTAAGCCCATCCTGCTCCAAAATTCTGTTTCAGGAATGCATGTTCTGGCTGCCTGAATGAAGGAACCACAGAGGCAGAAACACACTGAAAAGGGGGAATCTTCCCTAGTCCTTCAAGAAGGGACCCCTGAAGCAGACCATTATATTCTGCCTTATTCTCCTAGAACACAGCCCACCATGCCCATAGAGCCAGCCTCTGTGCCCAAACCTCCAGATGCAGAGGGAGATCAGGAAGGCCTGGCCCAATCTATCCACAATAGGAGAGGTGGAACTCCCCAGCCTGACACGATGGTGGCACTTCCACTCAGACACATGGGGTCCCTGATGATCTGGGGAATAAATCTTTTCACTATTGGCCCTTCACCACTAGTTACCTATATAATTGGAAGACACAGAATGTGCCGTTTTCTAAGGACCCCACAAAACCTAACTAACCTATTAGAGACTGTCCTCTTTACTTACTAGCATATCTGAGATGATTGCCAATAATTGGTGGGAGTTCTTTACACAATGGAGAAAAGGAATCAGATCTTGGAGAATATCCAAAAGTGGGTCCCAGGACAGACAGGTGCCCCACTCACAGACCTTGATGAAATAGCAGTCCTGTTTCCCTCCACATGCCCTAATTGGAATTACAACATGGCAGAAGGTAAGGAGAGTTTCCGCCTTTACTCCCAGGCTCTATTAGGGGTGTCTCAAGGCTGTAGTTCACAGACCTACAAATATGGCTACAATTTATGATGTTAGACAGGGAATAGATGAGAGTCCTGTCACCTACTTGGAAAGGCTAATGATGGCTTTCAGATAATACTCCCTGCATGACCCCAAATCTGAGGAAACACAGCAAGCTGTCATATTAGACTTTGTCAATCAAGCAGCACTGGATATAAAGAAAAAAAATCTACAATCATTAGAGAGGCTCAGAGAAAGGAGCTTGAGGGATCTAGTTGCACTGGCAGAAAAAGTCTATTTTGAAAGAGAGACAGAGGATGAAGAAGAGGAAATGAAAGAAAGACGAAAGTTGAGATAGAAAAACAAGAGGGACAGGAGGCAAAGATAAATCTAAGAGTTTGAAGTGGCAGCAAGCTCAAATAGAGAGAATTTTCCAGGCTACTGAGCCTAGGGGACATGAGAAGGACAAAAAGCCCTGGACTAAATTGGGGAAGAACCAGTGTGTGTGTTATAAGGAAGAGGGGCATTGGGCCAGGAAGTGTCTGAATATAAAGAGAGTCACACCAATGGGGTCGGAAAGGAGGACAACCCCCATCCTTACTTAGGAGATGAGGACAGTGACTAAGAAAAACAGGGCTCATTCTCCCTCCCCGAGACTAGGATAACCCTAAAAGTGAAGAGGAAAACTGTTTAGTTTGTGGTGGACACTTGTGCCATGTTCGGCCTAGTGTAGCCAAGCCCGGAGAGGGTCGTCAGGGTTAAATCAGCACTCAAGAGACAGTCAGTTCCATCATCCAGGGAGATCAGCTGTTCCCAGAGCCTTTATTTAGCAAGCTTATATACACCTTAAGTTCCCCTGCCCTGGGTTCATGTACCTGTCAGTGTGTTCTCTGGCAACGGGTGCAAGACTCCTCATCATAAAAGGAAAACTACAGATTGCAAAACAGGGTGCAGCTGCACACAAGGTGCATCAACAAAGAACAGGGAAGTAAACAAAATGGCACTGACCTTGCGCAGTCTTTTTTAGCCTGACACAGAGTATATGGGTCTGGCTATGCCAGCACCCAACATCTCACTCACTTTTATTTAAAATGAACAGAGGGACCCCTGTCTTAGGTCATCTCCTAGCCTCCCTCACAGTACCCATCATTGGGGGTGCCCTTATCCCCTGCCTTAGGTGGATGTGAGGCACGGAGAGGTTGCCCGTCATTAGGTATCCCTCTAAGACCTAGATAGCAAAATCTGTGCATCATTAGGTGGCCTTAAGGCCAAAAAGGCTTGCTTAAAAGCTTGCTGACTGGAGCGAGTCTGCCTTACCAAATGCCAGAACACCACCAACACAACCACAAGCCCTAATAGGCAAAGTACTATCAATGATACAGAGCCTGACCACTGAGATATCCATCCAGCGGCACTGGCAAGTGCATTCCAAAAATCAGAGGCAGCAATAGGGACTACATGAGTTCGATTAATTTCTTCAATCATATGAGCAAGTTGCATAGTGTAATTTAAAAAAAAAAAGGTAACATTCCAGGGTCCAGACAAATATTGATTCAACAAAGGTACTTGAACAGATACATTTTCAACTCTAGAAGCAGTTATACATGTCAGTAAAACCTAGATTGCAAAGCATTTTCAACTGTAAACTCAAAATGTCTATTTCCTCTTGCAGCAACGTGTTCTGTTGATTAGGTAGCAAAATAATGTATGTGTCCATTTAAAGTCTCTTGTGCTTCCAAAGCCTTTGCAACCTTCCTGGCTAGTTGATTCACCACAGTAGTAGTTTGTACTTGTTGGGTTATAGCAACTTCGGCAGCCGTCACGGCGGTCACAGCAATGGCAATGGCAGTTACTATTGCTGCTGTGATGCCAAAATCCCATTTATATAACCAGACTGGATACCGTTGTTGCTGTGCAGTCACATTAAGTGGAATAACAATGGCAGTGGGAACATGAACCACGAGCACATGTGTCGTGCATGGGTCCCAGCAATTACTCAGGCTATGATTAGAAACTGAACAGTTTAACTTCACATCACCCCCCCCACCCAGTTCCATTCCATAAAAGGAAGTAAAAGGGCTGAGCACACACGGTTGGGATACAACACTGGAGTTTTTGGTTCCATTAATATGTAGGGAAGTTTCAAAAGCATCAGAAGCATTCCAGGAGGCAGTCCCATTAAAAAATGTAACATTGGTAACCATCAATGGTACCATATCCAAACAGGCTCTGGGCCTTCACAAATAAGCTCCATCAAAAAGTTGACCAATGCCTGCCTGTGTTGGATTTCTATAATGGTAAGATTAACTTCCTGGCACTGGTGCCCGAGGTCCAAAGAGCCATAAAGAGCTGGTACTCCTAGCATCTTTTTGTAAATTTCTCAGCTCCCCTCGAATGCAGGTTCTCTACTGTAAGGCAGGCTGTAAGGAGGTATTAGGAGAATCTGCCCAGCAAAATCCCACAGGATGGGGTCCATACTATGCTTCATTCTTTGTATTAAGGTTAAGAGGATACCAGATATCCTTTACCCCAATAATCCGAGCACCAGAATTATTGCCCACAAAATCTCCAGTGGTTAAGTTAGACAAAACCACACATCCTTCATTTCCACAACTGGTATCATTATTATTAAATGTACTATTTCTGCTAAAACATAACACTTGATCAAAGGTAAAGCTGGAATTTATGGGAGTCTTTTGTTGATGCACATTACTAGTGGCAACACCGTGGTCTGCCAAAAAACTCCAGTGGGAAAAAAAAGCAGATGCAAGTACAAGAAATCTCAACGGCTGTTCACAATCAATCTGTTTAATAAATAGTCCTTGTAAAGCCACTTCAACTTTTCTTAGCGCCACCTTTGATTCTGGGGTCAAGATGCGGTGTGATAAAGGGTCAGAATCACCTTTGAGTATATAAAAAAGAGGCTTTAACTCTCCAGTGGGGATGGAAAAGGAAGGGCAGAACCATTGAACTTCTCCTAAAAATTGCTGCCAATGATGGAGGGTCTTCAAATAAGAGGTGGCAAACTGTACCTTTTGGGGGGTGATTTCTATGTCATTAATGACATGACCCAAATAATGATAAGGAGGCGTTAACTGTACCTTTTCTGGGGCAATAACTAAGCCAGCATCCTCTAGCAATTGTTGTAGGGTTGTATAAAGCTCCAACAGTTTTAATTTATTAGGATGAGCTAATAAAATATTATCCATATAATGGATTATGTAAGCATCAGGAAACTTTTGTCTAAGAGGTCTTATAGCAGCTGAAACATACATCTGGCATATAGTGGGACTATTGGCCATACCTTGAGGCAACACTACCCATTGATACCTTTGATATAGCTCATTATAATTGATAGAAGGAACAGAAAAAGCAAAATGCTGTCAATCTTGTGGGGCTAAAGGTATGGTGAAAAAACAATCCTTTAAATCTAATACTATTAAATGCCAGCTCTTGGGTACAGCAGCAGGACTGGGAAGACCTGGTTACAACACCCCCATGACTTGCATGGTAGCATTGACAGCCCTCAGATCCTGGAGCAGTCTCCATTTTCCTGATTTCTTTTTAATAAAAAAGATGGGAGTATTCCAGGGGGGGGTGTGGAAACAATATGGCCAGCAGATAATTGCTCAGCAACCAGATCTTTAGTGGCCTGAAGTTTTGTTTTGTTTTGTTTTGTTTTTTTTTTTTTTTTTTTTTTTTTTTTAGATAAGGATCACTGCTCAACCCATATGGGATTATCAGAATTCCAAGTAATAGGTACAGGTTCAGGCCTTCCAGCAGTGGCCCCAACTAAAAATGTCCCAGCCCTCATCTGTCTCTAGGTGTCCTTGTGAAGTTTGTATTAATCTCAAGATTTGATGTCCTCCCTTGTTTTCTATGACCAAGCCCCTGTCTTGGCTTCTAACCCATGTCAAGCATCATTTCTGTCACTGGCTTATTGTAGCCATTTAGAGCCTGAGTTGTTAAAACAGAACCCATGGCAATAAGAACATCATGACCCCACAAATTAGTAGGCAGCTCAGGTACAGTATATGGCTGGAATATGCCCTCATGTCCTTCATTATCCCTCCAATGTAAATGCTTGGCACCATGCTGAGGTCTAACTTGACCCAAGCCTTGAAGAACAGCTGAGGCTTCATCTGTAGGCCAAGATTTAGGCTAAAATTTGCCAGACATAACAGAAACATCTGCCCCTGAATCTAAAATCCCCCAAAATCTTTTCTGGTCAACTTGTAAAGTAAGTGTAGGTCTGTCAGACATGTGTGCAACCCAAAAAACCTGGGCCGGACCTGTAGATCCGAAACCTTGTGATCCTCTGTTAGCTTTTATAATAGCATTATCGGTATTCAAATAGGGCATCAGTAATAATTGGGCTATTCTTTGACCTTGTGCGATTATCACAACCCCTTTGGAAGACTCCATCATAATTTTTATCTCCCCTCTATAATCGGAACCAATTACCCCAGGATGAACCTGGATGCCCTGCAAGGTCACACTGCTTCTTCCCATGAGAAGACCCACTGATCCCTGAGGCAGAGGGCCAAAGACACTGGTGGGTACAGCTTGAGGCCCCATAGAGGGTGTTAATATTATTCTGGCAGCAACACAGAGGTCCAATCCTGCACTGCCTGGGGAGGCTCTGTAGAGGTCTCTGACAGAAAGGGATTGTTGAATGGAATATGACGGAGCCTCCCGCTTCCATGAGCAGGGCTCACTGTCTGCATGACTCTGTACACCCTGGCTTTCGGGGCCCAGAGCGGCCCCTGTGACCTGTTTCCTGAAGGTAATGGATTCCCTTGCTTATCCCACTTTGACCTACATTCACTGCTCCAGTGCATTCTTTTACCACATTGGGGACACACCCCTGGCCCAGACCCTTTTCCTTGACCTGGTCCATTGGGACAATCCTTTTTCATGTGACCTAACTGTCCACACTGGAAGCAGCCCTTATGCCTTGCCCCATTTCCTCCTTGGGTACTCTGAAATCCTTGCCTTAATGCTGCTGCCATAACTTGTGCCTGAATGTGGTTCCCATCAATTTCTCCACAAACTTTCAGCTTATCATTTAGACTCTTATTCCTGTGTCCTCTCAAGGCTTCTTTGCAATATTTATTGGCATTTTCAAATGCTAATTGCTTGACTATAGGCATAGCTTGCTCAGAATCTCCAAAAATTCTCCCTGCTAATTGTAATAGCTGGGAAACAAAGTCAGCATAAGGCTCAGAGGGTCCTTGTAAAACCTTAGAGACCTGCTCTCCATCATTGACATTAGGGAGAGCTTTCTATGCCCTTAAGGCGGCAGTGGCAATTTAAGCATACGTGCCAACATCATATGTAATCTGGGCACTGAGGGCAGCATATTGCCCAGTTCCTGTGAGCATTTCTATGTTAATTTTGCATGCCCTGCTTGCATATTCAAACACAAAGTCTCTAGACATCTCTCATGATATTCACTTTTCCCTAGCAAATAATCCCCTCCTGATAACACAGCATGACAGAGCTTCTGCCAGTCACTGGCTGTAAGGAAAGAAGCCTGATAGGATTCTACTAGAGCAAGTGTAAAAGGAGCATGCACACCGTAACTGCTAACGGCTTCCTTTAATTGCTTCAACTCCTTAAAGGTCAATGCCTCATGCTGTCTCATCAGCTGTCCTTGCTGATTTGAAACTTCTATTACTGGGAAAGTCTGCACCTCTGTAAAAGTCACCCCATGGGGACGCTCCTTGTCTGTGGTATAGAGGTAGTCCTTGCTGGTCTCACAAGGACACTTTCTTCTCTGAGAGTACAGAGGTTCCACAAAGTGGGGATTGTGGAGGTAGAGTGGTAGGGGAACATTTAAGCTGCTTAAGTTTCTTCTGCAAAGTATTAATTTCTAGTTCTAATCTTCTCTCCTCATCTGAGTCATCAGTATCACTATCGGACAACTCTGCAAGACAGACTGAAGAGGAAGCTTCCTCACTGATAGGCACCTCACATTTTGCTTTCGATTTTGTTTTCTCCTTATTATTCCCCAACTTCTCTTGCACCTTTCCCTCATCTGACTCTGACACTTCTCTATCTGATTCTCCTGCAAGGGAGGATTTTGTTTCTTCATCCTGAACTTCCCCAAAAGCCCTTTCCAGATCCACTAGTTAGTTGTTCTTTCACTTTTACTTGGCTCGTCAAAAGAGCATCTTTGACTAATCTCCACAAAGAGAAAGTAATGATCGGGATGCCGTCTGGACCCTTCTCTTGTAAAGTCCTCTGTAATTCAGCCTTAACCTGTTCCCAATCATGAATATTAAATCCTCCTCCTGTCAAGAACCAAGGACAAATGTCTCCGACTGTAGCAACAAAAGCGAGTGCGGTAGAAGACTTAATTGCAGTTCCTTGTATGCATAACAGTTCCTTAAGTTCGAAGGCCAGCCAAACTTTTGAATTTGAATTTACCATGGTACAAACCCTTTTATATCATAATTCTCCCCGGACTAAGATACAGGTGAGCCCTGTCTGATTACCCCTCATACCTGGATCTCAGGGGGACCACCACATGCCGTGTCCGGCCTAGTGTAGCTGAGCCTGGAGAGGGTCGTCAGGGTTAAATCAGCACTCAAGAGACAGTCAGTTCCATCATCCAGGGAGATCAGCTGCTCCCCCAGCCTTTATTTAGCAATCTTATATACACCTTAAGTTCCCCTGCCCTGGGTTCATGTACCAGTCAGTGTGTTCTCTGGCAATGGGTGCAAGACTCTTCATCATAACAGGAAAATCACAGACTGCAAAACAGGGTGCAGCTGCACACAAGGCACATAAACAAAGAACAGGGAAGTAAACAAAAGGGCACTGACCTTGCTTAGGCTTTTTTAGCCTGACACAGAGTATATGGGTCTGGGTATGCCATCACCCAACACACTAGGGCAGAAAATTTGATACTCTGGATGCCTGTTGGAAAGGCATCCATAGGGTGAAGGTGTCCATAGGCCCAAAACCCAATAGATGAACTAAACAAAAAACAGTGGACTTGGAAGTAGGATGGGTAACCCACTCATTCCCAGTTTTCCATGAGTACCCATACCCTTTACTAGAGCGAGACATGCTCACAGAAATGAAGGCACAAATCTACTTCTCAGACTCTGGCACCCAAATTAAGCACTTAGATGACTAGCCAGTGTTTGTGAAACTCAAAGTGGATGACAATCCAGTCAATGTCTACCAGTACCATATGACTCTGGAAGCCAAGAGACACACCACCCCCACATAAGAAGACTCATCTGAGAGGATCTTCTGGCCTGTTCAGTCTGCATGGAACACTCCCCTATTGCCAGTAAAAATATATATATATATATATACACACAAATAACTACCACCCCATCAAGGATCTCAGCAAAGTAAACAAATGGTTAATGGACATCGACCCCACTGTCCCTAACCCCTACACCTTGTTGAGCATGCTTCTGCCTGAAACATATGGAACACAGTCCTTCACTTGAAAGATGTTTTCTCAAACCTTCCACTTGCCCCAGGCAGGCAAGCCTACTTTACTTTTAAATGGCATGATCCAGAGATAGGCATGAGTGGGCAGCTAACATGGACCAGATTGCCACAGGGCTTTAAGAACTTCCCCATCATTTTGATGAGGACCTGTGCAATTACCTGGATGAGTACTGGGCTCAACACCCACATTTCTCCCTCCTGCAGTACATACATAGATGACATTTTATTGGCCACTCAGATGAAGGAGGAATGCCTGGCTGAAACAAGAGACATCCTAGACAATCTGGGGGCAATAGGCTATTGGGTCTTAGTTAATAAGGTCCAAATCTGAAGAATGTGGGTAATATACCTTGGGTATATGTTAAAAGGGGGGCATCAGTGGCTCTCAGAGGACAGGAAAGAAACTGTGCTAAAAATCCTGGTGCCCAAGACAGTCAAACTGGTTAGAGAATTCCTGGGCTCAGTGGGCTTCTGCTGACTCTGGATTCCAGGATATACCAAAATTTTCCAACCTCTCTATAAGTCCAAAAAAGAACCAACCCTAATCTGGAGCCAGAAGAGACATGTTGCCTTTAATGCTATCAAGCAGAGACTGCTGGAAATCCTGGTCCTGGGACTCCCAGGCATTAATAAACCCTTCTTCCTTTTTGTGGATGAAAAGAAAGGAATAGTAAAAGAAGTCTTGACATAAGAAAGTAGGCCATGGAAAAGACCAGTGGCCTACTTGTCAAAGAAATTAAACCTTATGGCAGCTGGGTGGACCCCATGTCTCCACATTATTGGGGCAGTTGTATTACTCTAAAGACATGGACAAACTAACTCTAAGAAAAAACCTGGTGGTGGCCACCCTTCATGCCCTAGAGGTGGTCCTAAAGCAACCCCTCAACTGATGGATGAGCAATGCCCAAATAACCCATTACCAGGCCCTACTCTTGAACCCTGATAAGATAACATTTTAGGTACCAGCTCTCTGAACTCAGTCACTCTATTACCAGATTCTGATTTGGAGATGCTTCCCCATAACTGTGTGAACATTCTAACTCAGGTGCACTGTGTCCAACCCAGTCTCCAATATAGACCATTGGCTGATTTAGAGGAGACCTAGTTCACTAATGGCAGTAGTTATGTGTGGGACATCTGTAGGTATGCTGGGACTACAGTAACAATAGCAGACCCAATGGTTTGGGTGGAAGCTTTGCCTCCAGGTACTTCATCACAGAAAGCAGAGCTGATGGCTCTGACAAAAGACATAAACCTGAGCAATGGAAAATGAGTCAACATCTATACGGACAGCCTTTGCCATTTTACACATTCATGGGTCAATATATATGAAAAGGGGACTTTTAAGTGCTGAAGGAAAGTGTCAAAATCAAACAAGAAATATGAAACCTATTATGAGCCCTCTGGCTCCTCAAGAAACTGGCAGTTATACACTTCCTGGGCCACTAGAGGGAGGGTGGAAACTATCCTGAGAGGAAACAATTGGGCAGACTAAAAAGCAAAGGAGGTAGCCCTATTTGGGGCAGTGGAAGACATGTCAATTCTAGCAGATCCAGGTCCCCATAACTGGTACCCAATACCACATTATGACTCCAATGAGGAAACCTGAGCTGCCAAACAAAAGGGCCATACAAGCAGGATAGATGGTGGGGGGTTCCAAGACTGCTTGGAAAATGTATGATCCAGCAGATGCACAAGATTTCTCATTTGAGGGCATGCAAATTAATAAAACTGATGTCCAGGTCACCATTAAAACTTTGCATGCCAGCCACATAATTAATCAGACTATGGCTAAATGTCAAACTTGTTGGGTTGTGAATGCATACCAGGCCAAAGGAGAAAAAGGCACATGTCTTAGGGGCATTCACCTGGGAACTTACTGGGAATTAGACTTCACTGAAATTAAGCCAGACAAGTATGGATATAGATATTTGTTAGTCTTCATAGATACCTTTTCAGGATGGACTGAGACCTTCCCCACCAAACACAAAACAGCATATATGGTTGATGTGGGAATGCGTTTATGTATGCTGTGAATCTCAATCTTTAAATAAAGGAGCTGTTTTGAGCCATGGCAGGCACCATAGAAAAAGTAGGAGGAGAAATCAGAGCTTAGGTAGGAGAAGCAGGGCGGAGTTAGGCAGATCGAGCCAGCCGCCCAAGGAGCAACATGTAAGGAGCACGGGTGAGCTACGGGCCACATGGCCAACAGATTAATAGAAATGGGTTGATTTAAGATATAAGAGCTAGCTAGCAATGTGCCTGAGCCATAGGCCAAACAGCATGAAGTTAATAGAAGCGTCTGAGTCATTTCTGGGGGCCTGGGCGGCGGTGGGCGGCTAAGCGGTCCCGGGCGGCAGGTCTGTGGGTCTCCGATCTCTGGCTGCCTGGGACCCGAGAACCCACTACTACATATGGTGGCCAAGAAACTACTCCAGAAAATTCTATTCAGGTATTGCTTCCCATATATGATCAGGACAGATAAGGCCTAGCCTTTGCTTCTCAGGTAAGTCAGGGAATAGCCTCTGCACTGGGAGCCAAACAGAAATTACACTGTGCTTACAGGCCCTAGAGATAAGGACAGGTTAACAGAATGAATTGGACCCTAAAAGAAATTCTTACCAAATTCACTCTAGAGACTTATAGTGATTGGGTGACAATTCTCACCTTTGCCCTATTTTGGGTCTAAAACTCCCCTTACCAACTAGGGCTTACCCCATTAGAGATAATATATGGACAATCACCCCCTCTCATTGCCAGCCTACAAACAGAGTTGATAATGCAGCTAGAAGATGGGAATCTTGTTAAAGAAATGAGACCCTTGTCTCAGGTACAAGCTGAGATTTAGCCTCAGTTACAGGCTATATACTCACTCACCAGCCTCTCCCCAAAAGCCACCCAGCTTCCAGCCTAGGGACTGGATTCTGTTACACAGACATCAACACCAGTGTCTGGAACCCAAGAGGACAGGACCATTCCTAGTCTTCCTCATGAACCCCACTGCACTCAAAGTCAATGGGATATCTCCCCTGAATCCACCACTCCCATATCCAACCCATTTCTGGACCCATGAGCATGAGCCAGTCAAACATGTGCCTGCAGTTGTATAAGGTTGATTATTTTGGGGGGCCATGGGTTGCCTCAGCACCAACCTCCTACTAGATACACTGATATTGTGCCAAGTGTCTTTGCTCTCATGACTGACAATCCCCACTAGCTGCTGAATGTGGCCTAGTGGTTGATGATCATAGGAACTGATATGATGCTAGTGAGTGAAAGCAAGGTGATTCCTTCCTCCACCTGGTTCCCCAATAGCCTCAAATTTGATCTTCGAATGAATACTCTGAGTTGAACCTAGACTGTCTCTGTAAGGGACATGAAGGGGTGATTGGTATGTTTATCTGGTAAATATAGGCCTTAGAAATGGAGAAACTCTGGGAGAGCACATGACCTGTACTGTGCAAATTAGGGATATAAGATCAATGCCTCATCATGGGATGTCAGATGGACAGGTGACTTGATAACCATCAAGTCGAAATAAATTAGCCCCATATCCCCATGGCCCACTGCAGTCCTCATGTTAAACCCCTCAGGAAAACAGGAACCATGGGATGAGCATCTGCATTGGGGAATTAAGTTTTATGATATCATAGGGCCAGACTATGGGGTCCTTCCGACCTTAGGAAAATACTTGTGATCCCCAAGAGCCCTACAAGAGATAGGACCAAATTTGGTCTTGAAACCACAAATAATTGACACACTGCTAAGAGAGTTTCAGGTTACCCCCCCCAACCAGGGATGGCCACAACAACATCAACCAACTCCCCAAATCCAGATGCAACCCCCCCATTGAATGTCCCCATAGACAAGGACCCCTTGTTTTCCATAACTCCAAAGATCTTTTTGTTTTTGAGCAGCACAAGGACAGACCTTACAGCGTCCTTCTGGCTCTGTTATGACTTTCAACCTCCCTTCTATGAAGAAAAAGCAGTTCAGGGTGAGTATGAGGCTACCATAAAACCCCAATGCTGCAGCAGGAACACCAAGACTTCCTTAACCCTACAGCAGGTAAAGGACCAGGGGCTATGTGTAGGATGATTTTCCACCAAACTATTGAGCCTAGTGAAATCACTCCCAACCTCTCTGGCTAGCTTGTGCTCCTGAAAGACACCTTGTGGGCATGACTCCATGTTTTCATACTACTATCATGGTTCTTAAGAAGACCCAAGGATTCAATATACTGTCAGGTTAGTGCCCCGACTGATATATCATACTACAGAGGAACTGCGTAGTTTAAGCAAGTCCACCCATTCTAGCTGTTATAAGAGAAATCCAGTCACTGCTCTTACCTTTTCTGTATGTCTGGGGGCTAGTTTCACTGGACTAGGAAGAGGGGCTGTATCCCTAATTATCCAGCAACAACATTACTCTAGCCTTTACTTATCAAATTGATGAAGACATACAAAGATTATAAACTTCCATCTCCCATCTACAGAAGTCTCTATACTCCATTGTAGAAGTAGTCTTACAGAAGAGAAGGGGCTTAGATCTCCTGTTTTTGAAGGGAAAAGGATTATGCACTGCACTAGGAGAAGAATGTTGTTTTTATATGGATCGTTTGGCTGTGGTAAAAGAATCAATGGCTAAGGTATGGGAAGGACTGCCAAAAGAAAGCCAGAACATGAAGCCACTCAAAGCTGATTCTAAAACTGGTATTCCAGGTACGCATGGTTCACTACCTTGATTTCCAGTTTACTGGATCCATATGTATTACTCATTTTGCTGCTGAAATTCAGACCATGTATCTTAAATAAATTAGTCCAGTTTATGAAGCAGCCACTAGGGACCATACAGCTCATGGTCCAAAAAGAATACACCCCCAATACTAACACCAACAGAGGTTACCTAAACCGAAAACAATCCCCCCAGACTCTTGGCTCTCAGCACAGCAGAAGTGAGGAGAAGAGCCAAAGTTCCTCTGTTTTAAGCCAAATAGCAATGTTAAACAATCAGGTCACCAAAAGTTTAGAAAAAAACCCACCCAGTTCAAGGAACTTATCGGTAGGAAAATCTGGACCTCTGACCTAACTGCCTGACCATGGAGGAATGCTAACTGCCTGACCACAGAGGAATGCTAACTGCTTAACCATGAAATGTTCCTAACCTGAAGCCAGCTGATAAAAACTTAGATTACCTCCTCCTGACCCTGAGGGGAGTTAAGCTACTGCCTAGAAACAATCCCCCAGACACAGCCCAATCAGCTGCAAGCAGTCACCCCGAATCTTAAAATTACCCCAGGATGTTGACTCATCCTATAAAAAACACCTATGAGCTTTCCCCAGCCACTATTCCCAGCCTTGCTGTGTGGATGGGCTCCCTTCCTGGCTTGTATTGTGCATCTGTTCATGGCTGGAACAGAGAAGACCCCAGACCCAGATTTCTTTCAAGACAAAAAGAAAAAGTTTATTACACATGTGAGTGGGCTTAAGGCAGGAAGGCAACCAAGAGTCCTGAATTCTTTCAGGATAGAGTTTTTATACAGCACTCTGGGTGAGGGGGGGAGTACATCTGGGCTTGTGAGATAGGGTTGCAACGGTTCTCATGGTAAGGAATGTTTGCAATTATCCTGGGTGGTCCCACTTGAGTGATTACAAACATTAAGAGCAGAGATGCAAGTCCAGACGGTGAGGCTGACCAGGTGTGTCCCAAGAAGGCAGGAAGTACCTCTTGTGTGCAGTTAGGCAAGCAACTATAAATCCTGTGAACAAAGCTTTTTCTGAGAATCTGAGTCTTGAGCAAGCAGTCACTTAATTAGTTTTTCATCATACTGGAACCTAAACTCTGTCAACCTTGGCTAGTTTCAGAGACCTCAGGAAGGGGGTGAGGGGAAAGAGTCAAAAAGGATTTTTCCACCATTACATTCCTCCCTTTCTCTTCTGCATATCTCTAATCCTAGAGAATTGAATCCCTTTGAATCTTTTTGTAGTGCTGTCTCATTATCATGAGCTTTACTGTGCCCATTTGTCCCTGGAGGAAAGTTGTGAATCTGTTTAGGACAAGGTCCAATAAAGACTACAAGTAGTAGTACAATAAGTGGCCCTGCTAAAGTTGAGATTAGGGTGGTTAACCATGGGAACTTGATGTACCAATATTCAAACCATCCTTGTTGTTCTAATACCTTTCTCTCCCTGGCCTTTAGTCATTCTTTAAGTTTTGCCATGGACTCTCTAACCACTCCTGTATGGTCAGCATAGAAATAGCATTGTTCCTTCAAGGGTGTGCATAATCCTTCTTTGAGGAAAAGTAAATCTAAACCTTGCCTGTTTTGTAATACTACCTCTGAAAGTGAAGTCAAGGGCTTTTCTAATGCCTCTATTGACTGCTCTATAGTTTTGAGATCTTGGGTAATAGCAGACTGTAGCAGGGTCATTTGTCTGGGCCCTATCAGGGGTGCTGCCCTTCTGCCCCCCCCACCAGTACTCCATCTCCCAGCAATGCTGCCAATGTTAGACTGATGGGTTCTCTCTTAAATCTGCCTCTTTCCTTGACTGCATCTTCAGAGTCTTCGTCCCCGTGATAGATCAAGTGGGGAAAGACTCGAACCATCACAAAAATCTCTGGAATTATTAAAAACCTGAGTGGAGATGTAGGGGGTTATTCCAGTATTACATGCCCATCTTGTTCCTGCTTCTGGGATCAGGTAAGAATTATTCTTAGACACGGTCTGAATTTTGGAGCATAAGGCCTGGTTACGGGCAGAAGGGGTTCCTAAACATATCCCTTGTCTGGTTACCTCGGGGAGGGTAAGCATATGGTGTCTATCCAGTCACATTGGGTTGAGCTCTGATTTTTCTGATAGTTCCTGTTTACAGCAACTCCTTCATAATATAGTGGTCCTGCACTTAGACAGATCCAGCACTGGTTAGTCAGGCTGGGCTGTAAAGAGTTAAGGGCCTGGAATCCTCCTTTTACCAGGTTCAGCAGGCATTGACCTGTGCTAGGCATCAACTTTATTCTTGCTGTGATGGTGGGGGAGACCCCTACCCTTTCCCCAGTGGAGAATGCAGGTGAGGTTTTAAGTGGGGGTGTTGCTTGTGTAGGGCCAGGCCAAGGGACCTGAATCTGTGACCCACCTTGGTTGGTTAATACTTTATTTGGTCTCACTGACTCTTTTTTTCTAGAACCGGTCTGAAGCCTGATTTTGAAGATAAGACCATTGTCATATCTCCCTTTGTATAGTCTCAATCCCAATTGCCTGCCTTTAAGCCAGTCTCGACTAGCTTTTCCCCTGTCTGTGAAGATAATATTTAGGATGTTGAAGATAAAGTTAGTGCACGGTCCATTATCTTCCCACTTGTTATTACTATTGCAGGTTGATGCAATAAGTCCAGCCTTGTGAGGGACCACCCATCCCACAGTTTCCAGATCCCAGGAGGATGTAGGTTTCCAATAGGTATTTCCCATAGTTTCACAACCCCAAGCATAGCAGAAAAAGGATCCATTACTCCACAACTATGGACTGTTGCTCAGTCCCTGCCAACTCAGGGGCAAACATAGAAACTTAATTTATGTAGGGCAGCCCGTTCCCGTGGGGGTCATGCACCCAGGAACATTGTGTGTGGGGACACGTGAACTACAGGCAGCATAGCGTGTGGTGGAGGTGCAGAGAGGGGAGTTGTGAGATGAATAATGGTTACAAGTAGGCAAGTTAGTGGGGTCTATGGTTGGGATATCCCAAGATTTTAGCCCTGCAGCCAAGTGACACAGATCAGGGTAGAGGTTCAGCCACCAAGTAAACTGGGGATGTTGGGTGGAGGATGTTTCCCATATAGTGTTCCCAGTCCCAGATATCACCTGCCATGTCTGCTCAACCAGTTGGTGGGGGTTCTTCTCTGGAGGATTGGTGCCACACAAGGAGCTTTAGGGGATTATCAGTTCTTTCCACAGTCCATCAATCATCAGGAGCAGGAGCAGGCTTAAGGTGAGAAGCATGGATCCAAGCAGGATCCATCTACTTGACCGCCATTGACATCAGGAGGATCTTGTAGCATCCTTTCCAGCAAGGTTCAAGGGTCTGTTGTTGGTGTCTCTGGACATAGATGAAATCTCCCACTTGGTAGCAGTGTAGAGTTCTGTCTCTCTTGGGTTGGTATAGGTCAGACAATTGTTTCCACAGGCTATGCTATACAGAAGGGGGTATTTGGTACATTCAAATCAGAATTAGCCAAGTCCCATACAGGAGGATGGTTTCCAAAAAGGATTTCAAAAGGAGCTAGACTGGTTCGAGCAGAGGGAGTATTTCGGGATCAAAAGATGGCATAGGGTAGGAGCATCACCCAATCTCTATGGCCAGTCTCCATGGTTAATATGGTCAGGGTCTCTTTAATGGTTCGATTCATTCTCTCTACCTGTCCTGAGCTTTGGGGTCAGCACGCACAATGCAGCTTCCAATCAATCCCCAATATCTTGGCTACCCCCTGACTTACCTGGGCCACTAATGTTGGTCCATTATCTTACCTTTGGAAGTCTGAATTGGGGAAAAAATTCTTCCATAATCTTCTTTATTATGATCACAGTGGTCTCGTGTTTTGTGGGGAAGGCTTCTATGTATCCTGAAAAGGTGTCTACAAAAACTAAGAGGTATTTTAGTCCATATTTGGCTGGTTTTACCTTAGTGAAGTCGACATCCCAAAACTGACCAGGCCTGTTACCTCGAAGCTGGATGCCACTTGTTCCCCTGGACAGATAGTCATTTACCAACTGGAAAGCTTCACATGTGCTGACTACAGCTTTTACCAGGGTTTTCTTCTCCTGAGTAGTTAAGTCCAAGTTGTCTTTTAGCAGCTGCATCAGTTTGTCAGTTCCCAAGCGGGTGAGTTGGTGCATCATCTGGAAGTAAGCTCGCACCTTTTCAGGTGGGGGTGAGGGAGATGGTACTGGCTCGATCTCTGCTGCCAAGATGTCAGTAGTGGTTTCCATTGTTACTGCCTGAGCTTCCTCATCTGCCCTTCGGTTGCCCCTGGCCACTGGGTCTGGGCCCTTTTGATGTCCAGGGCAATGTGCTATTGCTAATTCACGAGGGAGCAAGACTGCATCTAGAAGAGCCAGAATCTCTTTTTTATGTCTCATTTCTTTACCAGCAGAGGTCAGCAGACTTCTTTCTTTATAGATTGCTCCATACATATGTATGGTAGTGAAGGCATATCTGCTATCTGTGTAGATAGTGGCTTGCTTTCCCTTGACCAGTTCTAGAGCTTTTGCTAGAGCCACCAGTTCAGCTTTTTGTGCAGAGGTCCCTTCAGGGAGCTTTCGTGACCAAATGACTCTTTCTTTGTCTACCACCGCAGCTCCTGCCCTGACTCCCTTCATACAGGAAGCTGCTCCCTTCCTTATACCAAATCAAGTCTGAGTGAGGCAAAGGTGTTTCTTTCAATTCTTTCCGGATTCTAACCTCCTCTGCCAGGATTTCCTAACACTGATGTAGGACTGACTCCCTTCTCTGGGTAGCAAAGTGGCTGGGTTCAGGATAGCTGGGGAACCAAAAGTAATTCTGTCTATGTCCAGCAGGAGACTTTGGTAATGGGTAATGTGAGCATTAGGTCAGCCAGCCATCGGTCTGGTGGCTGTCTAATGATACTTTCCAAGGCATGAAGGGCAATTACAGTCAGTCTCTGGCCCAGAGTCAGTTCGTCGGCATCCTTTACTAGGGTGGCTACAGCTGAGATGGCTCATAGGTATCCTGCCCCCTCTCCCCCCAGCAACCCCATCCAGTTACTTGGAGAGGTATGCTACCTGTGTTTTCCAGGGTCCCCAAGACTAGGTCAAAACCCCTCGATCCACTCCCTCTCTCTCATGGACATAGAGTGTGAACGGCTTTTCTACATCAGGGAGAGCTAGGGCCAGGGAAGAGAGTAATGCCCTTTTGATTTGGTCAAAACTCTCTTGTTGCTCATTCCCCTATATATATTCAGTCTGTTCCTTTAACAGGGGATACAGGAGGGTGGCCAAGGCAGCAAAGCCAGGTACCCATAGTCTGCAAAATCCTGCTCTCCCCAAGAACTCTCTAAGACTCTTTCTGTTCTTTGGGGGAGGAATCTGAATTACAGTTTTATTCCTAGCCTCTGTCAGCCATCTATTACTGTCTCAAAGAGTGTAGCCCAGGAATGTCACTTCAGGTCAGCATATCTGGGCCTTCTTGGCGGAGGACCAATATCCTAGTTTAGCCAATTCAGCCAGTAGCTTTTCAATCCCCTTATGGCACTGCTCCATGGAGGTGGCTGCAAGCAACAGGTCACTAACATACTGTAATAGAGTAATCTCAGGCATAGAGGCCCAGAAGCTCCCTAAGTCCTGATGCAAGGCCTCATCAAAGATGGTAGGAGAGTTTTTAAATCCCTGGGGCAGCTGAGTCCAGGTGAGCTGTCCCGAAAACCCACTCTCGGTGTCAGTCCATTTAAAGGCAAACAGCTTCTGGCTAGATTCATGGAGGCATAGGCACAAGAAGGCATTTTTCAAGTCTAGTACAGTGTACCATTTTCTGTCAGGTTTAAGGGTGCTGAGGAGATTGTAGGGGTTTGGGACTATAAGATGGATATCTACTACCTGACTGTTAACTTCTCTTAGGTCTTGGACTGGCCTATAATCTCCTGTCCCAGGTTTCTTGATGGGCAGTAGGGGGGAATTCCATTCCAATTGACAGGGTCTCAGAATACCCTGTTCTAGCAGTCTCTGAATATGGGGCTGCACACTACCATAGGAGGCCTTTGTACTGCCAGCCCCGGTCCGGCTGTTTCTGCCCATGCTTAAGGGAAAGCTTAGAGCCAGTCATTCTTTAATTCTCAGGGACTCAGGGGAGGCTCATAGATTTTATACTCATCTTCAGCAGCCAGCGTTAGCACAGTTACAGCAGGCTGGCTGACCAACGGATTGGTGAACTGAACTTCTGGGCCCTGGAGATTGAAGGTGATTCTAGCCCCAAGTTTAGAGAGGAGGTCTTTTCCTAACAATGGGGCTGGGCATTCAGGGATCACGAGGAAGGAATGTTGTACTTTACCCTTCCCGAGATCCATAGTTCTCTTGGTCTTCCAAGACTGGTGTTGGCGTCCATTTGCTCCCTGGACCAAGGACTTCTTACTGAACAATGGGCCTAAAGGAGTCTGTAGGGCTGTGTATACTGCACCTGTGTCAACCTCAAAGTTGACTGGTGTCTCCTCCACATTAAATGTTACCCTGAGTTTGGGGAGGGGGTCCAAACTCCGATGTTCCTTGTCCCCTAGGGCCAGGAGATTGGGTTTCTTTTTCTTCTTAGGGCAGTCTTTGCTCCAGTGCCCTTCTTCCTTGCAGTAGACCCACTGGTTAGCTCCAAGTTTCTGGTGTGGACCCAGGTATCTATCCTTTTCTGTCCATTTACTACTGTAGCCAAGATCTTTGTTATTTCTTTATTCTTCCATCTATCCCTCTGTTTTTCTTTCTCATCTCACTCTTCTTTTTTCTTTTTCTTTACACTGTCTCTCTAATCTCTGTTCCTTTTCCTCTGACATCTCCCCCCTCTTATAAAACACTTTCTCTGCTTTCTAAACTAGATCTCTCAGGGCCATGTCCTGCAACCCATCCATCCTCTGGAGCTTTTTATGAATATTGATAGCTGATTGTCCTATAAAGGCCATGGCCAGAGCCCCCTGCTATTCCTCTGACTCAGGATCAAAAGGAGTATACCTCCTATATTCTTCCATTAATCTTTCTAAGAACACAGAGGGGGACTCTTATGGCCCTTGGACTACTTCTCTTACCTTGGTCAAATTGGTGGAGCATCTTGCTGCTGCTCAGAGACCTCCCACTAGAGTCAGGTGATAGAGTAAAAGGTGCTGCCTACTGTTTGTGGTGTTCAGATCCCAATGAGTCCACCTTAAGGGAAAGGCATCCTCAATCAAATTAAGCAATTGGGTAGGGCGGCCATCAGGGCCGGGAATGAATTTCCTGGCTTCCATCAGGATCTGATCCCTCTCTTCAGAGGTGAAAAGAGTTCCTAGAAGCTGCTGTCAGTCATCCCAGGTGGGCTGATGAGAGAACATAAGAGACTCTAGGACTCCAGTGAGTTTCACTGAATCCTCAGAGAAGGGAGGGTTATTATTATTCCAGATATAAAGGTCTGAGGAGAAGAAAGGCCAGTAATGAAGGGAAGGCATTTTCTCTCTTACCCATCACTTATAGGCCTGAAGGATTTCAGGGGCAGCATAACTAATACTTCTTCAGGGGACTGAGCCCTTTGGCTGCATATGCTCTGTGCAGGGCCCTCCTCTGGCCTGCATAAGCCACATCTCTCAGGAGGGGCCTGAGCTTCCTTGGCCAGACCACCTGGTGGATATGGGGGTGAGGGGGGGAGACTAGAATCAAACAGAATGAGGTCAGAATAAGATTCAGGCAAGATGGGAGGAGGGAGAGGGGGATACAGGGTCAGAGCAGAAGTGGAAGCTGAGGGTTCTGATGGCTTAAGAGGCAGCATTGGACAGGGAACAGGTCAGGGAGGAGCCATGGGAGGGGAAGCCAAAGACAGGCTGAGGGAAGGGGGTCAAGAAGGAGGGAGAAACTGCTAGACCCAGTTGGGAGGGCCGTCTGCCAAGTCTTCCCATACCCAGATGTAAGGCTGCTGATCATGATGGCCATGTGGTCTGGGGCTGTAAACAATGGCTTTAACTGCCTGGATGGTGTCCTTTTGGAAAGTCCCTGTAGCTGGCCCTCCAATGCCAAATATTGGCCACTCAGAAGTGCAGAAAGTCTATTTACCTTTCTAAACAATGAGAGATAAGTTATTAGCCCTGTCTGAGACTTCAGACCAGTGGGAGAGAGTAAGTGAGAGTGGGGTTGAGGGTGTCTGACCCATTTCTACAACAAGGAGACAGAGTCCAATAAAACGGACAGACAGAGACACACAGACAAAGCTGGCAGCACACAGAGACACACAGACAAAGCTGGCAGCAGACAGAGACACACAGACAAAACCAGCTGTGCTGCAAATGGCAAAATGAAAGTAAAGATATTTCTAATGGTCCAGATGTATGAGCTTATTCAGAAACTGACACTGATATATTACAGAGTCTGTCCAAGTCAGCAGATGGGCTTCCAACCTCTTGGTTGCCTTGACTACCCCGAGATGTCTCTAAGCTGACATGTCCCCCAGCAGCCACTGTCAGTTTTACTCACCAAGAGAGTGGTCCACAGGGGTCTTTGTAATCTCGGTGGAACCTCCAAGATGTTAATGGCTGGAACAGAGAAGATCCCAGACCCAGATATCTTTCAAGACAAAAAGAAAAACTTTGTTACAGCCATGAGTGGGCTTAAGGCAGGAAGACAGCAAAGAGTCCTGAATGCTTTTAGGGTAGAGTTTTTATACAGCACTCTGGGTAGGGGAGGGGGAGTACATCTGGGCTTGTGAGATAGGGAAGTTGCAACAGTTCTCATGGTAAGAAATGTTTGCAATTATCCTGGGTGGTCCCGCTTGAGTGATTGATTACAAGCATTAAGAGCAGAGATGCAAGTCCAGAAGGTGGGCCTGACCAGCTGTGTCCCAAGAAGGCAGGAAGCACATCTTGTGTGCAGTTAGGTAAGCAACTATAAATCCTGTGAACAAAGCTTTTTCTAAGAATCTGAGTCTTGAGCAAGCAGTCACTTAATTAGTTTTTCGTCATACTAGAACCAAAACTCTGTCAACCTTGGCTAGTTTCAGAGACCTCAGGAAGGAGGTGAGGGAAAGACTCAAACAGAATTTTTTTCACCCTTACACATCTACAATTGTAAAGATAGAATTTTTGTTGCCTAACCTGATATTTGACCACTTAGAATCCTCCACTCCTGACCTATAATTAATTAACTCATGTGCTGTTTACTGAAGCAGGAACTTTCCAAATGGTGTGCCCATTGTGACCATTGCTCCAGGAAATGGATGTCCTCAGGTGGTCTCCTACTTGCCCAAGACTTGCTACTGTTTCACAGGAAATATGCCTGCCTGCCTGACCACAGGCTATCACATTGCTAAACTCACATAGCTGACCTTTGGCCCTGCCCTGTTGTAACTTCCCTATCTCAGGACCCCAGATGTACCCCCTTCCATACCCAGAGAGCTGTATAAAACTTCTGCCATAAAAATATTCGGGGCTCTTGGCTTCCACAGTGCCATGAGTCCACATGTGTGTGTATCAGTGTAACATTAAACTCTCTTTTTGTTTAAAGTTACAGTGGTCTATGGTTGTGGTCTTGGGACATCTTTGGGCACCTGCCAATTACACAATAAACCTTGCATTTGCAGTCTGGACATCTCAGTCTCCAGTGGTCTTTCTGGGATCCTGAATCTGGGCACAATAGCTTGCTAGCTCTTGCTCTTAATCTAACCCATGACTCTTATCTTGTTCAGCCATGGGGCTTGATACCTTACCTTTTCTCAGAACAGCATAGGTGTCCTCTGCATCTTCTGGCTTCTCTGTGGCATTACTGCTCTGTTGTTCTGCTCTTTCTGTTTCCAGAGTTTTCTTAGTCTGAAAGGCCAATCCATATTTCTTGTCTGGTGTTGGCCAATCAGTGTTTTTATTAAAATAGTAGGTGGGACAATTATTTACAATGTAACATCATAATCCCACCACAATGTGTGTGTGTGTGTGTGTGTGTGTGTGTGTGTGTGTGTGTGTGTGTATGTGTGTGTGTGTGTGTGTGTGTGTGTGTGTGTGTGTGTGTGTGTGTGTGTGTGTATTTAATCAAATCCATCTTGTTCTCTCCTCTTCAACTTTGTTCCTGGCAACTATGGAGATTTGAATATAAAATGTCATTTATTGGTTCATGTATTGGGATACTTGATCCCCAATTAGGAGTACTATTTTCAGAGGTTTAGGATGTATGTTGCATGAAGTACATCACTTATGTTGGGCTTTGAAAATCCACAGCCTTGCCCTAATTTCTATTTGCTCTGTTGGATTTGTGCTTGGTTTGATGATGTGATATTTTGTCTTTCAGCTTTCTGCTCCTGATGCCAAGCCTGCCTCTCTGCCCTGGTGGACTCTTACCCCTCTGAAACTATGACAGTTAACTCTTCTAAGTTGCTGTGTTCTTAGCATCTTACCACAGCAAAAAGAAAATACTTAATATAGTACTTAATATACAATTTACACACCACTTCTTCATAACCACATGTTTTCTTTTGTAAACCCACTGAGTCCACTTAGTGATTCTAGTATGTGCATGGATATTTGACCATCCACTGTATTATGGGTAGCCCACCAGAAGCCACAGTCCTGAAGAAACTGACTCTCTTTTCACAAGCAGCTATAAATCACCAATAGCTCAAGGGTTCTGTACTGCAATAGAGGCTTAATTTTCATGTCTTCCCCCATGACCTCTCATAGCCTTTTGAGCACTCAGGGCCTTGATGAGGGAGTTTTCTAACACCTGCAACCAGACCTCAGCTGCTCTATAAAACCATAGACCCTCCACCCATTCTTGTATTCCTAATGCCTATAAAGCCAGCACTATGTAGTTAACACTGCCAAGTTCTGCTCCTAGACACTTACCCCTTGGATCATGTTAGCACAGTTTATGTTCAGTGGCTAGAACAAAATGTCCTTAGGATCTATTTCACTGTTTAGAAGTTTAGTTAGGTGGATTCTTGCCCTGAGAGCATTCTTCTCATTGTTCTTATACAGATAAACTTTCTTTCTTAACTATTCTAATCTCCTTGACAATCAGACTCCCTTTCAGCACAAACCCTGGCTGAAATATTGAGCTTCCAGTTCTCCTTTTCTCTCTTAATTTTATATTTGTATTTCTTTCTGTTCCTCTGGCTGCTTTCACTACAGATCTGCATAAAAGAAATCAGCAACACACGTCATACTGCTTAATTTTTTCTCCATTCAAGAAGTTAGTCTATTACTTTTAAATTTAGCCTCAAAGTTCTCTGGAATGGGCAGAAGGCAGCTGTTGGTAGTGCCACTAACAATGTCTTAAATATCACTCTGGACTCAGCTTACGCTAGACTTTGACTGGGAAAGAAAAAAAAAATAGACATAATGCTAAAAGATAAACAAAAGCCTAAATACAGCATTCCTCAAAAAAAAACTTGTGAAGCACCAATTGATTCTACTTGGAGATTGCTTCATGCATATTCAGGTATAGCAATAATGGCCACTGGGCAGATAAATGTACCACCCATGTCTTCTCTGAAACAAGGATCCTATTCAAACTGTGAAAATACATGACACAGGAGGGTCAACTGTTTCTCTTCACCTCACCAAAGTAGGTAAATCCTTTCAAGTTCCTCAAAAAAAAAAAAAAAAAAAAAATCTTTCTTATCTTTTAGGATTGACAACCCAAGACTGACATGGCCTTGGGATCATTGCAGATTCATTAAAATCATCAATATTAACATTGAAGAATTTAGATTAACTATTCAAAAAGTGGATCTTTATTTTTTTAGTTGATATGGAGACTTCTTTGTCCATACTTCCTGCTTCCTGTAGTAGAATTTCTCCTCCTCTGATGGCTGTGATGAGTATTGATATCTGTCCCAGCCGTATTGGTAATTTATCAACTCTGCCACCATCTGCTATAGCAACAAACAGGCTTCAGCAGCTTTCTCCTTCCAGAGGTTTCTTGGTCAGTTTACATAAGTCAAAACAAACAAACCAACCAAAAACTCAAAACTACTATTACTGAGTGAGGGACCTTGAAACACCCAGCCCTAAATGAAATTTTCCTATACTCAGAGCTCAAAAAACCTGCTAAGGAGATTAAAAATGAATGCAACAGCCAGAGTACACACACACACACACACACACACACACACACACACACACACACACACAAACACACACACAAACACTCCCTCTAAATCCACATGAGATAGGAGCTCAGCATAGGGCCTATACACAGATTTTTACATTTCCTCTACTTAGTGTTTTTATAAGATTCCTGTGTATACAAAAATGTTTGTCTAAAATACAGGGGCTTTCTCCTTGGGCTTTTTTTCTTCTGTTTATCTTATCCAATTCTGATGTCATAGTGTTTGTTTTATCTTATTATATTTTATTTTGTTATATTTTATTAGCATTCAATATGAGCCTGTTTATTAGTGAGACAAAAAGGGAATCTATCCAGTTAGAAGGGAAGATGTAAAAGTTTTGAGAGACAGTAACAAAGGGAAAACTATAATCAGGATATGTTATTTGAGAAAAAAATATCTATTTTCAGTAAAAGCAAAAAAAAAAAAAAAAAAACATTCTTGCTTTATAATAACTTTGGTTACAGAGGATAGAAGTGGTGCTTGCAGCTGGATTATTCAAGTCTGAGAGGTTTAAAGAAAAGTTGAAATTACCTGAATCTCTTAAACAATAAAGTTTCAAACATGAAGCTCAATTACCTACCAACCTAAATTGTTTTTAAGAGTGAAAAGCAGGCCTAGCTTTTTCCTAGAGCTAACAGGCTTCCTGCTGAGGTAAGTAAATTCAGAAGCAAGTTTCCAAGGAAATTCAAACTCAAAACTCCCTTGCTGTTTTAAGAGACTTAAAGTATTACCTTTTGCTTTTCGTTCATACTCTGGTGATGACTTAATAAAGATTTGCCTTTTCAATGATTACTTTTAGTAATCAAACATTTTTGTCTTTGGCTATATAGTTAGATATTTGTAAAATGAAAGCAGAGTCAAAAGTTTAAAGATTAAAATGGCTGCATGTCTCCAGAATGTGCAGAAAAAAAAGAAAAATCCTAATTACTAAGAGCTTGAGGAAATGGTTTAAGGTCTTTGAAAATGAAATTTAAAGATAAAAATACAATATTAAAATTTCAAAATTCCAAACAACACATCTATGTTAAATCAATAGCATTGTCATAGGTCACCAATCTAATTTTGCAACAGTTAAATGCACAGGCTATAAACCTTTAAAAGTACCTAAAATTATTAAAGCCAATTTTGTTTGGTAATGTGCTTTCAACTATAGATTGAAATGTTATCATCTTTATTCTAGAAACATTTTTGCCCAATCTGTAGCTTTACAATCCTCTTTAATTAGTAGTGTGGAGACAATAAGAGAAAAGAATGTGCTCCTTGATTTAGCACAGAACTATCTTTTGTGCGTTCAAGCTGTGCTCCCATTTGTTGTATTTCCTGCCAGGAAATTTGTTTTATTATAAATGAATATTAATAACTTTTCAGGCTTAAGTTTTGCTATGAATTAAAATCTCAAGTTTTCATAGACTGTTTTCTAAAATATTTTGACTGCTTTCTTTACAGTGAAGACTTCCAATCAGATTATCAGACTACAGAGGGACTGGTGGAGTTTATATAACTAAAATTTTATCAATTTTTGTCAACTTTAGAAAGTTCATGTAAGCTCCAGAGAGTTAAGACTTGAATCCATTTTCATAGTCCAAATAGGTCTGGATACCTTGTCTGTTAAGTAATTCTGTCAGTGAACAAGGCAGATACTAAAGCTTAATGTCTTCCATTACCTCCTATCCCTGAGGATGGACTCCTTTCTTTCCAATAATGAGGAGTATTGGGACCCCTTTCCACCTTCCATGTTATTAGCATCGTGAAATGGTCCTGAAAGTTTCAAATATACTCCCAGGGTTAAGATCCTCCTAAATCCCTTAACTATACTTTTGTCTTGACCTTCTGTTTTACTTTGCTGTTACTATGATAAAAAAAATAAATAAAAGACAGCTTAAAAGAGAGCTATTTTAACTCTTATTGTAATTTATTATAGTTGTTATATATTCTTGATGAATGTATTGAGAATGACTAAGATAATTGAAGGCATTACTTTTCTTAGTGACAAAATTCCTGCTAAAAGTACATAGGCAGGAAGGGTTTGTTTTGGCTTATAGTTCAATTGTAAAATCTATAATGTTGAAAAATATCTGACAGTAGGAACCCAAAGCATCTAGATTGCTTCAATCTACATTCAGGAATCAGAGAGTGATGGCTGATTGACTCAATTCATTTTCTACATTTTTTTTTCAATGTGGGTCACCAGCTCATGAATGCAGTTCACATACTTGGTTGGTCTTCTCACTTTAAATAACTCAGTCTATGAATTCCTTACAAGCATGTCCAGAAATTTATCTTCTGGTTAATTCTAAATCCCGCCAAACTGACAATCAATAGTAACTACCACATTTTTATAGTAAATTGCTGATCATATAAAACGTCCTTCATTTTTTTCCATTATTTGTAGTCTTTATAATTTTCAAATACCTCTTTATTTTTGTATTTTTAAAATAACCTTTATTATTAAAATTGTATTTTTAATTTCTAATTAATTATATATGTATCTACATGTGTTTTTGTAGACATGACATGAGTATGAGTATTTTTTTATTTAAAAAGGTTTTTTTTTTCATATATATCACTGCTACCCCTCACTTCCCTCCTACCAGTGCCTCCCAGTCCTCCTTCAGGCTTCTGCCCCTCCATCTCAACATCCAATCCCCGAGCAGGGCAAGGAGTTCTAAGGTAGGTCAGTTCAAACAGGCATATCCAATTGAGGAAGGTCCAAGTCCCTCATCCCAGTATTAAAGCTGGGTTAGGTGTTCCTCTGTAGAGAATGGGCTCTGAGATACCAGTTCATATACCAAGAACATAGTCTGATTCTACTACAAGGGGTTCCTCAAGCTTTCCATGCCATTTGACAGTCATCTTCCTTTGGAGGGTTTAGTTCTTTTCCTGAAGGTTCCTCGGCAATTGTTTGTGAGTCAGTAAACTCCCAATAGCTCTAGTCAGCCATCTCTGTGGGTCTCATCTTCATAATCCTAACCACTTTTCTCATCTCCTCTCTTTTCTCTCTCTCTTCAGCTGGACCAGGAGCTCCACCTAGTGCTTAGCCTTGGATCTCTGCTTTTGCCTCTAGCCACTGCTGGATGAAGGTTCTATAATGACAATTAGAGAGATCATTCATTTGATTATAGATGAAGTCCTGTTTAGGTACATTCTGTACTATTGTTTGGAGTCCTAACCAGGAGTATTTTGTGGTTTATGGTTGTTTCCCTAGCACCTGGCCTCTTTCAAACCCCACAGTGGCTTCCTCTATCAAGATATCCATTTTTCCCTCTCTGTCTTGCTCCTCTCATTAACCCATCTTCTTCTCTCATGATTTGTTACCACTTTTCCTTGCTCACTCCCAGATATAATCCCAGTTTACTCAAAAGATCTCTATTTCCCCTTCCCAGGGGAATCCCTATCTGTCTTAAGTTCCTTCTGATACCATGTTATTCAGGGGTTGTGGTTTGCAGCCTGGATATTTTTTGTTTTATATATAAAATCTACTTATGAGTGAGTATATAGCATGTCTATCTTTCTGGGCCTGAATTATCTCACTCAGGATGATACATGAGTATGAACACTTATAATGGCCAAATATATTGGATTCCGTGGAATTATTGTCCTCTAAAAGAGTAGTGTGTGCTTTTAATGGTTATGTCATCTCTTTAGGATCTCAAGTAGCAACTTGCTTGACACAATATGTCCTTAGTCACAATAAATCCTTTATAATTATTCAGAATTATAATAACATTGATTCTGATCATTCTGTTTTATCTTTCAATGTTACTACAGAGAAATACAAGATGGAAACTGCTTTCTCTGCATATTACTAGCATCATTCTAAGTAGTAAAAAAATATAGAGAGAATATAGCCATTTCATAGTTTGCTATGGGCCCTTTCCTACCTGTGATCATAATTTTAGCCTAGCATTGCTTAGTGATTGTCAGCTCATGAAGAGACATTTTCTAATGTACCTGGAATATATACATGCAAAGTGTTATATTTTAATGTTTCAAAGAACCTTAAGTGTTCAAGGAATATGTTACATTTTGAGTCACATGACTCATCTCAATTGACTAAGTTAATTTACTTATAAAGTGTGAGAGTATCTTAAGGAATATCTTTTTAATATTATAACCCAATAATTTATTCAAAAAATAAAATTTGTCAAAACCCACTCCACTTTCTTAACTAGCCCATCTTCCCAACTCAGTGCCTTCCTGAATCACAGACTTTGGAGAACCCCATCACAAGTGGTAAGTTTCTGTCCCTCCAGTCAGCCTGGCCAGCTTGTAGGTCTCAGCAACAGGCACAAAAGATGCTCCCAATGTCATCACAGCTCCAGCTACAGGTAAACTTGACTATCAACCTATTATTGTCCCTCACCATATCCTCTTGCTTATAAGTCCCACACCATTCTGTAAATTCACCTATCAACCCAACCTCAGCTGCTTACTGAGACAGAGACTCTGGAGACCTCCAACACAAGAGCTTCAGCTACAGAATTCAGGTGTTCCCTGAGACTCAGACTTCAAAGGCTCCCATTTCTCCAAGAGCTCAAATTGCACCTATTGAAACAAGAAGAGCTCTATAAAACACAGACAAAACTTTCACTTATTGGATGAAGACATGAGTAGGTGCCACTTGAAAAATACTTTCAACAACATAAAGAACATTATGGCACCACAAGAACCTAGTGCTTATACAAAAGCAAGACCTGAACATGTCAATACAAAAGAACCAGAGAAAACATCCTTACAAATAGATCCCTGAAGATAATAGACACCTTTAAAAAGGAAATAAAAGAAGTGAAATTGTCCCTTAAAGAAATAGGGGAAAATAAACCCAAAATATGGAAAGAAATCAGAAAAATCTCTTAAAGCCTATAAAACCAAAAAAAAAAAAAAAAAAAAAAAAAAAAAAGCAATCAAACAGGTGAAGAAAACATTTCAGGACTTAAAAACTGAAATATCACCAAGAAGACACAAACTGAAGAAATACTGGAAGTGGACAATCTGATTAAATGAATAGGAACTACAGATTCAAGCATGACTAACAGAATACAACATCTAGAGAAGAGAGAATCCCTGTAGTGGAAGATACAATAGAGGACACAGATAAGTTAGTCAAATAAAAAACTAAAATAAAAAATGTCATAACATATAACTTCCAGGAAATATGGAACACCAAGACCAAACCTAAGAATAGTAGGAATAGGAGTAAAACCCAGTTGAAAGGCTCAGAAAATATATTCAACAGAATCATAGAATTTGTCAGCCTGAAAAATTAAGTGCCTATGAAGATACAAGAAGCTTAAAGAACAAGAAATAAATGAGACACCCCCCCAAAAAGTCCACTTACCACATAATAACCAAATACTAAATATACAGAATCAAGAAAGAATTTAAAGAGTTGCAAAGAAAACGGGTCAAGTAACTTGTAAAGGCAGACTCATCAGAATGACACCTAACTTCACAAAAGAGAAGACCAGAAAGTCCTTGGCAGATGTAATACAAATACTAAGATACCATGGATGCCAGCCCAGCAAAACTCTCAATCATCATAATGGAGTAAAAATTATATAGCATGATAAAACCAGATTTAAACAATACCTATCCACAAATCTAACCCTACTGAAAGCACTAGAATGAAATTAGATGTCCCCACAAAACATAAATAATAGATAAATTCATTGCAGAAAAGCCTCACAAGAACACACACACACACACACACACACACACACACACACACACAAAACAGTTTCAATTCACCCATAAAAAGATACAGGCAAACAGAATGGATATGAAAACAGGATCCACTATTGTACTGTATAAGAAAAACATATCTCAGTAGGTGTTTCATCACCAAGCCAGACAGGCTGTAAGCTATTAAATCTGAGGGCTTATTTTGTTGAGTCAAAACTGAAATTTTTCTTTGGCCAATGTGACAGAACTAAATTTATAAAGATCTTGCCATGAATGACTCCTCCAACAACTGGAGACACACAGCTCCTTGCCCTACAGCCAACTAAGAGCCAAATAAAAGTAGCCCCTGCAATTTACAGGAGACACACGACCCCTAGGCCAACAACTGACTAAGAGTTGACCAAGAGCTGACTAAATTAACTGAGGAAGCAATGTGTAGGCGGAGTTTTATTTAGAAAGCACCAGTCCAAGATTGATATTTATTAAAATATAAACCAACACTCATAGTACAGGTAACAGTTTATAGAGGAGCCTGAACAGGGACTCGAGTCTGGAACGGTGGACAATGGATTCCAAACCAGTCTCTCCAGCAGTCAGGAACCAGGCAAACAGGCTTTTCCAGGCTCTCAGCAGCCCCTTATCAATGGGGTTGGCCACGCCCCCTTCATGGGCCCGGGACTCTGGGTAAGCATCCTTGGATCTTATCAGCTGACACCTGAATCCCACCACATCTCCCCCTTTTGACTAAGAAGGTTCTAAACTAGGACTATGTACAATAGGAATTATTATGAGGTAGAATCTAGGAGAGAATAAAGTACAAATTACAACCAAAACCTAACCCATATAAAGTACATCATATATTTCTAGAATATTGATAGATGGTACAGTGTTTAAATTACTTCAAAAGGTTGATCTGGGAAAGTAAAAATTCAACATCTGAATGTTCCTTTTTAAGGGACAATAGGGTGATAACCTTAAATACCTATTCTTTAACCTCTTCAAGACCTGAGAAGGAAGATATATCACCTGAAAGTCAGAAATACATGGAAGTAGTGGCTTCTGAAATTTGGGAGAAGACAGCAACACAGATACCTGGACAATCACCTCTGGATTTGTGCTTCATTGGAGCATCTATCCTATTGGCTACAGTCCTCTGGTATCTGACAGATCTTTTCACAAGCAGGGCAATTTTGGAGGGACTGTCTTATGCTGTCCAGGCAGGTTTCGTCAGTCTCCATCCATCAACTTGTTCATCCAGCTTGGACACCATGTGTGTACTGTCAGCAATGAAGGTAAGGACAGTTCCTTACTCAACCGGCCATTCTCTGCCAAAAGGACAAACTCCAGAGGAGTATCTTCAATGCTCAGCACCTTCTCAGGAAAGGAGTACTCATGTCTCTCGTGGCCAAATTTCAAATGTTAAATGCCATATTCTCTGGGTCTATGAAATGGTTGAATATTTCTATCTATGATATTCTAACCTGTATCTGAGATGACTGGGATATGGGACCTTAAGTAATGTTGACTGCAGTTTATATCATCTTAAGGAATAAGCCCTGTACTAAAAATTAGAATACCTATATAAGGGGTGCACAGTCTCTGAACAATGACCTTTAGTATGGCTATCAAACATTAGCCAGGGGTATATTACCATGTAAAGTGGCCACAGCATTTTAGACAGTATATACATATATATCATCTAAACAGGTATATAAAACATCTTGTGCATATATCATAACTAGTGCAATAATACATTATATCTAGTATAGTTAAATGAAGGTAGTAATTGCATAGAGTACATGAAAATGATGTGCAGATATTTTAAACAGAGGTAGAAGCATATATAAAATATAGCAATTACAGATTCAAATTTACATAATAATTACAGATTCAGATTTATATCAAAGTACAAGTCACTTTGGTTATATAAAGCAAATTCAGATAAACTTTGTACCAATGTACAAATTATCACAATTAAACATATAAAATGATTTCACATTTGTATCAATATACAAATATTTATGACAGTACAAATTGTCTTTAGCTTAACCCATATATTCAGCTAGAATGGTGTATATGTAGGTAGAACAATATACCTTTTCTATTCTATCTATCCCTTTCTCTTCTTCAAAAGAGATCTTTGATGTTATATTATACTTCTGTCCTTCACTCAACTTTAACTTATAACAATTCTATTAGAATAATAATTAACCACAACCCTCAGAACACAAAACTTATTGGGAAAGGGGGCGTAGTCTTTCATAAGGTTGCTTCCTGCTGACTTAAGGGCAATGGCATCTCTTTGGGATCCTGTAAAAGCTAAAACAATGGTTAGATCTTAATGGACTGACTATATACATCTATAACCATTCTCAGAATAGTGGTTAATGCCATCTGGAATTCTAATTAGAAGTGTGATCTGAAGGATAATCATAGAGAGCTATCTTGCAGCCATTTTTGAATAGTCTATTTTCTGAAAACAATCATTGATTGGTGTGCACCAGGTTCTTGATTTTTTTTTTTATTTTTGCCTCTGTCTATCTGTCTCTTACTCTCTCTCTCATACTCTCCCTTTTATTCTTATTTCACTAGTATGAGTTATTGCAGTGGGGGCCCCATCTCAGTTCCAGATTCTTTGTAGTTAGCTGATAGAAGGAAATGTTATTTACAATGGAAAACTTAAACTTTGTTGATACTCGAAAAAGATATTCATATCTCCTATGACTTTAGGAGATTGCATGCAGAGAGGATGTTTGGAAGGTACAGATACAGAGAGAAACAAGGTTTAAGATGAAGTCACAATAATATTGGTCCCTAAACATTCTGTCTTCTGTCTCACACCAGGTGGCTTTTCTGATATGAGACAAAATATTTCATATTTTCTTTATCAATATCCTTGGGTTGAGAGATGGAGAAAGCCACTTGCTCCCAATCCAGTTCTAGCCCTATTAATAGTCAAATCAGGGCCACTTTTTTTTTTTTAAAGCTGTAGATGCAAGTTGCAAAGTAGTAAGAATTGAGAGATTACCCAGTAGTGCATATGTGTATCAATTGGTCTCACAATCCATTGTTTATACTCCTTCATCATCGATCTCTCCTCGATTGCAGATGAGTAATTATTCAATGTCTAGTCAAAGTCTTAAAAATAGTTGTATCCGTTTTCCTGAAAAAACAAAATTGAGACCCTGCCCCAGGTTTGTTAAATGTGTTTTCCTTACCATGTATCCATTTGTCATATCAAGGATGAACCATCACTTCTCCTCCTCAGGAAGGGATTCCTTTTTGAAGCGGACTTTTATTAGTTTTGTCAGTACCCATATCTTTTCTGTCCCTGTTGAAACAAAAGCAAAACCCCTACCCCATCGAAGCACATATCCTGGCTTCCACTCTGAAGTCAACACATCTTTGAAGTAGATAGATTGATTTATCTCAGAAGATTTCTCTATTACCCAATGTTTCTCAGCAGCTGATGTTCCCTTTTCATCCGCGTTAACAAAATTTAAAGTCAATAAGGAACTGTGCAGACTCTCCCTGGGATTTCTCATTTCTTTCTTCTGTTTCTAAAGCATCTCTTTCAATTGTGGTGAGATCTCTCCACAACTGCCTGTCCTGTAGGATTGTGTGGTATCCCTGTAATATGCTTTATATTATAGTATCCAAAAATTAGCTTCATTTTTCAGGAAATGTAAACTGGAGCATTGTCAGTCTTAATCTGAGTGGGAATTCCAAGTATGGCCATGGCTTCCAAAAGGTGAGTAAGTACAGCATCAGCCTTTTCAGAACTCAGAGCAGTCACTCATTGCATTCCAGAGTAAGTATCGATAGTATGATGTATATATTTCATTTTTTTTCCAAATTCTGGGAAGTGAAACACATCCATTTGCAAGATCTCATTTCTCTGTGTACCCTTAGGATTACTTCCTGCATGTAAAGATGGTTGGTTATAAAATGAAAAAGTGTTACAATTCCTTACTATTTTGTTTGCTTGATGCCAAGTGATGGAAAAACTCTTCTTTAGTCCTTTGCTGTTAATATGAGGTTATCTGCTTCCTATGGCTACTGTGGCCACCTGTTTCTCAAGGCTACATGGACACCCTGTTCTTGAAAGAATTACAAAGTTGCTATGGACACCTGCTTCTCAAGGCTACCCCTTATGCTTATAAGCTTCCTTGTTACTTACCCTATAAAAAGCCTACTTAATTTTAGTTGGGGGCTCTCTGTCTCTTGATGACATTGAGCCCCATCAGCATGGTAATTGAGTAAAACTTGCCCTTTGCTTTTGCATGAGAGTGTGTCTCTTGGAGTCCTTCTTTATGCGGCATTTCTCAACTCTTACAGAACAAATTGGCACAGGGGACTACTTCCTAAATACAATATCAGTAGCACAGACACTGAATACAACAATTAATAAATGGGACCTCCTGAAACTGAGAAGCTTCTGTAAGGCAAAGAAAAGATTCAGTAAGAGAAAACAACAGCTTATAGGGACGGGGGGAAAGATCCTTACCAAATCTAAAAATATAAAATATATAATTAACTTAAGAAACTAGAAATCAAAAAACCTGATATTCCTATTATTTAATGTGGTATAGAGATAAATATAGAATTCTCAACAAAAGAATCTCAAATGACTAAAAGATACATAAAGAACCGCTCAACATACTTAGCCATCATGTAAATGGGAATTAAAACAAGTCTGAGATACTATGTTATACCCCTCAGAATGGCAAAATCAAAAACACTAACGGCACCCAAGAGATTTGGTGTAAATAGAATGCTCTTCCATTGCTGATGGAAATGTAAACATGTACAGCCACTTTGGAAATCAGTATTATGGTCTCTCAGAAAACTGGGAATCAATCTACCTAATGATTCAGCAATACTACTTGGGCATTTATCCTTAAAGGTTACAGATTATTTTTCCAAGGACATTTTCTCAATTATGTTCATTGACACATTATTTATAACAGACAGAACCTGGAAAGAAACTAGATGCTCCTCTACTGAAGAATGGATTTTAAAAATGTGGTACATTTACACAATGGAGTACTATTTATTAGTAAAAAGGAAATTATATCCTGAAATTTTTAAGCAAATGGAAAAAATTAGGAAAAAATATCTTGAGTGAGGTAACACAGGTCCAGAAAGAAAAACCTGATATGTACTCATTCATAAGTGAATTTTAGACATAAAGCAATGTATAACCAGAACATCTAGACAATGTGGTAGAACCTAGGAGAGACATCCATGGACTCACCTGGGAAGGACAAACAGAGATTTCCTGAGTAAAGTGGGACCATAGTGTGGAGGGGGTGGAGGGAAATGAAAAAAGAATATGATAGAATGAGATGGTTGAGTTGGGAGAGGGACAGAAGTGAAGAACAAAAGAAGAGACACCTAGATGGAGGGAACCATGTTGGTTTAGAGAGAAAACTACTACTAGAAAAATATTCAACAACCCCCAAAGATGACCCCAACAAAGATTCCAAGTAATAGTGAAGAGAATGCTTAAACTGACCTTCCTGTGGTGATATGTTTCATATTTAATAAAAACCAATCTGAAATATAAGAGGTCTACCCACAGTCAATCCAGGAAGATCAAAGAGTAGTAACTTAAATCCTTAACCCTAGCACAGGGAAAGACCAGGAGTGGTGAACTACACTTTTAATCCCAGAAGATCAGAGTTTGAGCCCAGCTTGGTTTGCAGAGGGAGTTCCAAGCTCCCAGGCAGGCAGTGGTGGTGCCTGGCCTTTAGTCTCATAACTCCAGAGACAGAGGAGGTTTTTCTGTATTTCTGTAAGTTCAATGCTAGCTACAAAATAGTAGTATCCCATGCCTTTAATCTTAAGATAGATGTGTACCAACTGGGAAAATAGGATTTTTAAGACAAGCATAGAAAAACAGATTCAGGCAGTAGAAGCTACAAAAAGTTAGGCTGAAGAAGTTGAATGATATTTGACTATGGTTTTTCCTCTCTCTGATATTTCTGCTTTTCCCTAATATATGGCTCCGAGTTTCCTTTAATACAACCAGAAATTGTGTAACACTTGGCATCCAACATTGGGCCATGAACTTCCACCCCCCCCCCCCAAAAAAAAGAGAGGTGCTTGTGAGGCAGAAGAACACATGGCTGGAGGAGTAATTATGAGCTGTTTAGGCTTTTTTTTTTTTTTTTTTCTGAGTTAGCCTCCAGTCTTAGGCAGACTGGGCCCCAAGTATTTCTGTTTCACTTTCATCTGGATAAAGTTTTCAGACAGTGGCCTCTTTCTCCCAGTGAGTTGTGGGGCTTTTTTCTCATTTTGGACCCTTCCTTGGTCTGCTATCATACTAGGTAGCTGCCCTATTTCACAGTTATTTGAATAATCACTGAAAACTAGATTGGTGAGTAAATCAGATTTTTTTTAAGGGGTGATTTGTTTAAGGCATTGGAGGGTGTTTGGTCTTTCTGTAATATTTCTCTAGATGATTTGATATTGGAACCAGTAATGGAAAAGATAAATAAAGTAGATGGGACTATTATAATATTTATCATATTGTTTGCTATGAATATTTTTGTTTGATTTCTGTTTTATCATTTAAAAAGGTCAATTGATGTAAATGTTAAGAAGAAAGTCTTAGAAAAACCTGTTAAGAGAGAACACAATGAAATTCAAATCTGAACAGAGGAATATAAGGAAACAATTTCAGCAAAGTCATGTAACATTATAAAGAGACAGCCAACATTAATAATTCCAGTAACCTTTAAAAATTGCAAAAGGATAAAGATAATATAGAAGCTAGTTGTGCTCTGGTACTAATGCTAGAATTAAGGAAGGTAAAAGAAGCAATTGCAACATATGGGATATACTCACCGTTTGTAAAAGAAATGCTAAATAGCTGGTCAACATGTAACCAGATCACCCTCAAGATTGGTTATATATGCTTACTTCTGTTTTAGATGCTGGGCTACTTTTACAGTGAGAAGCATGGTAAAAGGAGGAGACTAAAACAATAGAACAAAAAGCAGAGCCAGAGGCATAGAAATCCCCCAATAACAACTTCTTGGGGAAGGGGATTATGCTAATATTGAAAGTAATCCTTATACAATGAACATACTCTGGCTTTATGCTCCATGGCAGCATTAAATTCCTGGGACCAGATTGAAGAAATAGAAAAAAAAAAAAAATGAATCATTCACTAAAGTAATTCAAAGCCCCCAAAAAACTTTAAACAGACTTTTCACAGAGATTAACTATAACAGTAAACAGACTGGCACCAGATTCAGAAGCAAAGCAAATAATAATTCAATTTCTGGCTTTTGAGAATGTCCCTCCCTTCTACAGTATGCAGAAGGTATGGAAAAGTGAGACATTGGATCAATGAATGCAGATCAACAAGGGACAGACAAGGTAGCTCTCTGCCTTTGGAAAATGAAACAAGAGGGTTTTTAAAAGCCTCTGTATCAAATACAGTTCAAACTTACCCTGCCATTATGGAGGAAACATTTTCCTAGAACAATTAAAGAAACAAAAACTTTTTTAAAAGACATATTACACTGAACGATAAAAAAAAAAAAAAAAAAAAAAAAAAAAACTATCAAAAAACTCAGGAAAATTTAGTAAGTGAATATTTTGGCAAGTTTCTATTAATGGACAAAGGCCAAAATTAAAAATACAAATAAATTATGTTTATTATTTAAGGTTTATTAAACATTGGGGCAGATGTATCAATAGTTTCATCAGAGTCACGACATCTTAGTTGATCCTATCAGGAGGTAAATGTTTAGTTTTGGGGAATTAGGTCATTATCTCAGGCAAAACAGAGTGCAAAGTGGCTTGAGTGTATAGGCCAAGAAAGACAGAGAGGAATATGAATGCTATATATGGCTAACATTGTTATAAGTATATGGAGATGAGATTTACTACAACAATGGAACATAAAGCAAGTAATAATTCTCCAAACACAGAATTAAACCAAAACTGGCACATGTTTCTGAAAAACAAAAAAAACAAAACAAAACAAAACAAAACAAAAAAACAACAAAAAACATCAGAAGCTATTATGAGAAACAGTCACAGACTGTTCAGGGTATACAGAAACATTGCACAACAGCTGCTGATTTTTCAAAGTTGCCCAAAGCACTAACTGTAAAAAGGCTAACAGAGAAACTTACATGGGTTAATTAATGGCATCTAATAAAAGAGAAATTGCAGGCCTCAGAGGAGCTGGCACAGGAACAGTTAAATATTCAGAATATAGAAGAAAGAACCAGTCCTTGTAATTCTCCTGTATTTGTTATTTAAAAGAAATCTGGAAAGTGGAGATTGGTAATAGACCTAAGGGTGATCCAGCCAATGGGCTCTCTAGAGTCTGGGATTCCTTTGCCTTCTCTGTTATCTAAAAAATGGCCTGTTATAGTTATTTATTTAAAAGTCTGTTTCTTTTCAATACCTTTACAAGAACAAGACATAGAAAAATTTGCCTTTACACTACCCACTTATAATAATCCTTGGCCTGTAAAGAGATATCAGTGGAGGGTACTTCCTCAAGGAATGTTGAATAGCCATACTCTGTGCCAGTAGTTTGTACAAAAGCCAGCAGAAAAAAATATGTAACAGATTCCTACAATCTATAATGTATTATTACATAGACAATATATTGATGGCTGATTCAAATATTGATACCTTAGAAAAATGTTTGAAGAAGAAAAATATTGCCTGCTTAGGGGTTATAATTGCTCTGGAAAAAATACAAAGATGGGATTCCATTAATTATTTAGGTTATAAAATAGACCAACAAAAAATTAGACCACAAAAGGTACAAATCATGAGAGATAAAGAAACAATGACTTTCAAGATTTTTAGGAGTTATTGCCAATTTATGACCCACTATAGAAATAAAAAATGGTAAACTGTATAATTCATTTAAAGCCTTAAATGGTGACAAGAACTTAAATAGTCCAAGAGAATTGTCACCTGAAGCTGAGAAAGAATTGGCTTTGATGGAAAAGAAATTACAGGATACACATGTGGATCGTGTATATCCAGACCTTAATTACATTCTAGTTATCTTTTCCTTTAAGCATTCTCCTACAGGAATTTTAATGCAAAGGAAAAATGTTATATTAGAATGGATATTTATACCACATAAACCAAGTAAGAACTTAAAGACATATGTGGAAAATATTTATGAATTGATTTTTAAAGGAAAAGTAAGACTTTTCAATTGACAGGAATGGACCCAGAATAAATGGTTGTACCTTTAACTAACGAAGAAACTGACCAATTATGGGTAGAAAGTGAACCTTGACAAAGACCCTGTAGTAATTTTGGGGAGGTATTAACAATAAATATCCTCAAAACAAAATAATTGAGTTTCTAAAGTTAACTATTTGGGTTCTTCCTCATGTTGTATAAGATAAACTGATTTCTGGAGCTCCTACATTTTTCACCAATGCAAAAAAAAATGAGGAAAGGCAAGTTACAAATCAGAACATATAAGTAAAGTGGCTGAAAGCCCTTATAATTCTATAAAATAGTCAGAATTTTATGTTCTCATGATAATGTTAATGGATTTTACTGAACCTCTTAACATAGTCACTGACTCTCTGTATGTATAAACAGTTGTTCTACACACTGAAATTGCTGATTTTATTAATGATAAGCTGGGGTTAACTTTATTATTTATTCTGTTACAAGAAATAATAAGCACTAGAAATTATCACTTCTATATAACACACACTTGATCCCATATGGGTATACCAGATTCTTTAGCACAAGGTTATGGTGAAATTGATAAATTATTAGTAGGAAATGTGCTAGAGGCATCAGAGTTTCATAAAAATCATGTCAATAGCAAAGACTTAATAAAAAAATTTTTTTTTATCATTTGGTAACAAGCCAAAGAATTGTGAAAAGATGTCTTACCTGTTCCTTCTATAATAAAACTCCATTGCCATCAGGAAGTAATCTTAAAGGAAGATGTATGTATTTCCTTTTACAGAATTTTAAAAATTAAGATATGTACATCATACAATAGATACATTTTTTCAGGATTTCAACGTACAACTACTTTGAGTTCAGAAAGATTTATTGTGTAATCACATATTTACTAGAAATTATGGCCATCATGGTGATACATGTACAAATTAAGACTAACTATACTCCAGCATATGTCTCTAGTAAAATGAAACAATGTTACTATAGGTTTCCAGCCCCATCTGGCCAGAGGTCCAGGCCCATAGATCTACAGTCTCAGAATGTCTAACTGCTCTTGCTTAAGCCCCAAAATGACTCAGATGCTTATATCAGTTTCATGCTGTTTGGCTTTTCTTAGGCACATTGCTAGCTAGCTCCTTCATCTTAACTCAACCCATTCTCATTAATCTGTCCTGCCATGTGAACCATGGCTCACCTATGTTCCTTCACGTTTCTTCTTTTTTCATCTCTACCCTTTGCCTACTTTTTCTATGGTGCCTGCCTGCCATGGCCGGAAGAGTCCTTTATTTAAAGATTGATATTCACAGCATACAGAAAGACATTGCCACATGAAAATAACATTTTGATTATTATAATATAAAACATATTACAATTATACCACACAATCCTACATGTCAAGCAGCCATAGAGAGATCAAATTGAACTCTAAAGGATATGCTAAATAAACAGAAAGGAACAACAAAGGCCCCTAGAAATGAACTACATAATGCTGTATTAACTTTGAATTATCTCAATGCTAATGAGAGGAATTACTGCTGCTGAGAGGCATTGCACTATAGGTAAAAAAGCTCAGCTAAATCAGCCTGTCTACTTCAAAGATGCACTGACCTCACAATGGAAGCCAGGTTATGTACTATGTCATGGAAAGGGTTTTGCTTGTTTCCACAGGAGAAGGAACGTTATGGACACCATAAAAATAAATAAAGATTTGATTCTCAAATTGCCTTGAAAATAAGAATTGATCACTCATCCACCCATATTACAATTCTTTAAGTTGTAAGAAAATTCAAAGAGTTGGGGCAGCTTTTTATTGTTATCTTTACAGATAACTAGAAATACACATCTACAAGAAGTTAAAAGACCTTGGACATTCTAGATCTCTAAAGAAGGAAGGCTATCCAGAAAAATTACAAGCAAAAGAATATTGGACGTATTGATACCAGTATACTCTATAGGATAAAATCTCATTGCTTAACCTCTCTATATCTTTATTTGTAAGTTGAAGTCCCAGTTTAATTATAATTTAAATATGACTTTAGAATTGGAGTGTAGCTCTCTCCTTCTCTAAACTCAACCATACTTATTAAAGAAAAATACAAAATCTCTGTATCATATCAGAAAAGCCACCAGATATGACACAGAAGAATAATAAAAAAATAAGGGACTATTGTATTGTTACTAATCCTATGCTGAAAAAATAATTATATATTTAGCTTTATGTACATTGTGTTGGGTTTTAGTCTCTTTTCAGTTTTTTGCAGTGATTCATTGATGTGGGAATGCCTTTCTATATGTTGTGAATAGCAATCTTTAAATAAAGGAGCTGTTTTGGCCCATGACAGGCACCATAGAAAAAGTAGGAGGAGAAATCAGAATAGGTAGGCGGACCAGGGCAGAGTCAGACAGAAGGAGCCAGAAGCCCAAAAGAGCAACATGTAAGGAACACAGGTAAGCCATGGGCCATGTGGCAGGAAAGATTAATAGAAATGGGTTGATTTAAGATGTAAGAGCAAGCTAACCATGTGCCTGAGCCAAAGGCCAAACAGCATCAAGTTAATATAAGTGTCTGAATCATTTCTGGGGCCTGAGCAGGAGCAGTGGGTGGCTGAGAGGTCTGGGTTTGCAGGGTCTGTGAGTCTGGGCCTCTGGCCTCCTGGGACCAAGAAACCACTACATTGTAATAATTAATTACAATGCCTAATTGCAAACTTGAAGTATACAAAAGGAAGATGGGGCCCTGCAAAGATGATTTCACATCTATGACAAAGCCACTAAGCTGAAAAACACCAACCAAAGATCAGATTTGTACTACAAATTACTCAAGGCAATTTCAAAATGGCTAGCTGAGATGAAGCAGCTTCATAGACTACTATAGCCAGGGTTTGAGAAAAGCTGTGTACTTTCCTGCCTTGACTGCTGACAGTATGATGTTCAAAATGGACAAGCAGAAGACACAGACAGAAAAGAATTTGTGAATTTTGCTAAGACAAGGTAGAAAGGTCTTTGAGAATATCCTGCTTTTCAGAAAAGTCTGGCAGTTATACTAGGCCTATAGTCCAAAGACAGATGCTTCGATGATATAGAAGAACCTATAGGTGACTGTCCAGGTAGCCAGCTGTTTCATTTTTTACATTTTTTGGAAGTTTCTTGCTTTCCCATGTTGTTTAGAAAGTTAATATTATTTCCTTCTTGTGTCTCTGAGGTAGTTGAAGATGAGATAGTTACAGTTATAGTTTTCTAGTGACAGATTTAGAAGAGAAATGCTAAAGTTAAAGTGTGTAAGTTTGAGAGACATTAAAATATATTTTTAGTTAGAAATGCAAGTTCTATACAAGGTGAATTAGGTATAATCCTTTGGACTCACCAAAATAAGATAATGAACGGAATATTGTTTTTGAATTGTCAATTATTAATGAACTGGACATTACTCATGTTATTATTGTTTGTCTATATTGTATATATTTATTGTACCTATTGTATATGTTTTTATATTAGCTATAACCTTTCTTATTTATTTTTGTCATGAAAGGGGACATGTGGTAACATTTTTTATATTTAATAAAAACCATTCTAAAATATCAGAGATCTACCAGAGTTGATTCAGGAGGATCAGAGAGTGGTGATTTACACATTTAATCCCAGAACAGGGTAAGACTAGGAGTGGTGATTTATGCCAGACGGAGAATGGTGACCTCTGCCCTTAATCCCAGCAGATCTGAGTTTGAGGCCATCTTGGTTTACAGGAGGAGTTCCAGGCCCCCAGGCAGGCAGTAGTGGTACCAGGACTTTAATCTCATACCTCCACAGACAGAGGAGATCTTTCTGTTTTTCTGTGAGTTCAAGGCTAACTACCAAAGAGTAGTAGCCCACACCTTCAATCTTAACGTGGATGTGAAACAGCTTGGTGAAGAGGGTATTGAAAGCAGGTATATAATGTCTGATTAAGGTAGTATAAGCCTCAGGGAACAAGGCTGAGGAAGCTGGAATTTAGCTTGGTGAGATTTGACTGTGATGTTTCCTCTCTTTGTTATTTTAGCCTTTCGTGACATCTTGTTCTGAGTTGTTTTTTTTTTTTTTTTTTGCTTTTTTTTTAAAAACATAACCAGAATTTTTAAACACCTTCCTCTATAATTAAATTGATAAGAACCCTAATTGTTATTATAGGACCTTCATAGTGCAAATGATGGAAGCAGATTCAGAGATCCATAGGTAAGCACTGGGTTGAACTCCTAGTCTAGGTGAAGAGAGGAAGGAGAAATTATATAAGCAAAGGTATCAAGACTATGTTGAGTAAACACATAAATACAACTGACTCAAGCTATAGGGAACTCATTGACTCTGATCTGACAGCTGAAAAACCTCCATGGGACTAAGCTAGGCCTTCTGAGTATGAATTACAGCTGAATGGCATGGGCAGTTTATGGGGCCTCTGGTTATGTAACCAGAATTTATTCCTAGTGCATGAACAAAAAATGTGGAGCCCATTCCCTACAAAGGAACACCTTATTCAGTCTTGGTATTGGGGGTGAGGTTTAGTATTACCTCAACTGAATATAACAGAATGTATTAACTCACCCTGGAAGTCCTTACACTCTCTGAGGAATGGATGGTGTATGGTGTGCGGAGAAGCTGGGGGAGGACTGGGAAGCAGGGAGGGAGTCAGAACAGTGGGTATGTTATACTTTCTAAAAATAAAATATTATGAACATTCAAATTTGTTATAAGATATGATGTATATATTTCAGAGATTTGTGCATTTATCTCTACATGAATACATAAAGTGGAACTATTGATTATATTACTATATAAAAATTATCTACACATTTTTTTGGTATCAGTGTCTTCAGAAAAGTTTCTCTTCATACAACCACGTGTGAGAAACTGCAAGACCCTTATTTTTGCTTTTATTTTTACTTTACTTTAAGGTGTCTAGAAAAATGTGCTAGTGACTTAATTGCACTGTTCATTGCTAGGAACAATGGCTCATCCCCATAATATCAGCTTTTAGGAATTCAAGGAAGGTAATAAGGAAGATCCTTACAAGTTTTAAACATGTTTGTGCCCTATAGAAAGTTCTAAAGTAGCCTGAAAGATAACATTAATCCAGGCCAAACACCTAGACTTGCAATAAAATAAATGTTATCTAACATTCTCTAGGTCTCCAAAGGTCAGGAGACTTTCCCTTTCTCTTTTCCTATTCTTATCTTTCTCTTTCTTCTTGAACTTTGCTATATCACCAAAATAAATAAAAACAATGAAAAAACATTAAATGGAAGAAAGTTAGACGTAATATTTTAAATTAATAATATTTTAATAACCATGGGTAACATGAAGATAAGGTTAGAATCTAAAAGAATACCATATTCAAAGATAGAGGTACTAATATGCCTGAAGTACCTTCAATGAATGATGTTCTTGTCTAATATAGTTGCAGGTGTGCTGTATAGGGGAGAACTGGAAGCTACTTTTCTGAGAGAAGCTTCTGGTATAAATAAAGTCATGACAGGACAATGAATAATAAAAATACGCCATTGAAAGTAAGAAACATGAGGCAAGTATTTCAATATTGCTATCATTCAAGATTGAATGAGGAGAAGAATAAAGTATTTGAAGGTTTCCAGCCCTATGGGACCTTCAAATTCTCCTATTTCTTCTATGGATTTCAACACTATAGAGGGATATATAAGAGTAGAAAAATCACGAGGAAAGCAGTAATATTAAATCTTATAGGTTAAATACATATGTATTATCAATATGATTCCTTTCTATTATTCTATAACATTCCATTCCTCAATATTCCTTTCTAAGGGATAATAGGGTAATAACCTTAAATACCTACTCTTCAACCCCTTCAAGACCTGAGAAGAAAGATGTATCACCTGAAAGTCAGCAGTACGTGGAAGTAGTGGCTTCCAAAATTTGGGAGAAGACAGCAACACAGCTACCTGGATAATCACCTCTGATTTGTGCGCTTTTGGAGCATCCATCATATTGGCTACAGGCCTGTGGTATCTGACAGATCTTTTCACAAAGCACGCCAATTTTGGAGGGACTGTCTTATCCTGTCCAGGCAGGTTTTGTCAGTATCCACCCATCAACTTGTTCATCCAGCTTAGACATCATGTGTGTACTGTCAGCAATCAAGGTAAGGGCAGTTCTTTACCCAACCAGCCATTTTTCCCAAAAAGTCAAACTCCACAGGAGTATCCTCGATGCTCAAAACCATCTCAGGAAAGAAGCAGTGACACCAGAAGTCGTTGTGACTCTCGTGGCTGAATTCCAAATGTTAAATGCCATATTCTCTGGGTCTATGAAATGGTTTATGATTCCTGTCTATCTATGATATTCTAACCTATATCTGAGATGACTGTGATATGGTACCTTAAGTAATGTTGACTGTAGTTTTTATCATCTTAAGGATTAAACCCTGTACTAAAATTAGAATACTTATATAAAGGGTGTATAATCTCTGAACAATGACTTTTAGTATGAATATCAAACATTAGCCAGGGGTAAATATACCGTGTAAAGTGGCCACAGAATTTTAGACATGTATATACATATATATCATCTAAACAGAGGTATATAAAACATCTTGTGCATATATCATAACTAATGCTATCATACATTATATCTAGTATAGTTAAATGAAGGTAGTAATTGCATAGTGGACATGAAAATGATGTGCAAATAGTTTAAACAGAGGTAGAAGCATATTTAAAATATAGCAATTACAGATTCAATTTTACATAAAAGTTACAGATTCAGATTTATATCGATGTACAAGTTGGTTTGGTTATATAAAGCAATTTCAGATTAAACTTTGTACCAATGAACAAATTATCTCAATTAAACATATAAAATGATTTTACATTTGTATTAATATACAAATATCTATGTCAGTGCAAATTGTCTTTAGCTTAGCCCATATATTCAGCTCTAATTGTGTATATGTAGGTAGAACAACCTACCTTTATCTATCCAATTTATCCCCTTTCTCTTCTTCAAAAGAGATCTTTGAGGTTATATTATAGTTAGGTCCTCCACCCAATTTTAACTTATAACTATTCTAACAGAATAATAATGACCCACAACCCTCAGAACACAAAACCTATTGGGTAGGGGCCGTAGTCTTTCATAAGGTTGCTTCCTGCTGACTTATGGGCGATGGCATCTTTTTGGGATCCAGTAAAAGCTAAAACAGTGGTTAGATCTTAATGGATTAACTATGTACATCTATAACCATTCTCAGAATAGTGGTTAACTCCATCTGGAATTCTAATTAGAAGTGTGATCTGGAGATTATCATAGAGAGCTATCTTGCAGCCATTTTTGAAAATCTATTTTCTGAAAACAATCATTGATTGGTGAGCACCAGGTTCTTGAACTTTCTATTTTTGCTTGTGTCTGTCTACTTGTCTATTTCTCTCTCTCTCTCTCCTTCTCTCTCTCTCTCTCTCTCTCTCTCTCTCTCTCTCTCTCTCTCTCTCTCTCTCTCTCTCTCTCTCTCATATTCTCCCTCTTATTTTTGTTTCACAAGTAAGAGTGGTTGCGGTGGGGGCCCCATCTTGGTTCCAGATTCTTTGTAGATAGTTGATAAAAGGAAATGTTATTTATAATGGAAAACTTAAGCATTGTTGATACTAAAAGAAGATATTTATATTTTCTATTACTTCAGGATATTTTATGTAGAATGGATGTTTGAAAGGTGCAGATACAGAGAGAAACAAAGTTTAAGATGAAGTCACAATAATATTGGTCCCTAAACATTCTGTCTTCTGTCCCACACCAGGTGGCTTTTCTGATATGAGACAGAATTCTTCACATTTTATTTACCAATATGCTTGGGTTTAGAGAGGGAGAAAGTTAAATGCTCCCAATCCAAATACAGCCCTATTAATAGTCAAATTAGGACCACATTTTTTTTTGAGGTGTACATGCAAGATGCAAAGCACTAAGAATTGAGAGATTACCCAGTAGTGCATATGTGTATCAGTTGGTCTCATAGTCTGTTGTTTACATTCCTTCATCATCAATCACTCCTCAATTGCAGGTGTGTAATTATTCAATGTCTATTCAATGTCTTAAAAACAGTTATATCCATTTTCCTGTAAAGACAAAATTGAGACCCTGTCCCAGGTTTGTTAAATGTGTTTTCCTTACCATGTATCCATTTGTCATATCAGGGATGAACAATTTCTTCTCCTCAGGAAGGGACTCCTTTTTGAAGTGAAATTTTATTAGGTTTTTTTGGTACCCATATCTTTCTTTTTTTCCCTGTAGAAACAAAAGCAAAACCCCTACCCCATTGAAGCACATATCCTGGCTTCCATCTGAAGTCAACACATCTTTGAAGTAGATGGGTTGATTTATCTCGGAGGATTTCTCTATTACCCAATGTATCTCAGAAGCTGATGTTCCCTTTTCATCAGCGTTAAGAAATTTAAATTCAATAAGGCACTGTGCAACTTCTCCCTGGGTTTTCTCATTTCTCTCTTCTGTTTATAAAGCATCTCTTTCTATATGCGGTGAGATCTCTCTATAACTGCCCATCCTGTAGGATTGTGTGGTATCCCTGTAGTATGCTTTATATTATAGTATCCAAAAATCAGCTTCATTTTTTAGGAAATATAAGCTGGAGCATTGTCAGTCTTAATCTGAGCAGGAATTCCAATTATGGCCATGGCTTCCAAAAGGTGAGTAAGTACAGCATCAGCCTTTTCAGAACTCAGGGCAGTCACTCATTGCATTCCAGAGTAAGTATCGATAGTATGATGTATATATTTCATTTTTTTTCCAAATTCTGGGAAGTGAAACACATCCATTTGCAAGATCTCATTTCTCTGTGTACCCTTAGGATTACTTCCTGCAGGTAAAGACGGTTGGTTATAGAAAGAGCAAGTGTTACAATTCCTTACTATTTCATTTGCTTGATGCCAAGTGATGGAAAAACTCTTCTTTAGTCCTTTACTGTTAACATGATGTTTCTCATGAAATTCTGTGGCCTCTAGCACATTTGGTAGCAGCAACCAATCTATTTCATCATTACCCTGTGCTACAGGGTCTGAGAGACCTGTGTGTGCCCTGATATGTGTTATGTGCGTAGGATATATCCTACCACTGATGATATCCTGTAGTTGTATGAACAGTAAGGTCAAGTCTGTATCATTAAGAATGAAGTCAGCAGGTTCAATCTGTAAAACAACTCTTTTTATGTATTGAGAGTCAGTAAATACGTTGAGAGGCTTTGTGAAATCCAACAACACCATAATAACTGCATATAGTTGTGACTTCTGAACAGACTTATAAGGGTTCTGAGCCACCTCAATTAAGTCTTCAGACTTGTAGCCAGCCTTTCCTAAGTTGTTTGCATCAGTATAAAATGCAGGGGCACCAGAAATGGGCTTATAATGTACCACATGAGGAAAGATCCAATTAGTTTCGTTTATAAATTGAATTCTCTTATTTCAAGGGTATTTATTATTAATCTTTCCACTACAAGCCTTTTGCCAAGTTTCACTGTTTGCCCATAATCATTCAACTTCTTCATTAGTCAAAAGCACAACATTTTCTTCAGGGTCCTTTCCACTCAGTTGGCAAAGTCTTAATTTACCTTTAAAAATCAGATCAGATTTTTTTTTGATATATGTTTTCAGCTTCTTGCTTGGCCTATGTGGCAGAAATATCTATTCTAATATAATGCTTTCTCTTTGCATTAAGATTCCTGTTGGAGATTGTCTACAGGGTAAAATAACAAGTATGCAATCCAGGTCTGGATCCACACGATCTACATGTGCTTGAAGTTTCTTTTCCACCAACTCTAATTCTTTCTCGGCCTCATCAGATAATTCTCTTGGACTATTTAAATCCTTTTCACAGTCCAAAGTCTTGAACAAATTAACTAGCTCATAGTTTTTTATACCAATAATGGGCCGTATATGAGTAATATCTCCTAGTAACTTTTGAAAATCATTAAGAGTCTTCTATTTATCTCTATTTAATTTTACCTTTTGTGGCCTAATTTTTTGTAAACCTATTTTATATCCTAAATAATTGATAGATACAGGTAACAGCTTATATTGGTGCCTGAACTGGGACTGGAGTATCTGAGCAATGGACTATGGATTCCGAACCAGTCTCTCCAGCAGCCAGGAACCAGGAACAACAGAACTCCCAAGGTCCCAGCAGTCCCTTATCAATGGGGTTGGCCACAGCCCCTCCAGGAGCCTGGGACCCTGGATAAGCATCTTCGGACCTTATTAGCTGACACTTGAATCACACCACATGAGGAGAATTAAACAAAAGATCATTAAATTTTTACCCATTTACTTCTTTACCAAAAGTGAATCCTTAGGCAGTATAAATCAAGAACAAGAAAATTTGTAAAACAAAGCAGCTAGGAAGAGGTTATACTGATAAATGAAATACATTTACTCAGGGGAGTGTATTGATGTGATGAACACCAGCTAGAATGTATATCAAGTTAAGATCAGACAAACTTGTCAACATTTTCTGCCAGAACTGCAACTTTAGGCAGATAATCATGACCTTTATAGGACTAGTTGACATTCATGTCAGCAAAATTCAGGGAATAATTTAATTCAGATCATTTATATTAAAAGAATCCTAATGCATTTATTGGCAATCTACCTCTTTTCATAAACTACTAACTGAAACAAAGAATTTTTAGAAAAGTGCACCTGTTGTGAATTTTGACATCTGTAAATGGGGACAACTTCAATACATCTTTCTTCCTTTAGGAACCATCACACTCTTCCAGTTACTATTGCTTCCCATTACCTCCCCAATATTAAAGATTATCTTCAGTTCTAATACTCAAAACTAATTCTGCCTTATTTTAATTTCAAAATATAAATAAATGTAATTCAGAGTCTAGCTCCCTTCACTTCACAATTATGTCAGTATTTATCAGTTTGTTCATTATAATAGTGCTCTCTTAAGTTTTGTATAAAACAGCAATATTCCAGTGTATCGAAATATTTAGGATATGTGGTAATGCTACATACATTTACCCCAGCACTCTGGAGGGAGAGGAAGGTGGGAATCTCTGAATTTGAGGTCAGCCTTATATAAACAGTAAGTTCCAGGACAGCCAAATTAGGACAAAGATAACCTGTGGCAGAAAAAAATATAAGATGAGGCAGTGCTGAGGCAACCCTTTAATTCCAGCACTAAGGAAACAGAACCAGCCATATCCATTTGAATTCAAGGCTAGCTAGCCCTACAAAGAGAGTTCCGAGATAGCCAGAACAGTTACACAGAGAGACCCCATCAAAAACAAAACAAACAAAAATCAACCCATAAAAATAAACAAAAAATAAAAACAAGAATTATCTATCTTTGGTAATCACATATTATCGACACAATTGATTACATATTGTTATCACTGCAATGAAATAGATTACATAATTTATTTTTAAGACATTTTTATTGTGGCTTGGTTTATTTTCATTCATGAGTGTCTTTGTAGGTGAATGTTCCTCTGTGCATGGTGGGGAAAATGCCCATAGAGACCACAAGAAGGTTAGACTCTCCTAGAGATGGATTTGTAGGTACTGAGCCACCAGACATGGGTGCTGGAACTGAATTCAAGTCATCTACAAGATCAACAGATACTTCTTAATTGTGGAGATGTCACTTTGGTGTCTAGTTTGGGTTATGGTTTTAAATGGATAGGCTGAGCCAATTGTATGTAAGGCCTTGGTTGGAATGTTGAGACAAGATGGCATGGAACATTTGTAATAGAGAAAAATGTCCCTCCAAAACTTGGAGTAAAAAGACTGAGAAAAAAGAGCCTATACCACAAAGGTTGAGAAATTTCTCCCAAGATCTAATGAAATGTGAACAAACTCTACCTTCTAAGGATTCTACCTGCTGCTAATAATTTTAACCCATGAACCAAGAATTTACAAGGATATTGGAAGACACTCAAACTCAAACTATATCTTGTTCTTGAGTGTAGAATTGCCAGATTACAATTAATGCTTATGTTATGATAGGATTAACATTTAGTTGATTATTTCTATTCTCAAATGAACTAAAAATTAGTATTCTGACAAATGCATTATGTGTACAAGTTGTTCTTAGCCTATTTTGTGGGGGAAGAGCTTAAAATGGTTCAAACCTACTCTTAGTTGATAGCATACTCTTTTAAATATGCTCTATCAGTGTAACTACTATCACAATAAAAGTCTTGATACTTGCTACAATTTCAAAGGTTTTTATAAGTATACTGACAGATCCCCGATAGAAAATTCATATATACAGCATAAATATTAAGACAAAATAATTTAGTTTCTTTCTTAAAAGAATTTTTATCAACATTATGTTAAAACAGAAGACTAACATTTGTGAATATGGCACCTTTTTAATAATATAAACATACTCTTTATATATTAAATTATATTATGTATGGAGACCACAGAAGGGAGTCAGGAGTTATAGATGGATTCTACATATTATTTGCCTCCCGGGAATCAAAATATAGTCCCTGGAAAGGGCAAGTTAGTGCAATTAACAATCACTGAAACAGAATTTTTAGTTATACTCCCCCAAGTATGCTCTTTAGATCTTTATTATTTATATTTATTTCTGTGTGTAACTTTTAAAACATACTTAAAATACTTACCTTTAGATTTATTTTCAGGTATTGTACATTTTCTCTGTAATTGATTAATTACTTATTGTTTTTCAGTTGGTTATATGTAAAACATGAAAATCTTATATTAGCATTTATCAGTTATTTTCCAGTTCTGATTTATCAATGTTAAGATGATGATTAGGCTTCTGTGTAAATGTTACAACATAGTGGACATTCCAAATAATCTTCCTTTTACATATTCTTGTGGTGTGACTCTCTATCACCTCTAAATCAAGCTGCACATCTTAAAATCTATTTCCAGGTTACTTTTTCTTTCTTTTTTTAAAAGTGGCCATATATTTTTCAGCATGGTTGTTTCTAGCTATAATAGTGATGAATAAAAGCAAATAACATCATCAGCATGTTGAAAATGGAAGAAATATACAATAAATGGTTAGCAAAATGTCATTTTTTCTATTAATATGAAGAAACACTATGGACAAGAAAACTTATAGGAAAAAAAGAGATTTATCAGGACTTACAGTTTTAGAGGGTCAATGGTAGGAACCAGGACAGTAGTCAGGCAAGCATGGCACTGGAACAGTATGTTCAAGTTTCCATCTGATCCACATGCAGTAGGGAAAGCAGAGAATAACTATGAATGGCATGGGCTTTTTGAATCTCCAAGCCCATACTCAGTGGTACATCTCTTTCAATAAGTCTACACTTGCCAATCCTTTTCAAAGCAGTTCCACAAGTGTATTCAAATATATAAGCCTATGAAGGCTATTCTTTTGCACACTGCCACAGTCATGTTATCTCATTTTCAAGTCATTTGAATCCAGTGTGGGCACAAAAGAGAAATCTTTACCAGAAAAGTGTACAACCTTAGATGAAAATTCTTTAAATGAGTGAGAGTTGATAATGTGTTGATTCAGAGTATATTTAGAAACTCCAGCTTTTGTCTTTTACTCCAGAAGAAAGTCTTCTGCCTTAAGCTTCAAATCTATTGTGCTTCGAAGGGGTGAGTGAACCTTGAAACCTTTTCATTCCTACGTTTGTTTATTTATTGTTCTTTGTTAGAAGGGAACTGAAAAAGGATAACTCTATTTTTTGTTGTTATTTTTTGGAACTGATGTCTTACAAAGAAGTGACTATCCAGGATGAAACAAGGTCAAAGTAGACACTGACTTTGCCCTCAATACCAAAACCTTTAGAAGCATGAGGATGGATCCATACAGTGTAGAATTTTGGAATATGTATTTACATCTTATATGTTTATATAATTAAAAAAAAACAAAGAGGGTTGCATTTATATCTGTTTGATAATAGCATAACAATTAGAAGAAAAATATGTAACAGAAAACATGGGTAAATGTTTTTTTATATCTGTTATTGGATTACTTTCTCGTTATCTCCATTCTTAGGGTATTTATTTCCCCAGTCTCTGATTTTTTAATTCTTCATAATTATTTACTGCGTTTAACCTTGTATATAACAATTTGTAAAATAGTTTTCACTCAAACATTAAGACCTGGCTTTGACCTTTATAAGAAGCCATATGTACCCTATAATTCCATTTCTGGAGATATAGAGACAGGTAAATCTCTGTAGTTCACTGACAGATCAGCTTATACCAGTCAACAAATTTTAAGTACCACAATGTAGAGAGAGAGATAGAGAAAGCCACCAAAGTTTGCCTCTGACCTGTAAGTACACACATATGAGTTTCCATATGTCCACACATGTGAATATTGACAGATATATCACACACATAAATTACCACCTCCACTCACACACACACATGAATTCTGAATGACTCCCTTGTTTAATCACATAACTGACCATCATGATTGGGATTATCTCATACTTGTGCCCTCTTTGATGGTTTCAGTTCCCCCAACTCACTTGAGACCAAGAGGAAGACATCCACCTTTTTGGTGATTTTCCTTTCCCAATGAACAGAGTGCACATAGTGATGCAAAAAGACATCAACTGAAGCACATTGATCATCAGCCCTGCAGCCTGGAATTCATCACAATAGCTATGTGTAAAGAAGGACCAAAAAAGCAATTTCTCTCAATTTAGTGTATAGTCAAATTTTAAGTGACAAGAAAGGAAATTTGTGTGCATCTCATGAGGTAGTGAAGCACTGACGAAAATTACAGGTCAAGACACCTCTCTTTGCTGAAATCCATTATTTATAAGTTAAAAAAGAGTCATATTCTCAGAGGCAGAGAGAGAATGCATATTTTATAAATGTGCATCATATCATTTGGATGTGAATGAATCTTTGAATAGATTCCTTGGTCAGAAAACTTTCTCATTTTTCTGAAATAAAAACCTATCATTTCCATCAGAAATCCTTGTGTATTTAAATGAACAGCACCTCCTTAAGCTCTGATGATAAAATGTATACTATTATCCCTCCACATTCAGCAAAAAGACCTTAGGCACAGTAGATATAAAACTAAACTTTTATCAAGTTTCCTAAATACATTTCCTGTGCTAGCAGAAGAAAGTTACAGAGAGCTCTCTATTTGTTCAGTGTCCTCTGGTCTCACAACCACTTACCCAGTGTATCAGTATGGTTTCACATTGGCCTGTCCCTGCCTCATTCTCTGTGAATGTGTGCATGAGATAGATGGTTTCTCCCCCCTCCCTCTCTTTCTCTCTGTGTTTGTACGTACAGTGTATATGTAGCTATGTATCCATATATAATCACAAAGACCACAGGAGAGTACCATGTGGTCCTTTGTCCTGTCCTAATCTACTCTATGACTCTCTGACTAATTCCCCAGAGACAATGTCCCTAAGTGAACCTAGAGGTAGCCTTGCAATTAAAAACCCCATTAATTGTCCTGACTCTGCTCTACCCAACATTGATAATACAGCCATGCAGGCAGACATTCCAAAATTTCTATGTCAGTACTGGGAGCTTCAAGTCAGTTCCTCATTCAATACTGTAAAATATGACTGATTTTTGCTGCTTTTAACAACAGTTTTATCTTTACTCCCATCATTGTTCTACTATTTCAACTCATTTTGTGTCTGTAGTTTAAAAGATTGGAAGTTCCTGACCCTATGCAAGTCTTCTGTTTTATGTACAGCATTTCTTTGATTTATTTTTAGAAAACACTATATTATCTAGCTCAAAGCAAAAATTTTAAGGATTAATAATGACCCACATTTTTATTTATATGCTAAAAGCAGAACTCAGTTTAGTGGAGTGTACTCAGTTGGTCAGGAAAAAAAAAAAGTTGAGTCTGTCACTATTAGTTTCATGGCTGAGAATTTAAATTTTTGATACTTAGTCTCACTTCTCTTATCACAATAATAGAGATAACAATAATTCTTACTGTGTAACCTGTTAAGATTTTAAGAATGTCTATGGAGTACTTATTAGTTTATATGGCACAGGAAATCCTTAGTAAACTTAAGCATTACTGTGATTGCATATGTGGTTTCACAATCCCAAAATACTGCTTATAAAGAACACAACTAACAATTAACATTCAGTCAAAAACACCTGTGTTCCTGATTAGCATGGTGGGCTGGTCCTTCCTCAGTTTTAGAAATTGAAAATTGGGTGTCCACCATGAACCTTTCCTCAAATTCAAATAAACTATTATTACATAGAAGATTAGACCAAAAAAGACTCCCCCACTTAAAGTCTGACTTTAAGACAGAGTAGTCTCTGCATTCAATTGCTTAGGTTAGTGGTTTTCCACCTCTGTATCAAGACTCTTTAGGGGGTTGGTCAGATGACATTTAGCAGGGGTTGCCTAAGATTATTGGAAAACTCACATATTTACATTATAATAATGGCAAAATTATAATTATGAATTAGCAACAAATATAATTTTATGATTAGGGTTTCCACAACTTGAGAAACTATGTGAAAGGGTCACTGCCTTAGGAAGGTTCAGAACCACTGTCTTAGATCCATGTAACCCCAAAAAAGAATAAAACAAACTAGTGAAAAGGCAGAAAAAATATACAACTCACTTTGATTAACTAGAATATCAGTATTTCTCTTAATATTTTGTGTATTGACATAAATATTAGGTTTAGAAAAAGAATCAGGGGAGGAATTATGTGTGGTTGGACAGTGATGATTTTGGTTAGTGGCTCTATAAGACTGTTCTGAAGCCAATATGGCTTAAAGAAACAACCAGTTCCCGTAATTCTCCCTGAGGACATCTCATCATTGGTGGCATATCTGTGGTACTCCATGTTCCTAAAATCCATGGCAGCACCAGGCTTACAAAAATTACTGATATCTTTGAGAAATTAGTTGTAACAGGTGACAGTAAGTAGAATGCCAATTCCTCTTTGAACATTCAACCTTAAACAGAAACAGATGATTAGGAATTCCAGGATTTAGCAATGTACTTCTGAAGAGGTTAAAAAGACTATCTGTAGTATTAAGTGGAGCTAAATGAAAGAAGATAGAATAAGGACTGATGTCATCTCTGTAGACTAGTTTTTGTCTAGCATGAACAAAACCCTTGGTTCAAACCCAGCACCACAGGAACCCCTCACAGCAGTAGACACTTGTATTCCAAGCACAAGGAAATATAGACAGAGGTCCAGGGTCATCCTTACTTCACAATGAATTTGAGTTCAGCCTGAGGACAAAAAGAGGACACAGATGACTAGCTTTTACATTGTCTGTTTGCCCAGTGAGGAGTCAATGCTTTTGATATATATATATATATATATATATATATATATATATATATATATATATATATATTTGGTTGTGAGCCTATCCTTGAACAGCTGTGCCATTTCTCCAGCCAGAATCAATGCTTTTTAGCTAAAGCAATTTCTAAATACTCATTACAGAGCACAACTTGGTTACCAACTGACACCTTAATTATCAGTAAATTCTTTTCCAGGTGCTAGTTGACAACTAATTAAGGTGACAAAAAGTAAATAGAATGTCAAATGGAATAGCTCCCAGGTCAACAAGAAAAACCACCATACATAATTCTGAATCCCAAGAATAAGGTTGTCCATGTAGGTTGAGAAAGGTGACATGAGGGAATGCTGAGCAATAGAATTTCATCGAGACATAATAAAAATTGAAATTATAAATCGTTCAATAAAGTGGATTATGGATCTTGAAAAATATTTTATAGGAGAGGTTAGCCAGACACAGAAAACTATGGCTTTTGGTTCTTATCTGTAGATTCTAACTTTAAATGTTTCTATACGCATGTGTCTGGGTGTTTCTGCATAACGGATCTGTTATATACAAAATATTCTTAAATTGCCGTGTTCTGCTTGAGCTTGTTTTCAGTCAATTCAGTGACTGTGAAGCAATCTCTTATCTCAGTCTTAAGTATACTTGTATTAAATTTCCTACCAACTCCACCTTTTATTCACACCCCCTGTTCAAGTTCAAGTTCACTCCCAGGCTCTACAAGAAGGAAAGACACAGTCAGCAGCTATCATTATGCCCTTGAGAACTAAATATAAATCATTTTCAATAAAGGTCACAGTAGTTTGTCCCATGATTTGAAAATCCTTACTATGGGAACAGGAAGTTGGACACTAATCAATGGAAAGCCTCCTAATTGGGAGCTCCAATAAGACTGCTTCTTCCACAGTCAATTTCTGCTGAATGGTCTATGTATCCGTTTGCTGTTGTTGCTTTGGCTTGCTTTTGGTTTTGTCAGATGGTATAAGCAGTTTATTTGATTCATTTTATATTCTATCTATGATATCTATTTAGCTGTTACTTGCTCTTTGTTTTTTAACCTTTGCTTGCTACATGTTTAAGAAACTCACTCATTCAATTCCAAAGTACTGCTCTCATAAATAATTCTTCACACTGTCCAGAACAATGTCAATCATTTAATCAAAAGTCGGTGGGCATGAGGAGGGAGATGTTGAGAAAGAGGGAATAGAAAACTAGATATAATGCTCCTGAGGAAGGATATGAGTAATGGAAGAATGAGTAAAGTGGGGGAGAAAGCTCAACAAGGTATGCTAGAAAAGCAATACAATAAAATTTAAAACTTCATCTGCTAATACAATTAATTTGAATTTTAAAATATTTCATTGATTATTTTCTTTGCTGTCATTGGTGTCAGCTGCTTTGTATGGATTGCAAGATCCTGTATTTCCTCAGGAATATTTTAACAGTTTCCTTCAATGGTCATCCATAAACATTTATGGGGATACTTCATTGATACTCAAACTTGTGCAAAGATTTGCATCACAGATGTCTTGGGACCTGGTGATTGCTCAGGATAGAGTGTTAACCTGTAATACATGGGTTTAATTCCCAGGACTATAAGGTATAAACTAGGGATACAGAATAACATGGGCATTCAAGACGGACCAGCAGATAAGGGCACTTGCTGTAAATGTAACCTGAGTTCAATTCCCCATCCCACTAGATAGAAAGAATGTACTCCTGAAAGCTGTCTACTGACCTCCATACATGTGCCATGATGTGCACACCTACAAATATATGAACACATGTGGGTTTACAAATACTATAATTAATAAAATTATTATATTTAATAAAATATTATTTGGAAAAGGTCTATGCTAATTACCTAAAGATTTTACTTTCTCACAATTGAACTTTTATACAGTGAAGAACAGCTTTGTAACAGACCTGACTATGAAGGAGGTTGAAAAACTCAGCCTTCCTTATCTTGCAAAACAGTACAAAGCAAAAGTAAGTAATAGATCATTCTTTGGCTCAGCTACTAGAATGCAACTCACTATAAACTCACATGAGCATTCAAGGATATTGAAAACATAATCACCATCAGCCTGCCATAGGAGTGGACACAGCTGTCCTCAGGGAAGCACAAAGACAATACAAGGCGAGACTGCTTTAGCAGTCTGATTTATGTGAAGTTATTACATACAGCTCAGTTCATCAGCTCCTGGAGCATTGTCCATTTTGAATCACCCTCACTTCTGGTGACCCAGAGTCCAAATTAATTCCCTGTAGATAAGGGCTGTTATTTAGCACTGAGCACCTATTAATAAATCACATTAGGATGCACAGTTAATTACCATTTTGAGGGTACTAAATTCAACTACTTTTAAATGACCTCTGGAGAAACATGATTATAACTTGACTTTAAATGGGCTTTGGCATCACCTATACTCATACAAATTCTGAAGTTTATTTTTCATGCAAGTGATTATAAAATATTAATCTTACTATTCTATGAATAATTCAAGGACATGACTGAGTTGGTAATGCAAGTAAAGTGTTGACAAAGGTGAGAGTTTCAGTGAGATGATCTTGATTTGATTTCTAATATTATTTCCTTTGGTTAGAGTTTAGCAATATAGAATGGTTGTCATAACTCACCTTTCATCATGTGTCCATAACTGTATTTACTGCAACCTTGAAACAGAGATGCTGGGTAAAGGGTAGATGGCTCATACAGTAAAATTCTTGGAACATACATTTGGATCCTCAGAACCAATAAAAAGAGCTAGATGTGGTGACGAACCCTCTAAATCCAGCATGAACATTCCATCCTGAGCCTTCTAAACAGCCAGTCCAAGTTCAAGTGGGAAACAGTAGAGGAAGCTGTCCAATATTGACTTAGAATTCTTACTTACAGATACCCACATACCTACACACACACACACATACTCACACACACACACACACACACACACACACACACACACACACAAATGCATGTTTTCACACAAAAGTCCAAGGATATTCTGTGCAGTACATTAGCATCCACTTACAGAATGTAGCTGAAAATGGACAAAAGACACATCTGGTTTGGGACTCTTCACTGACAGAAACGGTGGTGAACATTAGAAGCCAAAAACTATAACATTGGGTATAATTGACAGGACTTCAAGAAATACAAGTTTTAAAACAGAAATAAAAAAGAGTAAACTTTATAAAACTACATATGGAGGGGGCACATATATAATATTATCTCTGTTCCCATGCCATGTGAGATTTGTTCATCATTTGACCCATGTGGTGAGGCTGAATAATATCTCTTTATATAGTTACATGTATTTAATAAAATGATACTTTTAAAATGTATCATAATTAAGCATAAACATAATCAGAATGAATGAGGTAATCATGCAGGTGTTTCTAAAACAGCAATTCAATTTATTTTTCACCCTTTCACAATGTTTCAATTGCCTTTTTAGCTATTGCAGTATAATCCTTATAGAGTTTTACAGAATTTTAGTCATGTCTTTCGTATCAAAGCTCCCTAAGGATCATCAATTTACACCACATTTACTTGAATTAATGCAAATTTAACGTCAACTTTGTATTCATGCCCCTGTCCTACCTAATACTGCACTTTAGTTTCGCAACAAATAGTTATATAGCCACCAACTTCTGGTTACTCCTTTATTCAGGTTATAGTGAATCTGCTTCAGGCACATTCTGAGGTACACAAACATGCCCTCTCATGAAGCTTACTCTTGAGTTGTGATGTTCACTGCTTCCTGAGAGTGTGATCTTATGCTGAGCATCCTTTCATTTCACATAAAGCCAGTTTTGTTGCAGTGATTTTTTTTTTGTTAGAAGCATATTGAGTTTCATGAAAGATTGCTTAGGAAGTTGAACACTTTAGTGGACAGTGTTTTATGACTTTTTTGAACATGTATGCTTTTATCTTCCCACAGATTTCAGTCTAGATGGTTCCCAGGAGAACTCCTTTTATTATCAATGGAAGTTAGTGCTAGTTAAGTCAGTTCTGTCCTATTTCACTAGCCTTTGTCCCTTCCAGTTCTCTTTCCCTTTCTATCACTCCAGGATAGAGACCTTCTTTTTATACTGTAGTTAGTTGTAGATCTGTTTGATTTTATCTGGCTTGAGGCAGAATAAGATATTTTTACTATTTTTTCCATTCCTTTGACATCTAATATGTCTGATTATAACCAAAATTAAATGAATATGCATATGCCCATGTACATTTATATGTACAAGCATATGTGTGTATTTACTTGCATGTATATGTGTATATGTTTATTTGATTGAGACACACATATCTATTTAATCATTTCTGATCATTTTTCATTCTCTTTTCTTTTTGTTCTTCAGACAATTAATTTTCAACTTGCATATACTTAAGTTTATTTGTTTTATTGGTTGTTAAAATTTCTGCATTCGTCTCTTTAGAGAATTTTTTTGTTTTGTACTTTCCAACTCTAGAATTTCTCTTTCTTTTCCCCTTGATAATGTTTATAGGAAGTGTACTACACACAGTTCTTTATCTTCCTTGGTTATAGCTTATTCTACATTTGGAAATATGAAGTTAAATGATTTAGAGCGATTCTACAATTATTTCATCATCTATACTTTCTTCTGGGCACTTTATATGCACAAACACTATATATTTCAAAAATTTTTCCTTGGAGCATATTATGAACGCTTTTCACTGTTTTTCTTTAGTTTTAATGTTTCATAATTTTTTTTGACAATCAGGCATAAATTAACATAGGAAACATGAAAATAAAGGCTTCCCTCTCTTTATAGATCAGTGTTTTTCAACATGTGGTTCATAACCTATTTTTAAATTAAAGTGTTCTTCTCAAAGGGGTTACCTAAGACTATCAGGAGACATAAATATTACATTATAATTCATAATAATAGAAAAGTTACAAATATGAAGTAGCAATAAAATTAATTTTATGGTTGGGGGCCACTCCATGATGAAGACTTCAATTAAAGAATAGCAGCATTAGGAATGTGAGAATCACTGCCATAAATAGTTGCTGCTGTTTATTCAGCGAGAACCCAGCATGGATGCAATTTGACTCAGCATCATATGTATACCTTGGTTTTCTCATCCATTATTTTAGAAGTCACTTGATCGGAAAAAAAAAAAAAATATCCTCTCTGTGTGTCTCTCTGTGTGCATGTGTGTTCATGTGTGTAGTGTGTATGTGTGTGTGAGAGAGAGACAGAGATAGAGTTCATGTGTACTTAGAGGTGTATGTCCTTGGTTGCTTGTGCCTAGAGAGGTCACAGATAACTACATTTGTTTTCCTCAATTATTTTCCTTATTTTTTGAGGCATGATCTCTCAGTAAAGCTAAATCTTTACAGTTGACCTAGACTGGTTTATCAATGAAACCCATGGTTTTTTTTCCTCTTTCTGTACTCCAACCCTGGAGTTTCAGGAGTGCAAGATCATCCTCAGAGGTTTTGGGGGTTTTTTTGTTTTGTTTTGTTTTGTTTTTGTTTGTTTGTTTGTTTGTTTTATCTTAAGTATCAACCTTAGGTCTACATGTTTTCTGGGCTACATTTTATTGATCTGTCTCTCAAACATGATGGAATATCTTAAATGTTTGGAAAAGTAAGTCTTGCTGTTCTTCAAAGGAGATCACAAGATATCTTAAAGCATGTCTTATACTGTGCTCCTGGAAGGCTCCCATTCTACATCTTATTTTTATTCTTAACTTTACAGATATTTAATGTTATCCCATGGTAATTCTTTCATTTCTCTATGTCTTTAAGGGGAATATACACAAACTCAAATCTGGATATATATTTATGGACTTCGAAAGCTATGCTAGAAATTTCATAAACTCCTACCAACATTTATTTGGCAATTTGGATTTGTGTGCATATTCATTTATATGTGTGTGTGTGTGTGTGTGTGTGTGTGTGTGTGTGTGTGTGTATGTCTGTGAGAGAGAAAAAGTTCATGTGCATGTACTGTGAAAATAGAAAAATCCTGTAACTCTCTCCCCCTAGACCCCTCGCTGAAACTAGCCAAGGTCGAGATGGCTGCTTGAGACACACCCAGCAGCCTGAGCCTGATAGATACTTCCTGAATTCCCGAGACCCACCTGGTAGAGCAGCTTAACCTTCCAAGCTGAGACCACATTCCTGTGGGATCCCACTTGCAACCTAGGTGGGGTCACCCAGGAAAGTCCTACCATGAGAATTGTTAACTGTTAACTGTTTGAAGCTTACACAATGTCCTGCTCCAGGAAATGAATGTCTGTAGGTGGTCCTTACTGTTTCACAGGAAATAGCTTGTCTGCCTGCATTCCTAAACTCTGTAGTGGACCTTTGGCCCTACCCTGTTAGTGGGCCAAGCCCGCCCATAACCTCCTCCCCTATCTAAAATAGGTTATAAGAATCCTGACCCGAGAATATTTGGGGCCCCAGGCTTATGCCTGTGCCTGGGGTCCACACACGTGTGTGTACCGGTATTCATATTCATTAAATTCTCTTTTTCTTTAATGTTAACAGTAGTCATTAGTCGTGGTCCTGGGGTGTCTTGGGGTGCCCTAGGGGCGCCCGCCTATTACATTTGGAGGTCCCACCGAGATTATTCAAAGACCCCCATACCCCCATGGACCACTGTGTCACTCTGCACTCTGTTGGTGAGAACTGGCCGTCTGACTGTGGTTTGCTAGGGGACTGGGGCGTGAGCCCTCCCTCGACTGTGGCTGACAGATGTGTCAGAATGTTGGGGCAACCAAAAGGTTTGGGAGCCCATCTGCTGTCTCAGACAGAATCTGTATTTCAGTGCTAGCCAACCAGTTTCTGTTTTGCCAAGTTTCGGTTTTACAAGCTCGCTAGGTTTTTGGTTTTTTTTCTTTTGCCGGCTCTGTGTCTCCATGTTCTGTTGGTTCTGTGTTCTGTGTGTCTGTGTGCATCTCTGCCTGTCTGTCTGTTTGTCTCCTTGTTGTCAAAATGGGTCAAAAATCCTCTCCCGGTGGTCTGAAGCCTCAGACCTGGCTAAAAACTTCTCTCATTGTTAGGAAAGGTGAATGGCCAACTTTCACCATCCGAGCAGTCAAAGCCATTGTCTTCCATCCAGGTTCCTGGGGACACCCAGACATTTGGGTCTGTAAGGACCTGGCTGAACCCTCCTGAGATTGGGTGCAGCCGTTCCTACCTCTTCCACCAATTCCCTTGACATTAGGCTCTTCTGTATTCCTCCTCTTAAATCCTCTTCTAAGCGCTTTGCCTACCGGAGTCTATCCACCTCTATCCGCCTCTGCCTACCAGAGTCTCAGATCCAACAGGACCCCCAGAGGCTCCCCCCACCCGTTACAGGCACCCCGGGTGCCACTGGGAGTGAGACCAGCTGGCAAGGGACCGGGAGCAGAGAGAGCCGGGCCACCTAAGGGCGTTGCCATCACTCTCCCTCTATGCCTGATGGTATCTGACTATGTTCTCTTATCAGCCTGCTTGAGAGAACTCTCTTTACCTCTGAGGAAAGGGATCTGAGGAAACTGGTCCCTAGCTCGGATGGCTGCCCCTACACAGTTGCCTAATCTAGACATCCCCATTGGGATCCGAATACTTGAAGGTAGGAGACACCTATTAACTCTGTCGCCAGGCTCTGATGCACCAACTAATCTGGCCAAGGTAAGAGAAGTGATGTAAGGGTCTGATGATTCCCCCTCTGAGTTTTTAGAGAGGCTAGTAGAGGCCTATCAGAGATGTACACTGTTTGATTTAGAATCGGAAGAACAGAGGGGGGCATTAGGAAAAGCCTTTATAGGACAGTCAGCAATAGATATTCGAAGAAAGTTGCAGAAAATGGATGGCTTACAAGATATGGCCTTGAGACTTAGTTAGAGAGGCTGGAAAGTGTTTTGAGAAAGAGAGAGGAGAGTAGCAGAAGCGAGAAAAGTGTAGAGAGAGCAGCGGAAGCGAAGAAAGTGTTTTGAGAGAGGAGAGCAGCAGAAGCAAGGAAAGTGTAGAGAGAGAGAAGAGAGCAGAGTTTAGAAAGAACGAGGAGAGAGAAAGAGAAAAGAAAAACTTAGAGATAAACAAAGGAATAGAGAAAAATCTTGGCTACCTTAGTCGACAGGCAAGGGAGACAGAGTAGAACTTGGGCCCGCGCCAGAAGCTTAGAAGAACACTGACCTAATAAAGACTGCCCCAAGAAAAAGAAGCCTGCGGCTAGTACAGCCAGCCTTCTGAATCCCCTCCCGAACCTTTAATGTGGAGGGGACCCCAATTGACTTTGAAATGGACACGGGAGTGGTTAGGTTCCCTCTCCAACAAGAAATCATTAGTCCAAGATGTCAGCGGTACAGTCATAGGGCGTGGACAACTAAAAGAACAATGAACTTTAGGGGAAAAAATGCAGCACTCTTTCCTAGGTTATGGGCTAGCTTGGCCCACTAACAGGGCAGGGCCAAAGGTCCACTACAGAGTTTAAGAATGCAGGCAGGCAAGTTATTTCCTGTGAAACAATAAGGACCACCTACAGATATTCATTTCCTGGAGCAGGACATTGTGTAAGCTTCAAACAGTTAACAGTTAACAGTTCTCATGGTAGGACTTTCCTGAGTGACCCCCACCTAGGTTGCAAGTGGGATCCCACAGGAATGTGGCCTCAGCTTGGAAGGTTAAGCTGCTCTACCAGGTGGGTCTCAGGAATTCAGGAAGTATCTATCAGGCTCAGGCTGCTGGGTGTGTCTCAAGCAGCCATCTCGACCTTGGCTAGTTTCAGCGAGGTGTCTAGGGGGAGAGAGTTACAGGATTTTTCTATTTTCACAGTACCAATATGTCAATATATGTTTGCATAGGTATATGTAGACACAGCATGTAATAGAGGTCATTTAGAAGCCAGTGGTCAGTATCAGGTATTGATTATGAAGAAACTGTTTATTATATGGGTTTTGAGACAATGTCTATCTCTTAACTTTGAACTCGCTGATTCAGCTAGCTTGGCTAGTTCAAAGCCCTAGGAATTCACCCTTCTCTAACTCTGAACACTGGAATTGTAGAAATGCATCAACACATCTGGTTATTCATAGTGTATTCTAGGTATTGAATCTCAATCTTCATGTTTTCACTGTAAGTTTTTTTTTTTTTTTAACTGATGAGGCCCTTTCCCTAGACAAAGATTTTGATTTTAAACATTTTGATCAGTTTGCTTTTTTCAAATACTATCTACCACTTTTGTATTTATGAGATTAAAGGATAAAAAGTTACTGACAAATATGTCAAGAAAAAGCTTTACTCATAGACCAATTTGCAGCCTTGAAGTACGTTCTTGTAGTAAATAGGCAAATTAGTACTTATCCTTTTGATATGAATGCTCCAGGCTTCAGCTTCATCTTGAACACCTATCCTTCTTCCTATCACTTTTCCTAGGGTACTGATTTACTATGCTACCCCAGAGCTGAAAAGAAGATAGGCAGAGGATAAGCTAAAACTGACACAAAATTGATCTTCTGAGTCAGGTAGACAATTCACTGTAAAGTAGTGAATGTGCTTACTTTCAAATATAGCAGTTGATTTCTATCTCCAGAGCCCAAATAGTACAAGGACAAAACAAGTCCTGAAAGTTCTGTGACTTCAGTAAGCATACATGGTATGGACATGGGTATACTTAGGTACATACATACATACATACACACACACACACACACACACACACACACACACACACACACACACACAATAAGTAAATAAATCATATGCATGCACACACAAAATAAGTAAATAAATTAATATATACATAAATTTAGGATAAATTATTTTTAATTACCCTACTTCTACTTTTACAACTTTTCTTAAACCAATATGGCAAGCCTCTAGTGAATTCTGACATTTTTCCAGCTTTGATTTTGTTAACTATTGTGAGGTTGATCATTGCTTTTCCAGAGGTGATAATCACATTCTCATTAGCATTCCCAGGGTTTAGTTATGAGGGCAGAAGAAAATACAGTGAAGGAAAAGGCATGGATCTGGCTGTTGGCATAGTAGCAGGAATTTACAACTGTCAATCAGAAGCCCTATCAGTTGCACTGAAGAAATGAGAAATTATGAAATATTTGTGGTGTATTAAGTTTAGCTGATAGGCACTAGTATCAAGCCCTACTTAATTAAAGAGATTGTAATCAAAACATCCCTTTAAGAAGCATAGATTCTAGGTCTAAACCTCCCACGTTCTGTGGAATAGCATCATTCTAAGGAAATGGGGTTTCTTATTCAATAGAAGGCAATATAGTATATATTGCTGATAATTTTACACTCATTTACTGTAAGACAAATAAGAAAGCTTCTGATTCAAAAAATCTAGTGATAATGTCAACAGTGGCAGTGACTTATGCATACCATACTCTTGACCTCAGCAACATAAAAAGTTCCCATAGATTTTTATGGGTCTTGACTAAGGTAAAACAAGATCCTTGGCTTTGACACAGAAGAACATTTAAGAATTAAAGAATACAAAGAGCAGAGCTGGAATTTATTAAAATTATAAAATTATGAATTCCATAAAAATAAAGTATACATAAGAGAGTAGGAATACCAACTAAGTGTCTTAATAGCATATAGATGCCATTGTAGTGGCTCTTGGGAATCAGGAGGGCTGCTAAGAAACATTTTCTTCCTTTTGACAAATGAGATTATAGTTGGCTCTTGGGTTGACTTAGGTGAGATTCTAATGTGATAAAATAAACCATGAGGCATTATAACAACAGGCATGAGGCTATGACCTTTAATGTAGGATGGTTGCAATGAGGTTTCTTGGCCCCGGGCAGACAGAAGTCTAGACCCATAGACCTGTAGTCTTAGACCCCTTAGCTGCCCACAGCTGATCAAGCCCCCTGAAATGATTCAGAAACTTAAATTAACTTTATGTTGTTTTGGTCTATAGCTCATGCACCGTGCTAGCTTGCTCTTTCATCTTAACTCAACTCATTTCCATTAATCTGTCTGCCACATGGCCTGTGGCTCACTTGTGTTCCTCACATATTTTGTCTTCAGGTGTCTGGCTCCATCTGTCTGACTCTGTCCTGCTTCTCCTACCTATGCTGTGATTTCCCCTTTTACTTTTTCTATGGTGCCTCTCATGGGCCAAAACAGCTCCTTTATTTAAAGATTGATATTCACAGCGCATAGAAAGACATTCCCACATCACCTCCCACATCATAGGATTTTCTGGTAAGATTGTTATGTGATTGCATGTTACATCTGGGAAGGGAGAAAAGCCTAACACAATGTCATTAATTGTGCTACTGCTGCTACTGGTGGTGCTGGTGGTGGTGTTGGTGTTGGTGGTGGTGGTGGTGTGTGTATGTGTGTGTGTGTATCTGTGTGTATAATATTTATTGTCTTTACTTGTGTGCCCATAGATGTCAACATATATGTGAGCATGTAGTAAATGTGATTGTCTCTATGAGCCTCTGTGGCATGCAAAGTTTGAGTTTGAGTATATTCCTCTATAACATTTCTCCTTCCTTGTGTTTTTGGTCTCTCTCTCTCTCTCTCTCTCTCTCTCTCTCTCTCTCTCTCTCTCTCTCTCTCTCTCTCTCTCTCTCTCTTCCTCTCTCTCTTTTAAAGATATAATCTCCCACTTCAAGTTTACTGGTTCAGGAATTCACCTAGCAACATTCCCCTAACACTGAAGCTATAGGCTTTTAAATAAATAGAATCTGAACCCATAATAGCACAGCATTCACTTTAACCACTATAATAGGGGAGTTACTTGAATTTTTCTTTTTTTGCTTGAATATAAAAAGGGTTTTATATGCCAGCAAATAATTGATTTATTTCACATCTACTGACATCCCTGGGCCCAAAGGATCAAATAGAGCCAACTTCACATTGCAACACCATACAGAAATCTTGACATATAACCACAAAAGAGAAAAACAATGCTTTTGGGAAGCATGTAGTCCCTTCTGGCGTATAGTAGTCTAGCTTACAAGCCTCCCACCATCTTATGATGACACTAAAACAGGTAACACAGATGCAGAGCATATCAATGTCCATACCATTCTGTAGCAATGGGATATGTTCTACACATAGATTTTGTGGTAAGCAAAAAGATGATTTGCCCTCATCCCACTGCAGAAGATGTAACACTTGTTAAGCAAAAATATCTATGCATTTTCACCAGTATTTAGAACTTTAATTATGAATATAGACATCATAGTTTATGCATGAATCTTATAACCATTTCTCTTTCTTCATATGTACACAGTATTTCTTGGAAGTGAATAAAAATAGAATAACAACAAGATGAAAACATCACAAAGTTACATTTACATCTAACCACGGGTATTTAGTTTAGTACAACACCACATAAGCAATATAACTGAGTGTCTGGTATCAATAGGGAGGAACAAAATTTAAAAATAGTCAGTATAAATTAATCTCTTTCCTACCCCTGTAGCCATCTGCAGAGTCTCAGCACTGTGTCTACAAAAATGTTTGAAAATAGAATACAACAAAAGCATACCCAAATTCAATCAGTTTTGCAAAGAGAAGCATATCCTAATTTTCTCAATGTCTATTGTCTTGCTTACACTTGCTGTATGTGTTAGAGCTTATGAAAACATAAAAGAATAAAGAAATTTCACAAAAAAGAAACTCGTATATTTTGTATGATTAATAGCAACCTCAATTTATTTTTAATACTACAAAAATTTGCACCTGAGTACACTTGAAGATGGACATATACATTAAAAACAGGAAGAATGAGCACACATATTTTATGTTTCCCAAATACCTTACTGCAGAGACCTCTATTTAACTGCGTGGGTTGCCTTTATGAAACACTGTAACACCATATCTAGGTGGTCTTTGGGCTGGTTTTGCTATTTTTCAATTTATCAATTCATCAGTGTATACCTTCTCCTATTCATTTGAGGAAAGAGAAATCTGAGACACATCTTCTATACTTCTTAGAAAAATCAGTCTCACCATATCAGGATCTCACCCTCCAAATAAGTCCTATTTGTTCTTGACACTCTAATGCATGTTTTTTTTTTCTTTTTCTGGGTCATTTAATTCATAACAGAGCCTTCCATACTGATTTGGCAAACCAGCATATTACAGTCATAACTACAGTCACAGCCAATCTGATTCTGAACTAATAAAATAATGATAAATATATCCATGTATTTGGATGTGTGTATATTTATTTGAGTAAAGGAAGGATTGTGCATGTCATGACACTCATATGGAGCCCAAAGGACAACTTATCTGAGTTGGTGTTCACCTTATATCATGTGGTTGCTGAGTTCTGAGAATCAAACTCAGCTCAACTTGTGGAAAAACTAATTTACTCAATGAGCCCTCTTAACAGCCAAGAAAGTATTCTTCATCCATATCCTGAATTAGATGCTATGATAATTTATAGGAACCTTAGTTTTTTTGGTAAGGTAATATCTTGTTGAGAAATAATACTTAACATATTCCAATAACTTCCAAAGCTAGTGCTGACTCCCTCTTTATACTATACAAAAGATATGATCAATGTTTAGGCATGATTGTTTATTTTACTTCATGATGCATAACTTGGGCAATGTAATAAGCGAAGGAGGAATTTTATGGTACTTCACTGAGGCAATTTGATAGCCTAAAGGTTAATATTTGAAGACAGGAATGAAGTAAACTCCCAGCCATTTAGCACTCTCAGTGACAGCTCTGCAAGGAAGCTAGCATACAAGGCAGACAGATGGGCAGAGTTGGTTGGAACATTTGGTTTTGCAGCTGAGAGACTAATGTCACCAAGCACGTTAGCTTTACTCAGGGGTCAAGATACTCTGTCAACAGCCTCTCAGACTCACTCATCACTGCATATGACTGATTTTTTCTTTAACTTTTTCCTCTTTGAAATTCAAACACATTAGTTTTGAATCTTCACAGCCAAAGCTGTATGAAAGAAAGCTTTCTTTTTCTGCTGAACAGATAGAATATTTGCTACGAATTTACTGTATACCTGGTGCTTTCTATCTGTCAAGATGGTTGTAAAATATCAGTAGTTAAATAACGCTTAGGGAAAATGTATGTTATTATTTTTCTCATTTTTTAATTTGTCTCTCATATAATATATTCCAACTGCAATTTGTCCACCTTCCACTCATCCCAGGTCCCTCTTACCTTCCACCTCTTCCAGGCCATGCTTGACCTGTTCCCCTTCATTTGAGGGGAAACATCTTATGAATATCAACTGAACATTGCATAAAAAATTACACCAAGACTAGACAAACCACCTTTTATCAGATCTGAGCAAAACAACCCAGTAGAAGGAAAAATATTCTAAGAGAAGACAAAAGAGTCAGAGATAGCCCTATTCCTACTGTTCGAAGTCTACACAAATCCCAATTCTACAACCATGAAGTATTTGCAGAGGACTTGACTCAGACCTATGCAGACTGCGTGCTTTTTGCTTCAGTCTTGTGAGTACCCAGGAGCCATCCTTTAGTTGAGCAACACATAGGTTATTTTCAATTTTTGGTTATTGCCAATGAATCTTCCATGAACATAGTTAAAACAGTATCCTCCCGGTAGGATGGAGTATCCTTTGGGTACAAGTCCAAGAGTTCTATAGCTGAATTCAAGGTAAATAAATTCACAATTTTCTGATATACTGCCATATTGATGTGTAAAGTGGCTGTGTAAGTTCACACTCCCATCAGGATTGGGGGTGTGGTGTTCATTCCCTTGTGGTTTTTATCTTATCTACTCTGGCAGGCATAAGACAGAATCTCAGAGTTGTTTTTGATTTGCATTTTACTGGTCATCAAGGATATACATATGTATTTTTTTTAAGTGTTTCTTGCCCATTTGAAATTCTTCTGATGAAAATTCTCTGTTTAGATTTACACCCCACTTTTAAATTGGATTATTGAATTTATTGATGTCTAGTTTCTTGAATTTTTATGTATTTTGAATAATAGATATCTGTCAGATATTGAGTTGATGAAAATCATTTTTCATTCTGCATACTGCTGTTTTGTCCTATTTAGGTATTCTTTGTTTTACCAAAGCTTTCAACATGATGAGGTCCCATTTATTACTTATTGATTTTTTATCGATCATAGTGCTTGTTATTAGTGTTCTGTTTAGGAAATTGACACTGGTGAGAATCCATTTAGGGATAAGCCTCAATTTCTTTTTTATCAGGTTAAGTTTATGTGATTTTAAGTTAAGATCTTTATTTCATTTGGAATTTAGTTTTGTGCAGGGTAATAGATATAGTTCTATTTGAATTCTTTTACAAAATGATGTTAGGTTAGACTAGTACTATTTGATAAAATGCTTTCTTTTTTTTTCAATTGTATATTTCTGGCTTTAAGTATTTTTATCAAAATTTAGGTGGCCATTGATATGAAGATTTATCTCTGGGTCTTCAATTCAGGTCCATTGATGAACATATCTTTATGCCAGTACCATTTAGGTCTTATTACTATAGTTCTGTAGTATATCTTGGGATTGAGAATACTTCCAGAATTCTGCTATTGAACAAAATTGTTTTAGCTATTCTATGTTTTTGTTGTTATTGATATTTTTCCACATGAAGTTGAGTATTGTTCTTGCAAAGTCTATATAAATTGTGTTGGGATTTTGATGGGGACAGCATTGAATCTGTAGATTACTTTTGGTAAGATTGCCAATTTTACTATGTTAACCTACAAGTCCATGATCATAGATCTTTCTGTCTTCTGATATCTTTGTCAATTTTTTTTTTCTTCAAAGACCTGAAGTTATTGTTATACAGAAATTTTACTTGCTTGGTTAGAGTTTCCTCAAATATTTATATTATTTGAAATTATTATTAAGATTGTTATTATGCTGAGGTCTTTTTCAGCTCAATTATTTCCGTATATAGGAGGGATCCGGAGTTTTTTGAGGTAATCTTATATTCAGCCATTTCACAGAAAGTATTTATTAGCTGCAAGAGTTTCTTAGAAAAATCATTTGAGGTCATTTATATCTACAATCATAAAATCTTTAAATAGTGATGCTTTTACTTCTTCATTCCCAATTTGAATCCTCTTGATCCTCTTTAGATGTCTTACTGTTCTGTTTAGACTTTCAAGTAGTATATTGAAAAAGATATGGAAAGAGTGGTTAGCCTTGTTTTGTTCATAATTTAAATGAAATTGCTTTGAATTTTTCTCCATTTAATTTGATGTTGTCTATTGAATTGCTATTAATTACCTTTATTATGATTAGTTATTTTTTTTTTGTATATCTCCAAGACTTTTATGATGAAGGGGTATTGGATTTTGTCCAAAGCTATTTTAGCTTATAATGAGATGCTCATAAGTTTTTTATTTCAGTTTGCTTTATTGGTTGATACATTGTTTGTTTTGTTTTGTTTTGTTGTATGTTGAACCCTGTTCACTTGGCTGAAGCTTACTTGATTATGGAAGGTGTGTTTTTTAATTCAGTTTGTTGGTACTTTGATATTTTGCACCTATGTTGATGAGGAAAAGAGGTTTATAGTTATTTTTCTTTGTTGAATCTTATGTGTTTTGAGTATCAGCATTACTAAGGCCTCATAAAATGAACATAGCAAAGTCCATTCTGTTTTTATTTTGTGGAATACTTTGTGGATTATAAGTGTTAGCTATTCTTTGAAACTCTGGTAGAATTCTGTGCTTAAATTCTCTTGTCCTGGACTTTTTAACATTGTTATTGGGAGATTATTAATGACTGCTTCTATTTCCTAAGATGTTGTAGGCATACTTATATTGCTTATCAGATATTTATTTAACTTTGGTAAATGGTATGTGTTGTATGTTGTTATGTTCCCTTTAATCTAATTATGTTAAAAAGGATATTATCTTTAAGTCTTTTAGTTAGTTTAAAGGGTTGTATTCTTCTTAATTTACTCAAAGCACAAATATTTGTTTTTCTGATTATTCGAATTACTCTCTTTGTTGTTATTTTACTACATACCTCTTTTTGATGATGTCCAGCCTGCCTCTAGAGCTTTTTGTATACTGTAAGTTCTTAGTATACAACCTCTTCAATATTTTTTATGTATACACTTAGTGCTTTGGATGGAATACCTTTTCATACCACTTTCATTATGTTCCAATAATTTTCATTATGTTTTGCATTAATTTTCATTGAATTCTAAAAAGTCTTTAATTCCTTTTCTTTCCTAGTTCCTTCTCTTTCTATCTCTCTCTCTCAGCAATAGAATATCTTCTTAATTTTATTTTTTGTCCCATATCAGGTGACTCTTTTGACATAAACCACGATTTTGTATTTTCTTTTAACAAAAATGCTTGGGTTTAGAGAAAAAGAGAACCATGATCCATCTCCCAAGGCAGCTTTAATTTTTAATTGAACTGGGACTATAAAATGACAATTTGTCTTATATGTCTGTAAAAAACAGAAGAAACAAACATTTGGGAAGATTTATAAAATTTTATTGTGCTGGAAATGTGCTATATCATTAGAAAAAAAAGGGACTTGTCATCCATAGAAAATATTCCAAGAAAAAGAGTAAATTGGTCCTTGACTCATTTTTCATTCATTAGAAAGTAGTTCACTTTCTATGACTTTATAAGATTTCTTTTGTTAAATTCAGCTTTAATCCTAGGGAGTCTTATAGAATTCAGAAAATTAATCTTTTTTGTTTCTGTTGAGACTTTTCTTGTAAACAAGTATATAGTCCGTTTTGGAGAAAGACCACAAGGTGTTAAAAAGAAGGTATATTACTTTGAGTTTGGATAGGTTTTTCTGTATATATCTGTTAGGGGCAATAGGTTTAACATAACTGTTTGCTACAACACCTCTTTGTCCGTTCTTTTGTTAAATAACGTACTATCTATTGTTGAGAGTGAGGTATTAAAGCCTCCTAAAATTAATGTGTAAAGTTCTATGTGTGATTTAAGCTTTTTGTAATGTTTCTTTTACAAAGGTAGATACCCTTGCAGCTGGAACATAAATAGTAAGAATGGAAAGATCATCTTGGTAGAGTTTACATTTGAAAAGTAAGAATATCCTATCCCATTTTTCTTTTGATTAATTTTGCTTTGAAGTCTACTTTGTGGAATATTATAATGGCTACAACAGCTTGTTTCCTGGGTGCATTTCCTTAGAAAAATTTTTGCTGGTGTTAGAGATATGAGTGATGGTGGTAGATTTGTGTGTGTGTGTGTTTCCATTTATTTGTGTTTGCTGGTGGTGTGTGATTAGTTTCTGTGATTTTATTCATGAAGTTGCCATTCTTAGGCTGAATTTTTCCTTCTGGTTTCTTCTCTACATATACATTTGTGAATAAGTATTTTTAAACTTGTCTTTATAATGAAATATATTGTCTTTTCCATTTATGGTGAAATCAAAGTTTAGAAATCTAGGCTGGCATTTTTAGTTTCTTAGAGTCTGGAAAACATCTCTCCAGGTTCTTCTGGATGTGAGATCCTCCACCGAGAAATCAGGTGTAATTCCAGAGGTCTACCTTTATATATTAGTTGACTTTTATCTCTTTAAGCTTTTAATATTTTTTGTTTTATATGTTTATTGTTTTCATTATTATGTGGTGATTTTCTTTTCTGGTTTAATCTATTTAATTTTCTGTAAGTTTCTTGTGCTTTTATAGGCATTTATTTCTTTAATTTAGAAAATTTTCATTCTTTTTTTTTGTTGTTGTTATTTTCTAGGTCTTTGAGCTAGAATTATTTTCCTTTGCCATACCCAATATTTTTACCTTTTGTCTATTTATAGTGTTACAAATTTTCTAGATAATTTTATTGTAGATTTTTGAAGTTAACATTTTCTTAATTAATATATTTTTTCTATGGTATCTTAAACTCCTGAGATTCTTTCATCTTTTGTATTCTGTTGGTGATGTTTCTACCAAGAATTCCTGTCAAATTGCCTAGATTTTTGATTTCTAGAATTCCCCCAGCCCCCTTTTTTTCATTGTTTCTATTTCCATTTTCAGGGCTTAAACAATTCTACTTATTTTCTTCCACCATTTTTTTTCTTGAATTTTTTGGCTTCACTTAGGAAATTTGTTCATATCCTCTAATTATTTGATAAACTTGTCCTCAAATTTTTTTAGCAGATTTATTAATTTACTCTTTGAGTTCCTTTATTATCTTTATAAAGTTAATTTAAATAACTTTTTTTCCTCCTTTTGCTGTGTTGGGGTATTGGGATATCCAGGGCTTGCTCTACTTAAATAACTGCCGTGACTGTGAAAGGTGGTGACCTCTTATATTGTTTTTTATGTTGATTTTGTTTTTACACTGGCATCTAGGCTTTTAGGTTTGGAAGATTATATGTCTAGGTGCACAGAATTCTAAGGGTTTTTTTTCTTTTCTATCATTTCCCCTTGGTATGTAGTTTCTCTCTCTGGTCTTCTAGATGGTGTGACCTGTGGTGAAACAATGAGTCTCTGCCTGCCTTAGGGGTTTAGACACAGGTACAATGAGGGGTGAGTGGATAGAAAACAGGGTTGTCGACATCACAAAAGTGAAGGGAGTCTTATTTGCTGACAGTCCTTTTTGTTGTTATGTAAGCCTGCATGGCTTTGGTGAAGCTGTGTGTCTCTGCTCTAGTTGGGGGCTGGTAAACAATGATGAAAAGAGGAAGGAAATTAGAACAGGAGAAGGGGCAATCACTTTGAGAGAAGGGGAGGTCCATGGATGGTATGCCCTCTGATAGATCAAGGTTCATTGTTCGAGCTAGATCATAGGACAAAATTATAAAGCAAGGAGGAGAAATTGAGGATAGGCTATTAAGTGGGTCTATGGACATATGGTCTATCTGGAGTTCTGGTGTCTGGTGTTTATTCTGGATAATAGGGGTCTTCTGTTCTGCTATTAAATCTTAGAAGAAAAAGGCAGATCTTTTGGTTTGTAGAGAACATTAATATCAAATGTCTTTTCAGAGTTAAAGGAGAGATAGAGAGAGAAAGAGAGAGACAGTTTTCAGTAGGAGTCTTGGCCTTATTTCTGGGAGAAGACACACGATTGACTAGAAATAGTTGAAAGTACAGTTTATTTACAAATCCTTAAATTTAGCAAATAATGATGTGAAAAGTCATACATCATAACATGCAACTACATCTATCTATCTATCTATCTATCTATCTATCTATCTATCTATCTATCTATATCTGTCTGTCTGTCTATCTATCTATTTATCTTTATATCTATCTATCTATCTATCTATCTATCTATCTATCTATCTATCTATCTTCTAATTTTATACAATATAGTTTTACTGTTTCCCTGTCCCTAACTTCTTGATTATCCCTACTTTCCTACCTACTTAACTTTGTTATGCCTTCCTTTTTTCCAGAAAATTACACAAACCCACAAAAAAATTAAAAAACAAACAAGCAAAAATACCAGTATATATATATGCAAAACATGAACCTAGACAAAGTGCCTCTACAGTAGGATATAGAGTCTAGGAATACATCCTCAAGAGTGGTATAACTTACAACTGAGGTAGATTCATTCCTATCTTAACAAAAATTTTATAGTGATTTTTATATAGTAGCTCTATGAGTTTGCATTCCCACCAACTATTAAAAAGTGTTCTTTTCTGGCTGCCTGTGTTATCCTTTATTTATTTTATTATTATTAGAAAAACATTAGATTTCAAAGTAGTTTTAATTTGCATTTTCCTTTTACCTAAAGATGTTGAACATTTCTTTAGAATTTATCCTACTTGTATTTCATATTTTAAGGGTTCACTAGTCAATTTTTAAACTGTTTTCTTGATTATTTTTAGATTTTAGCTCTTTACGCTGACCCTCTATCAGATGTATAATTTATAAATATCTTTTCAATAACATACAACCCATTGTGATATAATCTCTTCCTTATTCTGCTGCACAGCACATTTCCTACCCTCTTTTTATTGATCAAACTTAACCATTATTTTAACATTTGACTAAAAGCAGCAGTACTCTGTTTCATCTCTGAATACTGATTTATCTGTTTTTGAAAATAAATTTTTACTTCTGTTAACAGTCATATATTTATATATATATATATATATATATATATATATATAACACATTTCTCTGCTAGAAAAAAAACCAAAACAAAAAACAAACAAAAAAAACAAAAACACACAGACAGCAAGCTGACATTCCCTAAAGACAGTTTTGATTGACTCTTCACTGCGTTGATGGGTTAAAGGACCATTTTTTTTTTTTTATAGAATGTATACCAAGCTTAATTGTATCATTTATTGTTTTGCTTCCAATTATGTTATTGCTTATTTTCCTTTTCCAAATAAATGATGCATGGTTATTTAAAGACAAATGTGTTTACTTTTATGGCTGCATGTATTATTATATGCAACATTTTGCTAACAAAGTAATTAATGAAGAATGAATCTCTTTAATTTGTAATACACTATAGCTGCTAACAACTGTAATTACATTAATTTGATAAGCAATGATATTCACATCATGCAATTATGTGTTCTTATGAAACACAAACACATATAATGTTAAAACATGTAAAATATCTTAGTAAGGTATATTTGCTAGAATGAGAAATTGAATATGTATTAAAAACATCATTTTCTAAATTCTAAAAGAAAAATAAAGATGTTAATATGAATGAATCTGTTCTGTTGTACGTAGTACATGGATAATGTAAGAAAACAAATACAGTTTTAGGCATTAAATTTTTCTTGACTTCTTATTCTAGGGAGTCTAGACATGCATTGGTTATCACCTTACTACCAAGATAGACCCTGAAGACCATTCTCAGATTTTCTTTTAAAAATAACTATATCAATACTTATACAAAAATAATTATCCTCAATTTTCTATTAAAATACTTAAGATTATATACTTACATATACATATTATTTCCATATAAATACTTTTTTTCAGGCATCTTCTTTAAAACCATAGGGGAAATATGACATAAGTAGAAATTTCTAAAATGCTACAGGGCTCATGATGTGATTGTAGAGTACTTGGCAGGCTTGTGTGAGCTTCTGTATTTGTTTTCTCACATGAAACATAAATAAGTAAGTAATTAAGCAAATAAATAAATAAATAAATAAATAAATAAATAAATAAATAAATAAATAAATAAATAATTTTTTTGTGTGAAAAATATTTTCCAGGATAGTTTTTAAGGAAATATTTTTTTCATTCTTTTACTCTCCCTTCTGCCAAGATCTCTTATCACTCTTTTATTTTAAAATGTCTCTATAATTTTCAAATTCATCTACATTCCTGGGTGAGAGAAATAAATACACAAACACCTAAGTAGTCTAAACTTATTTTTATTTTTAGTCTCAATTCATATGAAATCAAATTCTTCTATCATTGTAATATGCCATTTTAAATACTTACTAGGTGTAAAGTTTTAATAACTAATATTCTTTATTTATTACTTTTTGTTTTATTTTTCACACAAATTTTGTACAATTTTGAGACATAGTCTTCAATAAACTCTATGTTTGTGATATGAGTTGGAAAGAACACTCTCGCCCTCTGTGTTTAGGGACTATAATTAAATGAAGGGAATTATCTGTTACTTGGCATTTCAGTTGAAGTCAATTTAAAAGTTTTCCACATGCTTTACCACAGTAGTTTCTTTCTTCCTCAGGCTCAGTTTTTTTACATTTATATAGTCTTTACAAGGTGTCATTATTTATGAATACTTCTGTCTATTTGAGCATGTATGCAGTATATATAAAATATATATGTATTTAGGCATATATGTTGTCACATGTGTATACTTGCATATTACATAAACACATATTGTAATTTCATACATAGACAAACATGCAATTTAGTATTAATATGTTAGCATGATCATAGTAGAATAAATAATGAGCAGTTACTATTTTCTAAACTTAAGTCACACAATAACTCAATGTCAGAACTTAACACAGTGTTAGAGCTAATATTAGAAAGTAACTTCATTTCTCCAAGCAGATGGACTTCCTCTTTCTTGGCACACATTTCTTTAGTGTGGTGTAGAGAACCTGTTAGCATAACTTGAAAATGCCAAAGTCACAATAACACCCGCATTCTATTGTACTGATATGGTGTATATATAATGATGTAGACAGCAGCTACAGAAGTTCTGTATTTAAGGTCATACAGAACCACTAGGAACACAGACCGTTTGGGTGATTTTATTCAATGCACTGTGTTTGCCATATGAAGTTTTTAAAAAAATTCAAATGTTGCAAACATTATAGAATACATTCTATGTCCAGAGGAATATAATATCACCAGTAAATAAATTTAAAAATCTCAAAAATTATACACACACACACACACACACACACACACACACACACACACACACACACACACACATATATATACACACATATGTGTGTGTGTACTTTTCTATTTTATTATTTGCTCTTTGGTTTTTCTTTTATAAATTTAGATGAAGTTTTATGTTTTCCATGCTGTGATAAAACTCATTAAATAAGCAAACATTCTTTATTTCTGTTTGCCTTGCTTCCACCTCCTATGTGCTAGGATTATTTAAGAGAGCTGTGCAGATGGGAGATGGGGCTCTATATAAGCTAGGAAACCCTTTATCAACTGAGTTTTATCTCAGTCCAATATTTAATAATTAAAATTGTATATATATTAAATTCTCAGGAATGGAAATTGTGAGAAATCACAAAGTGTTCTGATCTACATATAAACCTATAATGGTATGCAGTAGCAGCATGTTTAGAAAGAGGTGATATCTAGCTACAGGCACTTTATGGAGACATATTTCAATATATTTTTATTTTAAGCACTTAGGTGAGTTTTTTTTTTTCTCATCCTCCTATATGCTGTCTTATCTTTCTTTTTACATTAGTTTTGGTATCACTTTTGTTTTTCAGGCTTTATTTTGATGCCCAACCACAAATTAACTGACTCATTGAAGACTGGGAGGGGCTGAAGATGGCTTATCTGTTCCAGACACCAGGATGGATGGCAGAAAGCAGTGATTCACACAGTAAATTTATGCAATCACATGAGTTACCTAGTTATCAAGTTGTCTGTATGTGGCTGAATATTTAAAAAAGACAATATGGTAATTTTTTTTCAAAAGCCTAGATAGGATCTAGGTATGTATAGGTAGAGGGAAGCAGACAAAAAACAATAGATTAGATACATATAAAAAAAATACAAATAACAAAATTGCATCAAGCTAATTCAATCCAGTGATCAACAAAGATAATGTGTGATGAAAACCTTTGGGGAACCAGCCCCAACAAGATTGTTTCTCAGGTTCCAGAAGATGGCACTTCTTACTGGCTAGAGGATCTACAGTAATCAAACTGAGAGCATTTCCTCTTATTAAATCTTTATTGGCACAGCAGTGGCAACGATGAAGGCATTGGCTTATACACCCATGAAGGCAGGCTGTCAGACAAGGCAATGTAGGACAATAATTCTTCAGGATTTGTAAGAAGGAATAAGTGATCTAGGTTGCTAGGTAACTGGGTAACCTGCTCATCCAAGTTAGACAGCATGTGTACTGACAGCAGTCAAGGTAAGGGCATTTCTCTGCCCAACAGGCCATTGTCCACCAAAGAAGACAACTCCTACTAGAGTGAACTTGATGCTCAATACCATCTTATGAAAGGAACATCTTATGCTAAAGACTGAAGCTCACACTATAAAATTATCCAATCTATAAATGGGTGTTCAGTCTCTGAATGATGACTTCAAGTATAACAACCATATAAACATTAGCCAGAGGTGCATTACTGTGCAAATAAATCCTAAATAAATATCCTACACAACATTTCTAAACAGAGATGTACAAAACATCTTATGTACATATTATGCATTATGACTTGTATCATTAAACAGAGGTAGAAATTGCATAATAGAAATGAAAATAATATACTTAGTATGCATTAATGTGCAAAATCTTTTAAACAAATGTATGCCAATTAATGATTCAATTTTGTATCAATATACAGGTTACCTTAGACATATAAAAACAACTTCATATTTAAATTTGTATCAATATACGAAGAATCTCAATCAAACATATAAAATGATTTCACATTTGTAGCAATGTGCAGTCATCTATATCAGTGCAAGTTGTCTTTGGCTCATATATATCTAAAAATTATTTACACATAAAAAAGTCTACTTATATCTAAGCTATTTATTTCCCATTCTCTTCTTTAAAAGTCTATATTATTGGTCTACTCTTAACCCGATTTTAACTCTATCAGTATGATAATTATCCATAACCCTCAGCAGACAAAACTTATCAGAACAGGGGCATAGTTTTTCATAAGGTTGCTTCTTACTGACTTGTGGGTGGCAGCATCTTTTTGGAATCCTGTAAGAACTAAGACAGTGGTTTAATCATAATGCACTGACTATAGAGATCTATAACCATTCTCAGAGTGCAGGATAAGTCCATCTGGAACTCTTGTTAATGATGTGACATGAAGGACAAACATAGAAAGCTATCTTGCAACTGTTCTGAATAGTCGGTATTCCAAAAGCAAGCATTGAGTGATATACATGTTTTGTCTTTTTTGTTTTTACACTAGATAGAATCTTTGTGGTGGGGGTACCATCTTTTTTTCCAAATGCTTTGGAGATTGCTGGTAGGAGAATTTATTGTTTGCAGTGGAAAGCCTAGACATTATTAATGTCAAACAAAAATTTTATGTCTTCAAGAGAAAATTTTATGTATGCAGAGAAAATTTTAAGGTTAAGGAGGAGAAAATGCACAGAGAAATAGGATTAGAGATCAAATTACAATAATATTGGTAACTATATACTCTGGCTGTCTTCTCTCCCACACCAGGTGGCTTTTCTGATATGAGACAGAATTTCTTAAGTTTTCGTAATTAATGTGCTTGGGTTTAGAGAAGGAAAAAAGCCACTTACTCCAACTTCAAAGCCAGCTTTACATATAATCAAACCAGGACCAAATTTTTTAATAGAGATATAGATGGGAAGCAGTGTGAATTTAGGAATTACTCAATAGTGCATGTTGGTACCAATTGGCCTTATATTCCTTTGTAATTCTTTCATAATTGATCTCCCTTCAGCTTTAGGCTACTAAACATTAAGCATTCTTTTAATTTCTTGAATGCAGTTAAATCTATTCTCCTGTAAAGACAAAAATGAGAACCTGTCCCAGAATTCTTAAATGAGTTTTTCTTGCCATGTATCCAATTGTCATATTGGTGCATGAGCCATTATTTCTACTCCTCAGGTGTGGTTTCCTTTTCATATCAGATCTTTATCAACTGCCTCTGTACCTATATTTTTTCTTCTCCTGAGGAAACAAAAGCATAACCCCTTCCCCACCAAAGCACATATCCCAGCTTCCATTCTGAGGTCAGCACATCCTTGAAGTAGATAGGTTGGTTTATCTCAGAAGTTTTTTTTCTGTCACCCAGTGTCTCTCTGCAGCTGTTGTCCCTTTCTTATCAGCTTTAAGAACGGTCAGTAAAACATTATTCAATCTCTCCCTGGTTCTTTTCATTTTTCTCTTTTCTGTTTACAAAGCATCTCTTTTAAAGTGTGATGAGATCTCTCCACAACTGCTTGTCCTGTAGGATTGTGCAATATCCCTGTATGTGCTTTATATTATAGTATCCAAAAATCTCCTTCATTTTCTGGGAAACATATGCAGAAACATTGTCAGTCTTAATTTGAACAGGAATTCCCATTATGGCCATGACTTCCTAAAGGTATGTAATTACAGCATCAGCTTTTTCAGAACTCAGGGCAGTCATCCATTGCATTCCTGAGTAAATGTCAATAGTATGATGTAAATATTTCATCCTTCCAAGTTCTGAAATGTGAAACACATCCAACTACCAGATCTCACTTCTCTGCAAACCTTTATGATTACTTCAAGCAGGTAAAAATGGTTGGTTATAGAAGGAGAAAGTAGTACAATTCCATAGAATTTTCTTGGCCTGATTGCGAGTGATGGTAAAGTTTTATTTTAATCCTTTGCTATTAACATGATGTGTCTAATGAAATTCTGAGGCATATAGTATGTTTCCTGTTAATGACCAGTCAATTTCATCATTATCTTGCAGCAAATGATCAGAGACACCTGTGTGAGATCCAATGTTTTTCACATATGTATGTGATGGTTACTATTTCTAATGCTATCCTGAAGTTGTATAAACAATTAGGTTAATTCTGCATCCTCAATAATGAAATGATCAGTTTCAATATGTAAAACAACTCATTCCACATGCTGAGATTCAGTTACTAAGTTAAGAAGTTTAGTAAAATCCATTAATAATATAATAATAGTATATACTTCTGACTTCTGAAGATTTATAATGACTTTGAGTCACTTTACTTAAATGTCCCAATTTGTAATGAACTTTTCCTGATTTGTTTGCATCAGTATAAAATGTAGGAGCCCTAGAAATAGGCTTATCCCATACCACGTGAGGGAGGATCCAGTTAGTTTCCTTTATGAATTGATTTTTTTTTTTTGCTTTTTGGATATTTGTTATTAAATCTCTCCCCAAAAATTACTATAGGCTTTTTCAGCATTCACTGTCTGCCCATAATCAATTAATTTTTTCATTAGTTAAAGGTATAACAATTTCTGCAGGGCCTTTCCAGTCAACTAACAAAGTCTAACTTTTCCTTTAAAAATCAAATTAGAATTTTTTTCAATATGTTTTCAACTTTTTACTTGGCCTATGTGGCAGAAATATCCCTTCTAATATGGTATTTTCTTTTTTCCTCATGGCTTCTGTAGAATTCATAGAAGGTAAAATAACCAGAATGCAGCCTAGGTTCGGATCCACGTGATTCACGTGTGATTCTTATAATTTCTTTTCCACCTAAACCAATTCTCTCTCAGCTTCATCAGAAAAATTTCTAGGACTATTTAAGTCCTTATCACTATTCTAAGGTTTTGATAAAATTAGCTAGCTCATGGGTTTTTTATATACAAATAATAGCAGTGTTCGGAAATCATTAAAATTCCTTAATCTACCTCTCTGGAGTTGCATCTTTTGGGGTCTAATTTTTTGTAGGCCTATTATATCCTAAATAATTAATAGAATCTTCTCTTAAGAGTCACCTTAGAGAAGCAGAAAGTGGATCAATGAGAGACAAAACTACAAGAAATTCTCAATCACAACAGTAAAAATTTTCCTAAATTTTTGAGAAGTTGAATTGTCTGCCATTGTTGGGGCAAAAAAAAGTTAAATATTCAGTTACCTCAAACCATATGTAATGGCTATTTTTGGCCAGCAGGTTCCACAGTAGAATACAATGTTCAATGTCTTGCTTTCCAGAGAATGGGGGGGAGGGAGGAGGTAAGTTCCAGCAGCAACAAGGTCTATGTTTCCCTGCCAGCACATCCAACCAAATAACCTTACAAAAGGCAGTTTCTCACAAAATCAAAGTAATAGAACCCACATTAAAATGGCAGTTATATTCACCTTTTAACAATTATCCCTAGTCCTGGCTGCATGCCACTCCATGCAAGCAGTGTGGTCAGTGAGATGTGCTGGTGGTGGCCCTGATTGGAAACTGCAAAACTGCAGAAGCCCCAGGATGTCGCTGCGGTTTGTCTAGTAATTCCAATTTGCTGAAGGACCAAAAGCTGTGGGGCCCATGGCTGGAGCAATAAACTGGCAAGAAGGGAACAAGGCACCTTTTTAAAGGCCCACTGTATTTCAGCTGGCTCAGACTGCACCTTCTGGCTCAAGGCCTAGTTACCACGGAGAATAAACCCACACTGGGTTCCAGATATCAAGTAAAATTCTTTAGCAATATATCATCTGAAGAATTAATATTTATTAAAGGGTAATATTAAACAGTAACTGATACAAATTGAACCTTATGACAATTCTTAGAGAGTGGAAAAGTCCCACAATGGATGGTTTAATCCGCTCCATGAGAATACAGGAACAAACAGGGGGGAAAAAAGTAAGTGTCCCGCATCTCAGTGGGGTCTGGCCACACCCTATTCAGGCTCCTGGTACTCCAGAAGCATGCCTTGAAGCTTCACCCAATAGCACCTGAATCCCACTCCACTAAGTATTTACTTAAACCTTTATTAATAGTACTAATCATTAAAAAAGAAATAGAAAAAAATACCAAACTATAAGAAAAGTAGATTAAAACTAAAATATATGTTGATATATATATATATATGAAAATGAGTTTACACATAAATCATTTGTGAAAAATATTCTCACAAATTAATATGATAAGAAAAGCATACTTCAAAATGAGAAAAAGATCATAATAACCATTTTTATTAATACCACAATAAAATGTCAGGGGATTGAGAAATTATTAATCATTATTAATAATAAAGGAAATTAAAAGCACAATGACTTATATTTTCATTTTTAGGAACACTAAAATTCAAGACATTGGGTGCAGTAAGTATTTGCAAAGGAGAGGTACAATGAGACACAAGAAATTTATTTATTTTTCTTTCTCTACCCACCCCACCTTTCATCTCCTTTTCCAAAAGAAAAAAGCTTTCTGTTAGGGGTCAGAAAAACTTGGTATATCCAGTTGAGACAAGACTGAGCCCCTCCCTACTTCTTTAAGGCTATGCAAGGTGTCCCATCATAGGTAACAGGCTCCAAAAAGCTAGCTCATGCCCCACGGATAGATCCTGATCCCAGTGCCTAGGGTTCCTTACAGAGACCAAGCTACATGACTGTCTCCAATGACAGAGTAGGCCCGTTCCATATGGGATACAAGTATTTTAACTCACACAAAGTGAAAGTAGTACCTATTTAGACCCCAACTATACCACTTCTATATTTTATCAAAGATAATGATACATATTTCCAAAAAGGCATACATACCATATTAAATTTATGGTAAAGGTTTATTTACCAAACACCCCAAACTATTTTTATTAGTAGAATGAATACCATGTGTTGGCATGCTCTTAAAATTTATGAGTATTTAGCAAGAATTTTCACAGAAGGTATGGCTCTCATTAGTAAGTGAATGGAAGAACCAAAAACCTGGATATTTCATCTCTGATTTACTATATATATGCATTAAAGTAAATAGGAGATTTATCTACATCAACTAATATTAAAATAATGGTAGAACAGAAACTTTCATATTGAGATGACTTGGTTAAAAAAATGGAACACAGGCATTCTAAAATATTCTGTACACGGTTTAGGAAAGATCAAATATTTGTCAGTTATTTGATTTATAACTCTGTGATATGTGTGTCTTAGTATAAATGTGTGTATATATATATATATATATACATATATATATATATATACATATATCCCAAAGTTAATTAAACTTTACGTTTTTCTTTACAGGATTTATAAACTTTAGAAATAATTACACATTTACTCAAATGTGTTCATAAAAAATTAAGAATAGACAAATTTATATTTCCAATGTACAACAAAGATAGAACCATGGAACAATGTAGATAGGAAAGAGAGCTTGCTGTATTAAAAAAAAAAAAAACAAAAAAAAAAACAATGAAATCATGCCATTTGTGGCAGTGCAGATGAGACTGGTTGTGGACTAAAGTTTCTGACCTAGCCTAGACCCAAGGTTATGACTCATAGTCCCACAGCCACTTAGTCCCCAACAATCACACAAAGGCTTATATTAACTACAAACTCTTTGTCCTATGTCTCAGGCTCATCCCAACTAGTTCTTACAACTTAACTCTGCCCATTTCTATTAAACTATTGTAATGCCACATGGCTCCATGGCTTTACCTGTTTTCCATTACATCTTACTCTCTGGGCAACCACCTGCTATATCCTCTTAACTCTGTACTTCTTGAGTTCTTTCTCTGCTTGGAGTTCCTGCATACCTCTAAGCTGCCTTGCCTTAGGCCAAACCAGTGGTAATGAGCATATTCACAGTGTACATAAAGACATCCCACATCAACTGGATATTATCATGCTATCCTACATGCTCATAGGAAGACAAGGACAGCATGATCTCACCTGTACTCATTTGAAATAGAAAATTTCTGTGTCATAAAGGGAGACTTGTGTATACATACATGTTCACCATAAGATGACTAGAGATAACATCTCTGCACTATGTAGTTTAAAAGTCTAGAAAAAACAGTACGTTGGACATTTTTATTGTCAAAATGATAAATGGGCTGGAGAGATGGCTAACACCAAAGTCCTTCATGCACAATTATGATGACCTGAGTTATATCCTAACAACTGTATTTCCAAAGCTGGATGTGATGGTGTGTGCTGGTAATGCCACTCACTATTGGGAAGTCACAAATGGGTGGTTCCCAAAGGCAATTCAGCAAGTTCCAAGCTAATGAGAGACCTGATTTAAAGAAAATATAAATGATTCCTGATGACTGACACCTGTGATTGTCCTCTTGCCTACACACACACACACACACACACACACACACACACACACACACACAAGTATAAGAAATATATATGCTTAACTAGATATAAATGCTGTACAATGTACACGTGTATTAAACATCACACAGCACTCCTTAAATATGCACAATTCTTATGACTTTGTTTTTCAGTTATTAATAAATTTAAATAATCAGTAAATCAAATTAATGAATAGAATGCAAAGTTATTGACTTGTGGGAATTCTTGCATTGCTCTGTTTCTTGTACAGCATAATAACTGCTAAGTCATTCTCTTCATGAAAATTCAATGAGATGTAAATACTAATAATCTGTTTTTCTAAAACTGTTATTCTTCAAATAAGTTTAGTTTCAAACAAAGCGATTGATTTTTTTCTAATTGCAATAATAATACTTTGTAAATATTTATGTAAAAAATAAGTTAAAACACATACCAACTTTGTCACAAAACAGCAAATCCTAAATTAATATGAAATATATTAATATAAAATTTTATTGGTACAATTGTGGAGAAGAATTACAAAATTATCTGCAGAGATGAATACCTTTAATTCAATACTTAACAATTAAATATCTAACATTTTTCAATGTGATATTTTTCTGTAAGAAACTGAAAAAAAAGAAGTGAGAAAACTAATAATTTGTAACTTTTGATAAAGGTGCTTATAGTAAATATACATTTAATTAAATTACTATGGAATATTAGTGGAGAGTCACTCACAGAGCCAAGGAATGAAAGTGTGGGAGTGGTGACTATGGCCACATATAACTTTAGCCTGTGAAGATTTTGTGAATTTATGCTTCAAATATTGAGTGACAGATATCACACAAATTCTATTTAATACTATGACAATAATCCAGAGTCTGAAATTGGAGAATAGCTGGAATATAAGAAAAGTAGAAAAATAGACCACAGCTACTTCTCACTTGAGAACTCCCGAGGCCTTTCTTCACAAAATCATCTAATCATCTAATTGTTAACCTGTCTCTCCTCATCCCACCATGCAAGTGTCTGGGAATCTCTCTCTCTCCCTCCCTGCTCAGAAATTACCTCCTCTCTAGACATCTCTAAAGCTAGGATTAAAGGTATGGGTGTCCCCCTTTTGACTTTCATGACTTGGCTTATTGGTTGATTCTCCTCCAATATTCCACACTAATTTTATTAAATATATATAACCATAGGTGTTTTTTTAAAGAATCATGATGGGGAGACAACCGAGTGGATTAAGAATTTTCCTACAAGTATGTGGAGTAGAATCCAAATCCTACCACCCAAATAACATCCATGTTGTTCCCTAGCACTGTGCATGATTATGGTAGTCTGTTTAGAATTCCAGTATTTATAAAGTATAGATAAATTGAGGTCCCCTTGAGGTAGATGGTTGCCCAGACTCATGTGCATTGTCAAGTTAAATAGACAAATCCTAATTTAGTAAATTAAGTAAAGAATTATACAGAAATACTTAATAGTAGCTTTGAGCTTCCATGTTTATGTTCACACATGTGCCTTTAACATACAACCTATAAAACAAAAGAGAATCTACAGTGAATATTTTACCAATTCAAGAAATTTACAGGTGGCTTCGTTAAAGTGAGAAGAAAATGGTGTCTTGCCTTCTAATATGATTATATGGAATAGAAAAAAGAAAACACACACATATACATGAGAGAAGTATATAAAGTTGTAGATATTCAGTAACTAGAAAAAGTTTATGAGTTATTAGAATTCATAAAAGAATTCACAACATTACTGTATACAAACAACTTATTAAACTCAACAGTATGTATAGACAGGTACAGAAAGAAAGCAGGAATCTATTTAATGCAGAGTATTCAAAAGAAGCAGCAAAGCTGTAACTGCAAAGTATATAGAAATAAGATATCTTTGGGGATGATGACACAATTTGCTGAGAAAACAAATTTGTGAATAAGTGATGTCCACAGTGCTTGACTCAATTAGATAAAGAGACAAGTTACCCATAATTTTAAGATCACCCATACCATAATTATCATAGCCTTTGTCTGTTGAAAGTTTTCTTTAGAATTTATATGAAACATTAGAGGCTTGGAATTGATAAGGAAATTCAGAAGCTAAAAAATATAGTTGTTCAGAAAGGTTACCAGGCATTTTAAATCTCTCAGTGTTAAAACAGTACAGCATGTAATACATGTTGTAAATACATGACTTGTAAAACAAGTCAGCATATGAGAATTCACAAATATGGAAGAAAGGTATATGTTCATAACATTATATAAAAGAAAAAAGCAAAGTTTTGTTGATAATTATAAAAAAATACAACATATTGTATTTCAACTAGGAAATACTTCAATGATGGAAACTCTACTGTGGGAGTCCACAGTGACTCCATTGTGGGGCTTGATTCCATTTTGACACAAGATCAGAGGGAGGCTGAATAACAGGATGTTTTCCAAAAGCCTGGTTACTGGATATTTTAAGAATTAAGGAGGTATTTATGCATGTTTCCTAATTGACACAATGGTAAGGAAGTCTTTTGTTCCCACTTTGCAGTATGTACAGAAAGGGAATGAGAAATAAAGTCAGGTCTGCTTCAACACTTATTGAGAGCCCTCTTAACTCTGTTTTCCATCTCGGTCTATAATTCTGTCTCTGTCTCTCAGTAGTGTTTGATAGGCTAGACTGTATCTGACACTCTGACTCTCTTCATGCCCCCAGTGTTCCTCTTTTCACTTTTGCACACCTGTCTTAGGTATCTACTTTTGCTTCTTCTTATGAAAACTAACCTGGATGTTCACAGGCATGAGCCTACTCTAGCCTTTTTACCTCTCACTTCCATTACTAACTTCATATTTCTGGCCATTACTCTGAAATTATAAACAATAATAAAACCCCTCAGGTTCACTATTAAAAGTTTGACCTAGCAAACTGTTTTGTTGTTGTTGTTGTTTGTTTGTTTGGGATTTTTATTTTTTTTAGTTGACTCTTGGAAAAGGGTGTCTCTGTCAGCTGGTCTCAATATACACTACAGAATGGTCATTTGAACAGATCCATTTTTGTTTTGTTTTGTTTTCTTCTGAAAAATGACAATGGGAAACTTATCAAAAATGCAGCATAGATGGAAAGGGGATAGTGTAAATGAAGTGGAAATTCTGGTAATTAGAGAACGTCCCACAATACTTAATTTTAGTGCCTGCTCATGTCAAACAGAAAAAAATATTAAGGTTGTCCACATTTACGGCCTGGGAAACTTGAGGCCTCATATTCATGACAGACAGCTAAGGCTTCAAAATCTAAACATGTACCTATGGTGTGTCAAGCATAGATTTTAAGGTAGCCCTATATAAATGCAGAAGTTTGATAAAAAAAAAAAAGACCACACCCATGAAGATGATGACAATTGTTCATTACTACAGTCTGCATATGAATGACCTTCATGGAACAGACAAATGCTTCTAATAGTACATAGATGCTAGTACTTCTAGAACTATCTGTACTTTAGAGTTTTCCTGTGTTTTATTGCAATTTTATGTTTACCAATTGAGAAAGTAATTTTTAGAAAATTGTAATATGAGAAAATTTCAAATGAGAAATTTCAAATGAGAAATGTTCTACTTCCCAGTGCTTCTCTTTGATGTCAGAAAGACTGGATGAAATGACTTACTTTTCAACATGGAGGCATTATATTAGTTTTTATGGCCATTGTATCTATAATAATTTCATAGAAATGGGTGTGGAAGTTTATGGGATTTATTATAAACCTTCAGAAAGTATATGTCTTACCAATATGCCTATTATAGTTGCTGCTTTCTGCAAGTAACAGTGAGCATGGAGATACAAATGAGATGGGTCAGTATGAGATCATCAATAAAATGAGTGTACATGAGGTCACCAATCTGATGGGTCAGCATGATAGCATCAGTATGATAGCATCAATAAATTAGTGTCAGCAAGAAGTCATCAATGTGGTTGGTCACCATATTGGCATTAATATTAAGTCATCGATGTGATGAAGATCAGCATGAAGACATCAACAGGATATATCATCAACATGAGGCCATCAAAATGATGGTCAGCATGAGGTCATTTGAGATGTTATATAATTGAAAGCAAGGCACTAAGCATGCAGGTAGAGACACTGCATCACCAGTAGGTGGAGAAAGTAAACTATCCTATTCTTAGAATAGAATAGAAATAAGAAATTAGTAGAAGAAAAATAAATCTTTTAATATGACTTTGGTGATAGGGTGGGAGCATGAAGAATGGAAAGAAGCCTAGTAACCACTGGAAAAGTGCCAAGTAATACAAAAAAAAAAAAAAACTTAGCAGATTTTTGTTGAAAATGCCATTGTTTAATTTAAACAATTACTTCTTCCCCAGAGACTTTTCAAATTAAATTATTTTTGTTCTTTAAAAATATATTTTTACTATATACATCTATATGTACAAATACACACATAAACATACAAATAAATATATACTGCTTAACTGTTTTCAAGACTCCAAGTTAGGTATCTGTAAGTTTCCTTAATTTTTGTTAATTTTCTTCATTTGTTAAGGTTTTTTTGTTTTAAGGATGCTTTTCTGTATTTACTTATTTTTGTAGTTCTATTTGTTAAATGAGTCTTTAAAGCATAGTCTATATATATTTTATCCTCAATTACATGCATGTAATTGAATCTCCTTCCCTTAAAAAATGTCCTAAAATTACATTTCAAAAGTAAACTATAAAATATTTTAATTGCTTATCAAATTTGAATCATAGAATAGAATAAGTGTAACGAATCCCAGCACATAGTAGCCACATGGTAAACCCAACATGGCGCAGAAATAAGAATTTCTGGCCATAGTCCCCATGTGGTAAACCTGACATGGTAAGGGCAGAACACCACCTATGGAGGGAAAACCCCTAGGTGTGGCTATGTAAATCTGTGCCCACCTGCTCTCTTAAAAGGAGCTTCTATGTGGAAGTTGTCTCTACCCTTCCCCTTCTCTTTCTTCTCCCTCCTTCTCTTTCTCTCTCTCTCCTCCTCTCTCTTTCTCTCTCAGCAACTCCCCTGAATAAACTTGTGTGACATCAGGTAGTGAGTACATCTATATCTCGTGCGCGAAACTGACAATAAGAATTATACAAAGGCAGCTGAAAGAGAAAATCTGTTTATATACACAAATATTTAATTATATACACCTTGAGCATACATATGTAAATATTTAAATGTAAGCATAGGTATATTATGTGATTCATTTTAAAATTTGAAAATATCAGTACTTCTAGTTAATTCTTAGATTTGATCACTTATCTGAAGTCATTGTTTCATCTGATTATATTCCCACCCATTGCTTAAGTGAAATTGTATGCTTTCTATGCTTCAGTCATTTTTTTTATCTGTATATCCTTTGTTAATCTTGAGTGAAGGGAGGTGGAAGAAAAGCTGAGTTCATTTGTGGGAACATACCTGCAGATGTCTCCCTCAGTCATTAGTAGTAATTTTAGCTTCTCAAGAGATGGTCTCCCATAACTTGACAGTTCAGTTAGATTACTGTGCCAGTGAGCCTAAAAGAAATTCTCTCTGCTGTGTGAGTACTAGTATTACAGATATGTATCCCCTCACACAACTTTGTCACATGGGTCCTGAAGATGAAATTCTATTTCTCATGCTTACATGACATCCCAGCATGAGAAAGACCAGAAGTGAAGACCTACACCTTTAATTCCAGCATATCTTGTTAAGGCCTGCTTGGTTTACAGAGGGAGTTCCAGGCTCCCAGGCAGGCAGTGATGGTGTCATGCCTTTAATCCCATAACTCCAGAGACAGAGATCTTTCTGTGTTTCTGTGAGTTCAAGGCCAAACAATAGTAGTAGCCCACACCTTTAATCTTAACCTGGACGTGAAATAACTGGGTGAAGAAGGTATTTAAGGCAGGTGTAGAAAGACAGATCCAAACAGTAGAAAGATCAAGGAGCGAGGCTGAGGAAGCTGGAAGATATCTGTGTGAGATTTGACTGCCGTGTTTTCTCTCTTTGATATTTCAGCCTTTTCCTAATATCTGGCTCTGAGTTTCTTTTAATACCACAGGAATTTGTGTAGCACAGCACAGTTGATCTGGCCCTGAATGTTTGAGCATGGTGGAGGTGGCCCTAATACTCATCTGCCATGTGGCAGTGTAAGAGAGAAATACCCCTCACTTCTTGCCACTCATCACTTGCGACCAAGGAGGAATGTTATTCTTCTTATCAGCTAACATACTGGAGAAAGAAGGGCGTATTCCTCACCTGATGCTGTTAATGAGGTGCAGGAAAAAGAGCTGAAATAGTGAGCTTAAAAGATCTTCTCTTTTCCCTCATCTGCCTCTTTATTGTGATATTCTGGAAAGTGGCCTTGAACTTCACCTGGACAAAACAGTAGAGCTTGCCCTTATGCTGTATTTGTATGTGAGCCAACCCCGAGGGCATAAAAACACAGGAAAATTCCCCACCCTTTACTCTTTACTACCTGGAATAAACAAGGCCATGCAATGCTGGAGAGCTCAAAGACCTACCAACCCTGAAAATATCCAGCCTCAGAAACAGCATTATGTATTGGCACATCCCAACATTGACAATTACAATTTGCTGGAGCACATGAGAAGGCACACTCTACTAGAGTATCTCAATGACACAGGGCAATAACAGGATATCATAGAGGAACCTAGTGAGAACCCAGTATCAACGGTGTAGCAGAAACCAGACACCTTGAATCAGACTCCTTAGAACAAAGGCTTGCAAGTAAAGATATGTGAGAAAAGATATACCACATACCTCACTGCGTCACACTACAGTTTCCATGATGAGATTTTCCTTTTTTTTCTCTCTCTCCTTTTATTTATTTATTAATTTTTAATTTTGGTTGAAGTTGCAAGAGTAATGGGTAGATATGAAGGGATAGGGAGATAAATATGATTAAGATATATGATGTAAATAAGCAAAGAATAAATAACAAAATATTAAAAAATGAAGAAAACTTTGATTCACACACTTCTAATGTTTTCCTAAATTCTAGGTCATAGGAAGCCCCAAGCTTAGGATAATATAAACACAGTGTGGAATAAAGGCAAGAAGACCATATGATCACATAAACAGCATCATTGCCATGGCATTAAAATGCTATTTTTCTATGACAAATGGTGTTACATTTTCACAAAACATTCCATACTTTAAACTTCAAGCTAGACCAGGAGATCTTCTATATCTCTCTCTCTCTGTCTATCTCTGTCTCTCAGAATCCCTCCCTCACCATGCTTTTCCTATATTTAAAAAAGCAGAAAAAGAACATCTATAAGCATGCTGCCTACCTGCCTATTAAAATTTGGTAAGTGCTCTATTCTCTTATGACACAACGTTCACATTGTAAATATCTCAACTTATACTCTGTTGTGTGGATGTAACACATAACATTATAAAATTTCATATTTTAAATGTTATGGTTGTATCATTATTTTAAATACATTCTGCATGTTGTAAGCAAAATAATTTTATATTCTAATAAATGGCCCCAAATTACTTGTAAGTATTTCTTTAACAATAGGCTATGTTGCTTTTATTTTTAGAACTGGCTCTCTCATGCCACTTGACATACAGATTCTATTCTACTGAAAATTGTGCTTCTGGTGGAATTGAAGCTCGGGCATAATGCATGCTAGTTAAGCATTTTTTTTTTTTTTCACTGAGCTATATTCCCAGACCAAGATCCTTTGTCTTTGTAGCTCAGGAATGAATGTGGAACTTTTACTGAACCCTGTTTCATTTACTCAAACCTTGCTCTTTTTTGCTCTGGGCTGCAAGTCCTATTATCTGCCAATTTCTGATGAGGAAGCATGATATCAGCTAGGCAAGGTTTTAATATTGCTTATTATAAACTAAAACTAAAAACGCAAAATTCTAGCAATCACAACAAAAAAATAACTGAGGGTTACAAAGGTGCTTAGCTTAGATGAAGTCGTATTTGTGCCTGAATCCATAAATAATTTCAGAGTCTCAATCCAGATAGGTCACATTATAGGCAGGACTAAAGACCACTTATCTCACAATGTCTCATTTTACCACATTCTACAGTTAGTGTTTTTTAAATTTCTATTTTTTATTATTTATTTATTTTAAGTGTAATAAGAAAAAAGAAAATAATCATATTAAAATTGGAGAAGACAAACCAACATGATAAAAAGAACCCCAGGATAAGGCACAAAAATCAGTGACTCCACTTATTCACACACTGAGAAGTCACACAAAAGTACTAAAGTGTAAGCTTTAGCATACACCCAAAGGACAGGAATTTGAAGCATTTAGGCCTTGTGCTTGCTTACTATATTTTCATGGAGACATCTCATTTAGAACTATGTATTTCAAGGTTACTTCTCTACTTAGTGTCTGGCTGTGGTTTCTATTTGTTCCCGTCTCCTGCAGAAGGGATCATCTCTGATAATGGCTAAATAAACTACCAATCAGAGGATAGGGGTGATGTGGGAATGCCTTTCTTTATGCTGTGAATAGCAATCTTTAAATAAAGGAGCTGTTTTGGCCCATGACAGGCACCATAGGAAAAGTATGAGGAGGCATCAGAGTAGGTAGGATGAGCAGGGCGGAGTCAGAGAGAAGGAGCCAGAAGCCCAAAGAAGCAACATGTAAGGAACACAGGTAAGCCACGGGCCACATGGCAAGAAAGATCAATAGAAATGGGTTGAGTTAAGATGTAAGAGCAAGCTAGCAATGTGCCTAAGCTATAGGCCAAACAGCATAAAGTTAATATAAGTGTCTGAGTCATTTCTAGGGCCCTGAGCAGCTATAGGCGGCTAAGAGGTCTGGGGCTGACTGCAGGTCTGTGTGGGTCTGGGCCTCTGGCTGCCCACCTGGGACCAAGAAAAACACATTGTAACATAGGGGTGATAGTGTTGTTACTTAAGACAAACAAACAAAAACCTTGTAGTATTTGGTTTTACTCTAGATCTCTGAACTATGTAGTATCTGATTCTTGGTCACTCTGGCAATGTTGGTATGGGTTCCTTCTTGTAAAGTATATCTTAAATCAAATCAGACTTTGGTTTGTTATTCAAATAAACTTTGTTCCTAATATGTTCTGCATTTTACAGAAAGACAGTTTATAAATCAAAGGTTTTGCTCCTGGTTTGGTGTTTACATTTCACTTTTAGTAGCCTAAAGAGTAACTTTTTGAACCAGACACTAGAACAGGAGGGTAAAAACTCGACCTTTTCCTATTCAATGACTTGTGTGTGTGTGTGTGCTCTTTAGCAATGGGTTCTTCTGCCAGTTTATGGGTAACAACCTTGTCTTGGCAATGGTCTAAGTTGTTTGGGGATTTTTATGAGATCACCTTTGCTAACAAATCAATTAAATGTAAGCCAGTCCCAGCACTTTCAGCTTTCTTAAATGAGAATAGATGGCCAGTTAGGGATCCATCTCCTTCATTATTTGGGTACTTCATCAGTATCACCTTCATATATTTTAACATTTCCATGATAGAAGGTTTCAATACTGTATTTCAAATGCTCCTCAATTCTAGCTGTCTCTCCCTGCATCTCCTTTCTTAAATATATCTACTATCCTGCTCCCCACAAAAATCTTCAAACCTCCTTCATTGCCTTGTTCCCTCCTACTAATAAAATCAATTTTATTTTCCTCTTCTGCAAGGGAGTGGGTTTCCCCTTTGTCACTTCTTTTATGCCTAACATTTGTGTGTCTATTGTAGCTTGGTTATCATGTATTTAATGGCTAGAATTCAGATATAAGGAATGTGTGCCATATTTATTTTTCTGTATCTGGTTACCTCTCTCAGGATATATATATTTCTAGTTACGTCCATTTGCCTACAATTTTTTCATGTTAAAAGCTGAGTAACATTCCATTGTATAAATGCACCATATTTGTTCATTCTTCTGTTGTAGGTTATCTAAGCTTACAATTTATAGCTATTATGAATCGTCCAACTGAAGCACTAAACATGGTTGTGGAAGTATTATTGTGCACAATGAAGCCTATTTTAGGTATATGCTGAAGAGTGGTACAGCTGGATTTTTATCAAGCAGCTCCTATCTTCCTAAGATAACTACCACACTGATTTTCATAGTTGCTCTACAAGTAGTTAAGGAGTGTTCTTCTTGCTCCATAATCTCCCTAGCATGAACTCTCATGTGTTTTATTGATCCTGCCCATTCTGACAGGTATAAGATGGAATCTTAAGTTAGTTTAAATATGCATTTCTCTGATGACTAAGGAAGATAAAGAGTACTTTAAGTGTTTCTCAGCCATTTGAGTTTCTTCTGTTGAGAATTATCTATTTAGAACTCTTTCCCATTTTTAATTGGATTATTTGATTTTTTAAAAATATGTAATTTCTTGAATTATTTATATATTTTGGACATTAGACATCTATCAGAGGTAGGTTTGGTAAAAATATTTTCTAAGTCTGTAAGCTGTCATTTTGTTCAAATGATGATTTTCCCAGCATTATAAAGGCACTTAAGATTAATAAGATTCCATTTTAAATTTTTTTATCTTAATGCCTTCTCTGTTCATGCTCTGTTAAGAAGGTAATCTCTTATGTCAATGTATTCAGTGTATTCAGTTTTTAATTGACTTCTTTGACCCACTTCTAGTTGAGTGTTGTGCAGGGTGAAAAGTACAGATCTATTAGCATTTTTCAACATGAAGACACCCAATTTGATCAGCACCATTTGTTGAAAGTGCTTTTTTTTCCAATGAAAATTTCTAGCATTTTATAAAAAAATCACAGATTCACAGATATGTCAATATATGTCTCAGTCTTGTATTTAGTTATAATAATCAATGTATCTGATTTTATATCAGTACCCTGCTGTTTTTATTATTAGAGCTCTATGGTACAGCTTTATATCAGGAGCAGTGATACCATCAAGAGTTCTTTAATTGTCCAAGATTGTCTGAGATATCTTGGGTTTTTGTTTTCCATACGAAGTGGAGAACTGTCTTTCAAGATCTTTGAACAATTTTGGTGGAATTTTTATGGGAATTGCATCTTAACTGTACATTGTTTTGTGTGGGATGGCAATTTTGGATTAAAATCTATTTTGTTAGATATTAAAAATGACTATGCCAGGATTTTTCTTAGGTCCTGAATTAGAATATATATTTTTAATCCTTTACCTTGTAATATTATTTCTTATTCTTTATTTTGAGGTGTGTTTTTGAGGATGTAACTTAATGGTGGGTCTTTTTCTATTCATTCTGTTAGTATGTGTCTTTTTACTGAGGAATTGAGACCACTGATATTGAAAGATGTCATTGAGCAATGTTAATTCCTATTATTTTACTGTTGTTCATGTTGCTTTTGGTAGTTCTCACGATGGTGGTGGTGGTATGCTTGTGCGTATGTGTTCTTCTCCTTCTTTAATTTTGTTGGTATAGGACTGTTTATTCACTCTATTTTTAAGATTGTAGTTAACTCCTTCAGGTTTGTTTTTCTTTCTAGCATCCACTGTATTAGCTGATTTGCAGATTAAAAATTACTAATGTTTCACTTCATCATAGAGTGTATTTATTTCTTCAATGGTGACAGAAAGTTTTGCTGGTTATACCTATCTGGGCGGGTATCTGTGGTGCCTTACAGGTTCCTATGCCTCGAATCTCCTGAATGTTTTATGTCTGAAATATTTTTAGTTAAATTTTCTGATACACTATTTTTTCTGTCACAGTTTCAGTCCCTCAAATTATTTCTTCCATCTCTTTATTCTGTTCGTGAAGCTTGCCTCTATACATATTTCCCAATGTTTTATTCCAGGCATATCTACACCAATTATACTTCTGTCTTTGTGTCTTAACAGTTATATTTGTTTACTTATACTGGTATGTTTTGGTTATTCTACTTTTTTAAGACATTTATAATTTTTTTCACCCATGTATTTGTGTTTTTCTCAACTTTCTTAGGGGTTTTGTAAGTTTCCTTATTAAAGATGTCTATCATCTAAATACAGGCTATTTTAACATATTCTTTTGAGTGTTAACTATATTGGGATAATGTGAAAAGCTAGTGGTAGGGTTGCTAGGCTTTAGTAGAGACATAGTTTCCTGGTTGTAATGAATGTGTTTACACATTTGGGACTAGGGTGAATGTACGTCTTAATGTTGATATTTCATTTTGTGTCTGTTGGCTGAGTTTTCTATTTTTTACTTGTTTTCACTATCTCCGTGGTCTTTAAGAGACTGAGATGGCTGTCTCCTGTTAGAAAATTTTCTGCAGACCTATTTCCCAGGCTTTTTTAACTGTTGTATTGCCTGAGTGTTACTGGTGGTTGGAGGCTGGATAGTGGGATGAATTGGTGGAAGAAAGGTTGTAAGAGAAGATCTTTTGTGATGTGTTGCAGTTGAGGAACGTCAAGAAAGGTGACCACAGCAGGTCTTCTGTTACAGGGATAGAAAATGGAATTGAGTGATTGGAACTTGAGGAATAGAAAGGTAAGTTAAGATCTGCAGTTAGTCCACCTGGTTCCTTGGCAGACATAGCAAGTACGTTAGCGGGGAGTTATAGTTAGATATAGTTGGGCACTGAGATAAAGCACTGGGTGGAGAAAAGAAAGAGAAAGTCTTTGGAATCCTCAGCAGATAAGTGTGGGGTCAGAGGACAATGCCACAGGGGTACAAAAGCTTGTTGGGTAATTGGAAAGCTTAGACTGGGGGATTGCAACTGGGATAACAGAGGGAAAGATAGAGATTTAACATACCTAGTTCCTGGGCAGTTGTGGTCTATCCTTAAACAGGGATATCTTCTAGAGTTAAGGTTTGGTATAAAGCAGAGTGTAGGGGAAAGAAGTCTAGGGGGATTTCTGTGAGATCCAAAGGAGATGGGGACAGAGAGGCTGGGAAGGTTGTCACGGGTGTTCTTTTGCAAAGCTGGAGCTTTGAATAGGGCAATCAAAGTAGAGGGAAAGAGGGTGTATCTAAGGTCTCCTGTTGGCTTGCCTGTTTTCCTGGTCTTCTAAGCTGGTGTGTGAATGTTTATAGGTATTCCTGATAAACATAATTTGTAGAGGGGAGAGACTGGGGTAGATTTAAGGCCACCTAAAGAAGTCTGAGTTCCACACACATACAGTGCAACAAAGAAAAATGCATTTCTGGTTTGAAGTAAAAGATCATTTGAAGGCCACTTAGTATCCCCACCTGTTTTCTTACTAGCAAGGGAGGATTTAGTAAACCATACCTTTCAGGATTTTTAGGTCTCTAATTCTAGAAACATTTTCCCAGAAGATCCTTCCCCAACCTTGTACAATGTTTGTATCTAAGTACTAAAATTTTGGGACTTCTCTCTAATATTCAAAGCACTACCATGGTACTTCTCAAACATTCACATAAATTTCCTGTTTGCATCTACAAGCTAAAAATACCATCCTAGAACTACACATGTGGTCAGCAATGCATACTAGATGCTCCCACACAAGGGAAGAAAATAGAGTTGGGGTATATTATTTCCTTCTGAACAACTTATTCCTTAACATGACAATGTTTCTTCATTTTAAAAGATAACATACTACTGACAGTTATATAATTTGATTATTGAGATATGTTTTATAAGAATTGTCCTGTTAGCTTCTATCACTTATTTATATATTTTGAGTAAAGGAGTGAGTTAATGGATAGTCTTTCCCCCTCCACAGGTCTTTACCTCACTTTCTTTCTCCTTTATTTATTCCTCGTGAGCCAGGAATAATGTAATTCGCTAATTAATTTGTTTCTAAATTAACAAATAAAAATTATGTGTATTAAGACATTGAATAAATAATGACATAGAGAATGGGGAGCTAATTCTACCTGGGTCAACAGACATAGGAATATTTCAGCCATAGGAATATTTCAGCCTGTGTTATTGGTTCTAATCATACCCTGGACAAACTTAATTTTTTTTTTCAGAACTATACAGCCAAGATAGCAAGATTATAAACTTCTCTTAACTAGTGAGCATGTGTGTCCTTGCAACACTCTTCTAGGGTAGTAGCATTTCTTTAAAAACTAGCTTGAGAAAATAAAAGAACACAAGGCTTAACTTAGTCCTCTGCTGCCACCTGGGTTCTGGAAGTAGACAGCACACTCCAGTAATGTTCCACAGTGCTGGATGCAGGATCTGAGGCAGCCACTGAGGAGCTGAGAGAGTGAAGAGGCTGGGTGTCTGGAATCTTCTCCTATGAGAGACTTAAGTTCTTCACACACTGAAGCTCTCATTTGAGAAGAAGTCTAGAGGCTTTGAGAGAATGTAAGAGGAGAGAAATATAGAGGGTATTTTGGGCAAGGAATAAGAACCCCAGAATGATAAATTCATAGTCTGAAGAAACTTTCTGAATATACAGCCAGTCCATTCATAGCACAAAGAGCATTGTTAGGTTGAAGAGAAATATCTGTTCATAAGATGCTTGCCTGGTAGCTTCAGAACACGTGGAAACACCAAGCAAGGTGGAAGAATTGGGAGGAGGCAGAGAGGTGGATACCTAGGATTCACTGACAAGGTAGTCTAGTCAAGTTTTTGAACTTCAGAACAATGAGACTATCTCAGAAAACAAGTGTTGATGTGTCTCACAAACAATAATGGAGTTTGGTGGACTCTCCACATATATGCATTCAGCAATGTGTATGTTCCCATGTGTAGAAGAATGTCCATGCACAAGAACACACACCACTCAAACAGATACACAGACACACACCTTATCAGGGAGACAGAAGGCAAGATATTTTTAGAATTGATAATATTGATTCTTCTCATTCTCACTGACTATAATGAAATTTTATAGCCTATTATAATAAAGAATTTCTATTTATGCAGAAAAGGATTGCATCCTATAATTGAGTATTAAATTTCTTAGAACTAGTAACTAAAGGATAAAACTAAAGTTTTTAAGTTTGTTTATTAACTATTTATTGGCAGTTGTGAATAATGGCTTACTTAAATATTGTCAAACTGACATTTATAATTACAACAAATATCAGTGAAGTTACTTTTTTCTGGCAAATTTTCATTCCAAAGTTTTGATCTTCTGTGCTGTTACATATGTCTTATTTTGAGGTTGCAAGAAAGGGAAAATATGTTAAATTAAGATTTTCAGATTTTTCTAGGACATGAAAATCCTAGTGTCTTTGGTGGAGTATGAAGCTGTTGACACAAGCTAGGGTCTAAGCAAGTGACTCTGTGTATACAGATTGCTTGAATGTGTGGTTTCTAGAAATGTAGGAAATACTCTTTAATTACTAACTTGAGGAGAATGACTCATATCCCATAATAAAATGGGACTGGGAACATGGTTCAATGAGTAAGATCACTTGCTGTGTAAGCATGACATCCTGAGTATAAATATCAATTACTTATGTGGAATCTGAGTACACCACTTGAGGGGTCCAGAGGAAGTAAACGAGGCACTTTGGGTCACTGGAGATGATGCTGTGCCACTTTCTAGCTCAAATTTGAAGAGTTCGAGGTTCAGTGTGAGACACTGTCTCTAGTGAACCAGGCAAAGAGTGGTAAAGCAGGACGTACAGTGTCATCCTTTCTCCACAAACATATACACTCACATACATCACTCATAACACAAACATGAACCTCTCATATATATGGAGAAGCAGAAGGACAATGACAGAAAGAACATTCAAATTGCCCTAATTTTTTTCTTTTGAAAATGATATGTAGTTCACTTTCTTCTTTTTGTTTCTTGAAACTATGTAGGACACATCACTGAGAGGAAGCAAAAAAGCACACACACACAAAGCTCTAAAGAATCACACAGGTTGCTGAACATGCATCCTGCACTGCACATAGTCACTTGGTGAAATATAGTTTGCTGCTGGGCAAATGGCTACACTGCCTTGTGTAAGTGTGGCTGGGGTGTAGTGTGCTACTGTCAATCACCATCCACCACACTTAGAATTATTCCCAGCTGTCTTAAACCAGTGATTCTCAACCTGTGGTTTGGTTTGAGACCACTTTGGGGGTAGAAAACTCTTTCATAGGGTCACATATCAGATATCCTTCATATCAGAATTTTTAATTATGATTGGTAACAGAAGCAAAATTAAAATAATAATGTAACCACAAAAGTAATTTAATTGTTGGGGTCACCACAACACAAGGAACTGTATCAAAGGACTGTAGTATTAGGGAAGCTGAGAACTATTGTTCTCAACAATGTTTTTCACCCTAGAATTTAATTGATGAATTCATCAATAATGCAAATAAAACCACTGTATCCAGAAGCTTTCTGGTGCATCTAGAGGAATCTCTTCCACTCACAGTTCTGCAGTCACTTATATAAAATTCTCTCACAGGCTTATATTAATTATAAACTGTCCTATTGCTTAGGCTCATTGCCAACTAGCTCTTGTAACTTAACTCAACCTATTTCTATTAATCTGTGTATTGCCACATATTCCATGGCTTTACCTGTACACTATTACATCTTGCTTTTTTGGTGGATGCCTGCCATTTCTCTTCCTGACTCTGCACCCCTTTGTCTTTACCTCTGCTTAAATTTTCCTTCCCACCTCCTCTAAGCTGCCATGACATAGGTCCAGACAGCATCATTATTAACAAATGGTAAAAAAACATATTCATAGGGCACAGAAAGACATCCCACATCAAAACACTCCTTTGTTGGAGTTTCATATATCCTTAATATATTCATCTCTTTCTTTCCTTCTCCTATTGTATGGTTTGCATTCTCCTTCTCCAATTAAAATGCTTTTGTTTTTTCACTTCCTCACATATCACATGTGCCTGGCTTTCTGCTCTCATTACTCATTAACCCTTCCTTTTGTGTTTCTTTTTTTATATCTTATTTCTACAATTTTCCCAGGTATTAGACTCACATTAAAAGATTTGGAGGGAGAAGCTACAAAGGAGAGAGAACATGTGACATTTACCTTTCTGTATCTGGATTACCTTACTCAGTATAATTTTTCTTTTACTTTGGTCCATTTACCTATAAACATGATTTTATTTTTTAACAGCTGAATAGTATTATATAATATATATGAGCTCCAGCTTATATCATATCACAATCATTTGTAACTTTTCTGTTGCATTATTAGATTTATCCACTAAGTCCACTGAGAAACAAAGAGAAAAAATATAAATGACAATGAAAAGCTAGTGTATGGGAATTCCACATATTTTTACTTCAATCACAACGGTAATTTAATTAATAAAAATGAAAAGTTGTGGGTCCCAGTCTCAATTGATTTATCTAAAAAGAACTATAACTGAGTTTCAGGGAACATTGGGGAGAGAGAACAGAAATAATATAAAAGCCAGATTATGGGGTTTTCTATGAAGTGGTATCTCGCTGTAATGACAGAAGGTACATCCATAAAGTCTCACTGAAATGATCATATGAACATGAGGGGAACAAGTTCAACAACATTAGAAATGCTAAAGTGAACTGGAAAAAAAATTGTGATCTCAAACATAAACAAAATAGGCAACTGAGAAATGTTCAGGGTTGAAGAAAAATAAATATGCCCAAGGAAGAACATATCAATTTGTTATCCAATAGCAGATGGTCATCCCCCAAAATATTCATAAGGTTAGCATTATTCAGACTGAACAGATTACATTTAGAAATAGCACCATATATGCTTATGAAATATATATAATAGAATATATCATACATATATACATGCAATAACAATTAATGAAAAATAAAGTCATGGTCGTGTTTGGAGGGAAGAAAAGGAAGGGAAAAATGATGCAGTTATAATTTTAAAAAATAAAAGAAAAAAGGCAACATAAACAAGGTACAAAATTTTTTTAAACATTTATGGATTTATTTTATGTGAAAATAGAGGGACATAAGTATGACATGACACACTTGTAGAGGTCAGAAGAGAACTTGAGGGACTCAGTTCCCACTGCTTCACCATGTGGAAACCAAGAACTAAACTCAAGTTACCAAACCTTGCTGCGAGCACTTGTACCCACTAAGTTGTTTTGTTATCCCATATTTGCATAAATTTTCACATGAATAAATTGATAAATACAAATATGTTTAAGAATTGAACTTTGATGTCTTGATGTGTGTGGTGATGGATAACATTTACATCAGCTCTAATATACAGTGTGTAGCACAATAGGTCTTTGATGATTTTATAAATTTATTTGTTTCTCAAGTCCATGGCTTAATTCTTAAGGATATTTACATATGTTTATCTATCTACTATTTCATTGTGAACTCAGTGTGAGCTTGTTCCCACTCCATTCTATTTGTATTATCAGTACATTTTATATTTTGAGATAATTATAGATTCATATGCATCTGACAAGAAATCTCAGAGATATTGAAGAACCTCTAGAGTGCCTCTATTTTGAGCAAAGCCCCTAAACCCAATTGGAAACAGGCCTGAGTTTCACTGACATGGGTTCTGGAACCTTCAAAAATAAAAAGTCAAAATAGTAGAGTAGATAGCAAAGACAGCCTAGGGTCATTAACCACAACACTGGAGATAGGCTATACAAAAAGGTTTTGACAAGCAACTGGACAAACTAATAAAACAGAAGAATTCTGGAAAGCCCCTAAGAAAGGAGATAATCAGAATGGTATCCATACTGAGACTCCATAATTGATGTGTAACTTCTTGTATTTTGCCTTTAAAATACTCAACTTGCAGAGGGGTGGTTACCTTCTCTGGCTATAGCTATGACAGCACGCCCTGAACTCTGAAGGTTTACACTGGCTGCCTGGGTAAGTTTACCCTGACTATTCATATTTGTTGTCTCATCTCTGTGCCTCGTTTAGTATCTGAAAGGTTAGGTTGCTGGCAACATCTGTATCTGAATCTGCAAGGTTTCAGGTTTCACTTTGGTGGATGTGCCTATAAAGTGTACCTGAAGGGAGTGGGAGTCATCCCTACTTCTGAGTAGGAAGGGTCTCAAGTTTGAGACTCCATTGTTGGGAACCCACGAGGGTCCCTTCTAAATTCTGAGAACAAGAAGTGCCTACTGGGCCACCCCATCCCATCTAGTTTTTTGGCAGTACTGAGGCTCTTTTCAGGACCTATGATCTTCAAGGCCTCCTCAGAACCATGGTATTCTGTTTCAGGTCCTTGTTTTTCCTTCTTGTCTGACTATCTTGTTAGTGTTAGTACATTTCTGCTTGTCTCTTGTTTGCCCACATACCAGGTTGGACTATGGGGAATAATCCTGTCTTTCCCCTAGATCTGACTTAGCTCATTGAAAGAATGTAAAGGAGGTTGCTTACAACAACCATATACATATTAAGAAAAATAAATGGGTAACATTTTATTCCTCAGAATGCTTTTGGCATTGACTGACCATGGAAAAAGGCCTTCAACTCCAGAATTATGCACAGAGTCAAGGAAGTCACGTTTAGACCATGAAAAAGCCATCTGGATCAAATCACTTACATAATTACATGGAGGGGTCTCATTGGCATGATGGAGGGACCCCTCCCTTGGGTCAAACCATTCTTGCCTCAGCTGCCCATAGGTTCTGACCTCGAACCTACTGCCACCCCATTAACATCTTCCTCCTCATAAGTGCTTTCCATGATCCTCAAAGAAAATTCAAAACCCCGAATCATCCAAGTGGGAATAGAAGAGTTGGAGCTATTCCAACTGCCCTACACTCCCCCCCCTCAGCCAGCTAATCCTCCACCCAACCCACAGCCTCAACCAGAACCACCATTACAGTGGCCAGCCCAGGCAACCCAGAGCTACAGGGGAGCCACTACGAAGTAAGACATGACAGTGGCCTTACCCCTCCAACCTTCCAGACCAGTGGATGAGAACAGAAATCAATCTTTCCATTATTGATGGTTTGTGGCCAGTGATCTTTACAGCTGACGTGTGCAGAACACCCAATTTTCTAAAATCCCCTCAAATTTAATTAACTTACTAGAAACAATTCTGTCAGCCCACATGGTACAATTGTTACCAGCTCTTGAGCATTTTATTCTCCACAGAGTAGCAAAATAGGATTCGGGAGGCCAACCAGAAGTTGGTTCCAGGCCCTACAGAGCTCCCATTACTGATCCTGTGGCCATCAATGCCTCCTTCCCTACTACCCATCCTAATTGGGAATATAACATGGTGCAAGGTAAGGAGATGCTCCAGGTCTATCACCAGACTCTATTGGTGGATCTCAAAGTGGATGCCTGAAAGCCGACCAGTATGCCCAAGGCTTATGACATCAGGCAGGAGATGAATGAGAGTCTGCCTACCTATTTATGTGGAGCATTTTCTAGAGGCCTACCAGCAGCACATGCCATATGACCTTAAGACTGAGGAGTCAGCTCAGATGGTGATGTTTACCTATATTAGTCAGTTGGCTTCAGATTTTAAGAGGATTAAGAGGATTAGAATTATTAGGTGAGAAATCTCTTAGGATTCTAGTAGCAGTGTCAGGAAAGGCTTATCATAAGAAGGAGACATGAGCAAAAAAAAAAAAAAAAAGAGATGAGAGAAAGAGAGGATGCAGCAAGAAGAAAAAAAGGAAAGAGGCAAGAAAAAAGTTTAGCAACATCAGGCACAACATAGAGAGGAATTAAAAGAGATCCTCCTGGTGGCAGAAGTCAGACTGATGGGACCACACAAACTTGGTAACTAGTGATCCCAACCCAAACCTAAGATAGAGAAGATGTAATGTGAATGCTGCAAGGAAGAAGGACATTGGGCAGCAAACTGTCCCAAGAACAAAGGGAAGACACCTCCTGCTACCCACTTTCTCTCTGCAACCCTGGAAGAAGATAGTGACTAGGGAGGTTGGGGATCAGACCCCCACACTGAGACCAGGCTAACATTGACTTTGGGGGGAAACTAGTAAGATTCATGGTGAACACAGGGGCAGATAATTTTGTCTTGCAGACACCAGATGGACCCATGTATACCAGGAAAATATGGGCATAAGGGGCCATTGGCACCAAATCTTATTCATGGATTATCCAAAGAATGGTAGACTTGAGAATGGGATAGATAACATTCAATCTTAGTTATTTCAGAATGCCCCTACTCACTACAAGGCTGGGACCTTTTGTCAAAAATAAAAGCCCAGATCCATTTCTTAGGTAAAGAGGCACAGTTGTTACACCAAAATAGAAAACCAGTGCAGGTGATGATGACTGCTGGCCTGGCTAAGGTATATAGACACTGTCAGAAAACAGATATTCTTCAGCCAGAAATTGAAAAATGGTTGCAAATGTTTCTCCTAATATGGGCTGAAACTGAGGGCATGGGATTAGCAATGCACAGACCTCCATTATATGTGGACGTCCAGGCAGATGCAGACCCAGTCAAAGTTTGACAGTATCCCATGTCTCAAAAAGTGAAGAAGTGAATAACTCCAACATATGGAGGTTCTTAACCCTTGGGGTACTGAATAAAGTTCAGTCTGCCTGAAACACCCCACTGTTACCTGTCAAAAAGCCCCACACTAATGACTACTGACCAGTGCAAGACCTGAAAGAGCCTGTCCCTGATCCCCAAGAGCCAGCAATATTTTGCCTTCAAGTGGCACGATCCAGAAATTGGAATCAGCATCCAATTGACTTACACTAGATTGCCCCAAGTGTTCACGAACTCCATGATCATATTTGCTGAGGCCCTCCATGAGGATCTGAGCACAGAAACCAAAACCCTGATACAAGTTTATTGCAATATGTGGATGACTCATTTGCAGATGCTGACACAGATACCTTCAGAAAGGAACTAAAAACTTGCTACGTAGGCTATCAACTCTCTGGTAAGAAAGCCCAGACCTGCAGATCACGGGTAATGTACCTGGGTTATGTTCTTAAAGAGGTGCCAGAGATGGCTCTCAGATGCCCACAAGGAGACAGTGTTAAAAATACTCACTCCTAGGACTGTCAAGCAAGTGAAGGACTTCTTGGGCACAGCAGGACTCTGCCGCCTATGAATCTCGACTCCAACTCACCCACCAGGACATATGGCCAAACTTCATGCCACTTATGAGGCTGCCTCTACCCCAACTCCCTATAGGCTCAAACTAAGAGACTGGGTTCTCACCCATAGACAGTTTACATGGAAAGGACCCTTTGTTATAAACCTGACCATACCCAACATTCTCAAGACCCTGGTGGCATAAGCCACCTGAACAACCTGCACACACCCTGGAGCCAGACCTGACTTATCATCAATGAGGAGGAAAAACAAAACAACAACAAAATGGACTGGACCACTGGACTGCCAGCCCAAATCGATGTGTTTGGTTACTTCTGCCTCCAACTATGTGAAGACCTGGGTACAGCTAACTGGCTTCAGATAATCATAAAATTTGCATCCACTTCACAGAAGATATTCCATATAAGTACAGCCTAAGCTTTTCCCACCTGTATGTTCCTGAGGATGATATTTTTTTCTCCTGGTTTAAGTACTTCCCAATTATTAAGACTAGGCTCAAATTTGCATAAATTCTAACTTTTGTTTTTAGTTTTAATGTGTCTCAGCAGATCTCCTTTTGGCTGGCGTACACAACTTGCTTCAAAGGAATACCAGCTCTAGACTTGCTGAAAGCTCTTATGAACTAGTCCAACAAACATGGGCTGTTTCCTATCTCTACAACTGGGTCAGATAACTACATGCCTTTGACAGATGCCCTATCACCAAGCCTTTTACTAGCCTTTCAGACTTTTTGGGCCCTGACTACAATGTCCAAGTGTCAGCTTGAAGCAGTCACAGAAGAGAAAATGTTGCCTCATTTTCCCTGCCTATAACAGGTTGAAATGCTAGGTTATAAACTACTCCAATATATGCGGGAGCAATTAGGTACAATCCAACCAAAAGAGACATAGAGAGGGATACTTATGAGTTATAACTAGTTGTCTGAAACACATGATTGGGTTCCATTAGACCCATGAGAAGGGGAAATAAAGAACCAGAGAAGCACCTCCATTTTGAGCAAAGTCTCTAAACCCTACATGAAACAGGCCTGAGTTTAACTGACATAGGTTCTGAGGACTTTGACAGCACAAAGTACAAAGTCAAAATATCCTACTACAGGAGATATCAGACATAGCCTAGGGCCATTCTGATAGCCATTAATTAGCCACTGAATGTCCCAATGCAGGAGATAGCCTACACAAAAAGCAACCAGACAAACTGGACAACCTGAAAGCTAAGATAACAGAAGACTTTTGAAAAATCCTTAAGAAACTAGGTAATCAGAATTGTATACATACTGAGACCCATAATTTATGTATAACTTTGTGTTTTTTGCCTTTAAAAAACTCAGATTGTAGAGGGGTGGGGACGTTCTCTGGCTGCCCCTATGACAGCACATTGGAATGGGATTCCTGTTAAGGCTTGTACTTTTCAATAAACCTTGCTTTTGAATTTCAAAGAGTTTGAATCTCTGGTGGTTTCTTTAGGAGTTTTGTGATCAGGGCACAACAATGTCACAGTCCATACATTTTTTAAACAATTCCATATTATAGGCAAAATATGGGTATTAATACAATGACATTACAATACTTTTCCATGTCCTAAAATGTCTGTCACATAGCCCTGTTAAGCTACTGTTACATTGTCCTTCATTCCTAGTAACCAACCATCTGTTTTCTGTTCCTACAGCTTTGTAATTTCAATAATATTATAGATCGAATTATAAAGTATTTATTCAGTGCCTAACACAAACGGATTCATCTACTATACAACCTCTACAGGTAAGAGTCAGGAAAAATCACAGAAGAGGGGGCAGAATGATCGGAAAACTTGGAGAGCAGGGAGACTATTTTGTGATATTTCCTTCTATATGTGACTGGTGGCATTAAAGAAATTAAGATAATATAGCTGTCTTAATAAGACCTGTGTACCAATAATATCAAATGACATGCCAGTGTAAATGGGGGGATTTTTACAAGGTCTTATTCATCCATAGATAAAGTATTATAAGCAATCAATGGCAGCTGAGAGAAAATTAGTTCCCCCCTTCCCAAAGTTCTGTGTGTATATTAATAATAATTAAAGAAAAGAAGACAATAAATTTGAGACAGCACATGGGAAGATACAAGTAGAATAGTGGTGGAAAAAATGAAAATGGTATAATATGTAAGAAATTCCCAACAAATTTAAAAAAAAAAAATAAAGAAAGAATGACATATACCAGGTTTAGGAAGGCAGTTTGAGACAATGCATAAAATTGCTTACTCTACAAGCCTGACAATCAAGTCTGGATCCCCAGAGTCCTTGTAAACATCAGACTAAATAGAAAAGTCCTTTGTAATCCCACTCATGATGGGAAATGGACATAAACAAAAATTCTCTGTAAGTTCATGGGTTAGCTACTTTGGCTTAAATAGAGGTGAAAGTACCCCTTGTCAAACATATGCAAAGGGAAGAAAACCACCTGATGGCTGCCCTCTGATTTTCACACTTATGCTGTGGCATGCACATATTCACACCCCTATAAGCAAACATGAATACATACATACTCATACACACATACACACACATACAAAGTAAATACAAGAAAAATAAATTTTAATAAAATTCTTATCTAAGTTCATGTCAAATCTTAATATATTGTAGGATGGATTTTATTTTGTTGAATATTAAATAGACATTTATAGAGAAGTATAATCTTTTGTATTTAGAATTATATGCCTGTGAAGATGAGCACCCACAAAGGTGAAAAATATTATGGATTAAGAATGCCTCCACACTATGTTTGCAAGATCTATGTTTTGACTTCTAGACATATTAAAATAAATAAACTGATAGATAAAGAAATAGATATAATAAACATATGTTGGTGATAGGTAAATAGATAGATTGCTGATGGATAGATGATGAATAGATAGTAAAATTATGATAGATGGCAGATTATTGATGATGCAGAGAAGTAAATAAACAATTTATAAACAAATACAATCACAATCGTTATATAGACATGTAGAAGACAGACAGGAAGAAGGAAAGAAAGAAAAAAAGAAATAAAGGAAGGAAAGAAAGAAGAAAGAAGAAAGAAAGAAAGAAAGAGAGAGAGAAAGAGAGAAAGAAGGGAAGAGAAAATGATTGATAGAAGAGAGATAGATGAGAATTTGGACAGAGATAGATGGTTAGTAGATATAGATAAAGGGTAGTGGATAGACAATGACTAGTAAATGAGATTAACAGATGATAGATAATGAAAAGTTATTTGTAGATGATGGGTGATCACAGATGATGAATGACAGATGAAGATTCTGCCATCCAGTGTCAATATTAGTGCATATATATTTTTAATATCTAATGCATTTTGCAACACATTTTGTTAAAGATTTATTTTTTTACCTCACTCCAACTGAGTCACTTTAAATATAATGTATTTTCAGACTTAGAGTAGAATGAAGCAATCTAAGATGGAAACTGAAGTACTGCAGCAGTGACATCTACTTTGGGTTCTTGGCCATCTCTCATTTTGATCTTTCTGTTCTGCCTTCTAGTGTCAGTCTTGTCCTCATCTTTCCTGGGCTGATTTTTGTACTAGGACCCAATGTCTTTGATAGATAGGTTCTCTTTGCTACCTCATTGCAATAAACTGTCACTGTGTGTCATGTGGTTAGGGGTTAACTAAGTATGTATGAAATGGTATTTGCAAGAATTCCAAAAACTGCCAGAGGCCACAGCTGCCACCTTTGCTCATTATAAGCTTAACTGAGAGAGAGAGAGAGTCTGCAGTTGTTTGTCTAGAACTCATTTTTTTTTTTTATTTTCACCTTCTAAAGCATAGATTTAAAAATCAGTGTTCCTCTGATTGCTCAAAAAAGATGACATTTCATGAATTGCAGAGATAAAACCAGAGGCACATCTATCTTGAAAATACAATGTTATCTACAGTCTTGAATTTTGGTAACTTTGATATCTGCTTTCAAATTCCTTTCACTTAAATTTGTTCAATATTACATCATTTCCTCACATTGCCCCTTGCTGCTATGAGAGGACTGCTAACTTCTTGAGAAACTGTGATATGATTTATATCTCTTGATTTATCCTTTGTGATAGAACTGCTCCTACAGACATGCTTTGTTCCTTGAACCTGACAGTTTATATCTCCTCTTACACTTAAGGTACCTAGTCTGCCAACCTGATAACTTCCTCACTAGGAGTAAAAGCTTAGGAGCACAGCCTACTGATGCTTCTGTCAGTCAAGAACTATTTGAAATTCTGTCCTGAGAGTTGTTCAAGATCTTCAAGACCCTGCTGTTCTTTTTGGTACTGATTTCATGTTTAATCTTTCTCACATAAACTGGTTTCATTTATGATATATTTCTTTGGTTCTTTTCAATAGATGATAGGATATTTTTTGTCATTGTGCAAAGGCAGTGTCAGATGACATTGCTGCTGTGATGATATAAATTATAAATTTAAGTGACAATACTCTGATCATAGGTGATGAGATGGCTTAGAAAGAACAAAGATTTCTTCCTGATCACATGAGTGCTAAAGAACTGACTAACCAATGAAGAAGTCATATCTAAATGTCACTGAATTTACTAATTTTATCCAGTTTATCATCCTAATTCCAAGTTGAACAATGAACTTCTTAAAATGAGTGTTTTAAAGTAGATTTCACAAGAAACTCATGTCAGTGTTGATGAAGTCTGTTATTCTGATAACCTACAGTAAGTCCGTGCTATAATGTTTGCTTTTAAAGTCAAAGGTTGAAAAGTAAATAAAGTATGAAGAGTTTATGGATGTGTGTGTGTTTCTGAAGAAGACTGACTGAGACAATATGCACACATGTCTTTGTGTTAGCAACAAATTGAAACCTAAATGCCAAATAATTTATAATTTTTGTAACTCCAGTTTCAGATAATCTGACAATTTTTTCAGGCCTCTGTGGGTTACTAAAACCAATGGTGCATAAAACTCACAGAAACACATTAAAATAAATCAAGAATAGGAAGAGAGGGAGGAAGAATTAGAAAATGAAAAACAAGTAGAAAATACTTTCACTATGTGTTTCATAGACAGTATATAAGAATTTTTAATATGAGGAAAATATTAGAATATGTATTTCAAATCTTCTCTGTTATTAATAAGATAATTAAAACCCAAACTGAATAATCATCACTAGATATACAATTTATCACAATGCTGATTATTTGAAACACTCATTTTGGTAAGTAGTTACTCTATTTAAACTTTAATATTTTGCTTTCTAAGTTCAGACAGTTATAAAAGTGTGAGCACTGTTTCCTGTTTACACCTGGGTATCATTTATATCTATGACCAAAGTCCAACCTTAGACTTGAATCTTAACTTAAGTAATCACTTTCACGCTATCTCTCATTTATAGCAGCTCCCTGTTCATACTTGCATGTTTTAAGGCATTAACTCTAAACTTTGGACATAGTTGACATTTTCATCCACTCATTTATATATAATATATATGTATACATATATAATTTTAATAATTATTTAATACATCAATCTAATAAATTTCTGTTCTAGGAAATGAGAAAGAATCATCTCTGATTACATAGGACACTAGCAGAACCCTTTGGATCTTGTTGTAGTTTGAAAGAAAATGGCCTCCAAATGGAGTGTATGTCCTTGTTGAAGAAAATGTGTTGCCATTGAAGCAGGATTTCGTGCCTCCTATGCTCAAACTATGCCCAGTGCCACAGTTCATTTTTTTTTTGTTGTTGTTGTTGTTGTTGCTTGTGAATCAAGATGTGGACTCTCAGCTCCTTCTCCAACACCATGTCTGACTGCATGTTCCCATGTCCCTCTATGATAATACTTTTGAAACTGAACCTTTGAAACTGTAAATCACCATAATTAAATGTTTTCTATGAGTTGCCATGTTCATGGTGTCTCTTTACAGCAATAGAAACCCTAACTGTGACAAGCATACAAAGCATACTTATACCAGACTTCCACACAGCCCCAGATTCATGGGAAGAAAATGACCTTAGAGATTGTCAATTTTACTCTGAAAACCCAGTCTGTGTACTTCTATATTTTAGCTACTGACCTGTGTAATGTCATTATTCAAACTTTCAGAAACCCAAGAATTTGTTTCAAAGAAAACTGTATTCAGTCTCAGTCAAGAACATTTTTAACTATCTTGGTCAACTATAATGCTACTCATTTTGTATATGTCCCATTAGCACTAATGACCATACTTGTGAATTACTTTTTATATTCTTTGTTTTTATGAAATACATGATTCCTTATAGCTATTTCTTATTAATTAGAACACTCTCTCCAGGAGGACAAAGGAAGCTCATAGAACTCAGGAACCTAAGAAAATTTACAAGCTCAGAAAATTCACAAAACATTAGTAAACTTGAAGAGGCAAGAGTCCCAGATCCCTGCACAACTAGATTCTCATTTTTAAGATGGGACAGTTAGTTCACAAGGACACTGAATTAACATGGAATAAGGCGGTGTTTTTTTTTTTGTTTGTTTGTTTGTTTTGTTTTATGAGAGTTAATAATATTATGGACAGGAAGACAAAGAAGCAACAGCATTGAGGAAGACCCCAGAAGAATTTAAGTTCCAAGACCAGAAACAGATAACACTGAAGGGTCATCAAACAAAATCAGAATCTATGTGGCAGAGAATGGAATGTCTTCCTGTACCTTTTGGGTACAAGGGCATGTTAACAGCAAGAGCATGCAACTAAGTTTTCTGATACCAACCTGGAGGCAGGAAAGAGGCTGACAAGCAAGATATGGTACCCCTTTGCAATAGATTCACTTCCCAGGTAAGAGTGAGATGGCATGACATAGGGTGGCCTGTTAGTCAATGATAATGTCCCAGTAGGGTTGCCTGTCAGTAGCTGCAGAGCAGCAGCAGCTTGATTCTAACAATTCTACATTCTTATAAACATAAAATCAATATACAGTTTCATGGGTGGGGGGATTTTACTTCAGTTGCCTAAAAGTAGATTAAAGAGTGTTAAGAATGAAGAGTGCTCTTAAATCATCACTCATATTAATGGCAGCATTTCAGTCAGTGATGTAGCTGCCATGGAGTCAGGCATGCTCCTGTAATTAACTCTTCCCACCAATTCCTCTATATGTAATACTAATAAAATCAGTGGTTCACCAACCTACATTGTGTCTGTCTTTCATGCCCTATGTTGGGTAAATAGATGTATGTTTATATCTCTATAGATACAGTAACATAATATGACTTCTAGGCATTAATTTATTTCTTGTAAATTTTATAAATTAAATTCTCAACTTTCAGTAGAAATGTATATTCCTGTTAAGAGATAATTTATTTTAAATTGAAACATTACCTGAAGACAAGGCTCTTTAAGTTTCTGGACATAGCAATTCATAAATCTCAGGAAATCCCTGAGGCCAAGTAGGTTCACAATACTTCTCCCCAAAAGTTGCACTATAAATATAGTCTGGCCTGTATAGAACTTCTGAAAACTTCAGGACTGCAGCTTCTGTGAATTGTAAAGAGGTTGGGTCAGTTTTTTAGTGATGCAATTGTCTTTGAGTCATCTATGTTCCTGTAAATAACCCCTTATCCAAACTCCTGTAAATAACATTAAAGAACTCTTTGGTTTACTCAGTTGGACTTAGTGAGCTCTTTCTTTGATCTGCAATCAATGCCATGTCTGAAATGGCTAGTCATTTTATGGCTCAGGAAAAGTCTTAAACATTAGTACTTAACAGTTGACTGTTAATCAATTGAGAGTAGCAAATGTTAGATTCACTGGAATGTTACAACCATTGTCATATTTAAGCTCAAGTTTCAAAGGATTTATCAGGGTGCGTAAGTATGTACAATAATCTAATAAATCAATAGGATGGAGAACTGGGTGTGAAGCCATTTTATGTAATATATTTTACATATATATTTTGTTATTCATAAACATTTTTTTAACCATTGAAATCAACTTAACAAGTCATAAAATATTTAACTATAACAGAAACACACAAATCTTACTAGAATAAATAAATAAATATGATTGTCATATGAAGGCAAGGTCATATTCTGCTTTCCTCCAGCTTCAATCAGATGTGCCTCTTATATGCTCAGATAACTACAAAAAAGGTAAACACCAAACAATACAAATAAGGAAAGCAATGTTTTATTCAAGACCAGCTAGTGTGGCCCACTTGTTAAATGCCAGGCCAATTAAAGAGCTTGCATCATATTAGCCAAAAAAAGATGAAGTACAAACCCTTTGTATGCACTGCAGTATGGTCTAAATATGCATATATATCTACACACACATTAACAAGCATGAACACTCCCCACCTACACACAAGCAAAAAGGACAGTCTAAACCCTACTTAAACAAAAACATTTATAAAATATTGAAAAATATTTCAACATCCCACAAACCATAACACAGTTGTTGCTTAAAAAAAAAAAAAAAAGCAAAATGAAAAATGCCAACAGCTTTTTGTGGGTCTCTAGACTGCTAGAAACAAGTCAGGTTTGAAAGTTTGAGACTCTACTTCAAGGTGTTTGTTGAAATTTTCCCAAAATTCAAACTTTTTTTTTTTTCCAGTCAGAAAGAGGAAACTAATCAGGCTTAGGAGGTAAATGAAAGGCCATGGGTCTGGAAGCAGAATTTGAAGATTCTGAAAGCCTCCCCATGGAGTATTAAAAAGGACCAGGCAAGAATAATATGTTCTACTGTTTTCTTGTCTTGTATACCAACTAAGGAAATAAATAAATAAGTACATAGGGTAAATAACTGCTGGGGTTGGTGTAAGAGTGGGACTGGGCACTGGAAAGTAGAAATTCAGTTGTGTAAAACAATTTATAATATCTGGTTTCTCAAGTAGCTATTTCTTAGGAGTTAAAATACTGGAACAGAGAGGGAGGATAAGTCCCTTGTTTGAGATGCACAGAGAAGGAAATTTCACTTCTCAGAACTGATAGGAGCATCAAACTGATTGAATTTATTTTCATTAATTATGAAGAAATTGCATAGGAGAAAGCAATAGACTTACTAAAGGGTAAGCCGCAGGCAGTGACCAGTCCAGACTCTTAGTATCACTAAAGATTCCTCTCCTTAGATCACAAAGTCTCCAGCTACACTAGCTATTTCCTTCTTTCCAAACAACACTCTGTTCTATCTACAACTGGCTTCTAAAAAGAACTAATGGCCCTTGATGTGCGCAATCAGGCCTCCCTCTGCCCTTGGCAACCACCTTAGGCAAAACAAAAAATTACATGATGCAGAACTTCCCTACACTGTCTATAAGTAAACAAAAGTCAGAAATTCCCTTTTGTGGATCATGGGAATGAAGGCTTTTTGTTGTTGTTCCTTTTATGTCATGCATGGTGGCTGTCTCACCTGACTCAAAGGCTTGCTCTCCTCCTTCCAGGCTCTGTCTGCCCTAATCAGAACCTTTCTGGGTTTTGAAAGGTTTAAAATCTTTTAATATTATCTTTGGTATGCTGCTTTAATAACTGCTTTTCCCTTTCAAGGCCTGAAAATGTCATCTATACTCTCTGACCATGCCATGGGACTCTGTAAATGGAACATTTGTTTCAACACTTTTCTTGAACCAACCACACAGGCTTTCTGTCTTATCTATAACCTTGCTTAGCAGAAGGATGTTGTAAGTTGTTGAGATGCATTTTGGGAAGGTGACATTTCAATATCTACTGGATTTCTGTTTATTAGATAGTTAAATCATATCACAAGGAGTAACATTCTATAGCATAATCCCCTGTCAGAGCCAGTCAGAAGAAAGAGCAAGTGAACGAGAATATCTGTGTAAAAATCACTGGAGGAAATGGACAGGTACTGAGAAATCAAAGAAAAGGAAGGCGGAGTAGAGAAGTGGGGGGATTTAGAGACAAGGTGAAGGGAAATTTTAACAAAAGCACTGGTTATGAGGGAGAGAGAATGGAGGCCCTGTAGTTGCTTGTATGATGACATTCTTTGTTTTCAACCACATCTCACTATTACCATCTATTATAATGTAGTCATTAAAATACTACATTTTGTAGAAATTTCTAAATACAATAATCTGACATTGTCCATGCCGAAAGACTCCAGGATTATCATAGCCACCTAAATCCACATATATCAAAGTCCTTATGTCAAATGGTGCAGTATCTGCATAAAACCTAGGTGCACCCTTTCCAATACAATAGCTTATATCTATCTGACTCACAATACAAAATAAAGAGTTAAAGTTAGTAATCCATTTTTATTCAGAATTGCTGCCTCCTTGGATGCAGAGAACAGATTCTCTGTCCTTTCTTTAGAGATAAATGCAGAAATCCACTAAGGGAGATCACATGATAGAGAAGAAATTGCTCCTCATTCTATGGATGCAGCCCTTATAAAAACCTAAAGAAAATGGACTGAGGAAGTGCTCCGAGCAGTAAAATACTCGCCTATTCATGAGGACCAGAGTTTGATCTTCAAACACACCTGTGGAAAACAAAGGGGAAAGCATAATGATATATGCTCATAATCTGAGGGCCGGAGAGGTAAATACCACTGACTCTCTGGAGCTTACTGATTAGCTCACCTTGCCGAATAAGAGAGCACCAGGTCATTACAAAAGATCCTTTCTCTGAACAAAGTAGATAAATAGTGAAGATCAAAACCTGGGTTTGATCTCTGGCTTCTGTATGAGTGGACACACAAGCAATCTCACATGCACAAATGCACATTCATGAAGGCACACACACACACACACACACACACACACACACACACACACACACACAATAATTTAATATGAATCTACTGCTGTGTATAGAAAATTATACAAACCAATTAATCTGGTAATGAATTTAGATCTTTTCACTATCCTGATTTTTTCCTTATTTTCAAAATGTTTTCTAGTGGTTTAGAAAGCATCAACATGTTTCCATGGAGCTAGTATTAAGGGTTTATAGAGAAGCTGTGTGGCAGGACATCTGATTGCTAGTCTACAAGTCTGCCACAGAAGATGTTGAGGTGATTATTTTGCAATCTTAAAAGGTTTGAATATACAATACATACTCATCAAAATTTAGTTGAATAAGTGAATTTATTTTCTTCAGAAGCAATGTATGAACATTTCTGTCATACACATACAAGTCAATTTAGAATAACAAGTCTTATTTTACTACTGTTTTGATACCCATAGGAAATACAGTTGGATAAAAGGAATTCTCTATAGTTTATCTTTAAGGAATTGGTCATATTTCAAAGTATTTCATTCAATCTGCTTTGACAGCCTTAGGGAAACAGAGGAGAGATTTCTATTTAGCTTGTAGTGTGAAAATTTACGTCTCTGAAGGTACTTATCAGTATCTAGAATCAACAATGAAACAGTAGGAATATGAGGCTCTCTGGGTAGCAGAAATCATAGGAGAAATTCATACCAGGTGATAAAAATTAAATTCTAATGAAGCAGTGAATTTCTTTACCTAAAAACCTGATTGAAATTTGACATTTGGGGATTCTTATACTGTATTAGTCTGCTTCCCAATTGGTTCTCAAGTAAGGCGGAGAATGAGGTCAAAGAAAAAACGAAAGTACCCACCCCATTACCCCAGTGGAATTTAGAAAAGGGTTTAATTAGAGCATCACATTTCTGCACAGATGAATAATTGAATTACCTGTGTGTTTTTGTGTTTGTGTTTGTGTTTGTGTGTGTTGTCATATGTCTATCCTCTCCTTTTACCACATGAGTCCTGTTGAATGATCTCAAATTGCCAGGAATGGCCTCCAAGTTGTGAAGTGCATGTTACTACAGACAGTTTCTGTAAATACCAACATTCTTCTTTGCAAATAATGATCAAAGAAATTCTCTGCTTCAACAAGGACAGTTGCACATTTTCTATAATACTGATTTGCATGTATGTCTGTGTGTGTGCATGTTTATTTTCATAGGTTATTCAAGTATGGGTGCATGAGCTAATCTGTTTGAAGGCCAAACCCAACATGCTATCTTCATCAGTTTTTTTTTTTTCAATGTACTTTCTAAGACAGGGCCTTTGGTTGAACCTGAAGCTTCTTGTCTCAGTTAGACTGACTGGCCAGCAAGTCCTGAGGATCTTCCAGTCTCTGCCTCCCTATCACTGAGGTTACAGTTGTACACAGCCATTACTGCCTTTTCTCATGGGTGCTAGAGGCCCAAATTCAGATCATCATACTTGCATTACAAACACTACTCAGATAAACATCTGCCCATCCCTATAAATTTGTTAATTATATGATTCTAATGAGAATATAAGTTTAGATTTTCTTATTTGAGATTCAAGAAATCTAAAACAAAAGAACTGTACCCTGAATATAGGAAGAGTAGGTATACATCTTAATGCTACCTATTAATGTTACAGTATTCTCATTCACAGATTTTGTTATATTAGTATCAGTTTTCATGTAGCTTTGTAAATAATTATAACTATATTTCTTCTTTAAATTTTTAATAATTTAGAAATGTCATTTTTATGTATGTATCACCTGCTTTTCCTCCCTTATCTCCTCTCAATTCCTATAAAAGTTAATTCTGTACTACTAATTTGTAGTATGAGGTTTCTGGCCCAGACTTTCGGGCCTAACCTCAAGGTCTAGGCCCACAGACCACAGACCCACAGACCTGCAGACCCACAGTCCCACAGTCCCACAGTCCCACAGAGACAAACAGACACTTTCAGTAGTTTTTGGCAGATCAGCCTTAGGCCCGGGCATATCACTTGCTAGCTCTCTACCCTTCATCTAACCCATGTCTCTTGTTCAGCCATGCGGCTTGGTACCTTTCTTTAGAGCAGCATAGTTGTCCTTGGCTTCCTCTGGCTTCTCCCTGGTTCTCCTCTGGCATTCTACTCTCTGAGATTTTCTTAGTCTGGTAGCCCCACCTACACTTCCTGCCTGCCTTTGGCCAATCAGATCTTTTTATTAAACCAATGGGTGGGACAATTATTTGCCATGAAACAACACAATACCCCTACACTAATTGTCATATGTCTTTGTAAATTCTTTGCCTTAAAAATCTCATCTGATAGTCAGAGTGCTCTTGGGTTGGTGGATTAGAAGCAGGTACTTTTGGGGAAGCTGAGAATCAAAAATTGTTCATTGAACCTCCTATAAAGAGATAGTTAATTAATTTGAATAGTAGACACAGTGATAATTTAATTATTACCTGGCCTGTATTTATAAAATATTCTAAATATGCACTCTCTTGTCACAATGAGTACTTTTCGATTGAACAATAAAGACTTCTTGATTCTCTAAAAGCCCAAAGGAGAGCAAAAGTGTGCCTGATTTTCTGATTTGTTTCTTATATTATTTCCAAGCCATAATATCACAACATCATTCAGTGTATCACATCCTCATTCATTACTACAGATGCCTTAAAAAGTTGATTTGTGAATTTTTCTCCTTCTTTGTTTATATTATTCAGAAAAACTGTTGTTCCTTGTCGCGCGCAACCTCACTAGCAAGGACTACGACACCAGGCTCTTCTTTCAGTGCTTTATTCAGGACCTTGAAACTTCTGCCTCTGCTTCTGCTACTGCCTCTGCTACTGCCTCTCTTACTGGGGAAAACACGCTCCCAGCTATATACCCTCTGGACTGCTAGTCACGGGGCACCACATGGGCCATGCCAATAGATCCAGGTGCACGGAAGCAAGCCACACCTGGAAGCAAGCCACAAGCTTAGCCTTAGCCAAATAAGGAGTTGTTTATCTCGGAGAGCTCTCACCTTCGGGAAGGTGGAAGGCAGAAGCCAGCACCATCTTCAAGGTGCAGCCATGGAGCTCTCTACAGTTCCTTGCTATTGCTATTCTAATCTTGTTTGTTCAAAATCCCTTCTGATTCGTTTTCAGATTGTTCATGCATTTGTGTGGAATCGGAGGTAGATGAATATGTTTCTGAACTTATAGTGCATTATTTTTTAATACATACTTTAAAATTTTTCTAATACTAAGTCATGTCATTTGTAGCCATATATGGTTTTACTTTCACCTCTCAACCCCATGGTTTTTCTTCCTTTTTCTTGTGTATTTACTTTCAGCTTGACCTACCTGCACAATGGAAGTTAAAATTAGAATTTCCTCCCTTTTCCCTGATATCCTGTAGACAGTTTCAATCATTCAGAATAGAGTGTAATATAGTCTGTGAGAATGCAATTGAAATCTGCAAGTCTGATTATTTTTATGATTATAAGTTGTGTGGTCTTAGAACAATTGTCTATTGTAGTTTTGATTTGCCACTTCTTCTATTTTATACAAAAATTATTGATTCTTTTTTAATTTTATATCACTTGTTCCTATTGATTCTATTGATCTCCTATTCCTTTATATCAGCCTTATGCCCTAGCATCTTTCCCTTGAAAATAAAATTTGAAAGAGAAGAAAACAAACAAAACTAAAACAAACAACAAAAACAAAAATAAAACAAAAACTCTTGGAGTATAAACTGTAGTGTGTCCCAGTGAATCATACATTACTACATTTAGTCTATACATTTTTACTTCTAAGGGTTCATTGCAATGAGTCATTGGTCTGGTTCATGGTCACTTGCTCATTTTACACTAAGTCAATACTGGGCCATAACTAGGGCTTCTCTTGAATATCCTATTGTTTTGGATCATGAAATTCTTGTCACTTTGGACCTACATGTCTGGTCTCTTCATATGTTCAAGCAGTTCATAGATGAGAGTCATCCCAGGTCGTATCTGGATTGGTCAGTCTTCCACCTTCCCCTAGTGCCTATCACCAGGGCAAACACTCCAGCAATGCCTCAGCTACTATACCCAATGCAATAGGCAGTTAGGTGCACAACTAGTTTTCCTGCTCTCACACAGGCAGGGCCTGCTCACTCACATCCAAGCCACCATGGGCAGCTCTGTTTATTTTATTTATTTATTTATTTATTTATTTATTTATTTATTTATTTATTTATTTATTTCTTCATTCATTCGTTCATTTATTTATTTATTCATTATTTATTTATTTATCTATCTATCTATTTATCTATCTATCTATTTATTTATTTATTTATTTATTTAGACTTGGGAAGGTACAGGACCTCTCCTGAGTGCTACAGTTGGTTAGGACCAGGGACCTCAACAACTGTAATGATCCTGAGTCCAGCTCACCTATGCCACCCCATGGTATGGGGGGTCAGTTCAGGGTCAATTCTCCTGCTCTCCTGCCTCCACTGAGAATACAGTCAAGTATGATGTGCTCTTCAGGTGAGCTGGATGGCCTTTTTGCTCGCCCAAGTGCTGCCATTAGTGAAGGGGAGGGCCAGATATCTCACTCTTATGATCCCAGGGCCACTTATCCTTCTTGCTACAGGTGGCAGGTAGCAAAGGGTAGGGGGAAGGACAAATTCCCATCACATTCTGCATCACATTCCATTATTCTTGATATCAAGTATACTTTCAGACAGTGCATTCCAGTTGGCATAAACTTATAGTTATTAGCTGTATTAGTTACTTACACAAGATTTTAAATAAAATACATGACATAAAAAGTTAAGTAAGGTTTTATTTTGGTTTCTGGTCTGGGAGAGCAGCATCTCAGAACTGAGGAAGGAATGTCAAAGAAGTGAAAGAACTCATTGCATGTGTTTACCCAAGCATTGATAATTCTGCATTTTCTTTTCTTTTTTATTTGTATTCACTTCAGGATTGTGGTCAATGGGTGATGCTTCCCACATTCATTGTGGATGCTCTCTTATATGTTAAATATATTGTGGAAAGTCTCAGAGATATGTCTCCTATGGATTTTATATCTTATGACATTGACACAAAACCATAAGTATCACAAGTGTGCCCAATAAACAAATTAACTCTCAAACATAACACCTTAAATCATAACATTCTGTCCTTTGTCTTTAAATCCTACTGATCTCTCATACTGCAGAACTTTAATTATTCTGTAAGAATCCTCCAAGTCTTAACAATTTTGATGTTCAAAATCTCAAACACCTACTAAGATTGCAAGGCGTTAACTAAATATGAGCCTCTGATTAAAAACAAACAAACAAAATCAAAATACGTTCATCTAGCATACAATGCCACAGGGGAAAACAAATAAAACACACAGACAAAAATATGTTACCAATTAAATATTCTCAGAAGCTTCATGTGGAGCATATGAGGCCTATTGTCTCATTGTCTAGTCTCCAATAAGATTGGGCAGTAGAGCCCCTCTTGAGCCAGCTTTATTTTTGTGCCTACAGCTTTTTATGGCAATGTCTCATTGTACTGGTATTCTCAGCATAGTAAAGACTCTGTCACATCTTCATAGTGTGATATTTCTGGGCCTTTTAAAGGAAATATGTAGTGGATTTGTGATGTTACATTGTAAATAATTATCCCACCTATGAGTTTAATAAAAAGTGCTGATAGGCCAAAGGCAGACAGGAAGTATTGGCAGGGCTACCTGTTCTAGGAACAGGAAGAACAGAGAAGAATGCCAGAGAGAAGCCAGAAAAAGCAGAGGACAACTATGCTGCTTTGAGGAAAAGTACCGAGCCGCATAAGAGTCATGGGTTAATTTACGGATAAAGAGTTAGCAAGTTATATGCCTGGGCCTTAGGCCAATCAGCCTAAAATTAGTGTAAGCATCTGAGTGTCTCTCTGGGTCTCTGGGTCTAAAACTTGAGGCTAGGCCTGAAATTCCAGGCGAGAAACCACTTACTACAAATGGCAGCCCAACATAGGTAAAATATACCCACATAAACTATAGAAAGCTTTAAAAATGGTCTAGGACACAGAAACAAAGCCCAAAGCAGCTTCCAAGTTGTGTTTCTAAAGTGGCCTGTGGTAAAGAGTCTGAGTGGTGTATGTATGGTATTAAATTATAAAATGGTGTGTTTGCTGCATGTAACTTAAGGTAAACTAGGCCATTTCCTGAACCTACATGTAATCAAGGAGCTCTATATGGTAGATTTAAGGTTTCTGTTAATAAGGACAAGAAGAGAATAGAGTCAAAGTTGGCTTCTTAGAGGTAAAATCTTGGATAAGCTCTGTTTGCTGGAGGCAAGTAGAGACATGGGTTTTTTTGTTTGTTTGTTTGCTTTTGTTCTTTTTTATTTTTTAAAGAAACTTCCTGATTCATCCTTCGAGGCAAAACACTTGTGAGTCTTTTAAGAGGCCCTGCTGCCAAATACTTAAATGGAGTTAATTAACAGCAGATGGCAAAGCTTTAGTTGGTCAGAAACCACTTACTACAGAAATATATTTTTGACACACATTAACTAACTCTGATTTTCTGGACCTTTGACCTTTTAATTCTTACATTGTTTATGCCTGCAGTATCAGAATCCTGTTGACAATACTGCTCTGCTCTTAGTTCGAGCTGTATCAAGCTTCTTGTCACATATATAAAGGTCTCTGTGTTCATCATAGGCTGAACCTGGGGAAACACATCTGTGGGTGGTTGTTTCTAAACAGAAGACCCCTTTAGTGACACACTTTGCTTATACTGTTTCATTTCAAATAAACTTGTATTCTCACATATTTGTAGCATTTAATGAAGTCTTATATTCAGGGCTTTTACAATTGTCCATGTAAAGAGCATGATTATATGTGAAATATTTTCTTTTTTTATGGCACTAATCTCTTTAACAGATACAGTTGTCTTCTCTATATCATATTGAATGCATCTTAAATTTAGTCATCCTCATTTCTTCATCAAATTGAACAAGTTTTATATAATTCAGCACTCTCTTATTGTAGACTTCAGGACAAGTGAAGAACAATGGTGCACAGCAGGTAAGGTATGCTGACTTGAAATTCGTCTACTACAACTTTTGCCACTCCTTTTGAATTGACTCTTGTACAAATGCTAAGGAAAACGGACAGAATGCAATTGTAGAAATATGACTATCTGTAACTCAAAGCCCTAGGAACCCTAGTTCCATCACAGACATTATAATTTTTGTGCCAGCTTTCTTTACTAGTTGTTCTTCTCATTATTTTGACCAAACGCTTAAGACAAGGACCATAAGACACACATATAATTGAGATTGTCTCATAGCTCCAGTGGATACAGTCTGTGATAGAGGACTGACTACAGGAGAATGAGATGGGTGGTCATATTGAGTTATCACAAAGGAAGGAAAGGGAAATGAAGTTTGATGCATAGCACATTCCCAGAGGGCCTGTCTCCTAGGTGATCTGCACAAGTGTAGTTGATTATATATTTTATATATTTATATTTAATTTGGTAGAATTAATTGTTATTATTTAGGTAAAAAGAGAGGATATAAACTAAACTAAAAGAAAATATTATTCTTTTTATACCTTCCTTTGTGTGTGTATGTGTATGATGTGTGGGACATGTCTTTCTACACACATAATATGGTGTATATGTGAAGGTAAGAGGAGAATCTTTTGTGTTTTATCTCCCCTTCTACATTGTTAGAAACGTTGCCCCCCCTACTGTAATTAACAGAATAGCTATTAATTAAGCCTCTTAAAATTTTCCTATTTCCACAGATAATTTCACCATAGGAAACTAGCATTATAAGCACAATAACTGTCCAGAATTACATGGGTTTAGATAGCTCTCATACTGATACCCAAAGCATATTACCTAGTGACCTATCTCCAGATCTCCAGAATTTTATTTTTTTATATTTACTCATGGGCAGACATTGAGTAATATAAATAGAGTTTTTGGCGTAATATTTTGCATGGCTGCATAGTTTCAAGTGGCAAACTCATGCTATTGTGGCTTAGACTGGATGCCAGTCTTTTGAATTTCTTACACAGAAGATCTACTGGTTATGACATGTTAATTTTCTAAAATCTATATAACCAGTTATCTGAAAACAGTGTCTGAATACTTTGTTATGGTTTTTAGTTGTGTACTCATTTTCACTTAAAATATATTCTTCAGTAGCTGTTTTCTCAACTTGACATGAGTCTGGACACAGTAAGAAATTTCTGACCTTTATGTTTCTGCCTAGCTTTGAGGTTTGGACCCACAGCCCTGCTGCTTCTTAGACTTAAATATTCACACAAAGGCTTATATTAGTTACAAGATGAGTGTTGTATGCCTTAGATTTATTGCTATCTAGCTCTTGAGTCTTAACTCAACCCATTTCTATTAATCTGTCTTGTCATGTGTCTTGTGGCTTACTTGTACCCCATTACATCTTACTTCTTAAGCAACTGGATCACATCTCTTATGACTCCACTCTCTTTCACCTATAACTATGCTTGGATTTTTCACCTGACTATAAGCTGGTTTGCCATAGGCCAAAACAGTTCCTTTATTATCCAGTGATAATTGACAACATTAAAAAAGACATCCCATATCACTTCCCCTTTTATGTTTAATCAAAAAGCAAGGTTTCGGTTTCAATATAGCAAAATTACATATAATAGCTATAGTAACAATTACAGTTACAATATCTAGTCTATTTTTTATTTAGCAAAATTAAAGGAAGTATCCTATCTCTCTTTTCCTTGTGAGCTTGTGAGTCCAATTTTTTATATCTAACTTACCTTTTATTATAACCAATAAAATCTATGATTATAACTAATTTTCGGATACATCAAAGCACACAAAAGGGCATAACATTACCCAAGTAAACTAGAAGTGCAAGCAACTTCCGAAATCTAGAAATGACAAAAAATGGCATTTGACTGCCTGAATAGTCCCCCAATGTTTCTTTGTAACATTGGGGCATCCATCTTCAGTCTATAGGCCCTATTTTTTGGTAACATGTAATTTGAAGGAATATTCCTTCCATGTTTACAAAATTCATCAATCACTTTTTGTGTTTGGCAGTTTTCTCTGTAAGTATGAGTCTCAAGGACCATCTCAGTTTGTTCTGCCAAAGTTCAGAGGTCACTTTCCTATGGGTCTTGCATATTTAGTTTATACAGCATACTGTCAGGCAGTTGAGACAAGAACATTTCTTGCCCAGTGGCTAATTTTTGAATTAAAGAAAGTAAGCTTTACATAGAGTTTCTTCGATGTCCATTATCCTCTTGAAGTAATCCATGCTGCAAGGAGCAGACATGTCTTACTCTTCAGAAAAGTCTAAGTTCTTTAAACATTTTAAGTGCCATATTCTGTAGGACTTTGAGGGGTTTAAGAATTATCTATCTGTCTCAAATATATCTTTGTACATCTAAAAACTTAACTATCATGATTATGTTGATTATCATAGATTAATATTATTATATATTTCTTAATTATACATTACCATTTTAAATGAATTATATAAACATACCCCAATAAGAGTAGAAATATAGACACAGTATAACAAAATTGACCTTTGACCTTAAATCTGTGTTAATAAACCAAAATTCACATGAATGTGAAATATTTTGAGACTAATAGCTGTTTTGATTAAAGTAAATTCAATAATCCATCTCTTTTAATCATTTCTATAATATATTCTCCTTCTAGTTCAGAGATTGATTATATCCATTAATGACTTATAATGAAAATACACATTTATAATCAGTATTTTGGGAATTTAGTCATAGCTTTCCATTATTACTTCTGGAAGATTGGGAACACTGGCAATCTTATGGGGATCCTAAGGCTGGATCATCTTAGTCAGCCGCCTTGAAGCTGATGTGACCATCTCTTACCATCAGAGACTTTTCAGGGGCTCTTTATTGATTAAACCTTATTAGCCTTGAAGCATTTCATGGGTTCTTATCTTCCATGGAAACAAAAGTAGAACCTTTTTTTTTTTTTTTTCAATACAGCATATCTTTAGATCTAAATTTCAAAGTCAAGATACCTTTAAAATATAGAAGTTGGCTTATAGCCAAATGTCTTTCTGCAGTTGGCTCATAAATAGTTAAAAAATTTTTAAAAAAAAATACTATACACAATCCCAACTCTGTGTATTTTCCATCTTCATATTTTTATTACTCCTTTTCTTTTTTTAAGATTTTTTTCTACCCTTTATGCTTTCTCTCCTAGGCTATATATTCTTTTTTCAAATACATTGTAACTCATTTAGAAATTATTTTTTCTATCTAAATCTGTTTTATTGCATATTCTTAATAATTTTTAACCAGGAGAGTTTTTAAAATGCTAAGCTAAAAAAAACTGTTTTGACTGCTGGTGCTGCCTTGCTCAGCTTTTCAACATGGCACAGGTACCAGAGTCATGTTTATTTTCCCAATTCTGGTAGGCAGAATTAAATATGGTGGAGCTCTGTTTTTATGCCCACAGTTGTGCTCCAAAACTCCAAAGTAACATCTGGGAGAAGCTTCTATATACCACAGCCCTTGTGAGAAACTTCAGGAATTGACCAGGCCAATCAGCCTATATGACTAGATCTGGCTACATTCCCAGGTTGCTGCCAGAAGTTGTGGTTCTGAGACTAACACTAAGAAGTTCAGAGTGGTTCTCTTTGTGTTCATTTAGAATATTTTAAAGCTTTCTCTGTTCTATCTAGATCAATGTTCCTTGTTGGAAAACCATGTGTAATAAGAAGTGTCTGACCTGTACATTCCAGCCTAGACCCAAAGTTTGTACCTACAGCTCTGCTGATGCCTAGCCTCAAATCATTATGCAAAAGCTTATATTAATTACAATATGTTTAGCTTATGGCTTAAGTTTATTGCTAGTTCCTTCTTGAATCTTAACTCAACCTATTTCTATTATTCTGTATTATCACGTGGCTCTTGGCTTATCTGTACTCTATTACATCTTGATTCTTGGGCAATTGAATTATGTCTCTCATGACTCTATCCTCCTTCCATTTTGTGTATGCTTGGATTTTTTGCTTGATTATAAGCTGGCTTGCCATAAGTCAAAATAATTTTTTTTTACTATCCAGTGATAATTCATAGCATACAGAGAGGCATTTCACATCATCTAGACATATTTTGGAAGAGAAATATCTAGACATATTTAAATGAGAAAATATGTTGTATACCTTGTCCCAAAGGTGAGCTTGTGGAAACTTTTCTGTTTTATTTTCCTTTGGTTTTTCAAGACAGGGTTTCTATGTGTAGCCTTGACTATCTTTGAACTCATTGGATAAACCAGGCTGGTCTTGAACTCATAGAGAACCTCCTACCTCTGACTCTGGAGTACTGGGATTAAAGGTGTGAGCCACACTACCTGGCTGAAAAATTTTCTTAATTAATGTTTGATGTGGGAAGACCCAAGACACTGTGGAAAGTGCCATCCTTTGGCTGATGTATAAAAGAAAGGTTGAGCATGAGGAGCACAAGGCAGTAAGTATCATTTCCTCATGTTCTCTGCTCCCATTTCTACCTCTAGGTTCCTGCCTAAAGTACATGCCCTGACTTCTGTAAACTATGGAATGTTACCTGAGGGATGTAAGATGAAATATAACTTTTAGTAAAATTTTTCAGTGTTTTATTACAGTAATAGTACCCAAACTATAACAGACTATTTGTCTTCAGATAGAAATTTAGCTCTTATTATTAATTTGGTGATTTTTATTTTATCTAATTGATGGTGAGTCCTCTCTGACTTACTCAACAATTTTACATTTTAGAATTCTAAAGTGTGATTCCCACTTGTCTCATCATAAACTTTTTAATATTTAATTAGTTTGAGGTTCATCTATGTCCCTAAATATGTATATGATCAAGCATTAGGGAAATTTTAGTTATTATTTTTTTAACATTCCTATACTTTACCACACAAAAATATTTAATTCACAAATGGAACAAGAACATCAGCATAAAACTTGATACCCTGAAAGTGAATGAGAAAAAAGTAAAGAATATACTTGAGCTCATTCTCATAGGAAAGCACTTTCTGGGGAAATACAAACAAACAAAAAAACAGCAGTATAGGCATTGTCATCAATAATCTAAAACTTAGGCCAAAATATTCCTTCACAGCAAAGACCAATTAACTTAATCACAGAAGAAAAATAAAAATGAAAAAAAAATAGCTTTTTTAGTAATACATCTGTCTGTTGAAAATTTTCCACCCATAATATACAAAGAACTCAACAAATTAAATATAAAAATTGAACAAAATGTGGCATTGAACTAAACAGAGTTTTTAAAAGATGAAATTTACAGCTGAAAAATATTTTAAAATTTATTTGATTTTGTTTTTATAGTTGCTTCTGGTTTTTTTTCTTTTCTTTTTTTTTTTGGTTTTTGTCTTCAAAATACTTAGCCATTAGACAAATGGAAGTTAAAAATGTTTTGAGACTTTAATCTCATCCCAGTCAGAATGGCAAAGGTCCAAAAGCAAAGATGACAAGTTCTGAGATGGATGTTGGGAAAGAGGGATATTTATTATAATTGGGTTTCACACTAAGGCACTAAGAAATCAGTTTGAAGGTCCTCAAAAACTGTAAAAATAGATCTACCACTTGACCCAACTCTAACACTCTCAAAGATACACTACAGGACTTCATATTTTATCCTATACTGTAGATAATGATAATTCATGTTTATTCCTTGTCTGTTCACAGTAGCCAGAAAGTAGAAACAACCAAGATGCCCAACAACTGAAGAACAAATTATAAAAATGTGATATATTTGCACAATGGAAAGTTATTTTACTATTACTACAAATAAAATTATAAAATTTTCAGATACATAGATGGAGTCAGAAACAATAATTTTGAATGAGATAGTAGAGATACAGAAAGGCAAGCATTTCATGCCATTTCTCATTTATGGTTGTTACCTTTTGCTCCTCAGATACAAGTTCTTCATATGGGACATTCATAGAGGCTAGAAAATTACTAAGAAATTAATGAACAGGGGCTGTTTAAAGGAATTGAGGTAGAATGCAAATAACTCTTTAAATGAGATATGGATAGTTGCCACCTTAAAATAACAAACTGCTATAGAAAAGGAGTTAAAATGAAATTGCCCTATAATGGGGGCAACAATGTCTCTATTAAACACGTTTGACCAGCATCAACTCCTGTGGCGAAAGTGGGCTACTTCTTTAGTACTTACTTACCACTGAGGCTTCACAGGTTATCAAGCATCACACAAGCTATTACCATTGATTTAGTCACTATCTTATTTGATACTAAAGGGATATTGCTCAAGATACAATATTTTTGAGTCATAGAATATGGGAAAATATACGTGCAACTGACCTGAAAGCTTTATGCATAGTGGTTAAATTTCATAGTGTTTAAATGGCTTTGCATGCTACTGGAGAAGAAAAGCCATTATTAATTATGCCTCATTATGAACCCTTTAAGTCATAATAACGACTGGCCTAAAAAGATATGCTCTTTGGTACAATAGACGTACAAACAGAATAGAAGTAACCAACCACTTTGTGCTTGCATTTGTCAAGATGTCATCATGTCTGGCAACATTAAGGTAAGAACATGTGGCTGAATAGGTCATGTACCATAGTGGAAAGCCAACTAAAATTATTCTAATAAATGGAAATAGTGTTAAATTAATTAACTCATAATTATATATTTTATACTCATAGTTTGGTGTATCTTTCTATCTTTACCAGAATACTTCTGTGATAGATGGTGACTAACTGAGATATGCACAACTGACTAGGTATAAAAAAATAAAAGTTTGCTGAATCTTCAATCCTAAATGGAACCTACATATAGTACCTTCTCCTCAGGGATTAACTGAAGCATTGGGAGCAGACTGTAAGACATAGAGGCAATGGATGTCTACAAAGCTATAGTCTCTTTCTGAACATAGCAGGACAGTTGTACAGAGGAAGTCTCAGTATGCAAACTCAAGCCAGACCAAGGCCCAGCATGAACACAGGAGTTGAACACTAAATTATACTCATAGCTATATATCTGTTAAAATTTGTTAGATCATGGGAAAAAATTATGCAAGAATGTAGCCCTTAATAAGTTAGTAATTCTCTATTGGAAGACCACACAATTAACAATATCTGGCTAACATGAGCATATTTGCCTTTTCAAAGAGGACATAAAATTAGTTAAGTATGGATGGAGTTGATATGAAAAGTAACGAGGAACCAAGTGAATGTGATCACAGTGCATTGCACAAAACTATCAAAGTTATAATATTTTTGTAAGATTGTTTCTATCAATATTTCTCTTTTACTGGGATTCTTGGAATACATAAGAAAATATGCTACTTGGCATCTTGCAGGACACTTGATCTGTTCATCTGTTTTCATGCTTTATTTTTCATTGCTGCAGTGGGAAATTTCAGATACTTTATTTCAACATCCACTGCATCTTCCTTCTTTATCCATAAAACTCCACTATTTTTAAATTTGTTTATTTTCAATTTTAACTCTTGTATTTCTACACAATTTTTTGTTTATAGAATTTAGACACTTGTTTTCAACTTCTTTGCCCCTGAATTAGTGTTACTTAGAAATGGTTCTTTCATGTTATTTTTCCATTGATTTGCTTTGCTCTTCACTTTTTTGTTGCATGTTTGTAGATTATAATAAGCACTCTGAATATTATGTCCTAAAATACTAGACTTATAGTTCTTTAGTTTTTAGTCTCTGTCTTTCTATCTGTCTGTCTCTCTCTCTGTATATATGTTTAATATTTCTGTTGCATTTCTTTATTTATTTGACTGTGTACATATGCCACAGTGCACATACGGTGGGGGGAGAAGAAGTTATAGAAATTAATTCTCTCCTTCTAGTTTGTGGATATTGGAAATGGAACTCAAATCATCAAGCTTATCAATAAAGTGCTGAATCTGTTAAGAAATCTTGTTATCCAGTGACATTTTTCTCTTAGGAACTTAAGCTATATGTATTTCAAATTTTCAAACATACTTCCTACAGTAGTTTTATCTGAGTTATCACTCAGGATTCCACGTCACTGTTTCTCAATGTAGACATGAATATTAAAAGTCTCTGTCCTTTTAATTTCTTCTTACCTGAAAATCATATATATTTCATTAGTCCTATAAATTGTTGACATCTGTGCCTCACGGGTCCTAATAAAGAACACTGAATAACAATAAAAACACATACTATCTAATTTGTATATGACAAACTGATATGTTCTATGCTTCACATGTCTGCTGGCAGCAAAGCTGGAAATGAAAAATAATATCCACTCTTTTTCAGAACTCTTTAATGCTACTGAAAGTACTTTTCAGCTGAAAGGGGCTCAGGTCCTTTACCACAACATATTATATCTTATTTATATAACTTCAACATAAAACTTTGATCCTGAAAATATGTTTATCCTATGTATGGATACACGTAAAATACAAATGTCTTATTAATAGCCATTTATTAAATGTCTAAATGGAAAAATGAAACATAAAATCTTCCTGTTTGTTCAGTAGAATGGTAATTATGCTTGCTTTGTCTTTGATTCATGATTTGTTGTTCTATAGACTAGGAACATATAGAGAGAGAATCTGTAGACACAGAAACTTTAGACAGAGAACTGTAGGCAAAGAATCTGTAGACCAAAAAACTCTAAAAAGATAATTTGTAGACAGGGAAACTCTAAACAGAGAATCTGTATACAGAGGGCCAATAAACAGAGAACTTGTTCAAAGTCATTGTAGACAGAGAATCTATAAAAAAAGGAACTTGTGGACAATAAACCCATAGAGAAAAAATAACCTGTGGATATAGCTGTGTAGTGTGCTTAATTTCTGAAATTCATCAAAATATACCTATAACTTGTGAAAATTTGCTTTTTAGTTCATGTGATGTTTTGTCTGTATGTATATCTGTACCATATGTGCACTGTTCATGTAGGACACAGGTGGGAATCAGATCTGTATATACGTGGAGTCAAAGCCGGGGCCACTTAAAGAACAGCCAGTGATATGTGCTGAGCCATCTCTCTAGAGCCCAAATACATCATTTTCTTGGCCAAGTGCTCCCCTGGATATTTTACAGTTCTATTTGATCTCTGAGTTCTAAAATAGCTGCATCAGACAGTTCCTGACAGCTCACTAAGTATTCTGGTGACAAACAGATCCCTAAGGATCTTTACCTTTTGTGATATATTTTTCTATCTTCTGTAAAGCCCTCATCAGGGATTCCATAGAACTTATTATTGTGCAAAAAAAAAACTGTACATATTTAAAGACAAATTTTACTTAAATTTTCTCTGCTTATCCAACTGGTCCCTTCTTTTTTACAAAAGTGGAAATTTAAAATAGCAATTTATTAATCCATATCTCATAGTAAATAACTGTATCTGTGCAATAGTAAGATAAAATTATCATAAATGTTATTTGGAAAAACCCAGCGTGTTTTCAAATTTTCAAAATTGTACCAATTAAACAATTGGTTACTGTTTGTATATGGAATGACACAAAAGTTCCTCACCATGAGGTCAACATACATATTATTTATAATACACTTCAATAACTAAGTTACTGAATATGTGCAGGGGAAAGAAAATCATGGATCACCTGTGTATTCTATTATCAAATCAATTCATGGAACAGCACCACTATTATTCTGTTTAATTTTAAACGCACATACATATGACTTTAGTGGGCCTGTCAATACTGAAAGGTTATTATTCGTTTCATTTTTAATTTAAATGATCATTTTATTTTTTCATGTATGTTGGTATGTGTCTCTGTGTGTTTCAACAAACACACACACTGAGAAAAAGGCAGAGAGAGAAAGAGAGATCCATAAAGCTTGATTTGTAGACAGGTTCACTCACCAGCATCATTTTCTATGAGTAGGCTTCTCAAGCTAGGACTATAAGGGACCACTTTAAGACAGGTTCTTTTTGTTTTTTTTCTGGGACTAGAACTCAAATCCTCTTATTTGCACTAAAAGCAGTACAATAAGTGAGCTGCCTTCCAGCATACCACAATTGTGTAGAGAAAGGGCCATGCCAATATGAAAAAGTGCACATTTCAGGGTTGACCACTAGGTCTAACTTTAATAAACAATCCTAAAAATTGTGTAATTTTAGCATTTAATAAAGGCATTTAACAACAGGAAAAATATTACTCAATCATATCTTTACATTTTCCACATGGTAAGAAATGAACTGATTTTCTTAAGAAGATTTTATTTGGTCATGTGACTTTATTTTCTATTTTTTTCAGTTATTTGTACAAACCAGAGGATTATTTTTATAAGCATAATTTAAATCACTGTTATAAAATAAATACTAATATAAATGGAAATAAATGACCAGTGTGGAAGGCAAAATGAAAAATATGATTATAATTCACTATAAACCACTCAAATGCACCCTGAAGAGCATGCAAAAAGCATATTAAACTTAAACTATGTATTGATTTTTTTCAAAGAGTGAATTGTAGCCATATTTCATAAATTATAAAGATCATTGAGTATATAGAAATAAATGAAAAGGTATATCACATTAATTAGTTTAAACATGAAAGAGAAAGACATTTGAAAAATCCTTGGACAAAAGCTTATCTCAAGCAACAAGTATCCAGTTCTGTAAAAATAAATAAAAAGTAAGGAATTTGCAAGTTCTTAGGAAGATAAAGGGGCCTGAAAATCAAGTCATCTGATTAATTGATAGGATTATTCTCTGGCACTAAGAGATTCTGACACATAATTAAAATAAGACAATCGTAAGATTATCAAAGGTCCCCAATGAAAGAAGCAGTGGTACCCAATCTTAACATATAGTGTGGCTTAAGCAGCAAAAAGAAACAATCAGGAGTATTTGTAGTTAGCTACTAGGGGAAACAAGAATGTTTCACACTGTCCATAGTACTGAAATAAGGCTCTGAATATCAACTTTTTTAATTTCTCCAATACAAAATTACTATAATATTATATATCTACTAAGAATTAAGTTTGAGTTACTTGATAAGCCATGAAAAAAGAAGTAGGAGGGGATTTTTTTAAGGCAGAGGAAGGCTAGAAGATTATTTATTAATTACAATATTTGCCATGCTATAGGACCTGGTCGAGTTTAGAATCCCAAGGTAATATGCAGACCAGACATGATTACACACCTACTTTGAGATTTGATGTAGAGGCAGGAGAATCCAGAGAATTTCATGAACTTGATAGTCTGCCATATTTGGAAATTGTACAAGAAACCCTCCATTAAACAAGGAGAAAAGTAAGGACTGACATCAGGGTGTTCTAGGATCTCCAGTCATAGCGTGCACACACTTGCACTCATACAAATTAATGTGAGCAAATGCACATACACTCACATGAGTGCATTTGTGCACACTCAAACATGCACAAAGGATTTTATTTTGTTTTAGTAAAAGAGGCTTATGTTAAGAAATAAGGCATAAAGCCACTCAATTAACTATTTTTGTCTCTTTTATTCTCTAGTATTTTTTTCATTAAGTTTTAAATGACATGAGTGCAGCTTGAAATTATTAAGGACACTCAGCATGTAAGTTTCACAAAATACTTAAAATGATGTCAATATTAAGTAAAGAAAGTTGAAATCGTAACTTCCTATAAATTTTATGTAAATGTGTAAGTGACTGTACTTATATCTGAACATTCACACCTGGTTCCACTCAAGGAAGAGGAAGATGCCAAGATTCCTGGAACAGGAATTACAGATGTATGTGAGTCACCATGTAGGTAGCATAAACTAAAGCCTTTCTTCTGCAAGAGCAGTAAGTTATTTTAATCATTAAACTATATTTCTGGGCTTTCAACTAAACTTTTAAAGTATGGTTTCAGGATAAAATATCTGAGTATATTTTGAAAAAAAGTCTACAGCCCTTGCTAAAAGTTAATGAAGACCTACTTTCATTATTCTTATTATTATGATTCTTATTATCACGTCTCCCAAGCACTTAGATTAATAAAATAAATGTTCCCATCAAACCATAGTGTCACTCTTCATACAGATTTGATGGTTGCTGTTCTACATAATAGGAAAATATGGTTGAGTACTCTTTTAGTTGTTAAGAACAAAAGGCCAAGTTTTTGTTGATGTATTGAAAAGTGAAGTTACATAGCAACTAACTGAACCCCAGTAAACAAATAAGATTCTAAGGGCAAAGAAAACACTCATTTGAAGTACAGAATCAAATGCAATAAGGAAAATAAGTCAATGGTGGATGGACTAGTGAAAGTCACATTCATTCTTTTATGGCTATACAAAACTCCTGAACTTCATAGAAATTGAGAGGCTACCTCTAAATGAACCTTAATAGCTAAATACAAAGAATATTGGAGACATAAAGAACATGAAGGACCACCCACTGTGCTGAGGAGAACAGAGATGAAGAATAGACCAGAAGTTGTGCCTGGATTATTTATTCTTTTTTTTATCAGTTATGAACAAAAGAGAATATTTTTTTTTCTAGGGGGAGACTGTGCTTTTAACATCATAGAATTAAAAACTAAGGCTCAAAAGTATTATCAGTATTTTAAGTCTTGCCAAAGATCTTTGTTATGTGTTCAGACTCCAGTTTTATTCAGGAAGAGAATAATGAAACAAAATCTTTCAGTGCCCAAATAACCAATGAAAATAATATACTTGGAAATTAAGTCCAAATGCAACAAATTTGTCAGTTTTGAGTAATAAAAACAACAGAAAATAAATGTTCATGTCTGGACAGACTAATCATTATTGAACATCACAGTATTTTATGGCTGATGATTACTTTTCTCCTTTCAGCAGTATTCAAGCTACTAGAGTTGTGAAGTCCTCAGGTCAGCAATTGTTTGTTTATATTCTGTGACTGAGGCAAGAGGTTTGTTCAGTATAAGTCCCTTACCACCATATATTTTATGATAACCAAGATCAATGGCAAAAAGCAATAGTGTTTGAGAGTCTATGGTACCTCTCTAATCAACTACACCTAAAAAGATAGCCTATTTCATATATACATATAGATACCTACATGTATGCACAGGAATATACATACATATTAAAATTGGACTATTATTGTTATGAGTGTACAATTAAACTACAGTAGACAAAACAATATTAAAAAAGAACTCAGACATGAAAAATTTATTCAAAGTTAATCATAAATAACAGTACCGGGCTGTTACTAACATTTTGCAGATTAAAAATAGCCTATGGGCACTCAGAAGGTGCCCAGACATGAGGAGTTCCATCATCTTACTGTAGCCAGAGAAACGCTCCCTCAATATTACATGTAGCAATAGATGCTGTCATACAGACCAAGTAAGTAATAAAAGTATTCTGCTCACACCATTAAACTTAGTAAAATGGCTTCAAATTCTTCTCAGTGTTCTCTAAAAAAACTACCAAATAAAGAGCAATTGCCAACAGGATTTAGTAGTAACTAATGGAGTGATGCTGGCTAAAAGATTTATATATAAGCAAAAATTTAGAAACTATGAACTGCTTTGTATTCACCAAACCTTTGCTCTATCCTGATGTTATTTCCAGGAGTTCTGGAGGACCTAACTTGGGCTCTATTCTAGCACTGCAAACACTACTGTGACTAAGCATCTTCCCATCCCTATCTTCAATTAAATAAACATTTTCAATGAGATTTTATAGCAAACTCACAATTTACACACCATGTATTCAGTTAACATGCTTTATAAGAAGTCACGCAGATTTACCTTCATCATTTTTTGGTGATCATTATCAACCTGAGAATCTACTTTTTTCCTTCCAACCACCACACTCATATGGCTAAGAAATAGTAATTTTCTGCTGTTGAAAAAAATCCCTCCTTTTTGACACTAGAAGCATAATTCATAATGTGAGGCATGTTTTCAACAATTATCTAAGCTTGTATAACAATTGAACCATGTAGAAAGCCAGGCACAGAGGTGTGAATCAGGAATCCCTGTGCTAGGGATATAGAGGCAAGGGGATCATTAAAAATCACTGGCCAGAAATGGTCACCAAATAGAGGAGTCAGATGAATATATCTCATGAATTAAAGGGGATAATGACTCTACCCTGAAGTTAATCATATTCTTTTTGAGTTAACCTAGAAAATTTAGTTTTAACTTTCTTTCTGAGAGCAATAAAATATTTTGAACACATGAAAGTACATGAGTATTTATGACAGTTTTAGTCATTTTGCTGAAACTGGAAACAGCCCAGCTGTCTCTCTACTCATGAAAGCATAAACATTCTGTTTTTTAACCATGCTAAAATACCACTTCTATTAAAAGGAACAGATATTGATTCACACAGTTACTTTCAAGGCTTCTAAATGCCATTTGTAAAGTGAAAGAAGCACCCAAAGGTTATGTATTGTAAGACTACACTTATATCAAAATTTTTCAAAGACAAAAATGCCAGGAAAGAAAAATGTCTATTCTTGCAGAGACTGAAGAAGAACAGAGCAATCTACAGAAACAGGAGGAAAATATTGATAATAGAAGTATTTGGGGTGGGGACATATTAGTGAACTCATAGCTGATTTCTTTGTCTAAACTTCACAAGTTGCATGTTATGGAAGACTCTCCCTCAGGTAGGGACTGCCAGTGGCTGTGACTGCCAGTGAGAGATATAAGCAAGCCTGAGCCCTTCAGCCTCCACATATGTATGGGATTGGGGAAAGGTTAATGAGGGCCAGATTTTTTCCCAAAGATTTATAGATAATTCAATTGCTATAGAAATAAGGACTCCTGGAAACCCACAGATCTCTGGCCCACATCAGACTAAAAGGTGAGTGACAACACATAGAACCCAGAAGAGATCCTGCTCTACCAGACCCTTGCCCTTAGACACAACCCTTGGAACCCCACCCCCACTCATCTCTGCTCAAAATGCAGAAAAGCAGAGAAAACCACTGCAGACAAGGATCCTCAATAAAACTCAGTTATCTGGATACCCACAGCTACAAATCCCCACCCTACTCCCCAAGCCACTCCATTACTCAGCAGCAACTAGAAATCCACAGATCCCTGACCATCATCAAACTAAGAAATCTCTTTACACATCACACAAGACACCAAGAGATTAAATGACTAAGAGAGTACCTCAGTTGCTATTGCACCACAAGGAAGTGCCTGAGACTCCCAGTTTCTCAGCATCCACTGGATCAAAAGCTACCTCATAAGACCCACAATGTGTCAACACCTACTGGATTATGAAGGATCACTGTGACAGAGAACACAATACCTCCAAGTGTGCCAAGAGCCCAGATTAGGCCAAGAGAAAGTTTATGAGACACAGACACAGCCAGAACAGATTTCACTGAAATAAGTTCCCTGAGATACAGACAAATTCTGCAGTGATCAAAGGAAGCAATAAGCAGACCCCAGTGCAAGAATACACATAACAATATAAGGAACAACATGGAAGTACCAGAATCTTGTGGTTCTACAACAAAAAGATCTGAGCATAGCAATGCAGAAGAAACAGAAACAACCTTAAAACAACTTGTCTTTTCTCATATTTCTTTAAGGGAATTTTTAGACCTTTCTTTAATGCTTCTATCTTAACACAAAACAAACAGGAAATGTGGGACACTATGAAAAGACCAAAAATTGGAATTAAAGAAGGAAGATACCAGCTCAAAAGCACAGAAAATATATTCAACAAAATTGTAGAAGAAAGCTTTCTCAACCTAAAATAAATGGCTGTAAAGATACAAGAAGCTTGAAGAACACCAAATAAACTAGGCCCCCTCCCCAAAGTCTGCTTGTCACATAATAAACCCACTAAACCTACAGAATAAAGAAAGCCTACTAAGAACTACAAAGGGTAAAGACCAAATTACTTATGAAGGCAGACCCATCAGAATAACACCAGATTACTCAGTAGAAACAATGAAAGGAGGAAGGTCATGGTCAGTTGTTATGCAGACACTAAAAGACCATGGATTCCAGCCCAGACCTCTATAGCCAGCAAAACTATCAATCACGTAAATGGAGTAAACACGATATTTCATGACAAAACCAGATTAAAAAAATACCTATTCATACATCCCACCATATAGAAAGAACCAGAGGAAAACTCCAATCTAAGGAAGCTAGATATACCCACAAAACCAAAAGCAATAGATAATCCCACAGAAGAAAACCCAATGAAAGGAGGCATATACTCTACCACCAAAAATAACAGGAAATAAGAATCGCTGGTTTTTAATATTCCTTAATACTAATGGAGTCAATTCACCTAATAAAAGACACACCCTAACACCATAGATACAAAAACAAATTCCATTCTTCTGCCACATACAAGATACTCACCTCTACTTCAAAGATATACACTGTCTCAGAATAAAAGGTTGGGGAAAGATTTTCCAACCAAATAGATCTTAGAAATAAGTTAGGCAGCCATCCTAACAGCTAACTAAATAGACTTCAAACTGAAATCAATAAAAAGAGATTAAGATACACATTACTTATCAGCCTCAGATAAAAATTTTACCAAGATGAAGTCTCAATCCTAAACATTTATGCCACCCACACAGGGCACCTACATGTGTTAAAAACATTACTAAAGCTTCCATCTCATATTAAACCTCAAACACTGATAGTAAGAGTCTTCAATTCTTCACTCTCACTAATGGATAAGTAGGTCTACCAGACAGAAATTCAACAGGGAAATATGGTATATAACAAATGTTATGACCCAAGTAGACTTAATAGATATGTATAGAACTTTCCACCCAAACAAAAAAAGAACGTATCTTTTCCACAGCATCCCATAGAACTTTCTCTAAAATAGATCACATACTTGGTCATAAGGCAAATATCAGTAGATACAAAAAATGGAAATAATTACTTGTATCTTGTCAGACTACCAAGGTCTAAAGATGGAGTTCAACAACAATAAAAATCACAGAAAACACACAAATTTATGCAAATGGAACATCTCTCAATTGAACCACCTCTTGATCAAGAAAGAAAAGAAGTAAAAAACAAACTCAAAGACTTTCTAGAATTCAATGAAAATGAATCCACAACATACCAAACTTATGGGACACCATGAAACAAATGTTAAGAGGTAAATTCATAGTACTAGATGCCTACATAAAAAAATCTAGAGAAAATTCACATAAGAGACTTAGCAAAATAGCTGATAATTCTAGAACAATTAGAAGAAAACATACATAGAAGGATTAAACACAAGGCTAAAGTCAATAATGTTGAAACAGAGAATAATACAAAGAATCAATGAATCAAAAGTTGGTTCTTTGATAAAATCAAGAGGATAGATAAAACCTTATATGAACTAACCAAAAGACAGAGAGAGTATATCAAAACTAACAGACTCAGAAAGGGAGACATAACAACAAACACCTAGGAAATCCAGAGAATTATTAGGTTATTCTTTTAAAAACTGTAAATACTAAATTGGTAAACCTAAAAAATAAAGAAGGCTTTCAAGAGAAGTATCTCTTACCAAAATTAAATTAAAACAAGTTAAATACCCTAAACAGACCTATAACCACTAAAGAAATTAAATCTGTTATTAAAAGTCTCCCAAGTTAAAAAAAAAAGCCTATGTCCAAATGGATTCAGTGTAGAATTCTATCAGACATTCAAAGAAGAAATAAAACCAATACTCCTCAAACTGTTCCATAAAGTATAAACTGAATAAACATTGCCAAACTTTTTTTATGAGGCCAACACAATCACCCTGATTCCCAAGCCACTCAAAGATGCAACAAAGAAAAAAATTACAGACCAGTCTCCCTCATGACAATTGTTGCAGAAATAGTCAATAAAATTCTAGCAAACCAAATCCAACAACATATCCAAAAAAAAAATAATAATAATAATCACCCGCCATGATCAAGTTGGCTTCATCCCAGAGATGCAGGCATGGCTCAACATATGAAAAACTGTTAATGTCATCCATCATATAAACAAATGGAAAGGAAAAAAAATCACATGATCATCTCACTGGATGCTGAGAAAGTCTTTGAAAAAATTCAATACTCCTTCAAGATAAAAGTCCTGGAGAGATCAGAAATACAAGGGAAATACCTCAATATAATAAAGGCAATATATATATTAGGTTGACAACAAACTAATTGGAGAAACACTCAAAGCAATCTCACTAAAATCAGGAACAAGACAAGGCTGTCCTCTCTCTCCTTATCTATTCAATATAGATCTTGAAGTTTTAATTAAAGCACTAAGAGAATACAAGAAGATTACGGTGATACCAATTGGAACGAAGCAAGTCAAACTATCTCTATTTGAAGATGATATGACCATATGCATAAGTGAGCCACAAAAGTCTACCAGGGAACTCCTATAGCTAATAAACACCTTCAACAATGTAGCAGGGTATAATAATAACTAAAAAATAATCAATAGCCCTCCTTCACACTAAGGAAAAAGGACTGAAAAAGAAATAAGTGAAACATCACTCTTTAAAATAGCTGCAAATAGCATTAAATATCTTGATGTAAATCTAAACAAGAAGTAGCAGACCTGCTTGTAAAAAACTTAAAGTCACCAAAGGAGGAAATTGAAGAGGATATCAGAAAATGGAAAGATGTCCCATGGTCCTGGATAGGTAGAATCAACATAGTAAAAATGGCGATTTTTACCAAAAGCAATCTACAGATTCAATACAGTCCCATCAAAATACCAGTACAATTTTTCACAGAACTTGAAAGAACAATACCCAACTTCATATAGAATAACAGGAAACTCAGTATTGTGAAAACAATCCTGCTCAATAAAAGAACTTACTGGGAGGGGAGGGGAGAGGGGAAGCAGAGGGATGCATTGATGGATTTTATATATATATATATATATATATATATATATATATATATATATATATATATATATATATATATATATATAAAACATCTATCAGTCAATCATGGACATCTTACTATTCTTAAAAATTCTATTTGGAAATTCCTTAATGGTAAATACAATTTAATATAAAACACAGAAATTTCATGTCTTGCTATATACTCAAGATGTAAAAATGCATGTTTAACAAGAGCTTTGTATATTACTGTTCTTAATGACATTTTTCATCATTACCAAATGGAAGTCACTTAAACATCCTGTCAATACAAGTATTAAATTGATATTTGGAATGATAGTATAGTGAAATTGTATTCAATGATAAAAAAGAATGAACTTCAAAACTATTTCTTTTAAATAAAGGACCCAAAACTATGTAGATCAGGAAGAAAAAAGAAGAACTTCAGGAGAAATCATCATCCCTCACTTTAAGGTATACTATAGAGCTATTGTAATTAAAACAATCTGGTACTGGCATAAAAACAGACTTGTGGATAAATGGAATCATATCAAAGACACTGATATTACTGACATACCTATGAATACCTAATTTTTGACAAAAAGGCCAAAAATATTCAAAGAAAAAAAGAATGTATCTTCAACAAATGGTGTTGCCATAATTGGATGGTAGTATATAGAAGAATGCAAATACATCCATGCCTATCATGCTGCAGAAAACTAAAATCCAAGTGAATCAAAGATCTTACAATAAAACCATCTACATAGAAATTGACAGAAGAGAAAGTGGGAATTATCCTTCAACACATTGGTACAGTTGACTACTTCCTAAATATAGCACCAGTATCACAGACACTAAGGACAACAATCAATAATTGGGACCTATTGAAACTGAGAAGCTTCTGTAAGACAAATGATACAGTCAATACGACAAAATGACAGCCTTCAGAACGGGAAACAATCTTTAACAACCCTACATCTGACAGAGAACTGATCTCTAAAATATATAGAGAACTCAAGAAACTAGAGCTCAAATTCCTAAATTTTTAACCCCAATTAAAAAATGGCATTCAGAGCTAAAAAGGCAATTCTCAACATAAGAATTACAAATGGATCAAAGGCACTTAAAAATTGCCCAACATTTTTAGTTATCAGAGATATGTAAATCAAAGCAACTTTGAGATACCACCTTATATCTGTCAGAAAGGTTGAGATCAAAAAACACAGATGAAAGCCTATGTTGGAGAGTATGTAGAGCAAGGGGAACACTCCTTCATTGTTGGTGGGAGTGTAAACTTGTACAGTCACTCTGGAATGAAGCATGAGAGTTTCTCAGAAAACTGGTTTCAGTCTCCCAAAGAATCCAGCAATATCACTATTGGGAAAATACACAAAGAATGCACATTTTTACCTCAAAGGCATTATCTTATGTTCATAGCAGTATTACACATAGTAGCAAGAACCTGGAAACAACCTATATGTCCCTCAATTGAAGAATAGATTAGAAAACTGTGTTATATCTATACAATTAAATGCTACTTAGCAGAAAAGAAAGACATCCTATAATTTTCAGGCGAATGGATGTATTTGAAGAATATCCTCCTAATCAAGGTATCACAAGCCCCAAAAGATAGGCATGGGATGTACTCACAAATAAGTGAATTGTAGAAAAAAAGCAAAGAATACCCAAGCTACAAGCCACAACCACTTAATAGCTTGAGATCAGAAGGAACTTAAGAGAACCATCCAGAGATTCCCTTAAGAAGACAAAATAGAGAACACCTTACCAAATTGGGGTCATAACAGGTGGCAACCAAGAAGAGTTGGGAACAAATCTTTAAAGAAGAATTTGGTTGAGTGAAAACACCAAAGATGGAGATAGAAAGAGATTGATATCTTGATAGAGGATGCCACTGTGGGGTTGGAAAGTGACTGGGTACTAGGGAAACCTCCAAGAACTCACAGGATATCCTTGGTTGAGTCTCCAAACAATAGTGGAAGGGGTGCCTAAACAGGACTTCCCCTATAATCAAATGGTTAACTACCGTAAGTGTCATCACAAAACCTATATCCAAGAAAGAATAGAGGTAGAGGCAAAGATCCATGGGTGAGCACTGGGTCTGAGCTCCTTTTCCAGCTGATAGCAGAGGAAAAGAGTCTGAATGAGCTAGGGGATAAGGATTTTGAGGAAAATTCCCTCAGTGATGGCTAGCTGAAACATGGGGGATCTCACTGAATCAAAAATAGCCACTGCAAATCCATGAAGAAAAGGTGATGTGGGAATGTTTTTCTGTATGCTGTGAATATCAATCTTTAAATAAAGGAGCTGTTTTGGGCCATGACAGGCACCATAGAAGAAGTAGGAGGAAAAATCAGAGCATAGGTAGGAGAAGAAGGACAGAGTCAGAGACAGACCGAGCTGAAGCCCAAAGGAGCAACATGTAAGGAACACAGGTGATCCACGGGCCATGTGGCAGACAGATTAATAGAAATGGGTTTATTTAAGATGTAATAGCTAGCTAGCAATGTGCCTGAGCCATAGGCCAAACAGCATAAACTTATTATAAGCATCTGAGTCATTTCTGGGGGCCTGAGCAGCGTGTGGCTGGGCAGCTAAGGGGTCTGGTGTGGCAGGGTCTGGGCCTCTGGCTGCCCGGGACCAAGAAACCTCACTACTACAAAAAGGCATAGGTCCTCCAATGGTAGGAAACTGTCCATTGGCATGGGCAGTTTGTGGAGCCTTGAAGGGTGGGATCAGACTGTGTTCCTGTGCATGGGTTGGCAATTTTGAGCCCATTTCCTGCAGAGGAACACCTAACCCAATCTTGATTTGGGTATGAGTAAATAGGACTTGCCTCGAGTGGGTGTGTCATGTTGAACTTACCTGCCTTGGGACTTCTTGCTTTTTTTGGGAAGGGGATAGGTAGATGTGGAGGGGTGATGCTGAACGCTGAGTGAGAGTTATTGGAAGGAGGGAAGGAAGAGAGTACAGGGGGATACATGGATTAAAAAGACATTTTTTTTTTTACAAAAAAATTAAGTGAAAAAAAGGAACCTTTATCCAAGATTGGATAGAGGCAAAGAAGAGATCCATAAGCACCAGAGAGAGCTCCCTGTCCAGCTGAAGAGAGAAGAGAGAGTATATGAGCAAAGTGATTTGGAAGATGAGAAGTAAACCCACAGAGATGTCTTGAGAGGAGCTAGTGGGAGCTCACTGACTCTGGAACAATCACTGAGGAACCCCCAGGGAAATGAACTAAACCCTCCAAAGGTAGATGACTGTCAAATGGCGTGGGCAATTTGTGGAAACTCTTGCAGTAGGATCAGAATATGTTTTTCTACATGAACTGACATCTCAGAGCACATTCCCTATCTAAACCAGCCCTAATACTGGGATGAGGGATTTGGATCTACCTCATCTTAATATTCCAGACTGAACTGACCCACAGTGGGGCTCCTTGTTTTCCTTGAGGAACGGATGGAGGAATGGAAGGGGAGAGGCTGAGGGAGGACTGGGAAAGACTGGGAGGAGGCGAAGGAAGGGGCAGTTGTATATATAGTAAAAAATTACATAAAAAAGGAAATAGAGAATCCTTTCACCATCGCTCTTACAAGCAGTTGCAACTGATCTTGATTCTGTAGCCATTTTTCTTTTGCACCTACTTGGTCAATATGCCTTGGTCATGTTCTTGAAAGTAACCTTATTAAACTCGCTCTTCAGCAAGGTAGACTTGAGTGGAGTCATTTCTTCCTCTGTCATTGTTGCCAAGGAATATTCATGCCTCTTCAGAATACTAAATTCTTACTTTATTCTATGTATTTTAAAAATATACAGAAATAATTGCCTTTTCCAAGTTTGAAGTTACAAAATAGAATCCATACCATTTTTTTTTTCACAGGTTGGAGAAGACTAAGGAGACAGTATTTACAAATGCATAATGAATCAAGCACCAGCATCCAACCAAGTTCTGCTCTTGTGTAATCATATCACCAGGAATAAATTCCCCAGGTTAGATAAATGCCCTGTAGTTATGTCATTGCAGCATAAAATAAGACTGATAATATTTATAGGCTTCAGCAACTCTTTATAAGATAAAGTTACTTCAAATATTTAAACTAGGAGAATAATAAAAGCTAGATAGTTCTTAATATGCTTTCACTCACTTTCTTTAATACATGTTTCTTAGCTTGGCTCATATTTTTATCATGATGTGTGCTGTGCTTTGTCTCAGACCCTTTCCCTACACCTCAGTTATACAAATATACTTGAGTTCTCAGTTTTGCAACCTCTTTATATTTATGCTTCTCATTAGGCATGGTGCTGGTTTAACACCAATGAAACCATGTATTTGACTCCTAGTACCAAATAAAGCCAGTGGTGGTGTTGCATGAGAACCCGAAGCACACAGTATGACATATTAGTGTGCATCTCAAACTATACAATGCTATAGTGAAATGACTGTTAAGAATAAGAAATTCTCCAGATTCCGGGCAATAGAAAATAAAGAGAGCCAGACTCAAGCAAGGTAGGCCAGCCACCTGTGCTAATCATCTAACCTCCAAGCATGTGCTTTATCACACACATCTGTATATTCATACACAGGAACGCATACATATCACACACAGATTTTAAAAATTGATGCATCCCATGCAGTACAAACATAATAACAGAAGTACATTTTAATGTAACTCTTATTCAATGTAGCTACAAGGTTAAAAAAAATGTTGCAAATAACCCATGAGGGGTTTGATTTTTTCCTGGTAAAAGAGACCTGGCATCCCATTTGCTCTCACTATTGTTTCCTGCTGGCCATTGATAGGTGATGAAGTAATCATTAGCTCCTGTATCACAACCTGTCTTCTTTTGTATATTAGATCACTGCAAGTCAGTTTGCTAATAGTGTTTTGTTGCTGGGATAACATACAACTTTCTAGGTGTCTGTGAATTTGTTCTATATTGTTTTAGTGTACTACAGGAATGAAAATTTCTAGGGGTTTGGAATTAGCATTGTAGGATTGTTTTCTGTGCATCCATGAGGACCTGGATCTCAGGACCCACTTTTAAAAAGAAGCACACAACTTACCAAAAAGCTGAATGGAGCTACATGAACCTCTAATTCCAGCATTAGGCAGGACAGGGGCAAGGTCACTAGGACTTGTTTCCTCTCCAGCTAGATGAAAATAACAGAATCTCCTGGTTCTGAAAGAGCACCACTCTCAATAAGACCGTGTCACTGAGAAGGACACATGGTGATCTCTTCTAGCCTCCAATGCTACAAAAAATATTTATCCCATGAACATGCATGAATAGAATACATGTACAAAGGCAGTATCCAGGGAGAAGCTGGATATCAGGCCTAGGAGAGACATGTGGTAGGCCCACAATTAGAGGAAAGATCACCTTGATCATAAGTCAACATGCATCTGGCCATTTTCTTAGACATCATGGGGTCCATCAGTTTAGTCACTGACTTCAAACTCTTGAATTAGAGTTTGAATTTTATTGCATCTAATTTAAGAAGACATTTAGAGTCTCAAATGTTTTTCCTTTTATTTAGGGCACCTTCACATAGCAACTGCTTATGTGAGAGATCATCTCCACAACTCAATATTGCATTGCAAAGGAGAACCACTCAGAAGGCCACAGTGCTACCTTAGTACTTCAGAATATTCTCAGACTAGAAATGGATTTTTCTGTTAAGTCAGAGATTCAGATAATACTGGATCCCTGTTTGAGGTCTCAAGCTAAGCTTCTAGGGAAAAGTAATTCCAGTCTGTAGAAGATAGGATCTTTAAATAAGAGATATGCAAAGACATAATCTCAGAAAACATGTAAAATTGGGTTTCAAAAAAGGTGAGTCAACTTATTTGGAGAGAAATAAGGCTATATATGAGGTTGAACAGTGGGATTAGAGGGGTAAAGTCAAAACTGCTAAATGTATTTAGGCTGACAGAACTCAATAGCCATTTTATGATGTATTGGTCTCATATTCTGGTTTTCTTACATTTTGATGGTATTTTTAATTTTTTTGTAATATCACATTTATTTTTGTGTGTGTGCCTGGGAGGAATATATGCATTGACAGTCATAATAATAATATAATACGTTGTGGAGTCAAAACCTCTCTTTCACCACCTGAGACCTTAGTATCAATCAAATTGTCAAGCTGATGGCCAACATCTTGCAGGCATGGTATAGTGTTTAAAATGCCACTCAGTGAGTCATTCTTCCCCCTGCATCAGTATCAGAAACTAGAAACTCTATTATTGAGTCTTGTATAGACACAACTAAATGATGAAGAATAAAATAACAGTAATAATAAACAGTGACACTGGTGAATAACATATGCTTAATCCAATTACTTAGACTCTATTTCAAAAATGTTACCTCTTTTTGCTAGGTCCAATGTTTTTTGAGTGAAGAAGGAATCTACTTCTCTTGCTGGGTTGTATGTTCAGACTGCAGTGTATCCTATCCCACATTGACTAGTTAATACATTCAGCTACAGCCAGAATTTCAGTTATAAGAATTATTTTCAAAAATGCAATTTTCTGATTTAAAAGTCAGATGATAATTTGCATAGACAAGGAGCTCTTACATACAGAGATGAATTTAGAGAAATTTTTGCAGCCCTCTGAGATAACTAGTATGTATGAAGCACAGAATTTCTCAGTTAAATAGAAAGTATTATTACTATTGAAAGAGCTATACTCTTGTGCTGCTTTTATAGTATTTTAACACAGGATTTCCTTATCAGCACTTCTAATTCTAAAGCACATAAGAAATGAAAATTGTCCATTAATTTTTTTCAATGTAATGTGGACAAAAATTCTGTGTGCCTTTAAAAACTTTTTCAGCACATTTATCAAAAAAGTGTATAAGGTCCCTAGTAGATGTCTCAGCAGTTAAGAGCACGTAACTGCTGTTTCAAAAACTGGGGTTTGGCTCCCAGCACATGCTTCAGGCTGTTCAATTGCTTATTACAGATTGAAAAGATATTATACCCTCTTTTGTTCTCTCTGAGTACTAGGATATAAGTGACAAATACAAACTCTTGCAGGAAAAGACATGTTCACATACATCCACAATTATATATGCATACATATGTATATATAATTTTAAAAATATATTTGTAAGGCTGGAGAAATGACTTATTGTGTAAAGGCGTTTGCTGCTGAGACTGAGAACCTGATGACTTCGCATGGTTGATCCCCATGATCCACACAAATGAATAAGAGACCTGACCTCTGTAAACATTGCATGGCTCATGTCATCTATACACATGAGAATAAATAGATAAAAATATTCTATTTAAAACTGTAATGCTTTCCACAAAACCTTTGAATTTGTGGAATATTTTAATATACAAGTTATTTTTAATGACTTCTACTATATCTAGAAAATTCAAATTATGAACAACTATAAGCATACTCATCCCTATTATGTCTAAGTGGCTGTGAGGAATATGTACCTGGTAGTGAATATCTCATGCCTGATGGCTTTTCTCTTCATATCTTATATTCTCTGCCAAAGCTTTAAATTAAGTCTGTTGTTGTTGAAGTGTCCATCTGTCAAGCATGAGAACCTGAATGTGAGGACACAAAACCATATTAAAACACAAAACCTGTGGATAGAGAAATGCCTCCACAGTTAAGAGTTCTTTCTCCTCTTCTAGGAGGCCTGCCTTTGGTTCCCTGCACTCAGATCTGGTGGTTCATAACTGCCTGTAACTCTTTATCCAGAGGATTAGATGTTCTCTTTTAGCCTCAGCTAGAACCATATCAGATGTAAATAAATCAAAAATGTAAATAAATATTTGTGTTGGTGTATTCTCATGAGCCCAGAACCAGAAAAGGTTCACACATGCACATGTTTCAGGGATTGACCTAGAATAATTGATGATAGACTGTCTCAGGAAGAAAGTAGATTGCATCTCAGACACAGTACATGAGGTTGTCCTCTGGTCTCTTCTTTCAAGCATAGGCACATGTGCATCCACACACACAAATGTACATTTATACATGTTATACATACACATTTTTATTTTGTCTAGTTTGACTGGCATATGTCTGAAGTATTGTTTTTAAAAAGAAGTATATCAATGTGCTAAAACTAAATTATGCATATAGATGCCCTTCCCACTCCTTTCCTGATCCTTTATTTCCATAAATGTCTCCATAGCCTTTTGTTCTTTACTAAAGTGCTGTCAATGCAGTTGACAATCAGTATAGAAGCTAGTGCAGACTTGTGCCATTGGAGAAGAAATATTTCTAAATATATCATGAACAAGAAAAGATCCAGCTTCCAGCCTGTTATTTCTCATTAATAAAGAGCATGTCAGCACGACTGATTTACAGGGAAATCTTACCCCAGCAGAACAAAAATGTGCATGTGCCTGTGATTTTCTTTTCCACTGAGATGTGTGATGGATGGGCTATTCTGCATCACCTGTAACTAGGGGATTCTTTTTAAAATAAATGTTTAAAAAAGAGTGCTAGTACTAATGGCACAATAAAATTGACAAGTCAAAAATAAAATGTCAGAAGTATAAAAAATTAAAGTTCTCACAGCAATATGAACCCACCATATGGTATATAATGTCTAAATTATGAGGTATTAACAGCTGAAGAAAGCTAAAATATTATTCAGGGAAAATGAGAATATGGAGATTTGATCTAAATTTCAGGACTTCATAATTATGCCTCAATAAATAAAGTTTTATAATATTTATGAACAATGATTGATGGTTCAATATATATTTATGGAAGAAGAATTTGTTTTGCTGTTGTATGGACATAGCCAACAAGCAATGTGCTTTTGTCATCTTTTTAAGTGTGTTTTTGAAATATGTTTACTGATGTTAAGAGGTAGGTGGTGATATTTCTATATTTGTAAAGGTTGTTTAATAATTACTTGATATTCCATTTTCATTTGTTCAAATGGAAAAAGATGCAGCAAGATAGATTAGTTCATAAAGGAGTTTTCCACCAAACCTGGTGACTTGAGCATGTGCTCTGGATCCCACAAGGTGGAGGGAAAAAATATGTCCTCTATCCTCTATATTCTTATGATGGCACTTGTGTACCACTCTCCACATAAACACAATAAGTAAATACAACATTTAAGGGAAAGATCCTATATCTATGCTTGGCACCTGCCAGTCTGTGGTCAGGGTGATATGTCTCCTTTAGGGATGTCTTCATCTACGTCTTCACACTGGGAAGCCCAAACAATATGCCATGATAGGAATCAAATGTATTTACATAACTCAGCAAGTCTCCAATTCTCAATGTTTTATAAAACAACTCCTCAAAATTTTTAATGTATTTAATTAGTGTTTTTTTAAAAAAAAATTGACAAAATTTGGGATATACAAAAATTGAGCGGTAACATTGACTGTCAAACTTGACAGGATTGAAAATCACCAAGGAGACAAGTCTTAGACCATACCTCTGAGGAAGTACCAAGATTAGAACCATCGCACAGGTTGAGGCAATGAACTGAATGAAAACAAGAAAGTGACTTGAGTGCAGCATTCATCTATCTGCTTGTGATGCAATGACTAGTCTCAAGCATCTGCTGTCTTTCCTTTGCTCCTCGATAGATGGTGCCCTAAGTTAGGCAAAGAACTTTATTTTTTAAGTTTCTTTTGTCACAATTTTTGCTGCAGAAACAGAGGCAAAATAATAATAATATTGATGATAATTAAACTTACTGATTTTGCAATGAGAATGCCACAATGATTGACAGGACTATCATCAAAAGCTATCCTTGTTGGGCTAGAGAGTGAGTAGAGAGAAGAAGCTGATGACCAAGACGTTTGAAGGAATTTTATAATAGACAACTCATTTCTCATCTCTGCAATTGTTTTTCTTACCGGAAACTTAAAAATAGTTCCTGTTAGATAACATATAATATATAGCCTGGTATTTCTATATATCTAATATTTCAGTATAAAAGCAATTCATTGGAAAACAGAGAGATAACTTGGTGCTTACTGTGAAATTATGAGAAACTGAGTTCTGGTACTCAGCACCCATGTGGAAAAGGCAGGCTTATTAGTGATTTTCTATAACAGCAGAGCTATGGTTGAAGAAAGACATGGGCAAGATGATCTCTGGGGCTTGTTGACCAGTCAGAGTAGGAGATTTGATGAGTTCCAGGTTTCTCGAGAGACCACATCACAACTGAAAAAGTGGAGAGCTGGCAAGATGACTTAATTGAATAGTCAGTTGATAGACTAAGTTCTCTCTCAGGTACCTACAGGAAAGGAGAGAATCAAATCCACAAATCCTCCTCTGGTCTTCACATGTGCTTCTCAGCATTGCACTTATACATATAAATACATACAAATATAGTAAACATAATCTTAAAATTAATAAAACTATAAAATAGAAAAAAAGTTGAAGAAATGATTGAAAAAGATGCTTTACATCAACTTCTGGTCTGCACACCACAGAATATATGCTTGTACACACACACACACACAACACACACACACACACACACACACACACACACACACACACACACACACACACACACACACATACCCTTGAGTATACAAGTCTAACTATATATCTCCCATTTAATTGATTGCTGTTCTGTGGCAGAGCTCTTCATGAGTAGCCCTTCCCACCTTCTCTTTCCCTTTCTTACATCCCCTTTCTTCCTTTTGTTCTCATTTCTATGCTGTCTCCTGTCTCCTTTTGCTCTGTAGTTTGCAGAACTTATCTATTGATTTTTGCTAGTAATTTAATAGAAGATTGTCAATTCAGTTTTATAAAGCTGTGGTGTGTCTCCTTTATTTTAGTTTTCTTTTCTTAAAGTCTTGCATTCTTCCTGACTGAAAAATGAATTGTACCTTAGAATACAGCATTTAAAACCCCAGACACATCTAACCTTTATACAGATCTTTATTTTGGTCTGGGATCCTGGAGACTTTTCTTATGACTTTATTTAACTTCCTACTACATCCAAATTCTAACAATGGGATTCTTATAGGGTTTGTGAACTTTTTCTTGTCATATTTATATTTGACACAGACCTTATTACTTATTTATACATGTGCCACTTCTTTGCAGAAAGGGTTTGAAATAGAATGAAATAAGTCATAAATAATAAAATTAATGCAACTGATTTTTTAAAAAATAAATCAGATATGGGGTATGACAAATAAAAAATGTCTGTGACTCCACATGTGGTTAACTCTTCTCCCTGGAAGCCACTCTGCAGAGGTTCATGTTGTTACATTTCAGTTCCTCATCAGAGAAAAGAAACCCGTGAATCAAACAAAAATGATTGCATTGCATTCTGCAAGTATATTGAATAGAAGTTTGTCCTATGGCAACTCTGATGGGGAAGGTTTCTGATGATAGCAGCAGAATAATAACATATCTTTGACTAAGCCTAAAATTGGTTTTCAGTTTCTCAGTTTTTAGTACTTAAATGTTAAGATAAATATACCACAATATTCTAGTTAAGTAAATGAAGATACTTCTGTCAATAGAAAGATATATTATTCATATCTTACAGAAGTTTCATAAATTGTTTTTCTTAAAAAATATTCACTACCATAAGATCATTCATTGGCTCTTGTGAAATAATCTAAAAATCACATTCTGCTATGTAGATTTATTCTCTAGGCAAAAGTATTGAAGTTAATAGTTCCTTCTAAGAGTTAATTCTACATGACAACCCCTACTATTCATACTCTATTGGTGTGTGTGTGTGTGTGTGTGTGTGTGTGTGTGTGTGTGTGTGTGTTGAATGTGTCAGGTTTATGAATGTGGATGTTCAAGCACATGACTTTGTTTTATATATATATGTTCCATAGCATGCCATAGAAGTCTCTTGTGATGACTAGTGTACAAATATTTGTTTGTTCTTTGAGAATTTCATGTGTATATACTATGTATCTTGATAATGATGTAAACACTTTCATTCTTTCTAACACTTCTAAACTACCCTATGCTCCCTACCAACTTTAGATCCTATTTTTTTGTATCCTACTGAAGTCAGTCAGGACTTCATATTTGCATCTGTATGGGGCCCAGAGAAAGTAAGACATCTTGGAACACTCAGACCTAAATGGAATATCTCCACCAAATCTCACTTTTAGAGCTCTTATTCAGAGAAACCCGGAAAAGAGGAGGCAAAAAGAATGTAAGAGCCAGAGGACATTGAAGACACCTAGAAACCAAGGTACACTATTCCAAAATGAGAAAAGCTCAAATGAATTCACAAATACTGAAGTAGCATGCACAGGGACAGCATGGGTCTGCACCAGGTCCTTTGTGTATACATTATGGCTTCTAGTTTAATATTTCATGGGAATCCTGTATGTGAATGAGTGTGTCTCTGTTGTGCCTTCTCTTAGGCTCTTTTATTTCTTCTGGTTTATCTTGTTCAATTTTAGTAACGATAATGTTTGTTTTATATTATTATATCATATATTTCCAAATTGTGACTCTTACTGAGTCCAGAAATCAATGGCTGACTGGCCATTGAATTAGATATACGCTTTTCTCTGCCTCCCCTAGCACTGGGATATAGAAGTTTATTGTAATACCTGGCTTTTTACCTGGATGCAAATGATTTAAACTTATTTTTTTATATTTCTTCAGCAGATAATTTACCAACTTATGTATCTTCTGGGCCCTGATTCCTTAATTTTTTTGTTTGCTTGCTTTCCTTTTTTTTTTTTTTTTTTTTTTTTTTTTTTTTTTTTTTTTTTTTTTTTTTTTTTGCAGGGTTTCCTGAGTTCTGAAGAAAGAAATTTGATTGAGACCTCCAATCAAAATGATCAAGCAGTGTAGAAAAAAAATACACATATACACAGTGTTATTTCATTCCTAGAATGTCATTTATAACTACTATAAACTAACTAGACAGAATTGATAGTGATAGCATTAAAGAAACATAACAACAACACACTAAAAATGTGTTTTATAATCATGTTTTTTAGTGAGTATCCCCTTGGTGATATGTTGTTGATGTTATTGTTCAGACAGTCAGCAGCAGGTGCCATAATAAACAAGCTTCTTTACCATCCCTCTCTATGTTTTTAGAATGGTAATAGTCTTTTTTCCTTTGTAATTCACCATTAATCCATACATTGTTTGAATTTTTCAAAAGCTTTATGTGGTCTATTATTATCAACACTGTGAAGATGACTTGATAGGTTAATAGGAGGTTTTTGCTATTCTCCCAGAGTACCCAAGTTTTTCAGTTCTCAGCATCTACATTGGGAAGCTCACTATTATCTGTAACCCTGGTTCCAGTGCATCTGACACCTTCTTTGGGCTGCTTTAGCAATCTGAATACATATGGAATAATTCACACAGAGACACACACATTACAATTTTTAAAAATTAATAATAATTAAAATACAAATTTATTTTTATATACATATTCACTCCAGAGACATTTAACTGATGCCTTGCAATGAAACTATTGATCTCCAAGAGTACCATAGGAACAAATTGGAGCCAAGATGACAATACAATCATTTGAAAATGTAAAAAGCAGCAGTACATGAGAAATGAGGAGAATCTCTGCATGCATCATGTGAGGCACTATGATGACTAGACTGATGCTGAGAGTCAAGATGACAGGACTCTGGATACCACATCTAGGTGAGGAAGACACACAAATAAAGCAATTGACTGTGCAACATTATCATAGGGAGGGAAGAAGACTCTGGGACTATCCTGCAAGAATAATTTAATAAAGTCTATACAGAAATAATAGCATTTGATCAAGGTAGTAAAATATATAAGTGGGTCATCCAGAAAACAGAGCAAAATTAAAGGCAAGGATGCATAAAATATGAAAGGTATATTGCCTACAGAAAAAAATAATCTGGTAAAGATAATAGACTCCTGAGAAATGGCTAGATAATAAGGGGACTATAGACTACCAGATATAGTGTGTTGAGGCAAATCTTTAGATATAAAAAGATCATCTGCCACTTGATTATAGATGTGTTAAAATCTAAAATAATGAGATGACTTAGAAAGTTATCCACTTGTCTTTTGAGAGCATCAAAATTTCAAGCTCAGATACTGGTAGAGTTGGGTAGAAGTTGGAAAAACTGAGAATTTGGCAAGAGCTGAAGGCAGAAATTTACAAAAGCAAAATGATTATTTCAGAACTTGTACACTTAACATGAGTTATTTTGTTACTGTCATTTTACAGTGCTTAGCCAAGTCCAGAGAAGTCTTAAGAATTGGGAAGCACTTCATTACCATATATTGCCAAATCCATTTTGTTTTTATTTCAGCACATATATACATTATTCATTAAGTAATGTATTAATCTCCGCCTTCAGAAAGACTAATTCTCAAGATGGAGACTTTCAGACCTTTGGAGTTAGAAATATCAGAGATTAACTTTGGTTTGTGGAGAGGAGTCTCATGGGGGACAAGCACAAAGCACAACCTCTTCTTCTGTTCTTTCATACCTCTCTGACATCAGTGGCTTTGCCGGAATGAACCTAAGATAGAAAGTGATTATTTACATTTCATTACTTAGACTTGGCCCTGACAAAGAGCAGGAAAACACTCCCTTTTCCAATCTATTTCTTATCCAAGAGCAGGTGTAGAAAAAATATTAAAGATTCAAAAATCCAGAACAAAGAATATCTGGTAAATACCATGTGGTTGATGGTGACTGCATGCTCTTTCCTCATGTTTGCATAAAAACGTGCTTCTCACCATGAACTATGGAACCTTGGAGAAGCATAGAGAGGATAGTTGCCAAGTATCGGAAGCTATATTTTAGAAGCTGATGGTTTCATTTTAATAAATGCTTGTTTTGTGCAGTTAATATATTCCTTTAAGTTTCTTCAACATAAAAGAGATATTAATTAAATAGTACTTTGGAAAAGGGTGAAAATGTCTCAGTGTGTAAAAGCACTTTCTGTGTGAGCCTAAGAATCTGAGCCCAAGCAGTCCTGTGAAAAGATATGTATTACTGAGTGCCTATGGAAATGTGAGGGCATGACATCAGGGGGCTGATTTGCTACCGACTAAGATTTAGGTTAAATGACAGACTTTATGTCAAGGGGATAAAACAGCAAGTGACACAGCCAAATGCCAGATGTCAATTTCTGGTCCCCATACAAGGCCCTAACTCAACACATAATATAATGAAACCAAAGAATGTATGTCTGTCTCTATGTTTGATGATTTTGGAAGAGGTAAAAAAAAGTTATTTTTATGAAATTAGCAGTTTATCAAGTGTTAGGCAAGTTAATTTTACATGAAAAATAGTCACTAATGAATAAAAACCCTGGGCACATATTTTCAGTTAGAGTTGCGAGATGATGGAGAGGACAAAGGTCTGGGAAAAGACATTTGTGAACACTCCCCAACCAAATAGTAACCTGAGAAACAATGATGCAGACTTAGCTTCAGACAAGCTTTAATCCTTAGTATTCAGACTATTAACATTAATGGAATCTGGAAGAGAAAGCTAGGAACTAGTCCTTTGTCTATCTCTACAAAAAATAAATATTACATGACCTTGAATAAACTGAGTGTTTATGATGTCATTTTCATCACAAATGAATGAAAACCATATAAACATCCCTTATCTTCACTCTCTGGTTTGAGTCTGTGCCCCAAGTAATTCAAATGAAACTCAAACAAAACCACAAAACAACCAAAATTTTAGTGTATAAAGGTAGACAGGTATGTTTTGGATACTATGGCTTAGGAAAGGTTGACTGCTTTCTCCACTAGCAAAGCTGTGTTCTCTGGGTTTAACAGAGAGGCAGCATATTCCCTGGAACTATCATTTGAAGATAATCTGAGAATGAGAAGATTTACTATGAACTACAACCACTCCACAAGGTGTGCTCCTCTTAAAGCCAAGAAAATTAGGTTCAGAATGTAAGAAGATTGCCAAGATTCATTAGTGGTTAAGTACTCCTTTGTATTAAATTCTTGGATGGTATGTGATTTTGTAATAAAGTTTTAGCACAGGAGAGACAAGATATTGAAGATAATAAAGAAAAGCTCTTCCAGCCCAAGGGAGGTGCTGTGTGTCTAATGGATGCTAACTCATGAGCTTTCATTCTCAGCTCTATGTTTAAAGTGGGACTCAGTCCTCAGTATTTCCTACTTTCTATGTTTTTTTTTTTAATTTCTCTTAATTTGGAAATATACTTTTAATACATTTTTTTTAATGGCAAGTGTATTCTTTGACAAATTCATCCATGGCTATAATGCAGTTCTATTACCCTTTCTACCTTTGAGACTAAAACAGAAATAATATACCTTGTAAGTTAATAAGAGACCAAAATGATAAAATATTTTTGCACGTTAAGGATTCTGTTTGCAGTTAATACAAATAAGAATAAGTTCTTTGTCGTGTGTTGAGGTTTCATAATAATCATGAGCAACTGATAAGGATTAATATTTATTAAGGGAATCACATAAAGGTTGGCTTGTCCCCTTGCTTCATTCAGCCTGTCAAGTTCTTTGTTCAAGAGCATGAGAAAGAAGAATACTCTGTGTATTTTTGCTCCAATCTTAAACTGTCCCTCTGGCCATGGACCAAATACTGGTTTCTGAAGGCCATAGATTATTTCTAGATCTACAATTGCCAAAAGGCCAAGCCTCTAGGTCAAGATGAAAGAACCTGCACTCCACTACAGTGCTGTACTAAATCCTTGCAAGTAAGGGTTTCTACTTGTAATTGAGAATCAATTTCTGCTTATATTTTTTTCAATCTACTCTAAACTTAGGACCGTATTCAGAAAATGTACATCTTTATTCTGCTCCTTTTCTTTCATTGTAGTTTTCTCACAATGTATAACAGCTAATCCTCTCATCCCTATGAGCATATTATCACTCATATAAAAATTTCTGCAAGAAGTCAGCAGAGGATCCTCTCAATTCTGACCTGGGGTGAAACAACTGGCTAGTCAATCCTGGGGAAATTCCAAAATATAGCTTGCATTAATTGGACAATTGTAAATTGAAGTTTTTTATTCTTTATGATTTTTAGGTCTAACACTACCCTTCAATTACCTCCCTCCCATCTTTATCAACTCCCTGTTCCTTACTTTTTTTCTGCTTAATGTCTCTTGGATTTATTTTGTGATCCAATTAATTTAACTAGGAATATCTGTGTGATCATGGTTGTAACTATTGATATGATTCTGGTAGATAAACTATTCTGATAGAAGTTCCACTTCAGCCACTGGAACACAGACATCAATATACCCAAAGAGTTTGGAATATCTTGCTGGAAGCCTACCTCTTTCTGCCTAAACCCTGCCCTTCAGAATGTCCCACAAAACAGGGCTCCTCTCCCAGAGGTATTCAAGACTACTCACAAGGGATATTTAAATTGCACCCAAGAAAACAAACATGTGGTTCTTTGGTCTCCCTTTTGAATCTCTGCTATGGGATTAGGGGAGGGGAGATTGAAAAATCTTCCTGGAAAGCTGTATTCAGTAAACATGGGATTTTTCTAATTTGATCTAAGTTTTGTCATTAAAGAGCCTTATCAAGGTAGAGAAACTTTTCATAAACAATTTAAAGTAGTAATTTCTATTTTCAAAAAATATTTCTGTAGACAGAAGTTTAGCAGTGAGTGTCAGAGTCCTCTATCCATGCTTGACCATTGTGGGGAACAAAAGAAGTTACCATAGGTCAAGAGACATACTTACTGTAATTCTGAATTTTGTTTAGAAAAAAAATATATACTGCAACGTATCTTCTGGGTCTTAAGTTCTTTCCACCCATTTTTCCCACCAGGTTTCCTGAACCCTAAAGGAAGTACAAATGTGGTGCAGTCAGTCACCACTAACTTTCAGCACATAAGGTAGCTTTGAGCCTTTGTATTACTGATATTTACTGGTAAAAGAAAGCTTTCTGATTAAGATTGAGAGCTGTGATTGTCTATGTGTGCCTTTATAGATATTTAATGCCCCCATTTTATTGAGAACTTCAGGAGAGATGCAATTGATATGTTTGGAAACAAGAGATCTTTCTTTCTGTGTGGATGAAATTCTGAGAGAAAATAATGTGGGTACTCAAAACTCCATACCCAACCAACAGACGTTGTGAGTTTTATCCACATCTTATTTCCCAACACTGGCAGAATGAGACTGACCAGAGTTTGAATCACAATGCTACCTAGGTCACTATTGATGGCTACATTAAACAGAAATTATTGATTCTAATGATTTTTTTCTTGTGAGAGAGAAATTATAAACAGTTTTATAAATGAATTTTGTAAATACTTTTCATGATAATTTGATATTTTTTAAACATTATAGCCACTTATATTCTTTGTCTTGTTTATGGATGTATGTGTTTATATATTTATTTTCTTGGAATTGGAGATCAAAAAACAACATCAGGTTTTGTCTCTCAGTTATTTCCATTTCAGATTTGAGGCAAGATCCTCTGTTGGTTTTGGATCATCAATTCATCTAGATTAGCTAGACAGTGAGCTCTAGGGGTCCATCTTTTTCCTTATCTTCAGAGCTGAGGTTACAAATGTAAACTTTGTATATAGGTTCTGTGGTTCCTTTAAATGGGTTCAGGGAACTTTATATACTGAGCTTGTTCCCCAATATCTAGTTCCCTTATTTTTAATTAAAAATATTACTGTTATTTGATAAATTTTGTGGATATAATAGAAACTATACTAGATAGCATCCTGCATATAAACAAATTAGCAAAGGCACCAAAACAAAAACAGTTGGAGGACTTTGTGAGGTTTATATTCTAGGGCCAGCATGTGAAAACCCAATTTCCTAAGGCCATTTGCTATACTGAACACCCTTTCCCTTAATTGGGTTAGTGTACTGAAAGTCAGCTATCAATAAACAAAATGTCTGTGCATGTTGAGTGGTTGGAAATAACAAGGATGTGAACAGTGTTCAGAGCCACATTTAATGCAGGATGACTTTCCTTTATGAATCAACAGTGGTGTGAATCTTATGTCATGCCTACCTGAATTTTCCAATTTATTAAAAAACCAGTCCTTTGAAATGCTCATAGTTCTTTTGCTAAAATTGGTTTTGGTTTTTTGTTTGTTAATTTTGTTCTTTAAGGCAATTTTCTAGTTTTCAATGTTTGCTCCTAGAACACATCTTGCTCATTTATCTAACATTTTTAGTTATTAAAACTGTTATTGCCAAGAAATAGTAAAATATAAAAATTTTTTTTTTTTACTCAGACATTGTCTCATTTTGTTTCTATTGCTGTGCTAAAAAATCCAACAGCAGCTTGCTGGCTGAAGTAAGGACTGTCTTGGCTAACAGGGTCAGCATACTCTCTGCTATCTTGATGAAGTTTTGTTAGCAAGAATATGCCACAGACAGAAGGAAAGATAGTGACTGAGTGCATGATCTATACTTATTCACTTCAGAGACCACCATTGATTTAGGTATTGATCTTTGTGTATGCTATCAATACCATTAGACAATAAAAGAGTTGTTTTGGCCTATGACAGAACAGCTTAGAAGCAGGTGAAAAATCCAAGTACAGATACAGGTAAAAGAGGGCAGAATCAAGAAACATGTGATCCAAATGCCCAAGAAGCAATATCTAATGGATTTCAGGTAAACAACAGGCCACAAGGCAAGACAGATTAATAAAAATGGGTAGAGTTAAGATGTGAGAGCTAGCTAGCAATACACATAAGCAAAAGGCCAAACAACAAGTAATTATTATAAGCATTTCAGTTATTATTTGGGGCTAAGCATCAGCAGGGCTGTGGGTAGGTCTTGACCTTCGGTCTGATGAGTCAGAAACTTATTAATACAAATGGCACTCAATGTGAGGCATTGATCCAAAATGACCTGAGAAAGCTTTTTTAAAAAGTCTCAAGCCACACTGGGCTTCTGAGTCTTAGTATCAGAGCCCTGGTTTCCAGCAGCAACATGGGAGATCCAAGCTGATCAATCTGGTCAGTTTAGGGAATCTCTCTCAAGGGCTGTAATACAGAGAGGTTTCTCCTAGCTGTTGATTTCAATTTTTGCAGCACAACTGTGAGCTTAAATATATAGCTACAAGATACTTAATACTACTTCCCAATATAAGAAACAAAAGCATGACCTTGGTATCTCTTCCACGTTATAAAGTTCAGCAAGTAGATACAGCAGTCAAAGCAGTGCTTTATAATTAAGCATATTAAAGATAATCTTGGTTAGAAAATCATTAATGATATGCACCGAAACAGATTCTGTTGGAGAAAACCTTTAAATTGGTTATAATGTTTATAAAATGTATATAGGCTTGGGAGAGATAAAAGGGCACAGAAAGTCCTTTAAAAAGAAATAGAGTAATAAAAATAGTAGGCCATGTAAAGATGGAAAATACACAGTCTGAATTAAGTCTATGACTGTGTTTTCTTTTAATTTTTAAATTGTTAATAGGTTGACTGTAGAAAGACATTTGATTGTAAAGGCTGCTATGTTAAATCAACATATATATATATTTTAAAGGTATCTTGACTTTGATGTGGGTCTAAGGATATGTTGCTTTGGAAAAGAGGTTATACTTTTGTTTCCACAGAAGATGAGAACCTGTAGGATACTTCCAGGCTAAGATAGTTTGATCAAGAATACCCCCTCAAAATATCTCTGATGAGAAGAGATAGTCACATCAGTTTCAAGACTGCCAGCTAAGATGATCCAGCCTCAGGGCCCCCATAAGGTTGCCAGTGCCCCTAAACAGCATATATTACACTCCAGTCCCAATTTTCCATTCTACAGTCCTCTTACTACCATTGTTTCTCCCCTTTCACCCAGACCCACTCTTCCTTCATTCTCCTTCAAAGAAAGAGCAGGCATCCCAGAGATATCAACTGAACAATGCGTAACAATTACAATAATACCTGGCACAAATGCTCATATGAAGTCTATGTAATTGAATCCAGTAGAATAAAAGGGGGCCCATTAACGGGTAAAAAATGTTAAGAGACAACTAACAATCCCACTGTTAGAAGTTTCATGAGAACACCAAATCACACAATCGCAGTGTATGCAGAGGACCTAGCTCAGACCTATGTCTTAGTCATATACATTAAGCCTTCCTTATGTGATTCTGAGGGTGTGTTCTCATAGTGTCCTTGATATATCTGGCTACTATAATACTTTTTCCACTTCTTCTATGGTGTTCCCATGGCTCCACCTAGTATTTAACTGTGAGTCTCTACATCTATATTCATCAGTTGCTAAATGATTCCTCTCTGATAACATCTGACATCAATCTTTGAGTATAGTATAATATCATTAGTAATCATACCTAATTTCCCCTCAGTTGTGTTTTCTTGACTCTACAGGGTTCTGTGGGCTGTCCATCTTCTGTTCCTGGGAACCCAGGCAAAGGCAGGCATGGAATCTCTTTCATGGTGTGGACCTCAAGTTTGTAGCAGTAATTGGATGGCCACTCCCACAACTTCTATTCTATCACTACTCAAGCACATGCTTGCAAGCAGGACAAATTGTATGTCAAACTTTATTATTAGGTTTGTCTATCAGTTCCACAGCTGGGAAACTTGCCTGGCTATAGAAGATGGTGCAGTCAGCTCTTTATGCCACATTTTTAAGAGTCTGCTAAGATCACTCTAACAGATTCCTGAGAATTTCCAATGCTCTAGGTTTTCATATGGCCAATTCCAGTCACCTTTCCAGGTACTCTCTCCTTCAATCATTCTTCAGCAGGCCTGATCCCTCCTATTCACATAATCACCTTCCACCAGTCTACAAAAAAATCTATTCTATTTTCCCTTCTCGGACAGATACACATATTCCACCTTGACATCTTTTTGTTATTTAATATCTCTTGGCCTGTTAAGTATAGCATAATTAATCTTTACTATCAGTTAATCATAACTTATAAACAAAACTAGCTTACACAGTGTGATTTGTTTAAATTTTATTCATCTGCAAGTTTTATAATATCACTTTTTAAACTAAGACTTCATAGTATAAATATATCACATCTTCATCCATTCTTCAGCTGAGAGACATCTTGGCTATTTCTTGTTCCTTGCTATTATAAATAAAGCTACTAGTAGCATCATTGATCAAAGGTTCTTACTGTAGGATGAATTTGAGTATCTTTTGTGTGACCAAGAATAATAAAGTGAGCTATTGAGATATGATTCCAAGTTTTCTGAGAAACTGCCATATTGATTTCCATAGTAGTAGTTCAAAATTTGTCTTCCCACCAGCCATGGAGGAGTATTCTACTCAATTTATATTCTTACCAGTATATGCTGTCACTTGTGTTTTATCTTCATTATTCTGACAGGTGTAGGATAGAGTCTCAGAGTCATTTTTGATTTGAATTTTACTGATGGCAAAGGATGTTAAACGTTTCTTTGTTTCTCAACCATTTGAGATGCCCCCATCGAGATATAAAATTATTTTTCTCTGTACTTGGTTAATTGATTAGTTTTTATTTTGGATCTAAATAATAAACAATTAGTTGAAGCTTGAGTTTTATATTATAAACTGAGATAAGAATGTTTGTACAGCGTGTTAATTGCTAAAAGTTCAGAGCATGTAAATGCAGTGAGACCCATTATCAATTGCAGGTAGGTAAACCTCAGAGCGATTTAGTCTCTGAAGGACCTTGATTCAACAAGGCCAGACACTCCATAATTTCATTCTTTAGTATAATCTGTGTAAGTCTAACTGTTATCTATCCACAGAGGCACTGTGTCTAATCAATATGTCCTGTGAGCTTATCTAATTATAGAAAATAAGCTAAATGTAGAAAATAGTGTCTTCCAGTCCATGTGGAACAATTCATCTAATTATGAAGCATTTTCTAATATAACTCATTAATCAAAATTATAAAGCTTAATAAAAAGTCATCTTTATTAACATTTACAAATAAAAACACTCATAAAACTTAGATGTAATCATGATATTACATTTACACATTACCTGAAACTGCTTAATAATGAGGTGATCTCACAGTAATTTTTGCACATGTGAAATAACAGAAGCAACAGTTTTCAGAGTCAGTGGTCCTTAAGCCTTACTTGAAGGTATTTCCCCATCAGAGAATTATTCACCTTGTGAGTTGACATTTGAATTATAAATTATCATCTGTTATATTTGTGTCATGACCTGTGATAGTTTATGAAATTGTGGGAAAGTTTATGTATGTGTGTTTACATACATGAGTGTGCATATGTATGCAAAGACATATGTTCATCTGTGCCTATGCATAAGGAGGCCCAGGGTCTTTCTCAATTGCTCTCTAAATTATGCGGTTTTATCTAGTCATAGGTTACACAGGTGATTCCATCTCTACCTCCTACATATTGGGAATATAGAAGAGTAAAGTCTTCTATAACCACCAGGCTTTATTAGTAGTTTCTGGGATCTGACATCTGTTTCAAATTATGAATATGTATGTAAGAAGATATCAGAATTTTCACCTGCTAGACAGCTAGGTACGTAAAATCGAAGAAAAGAGTAGGCTAGGTGGGCCACAGTGTTTGCTGCTATTTTCTCTACAAGATCAATATGACTTTTAAAGCTGAAAGTATTGTCCAGAGTGAATCCACCACAAGATGAAAGTTGAGCATTTATTCCCTGACATGACTGTCCTTGACTCTGGCTGCTTTGCCTAGTTTTGTGTTTGCTGTTTTTATGACTGTTTTCTCCAAATTGAAAAATTATATCTTCAAGAAAGGTTAGATAAGACTCATTGTTGAGGCTGAACTCTTTGTCCAGTTGAAGATTTCTTCTGACTTATAGAAGTCTTACAGTCTCATCAGGTCCCATTTATTAATGGTCAGGGTCAGTGCCTGTGTTTTTAGTATTGGTTCTATAAGTTGTCTCCTGTGAAGTGTTTTCAAGGCTTTTCCACAAGCTCTCCTCTAAAAAGTTCAGAATATCTGCTTTTATGCCGAGGTCTTTGATCCACTTGATCTTGAGTTTTGTTCATGGTAATAAACATGGATCTAGTTGTATTCTTCTATTTACAGACTTCCAATTTGATCAGCAGTACTTGCTGAGATGATTTTGTTTTTCCAGTTTGTATTTCTGGATTCTTTATTTAGAAAAATCAGGTGTGTATAAGCATGTGAATTTACTTCTTGGAATTTAGATCTATTCAATTGATCATTTTTTTTATACAAATTCCATTGATTATCATTACTATCACTCTGTAGTTTTACTTGAAATCAGGAATAGTGAGTGACACCTCCAGTACTACTTTCATCATTCAGGAAGTTTTAGCTAACCCATGATGGGCTTGGTTTTGTTTTGTTTTGTTTTGTATGTCTTTCTACATCAATTAGAGAATTGTTATTTCAAAGTCTGTAAATAACTGTCTTTGAATTTTGATTAGCATTGTACTGTTTCTATAGATTGCTTTTGATAGGATGGCTATTTTTACTATTTTAGTCTGATTGATGCACAAGCATGGAAGATCTTTCCATCTTCAGCTGCTTTCTTCAAAGGTTTTATAATGGAACTCTTTCACTACTTTGTTAGAGTAACCCCAATATATTTTATATTATTTGAGGCTATTAGAAGGTTGTTGTTTCTGTGATTCTCCTTCAGTCTGCCACTTGTATATAAGAAGACTATTGACATTTTGGAATTAATCTTGTATTCATCTACTTGCTGAATGTGCTCATAAGCTTAGAAGTTTTTGGTGGTTTAAAAGAAAATTATCACCAAGGAGAGTGTCACTATCATGAGATGTGGCATTGTTGGAGTAGGAGTAGTCTTGTTGGAGAAAGTGTATCAATGTGGAAGTTGGTTTTGAGGTCATATAAATACTTAACCCATGCCCAGTAAACTATTCACTTACTATTGCATTTGCATGAAGATATACAGACTCTGCTCTAGCATCATATCTGCATGCAAATTTCTTTCCTGACTACCACGGCAGTAATGTACTAAACCTCTGAACTGTATGCAAGGCATCTCAATTAAAGACTTTTTAAAATAAGAGTTGACATGCTCATGTTGTCTCTTCACAGAAATAGAAAATTCAAGACAGAATTCCCTAGCAATGTTTTCTTGTTTGTTTGTTTGTTTGTTTTTTCCCTGTTTTTATTTTGTGGGGTAATTGGAGGAGTAGGGAATTAAAATCTGGTAGAATTCTGCCCTCAAACCTCTGGCCATATTTGTTTTGCTTTGTATTTTATTGTTTTATTTGAGAGATTATTAATAGCTACTTCACTAAGTTTTATAAGTCAATTTAAATTATATATAGTTAACTTTGATAAGTGGTATCTAGTGGCACAATTATCAATTTCTTTTAGATTCTCCAATTTGATTGAGTACAGAATTTTAAAGTATGTCCTAACTATCTAGATTTCATTAGTGTCTGTTTTTATATCCCCACCATAATTTCAAATTTAATTATTTTGGATATTCTCTCTCATTTAGTTTGAATAATGGTTTATCTATCTTTTTGACTTTATCAAGAACCAAATTTTTATTTTATTGATTCTCTGTATTGTTCTCTTTTTTTCAAAAATGATTTTAGCCTTCTATTTGATAATATTTTGTCTTCTACTCCTGTTGGGTGTGTTTACTTCTGGTGTTTAGAACTTTCTGCTGTGCTATTATATTACTAGTTTGAGATCTTTTCTTATTTTCTGTTTCTATGTAGGCACCATGTGCTGTTAACTTTTCCTTAAGTTCCACTTTCATTGTGTCCCAGAAGTTTGGGTATGTAGTATATTTATTTTCACTGATTTCTAGAAAGTCTTTAATTTTTTTCTTTAATTTTATTTTGATATATTTTTCATTGAGTTGAGATTTTTTCAGTTTCCATGTGTTTGTAAGCTTCATGTTATTTCTTTTATTGTTATATCCATCTTTAATCTGTGGTGGTCTAATAAGATGCAGGAGGTTTTTTATCTATTGAGACTTGCTATAGTCTAAGTATGTGGTCAGTTTTATAGAGAGTTTTATAAGATGCTAAAAAAAATTGTGCCATTCTTTAGTGTTTAGGTGAGATGTTTTATAAATTTTGTTAGGTCTGCTTGTTTTATAAGTCCAGTTAGTTGCAATATTTAGATGTTTATTCTGGATGACCTATCCATTGCTGAAAGTGGAGTATTGATGTCTCCCACTATCAATATGTGAGGGTCAATGTGTGATTTAAGTTGTACAATATTTCCTTTATAAAGGTAGATACTGTTGTTTTGGATATAGATGTTAAAAATTGAAATATCTTCTTATTGTGTTTGTTTTGATGAACATGTAGCATTCTTCACCATCTTTTAACTAATTTTGATCTAAAATCTATTTTTTTTTTTTTGTGGTATTAAAATGGCTACCGTACCTTGCGTCTTAGGTCCGTTTTCTTGAAGTATCTTTTTCCAACACTATGCTGTGGTTCTTATTTGCAACAAAAGTGTTGATCCTGTTTTTATATTCATTCTGTAATCTGTGTTTTATTACTGGGGGTTTAGGGCATTGATATTGAGAGATGTCAATGAACAATGATTATCCCAATTGCTTTGTTGTTGTTTGTGTGGGTGTGTGGTTGGGTGATGTATGTGTGCTTTTCTTTCTTTATCTTTTTTATTTTATCCTGATGTGAGAATTATTTATTTCTTGTATTCTCATGCCTGTAGTTAATTTTGTTTGGAATTTATTTTACAGCTGTTTCTGTAGGGATATATTTATATAGAGATATGGATTAAATATTACTTTATTATGAAATATTACATTTTCTCAATTTGTTGTGATTGAAGATTGTAGACTGGGCATGCATCTGTGGTCTCTTAGCATCAGCAGTTCATGCCTGTATTGTTCTTAGACTTTCACTGAGAAGACATATGTAATACCAATAGGTCTGCCATTATACGTATCTTCACTTTTTTCCTTTTCAGATTCTAATATTCTGTCCCTGTTCTGTATGTAAATTTAGTATTTTGCTCATTATGTTGTGAGAGGACTTTATTGTTTAGTTTAATTTATTTAATATTCTCTATTTTATATATTCATAAATATTGTTTTTTGGGGGTTAAGACCCAAATTTTATTTTATAATTTGGTTAAATATATTTTACGTGGTTTTAAGGTAGAATTTTTCTTTGTCCTCTATTGCTGTTATCCATAGCTTTGTTTGTTGTTTTCACTGTCCCAGATTTCCTGAGTGGTTTGTGTCAGAAATTTTTTAGATTTAACATTTTCTTTGGTATATGAATTTATTCTATTGTTTTTTCAATGTCTGAGATTATTTCTTTTAACTATTGTATTCTGTTGATGAAGCTTGCCTCTCTAGTTTCTGTTTTCATTCCTACAATTTTTTATTTTTAGAATTTCCTCAATTTTTGTTCATCTTTTAATGCATTTGTAATAGTAAGACCATGAGCAGAGCTCTGCTTCTAACATTAAATATCCTTAACCTTCAGAACATTTATGATAGACTCTTTTTTCTTACCAAGTTGGATTTGGTTAGGGTTTTATCACAGAATCCAAAGCTAATTAGAACATCTGGCTTTTATAAGAGTATTGGGGAATCAAGATGGAGTCCTGATGTTCATATAATAAGTTTAGTGTACCACATCCCAATCCTTTTTGGGATTCCTGAGTAATGAGAACATACATCATTGTAGAAGAGCATATTTCCTTGAAGTGAACATGCCCCTTAGGAAGGAAGGGTAAGACTTAAGGTGTAAACAAAACATCACATGTCTGGAAAGGTAGAAATGACTTATTCTATATGTACTCCATGCCTTATAACCTTTAGGGGAGTTAAGAACTTCTGTAAAGGCAACTATGACCAGGCAAGAAAGAGAGGATATAGGTCTTTAGACTTCTGAAATTGCCTTCAATTTGTACTGTGTTTATAAGCCTTGTAAGATATTGTAGTGGGCTTTTTGGCAAGATAGATTTTTTTTTAGTTATCTATGCTCCTGTAAGATTGCTCTACTCACACGTCTGTTCATGATCCCAATTAAAACTCACTGGTTCCCCAAGATAGACATTAGTGGAGTGCTTACTTTAGTCTATCATAGTTTGTTTTGTTTTCCTGGGAAAATAGCCTTGTATAATGTGTGTGTGTGTGTGTGTGTGTGTGTGTGTGTGTGTGTGTGTGTGTGTGTGTGTATGTGTGTGTGTGTTTTGTAGTCATGTAGTCACAAGCATTGTGGTTGTTTTCCTCTTTGTGGGGTCCACCATTCAACTTAAAATAATCTCATAGAAAATTATTCTTTCATATGAATGTGGCCTTAGCTTCCCTAATTCTAGGAAGCTTTTTAAAAATCATTCCAATTATCTTTGCCTCTGGGCTTTATCTTTCTGTGTACTATACACCTTTCTTTACTTTTTACTTAGTGAATAGCTGTGTAGCTTGGTAGCTGGACCCTGAAGTACTCCTCTCCTTTTCTTACTCTTAGATTTTCTCTTCCCAGATTTCTCCTCCTATTTATTCTCTCTGCCTTACAACCACACCTATTTTTTTCTTCTGCCTAGCAATTGGACATTCAGCCTTTATTAGACCAATCAGGTGTTTTAGACAGGCCAAGTAAAATAATTTCACAGAGTTAAACATATTTGACATAAAAGAATATAGCACATTTTTCTATTGTTACACAAATATCCCACAGCATAAACAAATGTAGGACATCTTAAAACAATATTCCACAATAACCAAAAAAGTTTTTCACACAAGAAGAAATAATAGATATATGTAATATTTTTACAACTTAAGAATTAGAACTACATGTTTTACTGAATTTATTTATTAAAAATTTATTGGGACAGTAGTGGCATACTCCTTTAATCTCAGCACTCAGGAGGCAGAGTCAGGTAGATATCTGAGGTTGATGCTAGCCTGGTCTACAGATAGACGTCATTAACATTCCCAGCATCTCTAGCCACCTGCTGGGTCCCACAGCCTCAAATGTGCTGTGAGTACTCAGGCAAATGTTTGGCCAGCCTAGGGTCTTCGAGCCATAGGTCACTATGTAATTTATTCACATTCACTACATGGCTGAAAATAAAAACCTTTTATGAATGCACCAACTTCCCTTTAAGAGATATGCCTTATTCACTCTTCTTCTTGCGCTTCTTCTTTTTTCTTCTTCCTTCCTACATAATTAATTATAGCTCTCTTCCCATTGTAACTAGTTACAGCTTACTAGCATTCATGACAACAAGGTTAGCTATATATTCTTAAATTGTTTTTTTATTAGTGTTAATCTTAAAGAGAAAAGTTTTATCAACTTGTTTAGATATCATCAAATAGGAATATCTCAGTCTTTAGTGATTAACTGTTGTCATAAGTTATAAAGCATAATCCTAACCTGTAGAAGACAGAACAGAATTTTTTAACATTGCAATGAATTTAGTGTTTTCCACATCAATTATCAAGAGAATGTTTTAATGCTATAAAATCTGGATGTTCAGTAAGATATATCCCTGTATATGAATGACAGAGGTGCAACTTTAATACCTCATTAAACAACATTGATTTAAATCCTTTTATTTTTTTATAAATACTGTTTTTAGGGAAGGACAGAAATTTTCTCATAGGAAACTATCCAGTCCATATGGTCACCCTGACTAAAGATAGTGATTGATGATAGCCCAGGGGTCACCCGCACCTTGGCAGACCACATAGTGTTTTCCAAAAAGGTTTAAGTATGGAGTAACAAATTTTACACCGTTTTAAATCATATCTAATTTTTTAGCTAATTTTTTCAAGATGCATGGAACAGGTAATCTCAGACAATCAAAAAACAGTTAATATTCAAACATACTGTAACCACATTACTCACAAATACATTACACCAAAAAGATAAATATGAAAACAGTTTCCTTGCCAAGATGATGGAGGCAGTAGGGAAGAACAATGCTTGTTATCAAGACAGCCTGCTGCAGCTGGCCAGGCATTCTCAGTCTAGCTGCAATGGGCAGTACCTCATGCACCAGAGCTTGGAGAAGATGCTGCAGAAGAAACCAGAAAACAGAATTGCAGCACAGCCAGTCAGGAAGCACAGACCACCTGGGCTGCAGCATGATGATGTCAGCAGCAGGAGAGAGGGAGAGCTCAAATACAGACAGAACAAATAGAAGAAAGAGACATTTTTTGAGCAAAAGCATGAGATGTCACCAGGCACAGAAGCAGAGAGCCAGGCATGATGTAGGATAGTGCCAAAGTCATGGGAATCTGGATAGCTTGGAGAAAAGAATAAAAAGAACAGACAAGAACAAAAATGGGAGAGGCACAGGAGTGTGTAGCCCAAGAATCCAGAGTAAGGTGCCTTAGAGTAATCCTTTTGTTAGATCTCACTGGCAGAAGTTGCAAAGTTCCCATAAAGTATTGGGATATGGGTTGCCAGTAAGTGGTCATTTGGATTGATATCTAAGTGGTACGGGACCAGGTCTGACTGTAAAGGCAGATAGGTTCATAAGCCTTCAAATAGGGCATTAAGTGCAAAGATTTGCTGGTAGGCTTATAATCATGGCCGAGGCAGAAAGCAACAAGATCCAACGGCTTTAGAAAGTCTAGTGTCCCAGAAACTAAGCTCTTACCAAGTGAGAAAATATAAGCTGCAAAGTAATTCTTCAAACATAGAACAGGGTCCAACATGCATGAGTCCAAGAGAGGGAAAGGTACAAGCTAAACGGTGAGTCATTGCACAAAATGTTGTGGCTACTGAGGGGTTAAGCCGGAGGGACATTTGAGTCTGAGAGATGAGAAATGTGACCTCACTTGTGGGGAGTGTGTGTGTGTGTGTGTGTGTGTGTGTGTGTGTGTGTGTGTGTGTGAGTGTGTTGTTATCAATTATGCCAATGTTGGATGTAGGGAACCAGTGATCGTTAAGTTAAAAAAATATATATATATATATATATATATATATATATATATATATATATATATGCTGTTGTAAGTTCCAGATTCACATCATGTCTCAGACTGCCAGTGAGCAGCAGAAACTGCCAGAAGAGCCTGCCAAGTTTCACACATGAATTTTGCAAAATGGTAGAAGGTAACCTCGGTGGGTTGGAGTCAAAGGGCTCCATGGTAGGAAGACAAGCCATGCAAACAGTAGTCATGTGGAGAGTTTTATTAAGAGAGAAAGGTGATAAAGGAGGTGCCAAGTTGCCCCATGAGGGGGGAAAGAGAGAGGGAGGAAATCGTGTATTATAAAGAGGATGAGGGGAGAAGAGAAGGGAGAAGGGGAGACGGGAGGTGAGGTTCAGCTGTAGCCTCCTGGGAAGTGAGGAGAGAAAGGTGGGTGGGGTCACCTTTAAAAGGTGGGGCTTGGTGCATTCATACAAAGGGTTGTGCAGTCACCTGGGCTGGCTAGCTATTTGTCTGAGTACTAAGAGTGCTTGAATGGCCATAGGACCCTGGAGGCTGTTAGAGATGCTGGAAATGCTACCAGCATGCCCATATACACACATATACACTGACACTTACATACAGAATTTATTTCCTTAAAGTACTTGAACACCTATAAAAATCACAGCCCCAGACAGGTTTTTCCCTATTTCGAGACTGCACTACAACTAACAGCAGAACCCTGTCCTATTTCTCTTTTTAGATTTTCATTAAAAATATGTAAGCCTACTGCTTGAAAGCTCTAAATCTTCAATGTGACATTTCACGGGTTTCTGAATATCTTTTCATCGTCTAATTTCCTTTGAAAACTACCTTCTCCAAAAAACGAAGATAACCATATTATATATTTGAATGTACTCAGTCACCCTACTAATATGTACCTACCTCTGTATCCTTTTTTTTCTTTCTTTTGGAGGACCTCCTGAATGCAGCAGTAACTAAGTATTACAAAACCTGTCTGTGACAGAAACAGCATAACTCATGGGACTTGATGTAAAATTCATATGATTATTTTAAGTGCCATTCCTTTTATAGGGACACAAATCCCTGTGTCATTTTGCATTGAGTAAAACATACATTATTAAGTATATATGTAGAAATATCAGAAACAAAGAGTTCAAGATTAAAAGACAATTTGGCAATGGACTTCAGCTGTTCAAGATACAAACATATAAGGATAAAATAAAAAAGTATATATCTAGTACTATAGCTATGAATTTGAAAAAATGTCAAGAATATCAGTTATTTTTCCCATCACTATGACAAAACCTGGCAGAAGCAATTTTTAAAAGTAATTTTTTTTAAAAGTTTGATGTCACAATGCATCGTTTCAATGAAGTTGCAACAGCAGACATATGAAGTTTCTGAGTCACCTTGCTTTCACAGTCAGAAAAAAATGACAGATATGTACTGATGCTCAGCCCACTTCCTCATTTACATTTGTCATGAGATGACAGTACAGGAGTGCTATTTTCCGTATTGTGAGTGAGTGTCCCTTGCTCAGATCTTTCTGGAAACACTCTCATTGAGAATGGTGTATCTATATGATGATCTATATCCCATAAAATTGTCAATGGAGATTAAATATCACATAAAGAAAGTTGGTGTATTCGACCATCTCAGTGCCCATTCCAGGCATCAGAAATTTAATTTACTAGTGGGAAAGAGTGAAACACAAGTTCAAAACTTAACAGCACAAATTCATCACTAGGCTATTGTAAGAAATGAAAAAACTTTAATTATTTTTTTTTATTCCACATCATTATCAACCTCTTCTTTTCCCTCTCTAACTCTACACAGACACTTTCTCCACTTTTCTTTCCTGTTTACCTTCTGATTAGGGTGATATATACACTAACCAAAAAGCTTAGAGTGAAAAGTTTCATTTATGCCAACAATTTCATAGGGAGAGAGTGTATTGTGCTGGGCAGAGTGTCAGCATAGACAAGACTGCAGGAGTAGAAGGTAGGTATTCACATTGTATACAACAAGGAAACAGAGTAAAAAGATAATGAAATCTGATTATAAAGCCCCAAGGCACACTTCCAGTAACCCACAACTAGCAGGCTCCACCTTCAAGAAGTCCCAAAACCTTCCAAACAGCATTATCAGCTGCGGATCAAATGTTCAAATATGTGAGCCTATGAGGGACAGTTGACTGTCAAGCCACACTACCTCTAGAAGTTACAAGGTTCTTATGAGTTAAATGTGCCAACTTGTCACAGTCTTCTCTCTGTTTTTTCCACTCATCCTGATTCAAGTCACATTCATTTCTATCTGCCCAATAACCTTTAATCTCTGATAATTATTTCAGAAAAACCAAACTATTTATTTGATGTCTCTAATTTCTAAATATCCTATTTTCTTTTATTAACTAATTTCAGATATATCCTGTATTCATTCGGTATTTACTGGTGAATTGTTCCCTACTAATGCCTCTCAGTAAATACAGAAATGAGAAAGGAATAGACATAGTTTAGCAAATTCTCCAGCAACAGGTGCTAAAGTATGAGAAATAGTAGAAGGTACTAAAAAAAAAGAGTAGAGTAGCAATAAGGAAAGACCCCAAGCAAGTCCCATGATGCCTGGTACTGTAGACCAGAATGACATGCATGAACACAGAGAGTAGGCTGAATGAGTTGTGTAGTAACACCCATATCACATCAAGCTTCTTTCCCCAAAGTGAAGGATGATTCACAGTAGAAAAACTATTGATTTTATCCCTCATAATAACATGTAAACCATAATGATGTCAACAAATAGAATGTAGCTAATATATGAGATGCCTTTGAAGGATGGAGGGGAAAATTTAATATGGTTTACCATTAGAAAATATTAGAAAATCAGTTATAGCATCAGAAAACGGTCACTTGGAAAGAATTGATAGTATAGGCAGGGGCTTGTCTTATTCAGATGCTGTAGCCCATCTGAAGACATAGTAGGGTGCTGAAGATTTCTTGAGAATGAACATGCAGGGGAGGTTCTCACTCTTTGTTCATAGAAATTTAACACCAAAGTGACCGTCTATAGCTCCTCTGCATGATTTCAGAGAAAATGTCTTGTTGCAGACTCCAGAATTTCCTGGAGAAGTGTGAAAGGATTTGAGGTACTTTTACCTCTGAAAAAAAAAAATGCTATAAATATATAGTCGCTCTCTCTTTCGGTCTGTCTGTCTGTCTGTCTGCCTGCCTGCCTGCCTGTCTGTCTGTCTCTGTGTGTGTGTCTGTGTGTTTTAAGGACTGAGCCAAGGTACATATGTCAATTAAGTATGTACTCTACAATTGACCATATTACCAGCTTTAAAAAGCATTATTTGCTGTTATAACTCTTCAATCTTTTTCCTCTATTTTTCATCAATAAACTTGTATTTTCTCTACTGTTAATCTGAGGATAAGGTTTATTTTGAAGCACAACATAGTTACAAGTTTAACTCTTTCAAATAAGTCCAGATCTTTACCACTTTAAACAACTGGTGGGCCATCTGCATGTGAACAGGTATTCTGAAGGTGTGGGGGCTCTCTGCCTTCAGGAGGACAACAGAAAGTGACTTGCTGACTCTTAGATTTGCAGAAGTCAATAAACAATGCCGTGTTTTCAACAGTTTTTGTTTTAGGAGAGGTAGAGTTTAATGAGAAATGAGAGTACATGTACTTAGGAGGAAAAACACACAAAAAATGTGAAGTTAATGAAGTACTTGGTTAAATTTGTGCTTCAAGTCCCACTGTCTATTTTAAAAGAACAGTCTGACCTACTATGGAAAGATGAAGACTGCTGAGTCTTTCCAAAGCACTGGTCTTCAGTTTAAAATCTCATTTTCTTTCTTTAATATTCTTTAATAGGGACGAATTAGATTATTTAAAGTGAGCACAGAGATACCAAACCCTAATGAGCATTTACGTTGGATGTGCTTTTTAAAGTGATGTTCAAAATGAGCTGTTATAAAACTTTTTGTATTTAGCAAAGAACAGATAAGTAGGAGATTCAATTTTCAAGGTCAAATCCAAAATGGGTTAAATAAAAATTTTTAAGGAAACTTTCTGTAAAACTAGCATGGATAAGCATAGAGGATCAGTGATGTCCTCTAATTAACACAGCTTCTATACCACATGGCCACACCACACACACACACACACACACACACACACACACACACACACACACACACACACACACACACTTATAAACTCACATGTACTATTTCAATAAGCCTCTGATGGGGTCCTCTCTGGGTTTATACACTATAGTTCTTCTTTTAAGACACTTGATCCAAATCTATTGAAAGTATAGACAGGCAGATCCATAGGGTTTAGTAGCCAGCCAACCTATTCCACTTGTAAATGCCAAGGAAGTGGAAAGAAATCTTTAGAGTAACCACTACACATATTTTGACACACACACTCCCACCCACATACAGACACACACACACACACACACATACACTTAAAAACAAAATAATACAAATGAATGTGAAAGCTTAGAACAAGTATTCTAATGATTTTAGCATGAAGTAGTAATCAAAAGAGGTGGACTTGTGTTAACTCACAGCGGAATTCAACAACTGCTTCTCAGCTTTGTGGGGGTTTTTGTTGTTGTTTTTTCTTTCTTTTTTTTTTTTTTTTTTTTTTTGCGGGCCCGGAGAAAGCTTCAGTATTGGGAAAGAGAGAAGCATATAGGCCTGCCAATCTGGTCCAGACACAGCAAGATCTTCAGGTGAATTCATGACCTGAAGGACAACTCTCCTGAGGACTAAAGAAAATCCTGTGTGGAGATCCATCGGGAGGAGGATCTGGGCCCTCCAGGGGTGGTCAGTTTTGGATTGTCATGAGTATGTGAAGGCAGAAGGTGTGGGATCAGACTGTGTTCCTATTCGTGGGCAGGCACCTTCGAGCCCATTCTCTATAGAAGAACACCCATCCCAGCATTGACTTTAGGATGAGTGAGTCGGACTTGCCTTGTGTAGATGGGCTGCACTGGGGGGGGCCCACCTTGGGACTTCTTATCCTTCTGGGGGAGGGATGGTTGGATGGGGAGGGGCAAGGCTGAGGGCTGGCTGGGAGGGATTGGAAAGAAGGAGGGAGGGAGAGCAGGAGGATACATTGATGGAGATGACATTTTTAAAAAAGTAAATAAATAAAATTTTAAAAATAGACCTGCAAAACACATAGCAGATGTTGTGCATCCTAAATGCTTCTCAGAAAAAAAAAACAAAACAAAACAACCAAAAAAAAAAAAAAACTTTTGTTTTTTTTTTCTACTAAGTAGCCATTCAAGTCTTACGCAGTGTTTGCAGAATCCCTAACACCAATGTTTTCTTGTCACTCCACTAACTAGTTTGAAGGCTCCCTCTATGCACTAAGTTACTGTCAGAGTCATCCATGATGCCAAGTTCTCTCTAGACCTGCTATGAACTATGCATCCTCTTATTTCCCTTAGCCCTTTCACACTATTAAAATTCTTCTTGGGAGTGTGGGGATGTTTTCCATTTTTCATTATTATGCTCACCTAAGGCATGTTTTCTGGCAGCAGAGATTGTAATCTAATAGAAAACCTTTTCATCTCAATGGAATCACAGTTGATATCCTATAGCCAAGCAGTAGTAACAAATTAAACAGAATTTTATTTGGTATTCTTTGTAGCGTGGTAATTTATATAAGAAAAGTTAAACAAACTTAGAAAAAATAATAAAAATGTGTATTTTATTCTTCAGTTTGATGAAGAGTCATGAAGAAATATAACTAGTGACAAGAGTTAATAGATTTAATAGTTATTAATAAGGAAAATTTAGCAATGCTGCTCTGTTAACTCTCAACTTACCTGGAAGGCAAGTGTCCAGGAACACTTGTAATTACCTAGATTAATTTTAGCTCCTGAGAATGTCGGTAGGTTTTATCATGATTACATTAATTGATGTGGAAAGATCCATCTCAATTGTGGTAAGGTCTACCTTCTGCTGCCTGGGAATGGAATCATGGGTTATATAAATGAAGAAAAAGCGCTGAGTACCAGAAAACAAGCCTTCATATTCTTCTGAATCCTCAGAGTTGATGCAAGGCAACCAGCTACATCAAGTCACTGCTACCTTGACTTCCTCTGTAAGATGGACCAAAATGTGAAACATATTAAACTTTTCTTCTTTAACAGTATTTTAGTACAGTAACAGAAACAAAACTGAAATAGTTGTTTTAACAGTTACCTCTAGTCCTGTGATAAATCACCATTACCAAGGTAACTCATCTAAGGAAGCTTTTAATTGGAATTATAGTTTTAGAGTGTTCGTGATGGCAGATACATCAGGTATAAAGAACAACTGAGAGATCACTTCTTGATCCCCAAGTAGGAGTAGTAGTCAGAGTGGGCTAACTCAAAAGGACAAAGATCTTTGAAACCTCAAAATCCCAGTGCCATACTTCCTCCTTCAAAGTCATGCCTTCCAATCCTCCAACCTTGATTACATGTTATTAACCTACTCTTAACAGAACATGTGTATGTAATTGATTCTGCTGTGATACAAGAGTAAAATGCTGTGTCTTTCTTGAAAATCAGTACTTTTGTTAATTGCTTTCAGAAATAGTGAACATTATTTTTGTATAGAAAAATATGTTTTATGACAGCTACTAATTACTTGAAAAAAGACAGTGATGGTAAAACATACAGCCAACTCCAAGTTGGAGCTCAGAGTTCACTTCTAAGATATCCTCTAGTTAAACGCCAAGTTTAAAGTATAAAATAAAAATAGGGTAGAAGGAAAAATAAATCAAAGCAAAATAGTGGTGTGGTGTTTTTTATTATTTTTCATTAAAATCAGAGAAGTGATTAATGTCATTTCTTTTATAACTAAATTAATATTGTAGAAGAACAAAGCAGCAATGCATCAAATTCCAATCAAAGGGTAGAAAGGAAAGCATACAAATTAAGTCACTCATTACATATGTCAATTATTTGCCTTAGATAATGTGAAAATTATATTTTGTAATCTTGGCTAGAAGCCCTTCAAGGCTATGTAAGATGTGTTTAGTTGATTTTGCATTTCCAGTAGTCAGCCTGACAGTTATTCTGAGCTTCCCTTTCCTCTCCCATTTCTTTCTCCTCTCACCCTCTTATTTCTCTGAGAATTTAAACCATCTAGTATATACTTAGTACATTTTGATTACTTATGTCTCTCTCACTTTATCAACAGATATTAAAGATTTAGTCTAGTGAGTAATCCCATTATCTTTCCAGATAAAAAGCAACATATCTTTGGTCAGTGGTTTTGGGACCCAAGGAATTTATAATGTGTGTAAAAAATCCAATTAATCCTTAGCTTTCTTCCCAGTCATGTGTATCTTCAATTTATTCACTTGAGCACACATATTTACCACTACTTTACCAGGAGATAATTTTAGAGTTTAAAGAAAGTTGATTTGGTTAAAAACTTAAATGATTTAAATTGGGAAGTTTTAGCATGCAAATTTTTCAAAGGAAAGAAATTTCCTATAGCAAGCCATAGTAAGATGCTAGTCATTTTAATCAGACAGACTAGAGCCAGACTTGACTCCAAAGGATTTTATTAGAAATGTAAGATGGAGAATATACTTCAGAGTAAGTATGTCATCAAGATATTCTCTTCATTTTCCTTAGCATAAAAACCCTCCAAATGTTCACATATATGTATCCACATATGGGTGAGATAGAGGACATAAATATTTGACATATTTGGACAATGCTGTGGCTTTACTTGTTAAAATCCTAATGCTGTTGTGAAGTTTAACTACTGAAGATATTGGTAAAATAATTAAAAATGTACTAGGACAAAGTGAATTTTATTAAATATTTGCTGTTATTATTACCTTGCTGGTATGATAGGTGTCTTAATTTTTTAGTCCTTTGAAAAACGAAGATTAGTCCTGAATACTGTACTAACTGCTGGAGCATGATGTTCTCCAGCACATTACACAGAATAAGGCAAATTAACATGGCTTATAAAAATGAAAAAAGACTTTGCTCTCTCCACTAAAAATGAGGGAAAGACTGCCCTTGCATATTTTTTAAGTTTTTTATTATTATATAGGTTACACATAATGGATTTTATCATAATGTTTTCATACATATACATACTTTTTTCCTTTATTACCCCTTCTATTTCTATATTATTTTGGCAAGTTTACTTTAATTGAGGTATCTTATAAAAGTATGGGGAAGGAGTTATTGCCAGAAATATAGGCAACTTCTCTGTTGTTACACCAATAATTACATTTTTTCTCTCTTCCCTGCAACTATTAATCACTTATAAATCTATACGAATGGTTGGTTAGACCTTTTGAAACTCAGTCCAAGAACACCTGTTCATTGCCTACTAATTTATAAGAAATTATGGGGCTCATGAAACTGTTACCTACCTATCAATCCCAGGAAATTAGCTTAATGAGGCTCTTCTTGTTTTACTTCTAAATGTTGTCCATTTCCTTTTATAAGTGAACAAAAGTCTATTTAATGACTAAATGATCGTCAGTAATAAAAACAAAAGAACAAAGCTTAAAAATGCAATCACTTGGATATGATACTAGATTTCTATCTCCTTGGGAAAACCGGAAGAGATTGGCCTGATCACAGATGCCATCTTACTCACAACTGCAGAGCCTCACTCATGTGCTCTTTCAAATTAACTATAGAAAGCTAGACTCTGTGGGTTTGCAGCCTCCCTAGTGGATTATCAGCAACATCACCTCATCTAGTTCTTGTCTGATGACTTTGAAATAATAATGCTGTGTTCTCTTTCACCTTCACAGAGGTGTTCTATGGGTTTAGAATATTTTCAATGTTATCTCTTTGAGAGTGATCACTCTCTCCTTTTCTAACATGAGATCCCCCAAAACTCAGAATCTCGATCAGTTTAAAATGAGACAAAAATCTTAGGTAGATATATGTTCTTCTGCAAAAATGACTGAAGCAAAAAGAGTCATAGGTTGTGAGTCCTTACTCAGTGGTCTATTATATTAAAATTATACTAGGGAATGGAACGACAAAATCCTAGCTGAAAAGTCATAGAGGTGTCTCACTAAAGTTTGTTTGAATAGAAGGCCTTGCACAGAGTCTTAGTAATGATTAGTATGAAAATGGTGCAAATCGGAAAGAAATAGAAGAGAATGAAAATGATGTCTGGCAGGAGAACTACTTCCATGGATCCCTAAAACATATTTCAAGCATCTGAAAGTTATAGGTGGTTGCTGCCATCCTCACAGACAAGCTTTTCCTATTGTAGGAGATGTTTGCATTTGAACACTGTTAGGAGATATTTATTGTAATTGAATCTTGTAAGCATACTTTTACATAAACCAGAAAACATATGCAACAGTTTAATCACATTGTGTGTTATAGATCTAATGCAAAGGGTTCAGATATATCATTAACCATAGTTCAATAAAATACTGAAATTTTTTTATTTTTTTCACAGTGAAGTTATTTGAGGTTCTGAGTGGACAAATAGAATGTCCAGTAATCAGTTTGAGCTATATGACCATATTTTATTTTGTTCTAGTTAACATTAAGTTCAAGAAAATATTGTTTTACATTATTTAAAATTTTTTACTTATTTACATTTGCTTAGGACTCATAGAGGCACAAGAAGCTTCAGATCTCCTGGAGCTAGACTGCCTGCAGCTAGGAGCCAATAGAGATGGTGACTACACTCTGGTGGTTTCTCAACACCAAGTGCTCTTTACTGCTGAGCCATATTTTTAACTCTGAGAAAATGTTTTAAAACAGACTTGAAGGTTGAACAGGGGAGAAAAAGACCAAGCGAAAGGTGTAAAAGACAATTATAAATTATTGTAGGAAGTATCAAATAAGGCCATGGTTAATTATTTTAAAGTGAATATAAATTCATTTTATCTTCCAGAATTTCTTAGAAAAACAAAACACAATGAGACTTTGTAGAAAATACAAACAGAAATTCAGGAATGGGAAATTTACTTGCCTTTGCAAATACTCATGACAATGTGAGGAGCCATCAGGATTTGAAGAAGATGTCCAATAATTTGTCTGTAAGTTGAAGTTAAAAGTTTGGTGGGCATTTGAGAAGAGGAGGTCTGGTTCTATTATAGCTGAAAGAGACTTCTCAATTCAGCTTGACACTTTTACTTTCAAAGCTACAGAAACAAAATTAAAACATTCCCCATTAAAATATCTAAATATGCATTTAAATTTTTAGAAAAGGACACGGAACTTTGTATTTGTTTCTGTTTTTATTAAGAGCCTGTATTTGGGGTTTTAATGATGACTTAGCAGTAGGGATCCACTGACCCCCATCTTTCCTCAGCAGGCATTTAACGTATATATTTACACATACATACCAAGAGGCATACACACAAATAAAAATAAGCTTTTTTTTTCCAATTCTTAAGTTTGTAATTTGCATTTTCACTTAAAACTGCACTTTATATATCTGATCTGAGAATTAGGGAAAGTTTCTGGTGATTTATGAACTATTGATTTAACATAATCCATTTAATTAAAATGTTGTTCAGTGCCCTATTAAATATCACATGTAGACGTCAATAAAAAGAAATGGATAGCTGTGAAATATGAAGGGTGCTGCACAGAATAGAACTCCACTGTTAAGCACCTCTACATTTGTGATCACAACTTATAAGAAAGGTACAAGGTCTATGAGAGGGTTGTGAGAGAGCACAGTTGAAATGGTGCTTTTTGTCTATCTTAATGACCTGAGTCTAGTCCTCAAGACTCACTTTTGAGAGAGAAGATAACTACTTCCTGTAAGATTTCTTCTGACCTCTTCACATATACCTGGCCAGTACACACACACATACACACACACACACACACACACACACACACACACACACACACACACACACACACATGAACTCATACATATGTACACACATATATGGATTAATGTAGTACAAAATAAATAAAAAAGAGAGAAGAAAATATCACTGATACAGCCTTCAATCTGCCACTGAGAAATCCTACCTGAGGGACTTCACAGTATTGCTCTGTCTCCTGCTGTATTGTAGGCTTCTGTTCTCAGTTGAGTATGGCACAGCTGGTGAGAAGCCATACAAAATACATTAAAAGTCAAAGCTACTTTTCTTATTGCCATGTCAAATACATGACAAGAAACAACTTAAGGAGTATTTATTCTGCCTTACACTTTGGTGTTATCATACCTTATGACAGGGAATATTATGTGAGGCAGGAATGTAAGGCAGCTGGTCTACTTCATCTGCAGTCAGACATCAGAGATATGTGATTGTTGGACTCAGCTCATTCCCTCCTTTTTATTCACATACACGCTCTGGAGAAAGCCAGGTGTCCTGTCATTTCCAACAGAGGGTCTCACAGGAAAAAGTACAGTCTTCCCAGGAGCCTTTGGGAGAGCTTAGAAAAGAGATACCCCTATCTTTCAAATCTATTCATCTTTGATGGGTATCTAAACAGGAATCTTATGTGACACCCCAGTCATATTATTCTAGCTAAGCCTCACCTTCATCCACCATACTCTAAATCACCTATGGAAGGTTTGAAAGAAACACTGATGACAGAGACAGACAACTATTGTGGAGGTCAGCCTGCAGCCCCCAGGGCTTAGCACTATTTAATGGGCTGCAGTGTTTAGGAACCAGTTGATCAGTTTCATTATTGGAACAATGTCCAAGCAGGTTCTGTGATTAGGGAATCAATCGAGAAGTTAGCAGAGAGCAAAGAAGTTGACCCAGACCAGGTGTTGCTTGTGTGTTTGCAGAGGTTACTCAAGGTCAAAAGGCAACCTCGATATACAAGGCTTTCCCTGAGCTCCAATAAGTGGCATTCTTGGTTCAAGTGTGACAAACATGTCTCTGTGTGTCTCTCTCTCTCAATCTCCAGGCCCCTGTTCCATGAAGCTCACTCAGGTGATGCAGGTGGCACAAACGTAAATACATCTATAAAAGCTTTGAATTGCTTTCCTCTTGCTATAGAAGTAGTGGGCCTTTACAATCATTGTGAGTTTTTTGGGGGGAAGGGGAAGCAAATGTCTCCTTATGTTATAGGTTTGAAATAGAATCTGGAGGTCTCCTGCTGACAATTCTAGTTTCTTGTATCTCCAAAACAATTAATTAGACTATCACCACATGGACAGTGATAGAAATAATAATCATAGGACATTTAATCATAAAAGTTGAAGGTACTCCAGAGGGACAAATGTAGACTAGTGTGATTTTTACCTATATTGTAGGGAATCAAACACAGATTATCATAATTATACGGCAAGCACTCTACCAACTAGGACATGTCTCATGTCCTACAAAAGGTTTTCAATATATACACAAGTCCATCTGTACTACTGAAAAGCTCAGTAAAAGGTGTGAAGAGTAAGCATAGATTCAAGTCAGAAAAATGTGCTATATTAGAAGGGTGCTATTTTAGAAGATGTATAATAAGTAGAGTAGAAATCTATACGTATCATTAGGGAAAGAATAAAAGGTACAAAAAATTAAAACAGTGACTAGAATGATAAGTGGATAATAAAGCTTGGTGTTCTCTTTCTGAGGACAAAAGTTCAGTTTCCAGGACTCTTGTGACATTCTTTACAACTACCTGACACTATAGTATGAGACAAATTCTCCCATCATGTACATATAAACACAAAATAAAAATGAAGACAAAAGGAGAATTTGAGACTTCTACTTTTGTTGTAGTAGGTCAGGCCCATAGGATCAAAGAATTTGCCTAAAAGCAGTTATCAAGGCATGCACATAATATACTTCTTTATGAACCAACCTGGAGTTATCCTGAGAGCCTAGCAACAGCTGCTGTCCAATGTTCCTGATTGCTCCCTTGCAACAGGCACTGCTCGAGTTTCTGACCACTTGGAATTTTCCTAGTAACAGATGCTGTTAAATCTCCTGACTGTGCCCAGCCAATGAGCGACAGCCATGCAATGTCACCAAATTGTAACACAGGCTGATTGGTGGGAGAAGAGTATATAAGACTCTCCCTATTGTTGAATAAATAGTCCTTTTCAACTGACTCCCAGTGTCTGTGCCTTAACTCCAAGCCTTCTTGCCCCATACCCCGAGAGAACTGTTAGAACCCAGAAACATTGTTTATAATTCTTCTCTGTATAAGTCTTAGTAATTAATAGTTTTGTTGTGGGAAAAAATGTGCAATCTCTTTAGTTACACAGCTGTGAAGAGGCACAGATAGTATTTGAGCCAAGGTCTGCCTTATAAGCCTTATAACATATTCTTCCACTGCTATTTCCTTCTCTAGTGGTGGAAGCCTGTGTTTGTCAGCAGCCCTTGTAATTGGAAGGGAGGTTTGCCAGCCAGGCAAAATCAGATAAGACTTTCTCCTTACTCTCTGATGGAAAGCTGTATCATCACTGTTGGGACTGACTCTCCAACTCAATTAAGCTAATGCTACATGATTGGTTTGGTTAAAAATCTACTCACTTAGTCTAGTGCTCATGATTGGCACATTTGTAACTTAAATCCATCAACATACCTGGTCTGGTACCTTCTATAAACAAAGTTTCAAATGACTTTTTTCTTTTCTGATTGTAAAGTCTCACTGAATAAAGGATAGAAAGAAAAGGCCATTTTCACATGTCAAGGTGAAAACAATTCAAACAAGTTTTTGAGCAGTACAAGTCTCAACTAGAAATGAGCATTATGAATTGCACCTGGATCCTTAGCTTTTTTTGAAGTTTAACACAAATAGGGGCCTGTGTTCACTAAAAGGTCAGAAAATGGAAGCATGGCATCTTTGTTTTTATTAATAAATATTGATTTATACGAATCCATGTCTGAGCTTTTATCTGAGCTTTTATTTTATGTGGAAATGTCTTTCTGTATGCTGTGAATATTAATATTTAAATAAAGAAGCTGTTCTGGTCCATGACAGGCACCATAGAGAAAGTATGAGGAGAAATCAGAGCATAGGTAGGAGAAGCAGGGCAAAGTCAGACAGACCGAGCCTGAAGCCCAAAAAGGCAACCTATAAGAAACACAGGTGAGCCACAGGCCAGGTGGCAGACAGATTAATGAGAATGAGTTGAATTAATACGTAAGAACTAGCTAGAGATGGGCCTGAGCCATAGACCAAACAGCATGAAGTTAATATAAGCATCTGAATCATTTCTGGGGGCCTGAGCAGCAGCGGGCAGCTAAGAGGTCTGGGGCTGAAGGTCTCTGGGTCCACACCTCTGGCCTCTGGGACCAAGAAACCTATTTACAACAGTTATCTATTATTTTATCATAATAAACTATATCAAAACACTTAAAAATTGCAGTGTGATTATATTATTTCTTTCATGTGATTTGTATTTTCAAATATAAATACTTAAATTTTGGTAGGACTCATTTTCTTTTTCCTAGTGTTACAAATATTTGTAGTACAGGGCAGCAGAGTCAGTTAACTAACGCTGTTAACCCATCAACATGATTGCTCACTAGATTTCATTTCTTCTCATCATTCTCTCAAAATGCATTGTTCTCTTATTTTGCCTGGGCTTTCTCTTCTTTATGTCTTTCTTGCTTTTTATTTTTTACATATGTGTGTGTGTGTGTGTGTGTGTGTGTGTGTGTGTGTGTGTGCATGTTGTGATTAGAAAACCATCTTTGATATAGATTCTGACATTTATGTTATTTGAGAAATAATTATGTTATTTTTTGTGGTTGTTATAAAGTTTAAAACAAATATTCTTTACTATACCAGATATGTGTGCTAAGTAGATGAAATATATTTATGAGATAAACACACAAACCATGAGGTAAATACTCATAGCAGTTCTTTTTAAAGAAGAATATGGCAGCACATGAAAAAACAAAAGGCAGAACCAAATGGATTCACAGCTAGTAAACTCATGGTCTGTGGCTTGTGTGACTCCCCATCAGAAAGTTTGTCATCTGGTCAGTAAATCTTTTGAATATTAGTTGTCATTTTATGTTTATATTTTCTGGCCTTTAAAAGAAATTATCTTTTTTCTTTGTCAGAATTTATTTTGTTTGGTCAACTAGATACATGGGCATATAAAAAAATGATGAACACACACACAAACAGACACTGAACTTACGCCCACAAGCCAAAGTAAGAGACCACAAAATAATGAAATCAGAAAGCATATTGTCTGAGCTTATGCTGAAACTTTGACTAGAAAAGAGATAAGTTTGTATATTCAGTACTCATATGAAAGCCAGGAGTCAGCAAACTCCAGGTTTAGTGAGAGAGAGACCTATATTTTAAAAATAAGTGAGACAAAGACTAAAGAAGGTACCAGATAAATACATACCTTACACACACAATTTTACATGCATGTAACGACACATACAAACAGGAATGCAAACTCAACACACTAACTAGAGATTGAGCTAAAGGACATATAAATAATTATATGACTTATCAACAAAGACGTAATATGATTTATTCAATATGTTAAAACCCAACCAAGATGACAGAGCTTTGGGGACAACTGGAACTTTCCATCAGAGACAGTTAGCTCTTTTATCCATTGTCTTAATGTTCATGAGAAAAATGGATCTCATTAAACAGAAAGAAAATGCTCAGGTACCAGAACCTTTCCTCCCTTCACAGTTTACTAACTTCAGTGTTGGGGCATTTAATTAGCCTTTGTGTGTTCTCTGTTGATATTTATCAAAAATAATATTACAAAATGCCTGTCTCACAGGGATCTTGTAAAGAAGAAATGAGGCAAGGTATAAACAAATATTTTATAAAAACCAACAGGCTTTAAGCTGTGGAAAATGTATATCACACATACTGTGTCAGGGTGTTACCTTATATTCTTTTCTCTTTCTCGTTATCGCTCCCTCACTCTTTCTCATTCTCTTTCTCTAGCTCTCTCTGTCTCAAAGAAACTACAACCAAAACAATGAAACAAATTACACACACACACACACACAAAAACTGACAGAACAGAGAAAATTATCCAAGCAAAATAAAATGACACAAAATGGACACAGAGACACACAAACACCTATGAAGTTCATTTTGTTTTGGTCAATTATTATAGCATATGGAACCTTCCCTGGTGTACAGCTGAGATATTTCATGGCACTCCTTTGAAAGAATTTATTTTCTTTTCTGCAGTAGGAATCAATTACAAATAGCTCCTAAGCTAGTTGCCAGTCTTTCTATATACTGCCCCTTCTCAGTGCTGGCTTTTGTCTGGTTTGAACCTTTGTATATCTTTGGAATGCTTTAACTGTCTCTGTGAGTTTGTGTGTGTATCATTTTTGTTATTTCTTGAAGACACGATTCACTTCAAGTCATAAACTACCTCTGGGGCTTTTACAGTTTTCTCCCTCATCTTTCAAATAGATCCCTGAGACTTGAGATAAAGGTTTTAATGAATATTTGTCATTATTACTTAGTGCTCAAAATTCTCTCACTATTTGAAACCCATGTTTGTTCTACTGTGAGAAAAAGCTTATTTCATGAGTGCTGAGCATGACACTGATCTGTGGATATAGAAGTATGTCATTAGGAATCATTTCATTGTTTTGTTCCTTTAGAAGAATAAAAGTAATGGGATTTTCTCTATCCTTATGAACTATCTATCGAGTCTCAGCTTCCTGACTATTTTATCATTATCAGGTTTGTGCTCTATCTCATAGAGTAGGCCTTAAATCCAGTTGAAAAGAAAAGTGGTGAAAGAGAGAGCTATTGTGGAGTTATAGAGGAACATGGTGGTAGGGAAATACCCAAGAGCCCACAAATATGAACCCAACTAAGACTTCAAGCAATAATGGACAGAGCGTCTAAACTGACCATCCCCTATAATAAAATTGATGAATACTCTATTTGTTATTATAGAATTGTCATCCAGCTGTTAGAAGCATCTGCAGTGATCCACAGCTAAGCACTGGGTCAAGTTCCCAGTGTAGCTGAAAGATATGGAAGAGAGATTATTTGAGCAAAGTAGTTGATATCATAGCAAGGAAATACACAGTGATAGCTGACCTGAGCTATTTGGAGTTCACTGACTTTAAACTGACAGCAAGTGAACATGCATGGGAATGAACTAAGCTCTCTAAATGTGAATTGAAGTCAAATGGCAGCAGCAGTTTGTGGGTCCTCTGGCAGTAGGACAAGAATTTATTCCTAGTGTATGAACTAGCTTCTTATAGCCCATTCCCTATAGAGGAACACTTTGTTCAGCTTCATTACTGGAAAGAAGGGCTTGGTCCTATCTTAACTGCTTTGACTCGCCCTGCAAGTCTTTATCCTCTCTGAAGAATGAGTGTGGAAAGGAGTGAGGAGAAGCTGGAAGATAACTGGGAAGAGAGGCGGGAAGGGGAACAGTGGTAGGTATGATATGAAAACTTTTAAATAAAAAGTAAAAGTTATTCAAACAAAGAAATAAAAGAAAATTGGTAGGTTATTCAACTAACATTTGTGTAACTATTGTATATTTCACAGGCATATCACTGTTTCAGACTGCAGAGTGTGTGTCTGAATGATATTGATCATTACTTTTCCTTTCTTTATCATGAGCACTAGTCAGATGTGATGAAGCGTTCAGCTATGAATTGCTCTGCTTCTTTAATAAGTTCTGCCTCAGAACGAGGGCTCTAGTGTCAGTGTTTAGAGGGTAAATAATAACTGTGACAATTGTCTGTATTTGGGGCAGGCTCTCCATGACCCCTTTGGCCAATCTTCCATAAAGATGCAACCCATTCCTGGCAGTGGAGGCTTTACTTGGTGACATAAATTTTCTACTTGGAATATTATTTTCCCATAATTTGATAACTCCATATAACTTTCTTTAATTTATGCATATGTTTTAGTAAATTTCTATAGTGATAGGTTTCCATATTAGCTTTTTAAAAGGCATTTAGTGTTAATTGTCTCTCCCAAAAGTTCCTCCATTATCATGACATCCCATCCCTGCCCCCACCTAATGCTCATATTAAAGGTAATCGTTGTCTCTTCAGAGCATTTTACCCTATTTTTTGAGACAGGGTCTCAAAATCAAAGCATGCATATCAGATAAACTGAGATGTCACAAAGCATTAGGCCTAATGCAGCTTTACTTTCTTATTGTCTTACATGTGGCATTAAAGAAATTTTTTAATTAGTTCCAAATTTTACATTCTGTGCTGCCTGCCAGTCTGTTTTGTCAACTTGACACAAGCTATGGGTCACTTAGGAATGGGAAAACTCAATTGAAAAAACATTTACAAAAATCTGGTCTGTGGGCATCTCTTGGTTAATGATCGATGACTGACGTAGGAAATTCCAAACTACTGTAGATGAGGTTACATCTGGGAGATTTCCCTTGCATGTAGAAGATAGCATGCTGAGCATGCCAGAGGTAACAAGCAAATACGTAGTGTTCCTTGATGGCCTCTTTTATTTTCTATCTTTAGGTTTCAGCCTTCACTTCCCTTGACAATGGGCATAATGGTTAAGCCAAACAAGCTGTCCTTTTCCTAAGTTGTTATTGGACATGATATTTTGTCATAGTAATAGAGAGAAAACTAAGGAACATGTTTTCTGGTTCTGAAACTTTGGTCCTAATGCAATAGGCCCTTATGTTGACTCAGCTATCTCTTCAGCCTCAACACTTAATTTTTCTGAAAAGTAGAAATTTCATTGTAGATGAACTGAAATTTCACTGAGTGCTACAGCAAAGGTCTAAAATTTAAATTAAATGAGCCTAGGTGTAAGAAAACAATACTTAATTTAGCAAAATCTCTCCTTGTTGACAGTCATTGAGCATGGATCTGTGAATTGGCATGATGAAAGGGTTGCAGAAAGTAGAGTGTTGTGATTAGTAAGTTAAACAAATTAGTAAAGTAAGAACTACATGTTTGATTGGTTTAAAAGTTTAATTTGCACAAGGATTTGTATTTATGACACACTGTACCTTTGAAAATAAGGACAAATAGACACAGCAGCTCTATGAACAAAAAAATAAAGGAAATAAAAAAAGAAAAACAACAGAACTTTAAAAAATAAAAAAAAAAACATCAGGAATCTCTGTTCCTTTTCCACATGTCTTGTACATTACATATGTTGTTCATTATTATTTTCTGTCAAAGAAAGAAGCATGAGCCTGCTATGTGAAATAAACCTGTAATTTCAGTATCCAGGAGATAGATGTAAAAAGATTAGAAATCCAAGGTCTTTTTCACCTACACAGTGAGGTTGAAGCAAGTCTGAAAAACATGGAACTCTGCCTCATAAATGAAAATTAAATGATGATGTGCTTTGTGAGGAAGGAACATCAGGCTAGAGATGCAGCCCAGTTCAGTGCTTGCTTAGTATGAATGGGACACTGATATACATGTCTCCTACCACTTAAATCAGGCATAGTCATTCAAGCTCTCTTTCCTAAAACTCAGGAAGTGAAGGAAGTATCAGATATTTCCATACACAAGTAGTTTGAGGCTAGACTGGTATACACAGGATCCTGTACAAAAAGAGGAATGAAAGAGCAGCTAAGCAAAGCTATATAGAATATGTATTCTGTCAAATTTCAGAAAAAAAAAAAAACATAGTAATAAGATTCTTTTCCAACACTGACTTTGTGACTACTAATTGGACACAGTGTTGCTTTGAAATAACAACAGCAAGAAAAAGCCAAAATAACCATTCCCACTACGACTTCTCCATAATTAATTTAATTCTCTGAGTGAGCATAGGGGGAAATGCTTCCATCTTAGAGAAGGTTAAGTTTTAAAGGGTTAAGTCTTTCAGTAATTGACAATTCAAATCCAGATCACCATAGGGTGATCCCAAATCTTAGGACTCTACAAGTCTATGTTCTTTTCACAATGTTACTTTGTAGCATAAACTGGAATATGCTTTGTCCAATTGGGGTCTTCACATTTTAGTTTTAGTTTCCAATGCTTTCTTTTCTCAAATGGCCAGCAAACGGAGCAAGCTTTTCAAATCACCTTATGAGTTAGATCAGGAATCTGGTGTTAGGTGCATAAAGATAAAATAAAGAACACCCATGCTGCTGACAATGCAGTACAACAGAAGAAAGAGATGTCCTCAGGCAGCAGCAATCAGACTGTATTTTGACAAACTAGTACCCACCGTGTTGAGGTAGCAGAATTTCTAATGTTCTTTTCTTTTCTTTCTTTCTTTCTTTTTTTGTGTGAAAAGCATGCCTTTTTAAACACGTTGGAGAAATGCTTGTTAAACTCGTATGGACACAGTATGGCTAACTTTGACTTTCTACTTGATCTTAAACTTATCAGAAGCCAAAACCTTGGCATGATGTAATTTAATGCTTAAAAAAATTAACAAGTTGAAAGAGCATTTTCAAAGAAGAACTGGAAATAGACCAGATAGTGGTTAACATAATACTTTGCTTTTCATTTAGTAGGAGACATTTGAAATATTACTACTAATAAATTAGCAGTGGTTACATGCTAAAAGTACTTATAAGACATGGGGATGGTTTTATTACCAGAGCATAGAGATTCCATATCCTGACTTGAGTATAAAGAGATCTCTTTAGAGTTACATAGAAGTAGGTAAAAGAATTTGGTGCCAGAGCAGGGAGGACGTGAGTTCAAATACCAGTATTTGATGTGGGAATGCCTTTCTGTATGCTGTGAATAGCAATCTTTAAATAAAGGAGCTGTTTTGGCCCATGACAGGCACCATAGAAAAAGTAGGAGGAGGCATCAGAGTAGGTAGGAGGAGCAGGGCAGAGTCAGAGACAGAAGGAGCCAGAAGCCCAAAAGATCAACATGTAAGACACACAGGTGAGCCACGGGCCACATGGCAGACAGATTTATAAAAATGGGTTGACTTAAGATGTAAGAGCAAGCTAGCAATGTGCCTGAGCCATAGGCCAAATGGCATGAAATTAATATAAGAATCTGAGTCATTTCTGGGGGCCTGAACAGCGGCGGGCCGCTAAGAGGTCTGGGGCTGCAGGGTCTGTGAGTCTAGGCCTCTGGCCCCCTGGGGCCAAGAAAACTCAATGTAACAAGTATTCCCAGTAAAAAACATGTTTGTTTGTGTACACCTGTAATCCCTGATCTGTGATGGGCAGATAAGAAAGAACTTCTGGGGCTTCTGCATGTCAGCCTAACTTCATGTTTAGTGAAAGATGCTTAATTGAAAGAATTGTGTAGAAAGACATGGAGAAGAATACCTGTTGTCTTCCTCTATCTTCTACTTGAGCACATAGGCAAACACACACACACAGCTTTGAATTATAAATATTTTCTTCAAAGCAAGTCTGTTTTTTGTTTCTTTTGTAATAGTATCCATTTTTTTGATAGAAATATGTAATGGAAAACCCAATGACAAACTTGGATCTGTTATATTTATCATTGAAAAAGAAGCCAAATATCACAACTAAGCTTTAATATACTACAAAATAGAATTTCTAATAAAGGTTAGAAGTATTAAATATCTCAAGAAAGTTGGTATAGATACTAATGGTAGAATCCATAATGGAAGACATATCTAGCTGTGGCTGTCAGCACTTTATCTTGTGCATACCATAGAACCAGAGCTGTTTTAGCATCACAGCAGGAAGGACTTAGGCTAAAGAAAGGGACATGTTGTTCACTGGGCAATTCAACATGAATGGTATTTTGAGGTGGAGATAGAAATATCCTTGAGTATGGGAGAGAATTCACAGGCAGTATTGAATGGTAAGTAATTCTGAGAATAAAGTGTGAGTAATCTCCTCCTTGGAGATCTTTACTATTTAGAGCTTTGGAAGTACAGCTGAGCTGGATCATCATGGAAATATGTAGATGAAATATTTGAATCTATTCACCAGAGTTGTTAAAGATGTCAGAGTCAGAGCCTGGGTCTTTTCTCTCCTAAGAAAAGCAGACTTGACCTTGGTTTTCAACAAGCCATTAAACAGAAAACTTGAGACTGGTAATCAGTCATAGAAGATGCATTCAATATGGCCACATTGGCAACAGCAACTAGCTGGTGATATCCCTCCAAGTCTATCTTTCGAGTTTCTAACATAAGGTATAGTTTTAAAGAGATGCTATGAAGGAAACCTAACTGAGTAGTCTTTGTCAAGGTATTGTCCTGTCCATCACTGACAAATCAATTATCTCAGTTCTAATTACTTTAAAGTTGGTGTAAAAAGTGGCCAGAGTGGTCATGAATGAGTAAAATCTTTCCCTGGGAGAGAGACAAGTTCTTCCACTGTATGGACCAGTAAGCAAACCAAAAGTCTATCTCTGAGGAAAGAAACATACATGTTCACACACGCAAACAAAAAATTCTCCATGGACACATTCATAGAAACATTGAGTTTATAATGAACCTATATGTATGATAAGTCCCCTTTACATTTGAGATTGCCACTGATTATGAAAACTGAATCCTGAACAAAGGATCCAGGCCTATAAGGTTGTTAGAATAAAGGCAGGTCATGAGACATTATTATTGTAATATTTCAAAAATGCTGTAGTATGTATTAATATTGCATTGGCAAATATGGTAGTTGTGGGGTGTGTGTGTGTGTGTGCGTGCATGCATGCGTGCATGCTTCTGTGTGTGTATATGTGTTTATTGTGTGAATACAGGTCCTTTCTCTGGTGTCACAGCAAATCTATAAGGGGCCATTTTTTGAGGAGGTCTTCTAATGTGATTTTCAAGATTGAAGTGCTATTGTCAAACTTGCACTGCAGGTGCTTTTATGTTTTGAAGCATCTTTCCAGCCCAATATAATTGTCATATTTTATTTTAACTTATTATAAATACTTAATGAGTGTTATTTACTCAACAACAAATTAGAAACTTATATTGAAGCTCAGCAAGCCTCCTCATTGGCAATTTGTATTTTATGTTAACTGAAGATACTTGAAAAATTACAAGAGCTTATGATTGATTTTCTTAATATTAATAAAATGACTGAACTGTGTTTGATAGTTGAAAAAAATAACATTAAAATGGACAGCCTACAACAGTAGGTAGCAAAAAGAAGTCACTGAGTTAACTAAATATGAGCAGATAGAAAAGAAACAGTGAGCTGTGCTTAGCCTTAATCAGTATGCAAAGTACAGATTCACAAATTCCCCAATGATACAGATAGTCATGGAAAAGCATTGCATCCTAATACTCCATTTGGCTTGGGCTACACACAAATTCTCTCCCAACAATATATCTAGTAATATAAAACCTTCACATGCATCTAGCTACATACATACCTCACTTCCAACAGTGGAACAAGACCCTCCCACCATAAACAATCTTTAGTAGCTTCTTGTTCATGGTTAATTTCTGTTGAAATGTATTTTAGAATATATGAAAGTAGTGGAGGCAAGATGCTGATCTGGCCTGAACCAGTTTGGTGTACACACACAATGAGCCATTGTTGTGTTCTCTGAATAAACTTTTATACGAATTTCAATTTAACAGCATACACCAATAAATACTGGAATATTCATGTGATTAAATAAGATGCATCATGGGAAGGGATATCGACAGTAAACTAAGTCTTAACTAATCTAAATCTGCCAAACAAAAACAGAGAAACCCCCAACCTGAATTCAGATAAACCTGTGCCTCTTATGTCCTCTATACTTAAAGGCCACAGTGAGGTCCAATATAACTGATTTACACTCACTTTTCTTTTGAGTAAAGTTCCTTTTTACTTTGCAAAGTGTCTGCTTCCTCAAATCTTTGAATAAGATGTCAAGAACATAGAAGCATCCATTTATACAGTAACCCCAGATAATACTGACATCCAACTTCTTCAAATGATGACATGATTTATTGAAGTTCTAAGACAATTTTCACTGTTGCTATCCTCTAAGAATATCTAAGACTGCCACAGTGCATGTCTAAACTCCAGTCTATTGGAAAAAATCAGAAGTTATAGAAAATCCATTCTTCTGTCATTATGCTCAATTTCAAGTCTAAGTTATTATGAACAAGCACACTAGAATTCTGTTTTTCAGGAATTTTGCTAATGTCATCACAATTAAGAAGGATACCTAGGGAATCTTTCTCAAAATACATTTGTATGTAGATAAAATAACTCTGGAATCTACATATTTAGGAAGAAATTCTGGTTTACTTGTTCCTATACTTACTGGAATTTAAATGTCATTTAAACCTAACTTTTGTCAGATTTTCATAGTGTCTATGTTAGATGGCTTGAAGTATGGTTAACAGTGGAAAAGTAGAGCCATATTTTAGAAACATAAATGTTCTTGTTGCCTGTGATATATTTAGTTTTCACTATACCAACATATAGATTTTCTAGGCCCCAAGGTTCTGTAGTTCATGATTTCTTGCCTCAAGCAAGCAAGGGAGATAGTCCTGCCTTTTAAGAAAGAAAAATAGATATGGAAAATAAAAAAAATAAAAGAAATGAAGGAAAGATGGAAGAAAGAAACAGGTAAGGACATGGGGTGTTGTTCAGATGGCTGGTTTCTGTCTTGTATACAGGAAGCACTGAGATTGATTCCCCAAACTGTACAAGAACAGGCTTCATTATATGTGTCTGGAAGCTCTGCAGAGGATATATTAAACTGTAGAAAGTAGTGAATGGTAGAGCTAGAGACATAGTAACAAAGAAAAGAAGGAAGGAATAAACAGATAAAATAAGCAATTCTTAGTACCTTCAAGCCCTTAATTTAGTTATTGTCTTCAGATTCTCTAAAATACTCATGTATTAACCAGCATTCAAAAAGAGAACCCGAGAAAGAAAAGAAATGAGAAGGGGAAAGTGATGGTATTTTATTCCCATTATTATTGAGGACCTATAAATAGAAAGCAGATTAAATCTGAAGTGTTTAAGGTACTGAAATGAGCAGTAACGTTTGAGTCCGTACAAGAAAGATTTGAACCTAAGTTGTCCTTTGGGCATTTACTCTGTGTCCTTTGCTTTTCATATCTTTTATTTATTGTTGTAAACTTAAGGATATGACTAACTGCAGATTGTGAGTGCTAATAGACTGACTGATGGTGGCTAAAAGTGTTTGTGAGTCTCTTACTCATCAGCAGCTGCAATTAGAATTACTGTCAGTGTTATATTCAAACAGTTGACTCCATTCCTGCCAATTCTCAAACGCAGCCTCTCAGACTATCTCTCTACATCTTCGTGTTAGTATTTCTGAGCTTATTCATGATTGACTATTAAATTTACATATCCATTATACATGGTACCATGTACATAAGGATATTTTCCTAAAATCATATATTGAAAATTAAGCATATCATTTTTAACTCATATCATTTTAAAACCAGTTTTCTGTGAATTTTCTAGAAAGATTCCCTGGAATAAGGTATAACATGTTCCCTTTCTTGTGCCTATGAAAACCCACTCTTATAATGAAAGAATTATTCAAAACTATGTTGCTCTTTGTATATCCTCAACCTCCATAAGATCAAGTGTTCCAAGAGATAGAACTAAATTGATCATATCTCTATGACTGTAGTAGTCAGATGGAGACCTACACTCAAAAGGATCATGATCCATATTTGAAGGAGAAAAGCACAGAATAACTGATTCCATATGTAAAAAGCAATATATAGACTGTTAGCACTCAATATAGTGTGATGTCAGCCACTTTCATGAACTTAGACCTACAAAGAAGAAAACTAGAAAGCAAAATTCAGTAAATTAATAAACTTTACTTATAATTAGATATTATACAAGTTTATATTGTAAAAATACAATTATTGGTTAATTTCATTATAAAGTAATAATTTCTAAGTACTGCAAAAGTGACTTAATAAATTTCTTACTGTTTGATGAGCAATATTCATGTATGAATACATAAATAAGGTAGAAAGAATGAGATTAAGAAAATATTCTCCTGTGAGGAAGTAGATGTAGCCTATTTGGTAGTATTTGCGTAGATAATAAAACAAAGACTGGGGTTAAATCCCCAACATAACATCTTTGTTTCTATAATCCCCACAACTGAGAAGATGAGGCAAAAAGATTGGAAGTTAAAGACATTCCTAATTTCAAACTGAATTTAAAATCAGCCTGAAGTATATGAGCTCTTGTCTTGAAACCAGAGCCTCACCCCACTCCATCTCTATATACAAATAATGAAAAAAAAATGCTCACTTATATAGTCATTGAGAAAAAATAATTCAGTAAACATAAAACTAATTCAAATCATATTTTTTGTGTATTACACATGATAAGGAACAACGGTTCTCAAGGAGGAGGTTGTTCAGATCATCATGAAGGTAAAGTTGTAGGAAATGGGATACCACCACTTTGGGAGCGAAGCAGAATCCCACAGGAGCAGACACTCTCACAACTTTGGCCATAATGCCTGAAAATGTATGCTAACTTATAAGAAGTACTAATCATTTACTTGTGTTGACAATAAGTTGTTGCACAAATGAATGAGACTCAGGGATAGATCTCTGAAGAAGTTGGAGATACTAGAGGGAATAAACACCACAGTCAAATCTTACCCAGCTGTCTTCCAGCTTCCTCAGCCTCACTTCCCTTGGAATGGATCCCTCTGTGTTTCAATCCTGTCTTAAGTACTCTTTGGTAATTAAGGTGTGACCCCACCACACTTGCTTGGGAGCCTGGAATTCCTTCTATAATCTAAAGTGACCTCGACTCAGTTGGGATTAAGGGTGTGGGTCACCACTCCCAGGATACTCCCTGTGCTGGGATTAAAGGTTTGAATCACCACTCTGATTTTCCTAGACTGACTGTGGTTAGAGCTCTGGGACTTCTGGAACTTTTACTAATCCCCCACATAGACTGTGGGTAGATTCCCTCTGACATCTCCAAAACGTCTGAAACTTTTATTGAATCCCCACATAAATGACGCCCACATTCCCAAAACATGGATTATAGATGTTTGTTTATTTACAGTGTTGTTTATAAGTTGTTATAGATAAGGGTGGAAAAGAATATTAGATTTGGAGTTCTTTTTGTTTTAAAAGGAGAAAAAGGGATATGTAGGGGATTGTGATGTTTCATGGTAAATAATTTTCCCACCCACTGGTTTAATAAAAAGCGCTGATTGGCCAAAGGCAGGCAGGAAGTGTGGGCGGGACTACCAGACTAAGAAACCTCTGAGAACAGGAAGCACAGAGGGCAGAACATCAGAGAGAAGCTGGAAGAAGCAGAGGACAACTATGCTGTTCTAAAGAAAGGTACTGAGCCGCATGGCTAAACAGGAAGAATCATGGGTTAGATGAAGGGTAGAAAGCTAGCAAGTGATATGCCTGGGTCTTAGGTCAATTAGCCTAAAATGATTGAAAGCATCTGTGTGTCTCTCCTGGTCTGTGGATCTGGGGCCTAAACCTTGAGGCTAGGCCTGAAGTCCGGCCAGAAACCTCATACTACAATGAGTGTCTGGAAAGATCTAGAATCTATCCTTGCTGAGTCTGTTTTCAGCTGGCACACCTCCTCATTCCGTATTCAGTGTAAAATTAATGTATTCATACTTTAGAGTATAGCAAGACCAACTGTGTGTTAATTTCTTCTAAATGAAACTAAAGCATTCTCTATGACATATTGAAAAGATCAAAGGCTGAGAGCAAAACTTATCTCTATGGAGTCATGAGAAGGCCTTGTTCTTTAGTATGTTTAACTTTATTTTTCTCACAGTCATCTTTGTAGTAAAGGACAATAATATTTCTTAACACACATATAATGATAAAACACACATATATACAGGTCTATACATACACGTAGATACATACATACATGCATACAGTTTAAGAAACAGCTTACAGTAACTAGGGAGGTAATCAGTGAGTAAAGTGCATGCTTCACAAGAATAAGGACTTGAATTTACCTATGTAAAAGCAAAGCACACAGGTATTCATACGTAATTCTAAGAGTGGGAGGAGGAGACAAGAGATTCCTTGTAGCCTAGCCAATCAGTTAACTCAAGGTTCAGTGAATGACAGTCTCAAACAGCAAAGTAGATAGAAAATAGAGGAAAACACTGAATATACACATCTGGCTCTACATGTACCTATCTACACTCATCTGCATGTACATATGCATGCAACACATACACACAAAAGCACACACAAACATGCTCATAGTTACACATATTTGTACAACAAACCAAACCATTTTCATCTAATAATTTATGTGTTTGACTTATTACTGGTAATTATACAATTCCGAAGTTAAAAAATAAAATCCACAAACGTTTCTAGCAATAACATATCTAAACTTATAGATCTAGGTCTCTGTAATATATCACCTTCAATTCCATGTTTCTTTCTCAGACACAGGGTACTTACTTAGTAGCACAGTTGAGAAACTCCCTATGGCAGTCACTTGAGGATAGGATTTGGATCTCAGTGATAGAAACTATGAAAGCTAAATGAATAGGGCAAGAACAAGGCAAATTATTAACTGAGTAATCTCATCATGATTTTCCCTATGTCAGCTTATATCTTAATGTGGTAACTGGTTAACGATTGTACTTTTGTGAATTTTTTTTTTTGAGATGTTCATTTTTATTTTATTAATTTTTTTATAAAAAAGTCTTTTTTTATCCATGTATCCCCTTGCTCCCTTTCCCTTCCCTCCTCCCAGTCCCTCCCAGTCAGCCTTCAGCCTCTCCCGTCTCCATCTGCACATCCTCACCCCCAAAAGAGCAAGAAGTCCCAAGGTGGGTCAGCTCAGCATGGCACATCTACTCCAGGCAAGTCTGATTTCCTCATCTTAATATCAAGACTGGGTTAGGTGTTCCTCTGCAGGGAATGGGTTCCAAGTTTCCAGCCCCACACAGGAACATAGTCTGATCCCACCCATTGTGACTCCACATACTGCCCATGCCAGTCAGTAGTTGCCTACCCTTGGAGGGCCTAGTTACTCTTCTGGATGGTTCCCTAAGTGTTTTATTTTTAAGCCTTAACTATCCCTATTTTTACCCCTGGTGACTTCATGTAGAAACTTCTGATAGTATGCTTCAGTATAGTGTGATCTATAGATTAATAGCATTTCTTTAACCAATAGTAAATAAATTTAGAAATTCTGAATCCCAGTTATTTGAAGATGAAAATTTACACATTATTTTCTTTGTCAAACTATGTAAAGTTTTTTAAAAACATAATTAGTGAAGGCATGCAGAACTAAAGAAATAATAAAAATGGAGACAAGAGGCTGGAGTAAAGGCTTCATGGCTAAAGGACTCACTGCTCTAACAACGAACCCAAATCACTGGCCAAATGGGAAACTCTAATGGCTCATTAATACCTCTAAACCTTTCTACCGTAAATTCAGTGAACTCACTCAGCTCTGTAGGCACCTGCACTTATTTGTGCATACACACACACACACACAGACAGAGAGAGAGAGAGAGAGAGAGAGAGAGAGAGAGAGAGAGAGAGAGAGAAACATAAATGTTGAAAAAAAAGAGAAACTGCTTTTGAAAATGAAAAGCTAAAAAAATCATTAAAAAGAATGGGGAGAAGGAGAATGATTAGGCTGAGTTTTGGTAATAATGTGCATATCCACAGATACTCATGTAACATGTGCTTGAAACACAGTGAATTTACACAGTTAAATAGCAAGCACACACTTCAGTTGTATGTAATAGTCTTTCATTTATTAAAATAATCAAGTTTTGTAAAGCTCCTGAGCTTCCCTCAACATCAGATTTCTTTCCTAAGTTATGAAATGGAGTTAATCACCACCCCTGAAACTCATGTTGTTAATGCGCCTTCCCACATCTAAAGTCAAATTGCTTCTGTTGGAAAATATGACAACAAAGAGAGAGAATCGGTTGTACTATGGCTCTGCATGTGCCCAGAGCAGTAGAGGCATTGTTGAGGCAGCAGTAAATATCTGCCACATGAGGCATTGCTTCCATGATGTATGGTATCTCCACAACTAGAATATGACTGTAAATCTATTACACTGAAATATTCAGTACTCCTCACTCTCAATCACGGACATGATCAACTGAGTACATTGATCTTCTATGATGATGGAAAATTCAATCATTTAAGTGTTAATAATATAGGCTCTCATGCCAGGATTAGATGTAGTAGTAAAATAAAAGGTATTTACTACCTAAAGAGAATAATAGTTACTCAAGAAAGGCAGGAAATTTTGTCTTTTGCATCATACATTGTGCTTTCCAGAGATAAGGTTGAGAATAATAATGATGACAAACATGATGATATTGGTGGAATCACTATTCATTGAATATTTTTACTAGAATAATTACTAAGATGAGTAATTATAAAATAAACATTTCAATCACTCTGGAAGTTATACATATTATAAAATTACACAAATATCTATTTATGTAAAAAAAGTGTATTTTATTAAATAAGGTGCTAATATAGCTAACATTTCTTGAGGATAAAAACTATAAAAACACTGATCAAAAGTAGGATTCCCACTTTCTCCACAGATAATCAGTATTTTACTCTAAAGTTTATCTTGAGAAATTATCCAATATAAATAAATAAGTAAATAAACAAATCCTAGGTAAAATAATATGCCTCCATTTAAAATTTCATAACTATTATGAGAAAAAATTGACAATACATTTTTAAAGTATTAAAAATATAGCTGGTAATATGGCTCACCAACTTGAGGATATCTGTCATCAAATCCGAATTTCTAGTCTGAGGACCTATGTGGAAGAAGAGAACAAACCCCTTCACTCTGCCCTCTGATCCCCACATGGTCACTGTGGCATATGCAGACACTTACATACAAAAAGTCATACAATAAAGAAAAATATAATAGTATAATTAAAACATTAAGATCAATATCATATTGTATGTCTATATGGCAGCAATAAATTGAGAAAAACACACAATCTATAATACAATAACTATTAAATTAAATAGTAGAAGCTCAGGTCTTGGACATAAAATATATTGTTATTATTATTTTAAAAAAATAATGAAAGTCTAAATGAAGCAAAGTAATTCTCATGTTCACAAATCAAAATATCTGATACTATTAATAGAGTATAAAAGAAATGGTATTCATTATCAGAGAAGATAGAACAGGATTTATGACCATGTTTAAAAATGCCCAAAATGTGATACCAACTGTATAAATGTAGAAAATAAAAAACTAGATTCAAGACAAGCTATTTTCATATTAAAGAGGACAAAGTTTTCTTAACCAAATTTTAGGAATTAAACTGTATGTATGTAAGAGAAAATAATCTTTGAAAAATAAAATTAAGAATTATGCTAGTAAAATACTGTATGACTCCTGTTACTTTAAAAGATACTTTATCTAAAGAGAGCTTTTAGATAAACTTGATATATGTAAAGATATAAACCATAAACAGAAATAAAAGCCATTTGAACTTTGCATATATACCAGTATTTAAAAACCAAAATCAGTAACAATTCCAACATACTTTAATATGTTCCTAGCTTTCCATAGTGGAGACTGTAGCCAGCACCATAATACCAGAATAAGAAAGAATGATGTGAGAACTGGACATTGGGGAGGAGCTATGAAACTCTGTCTTCTAAACATGACAAGACTGTCACGTTCATGAAATCACAAAAGGTGTAGTAACATGTTCATGATCAAGCCAGGTAAAGTTATGGCACAGTTAGAGGTAAACCCTCCATGATGATGCCACATTTGAGGAGCTGTTAGCATTTAATAACTGCTGGGAATGGGAGAATCATTCATAGTTTTGGTGTGGCTCTTGATAATTTGTCTGTGCTTCAATGCATGACTCCATGTTCATTAGTGAAACAATTAGATTCTATAATTTTTTTTGAGGGACTATCAAAAGAAAAAAATATGAAAGCATATAGTTGGCAGGATGTAGTAATGAGGTTTCCGGCCCGGATTTTGGGCCTAGCTTCAAGGTTTAGACCCGCAGACCCGCAGACCCACAGAGACACACAGATGCTTACAATTAGTTTTTGGCTGATCAGCCTCAGGCCCAGGCATATAACTTGCTAGCTCTCTACCCTTCATCTAACCCATGACTTTTCCTGTTCAGCCATGGGGCTCTGTACCTTTTCTCAAAGCAGCATGGTTGTTCTCTGCATCTTCTGGCTTCTCTCTGGCATTCTGCTCTGTGCTTCCTGTTCTCAGAGTTTTTCTTAGTCTGGTAGCCCTGCCCACACTTCCTACTTGCCTTTGGCCAATCAGTGATTTTTATTAAACCAGTGGGTGAGACAATTATTTACCATGAAACAACACAACACCCCTATAGGGGGAGATGCATTGGGTGGACTTGGTGGGAGTTCAGTGAAGAAAATGAAGAGCAGAGAGAATGAAGAGTGGATGTGAACATATCTCATTGTATGCTTATATGAAAATCTCAGAGTAAAGAAAAATATAAAAAACAAAATTTTCTTTACTCACAGAAGATAGAATATCTCTATAATAAATTTTTAAAAATATTGCTACAAATAACAGGTAAATTTAATAGATATGCAAATATTCTGCATTGCAGAGTTGGCTGAGAATGATTAGGTCAAGATGTAATTGCAAAAATTACAACCATCATTTTTAGTTGTATCCATTACAAATGAAAAGAAATGTTACAGATTTGCAGAAAAGAAGCCAACATGGAAGAATCATTCAGATGAGATTTTTAAGAAGACTTAACAGTGTTGTGGACTCTTGAGTTCTCAAGAACAGTAATGAGAATTACACATCACATATAGTATGACAGGAATTGTGAAAGGAAAAGGTGCTTACATCCTGGAATATATAGAGAGTTACTGAAATCGGGTCATAGGTAACCATGATGGGACACTAAAGGGGAAGATGGAAGAGTCAGAACCTTCCCTTCCAAGAAACAATGAGAGTTTGGGTGTTTCTCACCATAAGGACCTTTCTTTTTTGTTGGTAGTAAATTACATGTCACATGACCTACAGCACATGGATAGAATCACAAGGTAGGAAGGTACAGAAGTATAAGATGAAAGTAGCATTAACATTAGTTGTTTTGGGGGGTAGCAGATACAAGGTTAAGGGAGACAGCAAGGCCACAACATATTTGTGAGTTTAAAGAAAAAAATAAAAGGCTTGATTTGGGGAAAGGGGGCATCCAGCTAGGGAGGTCTGTTTGTAAAAGACAAATCAAGAGTCCCATCTAAGTAGTAAAGGAATATATAAATGTGAGGCATGAGATTCATTCAAGACTTTCTGAGATATCTGGATGAAAGAACAATGGGAACAGTAGTCCAAGGTCCTAATTCTTGGAAATAATTTGGCAAGGCTTATCTGATGCTGAAAACATCACCTTAATGGAGTCAAGGGGACCAGACTTTTGCCTGGGGCTGTCGTTATAAGTTCTTAGGTAGCTGATCTGAGGTACCCTTTGATCTTTTTGCAAATATTTTCTGACTTAACTCTCTGATGATTTTGGCTATTTTTCTGTCCTGCAAATAACATACATGATGTCATACATCTTAATGAAATAGCTTAGCATAATTCATTAGATGTTGCAAGGAATCCTGGTCCAAGCTATCGTGTTTCTCTTTCTTATTTCTCATCACCTGTCTTTTCACTGAACACCTCAAAGTTCAAGACCATTATTCCTGAAGTTCCAGTCAAAGAAGTTTCAGCCAGTTTTTAGAAAAAGAAAATTTAAACCTAATAACAATTTACATTTTAAATCAGAGATACCATGAACAGCTCATGTTAAGGGTTCAGCTTCTACCTGATGAGTTGTTGATGAGTGATTAATTCATTGACGGTTTCATCACTTGTTTACATTATTGATACATGGAAGTAACCAGGAAGTGGGGATTGACTGCAAAAAAATCAGTCGTGAACATACTCTAGAAAGGTATAGATTATCTTTGGCAGGCAAGAACATATGAGGCAGAACCTTCTATCTTGCTTCTGCTCCCTGGCTACAAGGATGTGAACAGTGTTCTCTGCCACATCTTCAACACAGGTTCACAACAATGGGACAAACAGACCATAAACTGAGACCCTCAGGTGCCATCCTTAGGAGCATGATCTACAGTGTTTGAGACAGTATTTCATTGCCTCTGGAGCTCACCAAGTCAAATAGACAGATTGGTCTATATTCTCAGATATGCTGCTATCTGAGAAATCATCATGTTCCTCTGGTGCTGAGATTATAGGTCTCCACCACAACTCTCAGAATTTTTACTTGGATTGTAGGGATGTAATTCAAGTCTGTAGGCTCTCACAAGTACTTCACTAATATATTTCCCTAGCCACAAACACTCTATAGTTGTTTTCTTGAGCATTCTGTCACAGTGACTAAAAAGTGAGTAACACCTTTAAAATTCACCTCATATGAAATAGGTGATATGAAGCAATTGCTCTTCTGAAAACATTTTATTAGTAATGAGAATTCTACTGAAAGAAACATTAAGACTGAAGCAGTTCATCAGAGGAGAAATGACATAGAAAGAAAACTGTTTATAGGAAAATAATATGAGGATTGGGCATAGTGGGTCCCTCTGGTGTCTCTGCACTGAGAAATCAGTGGCATTCAGACTGAGAGTTTGAAGAGAGCCTGCAGTATATTGAAGAACACTACTTCAAAAAAAATTAAATTACTGGGGGGTTTGAATGATTGTTCCAGAATGACCCAAACCTTTTTATGAGAAGCTGAGGTAGAATCCCATGTAAAAGGCCAAAATCAATGGTATACATCTGTAATTGTAGTGCTGGGAAGGAGAGAGACCAGGAGGATCCCCGGAGCTCACTGAAGAGCAAGACTTGCTGAATCACAGTGAGATTCTAAAAATGTAAGGTGAAGCAAGATAAAGAAAACACCTCAGGATGATTTATAGCCTTCACATGCTCATGAACACAGATGGAAGCTCGCCTGCCTGTGCACAGGAACATATATACACACACACATGTAAGTAAAACATAGATTGATTAATATAGAAAAAAATTGTGAGAGCTCTATAATGCAAATAGTTAAGCAAAACTGACCAAATCCAAACATTAATAAGTAGTAATTTGAGTTTTGATTTAAAAAGCTGGAGAAATAAAACAGAAGACATAATTGATGCCACAGGGGAGGTAAAAGGAACCACAGAAGATTAAGATGAGGATATGTAAATAAGGTGCATTTCTTAGAAGAAGGAATTAAATTTCTAAAAGCATAGCCTACTTAGAAAAAGTGAATGAGAAGACCAGTAGGTTGTGTAGAGACTGAATCAGCCTTAAACAACTTCAATAACTTATTGTCAAAGGAAACATTTGGATCAAATGGCTTGATTTTGAAACCTTTAGAAAGAACTGATGGTATTGGCTGAGATGACTCAAGGTTTAAGAGCACTTGCATCTCTTGAGTTGGTTCAGATTTTGGTTCCCAGTACCTGCATGGTGGCTTCTAACTGTCTATAATTCCAATTCTGGGCTGTCTGCCAACTACCTACTCCTGGCTTCCTCAGGAAATACACACGTGTGGTATACCTACATTTATGCTGACAAAATGGTCACACCAAAAGCAAAATCAGTGGAAATATAAAATAAATGAGAAATAATGCTAGTACTTGGACATTTTTCAAAATTTTGAAGAAAAAATATCTTCAAGATAACATGATGAGACCTGTAGTACCCAAATCCAAATGGCAGATAAGATATAAGATACAAGTCAAAACTATAAAAATACAGAAGTAAAACTAAGCAAAATAAGAACAAAGTGAAAAAATTCACAAATTAAAAGATCAGCTAGCAAGGGCTGTGGTATTTACATCTCACAAAGGTTGCTGTGGTGGTTTGAACAAGAATGGTCTTTAGACGTTCATATAATTGCATGCTTGAATCTGAGTAAATGCAATGGTTTTAAAAGAAAAGGTATAGTCTTATTAGAGAAGGTATGGCCTTGTTGAAGGAAGTGTGTCGTTTTTTTTCTTGCTGACTGAGGATCAAGATATAGTTCTTAGCTTTTGCTACAGCTCCATGCCTACCTGCTTGCCACCATGCTCACTATGGTGATGATATCAGATAATCTCCTGAAACTGTAAGAAGCTCCCAATTAAATACTTCCTTTATAGATTACCTCTGTCATGTGTCCTCACAACAACAGAAGAGCAATCAAAACATTGACTCAACATAAGAAAGTGTTTGATAGACCAAATAAACAAAAAAAAAAAATGTCTAAATCTCATGATTATCTCAAATGTTTAAGAAACTGTTTTAAACAAAACAGATGAGGAATGTTCTAAAACTACAATTTGGATGAAAATACATTGATGTGACAAAATTAATCACCATTAATCACAGCAGATCTGAGTTTGAGGCCTGCTTGGTTTACAGAGGGAGTTTCAGGCTCCCAGGCAGGCAGTGATGGTGCCAGGCCTTTAATCACATAAATCCAGAGACAGAGATCTTTCTGTGTCTCTGTGAATTCCAGGCCTAACTACCAAATACTAGTAGCTCACACCTCTAACTTGTATGTGAAACAACTCAAAGAAGAAGATATTTAAGGCAGGTATAGGGAGATGAATGATTCAGTAGAAGCGAGGAATGAGGCTGGGGAAGCTGGAAGACAGCTGAGTGAGACTTAACTGTGGTGCTTCCTCTTTTTGATATTCTAGCCTTTCCCCCAATATCTTGCTCTGAGTTACCTTTAATACAACCAGAATTCGTGCAACAGTGATAATTCCTGCTTAGAACTCCAGTCCAATAGTATGTATGTAGAGGGTGAGGGAAGGCAAATGGAGCCTCAAAATTTCCTGTCTAGGTAGTTGAGACAACAGTGAACTCAAAGATTAGATACCTTGTCTCAAAATGTGAGGTAGAAAAGTGACTTAGGAAAACATTGAATGTCATTCTTTGGCCTCTGCATATACCTGTAAAAGCAAATGTGCACCACAGGCACATGTGTATATGCACATTCAGTCAAAGTAAATAAATAAAATGAATAAATAATATTAAGTAATAAATCATCAAAAATATAGTTTAAAATTAAAATAAACAAATATAAATGAAATTTCAGACAAGATTCCTACTTTTATCTGAAATTTTCTTGACTTCCTTAGATTAGGTAGAGAATTCCTCTAGGCATATGTGGGGAGCTACGTGACTCTTCTAGTGGCTTCCTGATCTGCCTTCCCCTGTTCATCGTGAATTATTCATCATCTTCAAAATCTCTGTACTCTCCCAACCAGCACTCACTAAAAGTATGGCTAAGCTAGTGTGTGAAGGAATGATAAATGAAGGTTGGTAGTGAGGATTTTTAACAAACCTCATGGAAAGAATAATGCATCATCCATTCTTGATTCATATACTTAGCCAAGGAAGACTATACACGACAGGACTGGTGGCCACATAACAAAGTTGATCATCAAAATTCCTCACTTGTAAGAATTTTAGGATATCCTGAAACTCAATAACTTAAATTTATTTTTAGGTTAATATTAGTATTTATTATTTAAATTCCATATGTGTAAACAATGTTTCTTGATCATATATGCCCTTACCACCATCTCCAAATTCCTAAGAATCTCTCAACACATGTGTGCTTCAACTTTATGGTTTTTTGTTATATGCTGCTTGAGTTCAATCAGTGTTATCCACATGGACACACTACTTAGGAAACCAACCAGTGACCATGCTTGACTCCACCAAATAACAGCAATTCCTCTTCTCTCAGCTGCCATAAACTTCCAATAGCTCTTCAGATAGGCATGGGATCCCAAATAATATGTGCTAAGGAAATATAGCAAAATTCAAATCCATATACATTGTAGATAGCAGTGTAGCCACTTTAGAAATCAATATGGTGGTCTCTGAAAAACTAAACATAAAAATGAAAATGACACAGTTGTCCTTCTTCTGGACACATTCCAAGAGGACTTTGTCTTACTGAATAAGTACTCATTGCTGCTCTATTCACAGTAGGGACAAATTTGATTCATACACATTTCTAGCAGGGTACCTGCTCTATTTTCCCACCAGTGATGTGGGAATGTTTTTCTGTATTCTGTGAATATCACTCTTTAAATAAAAAGCTGTTTTGGCCTTAACAAACACCCTAGTCATAGACAGAAGCATAGGTAGGGTGAAAGCAGAGTCAGATCAGATTGAGCCAGCTGCCAAAAAAGATAAAACATGTAAGGAACACAGTTGAGAGACGGGTCACGTGGCAGGACACATTAATGAAAATGGATGGATTTAAGATGTAAGAACAAGCTAGAAATGTGCCTGAACCATAGGCCAAACAGAATGAAGTTAATGTAAGTGTCTGAGTCATTTTGGGGGCCTAAGCAGCAGTGGGCCACTAGGCAGTCTGGGACTCCCCACATGTAAATCAAGATAACAGAATGATTATCTATGACTCCCACCTTTGATGTTCAACTATGTAACTGAAAATATTGAAAACAGAAATGAAGTCTTGTATTCAACAGCATATTTATTTAAATGTCCATTTGCTTTATTCCAGAGACTGTGCCTTAATAAGGAACATACATAGTCTTTCTTCATTTCCTCTGCTGAAGCCTATTAAGCTTGCTTTTTATATTCATTTGATAATGCATCAATTTTCCCACAATATTTCAATAGATGTATTTCTCTTATTCTTTTTTTTAAAATCTATTTAGTTATATTGTCTAAAGTAGCCTTATATCATCCCATTTCTATCTATATCAGAGACATACCCAGAAATACCAACTGTGTTTCACAGGATAAATGTGAAAGATCTGATTACATAGAATTGAGTTTATGTTGCATTTAATTCCCATTTTATTTTTTTCTGTTTATTTGGGTTTGACTTACAGGAGCCACATGCATAATAGCTGTGGAAAAATCAAAATATACAATTAAATGGAGATTAGAAATGAGTGTGAACAAAGGTGATGATGACTATGGTCTGGTATCAGATCCAAAGCAAACCCTGACCACTGGAGAGTTGGTATATGGCTCAGTGGGAAAGAGCATGAGCAAGAAAGTATAGATCTCCGGCATGTGCACACAGACACAGGCATGGGACCCTATGGCTACATGGCCTATAACACCTGCAGTGGGAAACAGAAAACGATGGATCCAAGGGACTCCTTGGCCAGTTCTTCCAGGCACCTTCAAAATGAGTTTCCATTCAGTAAGAGACTTTGCCTCAAAGTAACAAAGCAGGGCTATAAAGAAACACCCTTGAAGTCCTCCTTGGGACTCCAAAACCACATGCACATGTGAACACAGCCACACACTCACATCCACCAACACGTAGACGACATACAAGCAAACAGACACAGGGATACAGTTAACTGCCTGCAGGATGACTTGCCATCACTCAGCATGTAACTTAGATACTGAATATTAGGTTAGACTAAGCAGGAAGATAGTTTGGGTTTTTTCTTTACTTTTGTGTTATCCTAATTTAAGTGCAAACCTATCTCTTTATAATTTTACTCTAAGCAATGTATCTAAAAGGACAGCATTTCAGAACTCCCCACGGCACAAACTCCTGGGCAAGTCTGAGAAAGACACTTTAGCTTGATGAGTTAAAGTGGGAAGACCCTCTGTAATATGATTGGATCCACTCAGTGTGCTGGGGTCTAGGGCTGGATTAACAGAAAGAAAGAGAGAAAACAAATACCAGCATTTATGTTTCTCTACTGCCAGAGTGGAAATGTAGTATGACAAGAGGCCTCAAGCTCCTGCTGTTGGGTCTTACTCAGAATCACTTTTAATGTTATATTATAGATTATTTTGTGGACATATACACATTAAATATGGTTGTCTGTGTATGCTTATATGCATATTCACATACATATGCATATATTCATATTCACATCATGTATACATATATACATTACATGTATATCTGTGTGTATGTGTATCATTTATTTGATTGATTGAACTTAATTTGATGAGAGTTTTCATGCCTATTAAAGTATTTCAAAATGGTAATTTTGTTTGACACTTGGTTCTTCCTGAAGAGAGAAATGGCTACAAGAAACTACATATTATGTCTTATAACTAATATTTATAAAGAAGATTTTTCCAGATATGGAATGAGTTCTTATGTGTGAACATATTCCCCACTTTTAAGACCCTGGCAAAAGGGTTTGAAGAATTACTATAGTGTTCTTCAGAGATGGTTCAGCAATCAAGGTTGTTTTTTCCTTTCTTAGAAGAACAGGATTCAGCTCTGAGAACCACATGGTGGGTCATAAACATTCACAACTCCAGTTTGAAGAGATTCAATGTCATCTTAAGACTTTCAGAAGCAGTAGGCATACATGCAGCAAGCATGCATACATATCACTTAATCTTAAAAAGCTAAAGTAGGATGTCTATGGTAGGACTGAATAAATGTAAGTAGTGCACCTGTTTTGTGTGACCTGATACTTGTGAAAAACAGGTTATTTCATAAAGACTAATCAAAACACTGAAATACAAACTTTTATACAGTAGTTTTTATGATAAAGTTTAAGGTCATTCAAATACTAGCATGAATTCTTAATATTTCAAATTAGATTAAAAATGCAGAAATGTCAAGGTATGTTTTTTGACCTTAATCATTTCAGTCAATTTGGAGGAAGTTATAAAATAGATGACAATTTGTGGTGTGTGTGTGTCTGTAGTTTTCTGGGGTCTTTTATACAGGTGTAAACGTGTAAAAGAATGTGTATATTGATAGAACCAGGAAAAGATGCAAAGTGGACCTCTGTTCTCATGATTAATCCACTGTTCATAAGTGGTGTTGCATACAAGTGATTTAATTTCTAAAAATTTAAAATTCTCCATTAATGAAATATATGTGTTTGTACATTGAGAAGACTCAGTAGATAAAGACATTTTCCTGAATTTAATCTCCCGACTGCCTATAATGGAAGGTAAAAACTCTAGTAAGTTGTGCTCTAACACAGGTCATTATGGCATATGTGTATATGTATGTACTTATGCAAGTGAGCACATAAATAAATTAATAAATTTAATTTTAAGTAATGTTTCATATTTATTCCAAATATGAATTGAAGATCTTGAGATAGAGAAAAAATTCTCTAGTTCAAAATCCTTGACCTGGGGGAGCTAACAGAAGAAAGTGAAACAGACGCTGCAGACAAGATCCAGGACAGGAGAATGCCAGAAGAGCTGAAACAGTAAACATGCGCATGAAGGCTTTGAGGATGAGGTCATGGGTTTCCCTCTCTTCTGGAGACATGAAGTCTTCTTTAGGTAGAATCCCTATGATGTGAGATTCATACATATTCCTCACCTTTATGAGAGATGGAATTTAATTTCTTTGACATTTACTACAGTCTAAAGTTTTCTTTCTTTATCTATACACTGTATTTCTGGAAAAGAAATCCACTGGATTAAAAGGAAGTAAAAACCACCCATAGACCAGACCATTCTAAATACAGTAGAGTGCAGCATGGAATACCAATGGATTGATCCAGACCCAGCAGGGCGGGCATGAACAATTAAGCCATTGGTCTGCATTAAATTTTATCCCTGATCCATAGGGGTTTGTGCTGTAGTAGTTCATTTTGATTGTCAATTTGATGGCTTTTACATTCACTGTGGAAACATACTTTTAGGTGTATCTCTGAGCATTCTTCCAGAGGATTTATGTGAACAGCAAATAACCTCTTTACTTTTAACATTTTTTATCTTATTTTACATAGCAAATATAGTTTCCCCTCCATCTTCTCCTCCTATTCCCTTTGCCTCACTCCCTTCTATCCCTCTTGCCTTCCACCCACTCATCCATCATCTCCATTCTTCTTTCAGAAAGGGATTGGCATCCTCTGGACTTGCATATAGCATGGTACATCAAGTTGAGAGAGAACCAAGTTCCTTCCCCTGTACAAAGGCTGAACAATGTAATCCAGCGTGGGGAACAGGTTCCCAAAAGCTAGCTATTTGCTAGGGGAAATATTCTCCTTAAATGTGAGCTACACCATTCCATGGGCTATAGTGAAGGAATTAATAAAAAGGAAGATAGAAAGGTTAGGCTAGTCTTTTTCTGCTTTATGTCTGCAGAGTAATGTAACTGGTAACATTCCTGCACCAGCCTTTCCTTACCACAAGGAGTGGACCCTGGTATTTTGAGCCTGATTAAACCATTCCCTCTTTAAGTCAATTATTTATTTTGTCATAGCCACAAAATAGCTAATAAATTATTCCTAGCTACATGATGAAGCCTATCACATCTACTTTTTATCATTGCTATTGAGAAATAGTAGAGTACTTTATGATGACCAAGCACATGGCAATTGATTAAGGAGTGGTCACTAAGAATAATTTTTAAACCAATATTTTAAATTGTATGTAATTTTAAATTATGCTATAAAAACAAAACCAGGCAATTAACCAAAACACTTGAAATATTTTTTAATTATCTAAAAGATGTTTTTTCTTTCTTTAAATAAGTGGGTGGATGTTCTGGCTTTACAGTCATTTATCTTAAAGTGTGGGAAGCTGTATACTGTCTAATGGAACCTGGTATTTTTGAGATAAATAGTGCCCAGGAATTGAAATCCTCCCTGGCACAGCTACCTGGAACAGGAATTTCTGAGTGTCTCTTACCCTGTGATCCTGCCTTCACCAGTCACCCCATTTAACATTTTGCTCACTTTTCCATGCCTCCCTCTGTACAGTTAAACCTGTCTTTGCTCAAATTCAGTTTCAGTTCTGCATAAGCTTTCTGTCAGAATTGTTGAGATTTTCTTTCTGGTCACCTTTTGCTCCTAATTATGGCCAGCTTCAAGCTAATTAACCTCTGCAGGTGTCCCAGGAGGTTAGCGTGCTTGTGTCCAGGGCAGCAGCTGTATTGTATCTGAGCATAAATGATAAGTACTGCATTGATTCACCAGGCTCACTTCCCACAGGGCAATTTCTTCACCAGCTCATTTTAGAGGAGATAACAGAAGTAATCAAGTGCACAGGATTTAGCACTATGTAAGACTGAAATGTTCACAGTGTTTTAACCCTGTCCCAATGCCTATGATATAACAAGACTAAACTGGAAATATATATACATTGGATGAATATAATTTCCAGTTTATTCTTGTTAAATATGAATATAAATATATATATATATAGGATGAATATATGGGAATAAATTAAGTTTTGTAAAAATTTCAAGTAATATAATATAAGGGGTTGGTTTGGGAGTGCAAACCATGTTTCAAGTGAACTGTTGGACCTGATGGCTTGCACAGGAAGAGGATAGAAAGGATAGAGAAAGGTAAAAGTGGACATGACGAACTTGAGTCTTTAAGCCTTGGACAGGGAGGTTGAAAACAAGTTTCCTGTATCCCAGGCTGGCCTTGATTTTTCTCTATGAGAATGACCTTGAATATTTGATCTTCCTACCTCACCTCACACATGAAAGACAGCAAGCAAGTGCCACCACTTGCAGTTTGTAGGATCCTGGGAGTGAAACCCAGGGTCTCATATATAAATACACACTCACATTGTCAACTGTGCCAAATCCCACTCACAGATTTCATATCCAGCCACAAAATAAGAGAACTATTGTATTTATAAACTGCAACTTCCTCTACATATTTTACTTTTTATAATTAATGACTTTCACCTGTGCACATAAACTTATGAATGTGTGTGCTCTCATTATTACAATATTTGAGTTTAACTCTCACAAAGAGTAGAAAACTTTTCTTTCCATTTGGGAAGGTTAAACTGAATTATGCTAGCATTTCTTGAAACATTTAACTAAAAGCAGGAATTGTACACCAGAATGGCCGCACCTTGCAGTGGTGGCGTGAAATCAGAGTCTAAGGAAGAAAAAGAACTGCTTACAAAACAGCTTTAGCTTTCTGCCAACGAGGGTGTTCCCAGACCTCAGAATCCAGCTTTTGGGTGTTCCAAGCATGGGCTAAACTCTGGCAGCTCTCTGGAAATTCTTCAGACGTTCACAGGTAGTTTAATAATCTGATGCATCTAGTAACAATCTGATGCATCATGCAGATACAAGGTCTCTGTCAGGACCAGTTTACAAGTTGTCATGTCACTAGGGGGAGGCACTTGGCTAAAGAAGAAAAGAGAGTCCAAAACCAAAAGGACCCCAAGTTTATTGCTGAGAATGCGCACATAAAAATTCAAAGCAGGATACAAACAATGCACAGTAAAAGCAGTTAAGCACTATCTTGAGAAAACACATGCTGTCTTTGAGTCAGACAGTAGGCAGCTTCACTATTACATTACATGCTTTCTGATAGCTCAAGCAGCCTACATTAGCAAGATAATGAATTATTTTGTGGAGCTAATCAGACTAGTCCCAAGGTCATCAAGGCTAAAGCAGTGAACAATCTGAACTCACATGAATTCTAGAATAGCTGAAGCACTGTGACTCTAACTCTGTGAGTGAGAGAAGATTCATGAGTTGCAATGGAAAACTGAGTCACTATATGGGAGCTCCCACAAGGCATTGGTTTCTTTATAGTATAGATGACATTTTTTGGACTGCTAAGAGTATTTTATAACTCCCCTTTTACAATACATAACAAGGACCAGCTAGATGGCTCAGGAAATAAAGGTCCTTGTTGACAAGCCTAATGACCCAAGACTGTGTTCTCTTTGACCTACATTAGGAGGGAGATAACTGACTCTTGAAAAACCATCTTCTGACTCACACACACACACACACACACACACACACACACACACACACACACACACACACATTTTTATTACATGCTTTCTTGTTTCAATGGTATATGTTGGTCCAAATGCTCCTTCACTTGGTATACCATTTAGTGAGCTTTTTATCTTAAAGAATGTAATCATTTATGTTGTACCAGACTGATCAGTAATACAGAATCTACTTCTAATTTGCCATATACATAACCAGTCTCTAGACAGGTTAGGGTATGTAGGCTGTCAATGAGCAACTCTCCCAAACAGTGGTTTCATTCCAGAATGTTTATAAAAGGATTTTTTTTTATACATGTATGTGTATACATATGCATATATACACATACATGAGTATACCAGACTGTGTGTGTGTCCACTTACTAGCAACAACTTAGTCTGGCAAAACTTCAAATAAGGGTGCTTTCATGAAAAGATACTGTTTACTATTCCATAATTTTCCTGATTTGGGTAAGCTCATTATGACAGGACACAATAATAAAATCACCTAATAGGGACAAGAAAGATGGCTCAGCACTTAAAAGCAGTTGCTGCTTTGTTGACAGTAAATGTTTAATTTCCATCACCCGTGTGGTTGCTCACAACTGAGTATAACTCCAATTCTGGGAGATCTGACAACCTTTTATTTCCTCCGTAGACACTGTACAACAGAGTCTTCATGCAGGCATAAAGAAGCACTCATACACACAAACAAGACTTGAAGTCACTTAATGCCACATTCTCAAAACATGCCTGTGTCTATTTACAAGAATTTGGTTTACTAACTTATTTTTTTCTCTTATTTTTTGTACCTTTTTTTCGTTTTTGTATACATTCATGTGCATGTTCATGTATTTGTTCATGTGTTTATGTATGGATATAAATACCAGAAGTCAAGATCATGTTTCTCTCTATATTTCTCTCTATATAATTTTTTAAGACAAAGTCTCTCACTAGACATGAAACTTAGCACTTAGGCTAGACAAACAATTTACAAGCCACCATGATCCTTCCATTTCTGCTTCCACAGACCAGGATTACTGGTTGGTTCCACGATGTCTGATTTTTACACAGGTCTTAGGGATCTTGTGTCTTGTGCTAGCAAACCAGAAGCTTCACAGACTGAAAAACCTCCATCTCTATTATTACAAAGACAAACAGACATACACACACGCACACACACATAAACACATAATAAACATATATATGTATATATCAAATACACATAAGTGTATGCATGCATATACATATGTGAGTGTATTTAAAATAGCTATGTAAAGGTACAATAATTTAACATGACCATTTTAAAGCATTGGAAATCTATGCTCAGAGTTAATAGTATCCCTTGGATTTTGAATACTTAACAATAGCTCATTTGTGTCCCAGGAACAGGTTTCAGTTTCTTCTGGTTCTAAGCCTTACTATACACTCAGCAGTTCTGAAACTATGGCTTCCATAAAAACAGGTCTGCAAGGTATTGCTAATTATATTACAAGTACAAAAATCACAAAACAGTTTTAGATGCACTTGATTAGAAAGATTTAATCAGATTTGTGTTCTGCTGGAATGCTCTTGCTTCACTTCAGTTATCAGTATCAGGAAACATCTGAATGTTACAAGATATTTGTACAACTGTGATTGACTCCTGTTCTCTCTTTGCTTGTCAGAACTAATGGCAGCCACAGATCTGTAGAAATAGTTGTAGTCTGTGAATTGTTGTCAGGAATATGCTGCTGTCTTGGATTTATTTGCCACTTGAACTTCTTGCAGATTTCCAAAATTTCAGCGATACAGCTCCCTCTTGTTCTACATGATTAGGATGATGCTGGTGATAGTCATAGGCATTGTCCCTCTATGTATGAACATGTAGGAAATCTGCATATGACAGGCTAAGTTACTTTTTTACCACAGATTGTTAGAAGGACAAACCTTAGGGCTCTTTCCATTGTTCCAGAACCTCTAATTCCCTGTGTTTCAGTTACTACCCCCCCCCTTCTAAAGTAAGATGAATTAGGACAAGAAGATGAAGACATTGCCAACAGAAGTATTGGTTTCCCATCTACTTTGCACATTGCTTTCATCAATTAGCATTTCCTATGCTCTTCCTCAAAATTTGGCTATTTCTTAAGCCTCTTCGCTCATGCTGTAAATGAGCTTTTGTATGCAACATGAGGTTGGAAATGAGTAGAACTTTTATATACATATATAGAGAGGTTGTTTTCATAGCCAATTAGTAAATTTTCAGACTATTTTCAAACTTGTGAGTATAGAAATGTGGTTGTTTAAATGAGAAATATACCCTGCACTTGGGCAAACAGTTGGGCAGTTCTTTGGGGAGGGTATGGCAACTTGTGAGGAGAATCTTTGCTGGATCAAGTAGGTCATCATGAGTGGGTATTATGGGTGCTGGAATAAGTATCTTATCGGGACTGGGTGAGTATTATGGATTGTTTCTTTGCCCCACTTCTTGCTCCCTATGTCCTCTGTTTAAGAAAAACTGTGGTAAACTAGCTTCTAACTCCTGCTATCCTGACATTATAGACACTCTCTCACTGGAATCATAAAAAAATATTTCTTCTATAACACGCTTTGGCCATGTTATTTTATCACAGAAACAGAGAAACAAATTAAAATACAAATTAGGACAAGCATGTATGGCTTCAATGGATGTGTGAGCACACAAACACGTGTACTCACACATGTACACACATGCCCACATGCATTCATGCTCACTCACACACATGCTCATAGGCATGCACACAAACAGATATTTCTTCAGAAAATAATATTTTTATAAATCATGTCTATTGTTTTACTTAAAAAGAAATATTTTATTATATAAGATGTACTTTTATAAAAATGTATAATGGATGTCTAAGACTAAGTGTGGAAGTCAATCATTTTAACCATTAAAAACACTCACTTGATTTCATTAATCTTCATCATAATTATATTGGCACATGTTTAAAAGAGAATATAGAAAGCAAAAGCATCACAAATACTGCTTCAGTCAATTCTGTTTTCTTTAGTTGGCATATATTACTGTTACAACTATTTTCCTGTTTGATAATTTTGCTCTTTTTCTAAGCATTGAATAACTATGCCTTTCTTTGTCCCCTATTTTTATTCATCTGCCTAATAAGCTCTTTTGTATATTAAATGTTAATCTAAAGTGGTTCTTACTCTAAAATTTTACATATTTTCATCCTCAAAAACAAAGAATATGCTTCTGCCACACCTAGCATAAAATTGACAATTAAGTTTCTCATGAAATAATGTCTGTATACACCTCCAGTTCAATACAAAGATTTGAGTATGGGAAAGAGTGATTAGTTGTAATTACATAAAGTGATTTCTCAAAGACAAAGTGTAAGATTACTGGAATCTAAACTGAAATTTTCCAAGTGATTAAATACCTCAGAAAGTGACCACTTTCTGCTTTTACTTGGAAACAAGAACTGATTGAGTCATTCAGTGGGTATTTCTGTTGACACACTTCTTTAGTACCCTGAAAAGGAGCTACTTAAGAGGAGTCCATAATAAATATTTGGTTAAAACTCATAAAATTAATATGAAAATTAATGAATAGCATTTTTATTTAAAATCAGCAAATAGAAAAATCTCGAGAGTCCATTAAACATCATCTTAAAATAATTCCAACACATATTGAGTTTGTATATTTTTTGGGCTTAAGAATTTTTTATAAAAACATGTTTTTGTTTGTTTACATGTGTGAGTTTGCACAAGGATGCATATACATATGTCTGCCACCTGCAGAGGCCAGAAGATTATATCAGATTATTTGGAAATCAAGAACATGCATTTTATTTGCAGCTTGTCATACAGATTCTAGGATAAGAAATCTAGTCTATACGATTGCTCAACTGGCACTTTTAACTAAGTCATCTTTCTTGTCCTGTTATCTGTAATATTCTTGAAGATTTACAGACAAGAAATTAATACTTGTTTTCCCTGAAAAACAGACATTGTGTCCATATGTAACTTATTCAGTGTAGATTTGGTGATAATTACTATTAAGACTATAAACAAGCCAGAATTTCACAGGTGATCCATAGGACATTCTACTTCTAACTATGGGATAGTAAAAATGGAGAAAAGATCACCAGGCAAATTTTAAATCTATACATTCACTTCTGGAGAGCTAATCCAATGGGTGAAGCTAAATATACACATAGACTTAGAATCTCACTGTTTGTACTGCAAGATGGAAAAGACAAGGGAATTCTGGAATGCTCTTCTGTCAGCAAGCCTAGTATATGCAAAAGGGAACAAAATTCAAAGAAGGCAGAAGTGGAGGATGCATATCCTAGGAGTTCATCTTACTCCCACACATATGTTCTGGCAAGCATAGTCACACAAGTTGGGAAGGCAGCAGAGGATATAAATTTCTAATTTATTCTGGGACAAAATTATAAATCTATGTTAATAAGTCCTCTCTGTTTGTTTCTCTTTCTATTTTTCTGTCTTCTCTCTCTTACTCTCTTCTTCCATCTCTCTCTGTGCTTATAAATACACAATACACAATATACCTATATATGGTAGAAATATGTATATCATATCCAGTAAATATACATAATAAATTTAGATATGTATCTATGGCTCTATATAACACTCTACTAACAATATTTCAATTAAAATACAAATATGATAAATATGAGGAAGTTGGAGGAATATAAAGAAAGCAAAGAAATTTTACAAATCCAAGACTTAAAAACTGTGAAGTGTTTGAGTTTCCAACTTCAAAAGACCTTGTGGAAAGGCAAATTTCCTACATTAAATTGCTAGGAATGTTTAAGATTTCAAATATAAAAGACTCAGCTAAGCCTTATATGAACATAAATCAAACTTATAATTATTACTGCCAGTTAATTTATAAGAATCCAAAAGAAATGAAGAGGAATTATCTGGGACCAGAGCCAAGGCCAATGGTACATCTCCATTTATGGGATGTGGACTCCCAAACTGACTTGAGAGGGCTGCTCATGTCTATGGAAGTTATAAACACATGCTGAACAATGAGCTAAGTTTCACTGCTCATAAGGTCAGGTCAGCCTTACCTCAATTTTCTATATAGTCTAGGAGACTTCTCAGTAAATACAAGAAAGAAGATATGATCCTTAAAGTACTCAGAGTTAGATGTAATGTCGTATGATTTTAACTGTGCTAATTTTACAGTTGGACCCTTTAGAACTAAGTCTGTTCTTAACCTCTCCTGAGCCATAAGTCACTGCTTAGGCTCTTCAAACTTTGGGTGCTCAGTATGCTCATTGGGTAAAATGACATGGAGTGAGTATAATCATATCTGTTTAGGGTATAATATATGTAAAGTATTATGACATTACAGTGTAGCTCAAGGGTTAAGTGAGTGTGTCTGGGTAAAAATGATGCTGATTTAAAGGATACTAAGTAAATAAACAGGAACATCAATCAACATCGGTTATACATTGGACAATCAATCTCAACATGGGTTACACCCTGAACATCTTGGAGCCAGAGTTACTATTATTATTATTATTATTATTATTATTATTATTATTATTATTATTACTTTTTAATTATAAACTGTTTGGTCTATGGCTTAGGCTTCTTGTTAGGTGGCACCTATATCTTATATTAACCAATTTCTGTTAATCTATGTATTGCCACATGGTAGATGACTCAGCATAGTCACATCCTGTTTCTTTCAGTGACTGATAGCTTCTTCACTGACTCCACCTTTTGCCCCATGTATTTCTGCTTAGATTACCTGATTCACTATTTCCTGTATTGCCATAGGTCACAGAAGCTTCTTTATTAACCGATAAAATCAATAAACATTCAGAGAGTACAGAAACATTATCTGATAGCACTTCTACTTTTTTTCTAATCAAAAAGAAAGGTTTTAACTTCAACATAGTAAAATTTCATATAACAAAACAGTTTTTGAGCAATAAATACAGTTACAATACCTAGTCTATTTGTATTTGGAAAAACTAAAGAAAATAATTTATTATTTTTACTACTTCTGTGATTCTAAAGTTTTATATCTAATTTACATTTTACTATGACTAAGGAAAACTATAATTATTTCTATATAGTCTTCTATTCTATCAAAGACAAGAGAAAGATATAATACCTGAGTAAACAAGAAGTGCACGGTAAGTAACTCCCAAAATTCTAGAAATGGCAGAAACATTCAGTTTTATAAACAATCACACAAAGATCCTCTACAATGTTTTGGCATTTATCTTCAGCCTACAAGTTTAGAGTCTCTGGCAGAATTTTTAGTGAACCAGAAAATTTAAGATGTCTTGCATATTGGAAAAGTTCATCAGTCATTTTCCTGTGTCCTTTCCAATACCTGGCAGTTTATTATGTGAAACAAAAACCTGAAAGAAAATATTACCTTTTTTTGGAAAAGTTCAGTGGACCCTTTCTTATAGGTCCTGCATGACCATTTCATGGAACATATTGTCAAGAATTCAAGGCAAAAGCAAGTAAATTAGTGTAGCCAGGAGCAGACATGTCTTACTGTCTAGAAAATTCTAAGTTTTTAGAAAATTTTAAATGCAATATACCATATGTCTTTGAAATGTTTGACAAATGAAATATATCTTTGTGTTATCTAAAAACCTAACTAAGATGACTATAATCCTGTATGAAATTTCTTCAAGTTCTTTATGTAGGCACTAATTGCCATGAACTTTCCTCTTAGCATTTCTTTCATGGTGTCTTATGTAGTTTCACTCAATTTAGTTTGATGTTGTCTGTCAGCTTGTTGCATATTACCTTTATTATGTTTATGTATGTTACTTGTTCTATGGTCTTTGAGGTGTTGGATTTTGTCAAAGGAATTTTCAGCATCTAATGAGACAGTCATGTGGTTTCTTTCTTAAAGGTGGTTTAAATCATGAATGATATTTACAGATTTTTCTGTGTTGAACTATCCCTGCATCTCTGAGATGAAGCCTACTTGATCATAGTGCATGCTTTTTTTAAATGTATACTAAGATTTAATTTGTCAGTTTTTATTAAGTATTTTTGTATCAATTTTCTTTAGGGATATCTGTCTGTAGTTCTCTTTTTTGTTGCATCTTTGTGTGGTTTGAAAATCAGGGTGATTGTATCCTCATAAAAAGACTTTTCCAATATTGTTTTTATTTTTATTGTGTGGAACAATTTGAGTATGGTATTAGTTCTTTAAAATTCAGTATGAATTCTGTGCTAAAACTGTCTGGCCCTGGAATTTGATTTTTTTTTAATTGGAAGACTTCTAATGACTTCTATTTAATTAAAGGTTTAGACTATTTAAGTGATGTATCTGGTATTGATTTAATTTTGGCAAGTAGTATCTATTCAAAAAAATGCCCATTTTATTTAGGTTTTCTAATTTATTGGAATACAGTATTTTGAAGTATGACCCAAAGATTCTCTATACTTCCTTGGTTTCTGTTGGTATGTCCCACTTTTCATTTCTAATTTTTTAATTTGGACATTCTCTCTCTGCCTTTTAGTTAATTTGGATAAGGCCTGGCCTAAGTTGTTGATTTTCTCAAAGAATCAACTCTTTGCTTCATTAATTTTATGTATTGTTCTCTTGGTTTCAATTTTATTGATTTTGCCCAGAGTTTAATTATGTTCTTTCATCTATCCCTTCTGGGTGAGTTTGCTCTTATTGTTATAAAGCTTTTAGGTATGCTGCTAAATCTCCCATGTGAGAATTTTCCGAGTTTTTTATATAGACACATAGTATCATGAATTTTCCTCTTAGTATTACTTTCATGGAGTCTCATAAGTTTGGGTATGTTGTGGATTCATTTTCATTTTATGAAGACTGTAATTTCGTTATTTTCTTCATGACTCAAATGTAGTTCACTTGAGATTTGTTTAATTTCCATTAGTGTGCATGATTTCTGTGGTTTTTATTGTTGTTGAACTCTACCTGTATGTTATAGTGGTCTGATAGGATATAAGGGGAGGTAATTTCAATTTTTATTGTACTTATTAATATTTGCTTAGTGATTGAGTAAGTAGTCAATTTTAGAGGAAGTTCTATGGGGTGTGAGAAAAATGTATAATTATTTGGGTTTGGTTGGAGTGTTCTGTATATATCTATTAAGTTCATTTGAACCAAAACTTCTGTTATATCCTTTATTTCCCAGTTGAGTTTCTGTCTGGTAGACCTGTCAATTGGTGAGAGTAGTACTGAAGTCTTTTACTATTAATTTTTTGGGGCTTTGATATTGAAGGATACCAACAACCTGTGGTTTTGATTATTATTTCATGTTACTTTTTAGTGGTAATTCATGTGTTTCTATTCTGTGGAATTATTTATTGCTTGTGGGTTCATGGGTATATCTAACTTCCTTAGGCTGAAGTTTGCACTGAGAATTGGAGTGTTATTCTGATGTGTCTGCCTTTATAAGTAACTGGCAATTTTTCATTACAGCTTTTAATACTATTTCTTTATTCTATATGTTTAGTGGTTTGATTATTATGTGATCAGCAGACTTTTAGAGGGTCTAGTCTATTTGGTGTTCTGTATTCTTCTTGTATCTTCTTAAGCATTTGTTTCTTTAGGTTGGGAAATTTTTTTCTATAATTTTCTTGAGCATATTTTCTGTAACTTTGAGCTGGCTTTCTTTTCCTTATTCTATTTCTATTTTTCTTAGGCTTGGTCTTTTCACATTTTGTGTTATGACACTTTTAGCTAAAATGTTTTCTTTGACTAAAGTATCTATTTCCTCTATTGTATTTTCCATGCCAGAGATTCTCTCTCCCATCTCTTACATTCTGCTAGTTTGTTTGCATCTTTAATTCTTGCTCATTTATTCAGATTTTCCTTTTCCACCCTTCCTTTGTATGTATCTTCTTTTTCAGTTTTTAAGCCTTGAACTCTTTTTTCATATATTTGCATTTTCTTGGATTTCTTTATAGACTTTATTGATTTTTTTTCAATTTATGTTTGTCTTTCTCTCTATTTCTTTAGAGAGATTTTTATTTCCTCTTTAGGTTCTTCACTAAAGGCTTTTATTATTTTCATAAAGTTATTTTAAGGTCATTTCCTTCTGTTTATTCTATATTGGAATGATCAGGTATTCCTGTTGTAGACCTATGAGATTTTCGTAGTACCATATTATTTTTTTATGTTGTTGAATGTATTCTTGCACTGGTTCCTATCCATCTCGTCCTGAAATAGTACAAGTGTCGTCTGTGTTCCTGTTGTAGAACTAATAGATTCTGGTAGTGCCATATTATTCTTTGTGTTGTTGAATGTATTCTTGCACTGGTTCCTATCCATCTTGTCCTGAAATAGTACAAGTGTTGTCTGTGTTCAAGGAGCAATCTTGGCAAAATCTGTTCTGGCTGTGTCTTTATCTCAGGGAGCTTCTTTTGGTCAAAGCTGAGCACGTGGTCCAATCAGAGTTGGCAGATTTTGTTTTTCAGGGAGCTGTTTTTGGTTCAGTAGGAGCTGCCTAGCTGTTGTTTCAGGGAGTCACTGAGGTCATAGGGCGATGCATGGGTTTGGGAGGGGAGTGAAACTTAGAGATTACAGGGTACACCCAACTTCAGGCATCATTTATGCTGCCCTGACGCTATGGCAACAATGGGTCAAAGTGAGGGTATAAAGTTGAATCCCATGGCCTATGTCCCAGAAGCTGGTCTCTCTAGCTGGGATGGATCTAGCCTGTGTTTTATGAATTAAACATTTAAAATCTGAGCTTTTCTTTTTTAATAATTATTAAGCACTTAAACTCTATGCTTAGTGAATGGGTTTATTTTTTGATTTAATATCATAATTTCAAATATGATGATATTGGTCACTTTGTACTTAAATTATATTCTTCAATAAAAGTGTAAAAGTGAATGTATATTATTTATTTATTCACTTATTTATTTGAGACAGAACAATTGGGCTCAAACTCACAACATAGGAAAAGATAATTCTGAACTTTGAAAGACCCCTTAATTTATGTACTGAGTGCTGAAATTATAGCTATGTAATGCCATGCTCAATTTTGCAGCACACAGGGTGGAATCCAGAGCTTGGGGCATGAGATATGCACTTTACCAACTGAGCTATGTCCTTAATGATAAGTTGTATCTAGAAATACTGTGGTCATTTTGCTAGAAGCATGGGTAATAGCTCAGATGTTTACACATAAGTCTACACTTCAGGGTTGAATATCTCTGACCATTTTCCTGGAAGTTTGGAATATGGGCACAGGATTTTAAAAAAATAGTTTCTCAGGGAGATTTTGTTTGGAAGCAAGTCATTTTCATACAAAGGAGATGAAACTTTAAAGAGCTGCCTTTTATTTTACCCCTTTTCCTCTGACACTTTCTGACACTCAAAGGTAACTCTCTGGAATGTAGCTCTGGTTAACCAAAGGCTGCTAGGAGATGGGCTCAACAGCCAGGAGAGTACTGATGACTTTCATTGTACTGCTTTCACATTTCTTTGAGGAATGAAACGTTGATGTTATCAGACTCTGTAACATAACTGTCTTGATACTGATGTGTAAGACAGGGAACACAAAGTCAGCTTAAGAGCTCAAGAATCAAGAAAAATGTCTGAGAGACAAAATTATGCCAGATCTTTTATTCTCTTTAGCACTTCTTTTCTTCCAAAGCAAGAGTTGCTTAATTTTCTTCTGGAATACTTATGCTACTTGTACAACCTATTTTGAAACAAAAATATTTTAGTTGATATTCAGCAAAATCCTATTCTATTCTAGACTTTTAGATAAGTAATCAGTAGCTAAAGAGACTAGGCATCATAGGCAGAAAAAAATGTCATCTAGTGGGAGGCAGCTGTAGAAATCCTGAAGATATAGTTTAATCCTTCATGAAGAACACTTGAACTATGATAAGAACAGTAAAGAGTAGCATCAGTCTGTACAAGGTTGCTTGATACGAACTTCCAGATTAGCTAGTAGAAACTAGAGAAAGCTTTGGTGAGAGGTTGGAGAACATGGGAAATGTGGAACAGTCACAGCAGATAGATTGCAGTGCACATGTGATAGCTTAATAGAGAGAGCACTTGCTGTGTAGACATGATAGTTCAAGTTCATTGCTTCACAATTTAATGCATTTAGTCTGTAGTCCCAGTGGTCTATTGGGAAGGTAGGAGGGCATAGCCAGGAGAGTCCCTGGACACTCTCAGACAAACTGCACTCATGTATACAGAATAAACAGCAAGGGATTCTTTCTAAAACAAGGTGAAAGGTAAAGATAAATCATCCAACATTACTCTCTGACCTTCATACTCTTTACAGTGAACACACACTTGCAACGCACACACATAGACACACACACACACACACACACACACACACACACTCAGTGGTACATACAAATTAACACATACAAATATGAAAAAGGATGGCTGTTGTATCTGCACATCATAGAAACATCTTCAGAACTTCAGAAATTTAATAAAAGGATTTATATGGAAAACACAAGTAATATGTTTTTGTAATTTTCAAAAATATATCCAGTTTGACTCATACTATTTTTAAGAAATTTATTTTGTTCACTGTGAAGATATGTCACTCAGATTGGAGTAATAAAAAACTGAATGTGTTTACAGCTAGGATATATTTCTAGGCACAGAGGATGTTGGGAATAAGAAGAGAGGAGTCAGTACCTAGACATGACATGAAGAAAGCAGGAAAGCAGGATGGACAATAAGTAGAAGAAGTAAACAAGCCTTGTGATAGCACATAGATTGATGGAAATGAATACAATTATAAGAGCTATCTAAAAAGAAGCCTAAGCATTTGACCAAGCTTTTCCAATTAATATTAAGTCTCTGTGTTATGATTCAGTTGCTGGCTGGGGGGACAGAGAAAGACTTCCTATATACTGTGTTGCTCCAGGGGAAAGACTGTAAGTCCTGGTTTAGCTGTAGTAACTATAAAATTGTGCAAAATTCATTCAGTCTATATTAATTGCATGAGGTTAAAACAAGCAGGCTAAGCATGTAATTAATGTGGAAGACTCAAAGCATAGAAAAGTAATAAAAACTAAATGTTGGCCTTATTGTTCAAATAATTTAGATGATCAAACTATTGTTTAGTGATATTGCTGCATGGGGAGATAATCAAGATTGTAAAGTGCGAGCCTTGAAATCTTGAGAACCTGAATTGTAGACTCCAAAGTGCATCCTAAAAATACAGATGTTATAGGCTATACTTGTTATTCCAGGGTTGGAGATGCTGAGACAATCGATTTTCTTAGGACTGACTAGACAGTGCCATCTACTTAAAAGCTCCTGTCTAGTAAGAGACCACCAATCATAAACCAAGGTAGAATGTGTCAAGAAATGACAGCCAAAGTTGTTCTCTGACATCAACACTCATGTGAATACACATTACACATACCATGTGTACACATGAACACAAATGTTTAGTATTTTGAAGTCATAGGTGACTGTAAGTCATTTATGTGAAGTTTATATGAAAGGTCATTAACTAAGGCATTATAAATGAACTAGTGACTGCTGAGCCATTGTGCCTGGGAAGAATACCTGACTAGGTTCTTTCAGGGTACTTGCCATAATTTTGTTACAATATTGGTATACAATTTGGTTTTGGGTGTTTTTCTGTTTAAAAGCTTTTTAAAATATCACAAAGCCTTCATTCACTGATTTAATCCTGTGCCTGGGAGACATGTCAAATACTAAATCTACAACACAAACAACATTCTGTAAAAAATTATAGTATAAAAGAAGAGATATAAGCACACCTTATGAGGGGTGAAATTGTTCTTAGAGTAAATGTAAAAAGCATAAAAATTCACAGACAATGGATTTGTTTCTTTGGGATTCTGGGGATGAGGTCAGCGTCCTCTCTTGTCCTCAGTATTTCTAAGTAGTCGTCTACTTAGCTAATACTACGGGAAGGGTCAGCTAAAGCCTATCTTAAGAGACCATGAATCACTGTAGCCAGTGCAGTGCAAGAGAGAAATCAACTGTATTTCCTCTAAGGGTCACTGATCCAGCATCCACACCCACAAGCCATTACAAGTTTAAAGACTCATCTCTCAGCCTCAATTTAGTACTTGAACTTATTTGAAAGGTAGACGGCAAAACACTTTGGAGAATAGTCATACTTCTAGGTGTGTAGAGACTTGTTTGATCCATATAAACTTTTAAAATATTTTATTATAAATGTCTTGGTTACAAGTTAATATTTCTTATATTCTGAGTAAAACAGATCTTTAAATTGAAGAAGATCCAGGGCTAGCTCTGAATTGAGTATCATCATCATGGATTTAAAGAATATGTGTTATGATTTTTAGTCATATGTGAGTCTATTCTAGGAAGCAAAAACTATAGTTCTTTTGAATACATTTGTTTAGAATCTAAGCTCAGAAACATTTGAAGAATGTCTTTGACATTGATACATGATTGTGAATTATGACTAGAAGTATTAATCACCTTTAATAAATAAGTAAGTAAATAAATAAATAAAATTCACAGATAATAATTATGTGAAGAAATATATTTGATGAATTTAGGTTAAGAGCACCTGGGGATAAGATACTTTGGGAAGTATCTGGGGAGAAGATACTTTGGGAAGCCATCAAAAAAAATGTGATTGAAAATGTTCAAAATGAAGATCATAATGAAAAGTGAAACATAATGTCCCATTTTGAATTCTGAAGAATCCAGAATTTTACCTGTGGAAAAAGGCTATAATTCATTGTTACAATGTGGTTTCTTGGTCCTGGGCAGCCAGAAGCCCAGACCAACAGACCTGCTGCCCCAGACCTCTTAGCCACCCGCCACTGTTCAGGCCCCCAGAAATGACTCAGATGCTTATATTAACTTTATGCTGTTTGGCTTATGGCTCAGGCACATTGCTAGCTAGCTCTTACATCTAAAATCAACACATTTCTATTAATTTGTCTGCCACGTGGCCTGTGGCTCACCTGTGTTCCTTGCATGTTGCTTCTTTGGGCTTCTGGCTTCTTCTGTCTCTGACTCTGCCCTGCTCCTCCTACCTACTCTGATGCCTTCTCCTACTTTTCCTATGGTGCCTGTCATGGGCCAAAACAACTCCTTTATTTAAATACTGCTATTCACAGCACACAGAAAGGCATTCCCAGGTGCCCCCACCAGGTTGGCCACACCTCTCCAGGTTGGCCACACCCTCTCCAGGAGCACAGGACTCTGGATAAGTGTCTTCGGATCTTATCAGCTGATACCTGAATCCCACCACAATTCATCTTCAAATGGGACAAGAAGGTTGAGTCAACAACGAACAAGGAGAAGGGTTGGGATTTGTCAGGTTACCCAAATGGAAGTTACTTTCAGTTATAAAAAATGTAATTTCTCAATCTGTGACATAACTTTTTTCTTACACTTAATGTTACTTCTACTTGACATAATTTAGACTACAAAAAAAAAAAAAAGAAATGATCAACTGTAAAATAGATGTTCAGTTCTAATTACATGCCAGCCAATTACTAGCCATAGGACTTACTAATACACCAAGCTCTTCTAAAACAAAATTTCTCAATGTCCCATAAGATCAATAATATCATACGTGGGTGTAAAGCTTGGGATATATCTATGTTGATAAAGTTCTCACCTTCACAGGATAAAGACCTGAATTAGACTCCTAGAAACCAGGAACATGAAAGTGAGGAATTGTGAAATATGCCTAAAAACTCTCCTTCCATACACACATGAAAAGCAGAACCAGTAGAATCCCTGAGGAGAAACGGGACAGACAGTTTAGCTCAAAACAATGAGAGATTATGTGTCTAAAAACACAACGTAGACAGCCTAAGTTGCCTTCTAGACTTCATCTGCATGTCTGCTGTGTGGATTCATGAGAGAAGCTCATGCTCAGGGTTTTCACATTTGCTAGGAAGGGGTTTTGCTGACTGAGCTGTCTTCCAGCATAATAGAGAAGGTGTTAATTCATAGCATTTTCAAACTTTGTAAAGACTATACAGATATGTAACAATAACTCATATAAAATTCATTTTACAGACAAATTGTAATTTATAATTTGTTACAAAAATACATAGAATATTGTTTTAAAATATTAGTATTTAGAAGAAGATGACTGCAAAGCCTTACCCTTAAGTCACACATTTGAGATGCTATTGAATCCTAAGCTGAAGAATCTTTGTTAAATAATTTACAACAAAAAGCAAATGAAGTTAAAACATCTTTGAAGGTTCTCATTTATCTTGGTCATGATAATGGCTTTAAAAGTATTATTTTTCACAAAATAGAAATTAAGTGACTTTTTACATTAAAAACAATGGTATTTGATGCGATTAGTCCAATATTCATAGATACATTGGATGGCAGAGAGAAAAGTTCAGGCTCTATGGCCTTCACACCTCATGCTCCTTTGAATATGATCCTGCTTTCTCTTACCAGGCATGGTAATTCTCATTTACTCTCTATTATTTTAAATAGTGCACTGCTGGGCACAAAGATAGTTCCCCATTTTTAAGAACTACCACAGTGTTAGGTGTTTCCACACAACAAAGTATCACTTATTAACTCACTCAAAAATAATTACTAGGTATCTGAATGTGTTAGTGCTCAATTTGATTTTAATAGAAAGTGTAAGAAACAATAAATCCAATAATTAAAAAAATTTGTTCTTTCCAAGTGCCAGCATGTCCTAAATTTAGCAGTCCCACGTGTCTGCCAGAGCTCTCTCCTGGTAAGTCCAGCAAACCTCTTAGAATTACATAAAATGTCATCTTATTGACTTTTAAAATTGCGTTAAAAATGCAAATGTTTTTAATTCTCAGAATGATAGAATACCCAAAGATGAATCTTCAAATATGAAATTAAAAATATTATTTTGACCATAATTTAGAATTTTATATTTATTTATTTATGTGTTTGCTTGTTTGTTTACTGTATGCATGAATATGCATTCCATAAGTCTGTTGTATAAGTCAGAGTGCAGCTACCAAGAGTTGGTTCTCCCCTTCCCCAGTGTGAGCTGCTGAAATCAAACACTAATGGTCAGGTTTGAGCTCATGTGCTCTCACTTGCTGAGTTATTTTTGAGTCCCTAACTGTAAATTTAGAATAGTTATATACGTGTGTGTGTGTTTGTGTGTGTGTACTTCCCCTATTATTAACTATGTATTTTAAGAAATGCTTTTTTGTTAGAATTGGCATGCCAATAGTAAATAGTATTTATTCATTTTTTGTGTGTATACATATATATACACAGATGTGTGTGCATTCTGGAGAACAATCTCTATTCTTCCTTCAATGTCTACCACATTGTTTTATATGCAGGGTTTCTCACTTTCCCTGACCCCACAGTTTTTATTAGTCTGCCTGGTCAATAAGTTCTAGGCCATCCAAAATGAGAAGTCTAAAAATTTATCTCAGACTAAACAAATCTAAGGGAACATGAAAACTGAATACCAAGTACATATTAGATGAAATTCTCTACAAAGCTAAATATGTGGTTACAAGTACAAATTTTACTTAGTTAAGTTCCATTCACAAACTTTACTTAGCAAAGTGCCATTCACAGTACTTCAGTTGCTATAAGTCTTCCACAAACGTGAGCTATAAATAATAAGAGAACCAGACAATTAGTGTCTGAGAACTGCTTGAGTTATTATTACTTGTCGATAAGGTAAAACTCTTATCTCATAGATTTTTAACTTATTAAACACATTAAACTTAAATTGGTAAATATTTTATTAAATAATGATAGAGAAAAAGTAGATCAAAATAACTGAATAAAGAGAAACTCATTTTATGGAAAGTTCTAGGTATAATTATATATACTACAAAAGTCTGTGAATTAATAGCTTAAGTATCTCCCTTAAGAAAATCAAAAGCAGATAAGGCTTGTAAGTTGACTCACCAGTGAACAGTGATTGCTATGCAATTTTGATGACCTATGTTCACTCTCATGTCCCATATAAAGGTTGATGAGCAAATGGACTTCATTAAACTGTCCTCTGACTTACACATGTATGCTGCAGTGTGGGTAAGCCTGCTCACATATTTCACACACACTTTCTCTCTCCCTCCCTCCCTCCCTCCCTCCCTCCCTCTCTCTCTCTCTCTCTCTCTCTCTCTCTCTCTCTCTCTCTCTCTCTCTCTCTCACACACACACACACACACACACATACACACACACACACACAACTCATACACATATACTAAAAATAATATGTACTTCTGTAATATCTATTATGTACATAACAATATAGTAATAATAATTAATAGTGGTGTAATTAAGCTAAAACAAAGAAAATCATAATGAAAATAGACTAGGTGAAATCACGAAAGGTGTTAATGATAGTAAGTACATGATTCTAAAGATAAAGTCAAGGAAGTAGTGAATTGATTTGAAGCCAGTTGACCTAAGTACAATCTGTGGTGTATTCATAACATAAAAAAAACTCATTAAGTTTTCTTCTGATATCCTTTCCAAGTCCATGGTGCATGTATACACACACACACACACACACACACACACACACACACACACACACACACACACACAGAAAGAGAGAGAGAGAGAGATTCTCTATCTTTCTATCTCTCTTTCTCTCTCACACACACATAGATTATCTATCTCACACACACAAATAAGTAATAAAATGAATCTTAAAAATTCCCATAATTCAATGATAAATATGATAGAAAAATGATAACTTCTAAAGCAACTAGTATTTAAAAACTTATTTCAATCTTCCAAAGTAATGAGGAGCTTTTCAAGCACCCACACTGGATAGCTCACAACCACAAGAATACGATGCCCTCTTCTGATTTATAAACTAACTGGTATACATGACATATTTTTCCATAGATGCACATATATAAACAAATAAAATGTTAAAGCTAAATAAATTTTAAATTAAATTAATAATCAAATTGTCCAATAAATCTTTTCTAAACATATGACAACACAGTTTTAAAAATTTTATTTTAATGAAAATACAAATTATTATAATGTGGGTAATTTATTGAAAATCCATTTAACAGATATAATCTGAAAGCTAACTGAAAATTGAGAAGCAATTAAATAAATTGAATTATGATTATAATAATAGGTCACTACTGCGAATAAGTTGATATAAAATAAAGCATTTTATAATCTCTGTATTATTACATAATTATAATTATTATATCATAAATTATAGTTTCCCTTTATCTAGTGCTATTATTGAAATTTTACACTCTCAGGATGTTCTGGAGTACCCAGGTATTCCAGATAGGGTGAACAACTTTTACTATGTAGGTAGTGTTAGCTAGAGTATAATGAAAATCACTCCAAATTAAATGTAACCATGTGTGAGAAAAAAATCCAAATCACTTCTTCAAAATCAAAAGCACTAAAGTTAGTATGGTAGTCAAATTCACAACTTCATCCATCTACATTTATTCTTTAGGTCAGCCCATTTATTTTTATAGAAGCAAAAGAATCACAGAATTTGTTGTCTCTAATCTTACATATAAGAATAGACTTCAAAAAATTAAATACTACCTTATTCAAGTCACAAAAAATTTGATTAATAGTTGATATTATAAATCTCAATTAAAGGAATATTCACACTTTATGGTGTTGAATTTCATTTTAAAAGAAGACAAAAAGATCAGCAAATCATAACACTTGTTAAGTCAGGTTGGTGTGCCCTCAGTGACTTGCTCTGTCAAGGGTGGATTGGATGGGAAGATTGGAATAGATGCACTTCAGCACAGCACAACCATCTTGAGGAAAAGGTCATGTTCTAGCAATACTTGAAGTGACATGTTGTTTTATTTTTCGAAGCAAAATTAGTCTGTAGAATACTAGAAAAAAAATCCATGTTTAATATAGGAAGGAAAATAAGGCAGTGTGGGTTTATATTACCTTGGAAAATATTACACACCAAGATTGAATAAGAAAATAAAACTATTTCTATAATGTAAAGGAAATGGGAGATCATTTTGAAAAGTTTCCTATCTTGAAGTGGCACTTACTTGACACTTGAGTTCAATATTCTCTCTCTTTCTTTCTCCCTCTCTCCCTCCCTCTCTCCCTCCCACTGTTACACTCCCCTTGCCCTCTCCCCATCAGGTGTACATGAACACAAACACACTTACAAATTAAATACATGATCACACTGAAATGGTCTTACTAGCAACTCTCTAGAGACTGGATGAGCCACGTTTTTCTAGAAAACTTTTCCTTTAGAGGTGAGAAGAAAACAAAATCTGGTAGGGAATATCTATAGAGCCATAGAACCTGAGCTATGTCCTTTATCTAAATAATCTGCTCTGGCTAGCATCTCCTAGTACTTGATATGTGAACTGAGGTTCAATGAAACAATGGAAAAAATATGCAACAAAAAGAAGAAGCAAAAAGAGGAGAAAGGTAGAAAGATGGAAAGGAAGAAAGGAAGAAAGAAAGAGGGAGGAGTAAAGAGTTGTATCTTTTCCCAGGCTTTGAAACACTACTGTTGCAGGAATTGTTTTCTGCTTCCTGATGAAAAAGCATAAGAAACCTGGTGAATTGACTACATTTCACACATACCAACAAACAAACAAACAAGCAAAACAAAACAAAACAAAGCCAAGCATGAAAACTTATTGTGCCAACTTCTGTCAAATGTATATGTATGAAAGAGAGGTAAAATATTTTGTAATCAACTTATATGACTATTTTTATTGGTATTTAAATGATATTTGTCAATTATGAAAATATTTTATATAAAATAATGTTAATTATTTGTAACAGTTTGTTTTTTTTATTTTGTCTATCTTTGAATTTGTGGAATATACAACCACAATCATAATGTGAAATCTTCTTGTCAATCCATCAGAATTTAGAATGTATCTAATAGGACATTACTGAGATTAACTAAACAGGGGAAGGGGTTATCTATCCTGAATAATGGTGACAGCATCTCAGAGGATGAGATCCAGATTAGTGACCAAGTTGTAGTTTGGGTTATTTTCTTCTAGCCACATGGATATTAGTGCATAGAGGCTGCACCTCAAATTATGATCTTCAGCAGCTTTAGTCCCCTACGATGTCTGGCAGTAGAAAGCCAAAGATGCAATAGACTTTTGGAAGCAGCAGCCGAAGACCTCTGATGTTGTAATACTTTAACAGGACACAGCTAAGAGTTATTGCTCTGCTGTAGGTCTAAGAAATTGGGAATCCACAGCCTTAGCTGAAAGTGATGCTACTATATTAAAGTAAAGATATGTATCAATACATGTCCTCCCTAAGAGCGTTTATTGTACAAGCATAGGAGGTTAGGATTCTTTAGTCTCTAACCGTCACAGGTATTTACAGTTACAGTTGGGGCTACAAGAGACATAATTCCTTAACAGTTTAAAGTACTTGTACTGTAGTTTATTACCAGTGCCTCATTCTGGGCCAACAGGCATAACAGTTCTCTGGAAAGCTTTAAATGATGAAGGACTGCATCTTATTTTCACTGTTTTCTTAAGCCTTTTAGCCTCCTGTGGTCTTGACTCTCAGTACACTTTTGTTGGATCTATTTCTGAAACCATTATTATGGTCCTGGGTAATCCTGAACTCCTCACCCCCTCTGTCATTAATTACCTGTCCAGCCTCCAGCTTTCCTGCTGCTTTGATTGTTAAGACAGATGAGACCTTCAGTATTTTTCTGCAGATGCTTCCATCAGTGCCATTTCAGTGTTTCTGCTGTTTTTGTTGTTGTTATTGTTGATGTGGGAATGTCTTTCTGTAGGCTATGAATCTCAATCTTTAAATAAAGGAACTGCTTTGGCCCATGAGAGGCACCATAGAAGAAGTAGGAGGAGGAATCAGAATAGGTAGGAAAGGAAGGGCAGAGTCAGGAGCAGATTAAGCAAGCAGACAAAGGATCACAGGTAAGCAATGGGCCATGTGGCAGACAGTTTAATAGAAATGGGTTGAGTTACGATGTAAGAGCTAGCTAGCAATGTGCCTGAGCCATAGGCCAAACAGCATAAAGTTAATATAAGCATCTGAGTAATTTCTGGGGGCCTGAGCGGGTGGCTGGGAGGCTAAGAGGTCTGGCATGGCAGGTCTGGGCCGCCCGAGATCCAGAAACCCAATTGGCCCCCAATGTGGGGCGATTATCCACTTAATGCCTGAGAAAATTTAAAATGGGTTTTAGCATAAACTGAGCAAAGGCAGCTTCCAAATTGTGTATATGAAGCAGGTCTTTGTACAAAGAAAGTGTGGCGGCCGGGTCACATTCAAAATGGCGCTGACGGACTGGTGGCAGGGAGTGTAAGCTGCAATCAGGCAGGTTCCTGAAATCTCACAGAAGACTCAGTAGCATGTGATTGATTTTAGATTTCTGTTTATTTTGAACAAAAAGGAAACAGATGGTTTCTTAGTAGCAGCATTTTCTTGGGTGGGCTCTGTTTGCTGGCCACGAACAGAGACGCGGTCCCTTTAAGAGAACTTACTGATTCGGCAGTATCTACAAAAACTATGTGGCCAGAGAGTGAGAGTATTTTAAAAAGCTCTTCTAGTTAAAAGATTATTAAGGATTCACAATAAAACAGATTTAGATGAGAAGAAAAACCTGTAAATGGGTTACAATATATGTAAAAATACATAGTTTTCAGAGAGAATAGAAAGAGGATAAAGTCTTTAAAAAGAGAAATAGATTAATAAAAATATAAAAAGCCATGTAAAGATGTAAAATAGACACAAAATCTGGATTTGGGCTGTTATTGTGTTTTCTTTTAATTTTTTAACTGTTAATGAGATAAGTACAAAAAGACAATGGATTGCAAATGCAAAGGCTACTAAGTTAAACAAGAATATATATTTTAAAGGTATTTTGATTTTGAAATTTGTGTCTAAGGATTTATTTCTTTGGAAGAGTTCTGCTTTTGTTTCCACAGAAGATGAGAACCTGTGGATTGCTTCCAGGCAAATATGATTTCATCAACCAAGACCCCCTGAAAAAAACCTCTGATGGGAAGAGATGGCTAGATCAGCTTCATGGCTGCAGATTATGATCCACTCTCAACAATCCTTGAGATTTTCAATGCCCCTTAATCAGCAGGAAGTAGTAATGGATAACTACGCCCAAATTCCCCAAATATTGTTTCTAGATGTTTGTTTTAATTATAAATGTTAATTGTCATAGTCAATCTCTTTCTAAGAAGAAAAAGGGGATATGGTATATAAATGATTTTTTAAAAGGTTAGATTATTGAATTTAATTAGATCAGGAAATCAGTTGTTAATCTCAAACTGCTTTACGTTGGTATAGAGTTTGGTTTATTGATACAAATTTAAGGTCAATTTTGTTATGCTGTATGCATTTTTCTATTCTTTTTTAAGGTATGATGTTCATGTAACTGATATAAATTGTAATGTATAATTAAGAAATGAAGGTTAAGAGTCACCTTTGATAATCAAACTTATAGTTAGTTTAGTTAGGATTTTTAGGTATACAAAGATATATTTCAATTAGGTAGGTAATCTTCAAATACTTCTAACACCTACAGAATTTGGCATTTAAAATATTTTAAGAACTTAGACTTTTCTGGACAGTGAGACAGATTTGCTCCTGGCTGCTCCAATCTTCTTCAAGAGAAAAATGGGCATGAAAGAAACTCCATATGGAGTTTACTCTATTTGTGGTAATGGTTAGCCACTGGACATGAACCTTTTCTTATATTGACTACTTGACAGTATGATGTTTAAACTGAACATGCAGGATCCATAAGAAGATGACCTCTGAACTTTCGCAGCCAAGATGGTCATTCAATTTCCTGCTTTATGAGAAAACTGTCAGATATTCTTCAGGACTCGAGGAGAAGCAACTGATAAACTGTGCCAGAATGGGCAGAGCAGATTTCCTGCTTCACTGAAATGAAAAGAGACTTTCGGCCTGTAGGCTGAAGATGGATGTCCCAACTTTATAAAGGAACTTTGGGTGACTGTCCAGGCAGATAGGTGTCATCTCTGTCCTTTCCAGATTTTAGAAGTCCCTTACACTTCTGGTTTACTTGGGTAAATATTCCCTTCTGTGGTCTTTGATGTAGTTGAAGATTAGATAGTTATAGGTATAGTTTTTCTTAATTATTTAAAAGGTATATTGCATATAAAACTTTAGATTCATAAAGATAAGGTAGATGATAGAGTATTTTCTTTAATTTTGCTAAATACAAATAGTCTAGATATTATAACTGTAATTCTTGCTTGATAGCTATTTTGTTATATGTAATTTTGCTATGTTTAAATTGAAACCTTCTTTTTGATCAGACAGAAAGGGGGAAGTGATGTGGGAATGCCTTTCTGTATGCTGTGAATCTCAATCTTTAAACAAAGTAGCTGTTTTGGGCCATGACAGGCACCATAGAAAAAGTAGGAGGAGGAATCAGAATAGGTAGGAAAGGAAGGGCGGAGTTAAGAGCAGATCAAGCAAGCCGCCAAAGGAGCAACATATAAGGAGCACAGGTGAGCCATGGGCCATGTGGTAGACTGATTAATAGAAATGGGTTGAGTTAAGATGTAAGAGCTAGCTAGCAATGTGCCTGAGCCATAGGTCAAACAGCATAAAGTTAATATAAGCATCTGAGTCATTTCTGGGGGCCCTAGTGGGTGGCTGCATGGCTAAGAGTTCTGGCGTGGCAGGTTTGTTGGTCCAGGTCCCTGGCTGCCCGAGATCCAGAAACCCCACTACTACATGTTGTTGTTGTTGTTTTTGTTGTTTGTTTGTTTTTTAATTTTTTTGTTTTTTGTTTATATATATAGAAGCCTGCAGTACTAAAAGTAGGCAGGAAAAGAATCCTCTCAAAAACCACTATCAGGTCTAATGTTGCAGTATCAAAAGCATAGATGCGTGTCTGCCTACCACTTCAGTGGGTAAACATAAGCAGCACTTTATATAGTCTTAGAAGAGGTGTTTGTATAATCTCAAGCATATGTTCTGGACCAGATATAGCCAATTAGGCTCATGTTTTGGACCAGTTATATTCTTCCCTTGTAGTACCAGTCACAGTCATCTGTCCCATGTTCACTAAGAGATGTGCATTTCCCCATATCTGTTCTATGAGCAAATGGATGTAAGATCACTTAGAGTTCACCAAGGCTTAAGATAGGTAAAAGTAACATAGAAACTATTTCAAACATCAATCACTGAGACTGTGCCTTTGTGAGTCACCAGGCATTTAGCTGTGATAGTTGCATGATTTTTTTTGAGGCATTTATAGACATTTCAAAGTGACATCATGTAGGAGATTTTCAGCTCCTTTGTGACAACCCTATTGCTGAGGTAGACATACCAACAAGGTTGAGTCAAGTATTTACTAATTAAAGTCAAATTGGTCCTCTTCTCAAACATATTTGTTTGTTTTGCAAGAAAATGAACCTAAAAGGGAGTTTTTATGATGCATATTTACAGATCTTATCCTTAGCATTAATGGTGATGCTGTGGTGATTCTTTAATACCTTCTTCCCATTTCCTTAATGTGCATCTGTTATCTTTGCTGGAGTGAAAATGGGAAGAGACAGAAAGCTGTGCAGGGAATCCTATTCTTAGCATCTGTGTGGGCCATGAACTTGATGCCTCTCCTCTGCAATAGACCCCTACAGTGTTTTTTCTTCCCCAAGCATATGTGTCCAAGTGGTTATGCCCTACATCCCCTGAAATCATAGCAGAAGATGAACTTTTATTCCTTCTAAGTTCATTTGACATGTGTTTCATCACTACACCACAACATGAATAACAAATTAACTGTGTGCCGAAAGACTTAATTATCTCTTTATTCTTTTCATTTAAAAGTTATTCTTCTAGTGTTTTTAATGTTTATAAAACCTAAAGAAGTAAATTTTGAAATATTTTTGGCTATAGTTTATTCTTATTTATATTTTATTTTATCTAGGAACATTTGTGCTTATTTTTTTAAAAATATCATTCATCTTTACATGGACTGCAGCTCTAGTCCACACATTTCAAAAAAACAAATAGTTCAATGTAAGTGTATATGTTTCCTCTTGTGTGTATTTGGGCATCATGTATGTGTCTTTATGTGTATGCAGGTGTTTGTTCTCAAGGATACACTGATCTGTTTGGTAAAAATTCTTAAAATCTATCTTACAAAATTTTGAAAATAAAATAATCTATTAACTTCAGAAAAAAATCCCAATAATTATTGTGGTATATAGTTGTAATTCCAGTGTTGATGACAGAGAGGCAGCTGGATCCCTGAGGCTCGCTAGCTAGTGAGGTTAGTCTATTTGTGTGGGGCCTAGAGTAGCTTGATCATGCAATTGCTATGACAAGCTTAAAGAAAGAAAAGCAGACATCAGCCTCTTTATGGAACCTGATGTTTTCAGGAAGAGCCCATGAGTAGATGCTATTCAGGGAAGAGCTAGCACTAAGGGGAAATACCTGATATTTCAAACATTCCTTTCCCTGGAAAGGGGTATTAACAATAGTACAGATAGTCCCAGGTACATATATGCTGATGTGCTGATATAGGTAGAACTTAATGACCCCTGCTAAATATTGAAACACTCCTATAATTCAAAGCAGCCAATGAATTCATGATAGGTAACCATAGCCAGACCTTGGATCAATTCCAGGACTATAATACCAAAGTTCTGAAACCACTAGAGCCCTTCCTGAATAAAAAAACAAAACAAAACAAAACAAAAAACAAAAAAACAAAACAAAAAAAAAAACACCTTTCCTCATGTTGCTCAGGGTCTCTTCTACTCCACCACTATTCATGCTGTACAGTGTGACACAAGCTAGTTTGTCAATAAAGAGAATCTTTGCTGTTGCATCGGACTGGTCTCTTGGTCTTTTAGGGAGTCTGGACTCTGGGCACAACACTTGCAGTGTGTCATGCCAGTGAGAGACTCCAATGCAAACAACAGATAGATGGCTCCTGAGGACAACACCTAAGGTTTGAGCATTTCTACTCACATTTGTACTCACACACATGGATATGCATGTGTACAAAAGCACACACATACAAACACAGGTCTGTTTAATATGGCTCAAAATAGTTTAGAGTTAAAAGCTTTGATAATTTAATCACATAAAAAAAAAATCGGCAAGCAGCAGACCTTGCCTTTAGCCCAGGTACATCATCTGTTTGTGTTAGTCATTGTCCTGGGGCTCTGTGTTTCTTGTAATACAAAAAGGCAACAAGTTTTACTTAATACCTTAATAACAATAGCTAAGTTTTGTTGATTATGGAAGAGTTTATTGCATGGGCCCAGAAAGACAGGCATTATTGAATCTGTTTTCACTAAAAAGAAAAGAGAATCAAGATGCAATAGCAGGACAGTCTCAGTCTGGAAAACTAATCTATGTAGCCTATGTAGACTCAAAGAGAATGTTGTCTTTTTTCTTTCTTATTTAAAAAAAAAACAAAACAATAACAACAAAAATGTTAGACAATGTTGGTGTAGAAAATGAAAAAAAAATACACATAATATTTTTCTTCCTGCAATTATTTTAACTTGCTCTATATTATTTGTGAATCACATCCATTTCTGGATGTTTAGTGAGCAGGAAACCAACAGCTTCTCCAACATTTTGAAATTGCTACAGAATTAATAATGAGGTGACGAGTCCTGTGTTCTCCACTTTCAGTATGTCCATGTGTAAAGCAAACTTAGTATACCCAAAGCTGAAGGTTTGATCCTGAATGCTGTTAAAACAAAGCAGGATAAGAGATTATTAGTCAAAATAGATTAACTAATCAGGAACACTCCAGTGACAATTGTCCTCTTCTTCTGAGGCTCAACATGGCACAGTCATTTTACTCAAGTGTAGTCCTGTGATGGTATCAAACTTACAGGATCAAACATGGCAACTGGGTTAAGCTGCTTATTTAAAGGTTGTGTAAGCTATGAATTGTCCTCCAAATAGTTTATATATAGTTCTTTATAACAATATAAAAGAGTCACAGTTCTTTTTCTTTTGTCTTTAACTTGAAGATTGTTGAGTAAGAGAAAAAGAGTTGGGAAAGAATTGTTCAATTCAACCATGAGATTGGAATTATAAAGAGTCAAGGCCTTGTTTCTAAGAGTTATTTGAGACAGGCAGTCAGAATCTGGCTATCTTCCTTGCAAAATAAGAAAAGAAGTAAATGGACCAATTTTATAGTTGTAGGGCTCTTGGAATAAAATCAACCAAGTAGACTAGGGTTACAGCCTAGAGAAACTCTCTGAGTGAGTTTATGATTCACTGGACAATTATTAGGACAACTTATAGAAAGCAGTAAGCTGTGTAACTTTTAAAAGGAGGGGATATCTTACTATCTTTAATAGCATGATACAGTTACTAAATTATGATCCTCAAAATAGTCACTTTTTTCTTTCTTTCTCCATCTTCACTTCATATTTTACCCTGTGAGCTCTTTCTCTGTTTTTAACAACACTTAGGCTCAAAACTACAGCCTTGTATACAGTATGATCCACACAGTCTCTGTCTCTACAAGACAGGCTTAGACACAGGGCCAAGACCAACATCCCCAAAGTCTTCTAACATGACAACTCAGCTCCTGCAATGGTCTCCTAACTTGTTAGTGACACATGTGGAAGGCTAGCTTCTGGTATAGAAACCACATTGCTCATTTAATGTTCTAGAGTAGAAAAGTTATAAACTCATTCTTATAAACTTAGAAAAGCAATACTTTTAACTGAGTGCAATAACTTTGAAAAGTTTTATTGATTTGTAAATGCACTGGACATTATGCAATTTAACAGCATTAATGCAGATTTATTACCAAAGCTTAAGTAATTAATGCACAGAAAATACTGACTATATACTGTTAAATATAAAAACACACATATGTATATAAAAAGATATTTCAGAAATGTGTGTGTGTGTGAGTGTGTTTTGACAATGCAACATTTTCTTTGGCTTTCCATCTTATTTTTTGAAACAGGGTTCTTCACTAAATCTAAAGTTTATCAATTGATTAACTGGGGCAGTGAGATGACACAGTCTGCTTGTTTATGCTCCTTTTTTCTCAGAGGTTAAGATGTATGCCACAGAATAAAGCTATTGTGTGAATACTGGGGATCCAGGGGAAAGTTCTTATGTTTATGAAGGAAGCCATTTAACTGGCTCTAAAATATATTTAGCTACCATTGACTTAGAGGTGGCATTTTAAGGTCCAAATGTTGTAGAACTGTATTGAAAATTTGAGCTTCCAGAACTGACATAGGTTTAAAAGAGAAAATTTCGGTAAAATGATTTATCTTATGAAATTTGATTACAATGCTTGTATATGGGGAGATGCTCAATCAGAATAGAATATGCTCTGTAAGAACACTCAACTTTAACCCTGTAGTACCCCATATAAAGATTACTGCAGAGGCATGTACCTTCAATTCTAGAATAGGGAGAGTAGAAAGAGGGGGATTCTGATGCTTGCTGGTCAGACAGTGTAGATTGAATCTGAGCTCCAGGTTCAGTGATATATTCTGTATCGAAAATAAATAATAAATAAAAGGTCACTAAGTTATTGAAGAAATCTGGTATAGGCTTCTAACTTTAATGTATATGAGTACACACATGCACAGACAGACACAGTGACACCTTCATAACATACATGAAATATACATCAACAATAGAACATTCTATCACTTCACTCTTCATAACTCCAATGAGTACCAAGAACTGATTATAATTGACTTAATTAAATACACATATATTTTAATTAAATATAAGTTTGTGTAAGCATTTAAATGTTTTTTTTTTCTCTTAAGTCAGGTTTTCTTTGTGTTGATTGCCCTGGCTGTTTTGGAACTGTCTGTAGACTAGACTGATTTCTGACTCATAGAGGTACACCTGCCTTTGCCTCCCTAGTACTAGGATTAAAGATGTATGCTACTACTAATTAAAAGCATTTAATTTTATTTTTTATAATGAAGTTATTTTTTATAAAATTAGTATAAAGTATAATAAAATTATTCTCTTAATTTTCATTTTAAATCCCTGTGTTATATTTAATGCACAAGGTTTAACGATCATATGTGTGCTCTTTAAAAATCTGGTCATATGATCTGAATATTTCCCATTATTGATAGTGCTAGTAGAGAAGGGCAGGAGAATGATGAATATTGTCACATGATCATCACATTAATATGAATGCATGTTGAGCTGATATAGGGAATATGTATTGGCTTACTTAAGCACAGTCAAACATACTGTTCTAGAACCCCTTTTTGTTGCTGTAATTCTCTGGCTTACTCATATCATGCAGACCTTAAAGGTTAAGATGCTTATGAGTCCTTTCATGCTTTCATGTCTTCTAGTACAGGAAGAAGTTTGAAATGCCCCGTCTATTTGTGTGAAATGAATGAAAGTATTTTGCTCCTGTAAGAATAGAAACACGAATTTATCAAAGTAAGAAAAAACATAAACACTTGGAAAATATGTCTTTTAGGGTGGTACTTCTCTCATATCAGGAAAGAATCTGTCTTAAAGGTGTACAGGCCGCAAAGGACAAATGCTGGAGCTTACTGATCATGTGAACTCTCAACCTGACACTAGAAGCCCTTCCCTTCTTTTCTCCTCACCTCCACTTCCCTTTTCTTCCATTGCTTCCTGTTCTCTTCTGCCCTCCAATCTTTCTCCCTTCCTCTGTCTGTCAGTCTGTCAGCCTGCTTTCCTTTTTTTAGGTGTGTATGCAGCTATGTGCTGCATACACACAGCTACATCCATTCATTTCTACAGGTGGACAAACACAAATGTCAGAGGTGCTTTTTCTCATAGCCATCCATCTTATTTTTGAGATAGATTTGTCTCACTGTGACCTGAAACTAAATGATTCTATGTTGTCTATCTAAAAAGCCTTAGAAGAAACTTGAATGTACCTTCATAGCACTGGGATTACAAGAATGGGTCATTACATCACATGGCATCCATCTTTTTAAGTCAGTACTATGGACTGAACCTGGGTCTGCCACTTGAGAGACAAACACTTTCTGCCTAAACATTGCTTTTTATCTTATTTTCTTTTCTTTACAGAAAGCAGATGAAAAGGTAACTTGATTTTTTTCCTGTCATTTTCAAGAGCCCATGGTCCTAATGCATATGGACTAAATACTATATTGTGTAGAATGTATAATTATACTATTACTTGGTACTCATTCTTATTGCGTTGTACCAATAGTTACCTGAGATGGAATAATTTATGAAGAAAGGAGACTGCCTGGGGATTGTGGTTCAGGAAACTTGAGATATCTGTGAACCTCATTCTAGTTTTAATGCTTAACTGCTGGGAAAAAAAATCATAATACATAAAAGACAGATGATGCTTGTGCAGATATCCAGATTCCCGAAGCAATGAGCTGAGTCAGGTCCCCATCGTTCCATGTGCTTGGCTAGGGATAAATCCAAACTTGAGAACACAGCCAGGAAAGATGCTATTAGTGTCACCAGGAATCTGTCTTTCCAGTGTAAATTTATGCACATGGCCTTAGTGAAGAATTAAGTCACAGCCTGAGACTTGGGGATACAAATCATATTAAACTAAATCAATTGCCAGACAGTGAATAATAGCTTTGCAGTCTGTCTTCCAGATGGCTCTTAAGTACTTACCCTAGGTATCTTTTCCTTTACAGTTAGAGAAATGACACAAAAGGTGATCATCCACTTCAAAGTTTTTTCATTCCATCATCTGACTTTCATTCTTTCTCCATTTTAGAAGCAGGATTTTATGTACCTGAGCTTGACCTCAAAAGCCTTATGTAACTGAGAATGAGCTTGAATTTCTGATTCTCCTGCCTCTACCCAACAAGTATTGTATTAGAGGTCTACATCACCAGACCTAATTTTTTGTGGGGCTCTCGGAGCTCTGTGCTTCTTAGGCAAGCGTTGTCGGCTGAGTCCTTCACCAGCTGATTTTCAGTAAGCATGCTCAGTAAATGCAAACACTTTTGTAATAATTTGGTATTTATGAACAACTAACAGGCACAATTAATAGAATCTTGTTTTGACCTAACAGAATATTAAACTATGCGCTCAAGTATACTTCCATAGAAATACTGCTCCTGGTCTTGGAGCATCTATTTTTGTAAACTAGGTGGACAATTTTTCATTAGACCATACAAACTGGCCTGAAAAAAAAACTCATTGGATTTTGAGAAGTGTTGAAATTTTCACCTCTATTTTTATAATACATTTTGAAATCTTAAATTACAATCTATTTTATGAAGTATGCCATCTTTAAATACAACTTGACATATTCATTATTGGAAAACAGAGGCTGAGGATACATTAAAATTACATAAACCACCAATGGCGCAAGTTCCAGAGGGTCAGAAATCCATTTCCTGAACTTGGATTGTTCAGGAACAAAATAAAACACCTGTATCTTCTCGATTTTCTGGTAGCTACTTTAGAAGAAAACGCAAGACCACCACACTCAGCATATATTCTATATTATTTAGAATGTAAATGGTATATAGTTATTAGTAGTATATTTTACATTATTCCTCAACTAATATATTTATTACCATCTACCCATCTATAATAAACAGAAGATAGACATGATAAACATAGATAAGTTGATAGATGATAGATCATTGGATAGATAAATAGAAAGATAAATGCTATAGATTTCCAGTATCTGTATTACATTTTATTCTTATCATCTGGACTAGGCACACTCCAAAAGCTCAAGACCTATACACAGAATGGTCATTTTTCTAAGTGTTTCATTCTTAAAATCAAACCTGTGAGTTCTTACTCTTTTGATATGGCTTGAAACTTTCTTATCTCTGGAATTTTCTGGTGAAATCCCTTTACAAATATTTCTTTAAAATTGATTTAGTTAAAAAAAAATAGCTTCTATTCTCACTCTTCTACAAATATCTTCTCACTGAGGTTGTTTGGATTTTTCATAGTATACTCAGCTCCAGTCTCCAGAAAATACTTAAGCTGTGGGTTTTGCTTGTAAGAAGTATACACTATAGTTTGGTATTCTAAATGTGTCTAATGTCTGAGTCCCTTACTCATCAAGCCCCAGTTGACTCCTATTGGCTTTTCATATTCTGATATGGGAATGCTTTTATGTATGCTGTGAATCTCAATCTTTAAATAAAGGAGCTGTTTTGGGCCATGACAGGCACCATAGAAGAAGTAGGAGGAGAAATCATAGCATAAGTAGGAGAAGCAGGGCAAAGTCAGGCAGATTGAACAAGCTGCCCAAGGAGCAACATGTAAGGAACACAGGTGAGCCATGAGCCACATGGCAGACAGATTAATAAAAATGGGTTGATTTAAGATGTAAGAGCAAGCTAGAAATGTGCCTGAGCCATAGGCCAAACAGCATAAAACTAATATAAGCATCTGAGTCATTTCTGGGACCCTGAGCAGCGATGGCGGGCTGCTAAGGGGTCTCAGATGGCAGGTCTGTGGGTCTGGGCCTCTGGCCACCCGGGACTCAAGAAACCCCACTGCTACAATATTCAATAGTTTCCAAAGGACACTTCTTGCCAGAGTAAGGTTCCCAATTCCCTAAGCTAGTGATATCACTCATTTCTCAAGTAACAAAACCAAGAAAGCATCAGGATAAGCTTCCCTAGTATAACATTTCAATGGCCCTGTTTTGTTTTGTGCATTTGTTTTTGTTTTTCAAGACAAAGACTCTCTGTGTATCCCTGTCTATCCTGGAACTAGCTCTGTAGACGAGGCTCACCTCAAACTCACAGATATACACCTTCCTCAGACTCCTGAGTGCTGGTGTTAAAACTGTACAACACCATTGCCCCTCTCCCAATGTCACTTTTATAATTCATTTCTAAATATATTATTCCTCATAATATTTATCCTCAATGAAATTATTCTCTCCTCACTAGATAGAATACAATTATGAAAAATATTAATAACAAAATTCAGAAAGTATAATTTACAAATATTATTTTTAATTTTTGTTTAATAACATCTTTGGACATCTATCAATTAGAATATGTTTCATATTACATGAATGTGGTTTGCCATGTTATCAATGTCTCCTAAAGTATCTGGTACACATTTGGCTTATAATACATATTTATTAGCAAAATGAATTTATAAAAAGTCACAATTTTGTTCATAAATTTGTTCCTGTAGGCAGAATGTTTCATGATGATTTTCAAAAATATTACAAAGACAATTAAGTGTTTCTGAGTCAAATAACTGGGATATCACTTAAGAAAAATAATTCCTCTGTACTAATGTTCAGTTTTCAGGGTAACTCAATGATGAAAGTTCAAAGTGTCTGCCATAGGAACAACAGCTTTCCAGTGTTTAATATTTCTGAGCTCCCAGTGAATGGATGCCTGAGGTGTCAAGAGTATACTATTCTTTGTCTAGCTCATATAACTTCATATTTCTTGAGAAGAAGATTGAAGGAGACTGGGGGAATGGCTTAGTGAATAAAGAACCTTTATGAGGAGCATATTCTGTATTCTCTGCACCCATTTTACATTAAAAAAGTGGTAGTCCATCACCTAGCAGTTAGGAGTAGACAGGCGGTCCCCAAGAACAAGCTCTCTATGTAAATTAGTCAAATGTGGTAGTAGTGGACTCAATGAGAGATCTTACCTTGTTCTAAAAGGTGTTGAGTGATTGATGAAGATTCCCCATGCCTGTTTCTGTCTATGTATTCATTAAGTGTGAACCCACAAACATATGAACATACATATATGCACAGCCATTGTACACATGTGTACACATGCTAACACACACAAATAGACATGAAAAATAAAGAAAAGAGAAAAAACACATAAAAGAAAGGGTAATTAAATCTCTTAGTTTAAATAAAGAATCAAAGAAATAATTTTTGTGCAAACAAGTCTTTCCCAGTATGATAGCAATGACTTTCTTTGTGATGGATTTGCCACAGATTATTAAATTATCTGTTTTAATTACACCTGTCTTACTGAATTCTAGCAGGTAGAAAATAGCTGTTGCCTTTCTGTGATATTAAGACACATTTAATTTTATTCTATTTTAAGCATGTGTAAAACACATATTACTATATTTTAGAAATAGAAAGTTTTGCACTGTCCTTTAAATGATGATTTATGCATTGTCATGTTTTTTGTATATTTCAGATATTAATTTATCTAGTATATTTTAATTTATAATTTTTTTCTTTCACAAGCAATACCAAATAGTGTGTAATATTCATTTCTATTATTAGTTTCAGGTAGCATAATTTGTGTTATTTAACATGTTTCATGAATGATTTCTCTCTGTGTGTGTATGTGTGTGTTCTTATACATATTCATGCATGCACAGGGAAGCAAGATAACAACACAGGCTTTCCTATTCTGTCTACAGTTTTCCCTCTTACCCTTGGTTCTGATTCTCTCACTGAATCTGGAGCTATGCTAGTTGCCAGCAAAGTCCCATGATCATCACCTTGTCTCCATTCCTGCCCCATATCTCTGGAGAAGTCCAGTTTTGTACTTAGGTGCTGAGAATCTGATCTCAGGCAATGATGTATCTTAAACTCTCTTAAACATCAGTCACCTGTACAGATGCAAAACTTGTTCTTATTTGACCTCCTTCTGTTTCCCTCCCTCTCCTTTCCTTATCTTTCAATCACGTTCCTTATCTCACTTTTATAACCTTACTTTTGCTTTTATATCATTATCTTTTATTTCCCGCTCGTCCTTTGCTCCCTGATCTTTAAGAACTCTTACTCTACTCCAGTGCTTTTTCCTTTTGCTTCAGCAAAAGAAGCATGTGTACATGCACATGCATACACAAATCTAAGTTATATTTAAGAAAAAAAGCATATGGGGTTTGTATTTTTTGAATCTACATTAGTAGCAATATAGTAAACTCTACTTTCATTTTTCTGCATATGTTGTACTTTTATTTTCTTTTATGGATGAATTTATATTTTTTTGTTCATTTATTTGTCAATAGACATCTGGGCTATTTATTTCTTACTGTGAATAACAGAAATAAACATGGATGTGCAAGTGTCTCTGTAGTAAGAAGTACCATCTTTTGGTGTATGCTTGGGAAAAGTAAACCTGGACCACATGTTTGTAATATTTTTCATTTGATAAAAAAATTCTATAATCATTTTCACACTGACTGTACCAGTTTAAATCTCACCAGCAATGTTTAGATGTCCTTTCTTTGTATATCATCACCACCACTGGGCACCCATTTTTTCTTTGGACACTCTTCAGACTTGGGTTATATACTTTCAAATTAATTTTAACTCACATAATTTTTCTGGTAGTTAAAGATATTAGACAAACTTTTGAAGTATTTATTGCCAATTTGTATCTGTTATTTTAAAAGATTTTATTATTTTATTTCTGTATATATATATATCTAGTCTGCATGTGTATCTGTGTATCATGTGCTTTCTTGATGCTGATGGGGAGTAGGGAACTGTGATAGGTCATCCGGAACTGGAATTACAGGTTTTATGCTGTCATGTGGATGATGGACATTAGATCTGAGTCCTCTGAAAGATCAGCCACTGCTCTTAACTGCCATGCCATACCTAGGGCCCCTTTGTTTTTTGAGAATTGTGTTATTCAGTTCATTAGGCCTTTGAATAATTGGGAGCCGCAGGATTTTTTTGTTCAGTTATAGTAGTCCCTCAGTGTAATAAACATTTGAAAAGGTGTTCTTGCATTCTGTATATTACCTCTTCAGTCAGGTGATAGTTTTTGTGATACACAAGCATTTTATTTTCATGTAATCCAATTTGTTAATTACTGAAGTATTTGCTATATGAGTTGACTTGTGTGAAAGTCTTGAAGTATTTTCCATAAGTTTTCCTCTAGTGTATACCACTTATCAGGTCTTAATAACAAGATCTTTGGTTCACTTAGAATTGATTATTTTGTGCATGGTGAAAAACACAGGTTTAATTTCATTCTTCTATATGTGAGCATTTAATTTTTCCAGTACGATTTATTAAAGAGGCTATCTTTTCTTTGAAAAATGTAGCTGATACTTTTATCAAATTTGTTTTACTGTGTGGTAGTGGATGTATTTCTAGTTTTCTATTACATTTAACAGCTCTACATATCGTTTTTTTATTTTGTATGTGTATATGTGAGAGAGAACCATTCTGTATTTGTTACTATGAATCTCTAGTTAAAAATCAAGGTCAATAACAGTGAATAGTCTTACAATTTTCTTTCCATTTAGCAAGATGGCTTGGCAACTTCAAGTCAGAAATACAATGTTTTCTAAAATCAGATACAACATTCTGGTAAGACATCTCTATACCTCTTTGTATTCCCCATCTGCCTGCATTTGCTTTCTATAAATGCTATGTGTCTTATACAAAGATATTATGTACATTCATTGTACTTATAAATGTTTCATAGTAAAGAAATATATATTTGATTATTCAGAGAAGGTGAAACAAATGCATTATAATTGTGTATTCTTGGACTATATAGTGCCTTATCATTTCAGAATTCCTCAGAACATTTGTAATCAGAATTTTTGGTCAAAGAGGTAAATTGGTCAAAGGGAGCTGTAGTATATTCTGGAAAAACAGAAGAGATCTTCAAATATACATATTCAACAATGTATTCTCCATAAGAGGAGACTCTAGATGGAGAAATGAAAATAGATAATTACAGTGTTTAGACCCTTGGTTTGTTTCATATACATAGAAAGACATTATATGAGAATATTTAAAGTCTTTTTCATCTCTAACCTAGGTTTTATTTCTATTATCCCAGTAGTTTGCCTATGAATTCTCAAAAGGCCAATAAACACAACACATGAAGAGATTACCATGAACTGACTTATGATGAATATGAGAATATATATATACATATATATATATATATATGCCAAATTTTCAATAGTCCTTCCTTTTTAAAAATTCTTTTTTTTTTATTTTATATGTATTAGTGTTTTTTCTTGCATGTATGTATGTATATAATGTGCACCATGAGCATGCTGGTATCTGCTGAGGTCAGAAGAGGGGACTGTGTACAAGAGGCTAGAGTCAGAGACTGTTGTTGAATGCTGAATTTTTAACCTACAACTTTTGAAAGGGCAACAAACGCTCTTAACTACTGAGCTGACTTTCCAGTCCCATTACTCTTATTTCAGTGAAGTCAATCTCAAACATTCTCTCCTTGTTTTTTCTTTTCTTTTTTTTTTTTTTATCTTTGAGTCTTGTTACCATTACCAAGACTTCCAATTGCTCAAGTGGCCCATGAAAAAAATAAAATTATGATGACATGACATACCCGTAGGTCACAATATATAAGCCATATCTGTAAAAAAAATGATGTTGATATTGTTCTAACTTAAAACATGAATGAGTAGTCACTACTTAGACTATTGGAAATAATTTTTATATGTAAAATTAGTTGAACTCTAGTCTAGATTTTGTTAAGCTTTTGTGAATTTTTATGCTAATGTGTCCTTTTAAGTATGTTGGCATATATACATCAAGGCAAGGAATAAACCTCAGATATTGCTCTGAAGGACATTGTCCACACTGAATTTTGAGCATGGGTCACATTGGGAAAGAGCTCAGAAAATAGATTAGGTTGGCATCGTCTAGAAATCCTATTGTTTCATATCTCAGGCTGGTATCTGAAGCACAGGCCACCATGCTTGGGCTTTTTACAAAGTTTTGGGTTACACTCAATTCTCATGCTGAAAAAGCAAGTATTGTATGAGATGAGTCATTTTTTATTCTTCTATTTTCTATCCTAAACATTTAATGTCTTTTTTTTCTTTTTCTTTTTCTTCATTCCTTCCTGTTTGCCTTCCTTCCTTCTCTTCTTTCTTTCTTTTGTCTGTCTGTCTCTCTCTGTGTGCATGTATGTTTTTGAATGTATGTTGGCAAATGTGCACATGGATTTACTTGTAAATGTGTGCAAGCCAAAGTGTGAAAGAAATGCCAATGTCCATCAAGATGAATGGATAGATAATTTGATACATATATTCAATGAAATACATTTAACATTAAAACTGTACACTGTGACAGATTAAACTTGCAAAAAAAAGTTGAGTAAGACATACTAAAAAGAAAAATGCTACATTATTTCTCTTATATGTACAATATAAAACAATAAGACTTGAAAGAATGATGCTGTTTACTGGTAGTGTCAATGTGATAGGAGTAGTTGAGTATTGAGAAGATGTTGATAAGAGAATATAATCTACACTTACACATAAGGATAATGTTTCAGAGAGCTTTAGGACAGCATGAGACTATGGATTTTAGCCATAATACATAAACAAATCACATTAAACATTGCAAACAGTTTGATTCTTAGTCTTCTCAAAACCCAGTAAATAAGTATGCAAAGAAATGAACTGTGAATTTACCCATTGCACATACCAATATAAAATGTAAACATGAATCTCATTCATCAATTAGAACAAATCTGTTTTGTTTAATTTCCTTTTACTATAATGAAATCTCTTGAAAAAAGCTACTTATGAGAGAACCTGTTTGCTTTGGCTCACAGTCTCAAGTTCCACTCTGACCTTAGAGAAATTGGCATGTAAAGCAGCTGCCCATAGTGCATCCTCAATTGGGAAAGAGATGTGGATAATTGGTAGCTCCTGTTCATTCCCTTATCTCCATTTTATAAACTGCAGGATTTCCCATTTAAGGAACATTTAGGATGTTTTCTTTTCTTCTTAAGTTCCTATTTCGTTTTTCCTCATATTTCTACTAAATTTAATGTAATATATTTTAACCTTAAACATCTTTTCTAATATTTACATATTTTTTACACAAATGCATTTATATAATTAATCAAATAGTATTTTGCGATTAGTCTTAAATGTAACCTTATTTTAAATTTGCAATTCTTTTAACTGATAAATTGCACATTCACTAATCCAACCATATAATGCAAATTTGGCAAAATAAATTTCTCACATAAAAAGTAAATTTTAAACGCATTTTATATGAGATTTCTAAATTAATATGTGCACCCATAAATAAGAAAAATCACTAAAAAAGATACAGATTCATGATAATTTAGTAATAAAATTACGAGTGTTTATAGCATATTTACTCTGTCCTATAAACGTGAGTAATAATAATTGATGATGTACTATTTATAGAAAATAACTGTGTGATCTCATTAACTATTCCAGTTTTAATTTGTTCATGGTTTAAAAGGAATAAATTAAGCTGTAATAGTTTGTTTTATGTTAGAATGTCAAGCAATTGCATATTAGTAAAAGTGAGTATTTGAGAGAAAATAAACTTCTTTGAAACAAAATAAAATATTTATCTTAAATATTTGAATACAACTTTAGACAAATATGAAAGACTTAGATATTTCTGTTATTTTCCATGCTTTAATCTGTGTATGTGGTGGGAGAGGGGGTATGTGTACATGTGTGTGACTGAAGCACCCTCTGAGCCCAGAAACATCAGCTAAGGCAGATTATCAAGAAATGGACTTCCCATTTTAAGCTGTCTATAGGCTGTGGTGGGAACTGAACTCTGCAGCATTGGCTAGTCTTAACTTCTGAACCTTCAATCCAGCACAAAAACTCATTTCTAAGGTACATATTTGGGTTTTCATTACTGAATTTCACTCATAGGCAAACAACAGAGGACTTGTTTCCTCTTTGCATTTGACAACATTCAAAATTTACAACTTTAATACAAACCAAGATAAAGTTAATTTAATAGATTCACAAGTAAGAAGAAAAACTGAAATGAAGGAAATTCACATTTTTAATTAGGTTGGTGATGCTTTTTACAAGTCTTTAGGATTTTAAGTGTAGCTATCCATATAGTCTACATCCATTACTTGCTTTAAAAAAACAAAAACAAAAACAAAACACAGATATTAATTTGAGTGTTGGAGAAATAATGTGTTTTCAACACTGATATTTCCTGTAAATTGTTTTTGACTTGTTTATACAAGACCATCGCTGAAGCAAGGCTATGTCTAAGTGTTGAGACCCAAGAGAATTCTGACCTAATATTCATTTTTTTAAAATTTTTATTTTATTTTCATTAAAAGTGTAATCTCTATCAATGTGTCTCCCTCCCCTCTGCCCTCCAAATCCCTCCCAGCCAGCCCTCAGCCTTGCTTCTCCCTATCACTCATCTCTTCTTCCAAAAGGGTGAGAAGTCCCAAGGTGGGCCAGCCCAGTGCAACACATCCACTCCAGGCATATCTGATTCACTCATCCCAAAGTCAATGCTGTACTGGGTGTTCCTCTAGAGTATATGGGCTCCAAGGTGCCAGCCCATGAACAGGAACACAGTCTGATCCTTGTTGCTCTACACACTTAATAGCAGTCAAAATCAGCCCACTCCCAAAGGGCCAGCTTCCTTTCCTGCTGGATCTCCAGTGGCAATTTCTGATTCAGTGATCTCCTCAGAGCTCCAGCCAGCCATCACCATGGTGACATTCCTCATAATCTTTATGACCCTGTTCATATACATTATTGATCAATAATTGCCTAGTTAACTTTAGTATGTCCTGAAAGTGATCAATTTCCTCTTTATACTAAAAAATTTATATTTAAGGATAGCAAAACTATAAATTTTACCTTTCAATACTTTGAATTTATATTATCTTCTTACTTAGCGATTTAAACCATTTTGGGACTTTGTTGTTGTTTTCTCTTTAGAGATAGATGTTTTTTAGATGATCATATTTGTGTATGTCATGTTATAAGCCTGGGTGTGTAAATGGATTTTAAAGAACAAACTCAGTCATCTGTCTTCCATTTGTATCCTGTGTGAGACAGGGTCTCTTATTGTTACCATTGTGTACATGGGCATAAATAGCCTATGAGCTCCAAGGAATTCTCCTGACTTAGTCTCTCATCTTTCCACCAAAATGCTGGGAAGACAGATTATTCATTTCTCAGAAGTAGTCATGACTTGAATATCACTGTACAACTCTTACCTTAAAGAAATTTGTTCTCATTACTTTTACTGCTGTTGTGAAAAAATACCTTGAAACAAGCAATTAAAGAAAGTGTTTGTTTCCATCCTAGTTTTAAGTTACAGTTCATCACAATGGTGAATTCATAACAGCAAAGCCTGAGGACACTGGTCACATTGCATCCACAGTAAAGAAGCAATAAGAGATGAATGTGTCTGATGCCCAGTTCATTTTCTCTTTTTTATGCAGTTGAAGACCTGTTGCCAGGGAATGATATCAGCTACAGGGGCAGGCATTTTACTTCAATTTTCTTATTCAAGATAAGTTCTCAGAAGAACATAAAATTATCTCTCTCAAGTAATTCTATAGTTCATCAAATTGACTATTAAAATTAACCACTACAACATTAATAATCAAATAAGTATTCCTTGATATCATTTTTGACAAAAATATGCTTAATTGCCATTCAAGTTTTATTTTTGGTGTAATATTTGTGACAGCTAATATTTTTTTTATTAATATAATGAGTTGGAGTGCTATATATCCAAGTCAGAGCTAATGCTTCAACCCTAGACTAAGTCAACCTGGAAAGTTCTGCTTCTCTTTTAAATATCCCTGAACTAAGATTAATGCAGATTTTTTTAAAGAAATGTTAATAAAACATTAGTTTATGCTTTTACATTGCTTGAAATAATTTTTTAGTCACACAATAATTCTTTCATTATCTTTAGGAATAAGCCAAAAGCCATTTTCTATGTCTACATGAAATGTTTGATATACTTGTTACTTTTATAATTTTGATATAATTTAGTTGTTAAATATCTAAACAATCTCTAAAATTGGAGCTTTAGTTATTGCACATATATATTGATATAAAGTTCTCCAATCAGTATCATTTTATTGTCTGATAGACATACAATAATACTTTTCTAATACTTATATTATTAATGTAAGTTGATTTTTAATCACTAGTATGTTTAATTGCTCCTTTTGAAGAATGAAATTTTAATTAATTAATGTCCTATATTTTGCTTACATTGTACTTAATTATTTTTGGCTAATATAATACTTTCTCATCAATTATTCTTTGCCTTTAATTTCTGAGTTTCTTATACCTTTTTGTGACTAATAATTCCTTGGATTTGAATATGATTTTCTTTAATTTGAAACATTAATACTACAAAGTTCCCTATAAATGCCTTTAGCTCACAAATTTAAATATTTCATATTTTCAGTAATTTCTATCATGGCTTCATTATTGACCAACAAGATATTCAGATGTCAATTCCATAATTACCAGACACAGAAATCTGGGTTACACTTATATTTACAACTCATTTTTGGCTTACTTCTATCATGGTAACTAAATACATTTGTGATTTTTCCATCTTTTGAAACATATGACCCAGTGATCCATATTTAACTTATGTGGTTAAATACACTATATACTAAAATAAATACTTACTCCTCAGAATTTATCATATAGCAAAAATATTCTGGGTTTTTTGGAATATTATTTATGTTAGTGTATAATGTATGCTAAAATTTCTACTGGTTAATGAATTAATTTTTTATATACTTTCAATGGAATTGTTTCTTTTTATTTTTTTCTTGACTGTATTATTAGTAACCAATGGCCTCCACAACAACTGGAGACACACTGATCCCTGGCTTACAGCTTACTAAGAGATGAGTGGCACCCCTTACTCCCAGGCCATGTGGAGACAGTACCTGAAGACCAGCCCAACCTTGTACATTGGTGACACACCCTCATCATCACATGGTGACATCAGCAACATTGACAACAACTGGATCCCTGTACCACAGCTGACTAAGAGAAGACTAAGGGTAAACCAAGAAAGCAATGGAAAGATACCCATGCAAGAATCCATATAACAACCTAAAGAACAACAAAGTACTACCAGAAGAAGCTGGTGGTTCTTCATCAAAACCTGAGCATGGCAATGAAGAAGAAACAGAAGGAAAGAACCTTAAAAACAACTTTATGAAAATAATGGAAACTAAAAAAAAGAGGATATAAAAAATTCCCTCAAAGAAATAGAAGAAAATACAAACAAAAATCTGGAAGAGATGAACCAAACCCTGAAAGAAAATAAAGAAAACCAAGAAAAATAAAATAGAGAGGTGAAGGAAACATTCCAGGAATTAAAAATTGAAATAGAAGCAATAAAGAATGCACAAAACAAGGTGATGTTGAAAATAGAAAACCTGAAGTAATGAATTGGAACAACAACGGTAAGCATAAAAAACAGAATGCAAGATATGGAACAGAAAATCTTTAGAGTGGAAAATTCAATAGTGGAAATAGATACTTCAGTCAAAGAAAACACAAAAATAAAATGTCATAACACAAAACTTCCAATAAATTTGGGACCACATGAAAAGATAAAATCTGAGAATAATCATAACTAAAGAAGGAGAAGAGTACCAGCTCAAAGGCACTGAAAATATATTCAAAAAATCAGAGAAGAAAATGTTTCTAATCTAAAGAAGGAAATGCCTATAAAGTTATAGGAAGCTTACAGAACACCAAATAGACAAGACTCCCCCAAACCAAAAAATAAAATCTACACGCTATATAATAATACAGCCACTAAACCTATAGGACAAAGAAAAATTGCTAAAAGCTGCAAAGGAAAAAGGCCAACTTACCTATAAAGGCAGAACCATCAGAATAACAACAGATTTCTCAATACAAACAATGAAAGAAAATAGGTCTTGGTAAGATGCCATACAGACACAAAAAAGCATGGTTGCCAACTCAGACTATTATACCCAGCAAAAATATCAACCACCATTGATGGAGTAAACAAAACCAGATTTAAACAATGCCTATCCACAATTTTGTCCCTACAACAAGCACTAGAGGGAAAACTTCAACCTAAGAAAATCAAACACACCCAGTAAACCACCCATTAAGCCACTCAAAGATGCAACAAAGAAAGAATTACAGACTAATCTCCCTCATAAACATTGATGCAAAAATACTCAGTAGAATTCTGGCAAACTGAATTCAACAACATATCAAAAAAAAAAAAAATCATCTACCATGATCAAATAGGCTTCATCCCAGAGATGCAAGGATGGTTCAACACATAAAACTGTAAATGCCATCCATCATATAAACAATCTGAAAGAAAAAAACACATGATTATATTCTTATATGCTGAAAAAGCCTTTGACAAAATCTAACACTTCTTCATGATAGAAGTCCTGGAGAGATCAGGAATAAAGGGAAAATACCTAAATATAATGAACGTGGTATATAGCAAGCCAACATCCAACATCAAACTAAATGGACAGAAACTTAAAGCACTAAAATCAGGAACAAGAGGCAAAAATCTTAAATCACTGAAGAAAAAAATTGAAGAGGATATCAGAACCTGGAAACAACCTAGATGTCCCTCAACTGATAAATGAAGTACTGTGGTGGGATTCAGGTGTCAGCTAATAAGGCCAGAAGACACTTATCCAGGGTCCTGGGCTCCTGAGGGGGATGTGGCCAGAGTCATTCAAGAGGGTCTGCTGAGATCTTGAGTGACCTGTTTGTTCCTGCCTTCTTGAGAGATTAGATCAATATCCATCACTTAGACCATTGGATCACTCAAGTATCTTCCTAAGTTGTAACCTGTTATTGTGAGTGTTAATTCATTTTCTAACAAATATTAATCTTATATTAATATATTTCAAATAAAATTTCCTGTGATTTAAAGACCAATATTATCATAACTTCATTTATAATCATTTCTCTTTATACCTACAGCTCCCAACTATCCTCTCAACACACGATCTTCTCCTAAAGTCATAAAAGATATAAATAACTTCTTTAAATATCAATAATGCTTAAAGTTTCCATGATAAACAACATTTTCTTTTAACAATTATCTACAAAATATCTAAAACTAAAATAAAGCTCCTACCACAACAATTTCTACTAATGAAAATATAAAAAATCAAACAAACAAAAAAATTTAAAAATTAAAAACTAATAACACCAATTTATAATCCAATAATTACTTTAAACAATATATTATTCAAAATAATAACAAAATAACTCCCTATGACCATTCTCCATATCTCATGTCTAATAAAAGTTCCAATAAATTTACCCAATATTCTAAAAATAATTATAAATATAGTCAGTCCATTAAAATCTAATCATTGTTTTAACTAACAAAAAAATCCTCCAAAAATGCCATCACCCTTAAGTCAACAAAAACCAAACCTATAAAAAACTATGCCCCCTTTCCCAATAAATTTTATCCTCTAAAAGCTATAAATAATTATTATTCTAATAAATAATTATAAATTAAAATCAAGTTAAAAGCAAAACAATAATATAACCTCAAAACTCTTTGTTAAAAACTAAAATAAAAATAAATTATTCTACCTATCTGTAAACAAGTTTTAACCAAATATATAAATTAAGCCAAAAACAATTTACACTAGCATATTTGTAGAAATATAAAAACATTTTATACACTTAATTGAAATAATTTATATATTAATACAAATTTAAATGTAAAATTATTTTGTATGTCAAAAACAATTTATATATTCATATAAAATTAAATCTATAACTACTATATAAAATTAAATCTATAACTATTATATTTTACATATACTTCTACCTCTGTATAAAATACTTACACATTATTATTTCCTCTATACAATTATTACCTCCATCTAACTATATTAAACATAACATATAATTACATTAGTTATAATATATGCACAAGATATATTTATTACATACTGCTGTTTAAATAATATATGTATATTTAAATATATATAGAGGTCTAAAATATATATATAAAACTAATATTTAATAGTCATACTAAAAATCATTGTTCAAAAATTATACACCCCTTTATAAATAACCTAATTTTACAATATAAACTTCAATCCTCAAGATAATAAAAACTACCCTCAACATTACTTAAGTTGTCATGTCACAATCTTCCCAAATACAAGTTAAAATACCATAAAGAAACAAAAGTCTTCAACCATTTCATAAACCCAAAATATAACATTCAACATTTTATTATTCAAAATTTGGCCATAAAAGACATCACTACTTCTAATGTCACTATTCTTTTGCCAAAATAATATGAAACATCAAAAACACTCCTTTCGAGATTGTCCTTTTAAGAAAAAATAGCCTGTTAAATAAAAAACTGTCCTTACCTCAGTTAATAACAATACGCACACAATAACTAAACTAAATAAAATAACAAATAAAAACTAACAAAACCTACCTAGACAAAATAAAACAGTTTCTCCAAAAATGCTCTACTTATTAAAAAAATCTATCATATATCATAAGCCTATAGGCAAAATAATAAATACTGCAATGACACAAAAGCATAAATGATTGTCCAAATGTCACTATCATCTCCCAAATTTAAAAAAAAAAAAACTACTACTCTCATATACTTCTAACTTCCAAATAATATATTTTCCTTCTCAAGTCTTAAAAAATAAAAAAATAAATATTTAAAATTACTATCATCTCATCCCTTAACAAAAAACATTCAAATATTATATTTTCACTATCCCAAATAAACAATTTTAAAATAATGTATACATCCCACCACCTACCAATATTCTAAAAGTATATAATATATTTTATATATGTTAAATTATAGTTATACTCTATGCATTTTCCTCTCCGAAATATTACCTCAAAATAATACATATTATGTATAATCTTAATTTAAAGCCTTCTTAATTAACCAAAAAATATAATGAAATTCAAATGTCAACTAAGTCAAAAGATACTTATCCAAAGTCTCAAACTCTTAAGTATAAACAATGCCATTAAAAAAGCAGTAGTACAGTCTTAAACAGCTCTTTTGATCCTGTCTTCTTAAAAAATTAGATCAACATCCATCACTTAAACCATCCAATCTTTCAAATATCTTCCTAAACTATAACCTATTATCATAAATATTAATTTTTTTAATAAATATTAATCTTATATTAAAATATTCCAAATAAAATATTTTACAATAGAGTACAACTCAGAAGTAAAAACCAACAAACAAAACAACATCCTAAAATCTATAGGCAAATGGATGAATTTTAAGAATATCCTCCTAGTGAGATAACACAGGCCCAGAAAGATAAGCATGGATTGTAATCACTCATAAGTGGGTTTTATACAAAAAGCAAAGAAAACCCAAGCTGCAAACTACAACCCCTGAACAGTTTGGGGTGAGAAGGAAATTAAGAAAGGCATTCAGGGATCCCTTTGGGAAGAGAAAATAGAGAAGTTCTCCTGAGCAAATTGGAATCATAATGAGTATTGACCAAGGAAAGGTGGAAACAAATCACAATCTCTCTCCTTCAGCTGCCTATAATATAGGATTATAGATATGTGTGACCATACATAGTTGAAATGCCATATTTTATTTTTAGCAATGGTTCTTGACTAAAGTGTATCAGTTTTAGGTTATTACTATCAGCTATTTTTATATTAATTTGCAAAGTAAATGTTATTATCACAATACTTCTAATATCCTTGTACATGTATATTTGCAATGTTTCTATATTATTTCACTGTTTGTAGCTGATTTGTTCTTGTTTTCTTGGTTGCTTATTGTATTTGACCTGATTTTCTCATTGGAGTATAGCTTATCATTGATGTGTTTCACTTTTACTTTACTAATTTACTAGGTTTTTTTCCCCACTTTCTATATTATTTCTTACCTCTTTTAAGATTTCTATTTAATTCAAAAATTTGTTTATTTATTGATTTACTCTTCAATTTATTTGATAGCCAAATATTTACAGATAGCTTTGTATTGTTTTATATTAGGCACATTACATGTTAAAATCAGTATCATTTATCAACATCCATTATTTAACAGTGAAGACACATTTCAAAAAATGCATCTTTAGACAATATGTAACTAGCATAGAGTATACATACACAAAATCAAAAAGTACTGACTGCTATATATCTAAGCCATATAGTGAGTTCTCCTTTTAACTATAAGCCTATATTACATATTTCTGCAAGAAAAATCCCAGACAAATTATACATGTCTGGGCCTAATATAAATATGTAGCAAAAATAAGGTATAGACGATAATAAAAAAAATCACTAATATATGCAGATTATTGTGAGTGAAGTTGGTTGGTTGTGAGTTTTCCTGAGCAAGCTGGCTGGGTAAAGGCCAGATTAGTATTAAACAAAACTATCTTCTGAAGCTGCCTAGATTTATTTTATTTCTCTAAGAATCACTGACTCTTAAGAAAGGATATGTGACTCATTTATTATGTATTCTTGCTGCATTTCCAGAGTATCTGATTTGTGTTCCTACTTCTCATGTTGAAGTGACTAACAGCTGCCTCAAGATTCATGTTCTGTGGATCTGACATACTCTCTGTATCCATGTGTACTTGTACACCTTAGGCATACACACACATAAAAATAAACATAAATATAATAATTATGACTCCTCTACTTTATAAACTCTTAAATATGTTTTATAATAGCACTACCTTAAATACAAAAACATTTTATAATTATAGAAATTATTTTCTTCTTTATTAGATAAATGACTATTTCTGTGTATTTTTTGAACTTTTACCTTTTCTAAAGTAAGACACAACCACACAGAAACATCATCACAGACAGACTAGATTTCATGTCAATATCCTTATGTCTTGTTTTTACTACACATCTTGTCCCATTGATAGGGACAATAGGGCAGTAGCACACATGGACTGTGCAGGTTTCTTTGTTAGATTTTCTTTAGTTTTTGTTCTTTCTATGGAAGAGTATCCTGTGCTCTTAACCACCAAGCTATCTTTCCAGTTCCTATAGTTAGGAGCTTTACATATGTGTTGGAATATTCATAGCCTGCAGTATTTTACTACAGAATGTATATTGTGTAACTGTTTTGATGTCCTCCTCTGTGCTCTTAGCTCTGAGGGATTGTCCAAAGAAAAAATTTTTACAAACATTTGATATTAGCATAGAGCTAAGTGAAAGGACTTCTTCAGCTCTTTGGCAATGTTACAGGGCTATCTCCACGTATGTAACATATTGATAAAATGCTATGCACCACATGATTATGTTAAGACTTCAACACTTTCTAGGTAATCAGAGACTTTGCATCCTCAAATTAAATGCCTCCTGATTTGGAGCTGTTTTAACAGTTATGCATTATTTTCCCACCCATTATAAACTCAGATTTTAGAGAAACATGCACACATAGTGTGTTTGACCTTGAGTCTTTCATCAGTTGAGTAAGTTTCTATTGTGTGTGTGTGTGTGTATGCTTGTGTTCATGTGTGTGTGTTCATTGCATGTTCCTGCTGTATATGTGCATGTGTGTACATGTATGTGGAGACTAGAAAACAACTTCAGGTGTTGTTTTCAGAACATATCTACCTTGAGGTTTTATATTTTTTGCTGCTGCAGTGTTTGTTTTTATTTTTTTAAACAAAATCTCTCACTGAGCTGTAACTTAGTAAATAAACTACAATGACAACAATGAGAAGGTATTTTATTTTCTTGTTTCTTCATACTCAATCCTGAGATTATGAATTCACACCAACACACTTTACATTTTGAATACTTAGAATCTAACTCAAGCTCTCATGCTTGCATAGCAAGCACTTTCACAAATTAGCCAGCTTTAAGCTCATATTTTGCATTATTAACAGGTCGTATAATATTTGTATCATATTCTGATATACTCTGTACATATTGTTGTTGTTGGTTGCTTTGCATTTAGCTTATGACTACTGACTATGCCTTTGGCCTCTTACTGTATGCTTTGAAGACCCACTGATTAATCCCTTTGGCTTGATTTAAACGGATGTTGTTTATAAGTTTCTATACTGATTTACATATTCTGAATACTAAGTACTATTAGGACACATGATTTTAATATATGCTCCTATTGTATAGGTATTTGTTACCCATTTTTATTTTAAATTTTCAAGACAAGGTTTATCTATGTATCACTGGCTGTCCTGGAACCGTAGAGCAGGATGCTCACAAAGTCAAAGAGATCCATCTGACTCTGGATCCCAAATGCTGGGATTAAAAGAATGTATCGCCACTTTCTGGCTTTTTGTTACCTTGTTAAAGTGCTTTA